>CM068367.1:323796384-326196384 GCA_034769895.1 Magicicada septendecula
TGCCGTAAATTCAAACAGAATCAACTAGGTTTTTGCATACCTTTTTGAACTAAAGAGAACTCAAGGTCTGTTGATTTTGTTGAAGATTGGTTATGGGAAGGGGTAGTTTATTAGCAACGTTTTATGTTTTAAAAAGGGTAATTTTTTTATGACGAACGATAACTGCCGAAAATTCAATGAGAATCAAATAATTTTTTGCACCCCCTGAGTTTCAGAGAGCTCAAGGTCTATTGATTTTGGTGAAGATCGGTTAAGGGAAAGGGGTAGTTTACCTGCAACATTTTATGTTGTAACAAGAGAAATGTTTCCATGACGAACTATAACTGCCGCACATTCAAACAGAATCAAATATTTTTTTGCATGCTTCGCTGAATTGTAGAGGACGGAAGGTCTGTTGATTTTGGAGAAGATCGGTTAAGAGAAAGGGGTAGTTTACCTGAAACATTTTATGATTTAACAAGAGTAAAGTACTTAATTTTTATAAATAAAGTATCCTGATAAGAAGCTCATAGTAATCCACTGTAGAAACGTAGATGAAATATCTATAAATGAAGAAGTTAGGTGAACGGGGTGGGGGTAAATTTCTATTATTACAAATTATAGTTGAAGGTGGAGGGGGAATTTTTTATATGTGTACTACTTTATCGGCAACAAAGAAGTAGTTTTTTGTTAAAATTGCTTCCCGGGATGTTTGACCGTAGTCCAATGTTTTCTGCAGAACCAGACTTTTCGGCAGTGCCATCGACTGCCATCATCGGTGAAAATCGAGTGCGAAAACGTGAGGTGGTATACGTTAGTGACCACAGTACTGTGGTTAATGCTGAAGCAATAAGTAGAAAGACGTAGTTTCTATGGAAATATTTCATTTCGAATATGATTTTAAATATAAATCTTAGAACATGGAAGTCATGTATGGTTCTCCATACCGATTTTTTATTTATGGATTGTAAAATTAACATTTACACTAAATTGAAAGTATACATAATAGCATTTAACTAGACGCAGAAACTGCAAGTTTTTGAACATTACGCCCCGAATGTGGCGACACACTTTTGAAGTCGAGTTTTTACGTTTTCCATTACACGGTGTAACATGAGAACAGAAATTACACCAACTTTGAGTGTTTCGATGTTTCATGGGGGTGAGTACACCTTACTCTCAAAATATCCCCAGTAGAATAAATGGCACGCTGGCAATCTCGCGGGCCACGGAATGTTGCCACTCCTGAACGTAACTCGTTAAACTGCATCCATTGATCGCCTAGTCCTATGGTTGGTTGCTCCCTATACTGTTTGATGTGATTTCAGACTTTTATGCGACTTGGGGAGACAAAAATTAGTTAATTTGGACATATTCCTGTGATGTGACAGTAATGGAATTCCCATTCTCATCCTCAAAGAAATGAGGACTGATTATTCCAAAGGAAGCTATTACACATCCATCATACAGTAAGTTTAGCAGTGTGCAATGGTTCTCGAAGCATTTCTCGACGGTTATTTGGCTCTCAATACCGAAAGATCTGTTTATTTACATATCCGCTCAGATAGAAATCCGTTTCATTACTCATTAGCGTATTGGGAATAACGTATAGGCCTACGTCGTTATTTATGACACACAAGAACTGGCGGCAAAAAGTCACATGGTTTACTTTATCACTGTCACTCAAGGTTTACAATATTTGAATTTTGTACGGCTGCATGTTTAAATCATTATGAAGAATTATTCGAACACTGGTATTCAAGGAGCCACGTTAAACTGTATGGCGTTAGGCAGAATGTTTAGCATAGAATATCGTAGGATAGCAGCTCTTGTGTGCGAAATGTTTTCGGGCGTACATACAGTTATATGTTACCTGGAGGTTCCTTTTTACTTCCATTTCCTTACGGAATATGGTGTTAGCGAAAAAAATCGTGTTCAAGATAAGGGCTGATTCTGATTTTACTATCCTCAAAAAATGAAGAAAAGTCATTTTCCGAAAAGTGTGTGTGTGTGTGTGTGTGTGTCAGTGAGACTGATGTAGAATGTTTTCTATGGCGAACGATAACTGCCGTAAATTCAAACAGAATCAAATAAATTTTTGCGTACAGGCCTGATTTGTAGAGTACTCACGACCTATTCTTTTTGGTGAAGATCGGTTGAGGGGAAGGGGTAGTTTACCAGCAACCTTTTACGTTTTAACAAGAGTAAAGTACTTGAAAATTTATTTAAACTTTTTGAAACAATGGTAATTGTTAAAAATAAAATAATTTTGTTGCCAGGCAATAAAATTATAATTTTTTCATTTTAATGTAATATAATATTTTTCATTTAATACAGCAATAAAAAGGCAGGTAAGACACAGCCTGGCTGTTTGGCTGAAAATGATTTTAAATATAAATCTTAGAATATGGAAGTCATGTATGGTTCTCCATACCGATATTTTTCTATGGTAAACGATAACAGCCGCAAATTCAAACAGAATCAAATGATGTTTTGCATACAGCCCTGTATTGTAGAGTTCTCAGTACCTATTGGTGTTGGTGAAGATAGGTTAAGGAAAAGGGGTAGTTTACCTGCAACGTTTTATGTTTTAAAAGGGTATTTTCTATGGCAAACGATAAGTGCCGCAAATTCAAACAGAATCAAATACTTTTTTGCATACAGCCCTGTTTTGTTGAGTACTAAAGACACATTGTTTTTGATGAAGATCGGTTAAGGGAAAGGGGTAGTTTACCAGACACTTTTTGTTTTGTCAAGGGTATTTTATATGGCAAACGATAACAGCCGCAATTTCAAACAGAATCATATAATATTTTGCATACAGCCCTAAAATGTAGTAGAGTTCTCAAGACCTGTTTGTTTTGGTGAAGATCGGTTAAGGGAATAGGGTTGTTTACCAGCAACATTTTATGTTTTATCAAGGGTAATTTTTTTTTGACGAACGATAACTGCCGTACATTAAAACAGAATCAAGTACTCTTCTGCATACCTTTTTGAATTATACAGAACTCAAGGTCTGTTAATTTTGTTGAAGATCGGTTAAGGGAATGGGGTAGTTTACATGCAACGTTTTATGTTTTAACAAGGGTATTTTTTTTATGACGAACGATAACTGCCGTAAATTCAAAGAGAATCAACTAATGTTTTGCATACAGCCCTGAATTGTAGAGTTCTCAGGACCTATTGTTTTTGGTGAAAATCGGTTAATGGAATAGGGTAGTTTACCAGCAACGTTTTATGTTTTATCAAGGGTGTTTTCTATGGCAAACGATAACAGCCGCAAATTCAAACCGAATCAAATAATTGTTTGCATACAGGCCTGAATTGTAGACTACCTAAGACCTGTCGTTTTTGGTGAAGATCGGTTAAGGGAAAGGGGTAGTTTACCTGCAACGGTTTTTTATCAAGGGTAATTTTTTTCTATAGTAAACGATAACAGCCGCAAATTCAAGCAGAATCAAATGATGTTTTGCATACAGCCCTGTATTGTAGAGTTCTCAATACCTATTGGTGCTGGTGAAGATCGGTTAAGGGAAAGGGGTAGTTTACCAGCAACATTTTATGTTTTAACAAGGGTAATTTTTTATATGACGAACGATAACTGCCGTAAATTCAAACAGAATCAACTAGGTTTTTGCATACCTTTTTGAACTAAAGAGAACTCAAGGTCTGTTGATTTTGTTGAAGATTGGTTATGGGAAGGGGTAGTTTATTAGCAACGTTTTATGTTTTAAAAAGGGTAATTTTTTTATGACGAACGATAACTGCCGAAAATTCAATGAGAATCAAATAATTTTTTGCACCCCCTGAGTTTCAGAGAGCTCAAGGTCTATTGATTTTGGTGAAGATCGGTTAAGGGAAAGGGGTAGTTTACCTGCAACATTTTATGTTGTAACAAGAGAAATGTTTCCATGACGAACTATAACTGCCGCACATTCAAACAGAATCAAATATTTTTTTGCATGCTTCGCTGAATTGTAGAGGACGGAAGGTCTGTTGATTTTGGAGAAGATCGGTTAAGAGAAAGGGGTAGTTTACCTGAACATTTTATGATTTAACAAGAGTAAAGTACTTAATTTTTATAAATAAAGTATCCTGATAAGAAGCTCATAGTAATCCACTGTAGAAACGTAGATGAAATATCTATAAATGAAGAAGTTAGGTGAACGGGGTGGGGGTAAATTTCTATTATTACAAATTATAGTTGAAGGTGGAGGGGGAATTTTTTATATGTGTACTACTTTATCGGCAACAAAGAAGTAGTTTTTTGTTAAAATTGCTTCCCGGGATGTTTGACCGTAGTCCAATGTTTTCTGCAGAACCAGACTTTTCGGCAGTGCCATCGACTGCCATCATCGGTGAAAATCGAGTGCGAAAACGTGAGGTGGTATACGTTAGTGACCACAGTACTGTGGTTAATGCTGAAGCAATAAGTAGAAAGACGTAGTTTCTATGGAAATATTTCATTTCGAATATGATTTTAAATATAAATCTTAGAACATGGAAGTCATGTATGGTTCTCCATACCGATTTTTTATTTATGGATTGTAAAATTAACATTTACACTAAATTGAAAGTATACATAATAGCATTTAACTAGACGCAGAAACTGCAAGTTTTTGAACATTACGCCCCGAATGTGGCGACACACTTTTGAAGTCGAGTTTTTACGTTTTCCATTACACGGTGTAACATGAGAACAGAAATTACACCAACTTTGAGTGTTTCGATGTTTCATGGGGGTGAGTACACCTTACTCTCAAAATATCCCCAGTAGAATAAATGGCACGCTGGCAATCTCGCGGGCCACGGAATGTTGCCACTCCTGAACGTAACTCGTTAAACTGCATCCATTGATCGCCTAGTCCTATGGTTGGTTGCTCCCTATACTGTTTGATGTGATTTCAGACTTTTATGCGACTTGGGGAGACAAAAATTAGTTAATTTGGACACATTCCTGTGATGTGACAGTAATGGAATTCCCATTCTCATCCTCAAAGAAATGAGGACTGATTATTCCAAAGGAAGCTATTACACATCCATCATACAGTAAGTTTAGCAGTGTGCAATGGTTCTCGAAGCATTTCTCGACGGTTATTTGGCTCTCAATACCGAAAGATCTGTTTATTTACATATCCGCTCAGATAGAAATCCGTTTCATTACTCATTAGCGTATTGGGAATAACGTATAGGCCTACGTCGTTATTTATGACACACAAGAACTGGCGGCAAAAAGTCACATGGTTTACTTTATCACTGTCACTCAAGGTTTACAATATTTGAATTTTGTACGGCTGCATGTTTAAATCATTATGAAGAATTATTCGAACACTGGTATTCAAGGAGCCACGTTAAACTGTATGGCGTTAGGCAGAATGTTTAGCATAGAATATCGTAGGATAGCAGCTCTTGTGTGCGAAATGTTTTCGGGCGTACATACAGTTATATGTTACCTGGAGGTTCCTTTTTACTTCCATTTCCTTACGGAATATGGTGTTAGCGAAAAAAATCGTGTTCAAGATAAGGGCTGATTCTGATTTTACTATCCTCAAAAAATGAAGAAAAGTCATTTTCCGAAAAGTGTGTGTGTGTGTGTGTGTGTGTGTGTGTGTGTGTCAGTGAGACTGATGTAGAATGTTTTCTATGGCGAACGATAACTGCCGTAAATTCAAACAGAATCAAATAAATTTTTGCGTACAGGCCTGATTTGTAGAGTACTCACGACCTATTCTTTTTGGTGAAGATCGGTTGAGGGGAAGGGGTAGTTTACCAGCAACCTTTTACGTTTTAACAAGAGTAAAGTACTTGAAAATTTATTTAAACTTTTTGAAACAATGGTAATTGTTAAAAATAAAATAATTTTGTTGCCAGGCAATAAAATTATAATTTTTTCATTTTAATGTAATATAATATTTTTCATTTAATACAGCAATAAAAAGGCAGGTAAGACACAGCCTGGCTGTTTGGCTGAAAATGATTTTAAATATAAATCTTAGAATATGGAAGTCATGTATGGTTCTCCATACCGATATTTTTCTATGGTAAACGATAACAGCCGCAAATTCAAACAGAATCAAATGATGTTTTGCATACAGCCCTGTATTGTAGAGTTCTCAGTACCTATTGGTGTTGGTGAAGATAGGTTAAGGAAAAGGGGTAGTTTACCTGCAACGTTTTATGTTTTAAAAGGGTATTTTCTATGGCAAACGATAAGTGCCGCAAATTCAAACAGAATCAAATACTTTTTTGCATACAGCCCTGTTTTGTTGAGTACTAAAGACACATTGTTTTTGATGAAGATCGGTTAAGGGAAAGGGGTAGTTTACCAGACACTTTTTGTTTTGTCAAGGGTATTTTATATGGCAAACGATAACAGCCGCAATTTCAAACAGAATCATATAATATTTTGCATACAGCCCTAAAATGTAGTAGAGTTCTCAAGACCTGTTTGTTTTGGTGAAGATCGGTTAAGGGAATAGGGTTGTTTACCAGCAACATTTTATGTTTTATCAAGGGTAATTTTTTTTTGACGAACGATAACTGCCGTACATTAAAACAGAATCAAGTACTCTTCTGCATACCTTTTTGAATTATACAGAACTCAAGGTCTGTTAATTTTGTTGAAGATCGGTTAAGGGAATGGGGTAGTTTACATGCAACGTTTTATGTTTTAACAAGGGTATTTTTTTTATGACGAACGATAACTGCCGTAAATTCAAAGAGAATCAACTAATGTTTTGCATACAGCCCTGAATTGTAGAGTTCTCAGGACCTATTGTTTTTGGTGAAAATCGGTTAATGGAATAGGGTAGTTTACCAGCAACGTTTTATGTTTTATCAAGGGTGTTTTCTATGGCAAACGATAACAGCCGCAAATTCAAACCGAATCAAATAATTGTTTGCATACAGGCCTGAATTGTAGACTACCTAAGACCTGTCGTTTTTGGTGAAGATCGGTTAAGGGAAAGGGGTAGTTTACCTGCAACGGTTTTTTATCAAGGGTAATTTTTTTCTATAGTAAACGATAACAGCCGCAAATTCAAGCAGAATCAAATGATGTTTTGCATACAGCCCTGTATTGTAGAGTTCTCAATACCTATTGGTGCTGGTGAAGATCGGTTAAGGGAAAGGGGTAGTTTACCAGCAACATTTTATGTTTTAACAAGGGTAATTTTTTATATGACGAACGATAACTGCCGTAAATTCAAACAGAATCAACTAGGTTTTTGCATACCTTTTTGAACTAAAGAGAACTCAAGGTCTGTTGATTTTGTTGAAGATTGGTTATGGGAAGGGGTAGTTTATTAGCAACGTTTTATGTTTTAAAAAGGGTAATTTTTTTATGACGAACGATAACTGCCGAAAATTCAATGAGAATCAAATAATTTTTTGCACCCCCTGAGTTTCAGAGAGCTCAAGGTCTATTGATTTTGGTGAAGATCGGTTAAGGGAAAGGGGTAGTTTACCTGCAACATTTTATGTTGTAACAAGAGAAATGTTTCCATGACGAACTATAACTGCCGCACATTCAAACAGAATCAAATATTTTTTTGCATGCTTCGCTGAATTGTAGAGGACGGAAGGTCTGTTGATTTTGGAGAAGATCGGTTAAGAGAAAGGGGTAGTTTACCTGAAACATTTTATGATTTAACAAGAGTAAAGTACTTAATTTTTATAAATAAAGTATCCTGATAAGAAGCTCATAGTAATCCACTGTAGAAACGTAGATGAAATATCTATAAATGAAGAAGTTAGGTGAACGGGGTGGGGGTAAATTTCTATTATTACAAATTATAGTTGAAGGTGGAGGGGGAATTTTTTATATGTGTACTACTTTATCGGCAACAAAGAAGTAGTTTTTTGTTAAAATTGCTTCCCGGGATGTTTGACCGTAGTCCAATGTTTTCTGCAGAACCAGACTTTTCGGCAGTGCCATCGACTGCCATCATCGGTGAAAATCGAGTGCGAAAACGTGAGGTGGTATACGTTAGTGACCACAGTACTGTGGTTAATGCTGAAGCAATAAGTAGAAAGACGTAGTTTCTATGGAAATATTTCATTTCGAATATGATTTTAAATATAAATCTTAGAACATGGAAGTCATGTATGGTTCTCCATACCGATTTTTTATTTATGGATTGTAAAATTAACATTTACACTAAATTGAAAGTATACATAATAGCATTTAACTAGACGCAGAAACTGCAAGTTTTTGAACATTACGCCCCGAATGTGGCGACACACTTTTGAAGTCGAGTTTTTACGTTTTCCATTACACGGTGTAACATGAGAACAGAAATTACACCAACTTTGAGTGTTTCGATGTTTCATGGGGGTGAGTACACCTTACTCTCAAAATATCCCCAGTAGAATAAATGGCACGCTGGCAATCTCGCGGGCCACGGAATGTTGCCACTCCTGAACGTAACTCGTTAAACTGCATCCATTGATCGCCTAGTCCTATGGTTGGTTGCTCCCTATACTGTTTGATGTGATTTCAGACTTTTATGCGACTTGGGGAGACAAAAATTAGTTAATTTGGACATATTCCTGTGATGTGACAGTAATGGAATTCCCATTCTCATCCTCAAAGAAATGAGGACTGATTATTCCAAAGGAAGCTATTACACATCCATCATACAGTAAGTTTAGCAGTGTGCAATGGTTCTCGAAGCATTTCTCGACGGTTATTTGGCTCTCAATACCGAAAGATCTGTTTATTTACATATCCGCTCAGATAGAAATCCGTTTCATTACTCATTAGCGTATTGGGAATAACGTATAGGCCTACGTCGTTATTTATGACACACAAGAACTGGCGGCAAAAAGTCACATGGTTTACTTTATCACTGTCACTCAAGGTTTACAATATTTGAATTTTGTACGGCTGCATGTTTAAATCATTATGAAGAATTATTCGAACACTGGTATTCAAGGAGCCACGTTAAACTGTATGGCGTTAGGCAGAATGTTTAGCATAGAATATCGTAGGATAGCAGCTCTTGTGTGCGAAATGTTTTCGGGCGTACATACAGTTATATGTTACCTGGAGGTTCCTTTTTACTTCCATTTCCTTACGGAATATGGTGTTAGCGAAAAAAATCGTGTTCAAGATAAGGGCTGATTCTGATTTTACTATCCTCAAAAAATGAAGAAAAGTCATTTTCCGAAAAGTGTGTGTGTGTGTGTGTGTGTGTGTGTGTGTGTGTGTGTGTGTGTGTGTCAGTGAGACTGATGTAGAATGTTTTCTATGGCGAACGATAACTGCCGTAAATTCAAACAGAATCAAATAAATTTTTGCGTACAGGCCTGATTTGTAGAGTACTCACGACCTATTCTTTTTGGTGAAGATCGGTTGAGGGGAAGGGGTAGTTTACCAGCAACCTTTTACGTTTTAACAAGAGTAAAGTACTTGAAAATTTATTTAAACTTTTTGAAACAATGGTAATTGTTAAAAATAAAATAATTTTGTTGCCAGGCAATAAAATTATAATTTTTTCATTTTAATGTAATATAATATTTTTCATTTAATACAGCAATAAAAAGGCAGGTAAGACACAGCCTGGCTGTTTGGCTGAAAATGATTTTAAATATAAATCTTAGAATATGGAAGTCATGTATGGTTCTCCATACCGATATTTTTCTATGGTAAACGATAACAGCCGCAAATTCAAACAGAATCAAATGATGTTTTGCATACAGCCCTGTATTGTAGAGTTCTCAGTACCTATTGGTGTTGGTGAAGATAGGTTAAGGAAAAGGGGTAGTTTACCTGCAACGTTTTATGTTTTAAAAGGGTATTTTCTATGGCAAACGATAAGTGCCGCAAATTCAAACAGAATCAAATACTTTTTTGCATACAGCCCTGTTTTGTTGAGTACTAAAGACACATTGTTTTTGATGAAGATCGGTTAAGGGAAAGGGGTAGTTTACCAGACACTTTTTGTTTTGTCAAGGGTATTTTATATGGCAAACGATAACAGCCGCAATTTCAAACAGAATCATATAATATTTTGCATACAGCCCTAAAATGTAGTAGAGTTCTCAAGACCTGTTTGTTTTGGTGAAGATCGGTTAAGGGAATAGGGTTGTTTACCAGCAACATTTTATGTTTTATCAAGGGTAATTTTTTTTTGACGAACGATAACTGCCGTACATTAAAACAGAATCAAGTACTCTTCTGCATACCTTTTTGAATTATACAGAACTCAAGGTCTGTTAATTTTGTTGAAGATCGGTTAAGGGAATGGGGTAGTTTACATGCAACGTTTTATGTTTTAACAAGGGTATTTTTTTTATGACGAACGATAACTGCCGTAAATTCAAAGAGAATCAACTAATGTTTTGCATACAGCCCTGAATTGTAGAGTTCTCAGGACCTATTGTTTTTGGTGAAAATCGGTTAATGGAATAGGGTAGTTTACCAGCAACGTTTTATGTTTTATCAAGGGTGTTTTCTATGGCAAACGATAACAGCCGCAAATTCAAACCGAATCAAATAATTGTTTGCATACAGGCCTGAATTGTAGACTACCTAAGACCTGTCGTTTTTGGTGAAGATCGGTTAAGGGAAAGGGGTAGTTTACCTGCAACGGTTTTTTATCAAGGGTAATTTTTTTCTATAGTAAACGATAACAGCCGCAAATTCAAGCAGAATCAAATGATGTTTTGCATACAGCCCTGTATTGTAGAGTTCTCAATACCTATTGGTGCTGGTGAAGATCGGTTAAGGGAAAGGGGTAGTTTACCAGCAACATTTTATGTTTTAACAAGGGTAATTTTTTATATGACGAACGATAACTGCCGTAAATTCAAACAGAATCAACTAGGTTTTTGCATACCTTTTTGAACTAAAGAGAACTCAAGGTCTGTTGATTTTGTTGAAGATTGGTTATGGGAAGGGGTAGTTTATTAGCAACGTTTTATGTTTTAAAAAGGGTAATTTTTTTATGACGAACGATAACTGCCGAAAATTCAATGAGAATCAAATAATTTTTTGCACCCCCTGAGTTTCAGAGAGCTCAAGGTCTATTGATTTTGGTGAAGATCGGTTAAGGGAAAGGGGTAGTTTACCTGCAACATTTTATGTTGTAACAAGAGAAATGTTTCCATGACGAACTATAACTGCCGCACATTCAAACAGAATCAAATATTTTTTTGCATGCTTCGCTGAATTGTAGAGGACGGAAGGTCTGTTGATTTTGGAGAAGATCGGTTAAGAGAAAGGGGTAGTTTACCTGAAACATTTTATGATTTAACAAGAGTAAAGTACTTAATTTTTATAAATAAAGTATCCTGATAAGAAGCTCATAGTAATCCACTGTAGAAACGTAGATGAAATATCTATAAATGAAGAAGTTAGGTGAACGGGGTGGGGGTAAATTTCTATTATTAAAAATTATAGTTGAAGGTGGAGGGGGAATTTTTTATATGTGTACTACTTTATCGGCAACAAAGAAGTAGTTTTTTGTTAAAATTGCTTCCCGGGATGTTTGACCGTAGTCCAATGTTTTCTGCAGAACCAGACTTTTCGGCAGTGCCATCGACTGCCATCATCGGTGAAAATCGAGTGCGAAAACGTGAGGTGGTATACGTTAGTGACCACAGTACTGTGGTTAATGCTGAAGCAATAAGTAGAAAGACGTAGTTTCTATGGAAATATTTCATTTCGAATATGATTTTAAATATAAATCTTAGAACATGGAAGTCATGTATGGTTCTCCATACCGATTTTTTATTTATGGATTGTAAAATTAACATTTACACTAAATTGAAAGTATACATAATAGCATTTAACTAGACGCAGAAACTGCAAGTTTTTGAACATTACGCCCCGAATGTGGCGACACACTTTTGAAGTCGAGTTTTTACGTTTTCCATTACACGGTGTAACATGAGAACAGAAATTACACCAACTTTGAGTGTTTCGATGTTTCATGGGGGTGAGTACACCTTACTCTCAAAATATCCCCAGTAGAATAAATGGCACGCTGGCAATCTCGCGGGCCACGGAATGTTGCCACTCCTGAACGTAACTCGTTAAACTGCATCCATTGATCGCCTAGTCCTATGGTTGGTTGCTCCCTATACTGTTTGATGTGATTTCAGACTTTTATGCGACTTGGGGAGACAAAAATTAGTTAATTTGGACATATTCCTGTGATGTGACAGTAATGGAATTCCCATTCTCATCCTCAAAGAAATGAGGACTGATTATTCCAAAGGAAGCTATTACACATCCATCATACAGTAAGTTTAGCAGTGTGCAATGGTTCTCGAAGCATTTCTCGACGGTTATTTGGCTCTCAATACCGAAAGATCTGTTTATTTACATATCCGCTCAGATAGAAATCCGTTTCATTACTCATTAGCGTATTGGGAATAACGTATAGGCCTACGTCGTTATTTATGACACACAAGAACTGGCGGCAAAAAGTCACATGGTTTACTTTATCACTGTCACTCAAGGTTTACAATATTTGAATTTTGTACGGCTGCATGTTTAAATCATTATGAAGAATTATTCGAACACTGGTATTCAAGGAGCCACGTTAAACTGTATGGCGTTAGGCAGAATGTTTAGCATAGAATATCGTAGGATAGCAGCTCTTGTGTGCGAAATGTTTTCGGGCGTACATACAGTTATATGTTACCTGGAGGTTCCTTTTTACTTCCATTTCCTTACGGAATATGGTGTTAGCGAAAAAAATCGTGTTCAAGATAAGGGCTGATTCTGATTTTACTATCCTCAAAAAATGAAGAAAAGTCATTTTCCGAAAAGTGTGTGTGTGTGTGTGTGTGTGTGTGTGTGTGTGTGTGTGTCAGTGAGACTGATGTAGAATGTTTTCTATGGCGAACGATAACTGCCGTAAATTCAAACAGAATCAAATAAATTTTTGCGTACAGGCCTGATTTGTAGAGTACTCACGACCTATTCTTTTTGGTGAAGATCGGTTGAGGGGAAGGGGTAGTTTACCAGCAACCTTTTACGTTTTAACAAGAGTAAAGTACTTGAAAATTTATTTAAACTTTTTGAAACAATGGTAATTGTTAAAAATAAAATAATTTTGTTGCCAGGCAATAAAATTATAATTTTTTCATTTTAATGTAATATAATATTTTTCATTTAATACAGCAATAAAAAGGCAGGTAAGACACAGCCTGGCTGTTTGGCTGAAAATGATTTTAAATATAAATCTTAGAATATGGAAGTCATGTATGGTTCTCCATACCGATATTTTTCTATGGTAAACGATAACAGCCGCAAATTCAAACAGAATCAAATGATGTTTTGCATACAGCCCTGTATTGTAGAGTTCTCAGTACCTATTGGTGTTGGTGAAGATAGGTTAAGGAAAAGGGGTAGTTTACCTGCAACGTTTTATGTTTTAAAAGGGTATTTTCTATGGCAAACGATAAGTGCCGCAAATTCAAACAGAATCAAATACTTTTTTGCATACAGCCCTGTTTTGTTGAGTACTAAAGACACATTGTTTTTGATGAAGATCGGTTAAGGGAAAGGGGTAGTTTACCAGACACTTTTTGTTTTGTCAAGGGTATTTTATATGGCAAGCGATAACAGCCGCAATTTCAAACAGAATCATATAATATTTTGCATACAGCCCTAAAATGTAGTAGAGTTCTCAAGACCTGTTTGTTTTGGTGAAGATCGGTTAAGGGAATAGGGTTGTTTACCAGCAACATTTTATGTTTTATCAAGGGTAATTTTTTTTTGACGAACGATAACTGCCGTACATTAAAACAGAATCAAGTACTCTTCTGCATACCTTTTTGAATTATACAGAACTCAAGGTCTTTTAATTTTGTTGAAGATCGGTTAAGGGAATGGGGTAGTTTACATGCAACGTTTTATGTTTTAACAAGGGTATTTTTTTTATGACGAACGATAACTGCCGTAAATTCAAAGAGAATCAACTAATGTTTTGCATACAGCCCTGAATTGTAGAGTTCTCAGGACCTATTGTTTTTGGTGAAAATCGGTTAATGGAATAGGGTAGTTTACCAGCAACGTTTTATGTTTTATCAAGGGTGTTTTCTATGGCAAACGATAACAGCCGCAAATTCAAACCGAATCAAATAATTGTTTGCATACAGGCCTGAATTGTAGGCTACCTAAGACCTGTCGTTTTTGGTGAAGATCGGTTAAGGGAAAGGGGTAGTTTACCTGCAACGGTTTTTTATCAAGGGTAATTTTTTTCTATAGTAAACGATAACAGCCGCAAATTCAAGCAGAATCAAATGATGTTTTGCATACAGCCCTGTATTGTAGAGTTCTCAATACCTATTGGTGCTGGTGAAGATCGGTTAAGGGAAAGGGGTAGTTTACCAGCAACATTTTACGTTTTAACAAGGGTAATTTTTTATATGACGAACGATAACTGCCGTAAATTCAAACAGAATCAACTAGGTTTTTGCATACCTTTTTGAACTAAAGAGAACTCAAGGTCTGTTGATTTTGTTGAAGATTGGTTATGGGAAGGGGTAGTTTATTAGCAACGTTTTATGTTTTAAAAAGGGTAATTTTTTTATGACGAACGATAACTGCCGAAAATTCAATGAGAATCAAATAATTTTTTGCACCCCCTGAGTTTCAGAGAGCTCAAGGTCTATTGATTTTGGTGAAGATCGGTTAAGGGAAAGGGGTAGTTTACCTGCAACATTTTATGTTGTAACAAGAGAAATGTTTCCATGACGAACTATAACTGCCGCACATTCAAACAGAATCAAATATTTTTTTGCATGCTTCGCTGAATTGTAGAGGACGGAAGGTCTGTTGATTTTGGAGAAGATCGGTTAAGAGAAAGGGGTAGTTTACCTGAAACATTTTATGATTTAACAAGAGTAAAGTACTTAATTTTTATAAATAAAGTATCCTGATAAGAAGCTCATAGTAATCCACTGTAGAAACGTAGATGAAATATCTATAAATGAAGAAGTTAGGTGAACGGGGTGGGGGTAAATTTCTATTATTAAAAATTATAGTTGAAGGTGGAGGGGGAATTTTTTATATGTGTACTACTTTATCGGCAACAAAGAAGTAGTTTTTTGTTAAAATTGCTTCCCGGGATGTTTGACCGTAGTCCAATGTTTTCTGCAGAACCAGACTTTTCGGCAGTGCCATCGACTGCCATCATCGGTGAAAATCGAGTGCGAAAACGTGAGGTGGTATACGTTAGTGACCACAGTACTGTGGTTAATGCTGAAGCAATAAGTAGAAAGACGTAGTTTCTATGGAAATATTTCATTTCGAATATGATTTTAAATATAAATCTTAGAACATGGAAGTCATGTATGGTTCTCCATACCGATTTTTTATTTATGGATTGTAAAATTAACATTTACACTAAATTGAAAGTATACATAATAGCATTTAACTAGACGCAGAAACTGCAAGTTTTTGAACATTACGCCCCGAATGTGGCGACACACTTTTGAAGTCGAGTTTTTACGTTTTCCATTACACGGTGTAACATGAGAACAGAAATTACACCAACTTTGAGTGTTTCGATGTTTCATGGGGGTGAGTACACCTTACTCTCAAAATATCCCCAGTAGAATAAATGGCACGCTGGCAATCTCGCGGGCCACGGAATGTTGCCACTCCTGAACGTAACTCGTTAAACTGCATCCATTGATCGCCTAGTCCTATGGTTGGTTGCTCCCTATACTGTTTGATGTGATTTCAGACTTTTATGCGACTTGGGGAGACAAAAATTAGTTAATTTGGACATATTCCTGTGATGTGACAGTAATGGAATTCCCATTCTCATCCTCAAAGAAATGAGGACTGATTATTCCAAAGGAAGCTATTACACATCCATCATACAGTAAGTTTAGCAGTGTGCAATGGTTCTCGAAGCATTTCTCGACGGTTATTTGGCTCTCAATACCGAAAGATCTGTTTATTTACATATCCGCTCAGATAGAAATCCGTTTCATTACTCATTAGCGTATTGGGAATAACGTATAGGCCTACGTCGTTATTTATGACACACAAGAACTGGCGGCAAAAAGTCACATGGTTTACTTTATCACTGTCACTCAAGGTTTACAATATTTGAATTTTGTACGGCTGCATGTTTAAATCATTATGAAGAATTATTCGAACACTGGTATTCAAGGAGCCACGTTAAACTGTATGGCGTTAGGCAGAATGTTTAGCATAGAATATCGTAGGATAGCAGCTCTTGTGTGCGAAATGTTTTCGGGCGTACATACAGTTATATGTTACCTGGAGGTTCCTTTTTACTTCCATTTCCTTACGGAATATGGTGTTAGCGAAAAAAATCGTGTTCAAGATAAGGGCTGATTCTGATTTTACTATCCTCAAAAAATGAAGAAAAGTCATTTTCCGAAAAGTGTGTGTGTGTGTGTGTGTGTGTGTGTGTGTGTGTGTGTGTCAGTGAGACTGATGTAGAATGTTTTCTATGGCGAACGATAACTGCCGTAAATTCAAACAGAATCAAATAAATTTTTGCGTACAGGCCTGATTTGTAGAGTACTCACGACCTATTCTTTTTGGTGAAGATCGGTTGAGGGAAAGGGGTAGTTTACCAGCAACGTTTTTTTTTATCAAGTGTAATTTTTTTTTTGGCAAACGATAACAGCCGCAAATTCAAACAGAATCAAATAATGTTTCGATACAGCCCAGAATTATGGAGTTCTCAAGACCTGTTGTTTTTGGTGAAGATCGGTTAAGGGACAGGGGTAGTTTGCCAGTAACGTTTTATGGTTTACAAGGGTATTTTCTATGGCAAACGATAACAGCCGCAAATTCAAACAGAATCAAAAGATTATTTGCATACAGCCCTAAATTGTAGAGTTCTCAAGAACCTATTGTTTTTGGTGAAGATCGGGTAAGGGAAAGGGGTAGTTTACCTGCAACGTTTTATGTTTGAACAAGGGTAATTTTTTCTATGACGAACGATAACTGCCGCATATTCAAACAGAATCAAATAATTTTTTGCTTATGTCCCTGAATTGAAGAGATCTCAAGGCCTTTTGATTTTGGTGAAGATCGGTTAAGGGAAAGGGGTAGTTTACCTGCAACCTTTTACGTTTTAACAACAGTAAAGTACTTGAAAATTCATTTACACTTTTTCAAACAATGGTAATTGTTAAAAAGAAAATAATTTTGTTGCCAGGCAATAAAATTATAATTTTTTCATTTTAATGTAAATCATGTATGAGAGAAAATATATCGTTCGTGGCAGGCAAGTATATCTCAGTTATGTAATGTTTACGATTCCATTTTATTATTTTGAGTACCGCAATAAAAAGGCAGGGAACACACACACACACACACACCCAAAATCGCGTTATTTCTGGCCTCATTCATGTTTATTTTCTTACATTTGCACGCTTTTTAAATGGAAAGTGCCGAAACCCATACCAGCATAACGCGTGCAAGTCGAAAAAGTGTCCAGCGTGGATAGCGATTTGCTTCCTGTGGATCGCTGGGCAGTGTAACTACACGTGTTTACAGAGGAACGATTCATAGACAGACTTTTCGTCTTTAGGGAATGAACCCTCTGCAAGATGCTGAGGGTCCATGAGTGACTTCGGAGCGCTCCTTCTTTTCCGCGTGTTTGTTCTGTGAAACGTACACTGTAGTTTCGCAGCTTTACTCTAAGCAACTCTCAATAGGAAATGTTGAAAATTTTTGTCCACGGTGTACCATCATACACACTAAACCTGCTCTGATGTTTTAATTACGGACATCATAATATTAAAACTTTGGAAACGTGAGCACTACTTAATGGAGATCAATCATTAACTTATACAAGCCATTAATTTTATGCATATTTTATATATATATATGTGTGTGTGTGTGTGTGTACAACGTTATCGGCAACAAAGAAGTAGTTTTTGTTAAAATTCCTTCCCGGGATATTTGGCCGTAGTCCAAGGTTTTCTACAAAACCAGACGTTTCGGTAATGCCATCGACTTCCATCATCAGTGAAAATCGAGTGCGATAACGTGAAGTGGTATACGTTAGTGACCACAGTACTGTGGTTAAGGCTGAAGCAGTAAGTAGAAAGAAGTAGTTTCTATGGTAATATTTCATTTCGAAAATGATTTTAAATATAAATCTTAGAATATGGAAGTCATGTATTGTTCTCCATACCGATATCTTTATTTTGTATTCAGATTATATTTAGTTTAGTTAATTTTATATTAAGCATTCAGATTGTATTTAGTTTTTAAAGATACCTGACCTTTCCTTGGGTCTTGCACACCCCTCTCCATCTCAACACCCTCACTGATGTTCCAATTACACGCCCTAAACAGATGGTCACCACCACCACCACCTTTACTCACACATCCTGTGTTTAGGTTTTAATTTATTCGTCTCGTTGACAATGGTTTAGGTAGTCGAAATAGCTGTCAGAGTTAAATAAAATCTGTGAAACGTACCAAGTGATTTTATATATTTTACAAAACCTTTGTATTAATATGTTTCACCAAGTGCCCAACGAATCATCAATTAATATCGCAAAAACATGAATCTTCGCAACAGTTCTTCAGAATTATTACACGTGTTATTTACAATAATTTTATAAACATTATTAGTAAAGGAGATATAGATATGTTAGAGGAAAAAATTCCTTAGTTAATGAACATTTGCATAGAGATTGTACAAAGGTTATATTCTGAGAAACCGTTGAGCTGCAAATTGGATCGATAGCAGTGTGTTTTTATTGGGGATGAAAAGAGGCAAAAATGGGGTTGTTTGTAAAGATCTCGACAAATATATCATTTTAGCAAAAAATTCATCTGTACTTTTGAAAAAAGTATACAAAATGTTAAACAAATCTGTGCTTTATCTATTCTGAACATTAAAAAGTGGCCGAGATGGCTGTTTAAAGATGAAGAGTTTTCGTACCCCTCTTAGGATCGCACAATTGCTGGTTCTTGTTTTTGCAAATAACTTAAAACCTATTCATTAAAAAAAATTAAGTATTTTTTGAAGCGTATGAAATTTCTTACGATTTGGTATTTTTACTTCCATGTTCCGCAAGGAAATGGAAGTATGGTGATCGCGAAAACAATCGTGTTCGAGATAAGGACTGATTCTGATTGTACTACCCTCAAAACATGGAGAAAAGTCATTTCCCGAAAAGTGTGTGTGTGTGTGTGTGTGTGTGTGTGTGTTTGCAGAATGTTTCTATGGCGAACGATAACTGTCGCCAATTGAAGCAGAATCAAATAACTTTTGCATATGTATCCGAGTTCTATATGTCTCAAGGTCTGTTGATTTTGGTGAAGATCGGTTAAAGGGGAGCGGTAGTTTACCTGCAACGTTTTACGTTTTAACAAGAGTAAAGTACTTGAAAATTCATTTAAAAATTTTCAAAGAATGATAATTGTTAAAAATAAAAATAAATTTTTGAGATAAGCAGAAGTAGGTCTACTTCAGAATTAGACGCTGTGAGCACGCTACTAGTTAAATATCTGACGATGAAACATATGCTTTAGCAATACGCGTCATCAATTGTAAACAAGAAGTCACAAGGCGGATTAAAAAGGTTAGTTTATCTATTCATACAAGTGAATTGGATACCACTGAAAACATGATGCTAAATTGCCTTTCATTACATAAATAAGTTTATTGTATTTCATAGACAATTAAATAACATCACGTAAAATCAAAATGTACATATTATCAAATACGGAAGGGGGAAGGGGATAAGACAGGGAACGGCCTAATTTATGTCCAATATTATTGGAGTTAAGAGATATTAGAATGAGGAAGAATGGGCGTAGAATAGCTAGAGTATAACTCTCAAATTGGAAACTTAAAGATTTGGAGTTCAATCTTTGAACCTAACTTTCGGTGAACATTATCAGCAGGGTTAGGTTGGACAAGTAGCATCGTTAGAATTTGCCTTACACAAGTTCTACCTGCATACCGCTACTTACCCTCTAAGCCCGCTGGAGATAACCGAGAAGCACCACTACTGACGCGAGGTTGTTCGTTGTGTAAACTTGCTTCAGTGTGGTGGTGCTTCCCGGGTCTGTGCAGCGGACTTAGAGGGTAAGTAACGGTTGTTTTTATATGGTTTTTCTGTAGTTTTATTTAACTTTGAAGAAGATGGAGGTTTTTTTTTGTTTGAGATCCACGCTTGTTAGTGAACGATTCTCGAGTAGGCTTAAGTTAGCCTAGTATTTAATGTACTAGTTTACCTTACACTTGACGATTACAGATTGTTCAGTAGTAGAAATGTTGTGTGATAAGTTCTAACGATAGTTAAGATTTTGAGATTTTAAGCTTTTCAGATTAGAGATTTGGAGATAGATAAAATTTGGAGTTGTTTAGTGAAAATTCAGTCGAGATGGATAGTACGTTTGACGAACTCATTCTGGAAGGCATAAAAGTTTCTTCAGAACAAATGTGGAAAAAACTGTTAATAATGCTCCACCAAGTGACAGTCGGTGTAAGTATGCAATGAAATTAAATGTTTTGTTAAAATAGTAACAGATATAATACTAAGCCTCAATATCCGCAGGAACTTTAAGAAGATCCCTCTAATTGATATGGTACACAGCTCACAGTTGGTTGAGACGGTTTAGCCTCGTCTGTAGGATAGAAAATCGAAGATACGCTAGAAGAGCGTGGGAAGAAAAACCAGAAGGTAAAAGGAGAAGAGGCAGACCCAGATTGAAGTGGGAAGACAGTATTAAAGTAAGTACAGAAAGGAGACTTCTATGCATTCATGTGCTTATAAAACTAAAAAAAAAAGTTGATTGGTCAACTGTGGAAAGGAATAGTTGGATGGGAACCTGCTATGTCATTCAAACTGGTTCGCCGACACGATCAAGGGCGTAGTGGGAGGCGAAAGGCCCAGCCACAGGTAGAACTACACGGTTCGGGTAAGAAAAGTAAGAAGGTATGTGGTGATCAAGAGGTTGTCAACGTAAAGGAAGAAATTACAAGCCCACTAACCTCTGGATTAGGAGAAGAAGATGAAGAAAACTAAAAATATGTAATGTAACTTTTACGTAAATTTAATTTTCAAGTGTTAACGTCAAGTTTTTTACACAACCTACATTGTAGGACACCACCTTCTAAGATAGGAGCAACACCAACAACAGAAAATTAAACAAATATAGCCTATTAACGAATTTTTTACAAATTTATTGAAGAAAATGGAAACTACTAATTACAGAAATACATTAAATGAAGTAACAAGAAAACTCAAATTTGTAGTTTCTGTTAATATATTTATTATAAGTCTAACACGGTGTACTTGTTCATCTACCAGAAATGTATATATTTATTTTGTGGAATCATAGTCCAGAAAATGTAACGTGTTTTGATGTTTTGTATATTGTCTCTACAATAAATTCAACCCTGGCTGAATTTGCCCATTGCGAACATACTCCAGTTGCAAAATTGTACTACTATGATTGCCACGATTAAAACAACGAAGCATGTGTATACACCGCGAGCGCACATGCGTGCGACGTACCAGAGTGCGTGCTGGAGTCAATGCAAGGCGCGCGCTTGCACTGACTCCCAACACGCAGACTGCAACGCAGGACATGTGCCCGCCAAACGTGTGTGTGTGAGTGTGATGCCCGTATCCTAATCGTGACAGTCAGACTAGCAAGAATTCCATTTCCTGGAGTATTTCACAGTGGGTAAAGAAGCCATAAGCTGAATTTATTTGTAGAGACACCGACAGGACCAATCTGTTATCGTTGCAGGTTTGAATTAAACTAAATAATTTCATTTAATTTCTATCAATTGCTTAGAAACGAAGAACTTATTGTTATTAACAATTACAACAATGAAAAAATTTTAATTTTCTTTTCTAAATGGTTTACTATTATATAAATGGTGAGAATGAAGTGCTGTAATTTGGGTTTTTAGGAAATACAACATACTACGATGTCAACTATGATGTAATTCCTTTAAACATTTGTAAAAAATATTTCTTAAAATACAGGATCAGATAATGATACGGGTGCCTTTAAAAATTCAGTTGTGTTTTACTTCCATGTTCCTTAAGGAAATGGAAGTATGGTGATGGCAAAAAAAATCGTGTTCGAGATTATTGCAGAATATGATTGTACTACACTTAAAACATGAAAAAAAGTCATTTTTCGAAAAGTGTCTGTGTGTGTGTCTGTGTGTGTGTGTGTGTCTGTGTGTGTGTGTGTGTGTGTGTGTGTGTGTGTGTGTGTGTGTGTGTGTGTGTGTGTGTGTGTGTGTGTGTGTGTGTGTGTGTGTGTGTCTGTAGATATTTTTCTATGGCAAACGATAACAGCCGCAAATTCAAACAGAATCAAATAATTTTTTGCATGCAGGCCTGATTTGTAGAGTACTCGCGACCTATTGTTTTTGGTGAAGATCGGTTAAGGGAAAGGGGTAGTTTACCGGCAACGGTTTTTTTTTATCAAGGGTAATTTTGTTTGTTTGGCAAACGATAACAGCCGCAAATTCAAACAGAATCAAATAATGTTCCGCATACAGCCCTGAAGTGTACAGTTCTCAAGATCTGTTGATTTTGGTACAGATCTGTTAAGGGAAAGGGGTAGTTTACCTGCAATGTTGTATGTTTTAACAAGGGTATTTCTTATGACAAATGATAACAGCCGCAAATTCAAACATAATCAAATAATGTTTTGCATACTGCCCTCAATTGTAGAGTTCGCAAGATCTTTTGGTTTTGGTGAAGATCGGTTAAGGGAAAGGGGTAGTTTACCTGCAACGTTTTATGTTTTAAAAGGGTATTTTCTATGGCAAACGATAAGAGCTGCAAATTCAAACAGAATCAAATACGTTTTTGCATACAGCCCTGATTTCTTGAGTACTAAAGGCCTATTGTTTTTGGTGAAGATCGTTTGAGGGAAAGGGGTAGTTTACCTGCCACGTTTTTTGTTTTATCAAGGGTATATTGTATGGCAAACGATAACAGCCGCAAATTCAAACAAAATCATATAATATTTTACATACCACCCTGAATTATAGAGTTCTCAAGACCTGTCGTTTTTGGTGAAGATCGGTTAAGGGAAAGGGGTAGTTTACCAGCAACGGTTTTTATCAAGGGTAATTTTTACTTCCATATTCCTTAAGGAATGGAAGCATGGTGATGGCAAAAAAAATCGTGTTCGAGATTATTGCAGATTCTGATTCTACTACACTCAAAACATGAAAAAAAGTCGTTTTCCGAAAAGTGTCTGTGTGTGTGTCTGTCTGTCTGTGTGTCTTCCTGTCTGTGTGTCTGTCTGTGTGTCTGTAGATTTTTTTTCTATGGCAAACGATAACTGCCGCAAATTCAAACAGAATCAAATAATTTTTGCATGCAGCCCTGATTTGCAGAGTACTAGCGACCTATTGTTTTTGGTGAAGATCGGTTGAGGGAAAGGGGTAGTTTACCTGCAACGGTTATTTTTTAGCAAGGGTAATTTTGTTTGTTTGGCAAACGATAACAGCCACAAATTCAAACAGAATCAAATAATGTTTTGCATACACCCCTGATTTGTAGAGTTCTCAAGACCTGTTGTTTTTGGTGAAGATCGGTTAAGGGGAAGGGGTAGTTTACCTGTAACGTTTTATGTTTTAACAAGGGTAATTCTTATGGCAAACGATAACAGCCGCAAATTCAAACAGAATCAAAAGATTATTTGCATGCAGCCCTAAATTGTAGAGTTCTCAAGATCTATTGTTTTTGGTGAAGATCGGTTGAGGGAAAGGGGTAGTTTACCTGCAACGTTTTTTTAACAAGGGTATTTTCTATGGCAAACGATAACAGCCGCAAATTCAAACAGAATCAAATAATGTTTTGCATACAGCCCTGATTTGTACAGTACTCAAGACCTTTTGTTTTTGGTGAAGATCGGTTAAGGGCAAGGGGTAGTTTACCTGCAACGTTTTTTTATCAAGCGTATTTTCTATGGCAAACGATAACAGCCGCAAATTCAAACAGAATCAAATAATTGTTTGCACACCTCCCTGAATTGTAGAGGTCTCAATGACTTTCGATTTTGGTGAAGATCGGTTAAGGGGAAGGGGTAGTTTACCTGCAACCTTTTACGTTTTAACAAGAGTAAAGTACTTGAAAATTTATTTAAACTTTTTGAAACAATGGTAATTGTTAAAAATAAAATAATTTTGTTGCCAGGCAATAAAATTATAATTTTTTCATTTTAATGTAATATAATATTTTTCATTTAATACAGCAATAAAAAGGCAGGTAAGACACAGCCTGGCTGTTTGGCTGAAAATGATTTTAAATATAAATCTTAGAATATGGAAGTCATGTATAGTTCTCCATACCGATATTTTTCTATGGTAAACGATAACAGCCGCAAATTCAAACAGAATCAAATGATGTTTTGCATACAGCCCTGTATTGTAGAGTTCTCAGTACCTATTGGTGTTGGTGAAGATAGGTTAAGGAAAAGGGGTAGTTTACCTGCAACGTTTTATGTTTTAAAAGGGTATTTTCTATGGCAAACGATAAGTGCCGCAAATTCAAACAGAATCAAATACTTTTTTGCATACAGCCCTGTTTTGTTGAGTACTAAAGACACATTGTTTTTGATGAAGATCGGTTAAGGGAAAGGGGTAGTTTACCAGACACTTTTTTGTTTTGTCAAGGGTATTTTATATGGCAAACGATAACAGCCGCAAATTCAAACAGAATCATATAATATTTTGCATACAGCCCTAAAATGTAGTAGAGTTCTCAAGACCTGTTTGTTTTGGTGAAGATCGGTTAAGGGAATAGGGTTGTTTACCAGCAACATTTTATGTTTTATCAAGGGTAATTTTTTTTTGACGAACGATAACTGCCGTACATTAAAACAGAATCAAGTACTCTTCTGCATACCTTTTTGAATTATACAGAACTCAAGGTCTGTTGATTTTGTTGAAGATCGGTTAAGGGAATGGGGTAGTTTACATGCAACGTTTTATGTTTTAACAAGGGTATTTTTTTTATGACGAACGATAACTGCCTTAAATTCAAAGAGAATCAACTAATGTTTTGCATACAGCCCTGAATTGTAGACTTCTCAGGACCTATTGTTTTTGGTGAAAATCGGTTAATGGAATAGGGTAGTTTACCAGCAACGTTTTATGTTTTATCAAGGGTGTTTTCTATGGCAAACGATAACAGCCGCAAATTCAAACCGAATCAAATAATTGTTTGCATACAGGCCTGAATTGTAGACTACCTAAGACCTGTCGTTTTTGGTGAAGATCGGTTAAGGGAAAGGGGTAGTTTACCTGCAACGGTTTTTTATCAAGGGTAATTTTTTTCTATAGTAAACGATAACAGCCGCAAATTCAAGCAGAATCAAATGATGTTTTGCATACAACCCTGTATTTTAGAGTTCTCAATACCTATTGGTGTTGGTGAAGATCGGTTAAGGGAAAGGGGTAGTTTACCAGCAACATTTTATGTTTTAACAAGGGTAATTTTTTATATGACGAACGATAACTGCCGTAAATTCAAACAGAATCAACTAGGTTTTTGCATACCTTTTTGAACTAAAGAGAACTCAAGGTCTGTTGATTTTGTTGAAGATTGGTTATGGGAAGGGGTAGTTTATTAGCAACGTTTTATGTTTTAAAAAGGGTAATTTTTTTATGACGAACGATAACTGCCGAAAATTCAATGAGAATCAAATAATTTTTTGCACCCCCTGAGTTTCAGAGAGCTCAAGGTCTATTGATTTTGGTGAAGATCGGTTAAGGGAAAGGGGTAGTTTACCTGCAACATTTTATGTTGTAACAAGAGAAATGTTTCCATGACGAACTATAACTGCCGCACATTCAAACAGAATCAAATATTTTTTTGCATGCTTCGCTGAATTGTAGAGGACGGAAGGTCTGTTGATTTTGGAGAAGATCGGTTAAGAGAAAGGGGTAGTTTACCTGAAACATTTTATGATTTAACAAGAGTAAAGTACTTAATTTTTATAAATAAAGTATCCTGATAAGAAGCTCATAGTAATCCACTGTAGAAACGTAGATAAAATATCTATAAATGAAGAAGTTAGGTGAACGGGGTGGGGGTAATTTTCTATTATTAAAAATTATAGTTGAAGGTGGAGAGGGAATTTTTTATATGTGTACTACTTTATCGGCAACAAAGAAGTAGTTTTTTGTTAAAATTGCTTCCCGGGATGTTTGACCGTAGTCCAATGTTTTCTGCAGAACCAGACTTTTCGGCAGTGCCATCGACTGCCATCATCGGTGAAAATCGAGTGCGAAAACGTGAGGTGGTATACGTTAGTGACCACAGTACTGTGGTTAATGCTGAAGCAATAAGTAGAAAGACGTAGTTTCTATGGAAATATTTCATTTCGAATATGATTTTAAATATAAATCTTAGAACATGGAAGTCATGTATGGTTCTCCATACCGATTTTTTATTTATGGATTGTAAAATTAACATTTACACTAAATTGAAAGTATACATAATAGCATTTAACTAGACGCAGAAACTGCAAGTTTTTGAACATTACGCCCCGAATGTGGCGACACACTTTTGAAGTCGAGTTTTTACGTTTTCCATTACACGGTGTAACATGAGAACAGAAATTACACCAACTTTGAGTGTTTCGATGTTTCATGGGGGTGAGTACACCTTACTCTCAAAATATCCCCAGTAGAATAAATGGCACGCTGGCAATCTCGCGGGCCACGGAATGTTGCCACTCCTGAACGTAACTCGTTAAACTGCATCCATTGATCGCCTAGTCCTATGGTTGGTTGCTCCCTATACTGTTTGATGTGATTTCAGACTTTTATGCGACTTGGGGAGACAAAAATTAGTTAATTTGGACATATTCCTGTGATGTGACAGTAATGGAATTCCCATTCTCATCCTCAAAGAAATGAGGACTGATTATTCCAAAGGAAGCTATTACACATCCATCATACAGTAAGTTTAGCAGTGTGCAATGGTTCTCGAAGTATTTCTCGACGGTTATTTGGCTCTCAATACCGAAAGATCTGTTTATTTACATATCCGCTCAGATAGAAATCCGTTTCATTACTCATTAGCGTATTGGGAATAACGTATAGGCCTACGTCGTTATTTATGACACACAAGAACTGGCGGCAAAAAGTCACATGGTTTACTTTATCACTGTCACTCAAGGTTTACAATATTTGAATTTTGTACGGCTGCATGTTTAAATCATTATGAAGAATTATTCGAACACTGGTATTCAAGGAGCCACGTTAAACTGTATGGCGTTAGGCAGAATGTTTAGCATAGAATATCGTAGGATAGCAGCTCTTGTGTGCGAAATGTTTTCGGGCGTACATACAGTTATATGTTACCTGGAGGTTCCTTTTTACTTCCATTTCCTTACGGAATATGGTGTTAGCGAAAAAAATCGTGTTCAAGATAAGGGCTGATTCTGATTTTACTATCCTCAAAAAATGAAGAAAAGTCATTTTCCGAAAAGTGTGTGTGTGTGTGTGTGTGTGTGTCAGTGAGACTGATGTAGAATGTTTTCTATGGCGAACGATAACTGCCGTAAATTCAAACAGAATCAAATAAATTTTTGCGTACAGGCCTGATTTGTAGAGTACTCACGACCTATTCTTTTTGGTGAAGATCGGTTGAGGGAAAGGGGTAGTTTACCAGCAACGTTTTTTTTTTATCAAGTGTAATTTTTTTTTTGGCAAACGATAACAGCCGCAAATTCAAACAGAATCAAATAATGTTTCGATACAGCCCAGAATTATGGAGTTCTCAAGACCTGTTGTTTTTGGTGAAGATCGGTTAAGGGACAGGGGTAGTTTGCCAGTAACGTTTTATGGTTTACAAGGGTATTTTCTATGGCAAACGATAACAGCCGCAAATTCAAACAGAATCAAAAGATTATTTGCATACAGCCCTAAATTGTAGAGTTCTCAAGAACCTATTGTTTTTGGTGAAGATCGGGTAAGGGAAAGGGGTAGTTTACCTGCAACGTTTTATGTTTGAACAAGTGTAATTTTTTCTATGACGAACGATAACTGCCGCATATTCAAACAGAATCAAACAATTTTTTGCTTATGTCCCTGAATTGAAGAGATCTCAAGGCCTTTTGATTTTGGTGAAGATCGGTTAAGGGAAAGGGGTAGTTTACCTGCAACCTTTTACGTTTTAACAACAGTAAAGTACTTGAAAATTCATTTAAACTTTTTCAAACAATGGTAATTGTTAAAAAGAAAATAATTTTGTTGCCAGGCAATAAAATTATAATTTTTTCATTTTAATGTAAATCATGTATGAGAGAAAATATATCGTTCGTGGCAGGCAAGTATATCTCAGTTATGTAATGTTTACGATTCCATTTTATTATTATGAGTACCGCAATAAAAAGGCAGGGAACACACACACACACACACACCCAAAATCGCGTTATTTCTGGCTTCATTCATGTTTATTTTCTTACATTTGCACGCTTTTTAAATGGAAAGTGCCGAAACCCATACCAGCATAACGCGTGCAAGTCGAAAAAGTGTCCAGCGTGGATAGCGATTTGCTTCCTGTGGATCGCTGGGCAGTGTAACTACACGTGTTTACAGAGGAACGATTCATAGACAGACTTTTCGTCTTTAGGGAATGAACCCTCTGCAAGATGCTGAGGGTCCATGAGTGACTTCGGAGCGCTCCTTCTTTTCCGCGTGTTTGTTCTGTGAAACGTACACTGTAGTTTCGCAGCTTTACTCTAAGCAACTCTCAATAGGAAATGTTGAAAATTTTTGTCCACGGTGTACCCTCATACACACTAAACCTGCTCTGATGTTTTAATTACGGACATCATAATATTAAAACTTTGGAAACGTGAGCACTACTTAATGGAGATCAATCATTAACTTATACAAGCCATTAATTTTATGCATATTTTATATATATATATATGTGTGTGTGTACAACGTTATCGGCAACAAAGAAGTAGTTTTTGTTAAAATTCCTTCCCGGGATATTTGGCCGTAGTCCAAGGTTTTCTACAAAACCAGACGTTTCGGTAATGCCATCGACTTCCATCATCAGTGAAAATCGAGTGCGATAACGTGAGGTGGTATACGTTAGTGACCACAGTACTGTGGTTAAGGCTGAAGCAGTAAGTAGAAAGAAGTAGTTTCTATGGTAATATTTCATTTCGAAAATGATTTTAAATATAAATCTTAGAATATGGAAGTCATGTATTGTTCTCCATACCGATATCTTTATTTTGTATTCAGATTATATTTAGTTTAGTTAATTTTATATTATGCATTCAGATTGTATTTAGTTTTTAAAGATACCTGACCTTTCCTTGGGTCTTGCACACCCCTCTCCATCTCAACACCCTCACTGATGTTCCAATTACACGCCCTAAACAGATGGTCACCACCACCACCACCACCTTTACTCACACATCCTGTGTTTAGGTTTTAATTTATTCGTCTCGTTGACAATGGTTTAGGTAGTCGAAATAGCTGTCAGAGTTAAATAAAATCTGTGAAACGTACCAAGTGATTTTATATATTTTACAAAACCTTTGTATTAATATGTTTCACCAAGTGCCCAACGAATCATCAATTAATATCGCAAAAACATGAATCTTCGCAACAGTTCTTCAGAATTATTACACGTGTTATTTACAATAATTTTATAAACATTATTAGTAAAGGAGATATAGATATGTTAGAGGAAAAAATTCCTTAGTTAATGAACATTTGCATAGAGATTGTACAAAGGTTATATTCTGAGAAACCGTTGAGCTGCAAATTGGATCGATAGCAGTGTGTTTTTATTGGGGATGAAAAGAGGCAAAAATGGGGTTGTTTGTAAAGATCTCGACAAATATATCATTTTAGCAAAAAATTCATCTGTACTTTTGAAAAAAGTATACAAAATGTTAAACAAATCTGTGCTTTATCTATTCTGAACATTAAAAAGTGGTCGAGATGGCTGTTTAAAGATGAAGAGTTTTCGTACCCCTCTTAGGATCGCACAATTGCTGGTTCTTGTTTTTGCAAATAACTTAAAACCTATTCATTAAAAAAAATTAAGTATTTTTTGAAGCGTATGAAATTTCTTACGATTTGGTATTTTTACTTCCATGATCCGCAAGGAAATGGAAGTATGGTGATCGCGAAAACAATCGTGTTCGAGATAAGGACTGATTCTGATTGTACTACCCTCAAAACATGGAGAAAAGTCATTTCCCGAAAAGTGTGTGTGTGTGTGTGTGTGTGTGTGTGTGTGTGTGTTTGCAGAATGTTTCTATGGCGAACGATAACTGTCGCCAATTGAAGCAGAATCAAATAACTTTTGCATATGTATCCGAGTTCTATAGGTCTCAAGGTCTGTTGATTTTGGTGAAGATCGGTTAAAGGGGAGCGGTAGTTTACCTGCAACGTTTTACGTTTTAACAAGAGTAAAGTACTTGAAAATTCATTTAAAAATTTTCAAAGAATGATAATTGTTAAAAATAAAAATAAATTTTTGAGATAAGCAGAAGTAGGTCTACTTCAGAATTAGACGCTGTGAGCACGCTACTAGTTAAATATCTGACGATGAAACATATGCTTTAGCAATACGCGTCATCAATTGTAAACAAGAAGTCACAAGGCGGATTAAAAAGGTTAGTTTATCTATTCATACAAGTGAATTGGATACCACTGAAAACATGATGCTAAATTGCCTTTCATTACATAAATAAGTTTATTGTATTTCATAGACAATTAAATAACATCACGTAAAATCAAAATGTACATATTATCAAATACGGAAGGGGGAAGGGGATAAGATAGGGAACGGCCTAATTTATGTCCAATATTATTGGAGTTAAGAGATATTAGAATGAGGAAGAATGGGCGTAGAATAGCTAGAGTATAACTCTCAAATTGGAAACTTAAAGATTTGGAGTTCAATCTTTGAACCTAACTTTCGGTGAACATTATCAGCAGGGTTAGGTTGGACAAGTAGCATCGTTAGAATTTACCATACACAAGTTCTACCTGCATACCGCTACTTACCCTCTAAGCCCGCTGGAGATAACCGAGAAGCACCACTACTGACGCGAGGTTGTTCGTTGTGTAAACTTGCTTCAGTGTGGTGGTGCTTCCCGGGTCTGTGCAGCGGACTTAGAGGGTAAGTAACGGTTGTTTTTATATGGTTTTTCTGTAGTTTTATTTAACTTTGAAGAAGATGGAGGTTTTTTCTTTTTTTGAGGTCCACGCTTGTTAGTGAACGAGTCTCGAGTAGGCTTAAGTTAGCCTAGTATTTAATGTACTAGTTTACCTTACACTTGACGATTACAGATTGTTCAGTAGTAGAAATGTTGTGTGATAAGTTCTAACGATAGTTAAGATTTTGAGATTTTAAGCTTTTCAGATTAGAGATTTGGAGATAGATAAAATTTGGAGTTGTTTAGTGAAAATTCAGTCGAGATGGATAGTACGTTTGACGAACTCATTCTGGAAGGCATAAAAGTTTCTTCAGAACAAATGTGGAAAAAACTGTTAATAATGCTCCACCAAGTGACAGTCGGTGTAAGTATGCAATGAAATTAAATGTTTTGTTAAAATAGTAACAGATATAATACTAAGCCTCAATATCCGCAGGAACTTTAAGAAGATCCCTCTAATTGATATGGTACACAGCTCACAGTTGGTTGAGACGGTTTAGCCTCGTCTGTAGGATAGAAAATCGAAGATACGCTAGAAGAGCGTGGGAAGAAAAACCAGAAGGTAAAAGGAGAAGAGGCAGACCCAGATTGAAGTGGGAAGACAGTATTAAAGTAAGTACAGAAAGGAGACTTCTATGCATTCATGTGCTTATAAAACTAAAAAAAAAAGTTGATTGGTCAACTGTGGAAAGGAATAGTTGGATGGGAACCTGCTATGTCATTCAAACTGGTTCGCCGACACGATCAAGGGCGTAGTGGGAGGCGAAAGGCCCAGCCACAGGTAGAACTACACGGTTCGGGTAAGAAAAGTAAGAAGGTATGTGGTGATCAAGAGGTTGTCAACGTAAAGGAAGAAATTACAAGCCCACTAACCTCTGGATTAGGAGAAGAAGATGAAGAAAACTAAAAATATGTAATGTAACTTTTACGTAAATTTAATTTTCAAGTGTTAACGTCAAGTTTTTTACACAACCTACATTGTAGGACACCACCTTCTAAGATAGGAGCAACACCAACAACAGAAAATTAAACAAATATAGCCTATTAACGAATTTTTTACAAATTTATTGAAGAAAATGGAAACTACTAATTACAGAAATACATTAAATGAAGTAACAAGAAAACTCAAATTTGTAGTTTCTGTTAATATATTTATTATAAGTCTAACACGGTGTACTTGTTCATCTACCAGAAATGTATATATTTATTTTGTGGAATCATAGTCCAGAAAATGTAACGTGTTTTGATGTTTTGTATATTGTCTCTACAATAAATTCAACCCTGGCTGAATTTGCCCATTGCGAACATACTCCAGTTGCAAAATTGTACTACTATGATTGCCACGATTAAAACAACGAAGCATGTGTATACACCGCGAGCGCACATGCGTGCGACGTACCAGAGTGCGTGCTGGAGTCAATGCAAGGCGCGCGCTTGCACTGACTCCCAACACGCAGACTGCAACGCAGGACATGTGCCCGCCAAACGTGTGTGTGTGAGTGTGATGCCCGTATCCTAATCGTGACAGTCAGACTAGCAAGAATTCCATTTCCTGGAGTATTTCACAGTGGGTAAAGAAGCCATAAGCTGAATTTATTTGTAGAGACACCGACAGGACCAATCTGTTATCGTTGCAGGTTTGAATTAAACTAAATAATTTCATTTAATTTCTATCAATTGCTTAGAAACGAAGAACTTATTGTTATTAACAATTACAACATTGAAAAAATTTTAATTTTCTTTTCTAAATGGTTTACTATTATATAAATGGTGAGAATGAAGTGCTGTAATTTGGGTTTTTAGGAAATACAACATACTACGATGTCAACTATGATGTAATTCCTTTAAACATTTGTAAAAAATATTTCTTAAAATACAGGATCAGATAATGATACGGGTGCCTTTAAAAATTCAGTTGTGTTTTACTTCCATGTTCCTTAAGGAAATGGAAGTATGGTGATGGCAAAAAAAATCGTGTTCGAGATTATTGCAGAATATGATTGTACTACACTTAAAACATGAAAAAAAGTCATTTTTCGAAAAGTGTCTGTGTGTGTGTCTGTGTGTGTGTGTGTCTGTGTGTGTGTGTGTGTGTGTCTGTAGATATTTTTCTATGGCAAACGATAACAGCCGCAAATTCAAACAGAATCAAATAATTTTTTGCATGCAGGCCTGATTTGTAGAGTACTCGCGACCTATTGTTTTTGGTGAAGATCGGTTAAGGGAAAGGGGTAGTTTACCGGCAACGGTTTTTTTTTATCAAGGGTAATTTTGTTTGTTTGGCAAACGATAACAGCCGCAAATTCAAACAGAATCAAATAATGTTCCGCATACAGCCCTGAAGTGTACAGTTCTCAAGATCTGTTGATTTTGGTACAGATCTGTTAAGGGAAAGGGGTAGTTTACCTGCAATGTTGTATGTTTTAACAAGGGTATTTCTTATGACAAATGATAACAGCCGCAAATTCAAACATAATCAAATAATGTTTTGCATACTGCCCTCAATTGTAGAGTTCGCAAGATCTTTTGGTTTTGGTGAAGATCGGTTAAGGGAAAGGGGTAGTTTACCTGCAACGTTTTATGTTTTAAAAGGGTATTTTCTATGGCAAACGATAAGAGCTGCAAATTCAAACAGAATCAAATACGTTTTTGCATACAGCCCTGATTTCTTGAGTACTAAAGGCCTATTGTTTTTGGTGAAGATCGTTTGAGGGAAAGGGGTAGTTTACCTGCCACGTTTTTTGTTTTATCAAGGGTATATTGTATGGCAAACGATAACAGCCGCAAATTCAAACAAAATCATATAATATTTTACATACCACCCTGAATTATAGAGTTCTCAAGACCTGTCGTTTTTGGTGAAGATCGGTTAAGGGAAAGGGGTAGTTTACCAGCAACGGTTTTTATCAAGGGTAATTTTTACTTCCATATTCCTTAAGGAATGGAAGCATGGTGATGGCAAAAAAAATCGTGTTCGAGATTATTGCAGATTCTGATTCTACTACACTCAAAACATGAAAAAAAGTCGTTTTCCGAAAAGTGTCTGTGTGTGTGTCTGTCTGTCTGTGTGTCTTCCTGTCTGTGTGTCTGTCTGTGTGTCTGTAGATTTTTTTTCTATGGCAAACGATAACTGCCGCAAATTCAAACAGAATCAAATAATTTTTGCATGCAGCCCTGATTTGCAGAGTACTAGCGACCTATTGTTTTTGGTGAAGATCGGTTGAGGGAAAGGGGTAGTTTACCTGCAACGGTTATTTTTTAGCAAGGGTAATTTTGTTTGTTTGGCAAACGATAACAGCCACAAATTCAAACAGAATCAAATAATGTTTTGCATACACCCCTGATTTGTAGAGTTCTCAAGACCTGTTGTTTTTGGTGAAGATCGGTTAAGGCGAAGGGGTAGTTTACCTGTAACGTTTTATGTTTTAACAAGGGTAATTCCTATGGCAAACGATAACAGCCGCAAATTCAAACAGAATCAAAAGATTATTTGCATGCAGCCCTAAATTGTAGAGTTCTCAAGATCTATTGTTTTTGGTGAAGATCGGTTAAGGGAAAGGGGTAGTTTACCTGCAACGTTTTTTTAACAAGGGTATTTTCTATGGCAAACGATAACAGCCGCAAATTCAAACAGAATCAAATAATGTTTTGCATACAGCCCTGATTTGTACAGTACTCAAGACCTTTTGTTTTTGGTGAAGATCGGTTAAGGGCAAGGGGTAGTTTACCTGCAACGTTTTTTTATCAAGCGTATTTTCTATGGCAAACGATAACAGCCGCAAATTCAAACAGAATCAAATAATTGTTTGCACACCTCCCTGAATTGTAGAGGTCTCAATGACTTTCGATTTTGGTGAAGATCGGTTAAGGGGAAGGGGTAGTTTACCTGCAACCTTTTACGTTTTAACAAGAGTAAAGTACTTGAAAATTTATTTAAACTTTTTGAAACAATGGTAATTGTTAAAAATAAAATAATTTTGTTGCCAGGCAATAAAATTATAATTTTTTCATTTTAATGTAATATAATATTTTTCATTTAATACAGCAATAAAAAGGCAGGTAAGACACAGCCTGGCTGTTTGGCTGAAAATGATTTTAAATATAAATCTTAGAATATGGAAGTCATGTATAGTTCTCCATACCGATATTTTTCTATGGTAAACGATAACAGCCGCAAATTCAAACAGAATCAAATGATGTTTTGCATACAGCCCTGTATTGTAGAGTTCTCAGTACCTATTGGTGTTGGTGAAGATAGGTTAAGGAAAAGGGGTAGTTTACCTGCAACGTTTTATGTTTTAAAAGGGTATTTTCTATGGCAAACGATAAGTGCCGCAAATTCAAACAGAATCAAATACTTTTTTGCATACAGCCCTGTTTTGTTGAGTACTAAAGACACATTGTTTTTGATGAAGATCGGTTAAGGGAAAGGGGTAGTTTACCAGACACTTTTTTGTTTTGTCAAGGGTATTTTATATGGCAAACGATAACAGCCGCAAATTCAAACAGAATCATATAATATTTTGCATACAGCCCTAAAATGTAGTAGAGTTCTCAAGACCTGTTTGTTTTGGTGAAGATCGGTTAAGGGAATAGGGTTGTTTACCAGCAACATTTTATGTTTTATCAAGGGTAATTTTTTTTTGACGAACGATAACTGCCGTACATTAAAACAGAATCAAGTACTCTTCTGCATACCTTTTTGAATTATACAGAACTCAAGGTCTGTTGATTTTGTTGAAGATCGGTTAAGGGAATGGGGTAGTTTACATGCAACGTTTTATGTTTTAACAAGGGTATTTTTTTTATGACGAACGATAACTGCCGTAAATTCAAAGAGAATCAACTAATGTTTTGCATACAGCCCTGATTTGTACAGTACTCAAGACCTTTTGTTTTTGGTGAAGATCGGTTAAGGGCAAGGGGTAGTTTACCTGCAACGTTTTTTTATCAAGCGTATTTTCTATGGCAAACGATAACAGCCGCAAATTCAAACAGAATCAAATAATTGTTTGCACACCTCCCTGAATTGTAGAGGTCTCAATGACTTTCGATTTTGGTGAAGATCGGTTAAGGGGAAGGGGTAGTTTACCTGCAACCTTTTACGTTTTAACAAGAGTAAAGTACTTGAAAATTTATTTAAACTTTTTGAAACAATGGTAATTGTTAAAAATAAAATAATTTTGTTGCCAGGCAATAAAATTATAATTTTTTCATTTTAATGTAATATAATATTTTTCATTTAATACAGCAATAAAAAGGCAGGTAAGACACAGCCTGGCTGTTTGGCTGAAAATGATTTTAAATATAAATCTTAGAATATGGAAGTCATGTATAGTTCTCCATACCGATATTTTTCTATGGTAAACGATAACAGCCGCAAATTCAAACAGAATCAAATGATGTTTTGCATACAGCCCTGTATTGTAGAGTTCTCAGTACCTATTGGTGTTGGTGAAGATAGGTTAAGGAAAAGGGGTAGTTTACCTGCAACGTTTTATGTTTTAAAAGGGTATTTTCTATGGCAAACGATAAGTGCCGCAAATTCAAACAGAATCAAATACTTTTTTGCATACAGCCCTGTTTTGTTGAGTACTAAAGACACATTGTTTTTGATGAAGATCGGTTAAGGGAAAGGGGTAGTTTACCAGACACTTTTTTGTTTTGTCAAGGGTATTTTATATGGCAAACGATAACAGCCGCAAATTCAAACAGAATCATATAATATTTTGCATACAGCCCTAAAATGTAGTAGAGTTCTCAAGACCTGTTTGTTTTGGTGAAGATCGGTTAAGGGAATAGGGTTGTTTACCAGCAACATTTTATGTTTTATCAAGGGTAATTTTTTTTTGACGAACGATAACTGCCGTACATTAAAACAGAATCAAGTACTCTTCTGCATACCTTTTTGAATTATACAGAACTCAAGGTCTGTTGATTTTGTTGAAGATCGGTTAAGGGAATGGGGTAGTTTACATGCAACGTTTTATGTTTTAACAAGGGTATTTTTTTTATGACGAACGATAACTGCCGTAAATTCAAAGAGAATCAACTAATGTTTTGCATACAGCCCTGAATTGTAGAGTTCTCAGGACCTATTGTTTTTGGTGAAAATCGGTTAATGGAATAGGGTAGTTTACCAGCAACGTTTTATGTTTTATCAAGGGTGTTTTCTATGGCAAACGATAACAGCCGCAAATTCAAACCGAATCAAATAATTGTTTGCATACAGGCCTGAATTGTAGACTACCTAAGACCTGTCGTTTTTGGTGAAGATCGGTTAAGGGAAAGGGGTAGTTTACCTGCAACGGTTTTTTATCAAGGGTAATTTTTTTCTATAGTAAACGATAACAGCCGCAAATTCAAGCAGAATCAAATGATGTTTTGCATACAGCCCTGTATTTTAGAGTTCTCAATACCTATTGGTGTTGGTGAAGATCGGTTAAGGGAAAGGGGTAGTTTACCAGCAACATTTTATGTTTTAACAAGGGTAATTTTTTATATGACGAACGATAACTGCCGTAAATTCAAACAGAATCAACTAGGTTTTTGCATACCTTTTTGAACTAAAGAGAACTCAAGGTCTGTTGATTTTGTTGAAGATTGGTTATGGGAAGGGGTAGTTTATTAGCAACGTTTTATGTTTTAAAAAGGGTAATTTTTTTATGACGAACGATAACTGCCGAAAATTCAATGAGAATCAAATAATTTTTTGCACCCCCTGAGTTTCAGAGAGCTCAAGGTCTATTGATTTTGGTGAAGATCGGTTAAGGGAAAGGGGTAGTTTACCTGCAACATTTTATGTTGTAACAAGAGAAATGTTTCCATGACGAACTATAACTGCCGCACATTCAAACAGAATCAAATATTTTTTTGCATGCTTCGCTGAATTGTAGAGGACGGAAGGTCTGTTGATTTTGGAGAAGATCGGTTAAGAGAAAGGGGTAGTTTACCTGAAACATTTTATGATTTAACAAGAGTAAAGTACTTAATTTTTATAAATAAAGTATCCTGATAAGAAGCTCATAGTAATCCACTGTAGAAACGTAGATAAAATATCTATAAATGAAGAAGTTAGGTGAACGGGGTGGGGGTAATTTTCTATTATTAAAAATTATAGTTGAAGGTGGAGGGGGAATTTTTTATATGTGTACTACTTTATCGGCAACAAAGAAGTAGTTTTTTGTTAAAATTGCTTCCCGGGATGTTTGACCGTAGTCCAATGTTTTCTGCAGAACCAGACTTTTCGGCAGTGCCATCGACTGCCATCATCGGTGAAAATCGAGTGCGAAAACGTGAGGTGGTATACGTTAGTGACCACAGTACTGTGGTTAATGCTGAAGCAATAAGTAGAAAGACGTAGTTTCTATGGAAATATTTCATTTCGAATATGATTTTAAATATAAATCTTAGAACATGGAAGTCATGTATGGTTCTCCATACCGATTTTTTATTTATGGATTGTAAAATTAACATTTACACTAAATTGAAAGTATACATAATAGCATTTAACTAGACGCAGAAACTGCAAGTTTTTGAACATTACGCCCCGAATGTGGCGACACACTTTTGAAGTCGAGTTTTTACGTTTTCCATTACACGGTGTAACATGAGAACAGAAATTACACCAACTTTGAGTGTTTCGATGTTTCATGGGGGTGAGTACACCTTACTCTCAAAATATCCCCAGTAGAATAAATGGCACGCTGGCAATCTCGCGGGCCACGGAATGTTGCCACTCCTGAACGTAACTCGTTAAACTGCATCCATTGATCGCCTAGTCCTATGGTTGGTTGCTCCCTATACTGTTTGATGTGATTTCAGACTTTTATGCGACTTGGGGAGACAAAAATTAGTTAATTTGGACATATTCCTGTGATGTGACAGTAATGGAATTCCCATTCTCATCCTCAAAGAAATGAGGACTGATTATTCCAAAGGAAGCTATTACACATCCATCATACAGTAAGTTTAGCAGTGTGCAATGGTTCTCGAAGTATTTCTCGACGGTTATTTGGCTCTCAATACCGAAAGATCTGTTTATTTACATATCCGCTCAGATAGAAATCCGTTTCATTACTCATTAGCGTATTGGGAATAACGTATAGGCCTACGTCGTTATTTATGACACACAAGAACTGGCGGCAAAAAGTCACATGGTTTACTTTATCACTGTCACTCAAGGTTTACAATATTTGAATTTTGTACGGCTGCATGTTTAAATCATTATGAAGAATTATTCGAACACTGGTATTCAAGGAGCCACGTTAAACTGTATGGCGTTAGGCAGAATGTTTAGCATAGAATATCGTAGGATAGCAGCTCTTGTGTGCGAAATGTTTTCGGGCGTACATACAGTTATATGTTACCTGGAGGTTCCTTTTTACTTCCATTTCCTTACGGAATATGGTGTTAGCGAAAAAAATCGTGTTCAAGATAAGGGCTGATTCTGATTTTACTATCCTCAAAAAATGAAGAAAAGTCATTTTCCGAAAAGTGTGTGTGTGTGTGTGTGTGTGTGTGTCAGTGAGACTGATGTAGAATGTTTTTTATGGCGAACGATAACTGCCGCAAATTCAAACAGAATCAAATAAATTTTTGCGTACAGGCCTGATTTGTAGAGTACTCACGACCTATTCTTTTTGGTGAAGATCGGTTGAGGGAAAGGGGTAGTTTACCAACAACGGTTTTTTTTATCAAGTGTAATTTTTTTTTTGGCAAACGATAACAGCCGCAAATTCAAACAGAATTAAATAATGTTTCGCATACAGCCCAGAATTATGGAGTTCTCAAGACCTGTTGTTTTTGGTGAAGATCGGTTAAGGGAAAGGGGTAGTTTGCCAGTAACGTTTTATGGTTTAACAAGGGTATTTTCTATGGCAAACGATAACAGCCGCAAATTCAAACAGAATCAAAAGATTATTTGCATACAGCCCTAAATTGTAGAGTTCTCAAGAACCTATTGTTTTTGGTGAAGATCGGTTAAGGGAAAGGGGTAGTTTACCTGCAACGTTTTATGTTTAAACAAGGGTAATTTTTTCTATGACGAACGATAACAGCCGCAAATTTAAACAGAATCAAATAATTTTTTGCTTATGTCCCTGAATTGTAGAGATCTCAAGGTTTTTTGATTTTGGTGAAGATCGGTTAAGGGAAAGGGGTAGTTTACCTGCAACGTTTTATGTTTTAACAAGGGTATTTTATATGGCAAACGATAACTGCAACCATAAGCACTTAATTGTGATACATAAAGTATCCTGAAAAGAAGGTCATAATAATCCATTATAGCGAGCGAATTTTTTAAAAATTTCAAATTTTCTTGTCGACCGATTTTGTTCACACACCGTTGTGTCAACGACTTCACGTTAAAGCAATAAACAAGGCTTAATGTGAAGATGTCAAACCAGCGTCGCTAGCAGACAATAGAAAGTTGTTAGACTCCACTCAACAATAGATATAAAAGTTCGAGATGACAGGAGAAACTTGGCTAAAAATTATTACCCCACAACAAACTACACAGTGCAGGCTAGGGCACTCACACGTGTACGTAGAACTAGGGCGAACGTCCTCTCGGGTTACGTCAGAATACGATGGTACTGCAAAAACGACAGGATGTCACAAAAGAGTTGAGTGTGCTGCACTTTACAGAGACAATGAAAGAAATAACTAGTTGAAAAGACTCGCGGATGCTGCACAGCAGGAGGTGACGTTTACGTGACGGACACAATTTACGGTTAGAAAGTCGGCGTGGCTTCACCAGCCAACGCATGTCATAAATTATTAATAGCTACAAAAAAAAGGGGTGTAAGATAGAACAATACCTCAAGATGACCAAGGAAACAGATGGGGGAAGTCAGAACAACATTGCGTATGTCCCAAACCAAAGGGTGATTGGCAGACGCGCAACGACCAGAAATTCTGCGAAAAGGATCAACGTCCGAACGAAGAAATCTGGGGATGTCTGACAACCTATCAGAGTACAACGTCTTGCGAAGACACCGGTGGAGAGGAGAGTTTCTATGGTAACCGGGAGTCAAAGCGAATCATTGAACAGAAACCAAAGAACCTGAAGAAGTGGGACAAAAGATTCTAAGAAAATATTGAGCTGACCTATCACAAGTAAGAAAAGGCGTGGACAGGCACAAGACAAAATTTGGGTAGGGACAAGTTGATAAAACTAACTGTCTAACACGGAGGAGAGGAGAGTCTTATTACGTTCTTTGAACATATATTTTGACTCGGTATTACTGTGCTCAGTCTTGTAAAATTTATCAGTCTTAGTGAAAACTCAGTGTTATAATATTCGGACTTAGCAATTTCAAACTGTAAGATTCCAAGTGCAACCGGAAGTAATACTCGAACACAACAGTATAAAATGTGCGAATTAACGAACTTAGTTAAGCATTAACATTATTAGGAATTTCTGAGTGAATAATTCGAGCGACTCAAACGAACTATCATGTAATCTCGGCACATACATGAAACATTATTAGTGTACTGTACAACCTAGACAGAATTACATTTAGCCAGCGTTAATGAATTACACTAAATGTAACAGAACATTTAAATACTTGAACGAACTAATCAACCAAGTAGTATAAACGCATATACATCAACACAAAGTCAAGTGAATTTCTGTGATGAACGGACATCGACATTAACTTTGCGAGCATGAACATAGACCACTCATTTTATAATGATCACACATTATAAAGCGAACTGATCTACACAAACTGACATTGAAAGCAATATCATATCTACACTACTCTATAAATGACGCGAGTTCACGTGTGTGTACAAGTGGCAGTGCATTCAAATTTATTCAACAAGATGTGTTCTTCAGACTTCACCACAACAAAGAGGCCGACCACCGCTGGACCATGAGTGGATATTCTTATCTCAAGTAACAATTATTAATCTATCAATTTAGTAACTACTACTGTCCTGACCCTTTCAAAGAATCCCCACCATGGGAGTTTTAAATAAATTTGATAAAAGAATAAATTTAAAGTTATAAATAATTAACAAGTAAGCGAAAATATCTGGAATTAATGAACGCATTAATTAATTATTATTTGAATTTATTGTATATCATGATTTATGTATGTATGTCTTTTTCAGCTATCATATAAGCTAGAACTTGTTTAATGATATATGTGTTATTTGATGTATTTACAGGTACAGCAAACTTTTTTATGGGTATGAATATAAATTGACTTAATGAATAGTAAATTAGTCATTTAAGTACATTTAAACAAATGCGTTCATTATTACTGAAATTCGCATGTTAAAGTTTTACTTAGAACACAAATTCACGGATATTTATAATTGTATAATTTTCATGTGTAACAAAAGAACATGGTTAATTTACTAAAGAGTCTGTTGTCTATTATGCTAATTGTAATTAAAATTAATAATTGATCTAACTAATTAATCCACATACTAATTAGCATAATAACACCGTAAATTAATGGCGCCCAACCGCACGGCATGATACGTAATATTAAATATAATTGATACGTACAAGTTTGGTAAACATCAGGCAGTAGTAGATAGATTAGCATAAAGTAAGAAATAGAGAGGTGTTAGTGTTATAAACTAGCTTGAATGATTACGCGTAGGAAAGCAAAGATGGCCAGCAATTCCGATAGCGTAGAATTTGAAATTAATAATCAGTTAGGTATGGTAAACACTGAAGACGATACCACACCTAGCGACCCAAATAGCGCTGTAGAGAGTCAAGAGGAAAGGGCGCGAGGACAAGCGTCCAAACCAGAAGAAGTGAATCTACAAGTGTTAATGGATTTTATCCGACAACAGAGCGAGAAGCAAGAAGAAAATAGTAGATTAATTAGCGAAAAGATAGAAAAACAAAATGAAAAGCTCGACCAGCATAAGGAAGAGATGAAACGACAGTCAGCGGAACAGCTCGCGCAGATACGGTCTGAGTTACGAGAATACCAGCATGCCTGGGAAGAGAAGATCTATGAGTTACAAAAGTAACAAGAAGATACAGTAAAAGAGTTGAAAGATGACGCGAATAAGAAATACGAAGAGATACGGGAAGCACGAGAGACCGACCGTCAGGAATGGAAGGTAGCGATCCAGAGCACCCAAACAACCGTTAAAAAGATTCACAATAAAATTGATGCTCACATCAAAGACGCTAATAAGGAACATGAAGAGTTAAAGGCCGAAATACACGATACCATACGGCAGAAGCAGCAAGAACAAGGTGAAACGAACAACAACATGATGCAGAAATTGGAAGAAGTCGACGGGAGACAGCGTTCAACGGAACAAAAGTTGGACGAAACCACTAAAGAAAAGACTACGCGAATAAAAGAATTGAGATGTCATTTAACGAAGGTAAAGGAGAACCAGGAGAGACTACAGAGATAGTTAATGGAAGGTGAGTGTGGCACGGTGAACAGAATTAATGGACCTAACCACAACGACCTCAAATACAACGGTACCGACAGATACCCCATGGAATTCCTTAAGGAGCTGTCAGAGGTACAGGAGCTATACTACCCCACTGATAATATTAAGTGGATAGGTAGACACTTAGAGATGGACGCCGGAATTTGGTGGAGAGTTATAAGAAGCCAAATATCCAACTTTGAAGAGTTTAAAGAAGCATTTTTGCAAAAATACTGGAGACAAGAACGACAAGATAGCATCCGTGATCATCTCGAGTATGGGAAGTTTGATTGGCGTGGCCAAATCAGTGCAATCCAATATATAGAACGAATATTATTGGAAAGTAGACAATTAACGCCTACTTTAACGGACCGCCAGTTAATTAAGAAGATTGCGCGTCATTTTGGACGGGAAATCCAGCTCGCTGTTATCACGAGGGGAATTACAACAATCCCAAATTTCGAATCACTGATTGTGGAATATACACAAATTCACCCGCGGAACAACAGAGAGCCGGGTTACAAAGCAATAAACGGAGGAGGAAATTCCAATAGGGAAAGTGAAAGTTACCTAAACAAAGGAGCTGGGGTGCAGAAGGGAACATGGGGCGACAGACCGCCCGCACGCACACAGCACCACTGCGCTGGGGAGAAGCAGAACATTAACACAATAGAGTTTACTAATAAAGGCGCATCCACCTCGGGCATTGAACCGAAAACGGCACGACAAGAAGAAAAAAAATCAACAAATGCAGTAAGTAAGATAGCCGTAAAATCGGATACCTGTCAAACCAATAACGTCAATGTAATTCTACCCGATTTGAGAAACGACTTATTATGCGACGATGACGAGCAGATTGTTTAGCGAATATTAAAATGCCCGGAAGTAATCATAAAATTCAACAATGGTATTACGGTGCCTGCATTAATTGACACCGGGAGCGTGACTAATGGATTATCGGAATCTTGGTTCAATCAAAATAAGCAGAACATAGCACCTTATGAAATTTTACCAATGACCAACACTTTAATAATTAGTGCGGTAGGCAATAAATCGAAGTTAATAAGGAAGCAGATATTATGTGACGTAGATATAGATGGGATTAAGAACGAGTGTGTGTTCCTCGTTATACCAGACCTTATAAAGCCATGCATTTTAGGAATTAGTTTTCTCCAGGAAGCAGGCTGTCTTATTGATATGGGAAAAAGAGTCATCGAGTTAAGAGGAAAGGCTGACGAAGCAGCGTGCACAGTGCCAATAATGCATATGGAGGTGATGAGCATAGAAGAAGATGAAGAAATCATGCGAAACATCAGACAAGAAGGTGGAGAGCATTGACTGCGGAGATGAAAGAATATTGATGATGTTAAGGGAAATCGTTGTCAGAAATAAAAGTTTATTCAGGGAGTGCCCCGGGAGAATCGAAGGATACGCTCACGAGTTCCAAGTAACAGACCGGACACCGTACTTCCAGAGAGGATGGCCAGTCCCACTAGTGTACAAAGGGAAGGTGGATGAGGAGATAAGTCGCATGTTACGGTATGGGGTCATCGAGCGATGCAACAGCCTCTACGTTAACCCGCTTGTCACAGTTATAAAGAAAGATGGAAGGGTCCGATTATGTCTGGATGCAAGGAAGGTGAACAGCGTGACGATCCCGGACTACGAGGGAGTTTCTCCAATAAACGATATTTTAGCCAGATGTAGCGAAATGAAATACTTATCCACTGTCGATCTAACAAGTAGTTTCTGGCAAGTACCACTGAAGCCAGAGTGCCGAAATTTCACCGCATTTATATATGAGGGCAAATGCTATCGCTTCACAGTCACGCCGTTTGGGCTGAGTACCAGTTCTGCTGCACTAACCAGGGGATTGGATATGGTATTGGAGGAAGAAGTTAAGAAAAACACCATCATTTATGTAGATGATTGCTTATGCAATTCCGAAAGTTTAGAAACACACTTGTCGCATTTAGAATTATTATTAAATAATCTAAGAAAAGCGAACTTGACTATAAATTTAGAGAAATCACAGTTTTTTAGACAAGAAATTGCATACCTAGGATACCGTCTAACTACGCAAGGAATCCAGGCGACGGATGAGAAGATTAATGCGATTATGAAGTTTCCAACACCTCGAAACCAAAAGCAACTAAAAGGTTTCTTGGGCCTATCAAATTTTTATAACCGTTTTACGGACAAATACGCCGAAACAACCCAAACACTACTTGAGTTGTTGAAGAAGGGACATAAATTCGCATGGACACCAGAACTAAATAAATATTTCCAACAAGTGAAGGAACTATTTATAGAGACAGTGATTTTGAAGTTTCCTCGAATAAACCAAAGATACTACATCCAATGCGACGCCAGCAACTTCGCATACGGCGGGCAGTTATATCAACTGGACGAGGAAGGTAAAATCGGCGTTATAGCATTTACTAGCAAAACATTCAAGGGTGCAGAAAAAAATTATTACACCACTGAAAAGGAGTTATTAAGTGTTGTAAGATGTCTGGAAAAATTCCGCATATACATATTAGGGCAACCTTTAACCGTTATCACGGATAATAAGGCATTGACCTTTATGAAGAAATGCCATTTAAATAATTCGCGAATAACAAGCTGGATTTTAAGCATCCAGGAATACAAGTTGGACATAGCCCATTGCAAAGGCAAAGACAATATTGTTGCCGACCTTCTAAGTAGGAATCCAGGAGACGCCACGCTTGAGGAAATTAACGATGACGTGTGCGAGTACTTAATCAATCACATGGTAATTAAGATGGATAAGAATGTAAGTAAAACAATCAAGGATATTGGAAAATATCAACTTGAAGACATTAAACTTAAGACTACTATTGATGAAATAAATGAAGGATGTTTAGATAAGGAAGTAGGTAAGTTTTATAGATATGTCAACGAAAAGGTATATAGACAACGTAAGAAGGAATGGAAGCTGTACATACCAAACAGTGTATCCGGAGAAATAATCGCCGAAATACACAGGATGTATGGGCACCTGGGATCGAAGAAATGTACGAAAATGTTGCAAGAAAATTTTACGATGGACAAAATGTTGAAGAAAGTGAGGAATTATGTAAGGGCGTGTGACGTGTGTCAAAAATGTAAAGACACGAGTAACAGGGTCTTGTTCGGTGGGACGAGGGCCATTGTCCCGTTAGGAAGGGGAGAATTAGTCAGCGCGGATTATTTTGGACCGCTACCCGTATCGTCCGCTGGGGTGAGGTACTTGTTTGTTATTGTTGACAACTTTACAAAGTACGTACGGCTGTTTACACTTCGGAGAGCAACGACCGCTGCCACGTTAAGGAGGGTGAGACAGTACAGTGAAGAATTTGGGACACCTAAAGCAATTCTCACTGACAATGGGACACAATTTACGTCAAAGAAATGGGTGAACGGCTTGAATGAGCTAAACATTCAACCAAGATACACCGCAATTAGAAACCCATGTGCAAATCTAGCTGAAAGGATTAATAGACAGCACGGGAATTTATTCAGAATCTTCGTGTGTGACCAACATACTAAGTGGTCGCGATATGTAACTACTATCGAAAGCTGCATTAACGAGACGTACCATGAGACCATTGAGGTAACACCTTATGAGGCGCATCTCGGCAGAAAACCGACTAGACAGTCAGACCCGATCCAAATAATGATTGACAAATTTTGCGACCTTTACTGTGGGCCTTATAAAGTACATCGAATTCTTGGGGATGCTACCTACCAGCTCATCGACTGTGAGGACGAAAGCAAGATCCGAGGGAAATTCAATGTGAGGCAAATGAAGAAATATTACGAACCAAAGGAGAAAATTGAATATACCAGGGAGAAAGTAGAAGAGCATTCCTTAATGAGTTAGCTGTATGAGACAAGTCATTTAAGTTAGAGCTGATGACGCGTGAACCTCATTCAAGGTAGCTTAATCAATGAAAACATGTAATCTGTTGTAAATTATAACTTAAGAACCTATGTAGTTCATAGATTATAACATGTCGAATAGAACACTGATGATGTGTTAGATGATAAGTACAAGTGAATACTTTAGCTAACATTCTTTATGAAGTATCGTAGCGAATGCAAAGAACATTCTATATACAATAACTTGAGTTGAATGAATAGCAATAAATTATCAAAGACAAAATGAACAAAAAGGACACTTAAAAGTGAATAAGTGATGTAAATTAATAATTATAACTTATTGCAAGTAAGCCATGTTAAGATGAATGTGTATAATGGATAGATTAAGGATCTGAATTGATGCTAGAATGAAATAAATTACTCATTACTCAGAGATTATGTATATGTATATAGTTGATGAATCGATATGGGTATAGATGGGATAAAGTAACGTAACAAATATGTTAGTTATCAATCGAATTATAAATAAATTTTACGGAACAAAATTGTTAGTAGGATTACTTACACTATAAGTAGGATTCATTTTGTAGAAGATTTTCTTTATTACTATACGTAAGGCATTACATTAGGTCAATTGAATTTAATAGTGACTTGTTTAATATTATATTCTATAGATATTCTTACAGGAGTATAAATGAATCGATTAGTTTAATGGGTGAACACCATCCAGTGAATTTATAACTTGCTTTATAATAAGATTTAAGACACTTATGGGTAATTAATACATAGATGCGTTGATGTTAAATACGTTCAACCATTCCAGATGGTTAGCAATAAATTCGTAAATGCAATTAAAACCAAAGGGGGGTACACCAATTGTAATACAAATCACGAAAAGTAGGTCAACATGCCTCCCAGATGAAGATGGACATGGTGTGGCGACGAACAGGGCGCAGAATTTGGATTCTTTGATTCCCAGGGGTCACGTCATCAAATCCAAATTGAGGACGGTATAGCGACCGAAAATTTAAAAATTTCAAATTTTCTTCTCGACCGATTTTGTTCACACACAGTTGTGTCAACGACTTCACGTTAAAGCAATAAACAAGGCCTAATGTGAAGATGTTAAACCAGCGTCGCTAGCAGACAACATAAAGATGTTAGACTTCACTCAACAATAGATATGAAAGTTCGAGATGACAGGAGAAGCTTGGCTAAAAATTATTACCCCACAAAAAACTACACAATGCAGGCTAGGGCACTCACACGTGTACGGAGAACTAAGGCGAACGTCCGCTCGGGTTACGCCAGAATACGATGGTACTGCAAAAACGACAGGATGTCACAAAAGAGTTGAGTGTGCTGCACTTTACAGAGACAATGAAAGAAATAACTAGTTGAAAAGACTCGCGGATGCTGCACAGCAGGAGGTGACGTTTACGTGACGGACACAATTTACGGTTAGAAAGTCGGCGTGGCTTCACCAGCCAACGCATGTCAGAAATTATTAATAGCTACAAAAAAAAGGGGTGTAAGATAGAACAATACCTCAAGATGACCAAGGAAACAGATGGGGGAAGTCAGAACAACATTGCGTATGTCCCAAACAAAAGGGTGATTGGCAGACGCGCAACGACCAGAAATTCTGCGAAAAGGATCAACGTCCGAACGAAGAAATCTGGGGATGTCTGACAGCCTATCAGAGTACAACGTCTTGCGAAGACACCGGTGGAGAGGAGAGTTTCTATGGTAACCGGGAGTCAAAGCGAATCATTGAACAGAAACCAAAGAACCTGAAGAAGTGGGACAAAATATTCTAAGAAAATATTGAGCTGACCTATCACAAGTAAGAAAAGGCGTGGACAGGAACAAGACAAAATTTGGGTAGGGACAAGTTGATAAAACTAACTGTCTAACACGGAGGAGAGGAGAGTCTTATTACGTTTTTTGAACATATATTTTGACTCGGTATTACTGTGCTCAATCTTGTAAAATTTATCAGTCTTAGTGAAAACTCAGTGTTATAATATTCGGACTTAGCAATTTCAAACTGTAAGATTTCAAGTGCAACCGGAAGTAATACTCGAACACAACAGTATAAAATGTGCGAATTAACGAACTTAGTTAAGCATTAACATTATTAGGAATTTCTGAGTGAATAATTCGAGCGACTCAAACGAACTATCATGTAATCTCGGCACATACATGAAACATTATTAGTGTACTGTACAACCTAGACAGAATTACATTTAGCCAGCGTTAATGAATTACACTAAATGTAACAGAACATTTAAATACTTGAACGAACTAATCAACCAAGTAGTATAAACGCATATACATCAACACAAAGTCAAGTGAATTTCTGTGATGCACGGACATCGACATTAACTTTGCGAGCATGAACATAGACCACTCATTTTATAATGATCACACATTATAAAGCGAACTGATCTACACAAAATGACATTGAAAGCAATATCATATCTACACTACTCTATAAATGACGCGAGTTCCCGTGTGTGTACAAGTGACAGTGCATTCAACTTTATTCAACAAGATGTGTTCTTCAGACTTCACCACAACAAAGAGGCCGACCACCGCTGGACCATGAGTGGATATTCTTATCTCAAGTAACAATTATTAATCTATCAATTTAGTAACTACTACTGTCCTGACCCTTTCAAAGAATCCCCACCATGGGAGTTTTAAATAAATTTGATAAAAGAATAAATTTAAAGTTATAAATAATTAACAAGTAAGCGAAACTATCTGGAATTAATGAACGCATTAATTAATTATTATTTGAATTTATTGTATATCATGATTTATGTATGTATGTCTTTTTCAGCTATCATATAAGCTAGAACTTGTTTAATGATATATGTGTTATTTGATGTATTTACAGGTACAGCAAACTTTTTATGTGTATGAATATAAATTGACTTAATGAATAATAAATTAGTCATTTAAGTACATTTAACAAATGCGTTCATTATTACTGAAACCCGCATGTTAAAGTTTTACTTAGAACACAAATTCACGGATATTTATAATTGTATAATTTTCATGCGTAACAAAAGAACATGATTAATTTACTAAAGAGTCTCTTGTCTATTATGCTAATTGGTAATTAAAATTGATAATTGATCTAACTAATTAATTCACGTAGTAATTAGCATAATAACACCGTAAATTAATGGCGCCCAACCGCACGGCATGATACGTAATATTAAATATAATTGATATTAATTATTATCAATTAATTATTATTTGAATTTATTGTATATCATGATTGATGTATGTATGTCTTTTTCAGCTATCATATAAGCTGGAACTTGTTTAATGATATATGTGTTATTTGATGTATTTACAGGTACAGCAAACTTTTTTATGGGTATGAATATAAATTGACTTAATGAATAGTAAATTAGTCATTTAAGTACATTTAAACAAATGCGTTCATTATTACTGAAACTCGCATGTTAAAGTTTTACTTAGAACACAAATTCACGGATATTTATAATTGTATAATTTTCATGTGTAACAAAAGAACATGGTTAATTTACTAAAGAGTCTCTTTTCTATTATGCTAATTGGTAATTAAAATTAATAATTGATCTAACTAATTAATCCACATACTAATTAGCATAATAACACCGTAAATTAATGGCGCCCAACCGCACGGCATGATACGTAATATTAAATATAATTGAGACGTACAAGTTTGGTAAAGATCAGGCAGTAGTAGATAGATTAGCATAAAGTAAGAAATAGAGATAAGTGTTAGTGTTATAAACTAGCTTGAATGATTACGCGTAGGAAAGCAAAGATGGCCAGCAATTCCGATAGCGTAGAATTTGAAATTAATAATCAGTTAGGTATGGTAAACACTGAAGGCGATACCACACCTAGCGACCCAAATAGCGCTGTAGAGAGTCAAGAGGAAAGGGCGCGAGGACAAGCGTCCAAACCAGAAGAAGTGAATCTACAAGTGTTAATGGATTTTATCCGACAACAGAGCGAGAAGCAAGAAGGAAATAGTAGATTAATTAGCGAAAAGATAGAAAAACAAAATGAAAAGCTCGACCAGCATAAGGAAGAGATGAAACGACAGTCAGCGGAACAACTCGCGCAGATACGGTCTGAGTTACGAGAATACCAGCATGCCTGGGAAGAGAAGATCTATGAGTTACAAAAGTAACAAGAAGATACAGTAAAAGAGTTGAAAGATGACGCGAATAAGAAATACGAAGAGATACGGGAAGCACGAGAGACCGACCGTCAGGAATGGAAGGTAGCGATCCAGAGCACCCAAACAACCGTTAAAAAGATTCACAATAAAATTGATGCTCACATCAAAGACGCTAATAAGGAACATGAAGAGTTAAAGGCCGAAATACACGATACCATACGGCAGAAGCAGCAAGAACAAGGTGAAACGAACAACAACATGATGCAGAAATTGGAAGAAGTCGACGGGAGACAGCGTTCAACGGAACAAAAGTTGGACGAAACCACTAAAGAAAAGACTACGCGAATAAAAGAATTGAGATGTCATTTAACGAAGGTAAAGGAGAACCAGGAGAGACTACAGAGATAGTTAATGGAAGGTGAGAGTGGCACGGTGAACAGAATTAATGGACCTAACCACAACGACCTCAAATACAACGGTACCGACAGATACCCCATGGAATTCCTTAAGGAGATGTCAGAGGTACAGGAGCTATACTACCCCACTGATAATATTAAGTGGATAGGTAGACACTTAGAGATGGACGCCGGAATTTGGTGGAGAGTTATAAGAAGCCAAATATCCAACTTTGAAGAGTTTAAAGAAGCATTTTTGCAAAAATACTGGAGACAAGAACGACAAGATAGCATCCGTGATCATCTCGAGTATGGGAAGTTTGATTGGCGTGGCCAAATCAGTGCAATCCAATATATAGAACGAATATTATTGGAAAGTAGACAATTAACGCCTACTTTAACGGACCGCCAGTTAATTAAGAAGATTGCGCGTCATTTTGGACGGGAAATCCAGCTCGCTATTATCACGAGGGGAATTACAACAATCCCAAATTTCGAATCACTGATTGTGGAATATACACAAATTCACCCGCGGAACAACAGAGAGCCGGGTTACAAAGCAATAAACGGAGGAGGAAATTCCAATAGGGAAAGTGAAAGTTACCTAAACAAAGGAGCTGGGGTGCAGAAGGGAACATGGGGCGACAGACCGCCCGCACGCACACAGCACCACTGCGCTGGGGAGAAGCAGAACATTAACACAATAGAGTTTACTAATAAAGGCGCATCCACCTCGGGCATTGAACCGAAAACGGCACGACAAGAAGAAAAAAAATCAACAAATGCAGTAAGTAAGATAGCCGTAAAATCGGATACCTGTCAAACCAATAACGTCAATGTAATTCTACCCGATTTGAGAAACGACTTATTATGCGACGATGACGAGCAGATTGTTTAGCGAATATGAAAATGCCCGGAAGTAATCATAAAATTCAACAATGGTATTACGGTGCCTGCATTAATTGACACCGGGAGCGTGACTAATGGATTATCGGAATCTTGGTTCAATCAAAATAAGCAGAACATAGCACCTTATGAAATTTTACCAATGACCAACACTTTAATAATTAGCGCGGTAGGCAATAAATCGAAGTTAATAAGGAAGCAGATATTATGTGACATAGATATAGATGGGATTAAGAACGAGTGTGTGTTCCTCGTTATACCAGACCTTATAAAGCCATGCATTTTAGGAATTAGTTTTCTCCAGGAAGCAGGCTGTCTTATTGATATGGGAAAAAGAGTCATCGAGTTAAGAGGAAAGGCTGACGAAGCAGCGTGCACAGTGCCAATAATGCATATGGAGGTGATGAGCATAGAAGAAGATGAAGAAATCATGCGAAACATCAGACAAGAAGGTGGAGAGCATTGACTGCGGAGATGAAAGAATATTGATGATGTTAAGGGAAATCGTTGTCAGAAATAAAAGTTTATTCAGGGAGTGCCCCGGGAGAATCGAAGGATACGCTCACGAGTTCCAAGTAACAGACCGGACACCGTACTTCCAGAGAGGATGGCCAGTCCCACTAGTGTACAAAGGGAAGGTGGATGAGGAGATAAGTCGCATGTTACGGTATGGGGTCATCGAGCGATGCAACAGCCTCTACGTTAACCCGCTTGTCACAGTTATAAAGAAAGATGGAAGGGTCCGATTATGTCTGGATGCAAGGAAGGTGAACAGCGTGACGATCCCGGACTACGAGGGAGTTTCTCCAATAAACGATATTTTAGCCAGATGTAGCGAAATGAAATACTTATCCACTGTCGATCTAACAAGTAGTTTCTGGCAAGTACCACTGAAGCCAGAGTGCCGAAATTTCACCGCATTTATATATGAGGGCAAATGCTATCGCTTCACAGTCACGCCGTTTGGGCTGAGTACCAGTTCTGCTGCACTAACCAGGGGATTGGATATGGTATTGGAGGAAGAAGTTAAGAAAAACACCATCATTTATGTAGATGATTGCTTATGCAATTCCGAAAGTTTAGAAACACACTTGTCGCATTTAGAATTATTATTAAATAATCTAAGAAAAGCGAACTTGACTATAAATTTAGAGAAATCACAGTTTTTTAGACAAGAAATTGCATACCTAGGATACCGTCTAACTACGCAAGGAATCCAGGCGACGGATGAGAAGATTAATGCGATTATGAAGTTTCCAACACCTCGAAACCAAAAGCAACTAAAAGGTTTCTTGGGCCTAACAAATTTTTATAACCGTTTTACGGACAAATACGCCGAAACAACCCAACCACTACTTGAGTTGTTGAAGAAGGGACATAAATTCGCATGGACACCAGAACTAAATAAATATTTCCAACAAGTGAAGGAACTATTTATAGAGACAGTGATTTTGAAGTTTCCTCGAATAAACCAAAGATACTACATCCAATGCGACGCCAGCAACTTCGCATACGGCGGGCAGTTATATCAACTGGACGAGGAAGGTAAAATCGGCGTTATAGCATTTACTAGCAAAACATTCAAGGGTGCAAAAAAAATATATTACACCACTGAAAAGGAGTTATTAAGTGTTGTAAGATGTCTGGAAAAATTCCGCATATACATATTAGGGCAACCTTTAACCGTTATCACGGATAATAAGGCATTGACCTTTATGAAGAAATGCCATTTAAATAATTCGCGAATAACAAGCTGGATTTTAAGCATCCAGGAATACAAGTTGGACATAGCCCATTGCAAAGGCAAAGACAATATTGTTGCCGACCTTCTAAGTAGGAATCCAGGAGACGCCACGCTTGAGGAAATTAACGATGACGTGTGCGAGTACTTAATCAATCACATGGTAATTAAGATGGATAAGAATGTAAGTAAAACAATCAAGGATATTGGAAAATATCAACTTGAAGACATTAAACTTAAGACTACTATTGATGAAATAAATGAAGGATGTTTAGATAAGGAAGTAGGTAAGTTTTATAGATATGTCAACGAAAAGTTATATAGACAACGTAAGAAGGAATGGAAGCTGTACATACCAAACAGTGTATCCGGAGAAATAATCGCCGAAATACACAGGATGTATGGGCACCTGGGATCGAAGAAATGTACGAAAATGTTGCAAGAAAATTTTACGATGGACAAAATGTTGAAGAAAGTGAGGAATTATGTAAGGGCGTGTGACGTGTGTCAAAAATGTAAAGACACGAGTAACAGGGTCTTGTTCGGTGGGACGAGGGCCATTGTCCCGTTAGGAAGGGGAGAATTAGTCAGCGCGGATTATTTTGGACGGCTACCCGTATCGTCCGCTGGGGTGAGGTACTTGTTTGTTATTGTTGACAACTTTACAAAGTACGTACGGCTGTTTACACTTCGGAGAGCAACGACCGCTGCCACGTTAAGGAGGGTGAGACAGTATAGTGAAGAATTTGGGACACCAAAGTAAAGCAATTCTCACTGACAATGGGACACAATTTACGTCAAAGAAATGGGTGAACGGCTTGAATGAGCTAAACATTCAACCAAGATACACCGCAATTAGAAACCCATGTGCAAATCTAGCTGAAAGGATTAATAGACAGCTCGGGAATTTATTCAGAATCTTCGTGTGTGACCAACATACCAAGTGGTCGCGATATGTAACTACTATCGAAAGCTGCATTAACGAGACGTACCATGAGACCATTGAGGTAACACCTTATGAGGCGCATCTCGGCAGAAAACCGACTAGACAGTCAGACCCGATCCAAATAATGATTGACAAATTTTGCGACCTTTACTGTGGGCCTTATAAAGTACATCGAATTCTTGGGGATGCTACCTACCAGCTCATCGACTGTGAGGACGAAAGCAAGATCCGAGGGAAATTCAATGTGAGGCAAATGAAGAAATATTACGAACCAAAGGAGAAAATTGAATATACCAGGGAGAAAGTAGAAGAGCATACCTTAATGAGTTAGCTGTATGAGACAAGTCATTTAAGTTAGAGCTGATGACGCGTGAACCTCATTCAAGGTAGCTTAATCAATGAAAACATGTAATCTGTTGTAAATTATAACTTAAGAACCTATGTAGTTCATAGATTATAACATGTCGAATAGAACACTGATGATGTGTTAGATGATAAGTACAAGTGAATACTTTAGCTAACATTCTTTATGAAGTATCGTAGCGAATGCAAAGAACATTCTATATACAATAACTTGAGTTGAATGAATAGCAATAAATTATCAAAGACAAAATGAACAAAAAGGACACTTAAAAGTGAATAAGTGATGTAAATTAATAATTATAACTTATTGCAAGTAAGCCATGTTAAGATGAATGTGTATAATGGATAGATTAAGGATCTGAATTGATGCTAGAATGAAATAAATTACTCATTACTCAGAGATTATGTATATGTATATAGTTGATGAATCGATATGGGTATAGATGGGATAAAGTAACGTAACAAATATGTTAGTTATCAATCGAATTATAAATAAATTTTACGGAACAAAATTGTTAGTAGGATTACTTACACTATATGAGATTCATTTTGTAGAAGATTTTCTTTATTACTATACGTAAGGCATTACATTAGGTTAATTGAATTTAATAGTGACTTGTTTAATATTATATTCTATAGATATTCTTTCAGGAGTATAAATGAATCGATTAGTTTAATGGGTGAACACCATCCAGTGAATTTATGACTTGTTTTATAATAAGATTTAAGACACTTATGGGTAATTAATACATAGATGCGTTGATGTTAAATACGTTCAACCATTCCAGATGGTTAGCAATAAATTCGTAAATGCAATTAAAACCAAAGGGGGGTACACCAATTGTAATACAAATCACGAAAAGTAGGTCAACATGCCTCCCAGATGAAGATGGACATGGTGTGGCGACGAACAGGGCGCAGAATTTGGATTCTTTGGTTCCCAGGGGTCACGTCATAAAATCCAAATTGAGGACGGTATAGCGACCGAAAATTTAAAAATTTCAAATTTTCTTCTCGACCGATTTTGTTCACACACAGTTGTGTCAACGACTTCACGTTAAAGCAATAAACAAGGCTTAATGTGAAGATGTTAAACCAGCGTCGCTAGCAGACAACATAAAGATGTTAGACTTCACTCAACAATAGATATGAAAGTTCGAGATGACAGGAGAAGCTTGGCTAAAAATAATTACCCCACAAAAAACTACACAATGCAGGCTAGGGCACTCACACGTGTACGGAGAACTAAGGCGAACGTCCGCTCGGGTTACGCCAGAATACGATGGTACTGCAAAAACGACAGGATGTCACAAAAGAGTTGAGTGTGCTGCACTTTACAGAGACAATGAAAGAAATAACTAGTTGAAAAGACTCGCGGATGCTGCACAGCAGGAGGTGACGTTTACGTGACGGACACAATTTACGGTTAGAAAGTCGGCGTGGCTTCACCAGCCAACGCATGTCAGAAATTATTAATAGCTACAAAAAAAAGGGGTGTAAGATAGAACAATACCTCAAGATGACCAAGGAAACGGATGGGGGAAGTCAGAACAACATTGCGTATGTCCCAAACAAAAGGGTGATTGGCAGACGCGCAACGACCAGAAATTCTGCGAAAAGGATCAACGTCCGAACGAAGAAATCTGGGGATGTCTGACAGCCTATCAGAGTACAACGTCTTGCGAAGACACCGGTGGAGAGGAGAGTTTCTATGGTAACCGGGAGTCAAAGCGAATCATTGGACAGAAACCAAAGAACCTGAAGAAGTGGGACAAAATATTCTAAGAAAATATTGAGCTGACCTATCACAAGTAAGAAAAGGCGTGGACAGGAACAAGACAAAATTTGGGTAGGGACAAGTTGATAAAACTAACTGTCTAACACGGAGGAGAGGAGAGTCTTATTACGTTTTTTGAACATATATTTTGACTCGGTATTACTGTGCTCAGTCTTGTAAAATTTATCAGTCTTAGTGAAAACTCAGTGTTATAATATTCGGACTTAGCAATTTCAAACTGTAAGATTCCAAGTGCAACCGGAAGTAATACTCGAACACAACAGTATAAAATGTGCGAATTAACGAACTTAGTTAAGCATTAACATTATTAGGAATTTCTGAGTGAATAATTCGAGCGACTCAAACGAACTATCATGTAATCTCGGCACATACATGAAACATTATTAGTGTACTGTACAACCTAGACAGAATTACATTTAGCCAGCGTTAATGAATTACACTAAATGTAACAGAACATTTAAATACTTGAACGAACTAATCAACCAAGTAGTATAAACGCATATACATCAACACAAAGTCAAGTGAATTTCTGTGATGAACGGACATCGACATTAACTTTGCGAGCATGAACATACACCACTCATTTTATAATGATCACACATTATAAAGCGAACTGATCTACACAAAATGACATTGAAAGCAATATCATATCTACACTACTCTATAAATGACGCGAGTTCAGGTGTGTGTACAAGTGAGAGTGCATTCAACTTTATTCAACAAGATGTGTTCTTCAGACTTCACCACAACAAAGAGGCCGACCACCGCTGGACCATGAGTGGATATTCTTATCTCAAGTAACAATTATTAATCTATCAATTTAGTAACTACTACTGTCCTGACCCTTTCAAAGAATCCCCACCATGGGAGTTTTAAATAAATTTGATAAAAGAATAAATTTAAAGTTATAAATAATTAACAAGTAAGCGAAACTATCTGGAATTAATGAACGCATTAATTAATTATTATTTGAATTTATTGTATATCATGATTTATGTATGTATGTCTTTTTCAGCTATCATATAAGCTAGAACTTGTTTAATGATATATGTGTTATTTGATGTATTTACAGGTACAGCAAACTTTTTATGTGTATGAATATAAATTGACTTAATGAATAATAAATTAGTCATTTAAGTACATTTAAACAAATGCGTTCATTATTACTGAAACCCGCATGTTAAAGTTTTACTTAGAACACAAATTCACGGATATTTATAATTGTATAATTTTCATGCGTAACAAAAGAACATGATTAATTTACTAAAGAGTCTCTTGTCTATTATGCTAATTGGTAATTAAAATTGATAATTGATCTAACTAATTAATTCACGTAGTAATTAGCATAATAACACCGTAAATTAATGGCGCCCAACCGCACGGCATGATACGTAATATTAAATATAATTGATATTAATTATTATCAATTAATTATTATTTGAATTTATTGTATATCATGATTGATGTATGTATGTCTTTTTCAGCTATCATATAAGCTGGAACTTGTTTAATGATATATGTGTTATTTGATGTATTTACAGGTACAGCAAACTTTTTTATGGGTATGAATATAAATTGACTTAATGAATAGTAAATTAGTCATTTAAGTACATTTAAACAAATGCGTTCATTATTACTGAAACTCGCATGTTAAAGTTTTACTTAGAACACAAATTCACGGATATTTATAATTGTATAATTTTCATGTGTAACAAAAGAACATGGTTAATTTACTAAAGAGTCTCTTTTCTATTATGCTAATTGGTAATTAAAATTAATAATTGATCTAACTAATTAATCCACATACTAATTAGCATAATAACACCGTAAATTAATGGCGCCCAACCGCACGGCCTGATACGTAATATTAAATATAATTGAGACGTACAAGTTTGGTAAAGATCAGGCAGTAGTAGATAGATTAGCATAAAGTAAGAAATAGAGATAAGTGTTAGTGTTATAAACTAGCTTGAATGATTACGCGTAGGAAAGCAAAGATGGCCAGCAATTCCGATAGCGTAGAATTTGAAATTAATAATCAGTTAGGTATGGTAAACACTGAAGGCGATACCACACCTAGCGACCCAAATAGCGCTGTAGAGAGTCAAGAGGAAAGGGCGCGAGGACAAGCGTCCAAACCAGAAGAAGTGAATCTACAAGTGTTAATGGATTTTATCCGACAACAGAGCGAGAAGCAAGAAGGAAATAGTAGATTAATTAGCGAAAAGATAGAAAAACAAAATGAAAAGCTCGACCAGCATAAGGAAGAGATGAAACGACAGTCAGCGGAACAACTCGCGCAGATACGGTCTGAGTTACGAGAATACCAGCATGCCTGGGAAGAGAAGATCTATGAGTTACAAAAGTAACAAGAAGATACAGTAAAAGAGTTGAAAGATGACGCGAATAAGAAATACGAAGAGATACGGGAAGCACGAGAGACCGACCGTCAGGAATGGAAGGTAGCGATCCAGAGCACCCAAACAACCGTTAAAAAGATTCACAATAAAATTGATGCTCACATCAAAGACGCTAATAAGGAACATGAAGAGTTAAAGGCCGAAATACACGATACCATACGGCAGAAGCAGCAAGAACAAGGTGAAACGAACAACAACATGATGCAGAAATTGGAAGAAGTCGACGGGAGACAGCGTTCAACGGAACAAAAGTTGGACGAAACCACTAAAGAAAAGACTACGCGAATAAAAGAATTGAGATGTCATTTAACGAAGGTAAAGGAGAACCAGGAGAGACTACAGAGATAGTTAATGGAAGGTGAGAGTGGCACGGTGAACAGAATTAATGGACCTAACCACAACGACCTCAAATACAACGGTACCGACAGATACCCCATGGAATTCCTTAAGGAGATGTCAGAGGTACAGGAGCTATACTACCCCACTGATAATATTAAGTGGATAGGTAGACACTTAGAGATGGACGCCGGAATTTGGTGGAGAGTTATAAGAAGCCAAATATCCAACTTTGAAGAGTTTAAAGAAGCATTTTTGCAAAAATACTGGAGACAAGAACGACAAGATAGCATCCGTGATCATCTCGAGTATGGGAAGTTTGATTGGCGTGGCCAAATCAGTGCAATCCAATATATAGAACGAATATTATTGGAAAGTAGACAATTAACGCCTACTTTAACGGACCGCCAGTTAATTAAGAAGATTGCGCGTCATTTTGGACGGGAAATCCAGCTCGCTATTATCACGAGGGGAATTACAACAATCCCAAATTTCGAATCACTGATTGTGGAATATACACAAATTCACCCGCGGAACAACAGAGAGCCGGGTTACAAAGCAATAAACGGAGGAGGAAATTCCAATAGGGAAAGTGAAAGTTACCTAAACAAAGGAGCTGGGGTGCAGAAGGGAACATGGGGCGACAGACCGCCCGCACGCACACAGCACCACTGCGCTGGGGAGAAGCAGAACATTAACACAATAGAGTTTACTAATAAAGGCGCATCCACCTCGGGCATTGAACCGAAAACGGCACGACAAGAAGAAAAAAAATCAACAAATGCAGTAAGTAAGATAGCCGTAAAATCGGATACCTGTCAAACCAATAACGTCAATGTAATTCTACCCGATTTGAGAAACGACTTATTATGCGACGATGACGAGCAGATTGTTTAGCGAATATGAAAATGCCCGGAAGTAATCATAAAATTCAACAATGGTATTACGGTGCCTGCATTAATTGACACCGGGAGCGTGACTAATGGATTATCGGAATCTTGGTTCAATCAAAATAAGCAGAACATAGCACCTTATGAAATTTTACCAATGACCAACACTTTAATAATTAGCGCGGTAGGCAATAAATCGAAGTTAATAAGGAAGCAGATATTATGTGACATAGATATAGATGGGATTAAGAACGAGTGTGTGTTCCTCGTTATACCAGACCTTATAAAGCCATGCATTTTAGGAATTAGTTTTCTCCAGGAAGCAGGCTGTCTTATTGATATGGGAAAAAGAGTCATCGAGTTAAGAGGAAAGGCTGACGAAGCAGCGTGCACAGTGCCAATAATGCATATGGAGGTGATGAGCATAGAAGAAGATGAAGAAATCATGCGAAACATCAGACAAGAAGGTGGAGAGCATTGACTGCGGAGATGAAAGAATATTGATGATGTTAAGGGAAATCGTTGTCAGAAATAAAAGTTTATTCAGGGAGTGCCCCGGGAGAATCGAAGGATACGCTCACGAGTTCCAAGTAACAGACCGGACACCGTACTTCCAGAGAGGATGGCCAGTCCCACTAGTGTACAAAGGGAAGGTGGATGAGGAGATAAGTCGCATGTTACGGTATGGGGTCATCGAGCGATGCAACAGCCTCTACGTTAACCCGCTTGTCACAGTTATAAAGAAAGATGGAAGGGTCCGATTATGTCTGGATGCAAGGAAGGTGAACAGCGTGACGATCCCGGACTACGAGGGAGTTTCTCCAATAAACGATATTTTAGCCAGATGTAGCGAAATGAAATACTTATCCACTGTCGATCTAACAAGTAGTTTCTGGCAAGTACCACTGAAGCCAGAGTGCCGAAATTTCACCGCATTTATATATGAGGGCAAATGCTATCGCTTCACAGTCACGCCGTTTGGGCTGAGTACCAGTTCTGCTGCACTAACCAGGGGATTGGATATGGTATTGGAGGAAGAAGTTAAGAAAAACACCATCATTTATGTAGATGATTGCTTATGCAATTCCGAAAGTTTAGAAACACACTTGTCGCATTTAGAATTATTATTAAATAATCTAAGAAAAGCGAACTTGACTATAAATTTAGAGAAATCACAGTTTTTTAGACAAGAAATTGCATACCTAGGATACCGTCTAACTACGCAAGGAATCCAGGCGACGGATGAGAAGATTAATGCGATTATGAAGTTTCCAACACCTCGAAACCAAAAGCAACTAAAAGGTTTCTTGGGCCTAACAAATTTTTATAACCGTTTTACGGACAAATACGCCGAAACAACCCAACCACTACTTGAGTTGTTGAAGAAGGGACATAAATTCGCATGGACACCAGAACTAAATAAATATTTCCAACAAGTGAAGGAACTATTTATAGAGACAGTGATTTTGAAGTTTCCTCGAATAAACCAAAGATACTACATCCAATGCGACGCCAGCAACTTCGCATACGGCGGGCAGTTATATCAACTGGACGAGGAAGGTAAAATCGGCGTTATAGCATTTACTAGCAAAACATTCAAGGGTGCAAAAAAAAATTATTACACCACTGAAAAGGAGTTATTAAGTGTTGTAAGATGTCTGGAAAAATTCCGCATATACATATTAGGGCAACCTTTAACCGTTATCACGGATAATAAGGCATTGACCTTTATGAAGAAATGCCATTTAAATAATTCGCGAATAACAAGCTGGATTTTAAGCATCCAGGAATACAAGTTGGACATAGCCCATTGCAAAGGCAAAGACAATATTGTTGCCGACCTTCTAAGTAGGAATCCAGGAGACGCCACGCTTGAGGAAATTAACGATGACGTGTGCGAGTACTTAATCAATCACATGGTAATTAAGATGGATAAGAATGTAAGTAAAACAATCAAGGATATTGGAAAATATCAACTTGAAGACATTAAACTTAAGACTACTATTGATGAAATAAATGAAGGATGTTTAGATAAGGAAGTAGGTAAGTTTTATAGATATGTCAACGAAAAGTTATATAGACAACGTAAGAAGGAATGGAAGCTGTACATACCAAACAGTGTATCCGGAGAAATAATCGCCGAAATACACAGGATGTATGGGCACCTGGGATCGAAGAAATGTACGAAAATGTTGCAAGAAAATTTTACGATGGACAAAATGTTGAAGAAAGTGAGGAATTATGTAAGGGCGTGTGACGTGTGTCAAAAATGTAAAGACACGAGTAACAGGGTCTTGTTCGGTGGGACGAGGGCCATTGTCCCGTTAGGAAGGGGAGAATTAGTCAGCGCGGATTATTTTGGACCGCTACCCGTATCGTCCGCTGGGGTGAGGTACTTGTTTGTTATTGTTGACAACTTTACAAAGTACGTACGGCTGTTTACACTTCGGAGAGCAACGACCGCTGCCACGTTAAGGAGGGTGAGACAGTATAGTGAAGAATTTGGGACACCAAAGTAAAGCAATTCTCACTGACAATGGGACACAATTTACGTCAAAGAAATGGGTGAACGGCTTGAATGAGCTAAACATTCAACCAAGATACACCGCAATTAGAAACCCATGTGCAAATCTAGCTGAAAGGATTAATAGACAGCTCGGGAATTTATTCAGAATCTTCGTGTGTGACCAACATACTAAGTGGTCGCGATATGTAACTACTATCGAAAGCTGCATTAACGAGACGTACCATGAGACCATTGAGGTAACACCTTATGAGGCGCATCTCGGCAGAAAACCGACTAGACAGTCAGACCCGATCCAAATAATGATTGACAAATTTTGCGACCTTTACTGTGGGCCTTATAAAGTACATCGAATTCTTGGGGATGCTACCTACCAGCTCATCGACTGTGAGGACGAAAGCAAGATCCGAGGGAAATTCAATGTGAGGCAAATGAAGAAATATTACGAACCAAAGGAGAAAATTGAATATACCAGGGAGAAAGTAGAAGAGCATACCTTAATGAGTTAGCTGTATGAGACAAGTCATTTAAGTTAGAGCTGATGACGCGTGAACCTCATTCAAGGTAGCTTAATCAATGAAAACATGTAATCTGTTGTAAATTATAACTTAAGAACCTATGTAGTTCATAGATTATAACATGTCGAATAGAACACTGATGATGTGTTAGATGATAAGTACAAGTGAATACTTTAGCTAACATTCTTTATGAAGTATCGTAGCGAATGCAAAGAACATTCTATATACAATAACTTGAGTTGAATGAATAGCAATAAATTATCAAAGACAAAATGAACAAAAAGGACACTTAAAAGTGAATAAGTGATGTAAATTAATAATTATAACTTATTGCAAGTAAGCCATGTTAAGATGAATGTGTATAATGGATAGATTAAGGATCTGAATTGATGCTAGAATGAAATAAATTACTCATTACTCAGAGATTATGTATATGTATATAGTTGATGAATCGATATGGGTATAGATGGGATAAAGTAACGTAACAAATATGTTAGTTATCAATCGAATTATAAATAAATTTTACGGAACAAAATTGTTAGTAGGATTACTTACACTATATGAGATTCATTTTGTAGAAGATTTTCTTTATTACTATATGTAAGGCATTATATTAGGTCAATTGAATTTAATAGTGACTTGTTTAATATTATATTCTATAGATATTCTTTCAGGAGTATAAATGAATCGATTAGTTTAATGGGTGAACACCATCCAGTGAATTTATAACTTGTTTTATAATAAGATTTAAGACACTTATGGGTAATTAATACATAGATGCGTTGATGTTAAATACGTTCAACCATTCCAGATGGTTAGCAATAAATTCGTAAATTCAATTAAAACCAAAGGGGGGTACACCAATTGTAATACAAATCACGAAAAGTAGGTCAACATGCCTCCCAGATGAAGATGGACATGGTGTGGCGACGAACAGGGCGCAGAATTTGGATTCTTTGGTTCCCAGGGGTCACGTCATCAAATCCAAATTGAGGACGGTATAGCGACCGAAAATTTAAAAATTTCAAATTTTCTTCTCGACCGATTTTGTTCACACACAGTTGTGTCAACGACTTCACGTTAAAGCAATAAACAAGGCTTAATGTGAAGATGTTAAACCAGCGTCGCTAGCAGACAACATAAAGATGTTAGACTTCACTCAACAATAGATATGAAAGTTCGAGATGACAGGAGAAGCTTGGCTAAAAATAATTACCCCACAAAAAACTACACAATGCAGGCTAGGGCACTCACACGTGTACGGAGAACTAAGGCGAACGTCCGCTCGGGTTACGCCAGAATACGATGGTACTGCAAAAACGACAGGATGTCACAAAAGAGTTGAGTGTGCTGCACTTTACAGAGACAATGAAAGAAATAACTAGTTGAAAAGACTCGCGGATGCTGCACAGCAGGAGGTGACGTTTACGTGACGGACACAATTTACGGTTAGAAAGTCGGCGTGGCTTCACCAGCCAACGCATTTCAGAAATTATTAATAGCTACAAACAAAAGGGGTGTAAGATAGAACAATACCTCAAGATGACCAAGGAAACAGATGGGGGAAGTCAGAACAACATTGCGTATGTCCCAAACAAAAGGGTGATTGGCAGACGCGCAACGACCAGAAATTCTGCGAAAAGGATCAACGTCCGAACGAAGAAATCTGGGGATGTCTGACAGCCTATCAGAGTACAACGTCTTGCGAAGACACCGGTGGAGAGGAGAGTTTCTATGGTAACCGGGAGTCAAAGCGAATCATTGAACAGAAACCAAAGAACCTGAAGAAGTGGGACAAAATATTCTAAGAAAATATTGAGCTGACCTATCACAAGTAAGAAAAGGCGTGGACAGGAACAAGACAAAATTTGGGTAGGGACAAGTTGATAAAACTAACTGTCTAACACGGAGGAGAGGAGAGTCTTATTACGTTTTTTGAACATATATTTTGACTCGGTATTACTGTGCTCAGTCTTGTAAAATTTATCAGTCTTAGTGAAAACTCAGTGTTATAATATTCGGACTTAGCAATTTCAAACTGTAAGATTCCAAGTGCAACCGGAAGTAATACTCGAACACAACAGTATAAAATGTGCGAATTAACGAACTTAGTTAAGCATTAACATTATTAGGAATTTCTGAGTGAATAATTCGAGCGACTCAAACGAACTATCATGTAAACTCGGCACATACATGAAACATTATTAGTGTACTGTACAGCCTAGACAGAATTACATTTAGCCAGCGTTAATGAATTACACTAAATGTAACAGAACATTTAAATACTTGAACGAACTAATCAACCAAGTAGTATAAACGCATATTGTAACTATCCTTGTATGTGTCTTTCTGACAGTGTTATTCTGCCACACGTTGGATGCGTCAATTTATAATTTTATCGGGTGTACGCCTCGTTCAAGCCCCGCGATGGAAGCCAATTTATAATATTGTCGTTGGTACTGCTACCGTTTTACTCTGCAAACGTGGATAATGTATAAGTTGTGTGTAATGAGTGTACGTGTCTTCTCGATCCGTAGTTCAAATGCGGGCAACTTCTGTATATTTCGTTCGTTGCGAACGTACGAATAACCAGGTCTTGATGTTCACTAGGGGTGAGAAAGTCCCGGTGGCGCCAAATTGTTTTCTTAAAACAATTAAAATAAAATTCAAAAGCGTATGACCAGCACAGCTCAGGCAGTTTGAATAATTCAAATATTTCCGCCAGCTAGGCTCACTGTCGCACACAGCAGTTCGATGCGTGGGCTGTGTAAATCGTCAGTCATCTGCTAAAATGTACATAAAATATTGTGCACCTCCTAATTAAATTATAACACCGTGGTTACACTCAATACTTACACATTTTTTATTAGTGATTATTATTCATTTAATACAAATTATTCTAATACAAATGCTCCGGTTATTTATATGAGACAATTACAGGGTTTGACAATCGATATTTGAATTGATACCAGACGTTTAATGATGGCGTCTGTTAAAAATTGTATACAAATTATTAATGTCGTTTGTCATAGGCTCTTGAGGTTACGTTCAAAGGATTACAAATATTTTAAAAACAATAAAAATACACACCTTTACATCAAGTAAACTTAACTAACATATTGTGTATGTAGAATTTGTTTAGCGCAGTGTAGTAAAAGTGTTTACAAGTTATGGATCATTAACAACAGTTTATATTGGTTAGTTTATAAATTGTCAGTGACTTAAATTTCTTTTTAATCTTTGAAAGTAATGAATTTCAGTTCAGTGAGATTTCGACCTTTAGTGAGATAATTAACGTGAGTTTATTTATATATTTCGGGTAATTTAAGAGGTACTTATCACTTCCGTAGTTATGGCGAATTCATACGATCTGTTATTCATGGGTTATACTATAATCTTCTTTAATTTGCTGGATTCAGGACATCAGGCATCTTTTTCAGTTTAACTGGTAGTAATTTATTTTCTTTTTTCGTTAATTTGGCCTCAACTTCAATAATATGGCTCCAGTCTTTATTTTATGTCTTGGCATACACTTAGTAATAACTTTTTCTGATATTTTCTATGTTTTAATGGACAATTTTGGTCACTCGAAAATTAGCGTCTATCTCATTAAAGCGTCATACATTCAGTAAAAAATCTAACGGTATTTTTGGCTTGTTACTCCACAGTTTCCATGGTAACGTAATTATTCTACCTGGTCGATCTCAAAATAAACCCATTGTTATCAAACCTTGAATTTTTGTTTAATTTGAATAAATATTTTATAATGGCTATATTTACTTGGGGATAATTTCAATGGTTGTAATCTTTACGTAGATGTTTCTATTTTCTTTCAAAGATTAGTTTGATATCTTACAAGATTGGTCTAAGTCATGTATTAATGTTTTAGTCCAAAATGGCTAATACTATGCTAATACATAATTTACTTATTTCTAAGTTTTAATATAATTCTGCCATGTTCCCTTTCGTTACACATAATTAATATAATTTGCCTATTATTTCTTATAAAGGTATTGCTATTATTTTCTTTATAAATTCCTTACTTACTTAAAACATACTAACATATTACTGTAAAACTATTTCTTCTGGTAATTATTGCCTTAAACATTAAGCCAATAACTTCTTTCTTTAAATTAACAAATGAACAAATTTGGTGAGTGTTATATCTACACCATCTCTTTTATAACAGTAACCACCCTGGTGATTTTATACTGAGATAATATTTTTTCTGTTTTTTACATTCAACTTATTCTGTGTCTTTCAGTCTAATATACTTAACTTAATTGCTCATTTAACATGTGCTTATATTTTGGGTTTGTCACACTTGTTTCACTCTTTTTTCTTAAGATTATATGCTGTTTATTTTATTACACTTATCACTTCACTGTTCAACTTTGTCACTCCCTACCTATCTCTAATTACCCTTATATTTCTCACGATCTCACTATTATTACAAAGTTTTTGTATCTATTGAGTTCATGTCTCTTTTGTTAACTTCAGACTGTCACATATCATTTTATAATATGCAAACAACATGGTATTGTAAATACATCTTTCAAACAAAACATAACTTTGTATATATTGTCATTAAAGTGATAAAAATTGGTCTGAAATGTCATAATTAGTAATAATAACAACAGTTTAATAATGTTAATATATTGTGTTAATTGAAATCTACTATATCTGTAGCAATAGCAATAATGTTATTGAATAAATAAACTCTCCAACATCTTATACTTTCGAACACATAATACTGTAATAATATACACACTGCTGATATAATCTTAGTAAAAGTTCCAAAGTATATAGTAGGATATACAATTTGTTCTCTGATTGAACCACGCACACATTTCTATTCCCTGTCTGTATGAGTGTAACCTTAAACATAACAGCTGACACATCACCTATAGATAAGGATATACATACAATCATATCTACACATGGTTTTTTTACGTATAACAATTGCTGAGATACTGTCATTTACAAGTTACCACTAATAAAAATTTAAACATAAATTATTAACAATAATAAAAAATTATGCTCTTTTAAAACAATCTTGTGAGTTAATTGTTATGGCCATGTAATTTTTTATTTTCTTCTTTTTTCTTCACTGTCTTCTTGTCTCGCTTTACTTTGGTTGATATCTGGCCAATCTCTGGGGTTGGGTCAATGTCAGTTGTCTGTCAGTCAAGTTCGTATTTCTTGTTTTGTGACCACCTTTGGTTGTATTCTTCCTCCTTCACTATTGATTATATTTACTACTTTCATTCTCGTTATCATTTATCTATCAAAATATATGGTTTCTTGGCATTTTTTACATACTTTTTTATATCAAATGTGATCAGGGTTTGGCAATGTTATATAATGCCCTTCCACCAAAATTGATCATTTTATAAAACGTTAATTTGAGTTTGATGAAATTATCAATTGTATCGTATCAAATTTTTTTTTATTTTTTTTTTTCAAATTCTCCTGCTTCTCATTCATTTTTTATAATTAATTCTGTATCCTTTAATTCCATTCTTCTTAGTCTTTTCTTCATTATCTTCTCATATTGCGAACTGGCTTATTGAATTTTTATTATAACTTATTCCCTATAAATCTTATTTTCATCAAAACTACTCTTATACTGATATCAGGGGAACATCATCCCTGCTCAGTAAAATGATTGCTGGTTCATTCCACAGACAATCTCAATTAATAATTCTTAAATACAGTCAACTCGTGACTCAAAATAATAATAATAATAATCATAATCATAATATTTGTTGGGAATCTTTTACTTTTATACTTCATTATAGCTCAGTTCGAGTCATATATTATTTCATCTTTCTTTATAGATACTATTTGAAGCATTGTTTTTTATTGATACAATTCACATTTTTATTCATTTTTAATTACTCTTTGTTTCATCTCATTTCACATTATAACTCTTAGAATGTTTATTTCATTTATATTGTTTTGTGATCATTGGTTTGGGTAATTTTACTTCCCCTCTTTCTAAATAGTTGTGGAAGCTGATCATTTTGATTGATATTTTTTTTTGGAACGAAGTTCCTTATCGCGCGTTGTGAAAGGGGGCTAGACGGAAAAAATTCTCACGAAAAGTTGTAACGACACTTTTTGCTATAGTAAGCTATTGTAAGCTGTGCGGCGTGCGCATGTTTCTCTGTCTGTCTCTCTCTCTCTCTTATAGAAAGCAAGCCAGATATTTTCATTTCTATTTCGCATTGAACAGTGTGGTGTCGCGACGATTATTTTTGTTGAGTGTATACAGGTTTTTTGTACATAATAAATAATAAAAAATAATAATAATAATGAATCCTGACAGTGTTTCTGCACAAGTTCCGGATATTGCTGATGGAGTTAGGTAAGTAGAGATTTTATACAGACAATAATAATTGCTTTTGTATTTTTAGCAAGTACGCATTATAACCTCTCTTTATTATTGTGCTAACCAAGTCATACGCATTATAATCTCTCCATTATTGTGTGTTTAGCAAGTGTACGCGTCATAATTTTAATAAATTCAAAAGCAAATCATATTTTAATATTACAATATCAGAACGTATGTATTTAGCAAGCCGTGCGTGTTCTAACCTATACGCTGTTGTGTTTACGAAGTCGAGAGAGTATATATATATATATATTTATATATATACACACTCGTTGTAACGACACTTTTTGCTATAGTAAGCTATTGTAAGCTGTGCGGCGTGCGCATGTTTCTCTGTCTGTCTCTCTCTCTCTCTTATAGAAAGCAAGCCAGATATTTTCATTTCTATTTCGCATCGAACAGTCTGGTGTAGCGACGATTATTTTTGTTGAGTGTATACAGGCTTTTTGTACATAATAAAAACACAAAGTCACCGACCCCCAAACCACCAGGCTTCCAGGCTTCCTGGTTTTTTTCACCAGGCTTTTTGTTGTGGTTGGGGTATACCGAATTTAAATTGTATAACCCACTTTAAACGTGATTTTGTTCGTTCAGGTGGAGTTGCGATATATCACAACACAAATGATACGACCAATCTTGTAACACCAAATATGTCGGTCATAATGAACAATATTCAGGACTTGCACGTAAGACGTACAAGTGTTGCAGATTTATGTGCAGCAGAGTGTGTAATGGAAAACGGTGTTACCTTAATCATGGCAGTCATATATGTCTCACCAAATAACAAATTAATAGATATTCAGGAGTTCATTCATCGAGCACTGCTAGAGTATTCTAAAGATGTATCTCGAACGCTTAGCAGATACAACAAAAATTTAGATAAAGTTCCACTCATTTTAGCCGGTGATTTTAACATCAACTTCAGTAATGAAAAATCAAAACCATTGCTACAGTTTCTAGAGGAAGAATTTGATTTAAGAATTAACAATAATCCAGCAGAATCAACAACAAAATATAATACTACCATTGATGCAGTTTTTTCAAGACATTTAAATAAAATAGAATCCCAAACATATGTTTCCTACTTCAGTTACCACAAGCCAATTATTACTAAAATTGAGCCTACTGATTAAGTTTATATTACATTATATTTGTTAATAATAAAAAAAATATTATTATAACTTAAAAAAAATAAAATTTTATTACAATTCCTTCACTAATTAATCGAAAGGAACTTCGTTCCATCCGGGTGTCCCTTGACACCTCTCAACTTTTATTTATTTATTTTTTTCATAATTTTTAAATATCATAGTAAGTTATGGCTTCTTACTAGTTAGGAATTTTTTGTAGCTTATTCCTTTACAGTATGTTATGCTTTTTATGCCTCATTTTTTGGCTAAATATTATGGTAATTTAACCTTATTTTGGAGGAATGTTTTGTAACTACACTCCTCTATTGTTAATTTTTATTTAAATATTGTAGTAAGTTGGTTGCTCTTACTTTATCTGAATGCCTTGTGACTGTTATCTCTCTATTTTACTTGTTCTAAAATATTATTAAGATATTTGGGTAAGCTTTTCTTACATATCTTTTTTGATTTTTTACAATTTTTTATTCATCATAATGGTTTCTCTAATGCTTAGTGTAAGCTGTACTTACGAATGTTTTGGAATTTTGACATTCTTTAGAGATCTTTTCTTTATGACATTGGCAGACTTGTTTGTTTGTCACTTTATTTTTTTCTTTATTTAAAGTATTTTTGTTGGTTTTTTACTTTAAATTGTTTTTTACAGTTATTGTTGATTGTCATAATATTTCTTAATTGAGGCTTGATTGTATACCCCCTTTATTTTCTTGGTGACGGGGTGAGTGATCTCGTAAGTGTTATTGCCCTTGTCTTTTGTTATAGTGTATGGTCCCATATTCCAGTGTTTATCTGCATTTGGTTTATCCATTGTCCATGATTACACGAGTTTCCTCCGTTGTTCGGACTGCTCTGGTGTGCATCACTGTTTCTGTCTGTGTTATATATGTCTCTTCTATCTGGTACAGCCACTCTTCTAATATCATGTGTTCTCTGGCATCAGTGCCTACCTCAATCACTTGATGATGTTGTTTACTACTCAACGAAGTTAATCGTACCTTCGTTATTGATCTTCTCACTGATATTGGTTTATTTGGTATCTCTATCTCTGGTAATTTCCCTTTTCTTGTAGACTTTCTCAATTTGTCATACATCGTTTTGTTGTGATGCTTTCCAACTTTGGATATCCTCCATTTAAAGATAGGTTTGTTGAAAGTTTTACTCGCTGGTTGATCGTTGATCCCTCCTAGAATTTCCTTCAGAGTTCTCCTGCACTCCATAACATTCATCATTTCCGTATGGTCATTAATTGGTCGATTAAACGTCTCAAGTAGTCCGTTCTTCATCATCTCCAATTCCTCTCTGGTATTGATTCGTTTTCTCTGATGTATTTTCTTAGTCTTCTTAATTATCTGTTTTTTCTGTACTCCTCTACGGTTGGTTCCTTTGTGCTTACTCTTCTCTTTATTTTCGTTACCTTTATTTTGATGTAACAATGTATTTGGGTCTTCTTGAATTTCTGTTTTTTCATTATTTCCTTCTGGAGTGGTGTTTATTGTTTCATTCACCTTCTTGAACCCGTTACCTAATGTCTCATTAAGTAGATCTATTTGGTAATTGGTTTCTTCCCCTTTCTTATTCATCTCCATTTTTGTCTGGTCGCTTTCTTCACGATGTTCTCTGAAAATTAGTCTTATTTGCTGCTTCATTTCTTCCTTATTTTTCTCGTGGTCCTTCTTCAGCTGTTCCTTCAATTCTTCCTTTAATTCTTCGTTTCTTTGCTGAATTTCCTCCATCAATCGTTGTTGTAATCTTTCATTATTTTGGTTGACTGTTTTCCTCAATTCTTCCTTAGTACTCACTATTTTTTCATTGATCTGTTTCAAATTATCACTGGTTTCTTTCTTCATTCCGTCAAACTTATTGTTCATCTCCTTCAAACTCTCTTCATTCTTGTCGAATTTATTGTTCATATTATTCATCAATTCCATTAATTTTAGTATGTTTGGGTCTCCTCTAAATTCTCCCTTGTCGCCCGCCTGTAATTCCGTTTCTTCGTCTTGGCTTGGTTCTGTTGTGGTTATTATTGTCTCCACTTCTTCAATCGGTGTTCCTTCCTCTTCTTCCCCTCTGTTTTCTTCCATCTCCTTCTCCTTTGCCAATTTTTTCGATACTCCTCTGGTGTGCATTTTGTAACCTTTCGTAATCGCCGCTAGAATTTATAGGGTTTAATTGTATAATTTCTTTATTATTCTAGCTCCACTAGTTGGCGCGTCAATTTGTAACTATCCTTGTATGTGTCTTTCTGACAGTGTTATTCTGCCACACGTTGGATGCGTCAATTTATAATTTTATCGGGTGTACGCCTCGTTCAAGCCCCGCGATGGAAGCCAATTTATAATATTGTCGTTGGTACTGCTACCGTTTTACTCTGCAAAATGTGGATAATGTATAATTTGTGTGTAATGAGTGTACGTGTCTTCTCGATCCGTAGTTCAAATGCGGGCAACTTCTGTATATTTCGTTCGTTGCGAACGTACGAATAACCAGGTCTTGATGTTCACTAGGGGTGAGAAAGTCCCGGTGGCGCCAAATTGTTTTCTTAAAACAATTAAAATAAAATTCAAAAGCGTATGACCAGCACAGCTCAGGCAGTTTGAATAATTCAAATATTTCCGCCAGCTAGGCTCACTGTCGCACACAGCAGTTCGATGCGTGGGCTGTGTAAATCGTCAGTCATCTGCTAAAATGTACATAAAATATTGTGCACCTCCTAATGAAATTATAACACCGTGGTTACACTCAATACTTACACATTTTTTATTAGTGATTATTATTCATTTAATACAAATTATTCTAATACAAATGCTCCGGTTATTTATATGAGACAATTACAGGGTTTGACAATCGATATTTGAATTGATACCAGACGTTTAATGATGGCGTCTGTTAAAAATTGTATACAAATTATTAATGTCGTTTGTCATAGGCTCTTGAGGTTACGTTCAAAGGATTACAAATATTTTAAAAACAATAAAAATACACACCTTTACATCAAGTAAACTTAACTAACATATTGTGTATGTAGAATTTGTTTAGCGCAGTGTAGTAAAAGTGTTTACAAGTTATGGATCATTAACAACAGTTTATATTGGTTAGTTTATAAATTGTCAGTGACTTAAATTTCTTTTTAATCTTTGAAAGTAATGAATTTCAGTTCAGTGAGATTTCGACCTTTAGTGAGATAATTAACGTGAGTTTATTTATATATTTCGGGTAATTTAAGAGGTACTTATCACTTCCGTAGTTATGGCGAATTCATACGATCTGTTATTCATGGGTTATACTATAATCTTCTTTAATTTGCTGGATTCAGGACATCAGGCATCTTTTTCAGTTTAACTGGTAGTAATTTATTTTCTTTTTTCGTTAATTTGGCCTCAACTTCAATAATATGGCTCCAGTCTTTATTTTATGTCTTGGCATACACTTAGTAATAACTTTTTCTGATATTTTCTATGTTTTAATGGACAATTTTGGTCACTCGAAAATTAGCGTCTATCTCATTAAAGCGTCATACATTCAGTAAAAAATCTAACGGTATTTTTGGCTTGTTACTCCACAGTTTCCATGGTAACGTAATTATTCTACCTGGTCGATCTCAAAATAAACCCATTGTTATCAAACCTTGAATTTTTGTTTAATTTGAATAAATATTTTATAATGGCTATATTTACTTGGGGATAATTTCAATGGTTGTAATCTTTACGTAGATGTTTCTATTTTCTTTCAAAGATTAGTTTGATATCTTACAAGATTGGTCTAAGTCATGTATTAATGTTTTAGTCCAAAATGGCTAATACTATGCTAATACATAATTTACTTATTTCTAAGTTTTAATATAATTCTGCCATGTTCCCTTTCGTTACACATAATTAATATAATTTGCCTATTATTTCTTATAAAGGTATTGCTATTATTTTCTTTATAAATTCCTTACTTACTTAAAACATACTAACATATTACTGTAAAACTATTTCTTCTGGTAATTATTGCCTTAAACATTAAGCCAATAACTTCTTTCTTTAAATTAACAAATGAACAAATTTGGTGAGTGTTATATCTACACCATCTCTTTTATAACAGTAACCACCCTGGTGATTTTATACTGAGATAATATTTTTTCTGTTTTTTACATTCAACTTATTCTGTGTCTTTCAGTCTAATATACTTAACTTAATTGCTCATTTAACATGTGCTTATATTTTGGGTTTGTCACACTTGTTTCACTCTTTTTTCTTAAGATTATATGCTGTTTATTTTATTACACTTATCACTTCACTGTTCAACTTTGTCACTCCCTACCTATCTCTAATTACCCTTATATTTCTCACGATCTCACTATTATTACAAAGTTTTTGTATCTATTGAGTTCATGTCTCTTTTGTTAACTTCAGACTGTCACATATCATTTTATAATATGCAAACAACATGGTATTGTAAATACATCTTTCAAACAAAACATAACTTTGTATATATTGTCATTAAAGTGATAAAAATTGGTCTGAAATGTCATAATTAGTAATAATAACAACAGTTTAATAATGTTAATATATTGTGTTAATTGAAATCTACTATATCTGTAGCAATAGCAATAATGTTATTGAATAAATAAACTCTCCAACATCTTATACTTTCGAACACATAATACTGTAATAATATACACACTGCTGATATAATCTTAGTAAAAGTTCCAAAGTATATAGTAGGATATACAATTTGTTCTCTGATTGAACCACGCACACATTTCTATTCCCTGTCTGTATGAGTGTAACCTTAAACATAACAGCTGACACATCACCTATAGATAAGGATATACATACAATCATATCTACACATGGTTTTTTTACGTATAACAATTGCTGAGATACTGTCATTTACAAGTTACCACTAATAAAAATTTAAACATAAATTATTAACAATAATTAAAAATTATGCTCTTTTAAAACAATCTTGTGAGTTAATTGTTATGGCCATGTAATTTTTTATTTTCTTCTTTTTTCTTCACTGTCTTCTTGTCTCGCTTTACTTTGGTTGATATCTGGCCAATCTCTGGGGTTGGGTCAATGTCAGTTGTCTGTCAGTCTAGTTCGTATTTCTTGTTTTGTGACCACCTTTGGTTGTATCCTTCCTCCTTCACTATTGATTATATTTACTACTTTCATTCTCGTTATCATTTATCTATCAAAATATATGGTTTCTTGGCATTTTTTACATACTTTTTTATATCAAATGTGATCAGGGTTTGGCAATGTTATAATATACATCAACACAAAGTCAAGTGAATTTCTGTGATGAACGGACATCGACATTAACTTTGCGAGCATGAACATACACCACTCATTTTATAATGATCACACATTATAAAGCGAACTGATCTACACAAAATGACATTGAAAGCAATATCATATCTACACTACTCTATAAATGACGCGAGTTCCCGTGTGTGTACAAGTGACAGTGCATTCAACTTTATTCAACAAGATGTGTTCTTCAGACTTCACCACAACAAAGAGGCCGACCACCGCTGGACCATGAGTGGATATTCTTATCTCAAGTAACAATTATTAATCTATCAATTTAGTAACTACTACTGTCCTGACCCTTTCAAAGAATCCCCACCATGGGAGTTTTAAATAAATTTGATAAAAGAATAAATTTAAAGTTATAAATAATTAACAAGTAAGCGAAACTATCTGGAATTAATGAACGCATTAATTAATTATTATTTGAATTTATTGTATATCATGATTTATGTATGTATGTCTTTTTCAGCTATCATATAAGCTAGAACTTGTTTAATGATATATGTGTTATTTGATGTATTTACAGGTACAGCAAACTTTTTATGTGTATGAATATAAATTGACTTAATGAATAATAAATTAGTCATTTAAGTACATTTAAACAAATGCGTTCATTATTACTGAAACCCGCATGTTAAAGTTTTACTTAGAACACAAATTCACGGATATTTATAATTGTATAATTTTCATGCGTAACAAAAGAACATGATTAATTTACTAAAGAGTCTCTTGTCTATTATGCTAATTGGTAATTAAAATTGATAATTGATCTAACTAATTAATTCACGTAGTAATTAGCATAATAACACCGTAAATTAATGGCGCCCAACCGCACGGCATGATACGTAATATTAAATATAATTGATATTAATTATTATCAATTAATTATTATTTGAATTTATTGTATATCATGATTGATGTATGTATGTCTTTTTCAGCTATCATATAAGCTAGAACTTGTTTAATGATATATGTGTTATTTGATGTATTTACAGGTACAGCAAACTTTTTTATGGGTATGAATATAAATTGACTTAATGAATAGTAAATTAGTCATTTAAGTACATTTAAACAAATGCGTTCATTATTACTGAAACTCGCATGTTAAAGTTTTACTTAGAACACAAATTCACGGATATTTATAATTGTATAATTTTCATGTGTAACAAAAGAACATGGTTAATTTACTAAAGAGTCTCTTTTCTATTATGCTAATTGGTAATTAAAATTAATAATTGATCTAACTAATTAATCCACATACTAATTAGCATAATAACACCGTAAATTAATGGCGCCCAACCGCACGGCATGATACGTAATATTAAATATAATTGAGACGTACAAGTTTGGTAAAGATCAGGCAGTAGTAGATAGATTAGCATAAAGTAAGAAATAGAGATAAGTGTTAGTGTTATAAACTAGCTTGAATGATTACGCGTAGGAAAGAAAAGATGGCCAGCAATTCCGATAGCGTAGAATTTGAAATTAATAATCAGTTAGGTATGGTAAACACTGAAGGCGATACCACACCTAGCGACCCAAATAGCGCTGTAGAGAGTCAAGAGGAAAGGGCGCGAGGACAAGCGTCCAAACCAGAAGAAGTGAATCTACAAGTGTTAATGGATTTTATCCGACAACAGAGCGAGAAGCAAGAAGAAAATAGTAGATTAATTAGCGAAAAGATAGAAAAACAAAATGAAAAGCTCGACCAGCATAAGGAAGAGATGAAACGACAGTCAGCGGAACAACTCGCGCAGATACGGTCTGAGTTACGAGAATACCAGCATGCCTGGGAAGAGAAGATCTATGAGTTACAAAAGTAACAAGAAGATACAGTAAAAGAGTTGAAAGATGACGCGAATAAGAAATACGAAGAGATACGGGAAGCACGAGAGACCGACCGTCAGGAATGGAAGGTAGCGATCCAGAGCACCCAAACAACCGTTAAAAAGATTCACAATAAAATTGATGCTCACATCAAAGACGCTAATAAGGAACATGAAGAGTTAAAGGCCGAAATACACGATACCATACGGCAGAAGCAGCAAGAACAAGGTGAAACGAACAACAACATGATGCAGAAATTGGAAGAAGTCGACGGGAGACAGCGTTCAACGGAACAAAAGTTGGACGAAACCACTAAAGAAAAGACTACGCGAATAAAAGAATTGAGATGTCATTTAACGAAGGTAAAGGAGAACCAGGAGAGACTACAGAGATAGTTAATGGAAGGTGAGAGTGGTACGGTGAACAGAATTAATGGACCTAACCACAACGACCTCAAATACAACGGTACCGACAGATACCCCATGGAATTTCTTAAGGAGCTGTCAGAGGTACAGGAGCTATACTACCCCACTGATAATATTAAGTGGATAGGTAGACACTTAGAGATGGACGCCGGAATTTGGTGGAGAGTTATAAGAAGCCAAATATCCAACTTTGAAGAGTTTAAAGAAGCATTTTTGCAAAAATACTGGAGACAAGAACGACAAGATAGCATCCGTGATCATCTCGAGTATGGGAAGTTTGATTGGCGTGGCCAAATCAGTGCAACCCAATATATAGAACGAATATTATTGGAAAGTAGACAATTAACGCCTACTTTAACGGACCGCCAGTTAATTAAGAAGATTGCGCGTCATTTTGGACGGGAAATCCAGCTCGCTGTTATCACGAGGGGAATTACAACAATCCCAAATTTCGAATCACTGATTGTGGAATATACACAAATTCACCCGCGGAACAACAGAGAGCCGGGTTACAAAGCAATAAACGGAGGAGGAAATTCCAATAGGGAAAGTGAAAGTTACCTAAACAAAGGAGCTGGGGTGCAGAAGGGAACATGGGGCGACAGACCGCCCGCACGCACACAGCACCACTGCGCTGGGGAGAAGCAGAACATTAACACAATAGAGTTTACTAATAAAGGCGCATCCACCTCGGGCATTGAACCGAAAACGGCACGACAAGAAGAAAAAAAATCAACAAATGCAGTAAGTAAGATAGCCGTAAAATCGGATACCTGTCAAACCAATAACGTCAATGTAATTCTACCCGATTTGAGAAACGACTTATTATGCGACGATGACGAGCAGATTGTTTAGCGAATATGAAAATGCCCGGAAGTAATCATAAAATTCAACAATGGTATTACGGTGCCTGCATTAATTGACACCGGGAGCGTGACTAATGGATTATCGGAATCTTGGTTCAATTAAATAAGCAGAACATAGCACCTTATGAAATTTTACCAATGACCAACACTTTAATAATTAGCGCGGTAGGCAATAAATCGAAGTTAATAAGGAAGCAGATATTATGTGACATAGATATAGATGGGATTAAGAACGAGTGTGTGTTCCTCGTTATACCAGACCTTATAAAGCCATGCATTTTAGGAATTAGTTTTCTCCAGGAAGCAGGCTGTCTTATTGATATGGGAAAAAGAGTCATCGAGTTAAGAGGAAAGGCTGACGAAGCAGCGTGCACAGTGCCAATAATGCATATGGAGGTGATGAGCATAGAAGAAGATGAAGAAATCATGCGAAACATCAGACAAGAAGGTGGAGAGCATTGACTGCGGAGATGAAAGAATATTGATGATGTTAAGGGAAATCCTTGTCAGAAATAAAAGTTTATTCAGGGAGTGCCCCGGGAGAATCGAAGGATACGCTCACGAGTTCCAAGTAACAGACCGGACACCGTACTTCCAGAGAGGATGGCCAGTCCCACTAGTGTACAAAGGGAAGGTGGATGAGGAGATAAGTCGCATGTTACGGTATGGGGTCATCGAGCGATGCAACAGCCTCTACGTTAACCCGCTTGTCACAGTTATAAAGAAAGATGGAAGGGTCCGATTATGTCTGGATGCAAGGAAGGTGAACAGCGTGACGATCCCGGACTACGAGGGAGTTTCTCCAATAAACGATATTTTAGCCAGATGCAGCGAAATGAAATACTTATCCACTGTCGATCTAACAAGTAGTTTCTGGCAAGTACCACTGAAGCCAGAGTGCCGAAATTTCACCGCATTTATATATGAGGGCAAATGCTATCGCTTCACAGTCACGCCGTTTGGGCTGAGTACCAGTTCTGCTGCACTAACCAGGGGATTGGATATGGTATTGGAGGAAGAAGTTAAGAAAAACACCATCATTTATGTAGATGATTGCTTATGCAATTCCGGAAGTTTAGAAACACACTTGTCGCATTTAGAATTATTATTAAATAATCTAAGAAAAGCGAACTTGACTATAAATTTAGAGAAATCACAGTTTTTTAGACAAGAAATTGCATACCTAGGATACCGTCTAACTACGCAAGGAATCCAGGCGACGGATGAGAAGATTAATGCGATTATGAAGTTTCCAACACCTCGAAACCAAAAGCAACTAAAAGGTTTCTTGGGCCTAACAAATTTTTATAACCGTTTTACGGACAAATACGCCGAAACAACCCAACCACTACTTGAGTTGTTGAAGAAGGGACATAAATTCGCATGGACACCAGAACTAAATAAATATTTCCAACAAGTGAAGGAACTATTTATAGAGACAGTGATTTTGAAGTTTCCTCGAATAAACCAAAGATACTACATCCAATGCGACGCCAGCAACTTCGCATACGGCGGGCAGTTATATCAACTGGACGAGGAAGGTAAAATCGGCGTTATAGCATTTACTAGCAAAACATTCAAGGGTGCAGAAAAAAATTATTACACCACTGAAAAGGAGTTATTAAGTGTTGTAAGATGTCTGGAAAAATTCCGCATATACATATTAGGGCAACCTTTAACCGTTATCACGGATAATAAGGCATTGACCTTTATGAAGAAATGCCATTTAAATAATTCGCGAATAACAAGCTGGATTTTAAGCATCCAGGAATACAAGTTGGACATAGCCCATTGCAAAGGCAAAGACAATATTGTTGCCGACCTTCTAAGTAGGAATCCAGGAGACGCCACGCTTGAGGAAATTAACGATGACGTGTGCGAGTACTTAATCAATCACATGGTAATTAAGATGGATAAGAATGTAAGTAAAACAATCAAGGATATTGGAAAATATCAACTTGAAGACATTAAACTTAAGACTACTATTGATGAAATAAATGAAGGATGTTTAGATAAGGAAGTAGGTAAGTTTTATAGATATGTCAACGAAAAGTTATATAGACAACGTAAGAAGGAATGGAAACTGTACATACCAAACAGTGTATCCGGAGAAATAATCGCCGAAATACACAGGATGTATGGGCACCTGGGATCGAAGAAATGTACGAAAATGTTGCAAGAAAATTTTACGATGGACAAAATGTTGAAGAAAGTGAGGAATTATGTAAGGGTGTGTGACGTGTGTCAAAAATGTAAAGACACGAGTAACAGGGTCTTGTTCGGTGGGACGAGGGCCATTGTCCCGTTAGGAAGGGGAGAATTAGTCAGCGCGGATTATTTTGGACCGCTACCCGTATCGTCCGCTGGTGTGAGGTACTTGTTTGTTATTGTTGACAACTTTACAAAGTACGTACGGCTGTTTACACTTCGGAGAGCAACGACCGCTGCCACGTTAAGGAGGGTGAGACAGTATAGTGAAGAATTTGGGACACCTAAAGCAATTCTCACTGACAATGGGACACAATTTACGTCAAAGAAATGGGTGAACGGCTTGAATGAGCTAAACATTCAACCAAGATACACCGCAATTAGAAACCCATGTGCAAATCTAGCTGAAAGGATTAATAGACAGCACGGGAATTTATTCAGAATCTTCGTGTGTGACCAACATACTAAGTGGTCGCGATATGTAACTACTATCGAAAGCTGCATTAACGAGACGTACCATGAGACCATTGAGGTAACACCTTATGAGGCGCATCTCGGCAGAAAACCGACTAGACAGTCAGACGCGATCCAAAGAATGATTGACAAATTTTGCGACCTTTACTGTGGGCCTTATAAAGTAAATCGAATTCTTGGGGATGCTACCTACCAGCTCATCGACTGTGAGGACGAAAGCAAGATCCGAGGGAAATTCAATGTGAGGCAAATGAAGAAATATTACGAACCAAAGGAGAGAATTTAATATACCAGGGAGAAAGTAGAAGAGCATACCTTAATGAGTTAGCTGTATGAGACAAGTCATTTAAGTTAGAGCTGATGACGCGTGAACCTCATTCAAGGTAGCTTAATCAATGAAAACATGTAATCTGTTGTAAATTATAACTTAAGAACCTATGTAGTTCATAGATTATAACATGTCGAATAGAACACTGATGATGTGTTAGATGATAAGTACAAGTGAATACTTTAGCTAACATTCTTTATGAAGTATCGTAGCGAATGCAAAGAACATTCTATATACAATAACTTGAGTTGAGTGAATAGCAATAAATTATCAAAGACAAAATGAACAAAAAGGACACTTAAAAGTGAATAAGTGATGTAAATTAATAATTATAACTTATTGCAAGTAAGCCATGTTAAGATGAATGTGTATAATGGATAGATTAAGGATCTGAATTGATGCTAGAATGAAATAAATTACTCATTACTCAGAGATTATGTATATGTATATAGTTGATGAATCGATATGGGTATAGATGGGATAATGTAACGTAACAAATATGTTAGTTATCAATCGAATTATAAATAAATTTTACGGAACAAAATTGTTAGTAGGATTACTTACACTATATGAGATTCATTTTGTAGAAGATTTTCTTTATTACTATACGTAAGGCATTACATTAGGTCAATTGAATTTAATAGTGACTTGTTTAATATTATATTCTATAGATATTCTTTCAGGAGTATAAATGAATCGATTAGTTTAATGGGTGAAAACCATCCAGTGAATTTATAACTTGTTTTATAATAAGATTTAAGACACTTATGGGTAATTAATACATAGATGAGTTGATGTTAAATACGTTCAACCATTCCAGATGGTTAGCAATAAATTCGTAAATGCAATTAAAACCAAAGGGGGGTACACCAATTGTAATACAAATCACGAAAAGTAGGTCAACATGCCTCCCAGATGAAGATGGACATGGTGTGGCGACGAACAGAGCGCAGAATTTGGATTCTTTGGTTCCCAGGGGTCACGTCATCAAATCCAAATTGAGGACGGTATAGCGACCGAAAATTTAAAAATTTCAAATTTTCTTCTCGACCGATTTTGTTCACACACAGATGTGTCAACGACTTCACGTTAAAGCAATAAACAAGGCTTAATGTGAAGATGTTAAACCAGCGTCGCTAGCAGACAACATAAAGATGTTAGACTTCACTCAACAATAGATATGAAAGTTCGAGATGACAGGAGAAGCTTGGCTAAAAATTATTACCCCACAAAAAACTACACAATGTAGGCTAGGGCACTCACACGTGTACGGAGAACTAAGGCGAACGTCCGCTCGGGTTACGCCAGAATACGATGGTACTGCAAAAACGACAGGATGTCACAAAAGAGTTGAGTGTGCTGCATTTTAGAGAGACAATGAAAGAAATAACTAGTTGAAAAGACTCGCGGATGCTGCACAGCAGGAGGTGACGTTTACGTGACGGACACAATTTACGGTTAGAAAGTCGGCGTGGCTTCACCAGCCAACGCATTTCAGAAATTATTAATAGCTACAAAAAAAAGTGGTGTAAGATAGAACAATACCTCAAGATGACCAAGGAAACAGATGGGGGAAGTCAGAACAACATTGCGTATGTCCCAAACAAAAGGGTGATTGGCAGACGCGCAACGACCAGAAATTCTGCGAAAAGGATCAACGTCCGAACGAAGAAATCTGGGGATGTCTGACAACCTATCAGAGTACAACGTCTTGCGAAGACACCGGTGGAGAGGAGAGTTTCTATGGTAACCGGGAGTCAAAGCGAATCTTTGAACAGAAACCAAAGAACCTGAAGAAGTGGGACAAAATATTCTAAGAAAATATTGAGCTGACCTATCACAAGTAAGAAAAGGCGTGGACAGGCACAAGACAAAATTTGGGTAGGGACAAGTTGATAAAACTAACTGTCTAACACGAAGGAGAGGAGAGTTTATTACGTTTTTTGAACATATATTTTGACTCGGCATTACTGTGCTCAGTCTTGTAAAATTTATCAGTCTTAGTGAAAACTCAGTGTTATAATATTCGGACTTAGCAATTTCAAACTGTAAGATTCCAAGTGCAACCGGAAGTAATACTCGAACACAACAGTATAAAATGTGCGAATTAACGAATTTAGTTAAGCATTAACATTATTAGGAATTTCTGAGTGAATAATTCGAGGGACTCAAACGAACTATCATGTAATCTCGGCACATACATGAAACATTATTAGTGTACTGTACAACCTAGACAGAATTACATTTAGCCAGCGTTAATGAATTACACTAAATGTAACAGAACATTTAAATACTTGAACGAACTAATCAACCAAGTAGTATAAACGGATATACATCAACACAAAGTCAAGTGAATTTCTGTGATGAACGGACATCGACATTAACTTTGCGAGCATGAACATACACCACTCATTTTATAATGATCACACATTATAAAGCGAACTGATCTACACAAAATGACATTGAAAGCAATATCATATCTACACTACTCTATAAATGACGCGAGTTCACGTGTGTGTACAAGTGACAGTGCATTCAACTTTATTCAGCAAGATGTGTTCTTCAGACTTCACCACAACAAAGAGGCCGACCACCGCTGGACCATGAGTGGATATTCTTATCTCAAGTAACAATTATTAATCTATCAATTTAGTAACTACTACTGTCCTGACCCTTTCAAAGAATCCCCACCATGGGAGTTTTAAATAAATTTGATAAAAGAATAAATTTAAAGTTATGAATAATTAACAAGTAAGCGAAACTATCTGGAATTAATGAACGCATTAATTAATTATTATTTGAATTTATTGTATATCATGATTTATGTATGTATGTCTTTTTCAGCTATCATATAAGCTAGAACTTGTTTAATGATATATGTGTTATTTGATGTATTTACAGGTACAGCAAACTTTTTATGTGTATGAATATAAATTGACTTAATGAATAATAAATTAGTCATTTAAGTACATTTAAACAAATGCGTTCATTATTACTGAAACCCGCATGTAAAGTTTTACTTAGAACACAAATTCACGGATATTTATAATTGTATAATTTTCATGCGTAACAAAAGAACATGATTAATTTACTAAAGAGTCTCTTGTCTATTATGCTAATTGGTAATTAAAATTGATAATTGATCTAACTAATTAATTCACGTAGTAATTAGCATAACACCGTAAATTAATGGCGCCCAACCGCACGGCATGATACGTATATTAAATATAATTGATATTAATTATTATCAATTAATTATTATTTGAATTTATTGTATATCATGACTTATGTATGTATGTCTTTTTCAGCTATCATATAAGCTAGAACTTGTTTAATGATATATGTGTTATTTGATGTATTTACAGGTACAGCAAACTTTTTATGTGTATGAATATAAATTGACTTAATGAATAATAAATTAGTCATTTAAGTACATTTAAACAAATGCGTTCATTATTACTGAAACCCGCATGTTAAAGTTTTACTTAGAACACAAATTCACGGATATTTATAATTGTATAATTTTCATGCGTAACAAAAGAACATGATTAATTTACTAAAGAGTCTCTTGTCTATTATGCTAATTGGTAATTAAAATTGATAATTGATCTAACTAATTAATTCACGTAGTAATTAGCATAATAACACCGTAAATTAATGGCGCCTAACCGCACGGCATGATACGTAATATTAAATATAATTGATATTAATTATTATCAATTAATTATTATTTGAATTTATTGTATATCATGATTTATGTATATATGTCTTTTTCAGCTATCATATAAGCTAGAACTTGTTTAATGATATATGTGTTATTTGATGTATTTACAAGTACAGCAAACTTTTTTATGGGTATGAATATAAATTGACTTAATAAATAGTAAATTAGTCATTTAAGTACATTTAAACAAATGCGTTCATTATTAATGAAACTCGCATGTTAAAGTTTTACTTAGAACACAAATTCATGGATATTTATAATTGTATAATTTTCATGTGTAACAAAAGAACATGGTTAATTTACTAGAGAGTCTCTTTTCTATTATGCTAATTGGTAATTAAAATTAATAATTGATCTAACTAATTAATCCACATACTAATTAGCATATTAACACCGTAAATTAATGGCGTCCAACCGCACGGCATGATACGTAATATTAAATATAATTGATACGTACAAGTTTGGTAAAGATCAGGCAGTAGTAGATAGATTAGCATAAAGTAAGAAATAGAGATAAGTGTTAGTTTTATAAACTAGCTTGAATGATTACGCGTAGGAAAGCAAAGATGGCCAGCAATTCCGATAGCGTAGAATTTGAAATTAATAATCAGTTAGGTATGGTAAACACTGAAGGCGATACCACACCTAGCGACCCAAATAGCGCTGTAGAGAGTCAAGAGGAAAGGGCGCGAGGACAAGCGTCCAAACCAGAAGAAGTGAATCTACAAGTGTTAATGGATTTTATCCGACAACAGAGCGAGAAGCAAGAAGAAAATAGTAGATTAATTAGCGAAAAGATAGAAAAACAAAATGAAAAGCTCGACCAGCATAAGTTAGAGATGAAACGACAGTCAGCGGAACAGCTCGCGCAGATACGGTCTGAGTTACGAGAATACCAGCATGCCTGGGAAGAGAAGATCTATGAGTTACAAAAGTAACAAGAAGATACAGTAAAAGAGTTGAAAGATGACGCGAATAAGAAATACGAAGAGATACGGGAAGCACGAGAGACCGACCGTCAGGAATGGAAGGTAGCGATCCAGAGCACCCAAACAACCGTTAAAAAGATTCACAATAAAATTGATGCTCACATCAAAGACGCTAATAAGGAACATGAAGAGTTAAAGGCCGAAATACACGATACCATACGGCAGAAGCAGCAAGAACAAGGTGAAACGAACAACAACATGATGCAGAAATTGGAAGAAGTCGACGGGAGACAGCGTTCAACGGAACAAAAGTTGGACGAAACCACTAAAGAAAAGACTACGCGAATAAAAGAATTGAGATGTCATTTAACGAAGGTAAAGGAGAACCAGGAGAGACTACAGAGATAGTTAATGGAAGGTGAGAGTGGTACGGTGAACAGAATTAATGGACCTAACCACAACGACCTCAAATACAACGGTACCGACAGATACCCCATGGAATTTCTTAAGGAGCTGTCAGAGGTACAGGAGCTATACTACCCCACTGATAATATTAAGTGGATAGGTAGACACTTAGAGATGGACGCCGGAATTTGGTGGAGAGTTATAAGAAGCCAAATATCCAACTTTGAAGAGTTTAAAGAAGCATTTTTGCAAAAATACTGGAGACAAGAACGACAAGATAGCATCCGTGATCATCTCGAGTATGGGAAGTTTGATTGGCGTGGCCAAATCAGTGCAATCCAATATATAGAACGAATATTATTGGAAAGTAGACAATTAACGCCTACTTTAACGGACCGCCAGTTAATTAAGAAGATTGCGCGTCATTTTGGACGGGAAATCCAGCTCGCTGTTATCACGAGGGGAATTACAACAATCCCAAATTTCGAATCACTGATTGTGGAATATACACAAATTCACCCGCGGAACAACAGAGAGCCGGGTTACAAAGCAATAAACGGAGGAGGAAATTCCAATAGGGAAAGTGAAAGTTACCTAAACAAAGGAGCTGGGGTGCAGAAGGGAACATGGGGCGACAGACCGCCCGCACGCACACAGCACCACTGCGCTGGGGAGAAGCAGAACATTAACACAATAGAGTTTACTAATAAAGGCGCATCCACCTCGGGCATTGAACCGAAAACGGCACGACAAGAAGAAAAAAAATCAACAAATGCAGTAAGTAAGATAGCCGTAAAATCGGATACCTGTCAAACCAATAACGTCAATGTAATTCTACCCGATTTGAGAAACGACTTATTATGCGACGATGACGAGCAGATTGTTTAGCGAATATTAAAATGCCCGGAAGTAATCATAAAATTCAACAATGGTATTACGGTGCCTGCATTAATTGACACCGGGAGCGTGACTAATGGATTATCGGAATCTTGGTTCAATCAAAATAAGCAGAACATAGCACCTTATGAAATTTTACCAATGACCAACACTTTAATAATTAGTGCGGTAGGCAATAAATCGAAGTTAATAAGGAAGCAGATATTATGTGACGTAGATATAGATGGGATTAAGAACGAGTGTGTGTTCCTCGTTATACCAGACCTTATAAAGCCATGCATTTTAGGAATTAGTTTTCTCCAGGAAGCAGGCTGTCTTATTGATATGGGAAAAAGAGTCATCGAGTTAAGAGGAAAGGCTGACGAAGCAGCGTGCACAGTGCCAATAATGCATATGGAGGTGATGAGCATAGAAGAAGATGAAGAAATCATGCGAAACATCAGACAAGAAGGTGGAGAGCATTGACTGCGGAGATGAAAGAATATTGATGATGTTAAGGGAAATCGTTGTCAGAAATAAAAGTTTATTCAGGGAGTGCCCCGGGAGAATCGAAGGATACGCTCACGAGTTCCAAGTAACAGACCGGACACCGTACTTCCAGAGAGGATGGCCAGTCCCACTAGCGTACAAAGGGAAGGTGGATGAGGAGATAAGTCGCATGTTACGGTATGGGGTCATCGAGCGATGCAACAGCCTCTACGTTAACCCGCTTGTCACAGTTATAAAGAAAGATGGAAGGGTCCGATTATGTCTGGATGCAAGGAAGGTGAACAGCGTGACGATCCCGGACTACGAGGGAGTTTCTCCAATAAACGATATTTTAGCCAGATGCAGCGAAATGAAATACTTATCCACTGTCGATCTAACAAGTAGTTTCTGGCAAGTACCACTGAAGCCAGAGTGCCGAAATTTCACCGCATTTATATATGAGGGCAAATGGTATCGCTTCACAGTCACGCCGTTTGGGCTGAGTACCAGTTCTGCTGCACTAACCAGGGGATTGGATATGTTATTGGAGGAAGAAGTTAAGAAAAACACCATCATTTATGTAGATGATTGCTTATGCAATTCCGAAAGTTTAGAAACACACTTGTCGCATTTAGAATTATTATTAAATAATCTAAGAAAAGCGAACTTGACTATAAATTTAGAGAAATCACAGTTTTTTAGACAAAAAATTGCATACCTAGGATACCGTCTAACTACGCAAGGAATCCAGGCGACGGATGAGAAGATTAATGCGATTATGAAGTTTCCAACACCTCGAAACCAAAAGCAACTAAAAGGTTTCTTGGGCCTAACAAAGTTTTATAACCGTTTTACGGACAAATACGCCAAAACAACCCAACCACTACTTGAGTTGTTGAAGAAGGGACATAAATTCGCATGGACACCAGAACTAAATAAATATTTCCAACAAGTGAAGGAACTATTTATAGAGACAGTGATTTTGAAGTTTCCTCGAATAAACCAAAGATACTACATCCAATGCGACGCCAGCAACTTCGCATACGGCGGGCAGTTATATCAACTGGACGAGGAAGGTAAAATCGGCGTTATAGCATTTACTAGCAAAACATTCAAGGGTGCAGAAAAAAATTATTACACCACTGAAAAGGAGTTATTAAGTGTTGTAAGATGTCTGGAAAAATTCCGCATATACATATTAGGGCAACCTTTAACCGTTATCACGGATAATAAGGCATTGACCTTTATGAAGAAATGCCATTTAAATAATTCGCGAATAACAAGCTGGATTTTAAGCATCCAGGAATACAAGTTGGACATAGCCCATTGCAAAGGCAAAGACAATATTGTTGCCGACCTTCTAAGTAGGAATCCAGGAGACGCCACGCTTGAGGAAATTAACGATGACGTGTGCGAGTACTTAATCAATCACATGGTAATTAAGATGGATAAGAATGTAAGTAAAACAATCAAGGATATTGGAAAATATCAACTTGAAGACATTAAACTTAAGACTACTATTGATGAAATAAATGAAGGATGTTTAGATAAGGAAGTAGGTAAGTTTTATAGATATGTCAACGAAAAGTTATATAGACAACGTAAGAAGGAATGGAAGCTGTACATACCAAACAGTGTATCCGGAGAAATATTCGCCGAAATACACAGGATGTATGGGCACCTGGGATCGAAGAAATGTACGAAAATGTTGCAAGAAAATTTTACGATGGACAAAATGTTGAAGAAAGTGAGGAATTATGTAAGGGCGTGTGACGTGTGTCAAAAATGTAAAGACACGATTAACAGGGTCTTGTTCGGTGGGACGAGGGCCATTGTCCCGTTAGGAAGGGGAGAATTAGTCAGCGCGGATTATTTTGGACCGCTACCCGTATCGTCCGCTGGTGTGAGGTACTTGTTTGTTATTGTTGACAACTTTACAAAGTACGTACGGCTGTTTACACTTCGGAGAGCAACGACCGCTGCCACGTTAAGGAGGGTGAGACAGTATAGTGAAGAATTTGGGACACCTAAAGCAATTCTCACTGACAATGGGACACAGTTTACGTCAAAGAAATGGGTGAACGGCTTGAATGAGCTAAACATTCAACCAAGATACACCGCAATTAGAAACCCATGTGCAAATCTAGCTGAAAGGATTAATAGACAGCTCGGGAATTTATTCAGAATCTTCGTGTGTGACCAACATACTAAGTGGTCGCGATATGTAACTACTATCGAAAGCTGCATTAACGAGACGTACCATGAGACCATTGAGGTAACACCTTATGAGGCGCATCTCGGCAGAAAACCGACTAGACAGTCAGACGCGATCCAAAGAATGATTGACAAATTTTGCGACCTTTACTGTGGGCCTTATAAAGTAAATCGAATTCTTGGGGATGCTACCTACCAGCTCATCGACTGTGAGGACGAAAGCAAGATCCGAGGGAAATTCAATGTGAGGCAAATGAAGAAATATTACGAACCAAAGGAGAGAATTGAATATACCAGGGAGAAAGTAGAAGAGCATACCTTAATGAGTTAGCTGTATGAGACAAGTCATTTAAGTTAGAGCTGATGACGCGTGAACCTCATTCAAGGTAGCTTAATCAATGAAAACATGTAATCTGTTGTAAATTATAACTTAAGAACCTATGTAGTTCATAGATTATAACATGTCGAATAGAACACTGATGATGTGTTAGATGATAAGTACAAGTGAATACTTTAGCTAACATTCTTTATGAAGTATCGTAGCGAATGCAAAGAACATTCTATATACAATAACTTGAGTTGAATGAATAGCAATAAATTATCAAAGACAAAATGAACAAAAAGGACACTTAAAAGTGAATAAGTGATGTAAATTAATAATTATAACTTATTGCAAGTAAGCCATGTTAAGATGAATGTGTATAATGGATAGATTAAGGATCTGAATTGATGCTAGAATGAAATAAATTACTCATTACTCAGAGATTATGTATATGTATATAGTTGATGAATCGATATGGGTATAGATGGGATAAAGTAACGTAACAAATATGTTAGTTATCAATCGAATTATAAATAAATTTTACGGAACAAAATTGTTAGTAGGATTACTTACACTATATGAGATTCATTTTGTAGAAGATTTTCTTTATTACTATACGTAAGGCATTACATTAGGTCAATTGAATTTAATAGTGACTTGTTTAATATTATATTCTATAGATATTCTTTCAGGAGTATAAATGAATCGATTAGTTTAATGGGTGAAAACCATCCAGTGAATTTATAACTTGTTTTATAATAAGATTTAAGACACTTATGGGTAATTAATACATAGATGAGTTGATGTTAAATACGTTCAACCATTCCAGATGGTTAGCAATAAATTCGTAAATGCAATTAAAACCAAAGGGGGGTACACCAATTGTAATACAAATCACGAAAAGTAGGTCAACATGCCTCCCAGATGAAGATGGACATGGTGTGGCGACGAACAGGGCGCAGAATTTGGATTCTTTGGTTCCCAGGGGTCACGTCATCAAATCCAAATTGAGGACGGTATAGCGACCGAAAATTTAAAAATTTCAAATTTTCTTCTCGACCGATTTTGTTCACACACATTTGTGTCAACGACTTCACGTTAAAGCAATAAACAAGGCTTAATGTGAAGATATCAAACCAGCGTCGCTAGCAGACAACAGAAAGATGTTAGACTCCACTCAACAATAGATATGAAAGTTCGAGATGACAGGAGAAGCTTGGCTGAAAATTATTACCCCACAACAAACTACACAATGCAGGCTAGGGCACTCACACGTGTACGGAGAACTAAGGCGAACGTCCGCTCGGGTTACGCCAGAATACGATGGTACTGCAAAAACGACAGGATGTCACAAAAGAGTTGAGTGTGCTGCACTTTAGAGAGACAATGAAAGAAATAACTAGTTGAAAAGACTCGCGGATGCTGCACAGCAGGAGGTGACGTTTACGTGACGGACAGAATTTACAGTTAGAAAGTCGGCGTGGCTTCACTAGCCAACGCATGTCAGAAATTATTAATAGCTACAAAAAAAAGGGGTGTAAGATAGAACAATACCTCAAGATGACCAAGGAAACAGATGGGGGAAGTCAGAACAACATTGCGTATGTCCCAAACAAAAGGGTGATTGGCAGACGCGCAACGACCAGAAATTCTGCGAAAAGGATCAACGTCCGAACGAAGAAATCTGGGGATGTCTGACAACCTATCAGAGTACAACGTCTTGCGAAGACACCGGTGGAGAGGAGAGTTTCTATGGTAACCGGGAGTCAAAGCGAATCATTGAACAGAAACCAAAGAACCTGAAGAAGTGGGACAAAATATTCTAAGAAAATATTGAGCTGACCTATCACAAGTAAGAAAAGGCGTGGACAGGCACAAGACAAAATTTGGGTAGGGACAAGTTGATAAAACTAACTGTCTAACACGGAGGAGAGGAGAGTCTTATTACGTTTTTTGAACATATATTTTGACTCGGTATTAGTGTGCTCAGTCTTGTAAAATTTATCAGTCTTAGTGAAAACTCAGTGTTATAATATTCGGACTTGGCAATTTCAAACTGTAAGATTCCAAGTGCAACCGGAAGTAATACTCGAACACAACAGTATAAAATGTGCGAATTAACGAACTTAGTTAAGCATTAACATTATTAGGAATTTCTGAGTGAATAATTCGAGCGACTCAAACGAACTATCATGTAATCTCGGCACATACATGAAACATTATTAGTGTACTTTACAAACTAGACAGAATTACATTTAGCCAGCGTTAATGAATTACACTAAATGTAACAGAACATTTAAATACTTGAACGAACTAATCAACTAAGTAGTATAAACGCATATACATCAACACAAAATCAAATGAATTTCTGTGATGAACGGACATCGACATTAACTTTGCGAGCATGAACATAGACCACTCATTTTATAATGATCACACATTATAAAGCGAACTGATCTACACAAACTGACATTGAAAGCAATATCATATCTACACTACTCTATAAATGACGCGAGTTCAGGTGTGTGTACAAGTGAGAGTGCATTCAACTTTATTCAACAAGATGTGTTCTTCAGACTTCACCACAACAAAGAGGCCGACCACCGCTGGACCATGAGTGGATATTCTTATCTCAAGTAACAATTATTAATCTATCAATTTAGTAACTACTACTGTCCTGACCCTTTCAAAGAATCCCCACCATGGGAGTTTTAAATAAATTTGATAAAAGAATAAATTTAAAGTTATAAATAATTAACAAGTAAGCGAAACTATCTGGAATTAATGAACGCATTAATTAATTATTATTTGAATTTATTGTATATCATGATTTATGTATGTATGTCTTTTTCAGCTATCATATAAGCTAGAACTTGTTTAATGATATATGTGTTATTTGATGTATTTACAGGTACAGAAAACTTTTTATGTGTATGAATATAAATTGACTTAATGAATAATAAATTAGTCATTTAAGTACATTTAAACAAATGCGTTCATTATTACTGAAACCCGCATGTTAAAGTTTTACTTAGAACACAAATTCACGGGTATTTATAATTGTATAATTTTCATGCGTAACAAAAGAACATGATTAATTTACTAAAGAGTCTCTTGTCTATTATGCTAATTGGTAATTAAAATTGATAATTGATCTACTAATTAATTCACATAGTAATTAGCATAATAACACCGTAAATTAATGGCGCCCAACCGCACGGCTTGATACGTAATATTAAATATAATTGATATTAATTATTATTAATTATTATCAATTAATTATTATTTGAATTTATTGTATATCATGATTGATGTATGTATGTCTTTTTCAGCTATCATATAAGCTAGAACTTGTTTAATGATATATGTGTTATTTGATGTATTTACAGGTACAGCAAACTTTTTTATGGGTATGAATATAAATTGACTTAATGAATAGTAAATTAGTCATTTAAGTACATTTGAACAAATGCGTTCATTGTTACTGAAACTCGCATGTTAAAGTTTTACTTAGAACACAAATTCACGGATATTTATAAATGTATAATTTTCATGTGGAACAAAAGAACATGGTTAATTTACTAAAGAGTCTCTTTTATATTATGCTAATTGGTAATTAAAATTAATAATTGATCTAACTAATTAATCCACATACTAATTAGCATAATAACACCGTAAATTAATGGCGCCCAACCGCACGGCATGATACGTAATATTAAATATAATTGATACGTACAAGTTTGGTAAAGATCAGGCAGTAGTAGATAGATTAGCATAAAGTAAGAAATAGAGATAAGTGTTAGTGTTATAAACTAGCTTGAATGATTACGCGTAGGAAAGCAAAGATGGCCAGCAATTCCGATAGCGTAGAATTTGAAATTAATAATCAGTTAGGTATGGTAAACACTGAAGACGATACCACACCTAGCGACCCAAATAGCGCTGTAGAGAGTCAAGAGGAAAGGGCGCGAGGACAAGCGCGCAAACCAGAAGAAGTGAATCTACAAGTGTTAATGGATTTTATCCGACAACAGAGCGAGAAGCAAGAAGAAAATAGTAGATTAATTAGCGAAAAGATAGAAAAACAAAATGAAAAGCTCGACCAGCATAAGGAAGAGATGAAACGACAGTCAGCGGAACAACTCGCGCAGATACGGTCTGAGTTACGAGAATACCAGCATGCCTGGGAAGAGAAGATCTATGAGTTACAAAAGTAACAAGAAGATACAGTAAAAGAGTTGAAAGATGACGCGAATAAGAAATACGAAGAGATACGGGAAGCACGAGAGACCGACCGTCAGGAATGGAAGGTAGCGATCCAGAGCACCCAAACAACCGTTAAAAAGATTCACAATAAAATTGATGCTCACATCAAAGACGCTAATAAGGAACATGAAGAGTTAAAGGCCGAAATACACGATACCATACGGCAGAAGCAGCAAGAACAAGGTGAAACGAACAACAACATGATGCAGAAATTGGAAGAAGTCGACGGGAGACAGCGTTCAACGGAACAAAAGTTGGACGAAACCACTAAAGAAAAGACTACGCGAATAAAAGAATTGAGATGTCATTTAACGAAGGTAAAGGAGAACCAGGAGAGACTACAGAGATAGTTAATGGAAGGTGAGAGTGGCACGGTGAACAGAATTAATGGACCTAACCACAACGACCTCAAATACAACGGTACCGACAGATACCCCATGGAATTCCTTAAGGAGCTGTCAGAGGTACAGGAGCTATACTACCCCACTGATAATATTAAGTGGATAGGTAGACACTTAGAGATGGACGCCGGAATTTGGTGGAGAGTTATAAGAAGCCAAATATCCAACTTTGAAGAGTTTAAAGAAGCATTTTTGCAAAAATACTGGAGACAAGAACGACAAGATAGCATCCGTGATCATCTCGAGTATGGGAAGTTTGATTGGCGTGGCCAAATCAGTGCAATCCAATATATAGAACGAATATTATTGGAAAGTAGACAATTAACGCCTACTTTAACGGACCGCCAGTTAATTAAGAAGATTGCGCGTCATTTTGGACGGGAAATCCAGCTCGCTGTTATCACGAGGGGAATTACAACAATCCCAAATTTCGAATCACTGATTGTGGAATATACACAAATTCACCCGCGGAACAACAGAGAGCCGGGTTACAAAGCAATAAACGGAGGAGGAAATTCCAATAGGGAAAGTGAAAGTTACCTAAACAAAGGAGCTGGGGTGCAGAAGCGAACATGGGGCGACAGACCGCCCGCACGCACACAGCACCACTGCGCTGGGGAGAAGCAGAACATTAACACAATAGAGTTTACTAATAAAGGCGCATCCACCTCGGGCATTGAACCGAAAACGGCACGACAAGAAGAAAAAAAATCAACAAATGCAGTAAGTAAGATAGCCGTAAAATCGGATACCTGTCAAACCAATAACGTCAATGTAATTCTACCCGATTTGAGAAACGACTTATTATGCGACGATGACGAGCAGATTGTTTAGCGAATATTAAAATGCCCGGAAGTAATCATAAAATTCAACAATGGTATTACGGTGCCTGCATTAATTGACACCGGGAGCGTGACTAATGGATTATCGGAATCTTGGTTCAATCAAAATAAGCAGAACAAAGCACCTTATGAAATTTTACCAATGACCAATACTTTAATAATTAGCGCGGTAGGCAATAAATCGAAGTTAATAAGGAAGCAGATATTATGTGACATAGATATAGATGGGATTAAGAACGAGTGTGTGTTCCTCGTTATACCAGACCTTATAAAGCCATGCATTTTAGGAATTAGTTTTCTCCAGGAAGCAGGCTGTCTTATTGATATGGGAAAAAGAGTCATCGAGTTAAGAGGAAAGGCTGACGAAGCAGCGTGCACAGTGCCAATAATGCATATGGAGGTGATGAGCATAGAAGAAGATGAAGAAATCATGCGAAACATCAGACAAGAAGGTGGAGAGCATTGACTGCGGAGATGAAAGAATATTGATGATGTTAAGGGAAATCCTTGTCAGAAATAAAAGTTTATTCAGGGAGTGCCCCGGGAGAATCGAAGGATACGCTCACGAGTTCCAAGTAACAGACCGGACACCGTACTTCCAGAGAGGATGGCCAGTCCCACTAGTGTACAAAGGGAAGGTGGATGAGGAGATAAGTCGCATGTTACGGTATGGGGTCATCGAGCGATGCAACAGCCTCTACGTTAACCCGCTTGTCACAGTTATAAAGAAAGATGGAAGGGTCCGATTATGTCTGGATGCAAGGAAGGTGAACAGCGTGACGATCCCGGAATACGAGGGAGTTTCTCCAATAAACGATATTTTAGCCAGATGCAGCGAAATGAAATACTTATCCACTGTCGATCTAACAAGTAGTTTCTGGCAAGTACCACTGAAGCCAGAGTGCCGAAATTTCACCGCATTTATATATGAGGGCAAATGGTATCGCTTCACAGTCACGCCGTTTGGGCTGAGTACCAGTTCTGCTGCACTAACCAGGGGATTGGATATGGTATTGGAGGAAGAAGTTAAGAAAAACCCCATCATTTATGTAGATGATTGCTTATGCAATTCCGAAAGTTTAGAAACACACTTGTCGCATTTAGAATTATTATTAAATAATCTAAGAAAAGCGAACTTGACTATAAATTTAGAGAAATCACAGTTTTTTAGACAAGAAATTGCATACCTAGGATACCGTCTAACTACGCAAGGAATCCAGGCGACGGATGAGAAGATTAATGCGATTATGAAGTTTCCAACACCTCGAAACCAAAAGCAACTAAAAGGTTTCTTGGGCCTAACAAATTTTTATAACCGTTTTACGGACAAATACGCCGAAACAACCCAACCACTACTTGAGTTGTTGAAGAAGGGACATAAATTCGCATGGACACCAGAACTAAATAAATATTTCCAACAAGTGAAGGAACTATTTATAGAGACAGTGATTTTGAAGTTTCCTCGAATAAACCAAAGATACTACATCCAATGCGACGCCAGCAACTTCGCATACGGCGGGCAGTTATATCAACTGGACGAGAAAGGTAAAATCGGCGTTATAGCATTTACTAGCAAAACATTCAAGGGTGCAAAAAAAAATTATTACACCACTGAAAAGGAGTTATTAAGTGTTGTAAGATGTCTGGAAAAATTCCGCATATACATATTAGGGCAACCTTTAACCGTTATCACGGATAATAAGGCATTGACCTTTATGAAGAAATGCCATTTAAATAATTCGCGAATAACAAGCTGGATTTTAAGCATCCAGGAATACAAGTTGGACATAGCCTATTGCAAAGGCAAAGACAATATTGTTGCCGACCTTCTAAGTAGGAATCCAGGAGACGCCACGCTTGAGGAAATTAACGATGACGTGTGCGAGTACTTAATCAATCACATGGTAATTAAGATGGATAAGAATGTAAGTAAAACAATCAAGGATATTGGAAAATATCAACTTGAAGACATTAAACTTAAAACTACTATTGATGAAATAAATGAAGGATGTTTAGATAAGGAAGTAGGTAAGTTTTATAGATATGTCAACGAAAAGTTATATAGACAACGTAAGAAGGAATGGAAGCTGTACATACCAAACAGTGTATCCGGAGAAATATTCGCCGAAATACACAGGATGTATGGGCACCTGGGATCGAAGAAATGTACGAAAATGTTGCAAGAAAATTTTACGATGGACAAAATGTTGAAGAAAGTGAGGAATTATGTAAGGGCGTGTGACGTGTGTCAAAAATGTAAAGACACGAGTAACAGGGTCTTGTTCTGTGGGACGAGGGCCATTGTCCCGTTAGGAAGGGGAGAATTAGTCAGCGCGGATTATTTTGGACCGCTACCCGTATCGTCCGCTGGGGTGAGGTACTTGTTTGTTATTGTTGACAACTTTACAAAGTACGTACGGCTGTTTACACTTCGGAGAGCAACGACCGCTGCCACGTTAAGGAGGGTGAGACAGTATAGTGAAGAATTTGGGACACCTAAAGCAATTCTCACTGACAATGGGACACAGTTTACGTCAAAGAAATGGGTGAACGGCTTGAATGAGCTAAACATTCAACCAAGATACACCGCAATTAGAAACCCATGTGCAAATCTAGCTGAAAGGATTAATAGACAGCTCGGGAATTTATTCAGAATCTTCGTGTGTGACCAACATACTAAGTGGTCGCGATATGTAACTACTATCGAAAGCTGCATTAACGAGACGTACCATGAGACCATTGAGGTAACACCTTATGAGGCGCATCTCGGCAGAAAACCGACTAGACAGTCAGACGCGATCCAAAGAATGATTGACAAATTTTGCGACCTTTACTGTGGGCCTTATAAAGTACATCGAATTCTTGGGGATGCTACCTACCAGCTCATCGACTGTGAGGACGAAAGCAAGATCCGAGGGAAATTCAATGTGAGGCAAATGAAGAAATATTACGAACCAAAGGAGAGAATTTAATATACCAGGGAGAAAGTAGAAGAGCATACCTTAATGAGTTAGCTGTATGAGACAAGTCATTTAAGTTAGAGCTGATGACGCGTGAACCTCATTCAAGGTAGCTTAATCAATGAAAACATGTAATCTGTTGTAAATTATAACTTAAGAACCTATGTAGTTCATAGATTATAACATGTCGAATAGAACACTGATGATGTGTTAGATGATAAGTACAAGTGAATAGTTTAGCTAACATTCTTTATGAAGTATCGTAGCGAATGCAAAGAACATTCTATATACAATAACTTGAGTTGAGTGAATAGCAATAAATTATCAAAGACAAAATGAACAAAAAGGACACTTAAAAGTGAATAAGTGATGTAAATTAATAATTATAACTTATTGCAAGTAAGCCATGTTAAGATGAATGTGTATAATGGATAGATTAAGGATCTGAATTGATGCTAGAATGAAATGAATTTCTCATTACTCAGAGATTATGTATATGTATATAGTTGATGAATCGATATGGGTATAGATGGGATAAAGTAACGTAACAAATATGTTAGTTATCAATCGAATTATAAATAAATTTTACGGAACAAAATTGTTAGTAGGATTACTTACACTATATGAGATTCATTTTGTAGAAGATTTTCTTTATTACTATACGTAAGGCATTACATTAGGTCAATTGAATTTAATAGTGACTTGTTTAATATTATATTCTATAGATATTCTTTCAGGAGTATAAATGAATCGATTAGTTTAATGGGTGAAAACCATCCAGTGAATTTATAACTTGTTTTATAATAAGATTTAAGACACTTATGGGTAATTAATACATAGATGAGTTGATGTTAAATACGTTCAACCATTCCAGATGGTTAGCAATAAATTCGTAAATGCAATTAAAACCAAAGGGGGGTACACCAATTGTAATACAAATCACGAAAAGTAGGTCAACATGCCTCCCAGATGAAGATGGACATGGTGTGGCGACGAACAGGGCGCAGAATTTGGATTCTTTGGTTCCCAGGGGTCACGTCATCAAATCCAAATTGAGGACGGTATAGCGACCGAAAATTTAAAAATTTCAAATTTTCTTCTCGACCGATTTTGTTCACACACAGTTGTGTCAACGACTTCACGTTAAAGCAATAAACAAGGCTTAATGTGAAGATGTCAAACCAGCGTCGCTAGCAGACAACAGAAAGATGTTAGACTCCACTCAACAATAGATATGAAAGTTCGAGATGACAGGAGAAGCTTGGCTGAAAATTATTACCCCACAACAAACTACACAATGCAGGCTAGGGCACTCACACGTGTACGGAGAACTAAGGCGAACGTCCGCTCGGGTTACGCCAGAATACGATGGTACTGCAAAAACGACAGGATGTCACAAAAGAGTTGAGTGTGCTGCACTTTAGAGAGACAATGAAAGAAATAACTAGTTGAAAAGACTCGCGGATGCTGCACAGCAGGAGGTGACGTTTACGTGACGGACAGAATTTACGGTTAGAAAGTCGGCGTGGCTTCACCAGCCAACGCATGTCAGAAATTATTAATAGCTACAAAAAAAAGGGGTGTAAGATAGAACAATACCTCAAGATGACCAAGGAAACAGATGGGGGAAGTCAGAACAACATTGCGTATGTCCCAAACAAAAGGGTGATTGGCAGACGCGCAACGACCAGAAATTCTGCGAAAAGGATCAACGTCCGAACGAAGAAATCTGGGGATGTCTGACAACCTATCAGAGTACAACGTCTCCACACCGGTGGAGAGGAGAGTTTCTATGGTAACCGGGAGTCAAAGCGAATCATTGAACAGAAACCAAAGAACCTGAAGAAGTGGGACAAAATATTCTAAGAAAATATTGAGCTGACCTATCACAAGTAAGAAAAGGCGTGGACAGGCACAAGACAAAATTTGGGTAGGGACAAGTTGATAAAACTAACTGTCTAACACGGAGGAGAGGAGAGTCTTATTACGTTTTTTGAACATATATTTTGACTCGGTATTAGTGTGCTCAGTCTTGTAAAATTTATCAGTCTTAGTGAAAACTCAGTGTTATAATATTCGGACTTGGCAATTTCAAACTGTAAGATTCCAAGTGCAACCGGAAGTAATACTCGAACACAACAGTATAAAATGTGCGAATTAACGAACTTAGTTAAGCATTAACATTATTAGGAATTTCTGAGTGAATAATTCGAGCGACTCAAACGAACTATCATGTAATCTCGGCACATACATGAAACATTATTAGTGTACTTTACAAACTAGACAGAATTACATTTAGCCAGCGTTAATGAATTACACTAAATGTAACAGAACATTTAAATACTTGAACGAACTAATCAACCAAGTAGTATAAACGCATATACATCAACACAAAATCAAATGAATTTCTGTGATGAACGGACATCGACATTAACTTTGCGAGCATGAACATAGACCACTCATTTTATAATGATCACACATTATAAAGCGAACTGATCTACACAAACTGACATTGAAAGCAATATCATATCTACACTACTCTATAAATGACGCGAGTTCAGGTGTGTGTACAAGTGAGAGTGCATTCAACTTTATTCAACAAGATGTGTTCTTCAGACTTCACCACAACAAAGAGGCCGACCACCGCTGGACCATGAGTGGATATTCTTATCTCAAGTAACAATTATTAATCTATCAATTTAGTAACTACTACTGTCCTGACCCTTTCAAAGAATCCCCACCATGGGAGTTTTAAATAAATTTGATAAAAGAATAAATTTAAAGTTATAAATAATTAACAAGTAAGCGAAACTATCTGGAATTAATGAACGCATTAATTAATTATTATTTGAATTTATTGTATATCATGATTTATGTATGTATGTCTTTTTCAGCTATCATATAAGCTAGAACTTGTTTAATGATATATGTGTTATTTGATGTATTTACAGGTACAGAAAACTTTTTATGTGTATGAATATAAATTGACTTAATGAATAATAAATTAGTCATTTAAGTACATTTAAACAAATGCGTTCATTATTACTGAAACCCGCATGTAAAGTTTTACTTAGAACACAAATTCACGGATATTTATAATTGTATAATTTTCATGTGTAACAAAAGAACATGATTAATTTACTAAAGAGTCTCTTATCTATTATGCTAATTGGTAATTAAAATTGATAATTGATCTAACTAATTAATTCACATAGTAATTAGCATAATAACACCGTACCATTGTAGAAAGGTAGATGAAATATCTATAAATAAAAAGGGTAGTTGAAGGGGGAGGGGTTAATTTTTTGAAAACTACCTTTTTCATATCGAATAAACTACTTTATTTTGAAGGTAAGATACCTTAGTAATTACGTATAATGAAACTATTACTCAATAAAAGTGTAAATATAAAAAATGGGATTGTTCGGTTAAGGGGGAGGGTAGTTTACCTGCATTGTTTTGTGTTTTAATCAGAGTAAAGTATTTAATTTTGATAAATAAGTGCCCCGAAAATTAAGTCATATTAATCCACTGTAAAATGGTAAATGAGATATCTATACATGGAGAGGGTAGTCGAAGGGGAGGTGCTAATTTTTTGAAAATTACTGTGCTGATATCAAGTAAAGTACAAGTATTTTATTTTGAAGGATAAGATACCTTATCGATTCTAAACTAACATATGATAAAACCATTACTCTATGAAAGTGTAAATATCATTAATGGTGGGGATAGGTTGAGGAGGAGGAATGATTATCTGGAAAGTTCAGATTCTTTATAATAATAAAGTACCTAATTTTTGTAGATAAAGTGACTCGAAAATAACATTATATTAAATGACTACTCTACAATTACACAAATATCTATAAATAGTGAAAATAGTTTGAGGGTAGGGAATATTTTTTTAGAAATTATTGAACCAAATTCAAGTAAATGATTTTAATTAGGTATAAATATTGAAACATGGAAGTCATGTATGGTTCTACATACCGATACTTTTCTTTCCTATATTATAAAAATTGGGTGAGATATAATTATTTAAACATTTTCCCAAAATCTCATGGTTATTACATTTAAAATAACAATTTAAAAGAAATGATCACAAGCAAAGGTGGTTACTGACATTTTAAGCATTTTAAAAATGTTTCTTTAATTTGGTTCTTTAAGTTGAAAATTAATGTAGTTAAGGCAATCAGAAAATGCCTGAATGATGAAGAGGTGCCAATGATACCAGCAACAACTCCACTAGTGGTACATCTTGCAAGATATTTCCAAGTCAGTTTTATTATTAATTATAAAAAATTGTAATTATTATATGTGAAAACATAATTTTTCTCACTTTTTTTAATAATTGGCTTTATCTTTAAAAATGCGTATATCCTTAAAATGTGACATGTCTCAGTTGATTTTTGTCATAGGCCTATAGATATGAAAAAAACAAATATAAGAGTGTCTGACCTTCAAATAAACATAAATATTTTCTGCCTACTAAATTCTAATGTATATAATTACAGCAATAAAAAATAGTATTTATAAATGACAAAGCTATATTTTTAGTTTTTGAAGTAGGGTTAATAAATGCTTTAACTTCAAATTACAATATCAGTGGGGTGGTGCTTCTGATACACTGTGCAACTGATTGCAGTAAGTGTAATAGGTCTCATTTAAACCAATGCCTCACAACGTTTCTTGTAATCACTTGCCTATTGTAATAAAGGCCTTAAAGTGTTCTTAAAGTGTTCACTCCCTTCTTAATTGTCACTTGAACTACAAATCGGATGGTTTACTTAGGCCTCTATTACACTAGGCAACTGATTGCAGAAAAAGTTGTGGGGCATTGGTCTAAACTAGACCTATTACACTTACTGCAAGCTGCATGTGGTTGTATGGTCTGCAATCAATTGCAAGATAGTTGTAAGCCATGCAACTGTTCCTGCAACTATTAATTTCACACGTTCGATGTGGTGCATCTATTCCGATGTAGCCTATTACACTATGAAACTGATTGTATACAATTAGCCTGCGCGCACAGTCTATGGACAACGAAACATGACATGGGACATACAGAATATACACAATTTTTTACAAAATTTCCATATCTCGGAAACAAAATAGAGGATTCTATTGAAAGAAAAAATAGAATAAAATTTGTAATTTTTTCTAAATTTCACTCACTGTCACCTTTAAAGAATGAAATTTTTTCACATACCAAAAATTTTACTACATGCAAATTAACAAAGAAATTTCATGACATGGGACCGTTTTAAGGCTCTCCTCTTGAAAATCATTAAAGTTATTGCTTCTAATTTATGTCTAAAACCATACTCAAACTTCAAGGAAAACGCTCGTGAAAGAATTTTTTTTTATCGGATCAGTAGTTTCTGAGGTTAGCTCTAACAAACTTTACATCTTTATAATAGTAGTATAGACGACAGGCTCGGTCTGAAACTGATTGCAGATCAGTGTGCCTGTGCTATTACTACCCTGCAACTAGTTTCACATAGCTTTGAAATCAGTTGAATCCAATCAGTGGCATAGTATAATAGAGGCCTTAGTTTCTGATTTCCATACAACATGATTGAGAAACAACGAATCCAATCAGTGGCATAGTATAATAGAGGCCTTAGTTTCTGATTTCCATACAACATGCTTGAGAAACAACTCGTTAGTTTCATGTGGCTACGTGACAAACTGTACTCACAATTTAACCTGTGGGTTAAGATATTTACTATAGCTTAATCATCCTAAGTTACAGTATGGACAAAAAAATAAAATAAAATAACATAAAATAAAAATAAAAATAAAATAAATGGGCAAGTAAATAAAATAAATCCTGTCAAGTATACTCATAATATCCAGTTCCTGCCATATATCTGTGTTTCTTCTACAATATTGGAGAGAAACCAACCATGTGCCTGAGAAATCTCATTTCAGCCTGGCCTGGGATATGACTCGCCTCGGATTTTGTTAAATTCCAAATCTCAGACCCACAGAGAAGTTTGGGGAAGACCATCACTTTGTAGAACTTTAGGCATGTTTCTTTATTAATTGATTTAGAGTTCTCGTGATAGTCCCGCACATATGGTTGAACTTATAGCAAAATAAATGATTATTTTTCAAATTATTCACCATTGTTCAGCCAACTGATCAACCAGAACAGCACATTATTAAACTTGTTATGTATGGTATAAAAACTTGACAATTTATGGTCATAAATGACATCTGAAATGTCAGTGGGGTGTCAACAATAAGTTAGGATACTTCTTACAAATGCACAAAATTTATGCTGAATTAATGTAAGAAACACAATTTACTAATAGAACCGTTAATAACAACATTTTTTCTGTTTACCGTATGTTGTTTTAGTTTTCTTTTAACCAAATGTTTCATCCGTACATAATCATTCTCAATGGCTCAACTGAGACCACTATCATTGAGGATGCCTCATAATAGTATGAGTAAAATTAATTTTATTTTACCAGTCATTTAAGGAAAATTGAAACGATGTGTATGAAACTGAAATAAATATTGTTATTAACTACAAAAAAAAAAACATGAAAACTTATGAGCAAGATTAATAGAACAGTGTTTAAAATAACATTACAAAACCTATCATATTCCTCAGCCAGACGATATATCAGATGGGAATGTAGCATCTGTAATTTGAAATGTGATCTCTCATCATGAGCTACTGAACTATCAGAGAATTGATACTATCCAATGTCTTTTACAATTAATTCCATCTATTATCTTTCAAGACATACCATAGCTGCCAAGGAGCATTCAAGTTTTTAAACCCTGAGAATCTGGTTTCTAGATAGACAGTAATTGGAATGGCAAACATAAGAATTGGGGAGGGGGAAGTGAGACTTATACCATCAAATCTGCTACACACTACAGACAAGCAAAATTGTCTCTGTCTGTTAGCTAAGAGACCTAAACAAGATGCCAAATCCAGTGGATTTATTTATACTCAAAATCTACAAACTATATTAAAGTTGATCCAATATAGATTTGTCCTCAGATATGTGAATTCAACTTTACAGATGTGTGATAAGAAACCATCTATACTAATACTTATTGTAAAAGAAACAAACTTGGACAGTTCTCATGTATGCATAGACACAAATTTAAATATGTGAATAAAGATATATATTGAACTGGATGATATAATGTAATATATTATCACCCTGATACAAAATGGAGCATGGGTACTCAACACTTGTTCCATATGTAGAAACAAAGACAGTAGATACTAGCCTCTCGCTGTATGTGAGCTAGTAATTTAAAAAATGTAGAATATAAAGCAAGTGACAGAAATTAAGAAACAATGATAACAGACTTATATTGTCTTCATGGATTAAGCAGTGGAGTAAATCTTTTTTTCAGGCTCCCCCCTGCAGGAATCTTTTGCGGCCCCCCTACTATCCTTACTTAATTCATGCCATTGCTCCCTCTTGAATACTAACCCCTCATTATAGCTGTGGCAGCTACTAAAACTATATAATGTAAACAGAATACATTCTCCTCAATAATGTTTTAAATCTCTTCTTCCAAGCCAGTTTCATCAGTTATCTCTATAAATCTTATATAATCTTATATCTTGATATTTAAGTTGGTGTGCCTTCCTTCTTCGTCTTTACAAATTGAGACATATCTGATTAACTGAATCTATTAATTTTTTCTGTTAACATTTTGTGTAGTATCCATTATTACAAAGAAAAACTGAGCAGATTAGATCTGCTTCAAAATATTTTTAACTTTTTAAAATAAAAATTGAATGAGTTCATTTTGGGACTATATACTTCTCCCTGTTCTGTGGACACTGATTATCTCTTGGACCACTGATAATTTTCAAAATGTTTCTGCTATTGAGCTACATTTCTCTTTGTGTCCTCCAAAGACTAAATTTGAAGTTTTAAATATCTGAGTAACATTTAGAACACTATCTAGTACTTTGACCCACTTATTAGCTTTCTTTCATAGCTCGTAATGAATAATGACTATGGCCTGGCCAGTGGCTCCTGTGCATTATTGACTGGAATCACTGCTCTACTGCTTAGTTAACCAAATAATCTATACTCTCAAATTATATCATTAGGTACTGGTAAAATATCAGTAAAAAAATAAATGTATTTGTTTTTGATGTTAAATGCATATGGGGAAATTTGGTTTTAGATAAGTTCAATGGTTTATACCAATTCTTAAAAATTAAGGAAAATGTTTGCATGGGTCTCCATAGTCTGCAGCCCCCTTCCATTTCGGGGTCTGCAGGCCCAGCTGTTACACCACTGGGATTAAGACAGAAAATACATAACACATTCACAAATAGAAGAATTGTGAATTTTTGACAGTATATCACCTCACTATCTAAAGATGACTACACAACCTGGAAGGTCTATAATAAAGTTCAAAAGATCACAAGCACTGAATCCAGGAGTAAGATTACATCAGTCTGTTTGTAAAGGGGGATAACATCATGCAGGGTTTTTACTCATTGTTGAAATTAAGTACAAATACAGTTTCAAATGTATATTTTTAGTTGAAATATAATACTTTTACTAAGAATGTATGAACACTATTCTGATGTGGAACACTAGTATTTTAGATAAAAATTAGATAAAAGTTTTTACTCTATTGCTTGACCTAGCTTTCACTCGTTGTGAGCCTCACCAGAGAGGAGTGCTGTCCATTCTATTTATGAAGATGCTGCCATTGTTTGAAATATTGTTGTTGTGTGTGTTGTGTAATGTGTTCAAATAGTACTGTGATTTAAATTGTGCCTGTTCTTTTTTCTTGTATAGATATTTTATCGACTCTTTTATGTACATCTTCTGTGCGTTGTTTTGTGCTATTTGTGCAGCCCAGTTGTTGTATTTAATTTTGATTCACGTGTACAAAAAGTGAAAAATAATTTTTACATTCAATGCTAGGCAATATACAAATGATGATATTTTGTAAAAAGTTTGTACTTTAACATTTATTATAAATTTATGTAGGCCTACTTAGTATCTTACGCTACACGACTGAAAAACAAACTTTCACATAACTTTATCCCAGTACACTTGTTGAAGTCAGTGCCAAGTTACTTCTTGAACTGAAAACTTCATATATGGCAGTATGGTGCCTGGCTCACTCCTGTACACCTATGGAGTACTCTCGCACACTGATTCAATGTGTAACGAAATAGATAAAACGAAAAAGCAGTGTTGCCAGTTGATTACTGTCCACCCTCATAAAATTACTTTTAATATAAGGTAGACAAAACGAATTCACATTTACAGCTTCTCACGTATGTTGATGTTGATAAGGATCAAAGTAACAAAGGATTTCCAAATTTGAAAACGGTTTGATCTCTTTTAAAAAACTACAAGTGTGGGATTCTTACTGGTAATTCATCTTCAGTAGCAATGCAATGTACAGAGAGATATCAAATATTTTTGTTTGCTTGATTCATATGCTAGAGGTCTAAAGGGTCATAGAGCAACATTCAGAAGTGTATCGTGCTGTTTGCATTTTGTTAGTACTGAAGAACTCCTACAGTCTTGTGTCATAATTTGAGATAACAGAATAACAATAGCTAATGATACAAACGCAACCCCAGTAAAGCAGTAATCCCAACCTATTGCTCAATTTTCAAAGCACACACGTGTAAGTATAAAATATAGTATTCTGCTGGCCCAGTACCGTTAAACACAATGGGACCACTGGAGGCAGATGCCCTTTCAAACAAAAAAAGATTTATTAAAATCGGTCCAGCCATTCTTGAATAATCAGCAAACATACATAAAAAAACATACAAATATAGAACCTCCTCCTTTTTGAAGTTGGTTATAAAACACCTTGATATGATTTTAATTACAGGAATGATACTCAAACAGTTGCCAAGGAAACTCATAATAATGTTAACGATTTAAAACAGTATGCTCATAATCTATTATATAACATAAGATATTCTCTCAAATTTTAATCATATCTAAACCCTGAAAACCCATAAATGAAGTGAGCTTCTATCTTCTTATTAGCTAGCTTTCTATTTTATTAAAATTTTTTGGAAAATTGTGCTGAACAGAATCAGAAATGATTTGGTCAATCCAGTGTAATTACCTCTTGATAACCAATTTGGATTTAGATGGCATTCCACATTACAATAAAACAATGAAAAAGAAGATCATAACAATCCTTAAGAAAAGATACTGTATTGTGTAGTTTTACTTAACATCAGTCAGGTGTTTGACAAATTGTGGCAAATTGGTCTAATATATAAAAAAAGGTTATATTTCCCAGCCTATATTACTTTTTGTTGAAGTCAAACACTTCTTTGAAAAACACAAACTTAACATGATATCTTGAATTCTAGTTACTAGCAAATGAAATCTGGTGTCGAACAGGGAAATGTAATGGGTCCCTATACTGCCATAATTAAATTTAATTTTTTACTGCTAATTTAGCAACAACAAACAATACTACATTGCTATGTTTGCAGACGACACAGATTTGCTTACAACAAACAATAATCAATTGAAGCAACACAGTTGTAACACTATCTTGATATTCTTCAAAACCAAATGGAGACCAGAAAACTTAGTTTCTCTACTAAACACATAATTACTTCAAAGATTCGCACCAAAATTATATAAATTTCAGTTCAAATCAAAATAAAATACTTAGGTTTATACAGAGACTAAAAATTAACATGGAAAACCATGTCAAAACAAAGTATCAACAGCTAAATGTTATGAGAAATTTCTTGGCTGCTAATTTGACAAATAAAATTATCCCCATAAAACTAACTACTTCTATACAAATACACATTAAAGCTAGTATGGACTGATGGTATATATACTGGGATGGTACTAAGCCATTTAACAAAAAAGTAGGATCTATAACCAATATGCCATTGATATTGTCATCAACCATCAAAGTTTACTGGGACATGAAAACAGGCTTAGTGCAGAAATTAGGACTGTGCCAGATGTTATAAAATGACTGAAGACACATTGGGCATCTGACCTTGCACAGCATGCAGATGAAGAAAATTAAAGCCATCTCATTGTTTCATGGCATCTGCAATACTATCAGTGTAGATGAATTCTCTGTTCATATCACCTCTCTCAGAATACTTATTTATTGTCCACGTGTAATTGTTAATAAATTATAAACTGGTAAATAAAAAAAAATTAGACTTATGAAGGAAGAAATAAGTGATTCCTACAGTGTGGAAAATGAGACTTTCGAAGAAATAAGAAGAAGGAGTAAATGTTAGTAAAGAAGAACAGCACAAAGTACATACAAAGTAAGTAGTGTTCCGTGAATATATGGCACTATGCCTGATACTTATTGCTTTAAAATTTGTAAAATAAAATGTAAACAATACAAATATTTTATCTATAGGAGATAAAGAAGAATGTGTTACCCTCTGACCTCTTTCTGGGTTAGCATATCTATTACTACATTATTGGCATACTACTAGCCTGGCATGCTGTTGTACAACAATACTGGTGTGAAGCACATGTGCAAAGCTGTCCTTTGTGTGTTGTGTTGTGTTTCAGAGTGCACCAGCATCAGCTGTAAAGTGCTACATTTCCTTAATGTTGTTGCAAATATTTACTGATTTGCTACACAGTTTTAGCTTATCCAGAACGTAGTTTTTGTGCATATGTAAGTTCTAAACATTCTTACATTGGCATAAGCTTTTCAATAATATGACGCATTATTTATGAAGCAGAGAATAATTTTTATGCACATTTTCAACAACATATTCAATACAACTGATGAACGTTTACACATATAAGTAAAATACTTTTCCAAACACTAGTATTTCATGTAACTTAAGACACGAACTGTGTGTTAGCTGGAAACTAAAATTTATACACCAGCATTTTCAAATAAAAAGTAGACAAAAAATCAAACAAGAATATTTACAAGACTTCATTATGTATCAGGTTTCCTTGGCTGATGGGTATGCTGGAAGAAACAAAATCTTTTGCTACACATGTACCCCCATACCCTATCCAGATATACCCCAACCAGATTTTAGCATACCCATTACAAAATTTATGCTACTGCATTCATCTGTAGTACTGGATGGGGTATAGATTCATGTACTATATTACTTTTCTATACTATTCTTACTAGACTCATGTACTATGGTGTACTATAGACTCATGTACTGCAGCAAGGAAATAATTATATTGATTTAATTCCTTAAAAAAAAGAAAGTATGAGCTGAATGGTATTCAGTTAATTATGAAAAGATCTAATGAGTAATGGGGCATTATGTTACTACATTGGGCTGAAAAACAACAAAAGTGCCTATGTGACTCTCAACAGGTGGCAATGCATGAAGCTGTTTGGAGATCATTCTGTGTTGGAGAATTACATAATGCAATAGATAATTCAAGACGCCCCTTCCATACATTTCTTGACTATTCTACTAACATCAAGGCCCACTGTATCACTACAATGCCTGATGTAACTGAGGTATAAATACTGGATTTCAAAGTGGCTGATTTCAGTTAGATCTAAGAGAGTTTTCAAGTGCAGTTTGGAGTTATTGTTGCATTTTAGTGAAAAGTGATTGTTGTGTTAACAAGCGCAAAACTGTAATAACATGAATTTATTGTTGTGTATTGGACAAATCTAACTTGAATTATAGTATTAGAGTGCCTTTGTTGATTTCCAACTGTTGTATTTGTCTTATTAAAGTTCATAATTGGTGTAAGTTATTCTGTTTCCACTGTACAACATGACGATCCATGGGACAATATTGTGTGACAAACTGAAGGATGAAGAAAACATGAACTTGGGGAGCCATTCATTAAAGGACTACTAAATAGTCTTGGCATAGGTGTCATGATGAATTCAATAGGGAAGCTGAGGTAAATGGTGGATAAGACCTGTATGTTCTGTAATAAATCACATATAAAGTTTCTGACACAACACTAAGCAAGAGCAGAAAATGAGACATGACTGTGCCACTGTGGTCACTAGATAGAGAAAAATAAAACAATATTAAGATGATATGGGAAATTAAGAGAATAAAATACAAAAAGCTGTACAAACTTTATATAAGAGTCAAACATGCTTTATACATGTTTTGTTAAATTTTAATTCAAGTTGTTTTTCTATCAAGATAAATTATGTAAAACATAGTAATTATAGTAATTTTAATTAAATGTTGTTGTAGGAAAAAAAAAGCTGAAATAAACTTGTCTCCAAATGAGATATATTTCACCCACATTACCTAAGATTTGCGTAACATAATTTTGCAAAGTGAAACTAATTCTAGGTTTTTAGAATTTTACAATGTAAGAATCAGCAAACACATTTCTTAATATCAGATTAGTATATGTTGATATCGGATTCCACAAATTTTCCATGGAAAGTTGTACATGTATGGAAATAGATAGAATACTTCAGAAATAGAATTGACTCTACACATTTGAAAAAACTGACCATAGTCTTTAGAAGAATCAAACAAATAAGATTGAAGATGATTAACAACCAAAAATCTATAGAACAAATGAATCAATTTAACTACCGGTATATAGTGGAAGGTGTTATATCATATAATATAAGGTATTGTGAACCCTATAAATGAAGCAGACTAGCATAATGAATAAAGTTTTCTATAATATCAGGAGTAACAGTATTGTTTATGTAGATGTGAACATTATCTCTATGTGAACTAGGTATGATAGGACATATACAGAACCAATAGATTATATTTCCAAACTCCATGGCATATAAGTCTTACAAATGTTTATAATTGAAAAATATTTAGGTACCGGTAATAAATTTTTTAAAAATTGTGTGTCACATAATAGCATTCTATTATGATAAAGGAAACATATAAAGATATTAATTTAAAAAAAAGTTTGTCTAATTGGCGTATAAAATTGATTTCATGTATTGTGATATTGTTTATTAAACAGTCAATACAAGAGGTTCTTGAAACAACTGCTCCACCTACTGTGAAATACTAGAATTAAAACAAAGTACTTTTTATTTCCTCATATAATTCATTACATGCAGGGGTGCCCATCCCCCCCCAAGGCCCAATGCGCAAATCCCCCCCAAAAGTCTCAGCACTTCCCCCAATTGAAAAGCCCCACTGCCCACCGGTCTACAAGCTTAGCACAGGCACACATTTTTACATTCACGATTTATTATTCACGTGCCCTCTGACTTATTGACAGGATGTTGCTGCAGGCTGCCAGGGTCAGTTTTCCAAATTCCAAAACAATATTGACTACTAGTTATACTGGTAGAGACATTTATGCTGCCAGTTCGTTAAAACAATCATAAAGGTATGCAATTGTTTTAGTTTTTTACTAATAGCTTAGTTTGTTGCACAAACACGGTAAAAATTTCCATCAATGTTGGATTTAAAATGTTATTCTTGAAAAAATCCCCTCCAAAAATTCTCAATGCGCAACTTGCGCTATGATCCCCCCTGTGGGCACCCCTGATTACATGAATGTAATTCATTATATTTCATTACAGACATAATTTTCTGTTGCTAAATTTTAAATAGCGGTACCCTATGAAGGCTAATTGCAAATATTAATACTATGTGAAATTTTTAGTTTCCAAAACTACTATACAGATTGACATAGTAAGGCACCTTGCAATATCGCTATCTGGCAGCGAAATGTCAAACTAGAACCTTTTACTTAAAGACAGTATACTGTGTTGCCATGCTGTGACCATACGTTATCTGGTAGTGGATTCAAGAACTACAAGGTATTGTTTTATCTTACATTTAATTACAATATTTTGCTCTTAAATGCAGTCCACTGTTTGTATATAGGTACTGCGTTACAATAAGGCAAACTAAAAATTTCTTTAGTGGCGGACATCTTTACGATTTTTAGATAATAATAACATTTTAAGTTAAAAGCTTGCTATTCAACTCATATAGTAAGCTGAACTGCATTTCTGTGTATAAATGGCATAATAAAAATAAAAACTTAACAGTACACTTAATAAAAAAATGACTAAGTCAGTTAATAAACAAAATAATGACGTAATTATAATTTGACAATTATTTTTTATTGACACTTATTGACAATTATTTTATTAAATAGCTTGACAAAAAAGAACAAGTGTTAACTCAAAATAACCCAAGTTAACATCGTAATTAATTCATTTCGTAACACACGTTTAATTTATCTGATTTGAATTGAAAGGCCAACAATGTTTTTACTTCATTATCATAATTTCGCTTCTCTGTGTTATGCGTCTGTAAATAAGAATATCATGTACGAAACAAAAATCCAGCGAAACTTTAGTTACTCATTATGGCACCTGGATGATTAATTTACATCATAGGACTAGTAGACGTTTATAAAATTTACATTACCACCTTGATATTGGCAGGTAACTCAGGTTAACTTACTTCTTTGAAGTCTGATTTTGTTGGTTGTTAGTGAACAAAAGTTGAAAACAATAATGACAAAATGAAATTAGCGAGAAAAGTGAATGGGAAATAGCATGACAGTAAGTGGACTGCCGTTGGCGACAAAGCTCTACTCAGAACACGTATAAGACAGTGAACACGTATCGTATAAGACACGTATTTGCCTGTTGTATATTGCACCAGCCATAGAGAAGTACGAAGATTTCCATAAAGAACAAAAGTCAGTTGACTGTTTGCATTTCTCAGAATCGCACACATAAAGAACTGAAGCCACATTTTTATTTTAACTACCACATCTTTTGTGTAAGACGGTTTTTTTATCAAGCAACAAAAACAAGTAACATGTTTCTGTAACTTATTTCGTAACATTATCTTTGTTCCAAACATGGAAGATCTACTAAGTGCTAAAACAAGTGTAGCTGTACAAAGATAAAAGGTAAAACAACCCCATATACGAAACGTTCAGCGTGTAGACAGCTGTTTGTAGCTAACAGGTAATATGAACACGCTTTCCTTAATCCTCGGTTAATTTCTACATACTTATGTTTGATACAGATTGATGGAATTGTGGTTATGTTTACAACACACGTACTTTATATTCCCGGCGTAAATTATAAAAAATTTCGGTAAAATTGTATTACATGTTGTTGATTATATTTATGAGTATTTCAAGCCCATAGTGGTAATCGTGTTGATCACATACCTTATGTTAACCGATGATGAAGACTATGAGATCATCTCCACGCGTCAGACTCTGTAATCGGAACGCATAGCAATTGTATAATGAAGATCAAATAATTTTACATAGTTCCAAACGATTAAAGTCACCGAAGAAGAAAATAGAAACCAAATTTAAGGTGAGATAGTTACCACATCCAAAGCTCATCATTCCATTGTGGAACATGAGAGTCCGCAGGTAATTTTCATCTGGCCATATTTTTTGCGATTTGTTTAATTGATCCTCAGGATTTCCTGAGAAACGTTATTTGCCTACTCAAGGATTGTCCTTCTCCATATGATCCTCTCTCATCTTCTGCTAGGAGAACCTTTTCGGTTCCAGTTCCGAACCGATTTTCTGAGGATGTGAACCAGCCAACTCAATTTTCTTCGTTTAATTTGTTTTTCAACTGCCTTCTCCATCGTTCTGGGGTGGTGATCGGATCTGGCCAGAAAACGTGTAATATTCTTTGTGCACCTCTATTTAGAGACCTTGATTTTTGTCGTAACAGCTTTTGTGATTTTCCAGACCTTACAGGCATTTGAGAGGAAACATTTGACGATGGAGTAGAAATAAAAATTTTCGTCTTTCTGGAGTAGAGACTTGTTTTCAAGATTTTTTTTAGCATTCCTAACGATTTTATGGCTTTTTGAATCATCTGGTCTTGAAATGATTAGTTTCCCACAATCTCTTAAAATTTTTTAAAAATCTATTTGGGAACAATGGTCGGATATCGTTTATCTCGTAAAACTCTGTCTTTCGCTGAAATCGATCTGATGATGTCCAGTAATGTCCTACATTTATAAATCATTAACTAATCTAATGTCATTACGTAATGTGTAATACGGCGGCTCTGCATGTGCGTACCGCCAAACCACGCTCGCACACCCGTTTGCCTAATTGATTAACAATAGTTAGAACGAAATGAACCCGGGTTTAGCAGCTGATGCAATTAAATAGCGATCGAGTGTTCAGTATTAAAATTTCAGTCATTAACAGAATTTGTACGGATTCACAGTGACTACTTTCAACTCGTTGTTTGTGTTTGTTCGCCAATCTCTTTTGGGATTTGCCGATACTCATTATTAGCTATTATTGTCCGCGCCCTGAAAATCATACCAGTTTTACAAGCTGACTCTACAAATCCTGTTAATAACGCCAAATATTAGCTGCAAGTAGCCTAATATCCAACTATCACGTTTTCACACCTGACCTTACTGGTTGAGCAACAGCAAAACAACAGTTTAAAACTACTTTTTCTACTTATTGAATTAAAATGTTAAAATGCGTTTCAGAGTGGACAGTATATTCGTGGGAATTATTGGATGTTTCATTCAAGCGCGTTATTAAAATTTAACCAAAATATAAAAGCAATCTGGAAACCATCAGATATAAATTAAAATAAATAACATGAGGAAACTGCGACATCTCGTTTATTTTTAAGAGTAATGTAGACAAGTTTAGTAGACGTAGTAGGCTGTTAATGATACATCGTAGCTCTATTCGTAAAGTCAAGCGTCGCATAAAAAAGTGGATGGGTGACCGCATTGCGGCTCGATGTATATCACTGAATATGTAAACGGTAAAGATTATAGTATTATTTATAATATGTTTAGTAATGCGTATTACATTCTTACTATATTTATACTAAATTTTTATTATGACAGAAGATGTACAGTGCAGGATAGGGTTAAAAATGAAGGAATAAGACAAAGAATTGATGTATGTACCAGTATATATGACACAATTGACGCAAAAAGATAAAGATGGTACGGTTACTGCGTATAGGCAATGATAGATGGCCAAAGAAATTATTAGAATGGACCCCTCCTGAGAGAAGAAAAAGAAGGAGGGCACGAAAGGTTCCAATAGAAGGCCTAAGGAATTCAATGACGCAGAGAAATCTGAAGTAGGATAACAAGAAAGATAATGCGTTTTGGTAGCTAAGATGCGAAAAAGGGCTTTAATGTTGTTCAAATGTCGCAATGTATATGTATAATAATAATAACAGTATTTCTCTCTCTCTCTCTCTCTCTCTCTCTCTCTCTGCGCTACTTCACACTAATCTGTTAGCAGATCTACGTCATCTTTTCTTCATACAAGTAGCGTATGTAATAGCAATTCATGTATAAACCAAATTATTAAATGAATAATTAAAGTAGGCCTACATTTTTTTAAAGATACTTTGAGTTTTATAAATTAATTTTTTTTAACAAACGTACAGAAATACTCAAATATGATTTAAAGTATGACTGAATAACATGAGTTATAACATACTTATATAACATGATTGAATTTGTAATCGTTAGGAAAAGGTCTGTTTTAAATGCCATTTGAATTCACGAAAATGTAAGCAACGCGAAATGTAGCAGTACAATTAGTGACTCGTGATTGCACTAGCATTACTGTGACCATTAAAAGTTCAAACTAAATCAATTCATGAGATATTGACGCTCGCTTATTATAGGCACATAATAAATGGTGTCAGAATCCAAATAGAGCCGGCGTTGTTAATAATCAAATTTATTGTCTGAAAATAAATATTTATTATATTAATAATTACAGAAGTGCATGTTGCACTGCACTTTATCAACATAATCCTGTGTAGATTAAACAGTAGCAACGCACCGCGAGCACACAATAATACGGACATTATTGTATTTGTAGGCGTAGGATTAGAGGCATGCGCACGTGACTGCCTCTGCTTCTGCCTATTTAATTCCTCTCCGTTCTATTTGAAGTTTACTCCCCAACAAACGTTTCTTTTATTGTTTTTTTTTCATACAAGTGACGATAGATGACGTTAATTCAAGATTATAGATTATATTTAATTTGTTCCAGATTAATCTTACATGGAAAATGTATATTATTCTTTGTTACTCTAGAAATAATGATAATGAAGAAAAATAACATGTTTTCCTTTTTCATTTGTTCGTATCGCTTGTAATTACTACTTCCTTTATGTCTGGAACTTACAGAGTAACTGTACAGGGTGTCTTTTTGTCGAGAGTAACAATATGCGAGAGCAGCAAGATCAGAAATCATATCACTTTTTGTAATCTTCCTTTTTGGTTTAGTGGTAGTACCATTTTCAGAATAATAAACGGATGAAAATCTGCTTAAAGAACTTCATGTAGAACTTCAAGCTTAAAATTTACTTCACATTCTATACAGATTATCTCTAAATGTTACTGGAATGTTACTCACTTCGAAAATGTAGCCATAGAGTCTCGGCTCAACTATGGGTTTTTGAGTGTGAACTTTCTCTAACATACTGTTTTGGATGTTCATCTCTTCTTAGATCACAGCACTTAATAATTATTAGTTTTTATGGTACTTTCACTGTAAACTTTCTTGTTGTATTTACTCATACGGCCGTTTCGGAGTGGTGTGCTCCTTCGTCAGTGAGTGTGGATACAGAATGTGCAAACTGTCGGTAATTTTATGTATAACGGTTTTTAGTTAACAGGTTGTGTGTGGGTGGTGGTGGAGGGGATTGGCGCAGGAACAATTTAAAATACCATTTACAATTTAAATCAAACACACTATTTGACACAGTAATAAACAACACCCACAACAATTTAAACTCCTGCGCCAATCCCCTCCACCTCCACCCACACACAACCTGTTAACTAAAAACCGTTATACATAAAATTACCGACAGTTTGCACATTCTGTATCCACACTCACTGACGAAGGAGCACACCACTCCGAAACGGACGTATGAGTAAATACAACAAGTAAGTTTACAGTGAAAGTACCATAAAAACTAATAATTATTTCTCTAACACTTTCCCCAATATCTTCTATTGAAACTGTCATAAATTTGTCATATGTTTTAGTACTCTAATAATTTGAATTTATTCTTTACGCCGTCTCTAGTCACAAAATTCTTCTATGATAATTTATTCACTTTCTGTTACTCCACATTTCATGATTTCTTCACTGAATTTCCTCTTTAACTAGTATTCTACATTATGTCTTAGTTTTGGAGCGTTTATAATTCTACTGTATGGAAGTAGCTTACGTGGAGATGGCTTGGTAATCGTTAAATCTGGCAGATGGTTTCAACCTTCTAAATCTTCGGTTGTTGAGATGGCTAGAAGAAAATGTTTTATTGAGGTTTTGTGGTTTGGCTATACACCACCAATGCTTATGATATCGCTACATTAGTTGGACAAGGTTTTAACTGACAATTTCGACTAAAATGAGATTACCTGCTTATTTATCAATTTTAAGTACTATATTTACAAGAAATTGGCTTTTTTGCTGTCTGGAAAGAAATAAAACAACTATTGAAACAAGTAAAACATTGAATAACAACAGCGATAAACTCAGTGGATCGTGATATGTTGCTACGCGTCTGGGAAGAAGTCTCATATATAAGTTATCGCCTTGATGTTGTCCGTGCTGCAAGTGGTGGCCACATTAAACACTTGTAAGACAGGAAATGAAACTTGATTATGTGAAGAATACTTGTGGTTTGGTAGGAATTTTGTATTAATTTTCCTAAATAAAATATTGCGTTATGAAATCGGTTTATTCTTTTTGAATAACCCCGTATTAGAACACGAATTCTTTACAGTCATGTGTCAGCACAGTCATATACGAATACGGTAACTATTCATCTCTTTAAATAACTTTTGTGTTGAATAATTTATATTTAAGACATACTAAAATATCCGTCAAAGTTATGTATTTGCAAGTACCGTATATCTTTATGGGATTTTATGTATATAAGCTGTCTGTTTTGAAATTACTTCTACCACACGATGTTATGAACTGGGCAGTTACACAAAATTTGGTACAGTTTGACGGAGTAGTTTTTTTATGACAAGAATATGGATGAAAGAAATGTACGTTACGCTTAAAATACTTCACACGTAAATTTATATCCGATTAATATTCGTGAAAATTTTCAGTTTTCCAATCTGTGAATTAAGTTAGATAAATCATATTTAGATATCCGTTACATTTAAAATTCTAGCATATACAGGGTGTCCCGGGAGGAGAGGGAAATAATTTGAGAAATGGTTCTATAGTGTAAAAGAAGAAAAAAAGTTCATATAAACATATGTCCGGAAACGCTTTGCAAGCGAGTTACGGCTAGTGAAAGATTTCGCCCGGTTTCGGTTCCCCCGGGTAAATGAAGACTTTCTGAAATTCTGGGAAGGTAAATTAAGGGGCGAATTCTGTTGTTTCTTATGGTTTTTGACCTGAAAATCGAATAAAACAGGTCACAGAACTGTATCTCCCATAACTATCATGAGATCCGACGTAAAACAGAAAAATCTTTGCCTAAAAACGTATTGTATTGTTTTTAACCAAAATTGGAATTTTTTGTTAATTTTTATTGACTTTATTTACACCATTTTTCTCAGAATTAAATTCTTTACAAGTTTTGTTTTTAAAAAATGCTAGGTCATGCATGGAGAATTAGTATTGAACCTGAGGTTATAGGCTAAATATAATTTTACTGTTTGTTCTTTCGAGAGGAAGAAAACATTTTCACTTTAACATCTCAACTTTTTTTTATTTATGTTACAATGTTTTTATTGCTTTATTAAAGACTAGTTATTGCTTAGTGATTAACAACAATTATTAATGTCATGAATTTTAGTAGGATAGGTAATCTGGGGAAACACAAAATAAAGATGCAAAACGGTTTAAAATTTACCACAAATTTTCGTATTTTTGTTGTAGATAATTTAACCAGTGTATTAACAATGTAGGGGGAGAAGTGACCTCTCCTCTGCTTAATGTGTAGTCGAGTTGATAAGGTTTTGGACACAAGTTGCGGTAATGGCTCAAAGTTTCTGCAGCATTGTTGGAAACTTTTCAATCAAAACGCAGTAAAGATTCAAGATTTATGTGGTATTATGAAAAGCTAATAAAGGGCGGTGTGAATGATGCCTGGGAAGGGTATGTTAGAAGCTACTTTGCGGCCAGTTAGGAACAGGAAGGGACAACGAGATACAACCTTGCACGACACTTGTAAATTGATTGCACTTTGATTGCCTAATCTAAATGTTAAAATATTCAGTAGCCGTTTCATACAAAAATATTCTGTATACATGACGAAAACTTCCGCTGCAGTTGTAAAATACTGTTTAACTCAACTTGTCATTGTGAAGGCGCTCGGCTCTCTCTTCTTACACTCACACACGCTCTGAAGATGTGATTAGCGTATCCTCTCGTGTGCCTGTGCCTGAAACACTACCGGTATTTTATTTTATTTTCAGCTCCAAAATTTATCAGTGCGAGAAAGTTCTTGACTTGATTTTAATAAGTATTTGGGTTCTGTAAAATAAAATGAATAATATTCAGTGACAATGCTCGTGAGAAATTACGTGTACGGATAAACATTATAATCAGTACCCATTATGAAAAACAATTTGTGATTCTGTGTGATTAACCAAAATATTTACATGTCGTAGGTAAACTAAAAATCGGTATGGAGAATCATACATGACTTCCATGTTCTAATTAATTATAAAATTATTTTTAATATGTGCACTCAGAACGAAACCAAATATATCAGCACGCTTTTTTTAAAAACGCTGAGAAAGATGATAAAAATACGAATTGACCTAGTTGACAATATTTTAAAAATAAAGAATTAAATTATCTTTTATTTAAACAACGCGAAAGAAAGCGAAAACCGCCCGGTGTTTATCTGTGAATTTCTGAAAACAAAAATTATTTTGTTTACGTATCCGTGGTTACATAGCATGGATGGATATCAATTATTAATATTTTATTGACATTTTTTAAGTTTTCCGTAGAATATATTTATAACATCAATACAAAAATTACCCCCTTCCCCTTCAACTACCCTTTTAATTTATAGAAATTTCATCAACTTTTCTACAGTGGATTATTATGACTTTATTTTCAGGATACTTTATTTATCAAAATTAAGTACTTTAATCTTGTTAAAACGTTGCAGGTAAACTACCCGTTCCCCTAACCGATCTTCACCAAAATCAATAGGCCTTGAGTCCTCTACAACTCGGGCATATATGCAAAAAAATTATTCGATTCTGTTTGAATTTGCTGTAGTTATCGTTGGCAATAGAAAAATTTCTACATGTAGACACACAGACACTTTTCGGAACATGATTTTTCTTCATGTTTTGAGGGTAGTACAATTAGAATCTGCCCTTATCTCGAACACGATTTCTTTCACCATACTTCCATTTCCTTACTGATCATGAAATAAGTTACGGAACAAAAAACAGTAAGTTCATATTGCTTGTATACATAATGAGAACTGAAAATTTCTAAAAATAATATGTTCTTATGTAATGTAAATATTCTTGAATATTCCATTTATTCATTGCGAGTCTATAAAACTTCTCTCACCGATACCTACCTCTTCTGTTTCACTTTCCAGCTGTCTCTTGTCTAGGGTAGCTTTTTTTAACAAGTCTTTTTTAGGTGACTGCCCTCTTCTTCTTTTTCTTCTTAGGAGCAGTTGCTACTCTCTAATAGTTCTTTGGCCACCTTCTTTAAAAAATGTCTGTGATTGTAGAGATTTGAATTCTAATCTAAGTGAGGGACTTTCGCGATCAAGGAGTAAAAAATACAGATGCGACGTTTCAGCGATTTCTTTGGGATCTGTCTTTTAATATGCCCGTACCATTTAGTCACTTTATTTACATCTATTCTCTGGACCTTTTCTCTAACTAGTAAAAGATTCTCCTTCTTTTTCTTCGTTTGTGATCACTTATAATCTTGTGACTCTGGATCTCCTCCATAGATAATCCGTCCTAGTTAACCCAGTTGTTTTGTTTCCAAAGTCTATACTCTATAAAGAAGTATCCTTTGGATAATTCTTGGTATAGGCCTACTCGAGCTTTGTGTTTATTTTTTTTTACCATATTAGGCCTATATAATGTCCAGTTTAATTATGGCTTGTTTCTCTTTGAGTATTCTGTTTCTTACTTCTTGTGTTATCTCCTTCTTTTTGTCGTCCGTCACTCCTAAAAAATTGTACTTACTAAAGACTTCAACACAAGGCAGTAATGGATAGAAAACGTAGTACCCTGTCTGATTACCTAGACATCCACGTTCAGCTCAGCAACTACGTGGCTGATCTGCCAGTCGAAAATTTAACAAACCCATCCCTACTAGACTCAGTGTCTATATAGGCCTAAATTACACCTCACAGTTTCCAAATTAATCATAAATTAATCTGTCTTAGATTACTTTAATTATAACACTTTAATGTAACGTTCGTTTCTTTAAAACGTTTGTTTAATGAATCAGCGACTTAGTAGAATAGGAAGATAGACACATATAAATTGCACTTGCATATTTAGTTATGATACATAAACGTGCAATAACTAGAGCACAAACTCTTCCTTCCTCCTTTCCTGTCTATCACACTCTTCCTTTGCATTTCTCAGTTGACGTCATTGTCTCTCTTTCTCCAACTCACTGCCTTTCAATATATCTGTCTCTCTTCTCTTGGCTATTACCGCCGTTTATATAGATTAATCTCAGTCCCGTATAAGCCTTTTTAAACAAGTACAAGGTATTTATCCACAGATTAATAATGCAAATACTTTATCAGCCTTAACAAGATAAGATCTCCCGTGCAGACTACGAACACAATTAAACATTATTTATTTCTCAACCTAACTGCATTTAATTATTCATTATCACAGACAGCGCATCTTTCTGCTGAATACTCTGTAAATAAAACAACGGGCAAGTCATTTTACACTATTGCTTCTGTTACAATAAAGAAAATTAATAACGACGTTTACGGACATACAAAAAAAACTTTGTTAAATAAATTTTTGACTTTCGAAACGTTTCCGTGAACCTTCACAAAGTTTTTCTGTTTTCACAAAACAGCCTGACAGAACAGGAAAGTTAGTGATAGCTACTCATATAGTAGGCCTACTGATTAAAAATATAGCTTCTTTATATTCCTACAGTTTTATTATTCATAGGGTGCTTGCTTGCGAAAACCGTTAGGATCATCCAATCAGAAAGATAGCTGAAGTGGGATCATACAATTTTGCTTATTTTTCTTTGATTTTGAGCATTATAATTTCTCAGTTAGTACTGTCTCACACATATGCCTTTCTCTTCGCGCGCGCGCGCGCCCACACACACTTTATTAACTTACCTTTGTTCGATGAAAACTGACTTAATCGAATACTGCGTAGTTTATTCGTCTAAATTTATTTCCACATTTTATAAGAAGAGTATCGTTTGAGCGTAGTTAGACACGGAAATGTTAAAAACACTTCATTCTACCTAATAATTAGCCTATGTACCAAGGAGTAGAGATTTTAGAATTTACGTAACATAGCCTAATATTAATTAATCCTTGATATGTAGCCTGTATGGCTACATGTTTCTACCAAAACTCGTGACTTTAATTTTACATCATTAATAACTTCTAAGCCATTTGTTCACGATTTCGTTCAAACGTCAAGACAAACTCAATGAAAACAATGAAAATAAAAATGATATTAGTAACAGTGATTACGGTAGTAATTACGACAAATATTATCCTTGTTTAGTCTCCACCTGTAAAATTGAGGTAGTTTCGAGGATGTCGGCGTATGTGGTGTTGAGGTTTTTGGGTTTTTACAACAAATAAAAAGAGTAATGGATATTTCGCTTGAAATGCTTCGAAACTTATTTTAAACTAAAATATAATCAGTTCTTGCTGTAAGTATTTTAAAACGTATAAATTGAGTAGATTGTCAATGAGCGTAACGGCTTATTCTTAATGTTTCCTCTACAGGAAATTACTCTCTGGCGTTTTCAGATTCCATAGTTGTGTATATCCCAATCCCATGCTCTTAGTTTTTAGCTCTTTTCCTTTGTGATAATGTTACCAGTTTTCTAATTTAGGAACCGGTCTAAATCTTCATCGGTGACCAACAGAGTATGCCATTTACATATTCTCTCTATATGTCCGTGTTAATGTAATATTTAATTTTATAAATACATGTATCTTGAAACTGAGAACATTTTTTCCATTTATCTATCTATCATAGTTTTCCTGTACGCGTCTTCTCTAGTTTTCTCTTTAGAAAATTAATACTTAATTAATTTTGTTACTTGTTGACTAGGCCTATATCTTTTCGCTACATAACACAGGACATTACGTCATACGCTTTTCTTACCTTGGTAAAATTTGTATTACATTAATTCCATGTAGCCTATTGTTTCTCTCCACTGTTACTTGACGGCGCTGTAGCTCACGACAAACCTTCGCCTCCATCTTATTCTGGCGTATGACACACTTTTCAGTTTCGAACGGCTGTCTTCCTTATGTCATCATGAGCACTGTACAAGTTGTCTTCTTCTTTGTTTTCCTCTCCTTCCGGGAATCTATACGTGCCTTTACACGTTATGTAGATATTTTGATGTTTCTTTTCTGCTTAAATGTCCTAAACAGTCTGAGGGGCTGTCGTGCTCTTTTTTGTAATTAATTTGTTTCGTTTTCTTTTTACATGTCTGTACGATTTTTTCTGTTACAAGTTTTCTATTGAATCTCCTAAATAAACTAACATCAGTTATAAGGAGACTCTAGGTGCTTAAGTTACTTCTTTATATACAGTACTGTCCTGTGTCATTTATTTCTGTTAAGCACTTCAAAAATTGTCTAAGTTATATTTTGTCTCATCATCACCATATCTCTCTCTCTCTCTCTCTCTCTCTCTCTCTCTCTCTCTCTCTCTCTCTCTCTCTCTCTCTCTCTCTCTCTCTCTTCCTATTTATTTTATTGCTCAGAATCTTTTCAGCCAAATCTTAAAATTTTAGGACACCAGTACCCAAAAAAGTATAAAAATCTTGAAATATTGTATGAATCCTTACCAGACATTAGGCTTATAGGAATTTTAACACAACTCCAAATGTAGTGTTTTCACCTAACATTTTTTAAGTTTAAGTATAAAAATGGAGGTCAACATTTTGAAAAAATTATAAAAGTCCATGAGGAGTACCAAATTATGAGGAATTTCATTGAAAATACTAACTCAGTATCTTTAATAATTTGACAAAATAAATGTGTGACAACAGCACTTGTAATTTTGGACCACCTGCAAAAAGATCGTAAGCTATGTTTACATTAATAAGCTAATTGATTTTCCTGACCCATAGGTTTTCTCTACGTGTGTTAAAGAAACGTTTTAAGTGCATAAAGTACGTTTGTTATCTTGTTTCCGTGATCAGTCACCGCTTCGGTTCCTGTCTTTTCTCCGTATAATATAAATTTTGTCAGAACTGTACTTTATGCGTACCCAAAGTATGTTTTCGATGTTGGTAATATGCGATTGTATTGATATATTACCATGTGGAAAGGAAGAAGTGTACTAATTGTAAATTGTCCTATTTCTTAAGTGAAAATACGTGTGTTTTCATTTTGGAGGTAAGGTAACAATGGTTTTGGGTTTTTAGGTTACTGCTAAAATAAATAAAAGCCATGGTTGGGGAAAAACATGACGTTTAATGTGTATATACAATGCTTATGACAGATTTTTATTAACATAGATGCTTAAGAACCTAACGTTTTTAAGGTGATAAATTAACAAAACTACAACAGCAAATGTAAAATGTAAATACAAATATTTATGGTTAATGGAAAAAACAAAACAAAAAACACAATGTATCAAGGAATTACAACATACGATCTACATATTGTAGTTCTACATAATGGACGTTTCTTCTTGGTTAGCCGCAAAACGAGTACTTGTTGCAAAACGAATATTACCGAAAAACGAGTTCTGTCACAAAAAGTGACATGTAGGCCTATAGTAATAGGGCCACCCCGCCTTACTTTCGAGTTCGGTGGCTTTCCAGTGGTCTATTCACACAACGGGTATTAGTCAGGAAAACGAATAGGCCTACTAGTGGAAAAACGAGTTTTGCAACAAAAAAGTGACATGTATATTATATTAATACCTAATAGGCAAGAGATATTAAAATCCTTTGGCCATCCCGCCTTACTTCAAGTTGGTTTTTCTCGTGGTTTTAGGAAAAAAATAGTTTTACATTACACACTTATTAGTTTCCATGTGTAATTTCAGATTTCATGTTAACCTAACATCAACTTCTGAAACTTACCAAATGCTGATATTCTCTAAGTTAGCCACATGTGCTATAGGCCTACGTATTTAGTTGAAAAGAAACAATTTATTATGATTAGTACGTAATTGCATTAAAATATTTTTAAACGTATTGAATCACTAGTATAAAACAACATTAGGCCTATATTTAATACAATATGTCAGTGTGTCAAGGGAACTGCTGACTCTCTCAGCTGCTACGGGACTGCCTCGTTACATGTTTCGACGCGTTATAATACGTTTCCGGTAAGTGGATTGAAAAAAAATAAATTTATTTCGTTATGGTACTAAATCAAAAAACAATATTAAGTATTCCGCAAATACAAAATAACACGAACATAATTGTACACTATTTCCTCAACCATAGGCCTACTACTTCTTACTGACAACCATTCTTTTATTTCAGGACATATAAAAATTCTCGTCTTAGGAAAATAGTTAAAATTAGTAAGTGAATAAGATATAGAAAACTCACTAATAATCTAGCGTGAGTGAACATTTCCGAGCTCACGCCTGTCTGAGTGTAATTACCATTATTACCTGCGTGTCTGGATGCAGGTTAGTTCATTTAAAAAAATTAATCAAGTAATAAAATGTCTGTCCTGAACTCTTAAATACCAATGTGTTTTAGGGAAATGAGAATAATCCAAATATTAGTACTACTGTTAGTCATGACAGTAGGCCTATAGCCTACATATGTGACGACACATCCGCTATTTTGTCCGAACAATAAACCAAACAGTGAGATGGTGGTTATTATTAAATTCTTATTTATCTGAACTGGATAAAATTGTCTGTAATGATAATATTCTCTTATCATAATAAATTAATAATATAATAATACTAATATAGAAAGTAATTTTTGTGACACACACACACACACACACACACACACACATCTCTCATTAAGAAACAGACGAACGACAACCGAAGCTGAGAAAATGTGATTATCTCTTTGTTTTTATGACATTGAGGGAACAGATTGCAGCTGCTCGTCCCGCTTATGAAATGTTACAAGACGTTCAGTAGTTCTTTAATTTGCTACCAGGGAGCACTCATTTCTTCAGTCTGATTTAGGGATTAAGTCTACTGAGAATGTAGAATGTAGAATGCATGTCAGAATAAATAAATGACATACGACTTATGTTTAAATAGCTTCCACATGTTACATTCACTACATCTGTGTTATTAATTATTGTTGCACAATCTACTTGTAAAATGTTACATTTTATTCCTGTTTTATTTCGATTGTATAAAATTGTAAGTTTACAGCATACGTAGGCTATAAAAAATATTTAATCTACACAAAATAAGAATAACAATTGTACGACAAGTTTGTGGGCGTCGGTTCTTGTAACATTTTGCGGTTAGATAAAAGAATATAAGTTTAAGCTAAATTATCCGAGAACACAATTACACAAAGTGTTGCACACAGATTGGTGCAGTAATGATGAAGCTGGCGACCAGATTATAGTGTAGTGTGTTCACAAAGCCACGTGCCATCAAGTGTCGACTCCTAATGAAGCTGCTTGAATAGAGCAGCTGTGCTCAATGGCTCAATGGAGCGTTTTATTGAGGCGATCCGTCTCAATCCATCAACAGCTAATGAATAGAACCCGCTATTGGCCAACCGCAGTCAGACCTTCACTCTCATTGGTTCATTTTAATTCACTCAACCGGAAATCGCCCACCCCTGCTTTCCCAGACTTTACAAACGTCATCTTGCTTCATAACAGAAAATTAGGTTTCTAACAACATTATTTTTCTAACAAATAAGCTCGTACGAATACTATTGTTGTTATCCGCAACTGGGTATCAATCATCCGACGGTTCACACTCACACAATGAGCGACGCTGCAACGTTAGCACACAGGTTACAGATTAACACTGTACCTCCGGTAACTGATGCGCACGAGCTCACAGCTCCAACGAATCGTGTTTGTCTAACACAAAATTATACTAAAAAGAATAGGCCTTTGAAATGTTTAAGTAAGCTACATTATGTTATATATTCCATAGTTATGGTACGTATTTAGGGTGCCGTGAAAGGAATTTAAAAATAATACACATTTCTCTGTCCTATTTATAAATTAATAATATGATGACTTGATGTATCAAAATTCGATAGCTTTACTTTTTTTTTTAAATTAATTTGCTAACGTTTCCGCCTACAGGCCTACCTATATAAAATAACGATTTTATTATTTCTTTTATCTCCAATAATAACGTCTTTGTCTGTGCAATTTTTAGTGAAAATTAGTTTTTTCTTCCCTTAAAGCTAGAAAGTTGTTGTGTCCCCATTAACAATTCCTCAGTATTTGTTTAATGTAATATTATTTTATAATTAAAATAATGCATTTTCTTGAATTCTGAGTTTGTTGATGAGGGGTTTATTTGTATCTTCAAATATCTAACCTTTATTTGAAACAAAGTAGTTTCTTTTCAGTCAAAAGTAAAAACAATAAATTAATGTTGGGGTAGATGGACGTCCATATTCTGAAGTTTTCAAGTAGTTACAACTGCTTGAAAATACTGTATCCTTGGAAACCCATTTCTGAAGTTACTCGATACAAGAACTCGTGGCAGCTCTTGGTACCTAGTTTTTGGGGTGTTTGCGAGAGGGAGACAAAAAGGCTTAGATGAGGGGTTTAGGAATACTCTCATTTGGTTAGAGAGTCCTCTCCTATAAATTGGTTTAAAAAATGCGTTAAAATAAGGCCTAGAAACCTGTTTTAACTCCAAAAATGTTTGCTCCAACAACTTTTTTTCCTATTAAAATTAACTCAAAAAATGATTTGAGGGGCTTAGCTACCCGATTCCCCCTGGATCCCCCTATGGAGGAGCCTCGCTCTTGGCTTTCCTAGCAACGTTCTCTCTGGTATCATTGCCGTAGGCCTATACCATGGGTGCAAAATAAATAATCTTCATAGGCCTACAACTTGTATGTAAAATAGCTTCTACATACTGGATTCACTAGCTCTATATTATTACTTTTTGTCGCACACCTACTGTGAAATTATTATGTCCATGGACACTGGCAAAATTACTTGTAGGGAGATAGGCCTGGCTACATCTAGAAGACGACGGAAAAACAATTTATTCATAGTTTACAATGACATTTTTATTAACATCGACTACGCTATTTATTATATTCTAATAAAACTTCATTACTACTTTATAAATTCCAGTTTTTCCATCTCAGCCTTGTTAATAGTTACATAACAAAAACAAACATTTATAGGGCCTAATGTCAATGTATCCATTATTGATATAATGGGCCTAAATTCATCCATTCCCTTTGATTTAAACATAAAAGTACTGGGTTTCCATGGACGTGAAACAAGCAATAGCAAAAATTTTCATATAGGCTTACACATAGTCCTCTAACAAGTACGTTGAAATTAATGGTTTCACGGAATCTGCTGTCCAAAATGACGATATCAAGAATGATTTATAATGAAAGGCTATAGTTTCTTCATGTACCTTCACTTGTTGTATATGTTAACAGCTGGTAGACGTTAGTACTATTGTCTGAGTTTTGAATATTCTAAAATTCACGACTTCTTTCTACTGCTGATTTCTCCGTTCCCCATTTAATTCGTAAGCCACGGAGGTGCAAGTCTAAGTGAAGGTAGGTCTACTTGTAGTAAAGCAGTATTCTAAGGTTCATGGTCGCAGAATATACGTAGTTTGATTCTACGTAGGCCTACAGGTATTGTCTCATTAGGCCTATATTAATATAAATATAGCCTATTTATAGCCACGCCTGAACACTGGCGCACTATCGTATCAGTCAATTTTATTGATGATCTGTAAAAAAAAAAAAAAAAATCGTAATATCTGCAAATGTAAGAGAAAGGGAAAATTGTCTGCAATATTTTACGATAAGTTACTTAATAAAAAAGTGCATCGTTGGTTAGGTTTAATGTAGGCCTACTCAAGAACGATTGTAGGCTATAAGACGTATGCGGGAGAGCAGAAGGGTTAGCGGCAACAGTGATTTGTCTCTGACACTGTCGTGGGGAACAACAATGAAAAATGTGTGCCTCACCACCGCGCTCATTACTGTACGCCTACTTAAACACTTTTACTTTCATTAGGCCTAGTTGGTGAACTATTTGCGTTCCACATACTTCAGTATATTTTACTGAACGTTTAAGACATTCACAAACAATAGCTTGCTTGAAGACACATGGTTCGACTACACAAGGGAGAAAATTCATTGTTTCAAATGAAGGCAGGTAGCCCTCAGTAATTAATGTTAACTAAAATGGTATATTATGTGTGCTATTGACACAGAATAACAAAGAAAAATATAATACTAATAGAATGACTAGTGGTAGTATAGTAGTAGTAGTAGTAGTAGTAGCAGCAGCAGCAGTAGTAAAAAACAACAAAAACTTCAATAACAATATAATAGGACTAATAATAATATCTCGCTAAGTCTCCCAAAGAACTTTATGCTGCGGAATGACTGACTCTAAACAAGATAGGCCTAATGATGATGGAAGAATTGGAAACTGCTGAAAGAAGAATGTTAAGGAAAATATTGGGACCAATAATAGTATGCACAACAATACATAAGAAGCCATATTCATGAACTGTATAGACATATTGAAAAAATTATAAACACAATTAGGAAAAGAAAAATTGTTTTTACTGACACCTTCAAAGAATGCATCATAATAGACTTACATGAAGAGTCTTCACCTACCTTGGAAAATTGAAAATGGCTAACACATGAATTAAAGAACCCGAAAAATAGCCATAGAAGAACTCCAAATTACTCAAGAGAACATCAGAAAACGATTACCACTAAGGAAAGGTTCCAGAACTCCGTACGTTTTCAGACAACGCGCAAAAAGAAGACCGGTACCGTTTGGGATGAGAAAAGAAGAGTGAGAGAATGAAGATGAATGAGGTGTGGGAGAGTAGGAAGAAGGAAGGGAAGAAGCAGCTGAATGAACGTAGTTCACAGTGACTCACACGAGCCGAAGAATTATAACAGTAATAACGACACTGCTTATTTTCTAAAATTTAAATGAATCTGAAATAGAAAACGAATCATCTAAAACAACAGTGTTACGGACATTTCAAAAATATTAGACTTTTAGACGTACAAATGGCAGTAGTAGGCCTAACAATTAGTAGCCGAATTTGTTTTAAAATTTGTCCTAAGGTAAATAATTCGAACAGCAACCATAGTGGCTACTGTTGTAAATTACACACCTTATTAGCTTCGAATAATAGGCTATTACAGCATTTATTACACTTATCAGCTGACATACATTTATACACAGACAAGCTGTTGTGCTGTTGAAAACTATTTTAATCTTCAGTTCTTCCAACAGTATGCAACGAGGCTGAGCTGAAAATTCGTTGCAAACTGAATTCTACGATTTACTGCAACAATACGGACACGATTAAGTAGGCTACCTATATTTCCACATAGCTGCAGGGGTACAGGATAAGATTTACTTGAATCCTTCATATTCAAAGAACCTTGTAATATCTTACATATTCCACAATCATGTAAGATAAGAAGAATTTCGGTCAAACAATCGCCGTTCGCCATTCGGCGCGCGCGCGCGCGAGCACACACACACACACACACACCGAATTGTGCGTATGAATATTTTAAATATATTTGTGTGTGTATGTGTGAGGGGGCATTTAGGCTTATCAATCACGGTGTGTGCTGTAGTGTTGTGTATTTTAATGCTGTGTGGTTGTGATGTGTCAGTCGGTTATTGATTGTCCCGATGGCTTTTAATGATGTTGGCGGGAAAACACGACCTCCAGTCATACATCAATGTCTGTTCGCGCGAATAAAGACATAAACATGGCTTTTTGTGGCCGCGGACGATGGGCGCGCCGCAGCGGCCGCCGCCATTTTGTTTTTGATGCGATATTAATGAGAGTCGTGTCATTGTCGCGATCACATCACGGGGCGAGGGATTTAAGGGTTAGAAATATACGTCACGTAATTCTATGGTAAGCGACTGAAGACTTAATGTCCTTTGTAATTAAGTCAAGGGAGGGGGCCTATCAATGACTTGTAGATGACTCTCGATTAGTTTAATCCCTGAAGCGTTTTGCTCCGTCAACTTCCCGACTAAAACTGGCACAAATCTGTATAAAACGAAAAAAACATCTCGGTTCGATAAAAACACAATATGTAGACTAACGGCACATAGCCTACGGCCGGGACACGTGCTTTATTTAATTCCATACTTCTATTAAGTACAAACTTTATAAACAAATAAGCGACACACAACACACACGCACTCATTCACTCGCGCGCGCGCGAAAACTATATAGGAAGCTACACAGACTGGCTGTCATACGGTACAAATCGTTCTGTTATCCTTGCGTAGGCCTATAGTTTACATTTTAAACCGGTTGCTTTGAGGAAGTGCACGCTGACGTGTTGATTTCAAAATGTTTAATAAAACAGATTCTTTTAAAAACTAAATCTAGCCTATACTACTATTACTACTACTACTACTACTACTACTACCACTACTACTACTACTACTACTACTACTACTACTACTACTGCTGCTGCTGCTGCTGCTGCTGCTACTACTACTACTACTACTACTACTACTACTGCTAATATAATAATAATAATAATAATAATAATAATAATAATAATTTTTAACGAGTGCAGGTGGAAAAATTGCTCTAAAAGTGTCCGGAAGGGTCCAAACTTCCGGGGTCTGTGGGTTGAAGTATTATACCTGACCCACTAAAAAACCACCTCCCTTTCGTGTTCCAGGACACTAACCTGGAACTGATACACTGCTTCGGGCTAGGCCTATTGTTCTTCATACCTAGGGCTCGCACCTGACTTGTTAGTCTTCTATGTTGTGTTATTCAAATCTGTCTTCTTCGCCCGAAGAATCTCTTCTGCAAAGCGTGCCACACAGTTCCAAGTGTCCTCCCCTTGAATCATCCCTTCAACGATGTTATCCAGGGAGATCTCCTCCCTAACATCAGCTTGCAACGATCTTCTACGTTGCTCCCATCTGTCGCAGACTAAGAATGTATGGCAATAAAAATAATTTTTGTTTGTTTATGGAGGGGGAAATGCTTTATGCACCGTTAGAGGATACCGTGCTTCCCCTGGTATGTGGGACTCTCACCCACTAAAAAACCCACCTATATTCAGGCATTCATATCCATCCTGGAACTACTTAGCATATTACTTCAGGATGGAGCCTATTGCACACGAATAATAATAATAATAATAATAATAACAATTTAACACAACCTTGGGATCCCTATTGATCGCTTTTCATTGCTGCCGATATAGTATCGGACTCGTACCGGCTAAAGCCTCCTCATTCTTCCGCACCCAACAAATAGGTGCCTCCGTTATAAGCATATTTTCGGTTTACTGACATGTCTTGTCCTACTAATCCCGTCTCATCTTTATTATAATTTTATTTAGGCCTACTTTAACGTTCCTTATGTGTCAATGGACTACTCCCCATATAGCCATATATAGACGTACTCGTGTTGGTAGATATTTTGTTTTTAAGACAGTTACTACCTCTATTTTCGTCACAGTTGTCTACCTACATCATCTCTTGGGCTCGAGTAGGATGTGCTCTGTGGTATTTGTCCATAGTAGGCATTTAGACTAGCAGTTAATGTCATCTACTACTACTACTACTACTACTACTACTACTACTACTACTACTACTACTACAAACAATAATAATAAAAATAATAATCATCATTATCATTATCATTATCACCATAATCATCTGCTGCTACACTTATTATTATAGTCAAAACATTATCTTATTCTTCTTTTTATTATTATTATTTCATTAATGATTGGGTTTGTTGCAATTGCGATGGTGGTAGTAAAATTGCGTTTGTATTGTGGAAAATATAAGCTTTACTAATTAAAAAGGTCAACGTAATTTATGAAAAAATAGTATGGTAGATTTTCATTAAGTAAGTTCTTAGATTAATATAAAATATCACCTGAAGTCAGTCACCTAATTTTGATTAGAAATCAAAGTTTAGCCTTTGGATTATGTTTTTTTTACAGGTAAGTTTACACCGGTCCAGTCCTTTCTTCTGTTATTTCTCGCAAAATTGTATACCTACATGATTATAATATAAGTGATCATAATCATTTATAGTTTTATTCACTACATTATATTCATTTTTCTAATTGAAATTAAAAGCGAAGGAATTAAAATGTAAGTCCGCGAAAGCTTAACATATGTTTTGTAGATTGTCACATCAAACTATTATTTCTCGCTGACATTTTTTAAATTTTAGCCTGTTTAGATCTAGGCCTATATTGTATATTATAGTAGGCCTATATAGAGTAAATTCTAGACTTGGCGAGGACGCAGGAGTTTACTCTACATATTCCTACATTCATATATTCATATAGCCTACATTCATATACACATACATACATATATATATATAATATTTAATTTTTATAATGAATTTACCTCAAGATATTTCTTTCCTTATGAGGAACATGTTTCGGGTACCATTTTGTACCCATCCTAAAGAAATATCTTGAGGTAAATTCGTTTTAAAAATTAAATATAATATCAAGAAACGGACTTTAGCAAAAAGTGTTTGAATATATATATATATATATATATGTATACATAATATACGTATATATGTAGGCCTACATATATACAGTGTGTGTGTGTGTGTGTATATATATATATATATTACATATAGATATACCTATATCATGTCGGTCTACATATTGTAACGTATCAAAACCAAGGTCCCCTACGTTACATAAAAAATTATAATAAAAAACACTAGTTATTCATTGTAACGAAGGTCAGGTAAGTGTAAACCCTGATTGAGTAAAAAATAAATTATATTAAATAAAATTACAAGGTAGTAGAGTCACAGATAAATGTATAGAAATACAAACTATGAAGGGGTCAGTGCAAAGAGTAAGTGATAAGTACAGTTTTAAATAATATGAAAAATAGTATAAACAGTTTATTCAATGCTAAAAAATGATTACATTAAGAGTGTATTAAATAATTGATGTTAATTTAATTTATAATAATGAACATGTCATCATGGCATTTATGTTGGAGTTTTGTATGTAGGAGGTGTTAAGCAATTACTTTAAGAGTGTATTAAATAATTGATGTTAATTTAATTTATAATAATGAACATGTCATCATGGCATTTATGTTGGGGTTTTGTATGTAGGAGGTGTTAAGCAAATGCACTAAGAGTGTATTAAATAATTGATGTTAAGTTAGTTTATGGTAATGAACATGTCACTATGGAATTTATGTTAAAATTTATATAGAGTAAATATTTTATACTCACATTGAATAGATAATGGTTGTGTTGTTAGATTATAATTGTAAACCTGGCCAGGAAGGCAATAATTGGTGATAAAATGCCAAAAGGTTTTATTGTAACTATGTTGTGGACATATGAAGGGTTCTATACTAAAAAAAACTATGTAATAATAAATAAAAAATCAAAATAGAGTAAAAAATTGAATTATTGGCCCTAAGCCATTTTACATTTTTTTATATGTAAAACATATACATATTACATTTTACATTTACATATTTTTATATGTAATATAAAAATAGGCCCAAAATTAGTATTTTGTAATGAGAAGATAGTACTTGTTAGAATGATAAGATTAAGAGGAAAAAGGTAGCAAAATGTATGTAATTTTATAACAAAGAATATGTGAGAATTTAATATGATATAATGTGACTTTAGGAAACAAGTATTTTATGAAGTAAGTGCAAGAACATTTTTTAACTATGGCTCCAGGATTACAAATATTAACCAATAACAGAACAAAGATTGGTTGTCAAGGACGACATAAAGGCTAGAAATTTTGTTTACTCGATTGTTATCTGTGAAAGAGTATAGTTCAGCTTATGAATAAAATTAAAGAAAGAAAAAATCTAAAGGAATAAATTTTCCAGTTAATCCAAGTAACATGATTCATAGTGAAAGTATTAAATAATAAATAAATGAAGAAAACAAATGACTCAAAGAAATTAATGTAATCAAGTACAGTAAAAGACAAAAAAAGAAAATTAAAATTGAATGCTGAACCTCACTTTCTTACAATCAAGTGAAGAAAACTATGCTACACAAAATCCACTGGAACCCGTAACCACAAGAAACTTCAACATTAGCGAAGATTAAGAATTGGAAATTCTACTTCATCCAGGGACAAAAATACCAAACTTTTATTTTCGGAACTGGAAATGATTCAGACATCTGTAGACTAGTTAACCAACTATCACGAAATTATCGGTGCGCTGCCATTACGAGTGAACTTCGTCGACGGACGGTAAAACCAACTTACGTTTAAGATATTAATTAATAAGATTTTATATTTAAATTTTTAATACCTTGTACTTTTATTTTGCATTTTCTGGCCTTCCTGATAGTCACAAGAACCCTTCGAACCCTGAGATTAAGAAAAAATAATAATATAATTAAAATTTAATATCTGAAAATCGAATTCTGTAACCTAGTCGACTTATTTAAGTGTGATCGATCTGTTGGACCCAAGCGAAGAGAGAACGTCTGTTAAAAAAATATAAAAATAAAGAATCCCTCCTGAAAATGATGACTTATTATTATTTGCTGACTATTTAGTGCATTTTAGATAATTTGTAGTTTACAGAGAGAGAAACGAGAGATATACAGCGATTGGAACAACTTAGCCTCTAATAACCGGCTGACTATAAACCACAGCACAAGCCCGCGTCCAGCAGTCGAACTGCGAGAGAAGAGAAAAACAATTCACGGCTTATACTCTCCTCTCTTAATGTTGTGTACAGACTAGGCCTTAATAGTAACGATATAACCACCAAATATACGAAACTAATATTGTACGCTACTTGTTCAGGGCGAATTTACTTATTATAATATATTATAGTTAAGAACACATCATATCTCTCAATATTTGATTAGATTACAAATTAACACTACTACGTGTAGCATAAATAACCTGAATTTATTTAATATATTACAAATTGGCGATCTCAACAGTGAGGCTGAATAATAATAGTATCTACATTGCGAATTATATAACGAATTGACACCAACAACGTGTAGCATAATTAGTTACAAAACAGGCGGGTAACAAATTGACGCACAAACGTGTAGCTTTTACAGGACGCATACAGGGCAAACGTAACAAATTGACGCACAAACGTGTGGCTTTTACAGGACGCATACAGGTCTAAACGTAACAATATTTACGTATATTATGTATACACACATATATATATATATACACACACATATACATTCATATATTTACTAGGAACATTCATAGTAAAGATACTTAGAATGTTCGATCCTTATTAAGACTGTATCTTTGAAATATCAAATTGAGAAAGCACAGTTGCGTTGGTTTTGACACGTTCAGAGGATGGAAGGGTAAAGACTTCCAAAACAACTGTATGAGGCAAGAACTGTATGAGAAGACCCAGGGACCGGAGAAGAGTGACTTGGGAGGACAATGTGAAGTGTTCTCTGCAGGGGCTGGGAGTGCAGTGGAATGAAGCCGAGAGACCATGGTGGCGAGACCTTTGCTCAACCTCTACACCTTGCGGTTTAGGTGTAGAAGATGATTGGAATAAGGAGAAGAAGAAGAGTAAATTCTATGGTACGTGACGAGAAACTAGACAGTTGTAGGCTATATCAGCCTATTCAACACGAACTTTACACATTTTTGAAGTGAGAACTTCATATAGCCTACAGCACTATGGCGCTCGGCTCATTCCCGAACATCTCGCGCTCCTAGGGCAGTAAACTGATTCAACGTGTAAAAACATGTAACGAAATACATGAAACGCAAAAACATTGTTGCCAGGTCAATCAAACATCTATTCCTTATATAGCTACCCAGAATTTCCCCAATGTCACAAAAAACGTGTGGTTTAACCAAAGCGTAATACAGTACTTTAAAGGATGTGAGCATATTATAAATGTTTAAATATTATTACAAGAATAACGTAAATATTAAAAGTAATTTTATTTATGATAAACGAAAATGTACTCACATGCTGAGAGATCGGGCTGATACTTTTGATACCCTTTTCTTGTACATAGTTCATTATTAGCCTAATATACTTACACAACTTTCCAGTTGTTTAATTCACAAAAACAATTTAAAATCAGTGATACCTATTTTTTTATTATAATATTTATAGTGTCGTTAATGAGAATGTTTGAGTACTAGTTTGAAATATTGTAAGAGTAAAATTTTGTATCGTTGTTTACATTGTATGTTTTGTAGTTAATCCGTGAGTTCGATTCTGTTGTTGTGCTGTCTTTGGTGGAAGTTATTTTATGTTTCAAAAATCGATTTAGTTATTTGTCTATTTTATAATTTGTAAAAAATTAGGTAATTATACTGCATACATTAATTATATGATATTATTTAATATAATTATTATAAATATGTAATATAATGTATAATTACAATATAATTATATAATAATTATTACAATCTAATTTTCAACTAAATATTGCGTAAATCATATTGTTACATTGGAAAAAATTATTTGTTACATATTGTTTGTAGGCTATATGTATGTATATTGAAAACAAAACGTCGTGTGATATGATTCTATGTATGATTATTGTAAATATCGATTTCTTATAATAAAGTACATACAAACTCCTCTATGCCTTGGTCTCAGTTAATTATCCGTTCATTATTATATGAATCTCAATTCATTATAGCAACATTTCTCTTACTTCAGATACATATGAGCAGCCTTTTACATGTTGAATCAGTTCACTCGCCACTAGGCACTGTAGATTTCACTTCTGGCGTGTCCACCACGACACACTCAATTTCTTTTTGTTTATGAGGCAAGAAAAATTTTATTTTTCGGACGAAAAACAACTTGAAGTATTAGAAAATAGCAATAAAATGATTAGAAAAATGTAAAATGCTTACCTATATTATATACTAACATGTGTGCCAATTTAAATTAGCGACCAATAAATCATTCATCGCCTAAGTTACGGTTGAAATCCCCAACCTAAAGTAGGCCTATTTTTATTGAATAAATGATTTATTCGTACGCTTCTAATGTATATTGCTGCTAATTCCTTAACTTATATCTATGTGATTTTGTATAGTGACAAATCACATTTTTATTAGTTTAGAATTTAGTATCGAAAATTTGATATTGGTAGAAGGTAAAAGAAGTAGAAAACGATGATGATGACGACGACGATGGTAAGGAGGAGGAGGAGGAGGAGGAGGAGGAGGAGGAGGAGGAGGAGGAGGAGGAGGAGGAGGAGGAGGAGGAGGAGGAGGAGGAGGAAGAAGAAGAAGAAGAAGAAGAAGAAGAAGAAGAAGAAGAAGAAGAAGAAGAAGAAGAAGAAGAAGAAGAAGAAATATATTTCCATAGTGGGTTTTGTTGCTTGCTCCTGGTAATTATAAACAAATGCATATTTGTCAAGCAACTTACCTATCAAGTACAGAGCCATTCTGTACAGACGTCGGCAGACGAACGTAAAACAATATGGTAGCGATGTAGATGTCATTATTAACTTAGTATTTACACTATACGCTAAGAAAAATAATTGCTAAAAAATAACGAAAACATTATTATTACACCAAAGTAATATAGTTATAGCAAGTTAAAAGTTATTTAAGCGGTTCCCTTTAAAAAATTAAAAGAATTTAAAGATTGGTCTTACCAAATCGACCACAACTAAAATTCGATGTATGTAAATTTAACAATTCGAGCTGCTAAATTTCACAATTGGTGGCTTCATCCTTCATACAAGAAAGCTCCGAGATCAATATTTTTTCAGTGTATGTCTGTTACCAAACGATTACTATTAAAATCATTCATTGCAACAGAAAACTTCATTGATGCGGAAACACTTCAGTTATTTTATTTTAGCGTGAACGCTCATAGTCTACTTAAAGAAAGTAGTTATCGGTATGAATAAAAAGTAAATAAACATAAAAAGTGAGCAGATATCCTTTATAATTGCCTAAGATGCACCATAATGATAAATGCTAATTAACGAGATTTTTTCTAAACTTGGAAGAATGTTAGATGTAATTACAAATATATCCTTGGCCGCACAAACAACCTTAGGTATAGGCTATCTTGAAAACTAGCCCAGTGATTTAAGTTTTAAGTGATTTAAAATTGTAGATCATCTTAATATTCTCTATAAAAAAGATTTTATGAAATTTTCACGTAAAACTAGCCGTTTCCGCGAAAAGACGCAGAGAAAATACCAATGGCGCTTAATGCTTTCATTTCCGCACCACCTTCGAGGTAGAATGCAAGGTGCATTTTTTTACATGGTTTCCCCAGTAGGCCTAATCCATGTTATGAAAGGTTATGACATTAATAATTAAAAACAAATTTTATTGGATTAATAATATAATTAATTAATTTTCGCTTTTGTCTTCATCGTGCATGTCCTGAAAGTCATGAATGTTCGGCTCAAGCTCGTCGTCATTTTCTTCTAATTCTGTCAAGTTTGCGGATAAAATATCTATTGGATATATGGGATGCACGCAATGAATGTTGTTTGCGATGAAATTGAAAGATTTAGTAATGTATCATTAAACTCCACGGAGCAACATGTCGACTCAAGAGATTCGCGCATTAACAGAGATAATGACGACGTAAAAAACTCATTGAATGGTTCACACTACACTATCCTTTTCCAACTAACAATCAAATTGTGTCAATATCAACCGGAGTTGTGGGCGATCAAAAGATAAACTGTTACAATGCCAAAGAATTAGGTCTACAGTCCATGGAAAAAATTATTGGAGAAAAATTTAATAATTTAAAATTTAAGCACCGAATAGAGTTCTTTCTCTTTCGTCAGCTAACAGCTCCGCCGTGGTCCATGGTTGTAAGGTTCCTATTGACCCGTTATTACCCTTTCAAAGAATAAGTATGAATAAAAAATTCGACGAACATCTCTCCGTGATTATGTACAATATGAATTGAGCCCGTATCTAATGGCAATTTTTCGACGATTTTGGCATACGGAAAAATACAAAATCAAAAATCTACGATTTATTCGAACCCATTACTGCTGAATTCCACGGAGCTAACATCAAATATGTCATAGATGGATGATTTCTTCTTCGCAGTGTAGTGTGGCAGAGAGGTGATACTTTTTGTTGTGTTCTTACAAGATATGTTGACTATTTATAAAAACATAATGGCTCAAGTTTAGTTGTAGTTTTCGATGGCTATTGTGACAATAGTCAAAATATTAAAACAATGGAATAACTTCGATGAACTGCAGCTGTAACTGGATCTGTCGAAGTTCTTTTCAAATAAACTATGGATGTGCCTATCAACCAAGAAAAATTTCTTTCGAACCGATTTAATAAAAATAGATTAATTCAGATGCTGCTCCAAAAATTACAAGACGTCAACATCACAGCTAGACAAGCTCGTGACCAGAGGCGTAGCTAGGGGAGCCAAGGGGACAGCCGCCCCGGGCGTCATAGCCAGGAGGGCGGCAAAGTGAGCATAGACTTGAAGAAATTGTTTTCAGTTTATAAAACTAAAAAAAAAACTTGTTTCTTTGATATGACTATTCCTTAAGAACTACAGGATATAAGATTTTCTTAATATAAGATTAAGAACTACAACAAGTGCTAAAGAGTTTATGAAGTCTTTTATTCAAGGAAAATCGATCCCTGAGTGTCAAAATATTACATTTAACAAGGAATCAACTTGCGATCATAATATGGACGTTATTAGCAACGAGGCTGTTGATAAATACAGTAAAGTTAACGACGTGAATACTTCAAACTGTGAAAGTGGCAAAGTACAGTTACAAGATTCAGTTGGTTCTAGTATCATGGATGATGTTGCATCGTACAGTCTTGAAATTACAGGCGATGAAGGACAGACCATTACTAATAACAATGTAGACCGTGTTCCCGGTGCTTCTCTACAAGATATGGGAGCTTGGCCAAGCGAGAAATCTCAATCCTTCCGAATATAATGGTGAATAGGAACATGTCAGTTGCAGAACAAGGACAACCATTTTCCTGAAGATGAAGCTGGACGATTTTTAAACAAGTATAGATTTGATAAAACCTTGCAAAATGGCAAAAAGGTAACACTTTGATGTGTCTTTCACTAACTAAAAAATCTCTATTTTTCGTTTGTTCCACAACAAAAACTATCAAAGAAGCCATTTCAATAGTAAATATCGGTATGGAGAACCATACATGACTTCCATGTTCTAAGATTTATATTTAAAATCATATTCGAAATGAAATATTTCCTTAGAAACTACGTCTTTCTACTTATTGCTTCAGCATTAACCACAGTACTGTGGTCACTAACGTATATCACCTCACGTTTTCGCACTCGATTTTCACCGATGATGGCAGTCGATGGCACTGCCGAAAAGTCTGGTTTTGCAGAAAACATTGGACTACGGCTAAAGAGCCCGGGAAGCAATTTTAACTAAAAACTACTTCTTTGTTGCCGATAACGTAGTACACATATAAAAAATTCTCCCCTCCACCTTCAACTATAATTTTTAATAATAGGAAATTACCCCCAGCCCGTCCACATAACCTCTTCATTTATAGATATTTCATCTACGTTTCTACAGTGGATTACTATGAGCTTCTTATCAGGATACTTTATTTATAAAAATTAAGTACTTTACTCTTGTTAAATCATAAAATGTTTCAGGTAAACTACTCCTTTCTCTTAACCGATCTTCTCCAAAATCAATAGATCTTCCGTCCTCAACAATTCAGGGAAGCATGCAAAAAAATATTTGATTCTGTTTGAATGTGCGGCAGTTATCGTTCGTCATGGAAACATTTCTCTTGTTACAACATAAAATGTTGCAGGTAAACTACCCCTTTACCTTAACCGATCTTCACCAAAATCAATAGACTTTGAGCTCTCTGCAACACAGGAAAGTGTACAAAAAATTATTTGATTCTCATTGAATTTTCGGCAGTTATCGTTCGTCATTAAAAAAATTACCCTTTTTAAAACATAAAACGTTGCTGATAAACTACCTCTTCCCTTAACCGATCTTCAACAAAATCAACAGACCTTGAGTTCTCTTTAGTTCAAAAAGGTATGCAAAAACCTAGTTGATTCTGTTTGAATTTACGGCAGTTATCGTTCGTCATATAAAAAATTACACTTGTTAAAACATAAAATGTTGCTGGTAAACTACCCCTTTCCCTTAACCGATCTTTACCAAAATCAATAGATCTTTAGTACTCAACAAAACAGGGCTGTATGCAAAAACGTATTTGATTCTGTTTGAATTTGCGGCTCTTATCGTTTGCCATAGAAAATACCCTTTTAAAACATAAAACGTTGCTGGTAAACAACCCTATTCCCTTAACCGATCTTCACCAACACCAATAGGTATTGAGAATTCTACAATACAGGGCTGCATGCAAAACATCATTTGATTCTGTTTGAATTTGCGGATGTCATCGTTTACCATGGAAAAAAATTACCCTTGATAAAAAACCGTTGCTAGTAAACTACCCCTTTCCCTTACCCGATCTTCATCAAAAACGATAGGTCTTGAGAACTCTACAATTCAGGGGTATATGCAAAATATTATATGATTTTGCTTGAATTTGCGGCTGTTATCGTTTGCCATACAAAATACCTTTGATAAAACAAAAAACGTGGCAGGTAAACTACCCCTTTCCCTTAACCGATCTTCAACAAAATCAACAGAACTTGAGTTCTGTATAATTCAAAAAGGTATGCAGAAGAGTAGTTGGTACTGTTTTAATGTACGGCAGTTATCGTTCGTAAAATTACCCTTGATAAAACATAAAATGTTGCTGGTAAACAACCCTATTCCCTTAACCGATCTTCACCAAAACAATCAGGTCTTGAGAACTCTACATTTTAGGGCTGTATGCAAAATATTATATGATTCTGTTTGAATTTGCGGCTGTTATCGTTTGCCATACAAAATACACTTGATAAAACAAAAAACGTGGCCGGTAAACTACCCCTTTCCCTTAAACGATCTTCACCAAAAACAATACGTCTTTAGTACTCAAGAAATCAGGGCTGTATGCAAAAACGTATTTGATTCTGTTTGAATTTGCAGCTCTTATCGTTTGCCATAGAAAATACCCTTTTAAAACATAAAACGTTGCTGGTAAACAACCCTATTCCCTTAACCGATCTTCACCAAAACCAACAGATCTTGAGAACTCTACAATTCAGGGCAGTATGCAAAATATTATTTGATTATGTTTGAATTTGCGGCTGTTACCGTTTGCCATAGAAAATACCCTTGTTAAAACATAAAACGTTGCAGGTAAACTACTCCTTTCCCTTAACCGATCTTTACCAAAATCAACAGATCTTGAGAACTCTACAATTCAGGGCTGTATGCGAAACATTATTTGATTCTGTTTGAATTTGCGGCTGTTATCGTTTGCCAAACAAACAAAATTACCCTTGATAAAAACAAACCGTTGCAGGTAAACTACCCCTTTCCCTCGACCGATCTTTACCAAAAACAATAGGTCGCGAGTACTCTACAATTCAGGGCTGTATGCAAAAAAGCATTTGATTCTGTTTGAATTTGCGGCTGTTATCGTTTGCCATAGAAAAAAAATCTACAGATAGACAGACAGACACACAGACACACACACAGACACTTTTCCAAAAACGACTTTTTTTCATGTTTTGATTGTAGTACAAACAGAATCTGCAATAATCACGAACACGATTTTTTTTGCCATCACCATCCATTTCCTTAAGGAACATGGAAGTAAATATCGGTATGGAGAACCATACATGACTTCCATATTCTAAGATTTATTTTTAAAATCATTTTCGAAATGAAATATTACCATAGAAACTACTTCGTTCTACTTACTGCTTCAGCCTTAACCACAGTACTGTGGTCACTAACATATACCACCTCACGTTATCGCACTCGATTTTCACTGATGATGGAAGTCAATGGCATTGCCGAAACGTCTGGTTTTGTAGAAAACATTGGACTACGGCCAAATATCCCGGGAAGGAATTTTAACAAAAACTACTTCTTTGTTGCCGATACAACAAATATCTAGTTGTACACATATATATAAAAAATATGCATAAAATTAATGGCTTGTATAAGTTAATGATTGATCTCCATTAAGTAGTGCTCAAGTTTCCAAAGTTTTAATATTATGATGTCCGTAATTAAAACATCAGAGCAGGTTTAGTGTGTATAAGGGTTCACCGTGGACAAAAATTTTCAACATTTCCTATTGAGCGTTGCTTAGAATAAATCTGCGAATCTACAGTGTACGTTTCACAGAACAAACACGCGGAAAAGAAGGAGCGCTCCGAAGTCACTCATGGACCCTCAGCATCTTGCAGAGGGTTCATTCCCTAAAGACGAAAAGTCTGTCTATGAATCGTTCCTCTGCAAACACGTGCAGTTACACTGCCCAGCGATCCACAGGAAGCAAATCGCTATCCACGCTGGACACTTTTTCGGCTTGCATGCGTTATGTTGGTATGGGTTCGGCACTTTCCATTTAAAAACCGTGCAGATGTAATAAAATAAACATGAATGAGGCCAGAAATAACGCGAATTGTGTGTGTGTGTGTGTGTGTGTGTGTGTGTGTGTGTGTCTTCCCTGCCTTTCTATTGCGGTAGTGATAATAATAAAATGGAAACGTAAACAGTACATAACTGAGATATGCTTGCCTGCCACGCACGATATATTTTCTCTTATACATGACTAGCAGAATACCCGTGCTTCGCTACGGAGTTTCACGTTGTACGTAATGAAAATGTTAGTTTAATTAATAAAGTTTAATTAAAGTAGGCTTCTTAAAAATAAATAGCTGTTGCCCACAACTTCGTTCGCGTGGTCTTCAATTTAATGCGATAATATATTTAGAACAGAATCTATTCTATTGGGTTGCCATAGTAACCAGATCTAATAGTTTTTAAGACCGCAAAGGACCCCCCAGAGGATCGTATCGAAAAAAACACTTGTCCTATGTTGTTCTCCCTTTGCGTAAAATATTTGTGCCAAGTTTGGTTGAAATCGGTCCAGTGGTTTAGGAGGCGATGTGGAGACCCCAAAGAACCCTCAAAAGGACCCCATCGAAAAAAACACCTATCCTATGTTGGTTCTCCCGTTGCGTAAAATATTTGTTCCAAGTTTGGTTGAAATCGGTACAGTGGTTTAGGAGGAGATGTGGAAGAAACCTTCGCGGACGTGCGCACAACAACTCACCGAAGTTTCATCCCAATCGGATGAATGGTATAGGAACGCATACGGGACAAACAAAGAAACATTCTTTTTATATATAAGATGTAAACTATACCACTTACTTGACATAAACCGTGATAGCTAAGCTAATGTACAACATATATGTATTAATTATACACATAAATGTTCCTCGATATACACTCTATCTATTGGCGAAAACTTGAATAAAATCCGTTCAGTACTTCCTGAGATTAGCGATTTCAAACACAGAGAGAAAACGGACCGACTTTACTTTATACTATGTACAGATTTACATTAAAATGAAAAAATTATAATTTTATTGCCTGGCAACAAAATTATTTTATTTTTAACAATTACCATTGTTCCAAAAGTATAAATGAATTTTCAAGTACTTTACTCTTGTTAAAACGTAAAAGGTTGCAGGTAAACTACCCCTTTCCCTTAACCGATCTTCACCAAAATCAAAAGGCCTTGAGACCTCTACAATTCAGGGACGTATGCAAAAAATTATTTGATTCTGTTTGAATTTGTGGCTGTTATCGTTTGCCATAGAAAATACGCTTGATAAAAAAATGTTGCAGGTAAACTACCCCTTCCCCTTAACCGATCTTCACCAAAAACAATAGATCTTGAGTACTCTACAAATCAGGGCTGTATGCAAAAAATTATTTTATTCTGTTTGAATTTGCGGCTGTTATCGTTTGCCATAGAAAATACCCTTGTTAAAAAAACGTTGCAGGTAAACTACCCCTTTCCCTTAACCGATCTTATCCAAAAACAACAGGTCTTGAGAACTCTACAATTTAGGGCTGTATGCAAATAATCTTTTGATTCTGTTTGAATTTGCGGCTGTTATCGTTTGCCATAGGAAATACCCTTGTTAAAACATAAAACGTTGCAGGTAAACTACCCCTTTCCCTTAACCGATCTTCACCAAGAACAATAGGTCTTGAGAACTCTACAATTCAGGGCTCTATACGAAACATTATTTAATTCTGTTTGAATTTGCGGCTGTTATCGTTTGCCAAAAAAAAAATTTCCCTTGATAAAAAAAAACCGTTGCCGGTAAACTACCCCTTTCCCTCAACCGATCTTCAACAAAAACAATAGGTCGTGAGTACTCTACAAATCAGGGCTGTATACAAAAAATTATTTGATTCTGTTTGAATTTGCGGCAGTTATCGTTTGCCATAGAAAAAAAATCTACAGACGGACACACAGACACACAGACACACACACAGACACTTTTCGGAAAACGACTTTTTTTCATGTTTCGAGTGTAGTACAATCAGAATCTGCAATAATCTCGAACACGATTTTTTTTGCCATCACCATACTTCCATTCCTTAAGGAATATGGAAGTAAAAATGGGTTTCCGTAGTGGCGAAAGTTATATCCCCGTATTCAGAATCATTGAAAATAGTCCTGCTCATCGCTCTGCGTTTTGTGAATGGAAGGAATTGGAATGTTCTTTAAACAAAGGGGGACTTATTGATGATCTACTTCAGGAACAAATGAGTAAAGCAGTTAAGACATGAAAAGAAATCCTCTAACGGGTCTTTGCCACAGAACAAACTCTTGCAGAACAAAATCTGGCACTGATAGGACATCGGGAGTCAATTACTAACGATCCAAATGCTGGAAACTTTCTGGCTTTGTTAAAATACTTGGATAAATTTTTAAAATACTGTTTTGAAATAGTATAATACTTGTATAAAAATATACTTTGTGCATAACGTGTTTAAAATACTGTATTACGCGTTGGATAAATAAAGCATTGACACTTCTGGATACGCTAACGGACAAATTAAAAGTTTGGAGGAATGAGCTGCGTGACAATGTCGTTACTAAGGCAGAGCAGGTATGTAATGAATGGAGTGTCAGTATAACAAAATATCGGTATGGAGAACCATACATGACTTCCATATTCTAAGATTTATATTTAAAATCATTTTCAGCCAAACAGCCAGGGAAGGAATTTTAACAAAAAAATACTTCTTTCTTGCCAATAACGTAGTACACATATAAAAAATATTATCCCCTCCCCCTTCAACTATAATTTTGATTTATAGAAAATTACCCCCAGCCAGTTCAACTAGCCTCTTCATTTATAGATATTTCATCTACGTTTCTACAGTGGATTATTAAGATCTTATCAGGATACTTTATCAAAATTAAGTACTTTACTCATGTTACAACAAAAAATGTTTCAGGTAAACTGCCCTTTCCCCGTAACCGATCTTCACCAAAATCAACAGACATTGAGTTCTCTATAGCTCAGGCACATATGTAAAAAATTATTTGATTCTGTTTGAATTTACGGCAGTTATGGTTCGTCATATAAAAAATTACCCATGTTAAAACATAAAACATGAGATTTATAAAACATATCTAAGATTTATATTTAAAATCATTTTTGAAATAAAATATTTTCATAGAACCTACTAACGCTGGGGAAATCTGAGGAGCCAATCAGAGTTGGGCCTACCTGTCACTCTGCTGAATTTGGTGGAAAGCCCTGTCACTGTCGTCAAAGTATCAGCCTTGACAGGGTCCTCTTTTTCTGCAAAATGGGAGAGGAGGCTTGAGATGGAGTGAGTGACATGGTCCCCACCTCAATGAAGAACCCATTGTTTTATAAAAATATATTTAAATTTTGAAAACTGAAAATTCTTTTCTTGTTGTAAATATTTATATTTTATAATCAAAATGACTTTATCAAAAAACAAACATTATTTTTTTATAATAAGTACTTACATATGTTTCTTAATATGCTTACTTTTTCTTCAATGTTGATGATCATTTCCAAACATTCTGACAAAATTGTATCTACAGAACAGTTAACATTCCCCAGGTTTCCATTTCTGCTAATTTCTCATTACACCTTCCACTGACGTATTATTAACCATTTCATAAACTATCGTATAATCTTTTCAGATTTTGTGGTACAAAATCTGAAATTTTCAGATTGCCTGGCAACAAAATTATTTTATTTTCAACAATTACCATTGTTTGAAAAAGTTTAAAAAATTTTCAAGTACTTTACTCTTGTTAAAACGTAAAAGGTTGCAGGTAAACTACCCCTTCCCCTTAACTGATCTTCACCAAAATCTAAAGGCCTTGAGTCCTCTACAATTCACTGACGTATGCAAAAAATTATTTGATTCTGTTTGAATTTGCGGCAGTTATCGTTTGCCATAGAAAATACGCTTGATAAAAAACGTTGTAGGTAAACTACCCCTTCCCCTCAACCGATCTTCACCAAAAACAATAGGTCTTGAGTACTCTACAAATCAGGGCTGTATGCAGAAAATTATTTGATTCTGTTTGAATTTGCAGCTGTTATCGTTTGCCATAGAAAATACCCTTATTAAAAAAACGTTGTAGGTAAACTACCCCTTTCCCTTAACCGATCTTCACCAAAAACAATAGGTCTTGAGAACTCTACAATTCAGGGCTGTATGCGAAACATTATTTGATTCTGTTTGAATTTGCGGCTGTTATCGTTTGCCAAAACAAAAAATTTCCCTTGATAAAAAAAGCGTTGCAGGTAAACTACCCCTTCCCCTCAACCGATCTTCACCAAAAACAATAGGTCGCGAGTACTCTACAAATCAGGGCTGTATGCAAAAAATTATTTGATTCTGTTTGAATTTACGGCAGTTATCGTTTGCCATAGAAAATACCCTTGTTAAAAAAACGTTGTAGGTAAACTACCCCTTTCCCTTAACCGATCTTCACCAAAAACAATAGGTCTTGAGAATTCTACAATTTAGGGCTGTATGCAAATAATCTTTTGATTCTGTTTGAATTTGCGGCTGTTATCGTTTGCCATAGGAAATACCCTTGTTAAAACATAAAACGTTACAGGTAAACTACCCCTTTCCCTTAACCGATCTTCACCAAAAACAATAAGTCTTGAGAACTCTACAATTCAGGGCTGTATGTGAAACATTATTTGATTCTGTTTGAATTTGCGGCTGTTATCGTTTGCCAAAAAAAAATTTCCTTGATAAAAAAAAACCGTTGCAGGTAAACTACCCCTTTCCCTCAACCGATCTTCACCAAAAACAATAGGTCGCGAGTCTTCTACAAATCAGGGCTGTATGCAAAAAAATATTTGATTTTGTTTGAATTTGCGGCAGTTATCGTTTGCCATAGAAAAAAAATCTATAGACACACAGACAGACACATAGACAGACACACAGACAGACAGACAGACAGACAGACACACACACACACACACAGACACTTTTCGGAAAACGACTTTTTTTCATGTTTCGAGTGTAGTACAATCAGAATCTGCAATAATCTCGAACACGATTTTTTTTGCCATCACCATACTTCCATTCCTTAAGGAATATGGAAGTAAAAGGATAAGAAGGACGCGTACGTACGATGCCAGGGGAGTAGCCTACGCCTACGTAGACGATTCTGCATTAACCGTTTGGCAAGAAATGCGACGTTTTCTAATAGAAATTTGGACAAACTGTCAGTGGAAATTTCAAGCCTTTTTTGTAACATAAAAGAGTTAAGAAAACGCTTTGGGTTCCTCTTAAAATTTGAGGCGTACGTAAATGATGGCGATATACATTTTAAGCTGTTGCTTTCCCAGATCAGTATTAAGTGCACAGTGCTTGCAAAACTTTATCCACATGACCTAAACAGTGAAGAATTGTTTAGTGACTTGAGAGACGTCATACTTTTATTTAAAAGGGAAAAACGTTAATGGAGAAAAAAAGACTTTACACTGCTACAATATTGTCTTCAATGAGATTAGAAGCCTACAAAACAATAGCAACACCTTTAACATTTTTCTTACTTTACCAGTGTCTGTGCCTTCTTGTGAAAGATCGTTTAATAAGCTTAAATTGATTAAATCGTACCTACGATCAACGATATCACAAGACAGGGTATCAAATCTAGCAGTACTTTCCATTGAAAACTACATTGCTTCGTCTTTAGATTATAGTGATTTAATAACCCACTTTGCAGCAATTAAGACCAGGAAAGTTGCATTTTAAAATATCTCATTTTAAATATTTATTAAATATTAAAAATAAATATTAAGTGCTTATTAATAGAAGACGGAACCATTAACCTGTAATGGTAAGTGATTTACTTTATTACTTATAATGTAATTCTTTGTTTAACTTTATGTTGCTTTAGGATATTGTTTTGACGATGCGCTTTAGACCTACAAGAAATTTGCATGTTTATTAGAACATTTTTACGTTATAAATTTTTTTATATTACTACATTTTTTATAGTCTACATTTGTTAATAATAAATGTATACAAACTGAGTACCGGTAATATTATAATATGTAATTTCTTAATTTTGACTTAACAAATATTGTTAAGACGTTTGCTGGACGTGATTTCGTACAAAAGCCTACACATTTGCATTTATTAAGTACATTGTTCACTGGATGAGCCTTTATTTTTGCTCTTTTGTCCCCTTTTAATTGTGAAGGTGAGGCGGCCGATGATTGCCTTACTCCGGGCGCCAAAAAGCCTAGCTATGCCATTGCTCGTGACGATGCCGATGTATTAATAATCGAAACAGCTATTGAAGAATCACAACCTAACACCACCGTCGTTGTTGGGTGATTATTTTAATAGGGCGTACTCTTCTGCATCAGAACATTTTCTTTATGAAACCTGTTAAAGGAAATATTGAAACGAAAGTATAATCTTCTGAAAGCATCAACAACTTTATTCATTGTAAAAACACATTATTTTTACATGCGATCACCAGATGTGACACAACTTCTGCAATCTTAGGTAAGGGAAAAAAATAGTGATGAAATTATTTGAAAAACGTCCTGATTTGCACCAAGCGGCACAAGTATTTCAACAGGAAAATTGTCCTCCAGAAACCATGTACAATAACGGCATACTTTTTCTTTTGGCCATATATGGTGCTCCAAAAACCGAAAAGTCCATTGGTACTTACAAATTATTAAGCCCATTATAGGTACTTACAATTTGCCAAGTCAACAAAGCTTAATGTACCTGTTAAATTGTCCTCTCTTCCTCCTACTGCTGCAGCCACTCAACATCTTCTCCGCGTCTATTACCAGGTACAAACTCGGTTAGGGAAAAACTTAGACCCTCAACAATGGGAATGGATTGTCAGGAACAACTTTTTGGAGCCCATTACAACTTTATTACCACTAGTGCCAGACGTATTGCTAAATACAGTTTTTTGCAACTGTGCGAAAGGTTGCGGTGCTAATTGCGGTTGCAGTAAATTGGCTTAAAATGTTCCTCAGTCTGTGGGCACTCTCATGGTCAGTCTTGTTTTAAATGCCACATGACGTGAAACATTTGATACTATGCATCTGCTTTGGATACGGACAATGATGTTAATCCAACAGATATTTTATCCGAAAACTTGACAGAATTAGAAGAAAATGACGACGACCTTGAGCCGAACATTGATGACTTTCAGGACATGCACGATGAAAAAAAAGCGAAAATTAATTAATATTAATTAATTAATTATATAATTAATCCAATAAAATTTGTTTTTAATTATTAATATCATAACCTTTCATAACATGGATTAGGCCTACTGGGGAAATCATGTAAAAAAAATGCACCTTGCATTCTACCTCGAAGGTGGTGCGGAAATGAATGCATTAAGCGCCATTGGTATTTTCTCTGCGTCTTTTCGCGGAAACGGCTAGTTTTACGTGAAAATTTCATAAAATCTTTTTTATAGAGAATATTAAGATGATCTACAATTTTAATATTTACCTGTATTGTCGTCCGACCAACAGGAAGCGAGATATTTGCAAAAAAAAAACATTTTTTGTGACCTTTGACCTTTAATAACTCAAGACGCGTACACGATTGGCACTGTGATTTTCCACACGCTATTCAGGACGTCGAAATAAAGCTGTATACAACAATCAAAATCAGTAGGATTTTTTGGGCAATTTGGTCCTCAGAACGACTTAAATCACTGGGCTAAACTAAATTGTGAAACAATTTAATTGTTTACAGCCATTTCAATATGTTAATTACAGATTATATTCAACCTTAGGTTCAATTCAGTGGAAAAGGAAATCTTACTGAAACACGTAAGATTGGTGACGCCAGCTTGGAGGAATTTTATTTATCTGAAACGCGATATGCCCTTTTTGAGTCAAAGAATGGACAATAAACTTCATAAATTCAATTAAGTTTACTGTTCAATAAGATGTCATTTTAGAATATTCTCAAACAGATAACGCCTATAACATGGCGAGTAGGCTATATAAGCATACTGTAATGCTAGAATTTTTTAGGCGTCCTTATTAAACTTCAGCTTAAATTTGTATCTGTTACGAATTACAAACAATAAATGTTGTTTTAATTGCCAATGAGTATTATCTACTATTGTATGTACATTAATAAACGCTTACGCACGCCATATCAAAATACATTGTTACCAATATAATGCCGGTGTACCAACACAGCGATATAGCTAATTTATTTAGCAATACTTACATTAATTATAGAATAATTATTTAATCATTCTAACTATGTAATGTAGAATTTTTGTATCATAAATGCATTAATACACACAGATATATACATTTATTTAATCGTTTCGTAGTAAGTTAATACTGAAATATACTGCTCCCCAATGAAATAGTAATGAATTTAATTCATTGTAAAATATTCACGGACATTTTAAAATCCAAATAATATTTTTTGTATTTTATGCTTTTCTGGATTTAGTCATATTTTTTTAAGGATAATATTTATTTTACGATGAATAGCCTAATATACTGGTTATGGATAATACTTTATTAATTTCACATTTTTGTTTCATTTCTACAATTGAGTACTGGAATATAACGTTGTGATACCGACTGCAAAATGATGATGCGGAGCTTGTACGCTGTAAAATCTGAAGGGCCAAAATATAATTTTTAAAGAAGTTAGTAGGCCGTAATAAATCTAATTTAAGCCTTATCTTATATAATATAAGGTACTTTATAAATCTATAAAGGTAATGTGACGAAAATTTATAAATCACCGGTGTAAACTTCAGTATTCAAGTAGACAGTAGGCCTAAATCTAGTACTTTATATTTTAATAAAGTATGCCTCCCCGACTACCTCCCCTACACATTACATTACTGAAGGAATTTAAACTAAACCAGAAAAAAGTTATCGTACAAATGCAAACCATAGTGACTGTAAACCAAAGAGGGATACATTTTCTTAAGGGCTGGTAGTATTTTTACCATTCTATTTCTTTAATTCACAAATCAAATTACAACTAATTCTTGTCAGTCATGTAAATTTGTACGTAGTCATGTAGGTATAGACATACCATTCCAGACCGCATACTATTCCAGTAGAGACAAAATGGTGACGCCAGCTTGGAGGAATTTTATTTATCTGAAACGCGATATGCCCTTTTTGAGTCAAAGAATGGACAATAAACTTCATAAATTCAATTAAGTTTACTGTTCAATAAGATGTCATTTTAGAATATTCTCAAACAGATAACGCTTAACTTTAAGAAAGTAATTTAAACTTTGCGATTGCTTGTGGATTTCTGTAACTCTTTATGTACTTCAGATCCTTGATGTTAAAAAAAAAAAAAAGAAAAAAAGAAACGAACACCACAGTGGTGAATAAACCGTTTAAAAAAGTTTATAAGTTTGAGGCAAAACAAGGCTGTCGGATTCTGGTTAGTTCACAAATAAAAAGAACGTATAAAAATTAGTCGTATCGGTAAGGACACCTGAACATAATGAAAAGTGACTGAGGAAGAATATGTTCGTTCTGAACAAGACGTCAGCTGTTTTGGTTTAATCCAAACAGACGATACACAGTACCTCTGCATGTTATAGGCTATATACGTAATACATGCCTCCTTTTACATGCACGTGTAGTCTACTTACATATTTTAGTTTTTCAAGGCCAGTGTCCTGTAAATGAAAGAATACTGTTCCATAGCAATTCCACTTTATTTCTAATTACCGTTTCCCAATTTTTCAGAGTTGGTACGATAATGATTAAGAAATTGTGTGTGAATTATTCTCACGTGTTTCGATAGTTAAACAATTATAGGCCTATCCCTTATGTTGTTTGTGGAATATTACCAATGGGTTTTTAAGGAAACACGATTTGCTTTCCATGTTAACTATAATTATAGGTTACATAAGCCATACAACAATTTTTTCGTGTTTATCGATAATTTTTATATTTTGATCCTACACAAGGTTATATAATTTTTGTTTGAAAATACATATTTAAATATAACATTACTTAACAAATAAACACTTTTATTTTATACCAGAGTTATGATTCGATAATACGGGTTTCCATGAGTCTCTATAAAACAGTTATTGTCAAAATTGACTAATGCATATTAAAGACTCACTCAACATCACTAGGGACAGTATCTTTAATAAAAATAGTTAACTGCCATTAATTGAAAATGTGTAAACAAAGTAACTAAAAAACTACCAAAGGCCAGTGGTAATTTCGGATGATCGGGTTTATGCAAAATTACTGTTACATTTGAGACTATGATTAGGCTATATAAAGTTCTTAATCTGAATGCTCTCAATACATGTACTCTCTCTCTCTCTCTCTCTCTCTCTCTCTCTCTCTCTCTCTCTCTCTCTCTCTCTCTCTCTCACACACACACACACACACACACACACACACACACACACACACACACACACACACACACACACACACACACACACACACACACACACACACACACACACACACACACCGAAGCAAGCAAATTTTTAACAATCGTTGACAATCTTTTTTCTCAGAAGATCAGTGTTTCCTGTAAAAATTGGACTTGTAATTTTAAATCGAATTCAGAATTTCCTGTAATCAAAGCAGACCTAAAGAAAAAATAAAAATCCAGTAGTTTTAATTTTCAAATAATTACAACTACTATGTCGTTTGGAAGATATCGTTATTGCATAATTTAATTTAATTTCAGTGTCTCTGTGTACGTTCAATATACTATAGGCTACCTTTAAGTTTAAAGTTTTATAATTTTCGTGATAAAACTAACCTTTTACAGAATGTGTCAAAGAAACACTTCGGAAGATTTTTTTCTGATGCAACATACATTAATTAAAATGTTTTCAAACCTGCTATGACTACTGCTTAATTTTTTATTTAGTAATGTCATTCCTTAGTCAGTCATCATCTAGGAGGAGACGACCAAAAGACTCCAGGATTGCCTGGAGTATCCATGTATACACAATCGTGGGATTGATCAACTTTGTAATTTCTCTATTATAATACTGATTTATATTTCTATTTATAATTAGTAAATTTAATTTTTTTAATAGAAAATAAATAATTAATAACTTATAGTTTATAATTTTCTGCTATTTACAAATATAGCATTGGTTATTTTTATTTATAGTGTTTCTTCAAATTTTTAGCAAGAAAATTTTTAAAATCTAAATTCGTAATTCGCTGTCGTGGAAAACATTTAAATATACGTATGTAAATAGGTTTTTTAATAATAAATTAAATAAATAATGTATAGTGTAAATTAAACCTATATTTTTATAGGTTTCTAATAGTGTTTTTTTAATTATTTCACATGTGAAACATGAAACACATGTTTCATGTGACATGCGAAACACCTAACTTTGTTTTACTACATTAGTTTATAGGATATGGCTATATTTTTGTTTTACTTCTCAGTCCATGATTCGTGCATGATTTTTGTATGTAACATTAAACATACGTACATTATGTAACATTTTTCGTTTACGTTACTACATGTAAAATAAGTATTCTCAAGTTAGTCTGTAGCCATATGGGAACAACAGCTCCAGCAAATGTTCACGACATTCCCTCCAATAATTAGACCTATTTAAATAGATAGCGTAGGTTGTATTTGATGTAATATGTATTGTTGTTGTAGCAAAAATGTATTCTTTCCCTTTGAATTTTTCTCTGAATTTTTAGTAAAAAACTGTACAAATGTTTGGTAAGCTGTACCTGTGATTTTTATTGAGCTAAAGTCCAACAGAACTAATTGAACGGATCAATCATTAATTTCATAAAATTTTAAAATATAGCTGAAGAAAATTGGTTTTTGAAATGGTTGTCAAATAGATTAGTAACAAAATAGATTTAACCTAAATTTATTGACACGTATAAAAATATTTAATTTGCCCTAAAAATTAAAGACTTTTTATAAACTCTCATTAATATTTTCCAATAGTGTATTTTATGGTTTTACTCTACGTATTCAGTATAAAATAATATATTAAATATTATTTTTGTAAATAGTTTTTGTGACTTTTTACAATAAGGCAAGATTCAAGTGAATTAATAACGCTTTATTTACTAATGCCATAATCTTGTGTTTCAACTGCTGCATTTTATTTTATTGTGTGCGTTCACTTTTAAACATATTTTCTCAGTAATTCGCTACCTCCATATTTTCACACCCTACGCTGTGTTCTACAAACGTTTGAAAGATATCAACACAATATTTACAGTAAAAGCTCAGACATTTTTGTCATAAAAAGCACAAATTGTATTAAAACAACCTTAGAGCATCATTTTTTATTTTATTATGAGTATAAAGCATGTGTCCTGAAAATCACTATAAACAGAGGTCTTAAATGTAAGTTTTTACAAGAATACAAAGAGTCTTTACAACGTTAAAAGTGATGAATACAAAAAGGGTAGAATAAAAAATTTATACCTTTAATGATAATTTATTAACAGATATAAGTAATGTATTAGGTAATAAAGTGTTAGGCCAGCGAGAATCAGAGGACAAGATGAGATAGTCTTGATTTAATATCTGGCAGATACGGTGTCACCCCTAGTTACTGGTGCAATGAAGTTTCATTTTCGCACTTAACTTTACACCCTCGTAAAACCTGCATAACGTCCCAGCATCATCATAATTCTCTGCTCTGCGCTACTCCTCTGCTTCAAAACACTATATATTTATTATTCTCGTGTTCCTCACTGGCGTGAAGGATGTAAAGTGTTCTACGGCATTAATGTTTTAAACAATTTAAGTAAAATAATCCTCATAAACATTATGGGTTTGCAAAATAGCCGCCCTTACCAGTTGTCGTGTTTTTACTTCAAATCCATTTTGTCACAAAATATGTTGTTCTTTCTTTAATGTCTCTTGTGTAACATATTTTGAGTTACTTATAAAGTACATTTCACAAGGGTAAGCGCGAAAGGAGAAAAATAATTTAAACAATGAAGTTTTGCAAGCGATAGATCGATTGGAATATTGCATATGTTTACAATTATCATTTTTAAACTGATAAATGTAAGCTCAGAGCTATCTCATCTACTCATAAATGTAAGCTCAGAGCTATCTCATCTACACATAAAATGATTTATACTTTTGCTTAAACTACGTTTAAAATCTACCTGAAAAGGGCATACGTTTAACAGTCTTGTCTGTTTGAGGAGAAATATTAGTAACACATTAGAAAATGAGGATAGGTAACGGAAACGGTTGTAGGCCTATGTTAGGTGGCGAACTGAAAGAAGTTACGATAAGGCGTAAAAAAACAATGTTATTTAATTTATTAATTTGGGCCAGAGGTAATGAAAATGGTGTAGTGCTGATAGTGGCTATAATTTTATTGTGATAGACAGATATCAGAGAAGTCAAAAGAACGCTAAAAACCTTACAGTAAGAGAAAGACAACGAAAAATGAATGGACTTTTAATAAGAGGAATGTAAAGTCGTTATGAAAAGGAAATATGAGCGAGACTCGTAAATAAAGACCGGTTCATATGAGAATTAAGTTTTACAAAAGTTATGTTATAACAAATTTTGGCCAGAAATAGATCTGATGAATTGCATAAAAGCAGGAGGAAAATTAGATGACAAAGGATGCCCTCGCTTTATCCTTTATCATAGTTACATACCTATCAACTTACACGAAATAGGGTAAAGGACAGGAACGGTAGAAACGAGAAATGAGTATTTAAAAGTAAAGAATCAAGAGTTTTATAAATTAAACGAAAAATTCAAATAGTTAGTAAAGACTAACAACATTTTTTTAAATCAAAAATATACCGTGTTCAAGGGTTTTTATAATATACAATGAATGGATAAAAATAATTTTTTTCGAAACGTTACTATCAAGTTTTATAATATTGTTCAGACACACAATGAAACACGGGACGAAAGGAATATGTGGCAATAGGCCTACTTGTCGTTTCTAGAAATCTGTACTGTTAATTTTGGTTATTTCTGATTTTTTAGATTCAATTAAAATGTGGATCTTTAACAATGATTTATTACGTAATAGACTATAAGTAATGTACTAGACGTTTTTATTAAGGCTTTGAGAATCAGAGAACAAGATGACATAGTGTAGACTTAGTGTGTGACAGATAAGGTATCGTCTAAAGATAGTTGGGGAGACGTGGGGGAAAAGACTGGGTCTACTTTCTGGAAGTAATTGTTACAGGACTATCTGCATCACAGATCGTTAATTTAGATGTCAATAAGGAACAATTTCGGGGGAAAATTAAGACCGTGAAAATGAAATTACTACTTGTCCTTTATTAGTATGACTAGTACTGAATGGTAGTAAAGTATATACTTTTTAACTTTCTAAACCTTCGTATTCCTTAAAAGTCCTTAAACCTCATTTAGTTTATGCATTGGTAAATACTGCAAGCAAAATATAATATTCCTAGCTACTATGTTTTGGTTCCAAAAACTTATCGTCTGCTTAATGATTACTTCATGTAACCTATATTAGATTTACAAGTAGCCTATGTGAATCTGTGTACATAAAAATATGTATCAGTATATTAAAAATGCTCAAGTAATGTCAGCCTGTTTATTAGACCTATTTTTGTAAAAATAGAATTCTGTTTAAAAATTGTATACTTCTTTTCACTAATAATAACTGTACTCAAGTAATAAACGCTTTTTAGATAACAACGACGTAAAATTCAGGGAGAAATCACAGCCTGCTTAGTTATGTTCTGAGATTGCACCTTCAAAGTAGTGAGTTTGTAGCGATCCTACCCTTTAGAAACTCATTACTACTAGATTGCAGTTGTTCATTAATATGTACGTCTTATAATTCTGTTTCATGTTTTTAACATGATTTTATTTTGATGGATTGTGGTGTAGCTTTTACGACTGATTGTTAAAACATGTTCGCCCATTTTTTTTCACTTATACAAAAGACTTAATGTTTTCTGTTACTAAAAAGTATGTTAATCAATTCATCTTTCCCTGTTGACTCCATGAATCGCATAGTAGAACAACCAGCGTGGTTGTTCGTTAATTTTCCGCATCTTGGATTCATTATTTAGTGAAAAAAATTATATATCTTGATCACAATATTACGATATGTGTTTGTGTATTGTGTTTGTAATGTAATATTACGATATAACATAACATAACATAACATTAGCTTATAGAATGTGTTTGTATTTTATGACCGCTAATTAAATAAATAAATATGGTAACAGAATTCAGAGTTTTTGACGTTATCCAAATCAGATTCTGAGCAAGATGTACGTATTCAACATGATTTTATGTATTGCATAACAGTATTATGTAATTGTAGCTTGGCACTACTTGCTTCCGAATTTTACTTTGATGAATTCCCCTTTACAGGGTAGCGTCACTACACTGTCTATCTACACAAATTTGTATTATTTTTGTAGTCTTTATTTATTTATCAGATCGCTGCAACAATCATCGGTCGTTAGCGATCACAAAAGACATACAATAATTAACGTACATAGTTCGTACATGTTGATTATTTAAATACAATAGTGTTACATGTTTGTAGAGAAATGCAAATAATTAAACCATGGTACGTAGTAGGACAGTGGTAAATTAAACAGTAAGACAATATTACGTTGTTTTATATTACGTTGTTTTATATACTACGTAATATATATTACGTAGGCGACAATAAGCGTTAAGTACTAGATTACGTAATAGCCTATACTTATAAAACATTAACAAGAAAGAAAATTATTGCACAATACACCACAAACAGTGTAAACATATAAATGTGTAAGTAATAAAACTAGCAGAGTAAATAATAAAACAACGTGTATTGTTAACGTCTTGACAATATCTATTTCAGTTCAGTAATTACAAAAATTTGATAAGTGCGGTAGTTATGTTTTTATATAGGCCTACGTATCATAGCTTCTTCACGAAAAGTTGTATTATTGAATACAACTTCCTTCATTCGTGTCGCAGTCTTGTTGTACTATTTAATTAACAATAAGTTTGCTAAGTTTATCCTCCTATAGAAGCACCAGAAATGTAGATTGCCAAGTCACCAGTTCAGGCTAATACAGATTTGAATTGAATATGATCAACTATTTTAAAGCGTTAGTCTAATAAGTTGTATAGTTACGACACACAATTTCGTGTGTATTCTCTGTTTACTTGCTCAACGAGTAATGCATTATCAATAAAAACCTTCTGACAAAACAGTACAAAGTGGTAGCGAGTGAATACAATACAATAATTAGAGAGTAAAGTACTTAGTCCTACAGGTGTATTTAAGATCCAGTTTTGTATCCTAGTATTCACAAATATCTCTGAATAACAATATACGAATTGTAATGATCAGAGTAGTTTGTAAAATTTTTTCATTCGTGGTAATTTTCTCTACGTTTGTGTTCATATTTGAACGAGTACTCGTTTGGAACGAATCGGAAAAGCATCTGGATGTTCGGCTACACTAGGCTCGAGGAGTCAGAGCAAAACTCTTCCCATGCTCTCGTGGAACAGTCGCCTGGCTGCCCACGTCAAACTCATCTTGTATTTGCTGTTCCTTGTATCTACTGTTAAGCTGTCTGTATACGAAAAATAATCGCGTAAGCGGCGCCCGTTTGGTGTCCTTTGCTGTCGGGAACCCCCGTCGTATGTCAGAAATGATGTTCCTCATCGGGGCCCTCGAGTTTCTTCCCTGGAGACAAACCCTGGAATTTAGTCTTATCCCTGCCGACAAACGTGGTCGCAAAGGCCAACCTAGAGTCAACTAGAGTCGGCTCGGTTACGATGTCGTACTAAGCACGGGAAACCGCGAAGTGCACAATAGCCTCCTTGCGGGAGACACCCGTCTGGGCATGGCAGCTCTCCTTTCCGGACTCAAGGCGGTCATGCCTACCACCCACGCCAGTGCGATAGCTTCTGCGGGTAAAACCTTAAGTAAACCACAGTGCTGTAGGCCTACCTCAGATGTGGGACCAAACCAGTGCACCTCCAGACACAATTCAAAATTTCAATCATCAGTTTGCAACTGTTCGAGTCGCTTCGACTGCGCTGTCGTCCCAGGCATGGGAAACCGCGAGGTGAGCAAGTATCCAATTGCGGGAGCCATCCGCTTGGGTGTGGCAGTTCATCGGTCCGGGGCGACATCTTCGGGCGGTCGAGCCTTATCGACCACACCAGCACGTCTCTAATCCCTGCGGGTGAATCCTCACAGAGCCTCGCTCCCGGCATGGAGTCAGGCTAGAGGGATTCACGAAATTTCCTGTACGTCATATCGTGCATACGGAAACCGTAACCACAACTCCCTGTGCCGAATAAACGACCGTCCTGTACCATGTGAACAGCGACATGGACAACGCAAACAAACCAGGGCGCAATAATCTACTGGATTCTGGTCTCCTATGTATGGAAGCTTTAGGAAATTCGGTGTAGAGGACAGCTGCGAACTTTGTAGTTCCCCGTTCTTCGTGCGTCAATCTTCATCCCATTCCTGTTAATGGACTTATTGAATCACGATTCACCTATTTAGGCCTACTTAGAACAAATAGAATACTGGCTACATTGGGTTTCGTGATCCTTATAAATGACGTATTGAATATTTTTCGTTGTCATAGATAGAGTCAAGGTGGTATGCATTGACTTGCCATACTCCACGAGGACTCTTCTTTGGACGAGTCTCAAATAGCATGAGAAAAACATCTATGTGGTACATAACTTATGGTTTGAAAAATGTTTGCTTGCTTTTAACTTTGGCGTCAAATTTCTTATTCGATATACCTTTGACGTTCGTTCGCTGTTCATTTTTATGTGAGCTGTGTGATAGTCTTTGTTATGCAGAAAATGATCTTCTTCCAACTATATTGTGCTGTAGTCTTCGATGATGACACCTGACCGTTTACATTTTCAATTGCTGAACAACACAATGAACACTGACATCACGGAAAGTATCATTGTTCTGAATACTCTTCCTAAAAGCAGACGTTTCTTCTAAATTTCAGATAGGTATTTGGCAGCATTAAAGACGTCAGATTTATGCGAACTCAATATAATTAACAAAAGTTCTAAGAAATGGTGCCTTACGAACACTAATACTCCTCTGTAATTAAACTCACCTAGCATCTTTATACATAGGACTAAGTTTCCAGTTTATTTAATAAATGCATTCAAAAAAACATAATATTTTAATTGATGTGCACACAAGTGTCTGTCTCTACACATTATTCACCCAAACAAACACGACACACAAAACATACATTAAACCTACTTGGGCTCGGTTACATAGGAACATATACAGGAATTTTTGTTTGATCAGACGTGGCGGCTTGGATGAGATTACAGTGTTAAGAAGTATGGAGTTGATGACTGGCATGTTGTGTGCTCTGTGTGTGTGTGTGTGTGTGTGAACGATGGAGGGGAGGAAGAGAGAGGGAGTGAGAAAGAGAGATTGAGAGAGAGAGAGAGAGAGAGAGAGAGATCACAAACAAAAAGTACTCGAATCACTACTGCGTGCAAACATTTTAGTCTTAAAATTTCGATTTGTATAAGAAAAAATTATTATATTATTGTTTTAAATAAATCATTGACAATATTTTGTGTTTGAAAGACACTGTAACATTTAATATTATCAGCACTACCGATTCAAAAGATCTCAGTCTGTGTCCTGCTTCCAGACGCGGTGGAGTAGAACGCGTTTAATTCGCTAAACCCTTTGTTCTACGTGCTGTCGCTGAGAATCTGTCAGTAGAACGATAGGGATTACTTCAGATCTTACTTCTTGGACACGACACTGGAGACGTCTCGTATAGCTACTTTCTGTTTATTGTTTATATAGATTTGAATTAAATGATCTAGGATGCGTCCTTTAACCTTTTTCAAACAAAAACACCCTTCATTAACCTGGTTTTGTTAAAAAATAAAGTTTTATGACTCAAATTAATTCCTTAAGTATGTAAGAAAAATAAGTTAAAATAGTGGTTTGTAAATAAATTAGTAATTGAGGTGCTCTATTATTTATCAGTAATAAACTAATGCTCTATGAGCAGCAGAAGTCGTTCAGAATTTTGAACGAAATAGGCCTACATATGTTATTGGATAAATGTGGATAGGTCTATAAGGTAATCTTTCAGTTACCATAAAAATTACGACAATCCCGATTACTCTCCTATTTTGTGTATAGTAAAGTAACAACTATATTGGAATCATACAATAAACGCTAAAAATGTCAAACAATGGGATTTGTGTTAAAATTCCTTCGGTCTGACACCCGGATTGAGTTTTACAATTAAAACACAAATTTTGATCCCATTTTTGGGTCCTGGAGTAAAAAAATTTGTAATTTCTAAAACTGTATTCATATTTTGGTTAAAATTCTCTTTAGTTTGATATACCACATTGAATTTGCAATTTTGTAAAATGTCTGTCCCGCTTTTTAGGCCCTGGCGTCCCAAAATATTGTTTTTTTAAAAATTTAACACTACATTTAAATTTTACTTAAAACTACTTTAGATTTGATACGAATATGACTTTTTCGATTTTATAAAAATTTTCACCCGCATTTAGCTCCCGGCGCGTCCAAAAAATTTTTAATTTCCAAAAATGAACCCTAAATTCATATTTTAGTTAAAATATTCCTTAATTTGAATTTTACATGGACTTTCGCGATTTTTTTTTTTTAATTTTGCCTCTTCACACTTTCTCTTCCGCCACCCCCCATTCTTGGAGGACCAATCTAAAAAACAATAGGATTTTGCATGTTAAAAAGTTTTATGAATACCCATGCCGAGGAATTCTAATGTTATCGTGAAACATACCCTAAATAGGTAGATAGACATACATACAGACAGACAGACAGACAGATATAGATAGATAATAGACGAACAACGCCAAACGGTCGAGTCAAAACTGAGAACTTGCTTCGCTCGTTCAATAAGAACAATTGAAAGGATAAATTATAATTATATAGTTACCGATAACTTCTTCAATCATAGTGTTTACCATCGATTTAGACTAATGTGTGAACAGAACACACATTGTTCTGTATTGCACAAATAACAAAATAACTTCATCAGAAATTTTAGTATTTTTAATTATAATTATTCAGATCTCGCATGATAATTGGTGAACATTAATGTAATTTGTATTACATTAATGAACAAACTCAACATTCCACAATATTTATTTGGTTATTTTACACTAACACTCAGCTAATGTAATTCATGTTGTTCGAGTATAAAATATTTTAACAGTCTAATTTCTTAAGTAGATCAATTGTTACAAACAATAGGTTAACGTAGACAATTTTTTCAATTCTATATTTTAAAAGAAGTTTACCGAAAGCTTTCGAGAACATCGATGTTTATCAATAAACATTATAATTTTAATTTTATTTAGCTATTTTAAAATATAATAGGCCATACTATTTTAAAATTTTGTTTTAAAATTGTACTATTTTAACTATTTTGGAACAATTAATATTTTAATTTTATGAACTATTTTTACTGTGTTACAACATTTTCTATTATTCTAGCGATAAACAACAGTTTTTTCTTAAACAACGTTGTTTCACTATAATGTAAAGAAAGATTCTTATAATAGTTAATATTTCAAGCACAAGTTAAGGTCAAATTTGATGTATTACTAATCTCAGTGTCAATTAGACACGTCTAAATATATCTTACATAAAATGACATGAGTGTGAACCTATGCTCAGAGATTTAATCTAATTTAATCTGTTCAGTAAAATGTCTTCTTGAGTTGAAGAGCTCGTAGGAGTAACATTATCGCCATTATAACATAACGTGTAGATAAATTTTACATTTAAATAACACTTTAAGTTTATTACTTTTAAAGATTAAAAAATTTTTTGCATACAATCCGTAAAAACAGGCCTAATTTCTTCTCTTTAGCGAATTTACAGTAACCACAAAACCTTTACACTGGTATTATGTAACAAATTATATTAGAATTTCTTATTACTAATTAATATTAAGTATCTAAGTAGTGTATTTTTAACTTTATCAGTATGATTTCCTTCTACGCAGTTGGACACCCTGAACTTGATTGAAGTGAACTGAAAGTGGAAAATGTTAATTATTTTTAGAAAAACTAATCTCGGTCGCTGTAGGCCTATACTACATATTTGCAGTCTTGGTTACTGGATAATAATTTTTTCATTTATAATGAAGAATTTTTCAGAACTATTTACACTTTCACGTTTTTAAATCCTAGTGTTATGAAATGGTACATAATTTCTTTGAAGGGAGATCCAGGGAGATGGTACTCCAGGGGATCTGCCACTGCTTTTATAAACATTTTTATCAAAGTAAAGTAGGCTTATTCTTTCTGATAGATTGTTCATTTATTTCATTAATAGAGAGTGTTCTTTTATTTCATAATTCCTTTATTTAATTTTATTTTGACTTGAATTTATTTTTTATTTCGTGGACAACCTCTGTCTTCCTTCCGCTCTTAGTCACTGTATGTGTGTGTGTGTTTGCTAGGGGTTAACATAGACAGGCGGTTGGGATGCAACACCCCTTATTAAAAGCATCATTCAAATCAACTGTGCAGAACCCTTACTGTTATCAAACAATATATACATATTTATTGCACTTAGCGTTATGCGCTATTACAGGCGTACCCCAATTATTGACGCGGACAGAGAGAACGCTCATTGTCTGAATCATAATTAATTTATGTACGAGATATACATTTTATGTTTTTAAATTAAATAGATATCATCAACGCATACGTTTGAACTGAAATACGTTAACCGGTTTTAAAATCATGATTAAGTATCTATAATCGTACATAAATGGTGAAATATCATAACGATATTTTATTATATGATAATGTATCATATGGTACGTCTAGTTGGAATGAACAAGCGACCTTGTCTTAAAGTATGATAATGATTATGGTAACATAATATAAACATAGGCCTATGTATTTTATTGTTTCATAAAATACATAGCGAAAGGAAGATAGTAGCTGTTCACAAACTAAAAAACAAAATTAAGTAAATAGGTCTATTTAGCTTGTACGTTCGGATTCACGTGCACATGTATGTATTTAGTTGATCTATTTTCTGACTACTAAATTCACGTTATGTGGTAACTATGGTTTGGTCCAGCTTTGGGAAATGAGAGACAGCGTGTTTGTAAAAATAAATAATTTCTTAAATATGATCCAAAGACGTAACTCTTATGCAAAGAAATCAGAAGAAGCATTGAAATGGTGAGGGCTAGATTCTCTCCGACTTGTAATTGTCTCCTGCTCCCATGAAAAATTATGAGACAAAATTACTTTGTTGCATCTTATAAATATTAGTTAAATGTCAATTGTTTTTAAAAGTAATTGAATATTTGTTTAATAATATGAAAACTGCGTTTCATAGTTCTTCAGTTAAAAATTATGCTACAGATTAGAAACTTAAAATCCGTGAAGCGGGTTTCACCATCTCTTCTACATGCAGGAACGCATTAAGTACAGATATCATCCCTTACAGATAACGAAGACGTTTGTTTTTATGACTGTTTAGCTATCGTAGTTGTCGACTAACCGACTAATGGGCCATTGCTGTCTGATATCTCTTTCATTGCCACTGTTTTGTTCTGTTTTTGATGAATTAACACAATACGTAAACAAGGCAAACAAACAAACTATACATAGCCCTAAGCTTGCATTTTTTGTTGTTAATCATTCCAGTTCTCGATGATTTAACTTAGTTTACTCGCATCCGAGATCTCTTGGAAGGACCTGATTAAAGAAAGTATTCAACTTTAGGCATATTAATTCCACTATTTGACTACCCAAGACGCACATCTAGATAGTCAATATAAAAATGTTGGAAATAAGTTTTTACTGTATGTTTTACAGTAAACATTCTGTTTACTGTTTACTGTTACAGTTTTTCCAACTTAGTAGGTGGAAGAAACAACAATAATTAAAATAAAAGAAGTACTATTCAATTTATATGTACGGTATATAGGTATATATATAATTCTTTAAGACAACGCTTAAGCTTCCGGGAAGACCCACCCCGATCCTAGGCAAGAACCGTCACTTGGTGACGGTGACCTTGGTGACCTACTTGGTGACAGGTCAGCTATGTGAAGACGTCTTGCAGCGGCTCAGACGTCATGAAGACACATTACCTAGACGAATACAAGCAAATGGCATATACAATTCCTCACACTCGTTTTTCAGCACACCGGTGTAGACGGGCAAATTGTTTGTGTTCAGATCACGCACACAAACTAAAAACGAACACATACCAATGCGTCGTAAGTTGAATTACATTTTACATGCTCATAAGGCGACAAGTTTTATTTTACGTGTTCATACAAACTGACTTATAGGATAAAACAGATAAAGAGACCTGCGAAAGAGATTTGAAATGAAATTTCTTTCTTTCATTTGATAACTAAAGTACGAGTCTATATCCGTATATAGCCTATTACTGAACCGTTAATTACCCACTAAGTAGATGAAATATTGAAAAGCCGACAAACGCTGACTATCACATGTATGTTTGACTTTGTATGTGTGTGTGTGTGTGTGTGTGTGTGTGTGTTAAAAAATACATTACTTTTACTTACTGAATCATGACTTAAATTTAATTTATTTTGTACCTTTTACAGTTAAACTTATTTGACATAAATGTTACTACGTGTACCGATTGAGACGTATTCTCACATAATTTACGTACTGTACTAATATTTCGAATGCTCAGTTTTGAACACCTCACTTGTAGACAGTAAACTGTTTTCATCACAGGAATTTGCAAACTGCGTTTAGTTGAATGTAATCCCATGAAGTGACAATGTTTCTGGTCGGCAACAGTATCATCTCCGACTGTCCGCTTACGATACTCATAACATTTGACACCGTACACTGTACGTAGACTGTAACTACTCTGCCAAACATTTCGCAGTTAACAGCACTGCGTACCACGACCACGACGCGATTCTATAAATCCACCGGCCCTGTTTATGATTGACCCATGACATTTCATAGTAGAGACAAAAGCTCGACGCTCTCTGCATTAACTGTGAAATTTCACGTTTAATGTAACGTACGCGTAGGCCTATATACAACTGGTTTATGTCGCGGTAAAATAGGCCTACTTCTCCTACGCTGATATCATGTGCAATAAGTCAATGATTTTTAAGAGTTCTCAGATCTTTTCTAATATTATTCACTCATTAACGCATATATATATATATATAGATATATATATATATATATAGCAATGAAACACAGGATCCTGATAAGCAGTGCAGGCTTGTGTAATACACAGACGATAAACGTTCATGTCTAAGTTGGTAGTTTGTTAGATATGGTTTTTTTTTGGTATAAGTTTTGTATTTTAGAAAGGATAAGGAATTAGGCTTAGTCAAACTGTGTATTATTTTATGTGTTATTTATTCATGTACTATGTCTGTGGAAATGTGCGCGCGTGCGCGAGTGATAAACGTTTCCCCGGCTGTGCGTGATATAATTATCGTATCGTTGTGACACTTGAACTTAACATAAACTACTGTATTAGCTACAATTCCTGTATATTTCCTATCTGTTAAATGACGTTAAAATATGATTTCATTAAAATATAAAGTTGTTGTAAAACGCATTTCTGCGTGAGATTAAGGTATTCAGAGATTACCATCTATGCATGCTCTTGCAAAGTCTTTACAGCATGAAAAATTGGCGAGTCATGTTCAAAGTAACCATGTGTCTTCCTTCCACCAATAAAATGCTGGAAGGCAGTTGGAAATTTTCTTAGCCTGTTGCTACACAGGCAGTTCTTCTCATCTAGCTATCACGATCGGTACGGCAATTCTTTTGCAAGATTTTCCGCTTGCAAGAATTTGTTAAGTCTTTTCGGCGGTAGTAACGAGTGCGAAGGCTCAGAACTGTTGGTGTAATTCATCGCTACACGCAGTATTTTATTTGAATATAGCGTGTGTAATAAGTGAACTTGAACTGTGTTACTGTGTGAGGTATTTTGCAGTACCAGTAATATTTCGTAATTACTTAGTAATAAAATTTTGTCATCATTAGTTTCCGCGTGAGTGGAAGATTTCCGCATAGGGAGGTCTGCTGATCGCGGTAGACCCAGTGGTACGCGTGAACACTTAAGCCCGGATTGGTATAAGCCTAATATACCGTTTCTAAGTAATACCCACTGTGACCTGAGATACTTATAAATTATAAATTCTGTATGAAGTTTGACCAGTACCTAGTATTCCATAGAACCGTTGTTTGTGTGCGAAGCGTCTGTGTCAACGTTGGAACTCCAGGGCACCAGCCCAGCTGGAAGCGTCACCAGGGTGAACCGTCTGTCATCGTACGCCACGCCTGACGACTCCACGACACAGCAAAGCCCCCCCCCCATTCCATCAACATCGCCGTGGGAATCATCATCATCACATATGTAATGTACCACATCACGTATATGAACAATAATTAACACTTTAAAAGACTATATCTGAAACACTACCATTATTATGCTTGTCAAATATATCATATAAACAATTACATGTGTCTTGTGTGCAATAAATAATCTTAAACCCTCCAATATAGACTTTTGCATTAAGATACACATACTACCATATCCTATGCGCCAATAGTTAAGTTATTTGTGTTGTCGCATAGAGATAATTGGCGCTTAGCAACGTAGGGCACGTAAAATAGCGGTAATTTTACGCTATTCTGTTTATGTCAAAGAATATAAAATTTGTTGGTAAAATCCGACGTATAAGTATAATTAATGTAGTATTTGTGTGTGTATGGTTCATGTGAAAATCTGAGGATATAATTTATCAATTGTGCATATTCTCTTGTGTGTCATATATGAACAATTTTATCAGTATTGGAGGTAGATTATTAGTTGTTTTGTGTGTTAGATGAGGTGAGTTTACATTTTGATATATTGAACTGCTTACTGGGTGCGTATAAACTGGTTTACAATACAATAATAATCTTGTAATAATAATAAGTTTCGTAGCGTTAAGTCAGGAAATTTAAATTTTATTAACTTTTTAAATTAAATTTTGATCAATATGGCGGAGTTAGCAGAAATAAAGAATGCTTTAGCTGACTTATTAGTTAGTATGAAAACCATGTCTGAGGAAAATAAAGCCTGGTATGCGAAGATGGATGCGAATATGCAGAGAAATTGGGAAGAACTTGACGCCAGTATGCAGAAATTTTCGGAAGAAATGGAAGCCGATAGAGAAGAGATGATAGCGAATCTACAGGAAATTTCAGTTGCTACTGAATTAGACTTAACTGTTGAGAATATGGTACCTTGTGATAAATTTGAAGTACCAAATGTTCTTGTGGAACATACTCTCAAAGAAAGTAATATGAAAGTTAACCAAGATGTTACAACTGAAGGATTAACGGAGAACAGTAGCATAGTAGATGAAATTGAAAGTGATTATACAGAAACAACCCAATTAGGGCCTAGTAACTCATCTCTCGGTAAAGTCAAGTATCTCGATTCTGCATCAAATGGTAGTGAAGATAACGAAAGTGAAATTAGAAGTAACAACACTATTAGTCCAGAACATACTTCAGGTAATTGCTGTGATGAGGTGATAGTTTATAATGTAACAGCTATAGCGTGCGAGAGCCGTGAACGGATAGTAGAATCTGAAGCTATTATTGATTCGGACAGTTTATGCATAACACATAAAAATCCCGAACCAGTAGTAGAGCCTGGAACTGATATTGGTACAAACTGTGCAGGTATTTATAACACAGTTCATACTGGTGAGGTTCTAAATGAATCTAAGTCAGATACTAAGGTATTTATGAAGGACAGGGAGGTGAATGATACTGATCACAATAAGGTGGAAACAATTATGGTAAATAGTAATGAACCACCGCGTAATCAGTTTCAAGTTCAACCACCACAAAATCAGCCACAACCACAACAACATAAAAATACAACTCAGCAATTTAATACCAACTTATTAGCAACAGTTACTGAATACAAAACAACACTGTCTAGCTTGGAATTTGATATTCCGCCCCGTTCTTCTTTTCCTTGATTTTCTACTCCTGTTATAGCTACTTGATTTTTATAGGCTACAGACCAAAAATCATTCATCTGTCGTTATATTTCAATATGCTGCTAAATCCAAGAAGATTGACGGTAAAATTGTGGTTTTATAAGTGACAATAAGCATAAGTAACGGTTTCCTAGTAATATTATGCAGTCTAAATAAGAAGCACAGATGACTGGAACAAGCGAGTGATACAGTTTAGTTAACTCAGTTGCTATTATTTCATGCTCCAAAGTGTATACTCGCTGTTTCTGTTATACTTGCATCGCTTTTTGTAAAAGGAGTGCTTCACGATCTCTCCATAGCAAAGATCACTCACAGCTTACTAAAACAAAAGAATACAAGAACTGCAATTTAAACTTCAGAAGTGCTTCATACTGAACTGAGTATTCGGTATTCAAATTGTACACGAAGAACTTTATAGGCTATTCAGTTTTTTAAAATAAATTTGTTTTGAAGAAGGATTATAATAGTAGTGTAGTAACATCTACGCTTTATACAGCTGAAAATAATCATGTGAACACCAACTGCTGATATAAATTATTGACAGCAAGCAAATGATCGATTCCCATCTTCCATCGGTTTCAGAAAAAAACTATTGGAGGTTGTACAGTTTATATTACATTACTGTAATACAGAGTGCAAAGCAATTATTCTGATCGAGGCATGTTTCTTTTCATGGAAAAGAAGTTTTAAATTGCCCTTCTACACACACATACGTCAAAATTTTAGTTCATTCTCATCTATTACACAGTGTCAGTAAAAAGACCATTCATTAAAAACTCAGTTTTTTGTTTTCAATATTTTTATTAATAAAAAAGCTAAAAAAAATTTTGTACATTAAAAATTACCATGTATAATAATCAAAGAAACCTCCTTTAGGCTTGTAACATGTCTTAATCCTGTCAGGTTCTGAGTGGATCAGCTTTCTACACTCTGCCACGTGCTTATTGTTATGAGGTTCAGACTGCCAGTCGTAATGTGTTAGACACTGCTAGAATGTTACCTGTTGGTCTCTGTGGTTTGCCAGCCTTCATTAAACAGATTATTTGTAATTTAATAGCATCTGATACCTATTTTTCCCCATATGTCTCTAACACAAAATGAATTCACCAATAAACTCAAAATAGTAACAACATTAAAAACAGCTAATTTCTTGGATTTCGTTGTCCATGACGTGTCCGTTACTTAACTAAATATCACTATTACATTAACGACTCGGAACACTAGGTTTTTTATAAGTAAAAGCATAAAGTTTTACCTTACAGCCTGAACCGGTTTTCTCCTTTAAAAGGCTTCTTCAGAGGCTGCCGCTGGTAGCGCTGTCCGTCTTGTTGTGGGTGACGGAATCGAATTTCGAAAGATCGATGCTGTTTGTGTGGGTTGAGATATGTTCGAATAATGCATGCGATTTGAATTGTGTCTGTTCGTTTAGGATGTCGTTTATATTTGTTTTTGTGTGTTTGTATATTTCCAATTGTTCTAGAGTGTCTAGTTTTCGGCCTTTTGTGTGTACGTGTAGAATGTTCATGTTATTGTCGATGTTTTTATATGTGTGGTTTGCTTCAATGAGGTGGTTTGCAATGGTGGATTCTGTAGTGGAGTGGAGTGCCTTTGTGTGTTCAATGTATCTCTGTTTGAAGCTACGTCCTGTCTGGCCTATGTAGAATTTATTGCAATTTGAGCAATTTAGCTTGTAAACACCGGGTAGATCGAATTTGTTTTGTGCTTTGTGAATTTGTGTTTTGTGCTTGAAACTTTATGCTTTTACTTATAAAAACCCTAGTGTTCCGAGTCGTTAATGTAATAGTGATATTTAGTAACAGGTAATTAGTGGGAAAAGAGAAGAAAAAGTGCTAACCCGCTTCCATAGATATGTAAAATAAAATATTGTTATAGAAGGTGGGAGATTATAAAGATCCATAAAAGAAAATTTCTTTTTATCGAATTTTCTGCTATACTCTCAAAATATTTAAGTCCCTTAAAAATATCAGTAAATATTTTTCGTGTCGTTTATTTGTCTGAGAAACATAAATCGTCTGTGGAAACCAATAAATCGTCTGTGCAGCCATTTTTCAACTACAATTTTTTGATTCTTAAAAAATGTACAATTTTAGTAGATAATGCCTAAATCTTAAAAATAGCCATATCTTTTAAACCAGTTTAGCCTCAGAAATTTTATTTTTATCAAGATCTTTCATTTTCAACGTAGATTATTGTAAACATTTTAGCTAGGTAATATAAAAACAAGTTTAAGACCAGCTGACAATGTAGTTGTTTTGTAGCGGTGGTCTTAAACTTTTTCCTTACAATGTATCAACTGTACAATATATTACGTTTCACTGATTGTAACGTACAATGAATTAGTGCATTAGTAATGTAGGTCTACATTACGTTACTCAATCTTGACTCCTTTTATTGAAAGTCTGTTGCACAACAGTGTATATTATATTCATAAATATAACCTGTAAAACAAAAAAGAATGCCACTGGTTACGTTGCTGTTTTCTATACAGTGAACAATAAATGATCAAAGCTAATGCAGTACGGTGAATCCTACATGTAATTTTTCACGAATATAGCTTATTTGTATTTATATGCGTGAAGTATTTGACTATGTTTTATAGCGAAGTGTAAATCTAAGTTGTAAAATCTGTTAGTTGTAGCCTACATATTGAACAAGTAAATTGAATAACTATACTGGATCAAACTGGATTAAATAATATTAAACTTAATTAAACGAAAGTTGTAAGAAATATAAACTGCAAGCTTAAATTCAATGGATGGAGCTTCTTCATGGGCTTATGCACCGTTTTGACCCCTTACCTGCAGATAGGTTATTCACTGGCTGTCAAAAAGCAAAAAGTGTACAATAACTCCCAGCAGGCAGGAATAAAGACTAAATTCCATAGATCAAAAAGTAAGATTCAAGTTTAACATAAAAAATGTAGACCTATGATAAAATAACAACGAAACATGTGTAGCGATATTCATATTCGATATTATAACGAATGTCAGTGTCAGTATCGTATATATTAATTGCTTAAAATTACGACTTTGACAAGAACAGACTTTGTCGAGCATTGAAACAATGAAGCAAGGTAACAGTTTCCGGAATGTATCTGACTCAGTGATCATCAGTAATTTTAACAGGAAGCAAGTATTCTTTCCTTTACAAGAATTTGACAAAGTCGAGTACAGAGCTGGACTAATATAAATGCTGTGGTATTTTGTACAGACACTGTAGGAAACCTCATAAAACCAAAAATTATCATTGCAAGAACTCTTGACTTAGTTTACAGAAAACGCAGATCGAACGGTTTATAGAAATCAACACAACGTTGGATAATATTATGAAAGAATTAAATCAGGATCATGGTTAATCTTTTAGTAATTTATCAACATTTGCATGATACTTATCAAGTATGCATACGTTGAAACCTTTTAAAATAAAAATTTTTTAAATTTTACATGGCCAACAGTTACATGTTAATATTCAGTGAACACAAACAGCATTATACATCTCAGATATCCTACTCTTTAACGACAGTTATAAATTACGCTGGACCGGTCGGTTGTATAATGTGTCATATTTGTATGACCGGTCATAAAAGTATCGTATAGGCACGTCCACAGTGTAAACCCGATTCTGCACTAACGTTGTACGCAAACAGTTTTGCGATATCATTTAATCATTTATCTTTAGAGAATTAAGTACGACATTTTAAAACAACATTACTCCGCTAGCGGCGGCGTACTTGTGTATCTAAGGTTTAAAACCGTCGTTTTCTATTACGTAAAGTGCGAATGTATAACTAAAGATGTAAATTTAATTAATAAAGCGGACAGAAAAGGGAAGCGTTGTGTGTGTGTGTGAGGGGCGCCTTATCCGGATAGGTTATTTACCATATGACTGTGGCGGACTTACGGCGCGAACAGTTCCCATTAAAATGTTAACTAGATGTGTATGAAGTAGCGCGTGAACATTAGAAAGCCGGCTTTATAGCTATCATATCTATATTACGAGTCCATCCTTTGCTAACGACCATCTTATCGCAACGCTACCGGCTAATCTAGCCCTGCACTGCCATTAGTTCCCGCTTAGTCCACTCCTATAATAATCACGCTAATATTACAATGATTATTGCCATTACGTTGCCGGTCCGCTCCCTCTCACAAACCGACTACCAATATGCACACACACACACACACACACACACACACACACACACACACACACACACGACAGGATCTGGAATCTCAAACCCCAGGAACAACCCTTGACTACAACAGAAATGTAATATAAACTCTCTTGTTTATAATTACTTCTCAAACACAACACAGCAGTACTTGTGAAAATATATTTTACGTATGGAAACAGAAATGTTCCAATATAACATAGTAAACTGAAGAGGATTTACTATTTTTTAATGACAGGCTAGTTATTCCAAGTCATCAGCACTTATAATTAAACGCTCAACTTTCTTTCTTTAACAAATAAGCTTGCTTATACCTATTCCAAAGCACTTCTAACATCAGCTTTTTATTTCCAATATTTTAAATAATATTTTTTTATAATCTTTGTAGGTCTATAAATAAAACAACCACGTTTGAATGCAATATAAGCGTTTAAAAGCTAACACAGTTATTAACTGTGAATTTAATAAGTTATTAACACAGTGAAGATAAGAAAGCTTCAGTATCTGGGATATCTCATGAGAAATGAACAGAGATTTTACTTATTGCAGTCCATACTACAGGGAAAAGTACTTGGAAAGAGAGGAGTTGGGCGACCGAGAATATCATGGCTGAGAAATTTAAGGACCTGGTTTGGCATGAATGTAACTGATTTATTCCGTACAACAGTGCAGAAAGTTAAAATAGCCTGTAGGATATCCAACATCAGAAACGGGTAGGAACTATCAGAATAAGAAGAAAAGCTAACGTTCAGGTAATTCATACTTCTATCTCATTACAGACTGGAGGTTCGAATAAATATAAACACATGTTCATAAGTATAAATGCTTCAAGGTTACAAAGCCCAAACCTTCGCTTTTTGTTAATTTTATCAACAAATCAAATCGATCGCGCTCTCACAATTTTTTGCCTGGCTGTCTCTCTATATCTCAGCCCTTTTCTCTTCTGTTTTCTCGAACGCGCCCACATACACACTCACAGGAGAATACAATGTTAAAAGACATAAAATATTTAATTTGATATTGTTTTTTTTAACATGGCATATCGTATTCAATTTCAGGTATACGTAGGCTACGTGTTTTGCGCGGAGTAGCTATAAAACTACTCATTAATTACTCAAAGTCAGAACTCTGTAGCTTGGCTATAATAACAGGAGCTGCAATCAAATAGATTAACTGTTCAAGTTTTGAAAATGATTTATGGTAATCAATTTGACAAAGTAAAGAATGAGAGACAATGACGGCAAATACACAGCGGAGGAGCAGTAGACATAATGAATATTTATGTAGTGTCAACTACACGTTCAAAAGTCGTTTGTCAGTGTGACCCGGTAAACACGGCCAATTAATAAAATAGAGCATTGTGTTTTGAGAAGTGAAGTGAGGGTAGCAGGGTGAGAACGTCGCATCGTAGGGGATGCAGTATCACACGCAGATGTTCTGACTGCGCGTACTGTCTGTTACCTGCGTACTCTTGTACTGCTCTCAATACTGTGTTTTAATAAACTGAAAACGTACTACACTCACAAACACAAAGAGCGTCAAAGGATAGCCGACACTGCATGTTGAAATCCGTCCTTTCCTGCCTAAATGACGGTTGTGTAAAATCCGTCGTGAAACTCTAATAAAGGGAAACAATATAGGTACATTAGAGCGTGATTATCTTGAAGAATCAGTCACTACTTTTCCGGAGAATCAGATTTTGCAGATAATTTACCAGACACATTAAAAAAAGTTCGATTCAGAAATAACTTATTGCTATTTCAGGAGTATTTATTGCACATTAAAATAATTAAATAAATAATAATGGAACATTAGATAAATTTGTTAAATAAATAATAGTAATAATTAACTACAATTAATTTCCAGGTACAAAACTGGAAAAATCGCATGACCCATTAGAGCGCCATAGGAGAAGTGATAGGGTACAATTAGAACGACATAGGGACAGATTTAAAAAGTGTGTTCGAGGGTATAATAGAAAAGAGAAGGAAGAATTGACAAACAGTCAAAGAAGTGGGTAGAACAGTATGGAAAGTGGGTAGAGTACATTCAAAGAAGTGCTGCGCTAGTACAACGGTTAGATACAATTATGTAAAATAAGTATCGACATAAGAAGTAACGCGAATTATTTAACTAATTATCAATCGTTTAACAGTTATCAACTCCGCTAGCAAGCAAAGTAGAAGTTGTAAACCTCAAACGTGAAGAATGAAGTATGACAGTGTGGCGACACGACAAAGCTTGGATACAGTTAATTAAGATAAGTAGCTTATTAATGTTAGACTGTGAATTTTGTAGGTCAGTGACTATACGCTTGATTCCTAATCTAGAGATTAACTTTCAATTCCCGGGCGCACCATAAAATCAGGGTGACCGCCTGTGAAATGACTGCTTTGGATAACGCTAACGCTAAGACTTCAGCGTAGTGCCTGCCTTGTATACCGTCTAAGTCTTAGTTAGGCAGCCTACACTGTAGTACCAAAAGGAGGTGTTATTATTAGCCTATAGATGAGGTAGCCTATTACTTATATTACTGAACTTTTATTTCATCCGAATCGCTTAAATTTCCAAACAAAGGGACTCAACTCCAGGACAAACACTTTAATTTATACACTTAAAGTAACACTAAGTCTAAGTCTAAGTCTTGGAGTTAACTCCAGGACTTAAACTTTTTTATACACTTTAACCTCTCTGAAAAATTTACCTACACGGTGATTCTCGTTTTTCAATTTTAACTTACATATTCAATTAAAAATTAGGTAGCCTATAACTGTACTTTGCATACGATTCTATTTTATATTTTACGGCTTGCGTTTCATTCGTTAGTTCATTAAAAGATTAGGACAAATATTCCAGTCCAGAAAATTTACTCCCGCCAAATAAAATATAGATTCATAACGTTTTCAAAGTTATCTGAAGACAAGAAGAAACTGTAAGTCTTTGTTTCATTATGTGAGCCAATTTTGGTTATTGTAGTTTACTGTAAAACTGTAAAAATAAATCAATAAACAAAACTAACGAGTTAATAAACTCAGTTTTAACTCGACCGCTGGGCATTTGTCTGTCTGTTTGGGGGAACGTCTCACGATAAGTTTTGAAAATATCAGCCGATTTTCTTAAAACTTGGCACACGTGTCAATACTTTTACCTCATAGACCCTTTTTGATTTTGATGTTGATCTCCCCAAAAAGGGAGCGGGGGACAAACTTGAGGGGCCAAAATTTTAATAATCACAAAAAACGATGAGGGATAGCAAGTTAAAGAGAATGTTATCCGGAATATAAACTGAGTATACAGTTCTGTGAATTTACAAACGGTGGACACCAGGTACAAAAAGAGGATCAGAAATGTGTAGATATTGTAGAATCCGTGGAGAGTATCTAAACAGAATTTTAAAACCCAAATCCAAATGTTGCGTTTCCTTTGAAAATTGCACTCTATGTTTGTAAACAAACATTATATATTGTTACCAGTTATGTAAAGATTCACACACAGGAAGAACTTTACTCACAGATTAAAAAAATGAAAATGTATCAGTTTGATTTTATCTAATAATAAAATCAAGTTCTGTATTTTGTTCAAAAGGGTAAGCGAATTCTGGATATAGCGAGTTCAAAAGGGAGATTAGTGGTTGTATATAACCTGTTATACCAAATGCTACACCAAATGGGCTACAGAGCTACAGGCCTATGCGACATTGCCCATATCGTAAACAAGCAGCATCAGCATAAGAAGTTTCCTTCCGGCCCCAAATATTTTCAGAACCAAAGACGGAACCGCACGTCAATAGACATAAGGCTCCGTTTAATTGAAATTAATCGTTTGACCATTTAATAATATCATTTTCTATATCTACAATCAACTAAACGGTGATGAAGATAAAGAGGAATTAGATGGTACGAACAACATACAACAGTAAAGCATCGTAAATTAAATTTTTACTTTAATTTTTGCTTTACGAAGAATTAAATTTTTGCTTTCAATAACTGAAACCTAACGCACTTTGATGTCACTTGTGAAACACAAAGTTCAGTCCCAGTGTTATCGACTCTATCGATCATATATAAGGATTAGTAATTTGACCTCATGCATATTGTGTTGTGGTCTCCAAGTTGCATATAACTAACTATATTTAATATTACCTTGTGTATCCAGGTACACTGGTGCTCCTCCTTGCAACTTCAATGTTTCTTTAAAAACTACGCGTTTCGGGACTCATGGTCCCATCATCAGGTTGGTAAAAAACAAGAATCACTCACATGGAGTACGTCAACTTAATAAGATATAAATAAAAATAAAAATAAAAAGTTTCACTCGCACATACGAGTGCAACTCGATGAGGTATGGGTATGTGCGAGTGAAACTTTTGATTTTTATTTTTATTTATATCTTATTAAGTTGACGTACTCCATGTGAGTGATTCTTGTTTTTTACCAACCTGATGATGGGGCCATGAGTCCCGAAACGCGTAGTTTTTAAAGAAACATTGAAGTTGCAAGGAGGAGCACCAGTGTGCCTGGATACACAAGGTAATATTAAATATAGTTAGTTATATGCAACTTGGAGACCAAAACACAATATGTATATTGAAGCTACTCAGGCAAAGTTGGTCTATAAATACAAAAGTATAAAAATCAAACTAATAAAAGCTAGTCTCGACATCAGATTTAGTAAGAAATGCTTATACATGGATATAACGCCTAACTACGTTAGAGTTAACATCAAGAACACGTCTTCATCGGCTTCTGTCGCCCAAAAATTGGCTCAGAAAGTGTGGATGAAAGAAGAAATTAAACATCTTTATTCCAAAAAGACCAAATTAAACAGCGAACTGTATCATGCACACTTGGAAATTCTTAATAAAATTCACCCGGTTGTTGTTCATGAAGTCTTGTCATGTATTGAGACGCAAATTCGTATCATAAGTAAGGTCGTAAACGTAGAAAAAATAAAGTTTGAAAAATTAAAAAGAAAACAGTACCAAACGGACCGTAGTTACACATACAATAAACACACATTTTGTACACGTATGGTTAACGATAGCAACATAAATTTTACTAGAGTAGAAGAGAAATTATTGAGCAAAGGCCTAAATTATAACCTTCCAAGACTATCTAAACACAATATTATTCGCGAAGTAACTAATGCTGAAGCGGCCGTAAAAATACTAAGTGATCAAGATAAACAAAACGAGGCTCGCGTGTTCATTAATAACAAACTGAACCGTATGTTAAAAAGTGAAAAGCGTCCAGCTGACTACAAATATCGCAGGGATATAAAAACTGTACGCAATATTAAGCAAAAACTCGAGAACAATAATGCTATCATAACTAAAGCTGATAAAGGCAATACGATTATAATCTTAAATCAAGACGAATACAAACAGAAAGTTTATGAGTTTATTCACGATAATAACATACGTACTTTGACTAGAGACCCCCACTACAAAATACGTTAGGGATATCAACAACTGTATTAATAGATCCACATGCCTATTTGATACACGCACTATGCGTCTGCTAAAACCAATACACGCCCAAGCTCCCGCACTTAACGGCCTCCCAAAATTACACAAGGAGAATATGCCCATACGTCCTGTGGTTAATTTTACCACAGCACCTGGGTATAAGGTAGCTAAGAAACTTTTACAGATCTTAAAAAGTAATATTAAAATAGACATTAACCACAGCGTCAGAAATAGTATTGAGTTTGTGGACAGAGTGAAATCGTTAGTAGTATTACCACAATATAAGTTGGTGTCCTTTGACGTTACGAACCTTTACACTAATGTTCCTGTGCCCCAAACGATTGATATTTTACAGAAAAACCTGGAGGATTCAGGCACTTTGGATCAGCAAAAAATCCATGAACTTATCGCGTTACTAAGAATAATATTAGGCCAGAATTATTTCATTTTTGACAACCGATTTTTTGCGCAGGACGACGACCTTGCAATGGGATCGCCACTTAGTGGTTTCTTGGCCGATCTTTATCTTAACTATTTCGAAAATGAACATATTTTATCGCATAAAAACAAGCTTTACAAAAATATCATCTCATACACTCGGTATGTGGATGACACATTCCTTGTTATTAATGGCACACATAGACAAATAGAAACCTTGAGTAAATACATGAATAGTATACACTCAAAAATAAAGTTCACGTTGGAGATGGAAAATAACAGTAGCCTAAATTTTCTGGACATAACTGTGCGAAAAATAAATAATTTGTTTAGGTTCAACATCTTTAGGAAGCCAACTGCCACAGATATTACTATTCACGCTTCTTCATTTCATCCATTTGCACAAAAAATGGCATCATTCAACTCGTTGGTTAACAGATTACTAAAAATTCCGTTAGAGGCGAAAGACTACATCGATGAGCTTAATACGATAAAGTATATCGCGGTGGCCAACGGTTACAATAGTACAGTTATAGACAAAATAGTAGCGAGGCAGAGGAGGAACATATATAAAAATAGGAGCATAAACAAAACACACAACAGTGACATTAAATATATACCAACGGAATTTACAAATCTTTTGCCTAATACTATTAAGAACGTTTTTAAAAAACACGGTTTCGCAGTTTCTTTCAAAACGAGTAATTGTATTTTGAACGCTTTGAGACCAGTGACCAACAGACTAGTAGAAAACTGTTCTGGTATTTATAAAATAGAATGCGAGGACTGCAATAATTTTTATGTTGGACAAACGGGCAGGAAATTTCTGGATAGGTACAGAGAACATCTCCCTAGAGGTGATATCCAGAAGATAAAATCAAACTTTGCCTTGCATATAGTCAACCAGAACCATAATTACTCGAGTTTTCAAAGTAGCTTCAAGCCGTTGCATTTCTGTAAAAAGGGCAGGCTTATGGACGCGCTGGAAGAATTTGAAATTTATAAGGCCTCAAAAACCCAAGGTAATCAGCTCTTGAACGACAAGCTTTCTTTTAAGTCCAACGGACTGTATGACACGGCCATATGCGTGTTGGAACAAAACATAGATAAAGGTAGAGATAGTGCGACGCGTAACGGTTAGTCGCTTGCAAGTTCCGATACGATGCGCATCGTGTAGTTGTGTAATTGTATACACGCGGTATGTGCGAGTGAAACTTTTGATTTTTATTTTTATTTATATCTTATTAAGTTGACGTACTCCATGTGAGTGATTCTTGTTTTTTACCAACCTGATGATGGGACCATGAGTCCCGAAACGCGTAGTTTTTAAAGAAACATTGAAGTTGCAAGGAGGAGCACCAGTGTACCTGGATACACAAGGTAATATTAAATATAGTTAGTTATATGCAACTTGGAGACCAAAACACAATATGTATATTGAAGCTACTCAGGCAAAGTTGGTCTATAAATACAAAAGTATAAAAATCAAACTAATAAAAGCTAGTCTCGACATCAGATTTAGTAAGAAATGCTTATACATGGATATAACGCCTAACTACGTTAGAGTTAACATCAAGAACACGTCTTCATCGGCTTCTGTCGCCCAAAAATTGGCTCAGAAAGTGTGGATGAAAGAAGAAATTAAACATCTTTATTCCAAAAAGACCAAATTAAACAGCGAACTGTATCATGCACACTTGGAAATTCTTAATAATATTCACCCGGTTGTTGTTCATGAAGTCTTGTCATGTATTGAGACGCAAATTCGTATCATAAGTAAGGTCGTAAACGTAGAAAAAATAAAGTTTGAAAAATTAAAAAGAAAACAGTACCAAACGGACCGTAGTTACACATACAATAAACACACATTTTGTACACGTATGGTTAACGATAGCAACATAAATTTTACTAGAGTAGAAGAGAAATTATTGAGCAAAGGCCTAAATTATAACCTTCCAAGACTATCTAAACACAATATTATTCGCGAAGTAACTAATGCTGAAGCGGCCGTAAAAATACTAAGTGATCAAGATAAACAAAACGAGGCTCGCGTGTTCATTAATAACAAACTGAACCGTATGTTAAAAAGTGAAAAGCGTCCAGCTGACTACAAATATCGCAGGGATATAAAAACTGTACGCAATATTAAGCAAAAACTCGAGAACAATAATGCTATCATAACTAAAGCTGATAAAGGCAATACGATTATAATCTTAAATCAAGACGAATACAAACAGAAAGTTTATGAGTTTATTCACGATAATAACATACGTACTTTGACTAGAGACCCCCACTACAAAATACGTTAGGGATATCAACAACTGTATTAATAGATCCACATGCCTATTTGATACACGCACTATGCGTCTGCTAAAACCAATACACGCCCAAGCTCCCGCACTTAACGGCCTCCCAAAATTACACAAGAAGAATATGCCCATACGTCCTGTGGTTAATTTTACCACAGCACCTGGGTATAAGGTAGCTAAGAAACTTTTACAGATCTTAAAAAGTAATATTAAAATAGACATTAACCACAGCGTCAGAAATAGTATTGAGTTTGTGGACAGAGTGAAATCGTTAGTAGTATTACCACAATATAAGTTGGTGTCCTTTGACGTTACGAACCTTTACACTAATGTTCCTGTGCCCCAAACGATTGATATTTTACAGAAAAACCTGGAGGATTCAGGCACTTTGGATCAGCAAAAAATCCATGAACTTATCGCGTTACTAAGAATAATATTAGGCCAGAATTATTTCATTTTTGACAACCGATTTTTTGCGCAGGACGACGACCTTGCAATGGGATCGCCACTTAGTGGTTTCTTGGCCGATCTTTATCTTAACTATTTCGAAAATGAACATATTTTATCGCATAAAAACAAGCTTTACAAAAATATCATCTCATACACTCGGTATGTGGATGACACATTCCTTGTTATTAATGGCACACATAGACAAATAGAAACCTTGAGTAAATACATGAATAGTATACACTCAAAAATAAAGTTCACGTTGGAGATGGAAAATAACAGTAGCCTAAATTTTCTGGACATAACTGTGCGAAAAATAAATAATTTGTTTAGGTTCAACATCTTTAGGAAGCCAACTGCCACAGATATTACTATTCACGCTTCTTCATTTCATCCATTTGCACAAAAAATGGCATCATTCAACTCGTTGGTTAACAGATTACTAAAAATTCCGTTAGAGGCGAAAGACTACATAGATGAGCTTAATACGATAAAGTATATCGCGGTGGCCAACGGTTACAATAGTACAGTTATAGACAAAATAGTAGCGAGGCAGAGGAGGAACATATATAAAAATAGGAGCATAAACAAAACACACAACAGTGACATTAAATATATACCAACGGAATTTACAAATCTTTTGCCTAATACTATTAAGAACGTTTTTAAAAAACACGGTTTCGCAGTTTCTTTCAAAACGAGTAATTGTATTTTGAACGCTTTGAGACCAGTGACCAACAGACTAGTAGAAAACTGTTCTGGTATTTATAAAATAGAATGCGAGGACTGCAATAATTTTTATGTTGGACAAACGGGCAGGAAATTTCTGGATAGGTACAGAGAACATCTCCCTAGAGGTGATATCCAGAAGATGAAATCAAACTTTGCCTTGCATATAGTCAACCAGAACCATAATTACTCGAGTTTTCAAAGTAGCTTCAAGCCGTTGCATTTCTGTAAAAAGGGCAGGCTTATGGACGCGCTGGAAGAATTTGAAATTTATAAGGCCTCAAAAACCCAAGGTAATCAGCTCTTGAACGACAAGCTTTCTTTTAAGTCCAACGGACTGTATGACACGGCCATACGCGTGTTGGAACAACACATAGATAAAGGTAGAAATAGTGGACGCGTAACGGTTAGTCGCTTGCAAGTTCCGATACGATGCGCATCGTGTAGATGTGTAATTGTATACACGCGGTATGTGCGAGTGAAACTTTTGATTTTTATTTTTATTTATATCTTATTAAGTTGACGTACTCCATGTGAGTGATTCTTGTTTTTTACCAACCTGATGATGGGACCATGAGTCCCGAAACGCGTAGTTTTTAAAGAAACATTGAAGTTGCAAGGAGGAGCACCAGTGTACCTGGATACACAAGGTAATATTAAATATAGTTGACCTCATGGTTTCGTAGTATTTTCTGATTATCTGTATTCAGTTTTCACAAAAAAGTTAGCACGTTATTGGAACTGGTAAAATATATTCATTTACTGAACGTATTATTGATAAAATAGCTTTGTAATTGGAATAATACTGAATTACGTTCGGATGAATACTACATATGTAGCCCAAAGGATTACAGAGGGTAGGTTTGCCCTAAAGGCAACATTTAAATTCTTATAAAATATAATGCCCAATGATTGTGTTTTGACGTTATCAACCTGACTTCGAAGCCAGTGTTGATAACTTCAAAGCGCAAACACTGTGCATTTTATAATACCTTATGTAAGCGCAATGGTTGCGTCATCTGCTCACCTGTATGTAATATTTGCATGTGTATAAGGTAAATAAATCTATGCACGATGCAAAAAAACTGCGTTTTATAAAAAGACCGAAGAAAAAGAAAAATAGTATTTTTTGGACATTTATATAGAATGGACGACAATAGGTTAACAAAATAGATCTTCAAATACATGTGGGGAAAGAAGTCACATCAAGTTGGATTAAAGAATTCAAAAAGGATTTAGAAAAAATAATATAAACGCAGAAGAAGCAATTGAAAATGATGTTTTTCGGGCAAAAGTATTAAAAATGTAAGGAGTCCAGGGTAGGAGAGAGAAAAACGCAGGTTCAAAGTGGACTGAAGACAGGAAGAAGAGACGTAGTGAAAAGCTGAAAGAATATTGGAGAAAAAGAAAAGAACAAGGAATAAAGAATTGAAATTGGCATGTGGTCCTCAGATGGCCGATACAAATAAAAAAAAGTCCGAAGCTCGAGATAACTCTCATACATTGAAGTCGACACGGCGAGAAATAATATTCCTAACCCATATAGGTCCTACTCGTAGATGTAAAAACATGTAACTTATATAATATAATATATTATAGGTCTGAAGACACAAAGTTTAGAACTATAGGCCTTTGCGTCATTGCTTATATTGAAAACGAGACTGTATATTTAACATGTAACTGTAATTGCTTATAAAACTAAATGTTTCAGTTTTATACAAACCATAATATAATTTCATAGGATTTACAGACATTTGTGAAGAACTTTTTCACGCCTCTTAAGGAAGTGTATAAGGTAAATGACTAGTAAAAGTCATAAAATAAATGAATAGTTTTTAAAACTCGATAGATAGAAGGAAAAAAAGAAGTTCAGTTGGATGGACAAGTAGACACACTGAGTGTAACATATGAGTGGGTAACAGATCGTGTGATAGGGGTTATTATTCCGATACTGGATATTTGTCACAGGAGTTGTTATTATACTTAAATAATGTAGAGACGAATGTGATAGCGGTGGCAGAAGTGTAAATGTTGTGTGAGCTATAGAAAACCAAACTAGCGTGTAATTGGTTGGCAGCCATCTTTACCTGGAACAGCTGGCCGCCCCTGTCACCCGGTAAACACAGAGAAGGCCCAAAGCCAATTTGGTGCAATTTGTGTCAGCAAAGGTGCGACCGTTCCTTTGTCAGCACGAGTCCATTCTCAGCCGAGGTATAGATTACCTTCCTCCGACTTTTTCTGAAAAGATTCAGTGACTTAAAAGCTACGCACCGTCCCCCTAGTTTCATTCACCGAAACGTATATCTCTGTAAACGATTAATTCTCCAGTTAACTGGAAATCTGTATTAAAAACAACAACAACTTTTTCGAAAACAACATACAAAGTACAACAAAAGCGCACAATCTTACTATAATCACCAAAGAGGTTCATGGAAAACCTAACCTTCATGAACAGACACAAAGTAGTATAATAAACATTAGTGTGATAGCTGAATTTTACGTCTAGTTTAATTTAAAATTAAAAACGACACTCCTGGTTTCATGTTGGAAGTAAAAAGTAATGTTTTAACAGTCGAAACAGTTCTTATTAAAACTAATAAGAACACTCGATAATGCTTAACATGCTCAGGCTTATTGCAACACAGATAACTATAAAAGAGTAGTTTTTTCTAATTAAGCAAGTAATTTATGAAGTTATAATTATTATTTTTGATATTTAAGTGGTACTGTAATTAACGGAGGCAGGCTAGACTGTAGGCCTACATGACTGTAAAATTAATTCGTTACAGTTTTTCATCAAACGTTAAATAACTTCTTAAAAAGAACAAGTCTAATGTGGAGAGAAAGTAGTGTTAATTAGAAAAACGTTTGCTGCCATTTTGAGAAAATATATGATACTAGATCGGAAGAAAAATACAAAAAGAAATGTTTTCGCTCATCTGCAGCAGTCATCAGTTTAAATTTACTCTGCAGTTTGAAAAAAAATATATATATATATTGTTCATGCGAGGCGAAACGAACGTTAAAAAAATTCTCGAAACGTTAGCGTTTAATCCGCGGGAGAAAGGTCGGCATTAGTCTCGGTACAAATAGAAGTTAATTTTTCAGCAGAAAACCAATGTTTACAGCAGTAATATTGAGCTTAGCTTAACGTATTATTCGTGTGTGACAAGCGCCTGGACCCAGGGGAGCCCCTTGTCCTCGTCCGTGGCGACGATGATAATCTCCGTACACACACTTTACCAAAGACAAGCATTAAAGTATTATCTCTATGTTATATACCATTAAATTACAATGTACATCAATTTAACACAAATCATATGATTAATATTGTTCTGCGACATGGGACTGTAGATGCCTGAAAAACGGGTATCACCCCCCCCCCCCCAAACCTGACTCATTAAACGATATTAAATTACACTTTACAGAAATACTGGCCTGCTATTTAAGTGTAGGGTACGTACGTAATATGGAAGATGTAATTAGTTAGTAGCAAAAGCAATAAAAACATTAAAATTGTATTAGAATGAACCTGTGTGGGTATGAAGATGCGTGTAATACGTATGAAATAAAAAATTCTGAAATAACATGCGCGAACGTTTTGAGTTTTTATATTCTGTAATAAACGCTCATAACAAATCAAGCAATACTATGTCAGCATTAGCATTCAGAGAGGCGATATTAATTGTCTTGTTGATCCTTCATCTAACTACGTCTGCTGACCACCTAGACTTCAAGCTCTACCCTTAATCAAATAAAACAAATTAAGGCAAATAATTCGGATGGTAATGAAAGAAATAACAATGGCAGGAGTGATAGAAATAATAAGTAAAGAATAAGTTAAGGCTAACTTACGATAACTCTTAAATAAAAATGATGTTTAAATAAGGTTTTACATTTTTTTAATACTTTATTTTAATGTGAAAATTAAAAATTTGAAGAATATGCAACAAATTAAAAGACTGATACGAAGTCTTGCTTATTCGTGGATTTCGTTAATAATAACAACACTGTTTTTTCGGTTCAAAACACGTGTTTTTATTACTTTTTAACATCAAACGTTTCGCCCATATTACGATGAGGCTCAGAGTCGGTCTCAGTCGAACCACTGAAGATGCCTCATCGTAGTATGGGCGAAACGTATGGTGTTAAAAGTTATAAAAAGACGTGTGACGTGTGTTGAACCAAAAGTCTGATACGAAGCTGTATATTTAAAACGATCTTTCTATATGGTTGTTAGGTTGTTAACAACGGTTCCTGCTTTTTAGGAAAATTTATAATTATAAATGAAATACGGATTTATAAGGAAATGTAATAGAACAGTTTAATTTAAAAAAATTATTCCCACCAAAAGATGAAGTGTTACGTGTGCAGTAACAGTAAGTATAGGCCAATAGCGGACAGCATGAACCCCAAGCAGTGGGTGATCAGGCACACAAACAATTTGTGCAGCCTCGTTAGACCGTCCCCTTCAATTGGTCATAAACTGTATATTGCTTTAATTGTTACAAATGACTGACTCACTACCCATCATTGTGCTGCCATAAATAACGTGTATATTGACTTGGAAAACATTTAACTAAACTATGCACTAGGCCTACTTACAGTTACCATTACTATAAATAGTTTTTACATTAATGTCAGTAACATTTTAAATCCTTCTTTTCATTTGATAGGTCCTTTAAAAACAAATATTCTGACCTTCAAGCGATATGAAATGTTATAAAAGATTACTAGAAGTTGGAGTTAAAACGATTTGCTGTTTAAGGGTAGGCCTATATAGGCAATGAACAACAGACTAAATCATAAGGTCACAATTACGGTAACTTGGTTTGCACTACCCTTAAACTTTGAAATCCTTAACACCTCAACTAGCTGAGTTGACCACATCTTTTATTTAATTAGAGCGGACGTTTGGGCTTAAAAATACTTTCTATTGATCTTATGTTGGGCTGTAATTAATTTCATGGGATAGTTGATCTTCCTCCAAATTCCGAATAGTCTATGCAGTGTGCAGTAGACCCAAACTTTTCGGTCCGCGGACCCCCAAAAAAATTTCACGGACCCAGTCTGAGTTCTGAAATAAAACAAACAGTAAATATGATACACACTCTCATATTTTAATTAAAATGTATTAAAATCAAAATTCTCTTAACTTGGAAAATTCTAATATTAATGATATCAAACATACTTTTTGTTGTGAACAGTGAAGTTGCTTTTTAACAATTAGATATGCAATATTGGGTTTAATGTCAGATAATTTAAATATTAAGTCACTCTCAATATTAAGTTTATTTCTTAACTTTGACTTCAAGTACGTGAGCAGGGAGATTGCGGTTTCACATAAATAAGTAGAGGCAAACACAATTAAACACTTCAAAGCTTTTTTTGCGATTTCAGAATAGTCAGTTATTACATATATCCAAAAGTTAGCTAGCTGCAATTGTGAAAACTGAAATTTTAATTAACTGTCAGTTGAAAGTTCTGCCAGTGAATCTTCTTCTTGTGGTGTAAGAGAGAGGTTAGTTGACAGCTCATCAGCAAATGGATTCCTTATCCACATGTCACTATCATCCGTCACGGGAAAATATTCTCTTAGCTGTGATTGTAGGTGCTCCAAATGAGACTTAATAATCTCCTTAAGGATCTCCTTTGAAACATTTTCTCCTGACATCTGGACGAAATCTGCCATGGAAGGGAATTGTTCGAAGATTTTAGAGTCTTGGATTTTGTTGTACATGACATGTCCGTTGATTAACTACATATAACTATATCACTACCGACTCAGAACACAATGTTCCGAGCGGTAGTGATATACTTATAGGCCTATTTAGATTTTAGAGTCTAACCTCTGAACCCACAGCTTTAATTTTAACATTGAAAATGTTTATAAGGACGTGTCGCACAATTGCGGCCGATCCTGGTGCGTGATCGAAAATGGGAACCGGTGAGTTTCCATAGAAACTACTTCTTTGTTGTCAATAACGTAATACACATATAAAACTTCGCTTATGAATGCGACTACATTTAACTTATAATCTGTACATTGGTAAATGAAGAGTGAATTCATTGATTGGTGAATGAACATAAATATATATATTTTTTAGATTTATTGAAGCATTTTCAATGCCCTTCTCTGTGCATTGCATTTGTAAATTTGTAAATTTTTTTATCATCCCCTCTATTTTATCTCGAACCTGGAAAATTGTGATGCTAGATCCCTGCAGGCTTAAAGCGAGTGTTCTGAGATGACTGAAGGTATCAGGAAGGTATGATAGCTTCAGAATCCAGTTAAAATCATAGAAACTGTTTTTAAGGCCGAAGTTGGAATCAAATAAAAAGAACTTTACTTCATCCCTCAGTTCAAATAATCTGTTCCAATACCCTTCCACGCTAAAGCCATCGTACTTCACAGTGGATCAACAATTGGTTGTGGCTACTCCCCATTTCTTCACATATTATAAAGGAAGAACGTTTTGCGTAGATACAGTGCTTATACGTAGACTAAAACTGCGCGATCAGTTCTGCGTTGATGCGACGCTCTAGCCAGTTCGGCTGAAAAACAGATCTGCTACACGACATGATTTAAAGACATTATTGAAGCCTTTAGTTTGAAATTACATTGATAATTACAATCAGTTTGAACCAAAAATAAAATATAGTGGAATCTTCTACTAATTGTTTTAAGATTCTAAAATCTATATTTTAGAGCATAAAAAATAGGAGAAAATTACGGTATATTCTATTTTTTATTAAAAGTGTCCGCGGACCCCACTTTGGGAAGCACTGGTCTAGTGTATTGCACACCGTAATTGTAAAAATTTTCTACGGCGATGCTTCATTGGCAAACCAATAAACTTTGAACTAATGCGTATCAGCTGTTTATCAAGTACTATTGAGATGGTCGAAACAAAGTAAGATCAGAACTGATGAAGTTCTTTTACGTCATGTCTTACATTTTTATGTCTAACATTGATACTATATGTTGAAAAAAAATTATAAAACTATGTGATGCTTATAGCTAGGCCTATATAATAATATAGTAATTCAGCCATAATAAAAGTCTTTGTACGTGAGACACTATAAAGGAAGCAGTACTTGGGCTTACTTATACGGAATCTGCGGGACGACCTTCACCTCAATATGGATTCAAACCACAGTGGAAGTAAAGTAATAAAGTAGTAATTGTAATAGCACAAATATTGATAATAATTATATAATAATTGCTTTAGTATACTATATAATGAGAGAGAATAGAAGGAGGAGAAAAATAATTACAAAACAATAAAAAAACAAAATCCGCAGTGGTAGTCGAATGGCGAGTAGTGGTAGTGGTAGTAGTAGTAGTAGTAGTAGTAGTAGTAGTGGTGGTGGTGGTGGTAGTAGTAGTAGTAGTAGTAGTAGTAGTAATAGTACTTATTAATGACCCTCTTTCATGTTTTAAGAAATAACGTGCATCGGTTTCAGCCTCAATCTCTCGATGATAAACAATCTAAGCTCGCGATTGTGTCAAGAGTGAAAATCTATCGTTCAGGTAACATAAGAATATGATAAAGTAAGATTAAGAAACACTAAGATGAAATATGTAAAACCAAGAAGATGTAGGCTTAAAATTCGTGATACTAAGGGCCTTCAGACCAGTTTAATTAACAATTAAGTAAGTAGTTGGACGGATACTTTATTTCTAATCGTTTTATTCCAACGTATATCTAATGATCCCGCTAAAGTATCAGTGATTAGTTTCTGGTAAGTCTACAGGAAGTTTATGGGTCCTGGGAAACTTTAAGGCGTTGATCTCTTCTAATATTTCATATTCGTTATTACTGTTGATCTTACGCGTTCTTTGCCTTTAAAAGCAGAAACGTTAGGAGCTGAAACGATTGCCAGATGGAACTTTCCATTTGTGGGTTAAAGGCCGCCAAATGCTTTTAAGTTAACTACTAGGCCTATAGTATAATGATCCGCACATGCAAGAGTTACCTCAGAGTTTTCTGCAGTTTAAGTCATATGTGTAAAAAGTGATTGTTTCTTCCTGTTGCCTATGGCTTCATAATTGAGTATACTAATAAGATTGCTGATAAGTTGCCACTTTGCATGAATCCACCAAGATTGATCATAGCTGTTTTAATCTCATTACTTTGTTTCTTTGTGTGTATGAGTGTGTACATACTGTTATATAATATCTTCAAATAAATACACTGCAAGTAGGTTTACTTTCACCTTAAGAGGTGAAAATAAAACTACTTGCAGTGTATTTATTTGAAGATATTTCATTGGAGACCTGAAGGAAACGCAACGAGTTACTTACAAAGGAATAATACTGTTATATATAGATTAATTTCTGGTAAAGATATGTTATTATTTGTATAATATTCCAGATAATAATTATTTTGTCCAGTATTTGATAGATTATATCTCTTTCTATTCTTCGAAGGTCTTTGTATAAAAATATGAATTTATATGAAAATCTGTTTTAAAAAATTATTCACAATTAGATAATTATTATAAAGAACGGAAGTGGAATTATTAAAACTAAAAACAAAAACAAGATGAACAGTGGTGTTGCGTACAGCGTAGGCCTATTGTGCGAGTGTATAAATCTCGGCATAAATAAATGTTAATACAGCTGCACACAATAGAGGGGGAGGGCAGCTGCTGCCCGCCTGTCCTTCTCATTCAACGACTTATCCTTACGTTAAATACCATTGTGCGTATTGAAAAGTCTAAAGTTAATAGGTCCAGAAAACGGCATTATCTGCCAGATTAAACGCATAATAGAAAGCAACATATGGTGTGGAGTCAATAGGCAGCACAGTGGCCCCGTCACTTCGTCAAAACGGCATTATATACAGTGGCTTTTAATTATAACATATAACTAAATTATTAACGCATATAACTGTACACGGCATACTTGCGTTCTCTCTCTCTCTCTCTATCCTTCACACACACACACACACACACACACACACACACACACACACACACACACACACACACACACACACACACACACACACACACACACACACACACACACACACACACACACACACACACACACACACACACACACACACACACACACACACACACACACACACACACACACACACACACACACACACACACACACACACACACACACACACACACACACACACACACACACTTATAGACATCCACTATGTCCGCTAACGGTTATATTTAGGAAATCTTAGATCAGACTGCGATATGATTGACAGGCCTATAACGCATAAGTACTTCAATCTACGTTATGATCAAACGATTGGGATCGAGTGAAGTAGTTCTGCAGATGATCTGAACACATGTAGTATCGTCCACTATAGCGTATCGTCCACTCTATCGGTTGGATACGGAACACAGTGTTAATACGGGGCACCAGAGCGGTTTATTAAGCGTTTTCGCACACTTATAGATTAGCCTATCTGCTGTTTTTGACGTAAGTTTTTTTCCTGAGATGGTTGCTCAGTGAATGTGGGAACTTGCCGAAAATGCTGTCTGCCGAAAATGCTACTGGCCTAGGATGTAGACGAAATAGGCGATTATGTAACAAAAGGAACGAACCACTTGTGTTGAACTTATGTTGTGAATCTCGAAATAAAAAAGACCATAAGGCAGTGGTGGGTGGTGGTTCCAAATCTTGATGGTTGCAGTAGTTGTTGGAACTACTTAACACACATTTAGTTAATAACAGTTGATTGACACGTAATTATCACAATCACAGTTATATACAAAATTATAACTATAATTTTATAACCTCAAAAACAACGAGTACACGTTTACTTTGAACCAACGCACTAAACCTGATACAACTTACAAATCAAGAAGGTTGTGCTCACTTCATGACAAAAATAAAGATACACTACAGCGCTGTTAGTGGAACGTTGCACAAACTTTGCAACCGCCTAGCTAACATAGGGAACATACGGCAACTGTGAAGAGTAACGCACGTCCTCCCATATGCTTGTGTAGTAAGTTCTGCCATTTACTCTTCAAGTTGCAAGCGGCCTACAACCACCAGCCTGCGCGCCACATTTGAATGTACGTGAACATTACGCATAGAATGTAATACGTTTTCCGTTGAAATTTATGATACTTTTAACTGCTTAATGATAAAGCAGTTTCGTATATTATTTTATAGTTTAGTTATTCTATATTGGTGGTTGTGGAACGCTGCAACCATAACACCAGCCGCCACTGCCATAAGGCTATTGAAGATGTTCGTAACCATGTAGAGAGGAAGTCGTTAGCTCTCCTAAAGAATCAAATTAAGAGCTTAAACTTATGTTGTAAGTCTACGTTGAGTTGAGCTTCCGTTAATTTTACAACAAATAAATAAACTAACAATTATTCTTCCTCAGGTAAGACATCAAAACGTGACGTGTGGATGACAAACGCTTTGTCAAGACGAAGCTAGTGAAAATAAGTGCATGAATTTATAATTACGAAGCTATAATAAAACCCGTTAGTTAAACGTTGTATAGGCTACTGTAGAAAGAAACAGAATTTTAATATTTATCATTTTAAAGAGCGCTACTAATCCTATTTTATTTTGCTACTTATTATAATTTCGTCTCTTTCGATAATATGATATTAAACCTACAGTTTAAAGTTCTTTTTATATAATTAATTTTAAAGACTATGGATTTCGTGTTAACAATTAAAATGTCAATATTAAATATATTCAGTAGTTTTTCTCAGACTATCCTATACTTTTAATAAACTCAGTAGTTCTCACAGCGTATCCTATACTTTTATTACTCGCAGTAGTTCCCACATCGCATCCTACACTTTTAGTGTACTCAGTAGCTATTCCTGGTTCTCCCAACCTATCCTATACTTTTAATGTACTCAGTACTTCTTCAGGCGTACCCTATACTTTTCCAAACCCTATTAATGAGATTTGGGAAGTGTTTTTCTATTATATTGTTTATTTTAATTTGAAAAACATTTAAAATAATTTTGTAGACTTTTATTTAAAAATATAAATATTTACTATGCCTAACAACAAAACTGATACAAATATTCACCGGTTCAAATTAGCCCGTTTATATTTAATATTACTGAAAATCTTACCTACGTTTACTTAGTAAGGATGAAAATAAAAATAAATAAAAACTACTGCAATTTTATATAGTTATATATTACGAGTGAGAACAAAAACCGAACAAAGACGTATTACAGAAATAGACTTATATTTTACCATGTTAAAAAAATTAATTTCATAGAATAATGCCAGGTTTGTTAAAACAATTTGAAAGAGAAATTGTCTCTTCAATCAAAAAACTTACAGCAAGAGTACAGAAAATATTAGTATTATCAAACAGAATAGATAATTTCAGTTCCTCGTGGATCATAAATACAATATTATGGATCTTAAGACGTCAAAACGATGTGAATATTATGAAGAAACTAGTATGATTAGTAGTGCCCTACACTATCTTCTAATCCCCTTATTACATCCCTTAGGTTGAAAACTAAATCTAAACTGTTTATTAATACAAACCTATAGATGTGGAAATTAATAAGGTAATAAGGTTCTTCTAAAAATACCCAGAGAATAATTCATAATTATGTAAAAAACAGTGTTCACTAATGTTTGACGTCAATTCCATGGTAGACATAGTCCATTATTAATATTCTTGTTCGGGCTGTCATTAACGCAATGATAATATTAGTTTTTATAGGCCTAATCAGTAGACAATACAGTTTTATATATAGGAACATAAGGCACTAATAGTGTAATATACAATTTGGTTGTTCAGCAGCAGAATTAATTTTCTAACAATTGATTTTGGAAATTTATAAAAATAGTTCATAAAATATTTCATAAAAATATATGATTAAATATTTCATAAAAATATTTTTACAAGATGATTCTGCAGAACATCTTGCAGAGGACGTAAAAAACTTGCTTATTAGAAAAAATAATTCAGTACCCTAAAGGAATCATGTATAATAATAATTATTATTATTGTATTCGTTAATATTTTTCGAGTAGGCCTAATAGTTGTTGCAGGATTAAAGAGTTTGTAGTGATACTTGTATATCGATAGTCATGAGTGGTTTTAAGTAGACGCTCATAAAACAAAATTTACAAAAATAAAATCAGAAGTGATCGCCTCTTCAGATGTTACTTTTTTAATTTTTCTTTATGTACACACAGAGCACACATACACATACATACATTAATATCATTATCATTATCACGTCATTAAAATCGGCATTCAGAAAGCCACTTTTTTACTTTTTCAGAAATGTATATGACAAACCTTCAAGTATTTCTGAAGCCGTCAACGTGGGGTTAATTCTCTTTCCCACAGAACATGATAATGATAAATTCGAAATGACTTGGAAACACACAACTTTAGCGACTTAAACCCTACTTACATTTACATTGCACATTCTTTTATTTTAAAATTTGTTTATACCTATCAGTTTACTCTCCCCTTCAGTCACACTTCTCCCACATGTGGCCCCTTCCTATCACACCTCATTTTTTAACTTCTTGCAAATGCGCAGTATCAACGGTACTGTCACTACAAATCAATTTTATCGCATTTCACAACACTCCTCTCTGTAAAAAGCCATTTTTGTAAGATCTCAAAAATTTTATCTACATGAGCTTACGTCATGAAAGGTGATGCGCATGTTACCGAACAAATGTTGATGTATTTTAATTTTGAACACAAACCAGTGTTTAAAACATTGTTCGCCGTTAACATATAACCGAGGCGTCTAATTTTATACATTTCAATGAAATACTACTTCAAATTTTATATTAGTTGTTACCTAGAAATCCATTGCCTTGTAATATGATTATAGTTATTGTTTATTTTTTATTTTTATTATGTATTGTTTACTGTTTATTTTTATCGTTTGTGTAATAATCTCTTTTTTATAATACGGAAAACAGCTATCGTCAACAAATTTTAGCCTTACCGTAATTTGTTTATATTCCTATGATGACTTGTTTTGGAAAGTCTCCATTATCAGATTAATTTACGTAGGCTAACAAGTATTTGACGCTTTAAGTAATCGACGTGTTTCATTCAAGACAACTGAATACACGGTCAATCCAATACATTTAAAACTAAACGTTGTTTCAGCATTTCAACAGTGCGTCATAACCATGACTAAAGAAGTTACATAATTACTTTACACTGAATCTTACTAGTAGATTTTTGACTCATGATAATAAAGTTATATAAAAAGAAAAATGAAAAGATATGCAGGAACTCTGCGGTAATTAGTGTAAAATATTCTTGTAGTCTTTTCGATGAATTTGAGTAGAATTGGAACAGGGGTTGTCAGATTCTTAATAAAAAAGTCTCTCTCTCTCTCTCTCTCTCTCTCTCTCTCCCCCTCTCTCTATTTATGCACCTAAGCATTCAAAGAATTTCGACGAAACCGAAACATCGAAGCATGATAATGTTTTTAGGCTTTTGAAACGTATAATGTGGATTACGTTTGGTGGATTACGTATATCATTTCCAAACCACAGACGATCACAAACAGAGCATGTAAAACCAAATTTATTCTCACTAAAACGTTTGCTAAACTCAGTGTCAGCAGCGATTATTTCTGTCTTGATTCGTTTACATATCAAATTTCTAGACTGTGGGTAATCGAAAGTGTGGAAGCGTCACGTTTTTCGATGATGTTACATTTTTGTGGAATGACCCCCAGCCTAAAAACATTATCATGTTAAAATTCTTCACGTAGATAATTTATGTAGCTATACTACTAAAATACGATAGCTCCAGTACAAATTCTTAAGGAACTCGATAATACAAAGCCCTAGTTTCAATGTAAATTTAGAAAAAATTTATCATTTCATTTACTTTACACAAACAAGTAGATAATTTTACTGAACAACAAAGATTTCGCTGATCTTAGATAAGTCTTAAAGCTTAGCTGATAAAACATAATGAGCAAGAATTTTAGTAAAAAAAAGTCAGTGTAAAAGGTTTAATAATATAATTATAAAGAAGTTTGCTAATAATTACGTAGTATATATTTTACCAAGATTAATACTCCACACACATCCAAAAAACATGTAGGCCTACAGAAACGTTTTGTGTATATAGAAAACACTGAAAGACAAACTATAGGCTACTTCATTTACCGATTTTGGTGCGTAAATTCATGATAAAATTTTAAAGGTCATTTTGAAGCATCGAAGTCTTGTAATTGAAATAGGCCTATAGAAATGTATTTTTACACTTCAGAATAAGAAGAGGTTTTGTTGTTAAATTCTGATCCCGGGCTGTCTGGCCGTGGTCCAGTAGGCCTACTATTTTTGCTAGCTGACGTTTTTGCCATGCCATTGACGGCCATCATCAGTGCAATTTTAAGCTTTCGCTAACGTAAGGTGTCACACGTTAGTGACCACAGTACTGGTCAGTATTAAGCCATTACCACAGCAGGCCGAAACGTCTGCTAGCGTGTATAGCACTGGACCACGGTCAAACAGCCCGGGATCAGAATTTAACAACATTGACTCCGCCCGTGTAAGCCTTAGAAGTTATTTAAGAATAGATTTTATCAAGGAATTCTGCAAAACTTCGTTAAAATAGTGATTTTATTTGTATAGTAAATAAACTGCTATTCTCAGTCTCTGAAGACAATTTTGTTTAGTGTATTTGTAACACCGAACATATTTTGCTTTGTCAGTGGTCACTAAAAGAAAGAACGAGTTCATTTCTTAATTGTTACTACAGAATGGGCAGTAATTCGCTTGACAAAAGTGTATATTTTGATAACTTCTAATGATGATATGTATGTAAGGTTCTGTCTTAATTAGAAATATTTACATCGACATTTCAACACTTATTGTCGAGAGCAAAAATATATAGTCATCGTCAATACCTGTTAGTTTTAAGAATTGTTAATATTTATAGAATAGGCATATTATAATAATTTCTGAAATTATAAGAATATGTGTTTGTGTGTGTGTGTGTATGTGTGTAGGATATATAAGAATACATTTGTAGTCTATTACTTATTATTATACTTTACGTAACCGCCCCACACACACACATACATATATTGATGATATGTATGTTATTTCTGTAACAATTGTATACAGATCTTGATGGTGACAATGAATTTTCTCGAAACGGTTTCCATATGTTTTATTTTATTATTTATATCACTTTTACCTTTCATTAAGCAGACATCAGAAGAAGTTAAAACGATATGAATATTATGAAGACACGTCTATGATTAGTAGGCCTATAGGCTTACACTATCTTCGAATTACGTTGCTTAGTTTGAAAACTAAATCTAAACTTTTTATTAATATAAAACTATAGATGTGGAAATTAATAAAGTTCTTCATAAAATACCCACAGAGTAATTCATAATTATGTAAAAAAACAGTTACAAAAAGTCATTTTTGTATGTACAGGGCCGGCTTTTGAAACATACCGCCCCTAGGCACAATTTTATGACCACCGCCCCAAAAAAAATGTCTTTAGAGATCGTTCCTCCGTTTTAGACAAGAAGAATTAACGTTCTCGTGTCTTGGAATGTCACTAGTTCTGAATTAGCGTATGAATTTAATGTAATGTAATTTAACATATGAATTACTTTTAATGTAAAAAATTTGAAAACAACAATAATCTGATATAGGAATAAATAATAAAAACACATAATAAATTGAACATTAGGCATTTATTTATCTGATCTAAGTTGTGCACTCTCATTAGAACAGCCAATAACTATCTAACCAACCTGAAAACGCAAAAATTAAATATGTGCAATAGTTAATATGTCCCACAATGTATTAAATATTTTAGAACCATAAATAATTTCTACCAACCTTTTAAATATTGTCTACCAACCATAAATAATATTAGCTACTTTTTTAATTTTGTTAAAATATTTTCAAAAATATTTTTTCTTTTTACCGACCCCCAAAAGGTGCCTAGTATGTTCCTAGTATGCCTAGCTACAAAGCCGCCTCTGTGTAGGCCTAGGTATGTAATTTTTCCCAACTTTTAGACATGTATTTTATCGTTGTGTTTAGATGCGTGAGCCACTAGTTCAGCTTGTTCTTGTTGAACTATGTGACTTCAGAATTATGGCGCGTGCTGCAAAATACATGATACATATAAAACATTGCATCCATAACTTAGACTACAACTTCAGTTGTTTTTCGGATGATTGTTCGTTAGTAAATAAATAACAGCCATTGTAACTGGGCTGTATTTGGGATACTTTATTGCTTAAAATAGTTTTATATTATATCATAATTTGGTCTACTTTGTTAAACATTAAATGTACATTGTTACACAACTTGCTTTAAAGTATAATAACCACTTTCCACGTTACCTTTCTTTACGCCGTTTATGAATCATCTGTTTGATCGCAAACGAGCGCGCGGACACACACACGCACAATTTGTAAAAATGTAAATAACATCTCATCACATTGATATAAAACATATGTTACTGATTTCGTAGGGGTATAAATTCATATTGCGTCTCTTCTTAATTTGTCTGTTCGTAAAAATGAAGCATTGACGTATCAGTGTGAATCTGTCGTTGATGATTCCACAGTTTGTAGAAGCTGGCAAGCATCCGTGCCGTATCATGATCTTCTTTCAGTAGTATTTCTTTCAGTAATGGAAAAGCCACATCGGCAATAAAATAGATGTTCCAGTTTACAAAAACGATTGAGTTTGAAATTGTGTGGAGGGGTTTTCGAGAAAGTATAGATAACAGGAATTGGAAGGATTTGTATAAAGCCGGGGGTTGTTCTCGTCAGCCAATGTTTCTGCATAAAATACCCATCGCGTTTACAGAGATAAGGCGAACTTGATTGCGCCTAATGACATGGCTTCGACCAGTCCATTACCGCAGTGACTAGTGTTTCTACACCATCACTACTGCCACTGCTACTACTACTACGTATTTCTATACTACTACTACTACTACTACTACTACAATAATAATAATTATTATTAATTGTCTATTATTAATTGTCGTGAGATATCTAATTCAAATTATATTTGGTTAAAATAATATCCTTGTGTCATATTTTATAGTAAATAACTAAAAACCATACCATACCAACGATTACAAATAGTAACGTAATTCTATTTGTAGGCCTATAGATGTGACGTTTCGTTGTCATAATATTGACACGAGCACAACTTGTGTACGGGGTTTGTAAACGATGAGATGTTGTTTATACGTCTGTTTATACACTACTAGCTTTACCCGCTACTTCGCACGCGAATATTTGAATTTTAATAAATGTTTTAATATATTTTTTATTGTCTATGTCTATATGTCGTTCTGTCAGCTCGTATAACAATTTGGTATTCATTAGTCAAATTCTCTTCAAAGCTGTTTTCAACGCTTGTACTAAATTATTATGCTGGATCAACAGCCTTTGGAGATTTAAAAGTACCCGTTTATACAGCCTTTGGAGATATTTATAAAGTACCTGTTAAATCAAAAACGCTAAATTCTTATTTAAGTGTTACTGTGTTAGAAGTATTGTATAACACATTACACGATATGTTTTCCTCAACCATGTTTTCCTTTTATTTATTTCAACAGTAAAGTAAAAACCAAAAGCCGTTGTCACCTAACCTCACAAATGAAAACAACACCTATTTTCGTTTTGTATTAAGTAATAGAACAATTTACAATTAGTACACTTCTTCTTTTCCACATCGTAATATATCGATACAATCGCATATTATAGCCAATAAAACATCGAAAATATACTGCAGGAATGGATAAATGTACAGTTCCGATGCCGCTAAATATCATTTGTTTATTTACTTTTTAGTATGGTAATTACTTCTGGTCTCCATGGTGTTGTTGACATCTTTGTACGCGTCAACGAAACGGCATAATTAAAAAGGCCTAAATCGTGCCTATGGTTTTTTACATATGTAAGCTATACAGATGTACATATTTTGATACTTAGCTTTTTCATTCTTATGAAGGTTAATCGACGGTACAACCCATTTGCTTTACTTTTTCTGTTACTAACGTCTTCCTCTATTCTTCCACTTCTGTGATACTATTCCAAAGTATTCGTTCAACTCTACTTTATTTCCAACACCCGCTATTTTCACGATATTAATTGATGACTCGTTGGGCACTTGGTGAAACATATTAATACAAAGGTTTTGTAAAATATATAAAAACACTTGGTAAGTTTCACAAATTTTTTAATTAACTCTGACAGCTGTTTCGACTAACTAAGCCACTGTCAAAGAGGCGAGATTGTCAAAGATACTCGCCTCTTTGACAATGGCTTAGTTAGTCGAAACAGCTGTCAGAGTTAATTAAACAATTTGTAAAACTTACCCGCTATTTTATTAAAACGTTTAGCACACATAAGAAGTATTTCTTACAAGGCTATCATATTACTGCCACAGGAGCTACTGCATAGAACTTTGTCGTGAGTGAATCGTGACCGATTTCTTGCTTTTATCGAATTAAGTCGGCTTTTTAGTACATGCTAGTAGTCCAGTGGGCGTGATGTGGCAAAGGAACACATGAAACGTCAAATATGATTATCCAGTAACGTTAATTGAAATTTGGCATATATACTAGCGTTCAGCTAGTGCTACATTTTGCCTATTTAAGATAGGCCGGAGCAACTTTATGCAAATAAAAACGCCTGATGAACTATTAGTTTATTTGAAAAATGTTCAATATTATTAGTTATAATAATAAAACTATAGCATACCTTGTGAAATAGTAGTTGCACAATTTCTTAAGTTCCTTAGACCCATTTGTTGAGGTTGGGCCACTCCGCATTTTCTTTCGTGTGATTTCCTAATATTTATACGTGATCTTTCTTCTTCCTTTCATTGTTCCGCATTTGTTTCGTCCATCTTACAACTCTCATATTTTTTAAATCCCTCATTAATTGTGTCCCCTCATCTCTCACTCCGCTTTGATTTCAATTGGTATTAATCTGCGTTAAAGCTGTTTCTGCTTCCCTTCTGCACACGTGTATATACTAACACATTCTTTGGGCCTGTATTAGTTTTACTGTAGCTTCTCGTGTCAGTATTCCTTCTATTTCCCTATTTGTAATTCTTCAATATTCATCTTCTATTGTTTTATTTTTGCCATGAATCTTTCTTGTAATCTTGCTTACCAGTAGTTCAATATTATATATGGCTCCCATGTGTATCACCGAAGCAGCTTAGGAGTCAGGCAGGGTAGGCTGCCTTATGCTAGCCGTACGCCATACAAGGAAGGCAGTGTGGCCAGCACTACGCTTCAGCCGCCCATTATTATCCCTAGAATGTTATCCCAGATACTCATTTTCAACAGGCTGAGTAGACCTGGGGGGTGAAAAACACGCCATGATTTTATGGTGCGGGCCCGGGAATCGAACCCGGGACCTCTAGATAGTAGCCAGGTGAGTGCAATATTATTTTACCATAAAGTGTTACCTGAAATTTTTATTAAGTTTAAGTACTTACAATATATTTTTAATAATAATTTGTCATACCAGGAAAACTACACAGTGTCTTCTTTCACATGTCGATGGAGTAGGAGTTATATCAGAAGATGTTAAAGAGTCCTGTATTTTTACACACGTTACGAAATATTTCGTTAATAAATGCTGTTGGAATATATTTGAATAAATATTGTAAAGAGTAAATTTAAAATCAACAAATCATTTCTTAAGGCTATGACATAGGCGACTGGTGTAGCAATCATGTGCATCGTGTGTCAGGTTGACTAATGATGCCATTTCAAAAGTTCTGCAGCTTTCTAGGCGCCTTCGACAGCACGGTTCTACACGCATCACAGAGAAGACAGTATAAATAGTGGAATTTAGAATCGTCAGACGAATTTGCGATGTAGTGCGTGTTATTTTATAGCAGTATTTAGCGTTAAGTGGTAGTCCTAAATTGTCACTTATTGTATGCGGATGTTTTGTAACGACTTCGGCCGTTACGTAAGAATTTAAAACTAGACCACCGTCCTAGAGGAAGCAAAAAATTGGCTGGAGCCCATTGTGACAGGACTTGCAATTAAAAACGCTTGTTTAATAATAACAACTTTTATTGAATTTCCTCATATCAATATTATACAGCTTAATATCATCTGAGTATAGAATAATATTCAAAATTCAAAACCAGCTCTTAATTTTCCTTTTGTTTTAAATATCTTCACATATACATATATACATAGAATATGTGTTCATAATAATAATAATAATAATAATAATAATAATAATAATAATAATAATAATAATAATAATAATGTTATTTAAACAAGAATTCATTAAGCACATAACAGGTGGATCCTTTAGCAGTTAATCATATAATTCAAAATATAAGGTATAATCACAGACCTGGTTCTAAAAAAAATTACTGCTCATAGATATAGTTTTATGTGAGTGATTAGGTATATATGTACACTGTATGAATGATCATTAGCGGTTACAGTCAGCAATAGATTACTGAAGTACTAAAGAATGGATCCTTTATAAGTTTAAGCAGAATAAAAATTACAGCAATAAGTTATAATCAATTACATGAAGTTTTAAATGCAGCCTTTAAACAATTAATATATTACTGATAAGTTATAATTTTCCATCTTACTTTACATTCTGAACTCATTTTAAAACAGTACAAAATTTCTAATGACTCTTCAGCATTGGGTTTCAGTTGATTATCACAATTAAATTATTTGAAAGGGTTAATAGCAGGCTTCAACAGATCACATCCTGTTCTCTTACTATAATTTCAATTTTGAAAGTTAATTAAACTGTTACGGAATCAAACACTATACTTCAGAAATCTTTACGGCAATATCTTTACAAGAATTTAGAGTTTCATTTAAATCAAAAACATCTGTGCACTGCTGCTCACTGAGTTAGTAAATGGAATGTTCCCACCTGTTTTAGTGACTGACTTAGCATTGCGAAGAACTCTGGTTACTCTGGTTGAAATGTGTGGTGTGTGTGTGTCGGAGACCTGGAAGTCTACGTGCTCTAAGGGGTCAGCGAGCTTCGAGATCTTGGATGCATTGTGTGGTGTTCTCTGGCTTATATAATTTTGTGTAATCAGGGTTCCCGACTAAGCCGAGGAAACAGCTCAAAGACCTGAACATGAACATCTAGAACTTTCTTACTTCATCTACCGGAGGAATAGCCATGAAGCCACACCAACACCTGTAATGTAGGCCACGAGATTGCCACCTCACTCCCTTCGACAAAAATCAGGTGATACCAAACCATTATATTCTTTTATACGTAGAGATGTACTCAAAAGACCCAGTGAACCAGTTCTATCTATCAACCACAACACTTTCAAGTTTTTAAACATTTAATTGGATCCCCAATTAACGGGACAGTATAGTGTGTGAACTGGGTGTGAAATCAATTGTAAATTTTATTAATTTGTTGTAAAATTGTCAGCTCAGAGACTGGCATGTATCTTAGACAGTTCAACATTCAAACGTATAATTCCCTCTTATTTCAGTATATGTGTTTCATTACAGCTTTTAAGTCATTCATTCAATTTGTAATTTCTCGGGTTCAATTTAGTGTTCATTTTATAAATATATTTTATAAATTTTAAATTCAGTTTGGTTCATATTGTATAGAAATTTCTGGGGTAGTTAAGTGGATTCACAAGTTTAATCCTGAGGGGGTGCATGTTCATACAGTATTAAACGTGTTGTTCAGACAGGTTAAATTATGCACCGACTGGCAAACGAACATGTCGGTCTCTGGGCCAAAAGTACTTTTAAAGGGGTTATAAAATTCATGACATATTTCTATTTTCACTACTTAGCAATGTTTATATATATATATATAAATTCTATTAATTAATTATGATAACTGGGGGGGGTGTTCATTGTTTTCTAAATTTTTATTTCTCACAGTATAAGAGCCCAGTGGGGCAGAATTGTATAACAGTATTAGGCACTTAGCCAATTTTGGATTTTGTTATGTCCTGGGGACTACTGGAGTTGCATGAGCATTATCTAAAACACATGTCATGTGTTATGAACCAATTAAGTTTTGTAATCCTAACATGGATGTCCGTAAAAGAATTATTAATATACCTCATGGGGGTAAGAAAAGGGCGTGGCAAGAGATCTTTGTATAATTGTATTGTATTGTGGAACATGTGATGTATTGTACATTTGTGTGTGTATTTTGGGGGGTTATATGTATTGTACATTTAGGTGTATTTTTGGTGGGGAGTTTAGATATAGGGTTTTTAGAAAAGAAAGATGAAACATAGGATTATATATCCTTTTAATTTTAATAACAAGTATTTATTCTATCTCAATTAAATTTTGCTGAATATTTCTTCTAAGAAAGTAATTTATTTTAATTAACTTGAATAACAAGGATGTGGATTTGTCACTATTTAACTTTTAATTAATTTGTTTGAGAATTTGTTATTATAATTAATATTACCAAGATATAAAAATTATCTCCATTAAGTTCACTGGATCATTTTAAAGTGAACATAAAAAAAATAAATTTTATATTATTAATATTTTACAGGAAACTTTATTTCAAGAATAGTAATGATTTTTAAATTTTAATTCATTTTTAAAGAGAGATAACAAATATATTTTATTTGTGTTAATAAATATTTTCAGGTGACATTGTTGAAGGTGTAGAAATTATTTTAATTAACCATTTAAGGGGATAATAAATTTCTGACTATTATGTTTATTGATTTTGTTATTAATATTGTTTTCAAATGGAGATAGAATAATAAAAGGGATTTTATTTTAATTTATGAGTTTTCATTGCAAGTCCCGTCTCACTGGATCCAGCGCATTTTTGGCTTCTCTAGGCTTTGGCCTAGTTCTAATTAACTTGTGGCCCCTCTTAAAAAAAAAAATTTCAAAAAAAATTTTCAAAAAAATAATCTTTTTTTTTTACTACCTAAGTTAAAGAGGGGTTACATTTGGTAGCAGAGCGTGGTTACAATGTATGTAATAGCGCGAGTTCGGTTGCGCTCGGGGCGGTTCTCTCCCAAGTTGTAGACGACGCTAGGCAGCCTGTGGCTTTTATTTCCCGGACGTTGACCCAGCAAGAACGAAAATCATCTGTTTATGAGCTAGAGTGTTTAGCTGTAGTGTACGCTCTAGACAAGTTCAGGCGTTTCCTGGAACATGCTGAGTTCCTGCTCGAGACCGACAATCAGGCTCTCTCATGGCTTCTGGCTCATCCCCGGCAACTGGGTAAAATTGGTAGATGGGTGGTGAAAATCTCATCATTTAAATTCACCGTGCAACACATTAGGGGATCTCAAAATGTGGTTGCAGATGCCTTGTCCCGCATGTTTTCCCAACCCAGTGATGCCCAATCTGAGCAACCCTGTTCCGTTCTTTTAGACTTTCCTTTAGCCTTCACTGGTGTGTTACCCCATCAGTTAAACTACGAAGTGCTGGGTCCAGTCATCCAAAATATCAAGCAGGGTAACGTACAGGCCCCTTATTTCTTGTCCAAGGGAGTCCTCTGTTGTAGAGAGAGAAAAGGACGTGCACCTAAGATCGTGCTGCCTAGCAAGTTAGTGCCCATGGTCTTCAGCTATTACCATGATTCCCCAGTAGGAGGCCAAAAGGGAATTTCTAAGACCATTTCCAGTGTTAGGAAACATTTTATCTGGAAGGGCATGGATAGGGACATCGCGACAAGGGTTAAGAGCTGTCATCTTTGTGGCTTGAGCAAGCCTGCCCAGAACACCAAACTAGGGTTGTTATCATCTGAGGTGGCGAGCAGACCGATGGAGAAGTTGTTCATCGACTACGTGGGGCCGTTCCCCCGTAGCAAGTCAGGTAATGCTTACCTGCTTGTTTGCGTGGATGCTTTTTCTAAGTTTGCCTGGCTACTGCCCTTACGGCAGGCAACCGCTCGTTTAACCATTAACGCGTTACAAAACCAAGTGTTTCAGCATTTCGGTCTTCCGACCATCATTGTTTCGGACAATGGCCCGCAGTTTATTTCAAGTGAATTCCGGCGTATGTGTTTCGCCAGTGGGATCAAACACGTAACCACTTCCCCTTATTACCCACAACCGTCCCATGCGGAGAGATTCAATCGGAATCTCCGGTCCGCCCTGATTGCTTATCATGCAGAGGAACAAACCACCTGGGATCAGAATCTGAAGTGGTTACAATTAGCTTTCAACACGGCCCGACACGATAGTCATCAGGCCGTGCCCTTTAAAATTCTGTTTGGATTCTCGCCCGCACTCCCGTTGACCAATCTGTGGGATATCGAAGATCTTCTGCCGCGGGAGCCCAATAATAAAACAGCGGAGAGGTGGAAGGAAGCTCGGAAGAATTTGCTGCGAGCGCACGAGCGGGTCCGTCGGCGTTATAATCAGGGGCGAATTCCAAACCCCTTCCGAATTGGTGACTGGGTGTATTGCCAAAGCCACCCACTCAGCTCAGCCGCAGACAAACGTGCCGCAAAGTTATGCTACCGCTGGTCGGGGCCGTACCGCATCCTGGGATTCACGTCACCGGTGACGGCCCGGCTGGGCGTACCGGGGGACAATACTAAAATAGTGGTAAGCCACATTTCAAAATTGTAACGCTGTCGGGGGCAATCGAGAACTTTTGAAGGGGGTTAGTCCCCGTAGAGATAGGGCGGATGTCCTTTTAAGGTGGCAGTCGTGTTCTGGCGTTAGTGGGCAAGCCTCAGGAGGTCGGAAGTCTCCGACGTCGAAACCTTTCCTTACTCTTTTTAGCTGTCTCTCTCTTTGCTGTGGGCTGACCCTGATCAGGTCAGCGTGCAGCACCCGCACACTTACATACTACATACCTTCTTTCGTCTCTTTCGTTTTCTTTCTGAGCCTCTGTTCTCCTGAGAGCAAGTGCTGCTGGGCCGACCTAACCACGATGACCACCGGTTTGTTTTGGTGAGGGGGTACACTGCAGGGTACTCTCCTGGCGTTTAACTGTGAGGCAACTATGTTGCCCTTTTGGGGTGAGGGTGTGCCGAATCCAGTATGAGATCGGCGATTGCCCAGAAAATAACGTCCCGGTAAACGTTAAACGCAGTACTAATTTAATGCGGTTTAATCTGTGCTGCACTCTTTCAGTATAGATAAGCACTATTCTGAGTGCTCTAGTGAGCGTTGATCGGTGCTGCACTCTGGTGCCTACCTCTGTAGGCAAGCGAGGAGGCCGGGGACAGTATCAAATAACTTTGTCTCGCTTTGTTATTAATATTGTTTTCAAATGGAGATAGAATAATAAAAGGGATTTTATTAATTGTTTAATTTATGAGTTTTCATTGCAAGTCCCGTCTCACTGGATCCAGCGCATTTTTGGCTTCTCTAGGCTTTGGCCTAGTTCTAATTAACTTGTGGCCCCTCTTTAAAAAAAAAAAAAAAAAACTTTTTTTTTACTACCTAAGTTAAAGAGGGTTTACAGCATGCTGGTTCACCTGACGGCTTCGGGAAGTGGCATATTCCTAGCTCGCTCTGCCCATGGTGACGGATGGTCTTGTCACCATGTTCGAAACCCCTTCTCTTGTCTAAGGCAAGGACCCTGTGAAAAATAATGTTTGTAGTTGCCGTCATCACTACAATTCACTTTCACACTTTCTCGTCAGCGAGCACACTCCACACTCAATGTCACAATCTTGCTAATACTTCAAGTGCGTTTAGTTATAACCAACATTCAATTGGCCCATAGCAGGGATTTTAAATATCAATAGCTGCATTAAATATTAAAGTTACATATAACCCTTTCATTACAAATTGAAAGCCCTAAAATTTACTAAAATAATTGCATTTCATCTCTTTTAATTTTGAAACCGTTAATTAACCACGTGCTCAGTTACTTGAAACAACATGCGATTCTATGGACGGCAAAAGGCCTTAAAAATTAATTCTAAAATCTTGGATCACACACACACTTTTAGACAAATATAATAGTTACAATCTTAATAATACCCATGTTAATTAGTGCCGAAGAAAAATAGTTACTAACCTGAAACTGCTTTATAATCTACTCGCCCATAGTGAATAGTATGTTACATATAGACAAAGCACCTTCCCTGGACCGCCGATGAACCTCTTGGAGTGGCTTTTAACGAAATGAGAGTGAGAACAACGTTTCTTCAGCCGAAATCGGCTTGGTAAACAGCACATTGAAGATTGTACACTTCCAGGGGTCAGCTGACCAAAACGGCCGGTTAAATTAATTCGTCACAGCGGCGGCACTTCAAATTCAAAATCTGCCCGAAACAATTCTCTACTAAATTATACCAATGCCGTGACTCGGCTAGCCACGGCACAGTTTGTAAATGGTAACTTTTATTATCTGCTTGCAATAGATTGTAATGAACAACTGTGAACTTGGAAAATTGTTGGATACGAGTATCTTTGTGTATAGTGATACTAAAGTTGCAATTAACGATTTCTGTAGTGTTCACTGTTGTAACGGTGGTTCTAAGATAGGGATGTAAAAAAGAAAATGAAGTTAAAACGAGCATTTTAATGGCTCTTTCGTTTGATTTCATTTATCAGACTTATATGCCTTTAGAAAAACAAATATTCAAACGAAACAAAAATAATCAAAACAGGCATTACTAATTACAGTACATAGAATAATCTTCACGATGGCTACTAACATCTGAACATCAATGATCTGAAGTAAAAAATAAGTCTTTAATATATTCATATGTACTCTGCGATAATATACATTCATATAAAACCACAGTAACCAGCTACGAACTGTTGCACCATAGTTTGGGACTTAATTAACGTATCGGTGTCTCAACATGACGTCTGCTAACAATGTCTGTGCTGCGTGTACTGAAATATGTCTAGTTATGTACTTTTACACATAAAATATTTCATAAATAATTAAGAAAATCAGGATTTTAATCGAAGAGTTGAACAGCTTCTTGTAGTTTCTTTCCGATCTACTCAAGACATGACCATAATATTTAATAGACAGGGGCCTGTTCCTCAAGATTACGCTGTGTAAAGGGAAACCGAAATCGTACCATACGTCAAAGAGAATAAAATTTTAGTATATGCAAATAAATTTACAATATATTACAGATCTTAATCTATCAATATATTGAGTATAGCGCCATTACTTTATTTTAGATTCTTCTAGATCAAGAAAAACAAAATTTATTTGAACGGTAAGTAAAATGCTAGTTATCTAAATGTTATATTTAATGTAATAACAGCTTAGGTAAACAACCAATCATGACATAATTTATAATTTATTAAATATTATTGTGTAAAGTGACTCTAAGGTTATACCACTTTCTGTAAGCAAAAAAGAGATATCCTTATATGAAGAGGAATTTAAATTCAAACATTAACAAAATAAGTGGAATGAATTGCTGAACGCTGATAGACTTTTAGCATCGATATCGATAAGAATGGTACAATGTTGGTTTTAGAGATGATGAAGGTGAAGAACTAATAGGCTACAACTAGATAATGGCAGAGGATTTAGTTTTAGATAATGGTACAGCTTTAGATAATGGCTTCAGTTTGGTTTTGGTCACATCCAGTGCCGGATTTAAGCGTAGGCTACATAGGCTGCAGGCTTGGGACCCGCACCACAAAGAGGCCTGTACCACAAACAAAAAGAAAATAAGAACAGTCAACTTGCATAAAATTTTTTTGGTTCGTGTTCCAGAGAACAGTAAAAGTTGTTAGAGGAAAAGGTGGTATTATGAGTCATGTATAGGATAGAGTGGGGCAAGAGTGCGCACTTAAATTTTAAATTCATCTTAAACTGCACTCATTGCACTGAGTCATTATATTTTGACAGAAACATCACGAATCCCTTAAGGTTCGTTTAAGACTCTCTTTTTATAATTTCAGCTACTACAACACATGCGAATAAATATATTTCCAAAATGGGTCAAATGCGAAGTTTTGTCCCCTTAGGTGAGGCAAACGTTTGCAGTTAAATTAATTTAAATAAATTAACTTTATTTAATTTTAAATAACTTTATTAATTACTTTTTTCTTTACTAATATATTTGACCATTTTTTATCTATTAGCTTTATTAAAAAATTATAATTAAAACGTTGATTTATAGTCATTTTGACACAATGTAAAAGTATTACAATGTTGTAACGACATATTACAGTTGAACGAATGTATTATAGTAGAAAAGATGTAAGAAACTAATAATGCTCACTTCAAACAGTAGTGGGGTACGATTTATAATGCGAATTTTCGCCCCACCAGTCTGTGCGAACTTTTGCTTCACAGGCTACTCAATCTTACGACAACATTTCTTCGATGAACGGCAAGTACAATGGCCTCCAATGGCTCCCAGACCCCCCGGTAGTTGGGGGGCCCGCACTACATGTTCAGTCTAGGAGTCCACTAACTCTAAATCCGGCCCTGGTCACATCTGATATCTTGATGTTTCCACCAGATATCCAGCGTCAGTAAAACTCAGCTGAAGCTACGGTCATTGTATGACACAACGGCTTTTTTATTCCACGGAAAACTTGATGCAAAACAAAGTGATTGAACAATTAATTTTCATATGACAGGGAATTTTTAATTCCTGTCTAATGAAAACGTCAGACAAGATATTACAAGGAAATAAATAATTTTAAAAACATTGAATGGGTAATTTCTTGAGTTTAAATAGTTCAATAGCTGTATTACGTATTATTGCCGTACCGAAAAGGTGTGGAGACACGGTAAATGATATGAGTTGTGACGTGTTGGTACCTTCTTAGGCGAGTGTGAATTATGGGCGCAGTCGGAAAGCGTTTCAACGTAATTGGCTCACGGTGTAAGTGGTAATTAAACGTACAGAGAGATTGGCGCCAGACACAACCGCAGCCCTGGCAACACATTATGTAAACATTACATGATATATTACACACACACACACATATACATTCCAGTTACGTTGAAGAATTATGTATTCATTCTCTTACCATACTTTATGTTCTCTGTAGGCATCCTAAATAATTAATACTAAATCTCTATCCAAAACTGGAAATATTGTGTGCATTCAAGAACCGCGCCGTGTAAAGTTAACGTGGACAGTCACTTCGACATGAGGAAATAAAAAAAAAATTGTAAAGACTTGAAAAAATGTTTAACAAAATGTCACGATAAGGAAACTGAATTCTTCTAACTGTAGTAAGATAGAGTTAGTCAAGACCGTTCGATGACTAAATAAACATAGGCCTAAATAAAAAATGATATTGAAAGTTAATTTACTTTTGGAAAGACTGTTTTATTATTGTATTAAATGTATACGCCTTTGTCTTTAGCGGGTAAATTGTGAGAAAATTAAATAGGCCTCAGACGTAACTGTTATCACGATGTCAGGCAAAACTCTTACAGACTTTTTAAAGGTTTACTGTCGTAGTACAATTATTGTCACCGAATGGTAAAGTTTTTATTATCCTTGCATAAAAAATTAAAGTACATATTATTGCAATTAATGTGTATAGTAAAAATCGAACTTTTGCATGGAGGTTGAAGCTTATGAACATTCATCGTTTCTCTAAATTATTATTTAAATTAACAACTTGACAGGTAGTGTCTGATACAATATCTAACATATTGTTACGACGGTCTACTCAATCGTCGTAGGTACAGTGGAAAACAAATTAAGTCAAGACGCCAATTAAATCACTAATCACCAGCTTTAATTTTTACAGTTAAACAGTTCGTAATTAACAACACAGTCTACTATAACAAATCAAATATAAATTGTTCATACGCAATAAAATGTTACTAATATTAAACACAATTGTATTACAATTACACCGCCCGATTATAAAACGCAACACTTTTAAGTAATAACCACTTGAACGCGCACAGTAATGTCGCCCGATAATAACTCTCGAACCGAACTGTAAATATATCGCTGCTATACTGACTCTAAGGCCGCTGCCGCCATGTATTTATACCCACGCTCACAGACGAGAACCTTCCTATACCCTGATTAACGAAAGAAAGTGACTGGTGGAGCGACCGCGCGGCGACCGAGTTTGTAGTAAAAACATTCCAATTAATAACCTCGTGGAATCGTAAAATACAGGGCTAGAAATGTCTAATGAACTGTATTTTAATCATCAATTAAAGACGTTTTTAACAAACTTCTCTAATTTTTTAAATCTTTTTTCAATTAATTTACATTGAGAGTTAAATAAAAAAATACACGAATTTGAATTAAAAATTTAGGGTTTTTCATTTTTATTACGTAAGAACTTAGAGGTTAAGCATCGGAAAACATTTCTTGTAGACAAATGGTAGTCCACCTTCTTTAGTACAATATATCAAAAATTGAGATTCCTACGATTAAAATTAACGACGTAATTAATTTGTTTCTAATGTCCTGTTAACTCAGTTGTTAAAAGTTGTACATGAATGAGATTTGCGTGACGCTCTCTTTAGATAACTAAATGTAGAAGACATATACAACTTACACCTTGTACGTGATAGGAATACTACAATGGATTAATATATAAAGTGAATTTCACAGAGAGCAATGCGTGGCGCTCTGCGGCGGAAGTACAGTCAGAACCTAGTGGACCCATTTTATTCGCGCGCTACCGTCATTCCAGCGTCTCGGCCTCTCCTTTATGTCTACAAATAGCACACGCTTCCAGAAAAACTGAACCGTTATACGCACACTAAGGGTAAGGGAAACTTCCAGCTTTCAGTTTAGTTGATGTGGTGGTTGAGTGATGTCCGGTTGGTGGTTATCTTGATTTTATGTGTGAGTTTCTTGTGCTTTCATTATAAATTGACGTGTTTTTAAGTTATTTTGTGTGAATATACTTCGGTGGCTGAGCATGGAGCAACGTAACGAGGCTGAACCAAGGAAACATAGGGGAAGACCTAGGACTCGAACTCCAAAGAAAAGACAAACTTTGGGCCGAGGCGTACCTATGAAAGGACAGTCAAGAGAAATTGTGTGCAAAGTGCGGGAATATTTTGATAGAAAAAAGGCGAACAAAGATCCTTTGATTCCGGTTAATAATGCAATACAGCGAACTGCAGATGCTCTGAAAATACATAAAAATACAGTTGTGCGAGTTTGCAAGGAAAAAGAATTGAAAGAAATACAAGATGACAGTAATAGCCAACTTTCAACTCCGGGCAAACAGCGGAAACAGGAGAAAACTGTGACAAAACTTGACACTTTTCAGGAAGACGCTATACGAAGACATGTATATCAATATTACATAAGAAAAGAATATCCCACTTTGAAAAAACTCTTATTGGAAAATGAAGAGCTGTTTAATGGCAGTCTGTCTTCGCTTAGAAACGTGCTAAAAGGTTTAGGATTTACGTGGAGAAAATTTTCGGGCAGAAAAGTGATTATGGAGAGAAGCGATGTCGCTGCCTGGAGGTGTCGTTTTCTTCGCCAAATCAAAGACGAGAATTTCGATAATATAATTTGGCTCGATGAGACCTGGGTCAATGTTGGGCATTGTTTGAAACAAGGATGGACTGATGAGTCACTTCAGGGGACAATGTTAACACCTATAGGGAAAGGTGAACGATTAATAATATGTCATGCAGGTTCTTCAAAAGGGTTTGTTCCAAATTCCCTTCTACTATTTAAATCGAAAAAAACCGGTGACTACCATGAAGATATGGATCACGACAAAGTCTTCGGTTGGTGTTCTGAAACTTTGCTAAATAACCTAGAAGAGCCTGCAGTAATAGTCATGGACAATGCTCCCTACCATTCTAAGCAAATTGATAAAGCTCCCACAAGCAAAGATAAAAAAGCTGACATACTTGCATGGCTGGATAGGAAAAATATTCAATCTACAACCAACTTGAAAAAATCAGAACTTTTGGAATTAGTGAAATGGCACAAGCCCCAGAACAAAAGGTATTTTGTTGATGAATTGATAGAGAGCAGAGGTCACAAAGTGATAATGCTACCACCTTACCATTGCCATCTTAACGCCATTGAGCTTATATGGGCTCAGGTTAAGGGGTATGTTGCCGAAAACCACAAAATGTTTACTTTAAAAGAAGTTGAACGACTGATTAAAGACGGATTTAATCGAATTACTGCTGAGAGGTGGAAGCAAGTAGTGGACCACCAAAAAAGTTATTATCAATGCATGGAATAACGAAGGACTAATGGAAGAAGCTGTGGAGGAAATGATTATATCCGTGGGAGACAGCAGTAGCTCCGAGGATGATAATTGTTCAGAAGATGATAATACAGTAGTGATGACGATCCAATGGAGGGTATCAGAGAACTTTCGTTTGAAGACTACTAACTCACAGCTATAAGTGTTTTTTATAGAGTGTTTTAATAGTTTATTTTTATGATTTACACACATATTTTATGAGCGGATTCCATAAAAGCTGAAGAACACTACAATACTTGTAAGTACCGTACTGTATTTATTATTTATTTGTCAATGCTAATAACAAGTAATTTACTAATTGTTTTTACATTTCAATTACATTATAACAGTAAAATACTGTTATAATTATGCAATATCTGGTAGACCGAGCTTTGCTCGGTAGTTTTAAACTGTAAACTGTATTTCATAGTTAAATAATTAGTTATTGAGAAATTTGAATGGCATTAACAATTTCCCAGTAATTACACTGCACTTCAATTAGTAGTGTTAAAGCTGATCACAAAACAAAAACAGTTTATTAACAAGAAAACAATAAATACCGTACCGCAAAAGAGTAATAAACAATCATTCAAGACACTCCATCTGTTATAAAAAGCATGTAGTTCAACTAAACCACAAAAGTCTGGTCAGATGTACGTTTTTGACAGATCTCCAGGTAGAAGATTAGATTAAATAAGTAGACAGATAACTAAGTATATAGGTTGGTGACTCGTAGTAAGTTGGCTATGTGTCAATGTGTGAGCCGTGAGCGTATGCACCACTTTCTTTGGGCTGTTACTGTACCTTGACTCGATCGCGCGCCGTTGAGCGATGTTAGTTCTAATTTTCCTATATTAACTGATTGCGGTTATATTTCGTAATATTTGAAGGTTACATACCACTTTGTATTGATGAATACAATTTTGTTATGCTTATTGTGAAAAAACACAATGAAAAAATTATTAATAACGGAGTTAACAGTACATTTGGAAAAAATTAATAACGTTGTTAATATTAATCGTAGGAATCTCAATTTTTGATATATTGTACTAAAGAAGATGGACTACCATTTGTGTACAAGAAATTTTTTTCTGATGCTTAACCTCTGAGTTCTTACGTAATAAAAACGATAAACCCTAAATTTTTAATTAAAATTCGTGTATTTTTTTATTTAACTCTCAATGTAAATTAATTGAAAAAAGATTTTAAAAATTAGAAAAGTTTGTTAAAAACGTCTTTAATTCATGATTAAAATACAGTTCATTAGACATTTCTAACCCTGTATTTTACGTTTACGTTTCAACGAGGTTATTAAGTGGAATGTTTTTACTACAAACTCGGTCGCCGCGTGGCCGCTCCGCCAGTCACTTTCTTTCGTTAATCAGGGTATAATTGCGTCTTAGCGCTCGTGTGAACTACGTAATTAACTGCGGCCTTGACACAGTCCGCGCGGCTGGCGCCTCCGAGAAACTTCTCGATAATGCGTCGACAAGCACGTACGCCACAAGCGTTACGTCGAGATTCTTCTGGCACATTAGACAAACACGTAGATTGTTCTGTGATGTCGCAACACTTCCCCCTCCTTAAGTCTGTTCGTCCCGAACTGGCAAACCGTCTCTGAAGTAATACTCGACCAGGCGATCTAGGTGGACGTCCTTGCGAAAGATAATTCTCCCGTTCTTCGAATTCAGTCTCGTGTGATCCGAAAATCACGTTCCCAGGAATGCGAGTCTTCCGCTCAACCACTAGTTTCGCTGGAATCACTCCCGTTGCGTCATGTATTTATGACCTAAACACCACTGGCTGATCCAAGTTTGTTCGGTTCTCGTCAACAACCTCTTGCGTAACCTCATCTTCAGCCACTTTGCCCTCGGGCCCTTCTATCAGCTCAGGAACAAGCAAGAGTTTTGTCTCGACACCCATAGTTGGCTTTCCAATCACTTCTTTTGTCGTTACACTTATTTGTATTTCCTCTGCTAGTTCTTCCTCCTTTTCCGCTTGCAATAGGGAGGTCCCTCTTGACCAGACCTGTTGACTTTTTCTTCGACTAATGCCACTCGCTTAATCGAATGGTTGGTAGACCCTGTCATTTTATCTTCTCTTCAAAGCTTTATCTTCTCTTGGCCAACCTTCACTTCAGGACATTCTCTCTTAAGACCACAACGAATCCGTAGGCATTCATAATGTCCGTGCCAAGAATCACTTCATCGACAATGTCTGCAACGAGCATTTGGTGGCTAAACTCGAGAAGACCCAGGTGTACACGTACGTCTACCTTTCCTAGCACCTTGACGGGGCTTCCAGTCACAGTCCGTATTGTACAAGACCTAATTAGAGGCTGGCGGTTGCTGACTTAAGTCAGGGCGCACAATGGACACTGTTGCGCCGGTGTCAACTGTAAATGTTGTTTGTTTACCTTCCGCAAATCCATTAACGATCAAGTTTCCACTGGTCTTATGTAGCGTGGAAACTGTGTGCTGTTGTGGGGCTTTACTTCTCCAATTGGCGCGATCACTCTCTTCTCTCGGTATCTTCTTCTCCCAACAGTCTACCTGTAGATGACCACGTTTTCCACAGTTGTAATATTTCGGTCTTCTGTCTTTTTCTAATCGTTGCGACTCTCTTAAACTTTTGAATTGTTTGTCAGACAACATTGTATTTCTGCACCCATCGTAACGGCAATGTGATGGCACAAACCCATTAATGTAGCGGGACACTGACTTGGCAGCTTCAAACTATAGGGCGTGAACAAGAGCTTCTGAGCTATTCCGGTGTCTTGCCATTCGTAACACTTGCTGAAGTTCACAATCTCCGATGCCATCAATAAATGTCTGCACCGCAAACCTTATTCGGAAGTCTTCTGGTGCTTCAGGATAGGCCAATCTAATCAATCTGTTGATACTTGCTTCAAACTCTTGAAGACTCTCCCCGGAACGTTGTCGTCTTGTTCTCAACTCAGCGTAGTACACCTCTCGCAAATGTTTATCACCGTAGCGTAATTCTAGAGCTTTTATCAACTCGGCATAGATGTTCTGGCTGTCATGTGGGACTTTCTGTAGTAGTTCCGCCGCAGGTCCTTTTAATGCGAGAACGTGTGAGACTGCCTTGTCTTTCTCTGTCCAATTATTTGCGCATGAACGTGGTTATTGGTCTGTCCAATAACCACTTGAACGCGCACAGTAATGTCGCCTGATAATAACTCTCGAACTGAACTGTAAATATATCGCTGCTATACTGACTCTAAGGCCGCTGCCGCCATGTATTTATACCCACGCTCACAGATGAGAACCTTCCTAATTGCGTCTTAGCACTCGTGTGAACTACGTAATTCGCTGGTCACAGTTTTTGACCGTCTGTTTATTAATCTTGTTGTTAGCCTATTCCAACCTCCTCTACTCTCTGGTGGTGAACATTCTCGTCTACTTTTCGAGAGGCTGCGAATTCAAGACCTGTCGATGTTCACTCATCAACCTGACACCAACTGAGTGGCTGCGATATGCAGCGCCTCCTGAAGAGAAAGTTGCATTATAGCGCCTCCTGAATTATAGCTGGTTGAAACGTGCAGTTTTGTATACATAATTTACTTTTGTACATAATTTTTTTCCTCTGAAGATTTGTTTTCATAAAGTCTTGTTTTCCAAATGAGGAAAGCCATGTTATTGATAACTACTAAACGAATGGATAGATTTAGCTTTCTAGATTTCTGGTTTTATGTAACATTTTTTTGTGTTAAACAAGTCTCTCTGTTAAATGTTTTAGTTTACCCTAATAAAATTTAATTTATAAACGGACATTCTAAATAATTGAATTCCTAACGGACATTCTATTATATTTATTTATAAATTTATAAAATAAAATAAATTAAATTAGATTATAACTTAAATTAGCTTTCTTAGGTTTTATTCTATAAAATTTACTGGTTTGTCTATTTTGGGTACAATTATTAACAAAATTAGTTCATTTTAGGATTAATATTGTATGTTTAATTTTGTTTATTTTACCATTCGTTTTTGTGTCACATCAATTTAGTGTCTTTACAGATTGTATGAGTTTTGTATGAGTAACTTTTCTTTACAAATTAAAAAAATATAACTTCATTAAAACAAAGCTCCAGATGCCAAAAATGAATCTTTAGAAAAAGTATGTAGTGGGAAAACAAACAATACGTTAATTCTAGAACTTTTTAAAATTAATACTAAAAATGATAACATTAAAAAACGTCCTTTTCTTCTTATGGTGCTACCTTCCGTCGAAGGTTGGCTACGGTCCCAACATCGCATTCAGCCTTCCTGAATAAGTCCGTGGATCTGCAGTGGAAACGTTCAAACAGGCTTCTCACACAATTCTTTTTTATCCTAAGAATCTTCTGTTTACGATTTTAAAGTATGAGCTGTAGATTATCATATTTGGGTTTTCGCAAAACACGGTTAGCATCATTTTCATCTTTATAAATGCGGTTCTTGCACTTATATAAAAAAAATTAATTTCGAAATATTTGTAAATGGAAATTTTTAAAAGTATTTAAATAAATTGTACACGTACATACATACTTTCCTTTTAATACATGAGCTGCTTTTCAAAATAATTCAATTTGTCAATTTCATTTTTCAAACAGATATAGGCTATGATGATGGTAGTTTGAACTACTGAAATTCGTATATTTTTGTCAGTGGTAAACAGTGTTACCTTATTTATTGAACACACACACACACACCACACACACACCACACACACACACACGCGCGCGCGCGGAGCAAAAGTTAACCGTAGAAGCAAAAAGAGCAGACAGACTGCCAGGCACCGAGGAAGATAATACTACCAGACACCGAAAGTGCTCTACACATACAAAAAATAAGTTTTTTAAGATACTGGTTTCTATCAATATAATAATATAGGCTATAAGCCTACGCACACCCACGTATTAATAGTGTTTTGTGCGTTACCAAGCCTACATACGTATGGTCGCGCTTTTAATCGGCATAGGAAAGGCGCCTGCCAAGTGAGATGCGAGCGCGTTGTTTAATCGACATAGGAAAGGCGCCTGCCAAGTGAGATGCGAGCGCGTTGTTTAATCGACATAGGAAAGACGCCTGCCAAGTGAGATGCGAGCGCCTTGTTTAATCGACATGGGAAAGGCGCCTGCCAAGTGAGATGTGAGCGCGTTGTTTAATCGACATAGGAAAGGCGCCTTACAAGTGAGATGAGAGCGCGTTGTTTAATCGACATAGGAAAGGCGCCTGCCAAGTGAGATGCGAGCGCGTTGTTTAATCGACATAGGAAAGGCGCCTGCCAAGTGAGATGCGAGCGCGTTGTTTAATCGACATAGGAAAGGCGCCTGCCAAGTAGGATGCGAGCGCGTTGTTTAATCGACATAGGAAAGGCGCCTGCCAAGTGAGATGCGAGCGCGTTGTTTAATTGACATAGGAAAGGCGCCTGCCAAGTGAGATGCAAGCGCGTTGTTTAATCGACATAGGAAAGGCGCCTGCCAAGTGAGATGTGAGCGCGTTGTTTAAAAAGTCCAGGAAATTCTTTCACCAAACTGTCACTTCCGCCTGATCGCTTGCTTTCTGCAAGAACAAACTTTCTGAGAGAGAAGAGATGAGGATCCCTTTATGGAGAGGCAAATTACGACTCGTACAAAGTCCGGCATTCCGGAGGACAATGTCATGTTGGCTTAAATCTGAGAAATATAATTTAGTGTAGCAATTAATCTAATATAATTTAATAGATAATACAATAATTGAAATAAACAATTTTATGTAGGTGAACAGTGCGCATAGATTTTTCACACTAGAAGTAAACCTTTATGAATTTACAAAATAAATTGAAGCTGTATGCCTATAGTTAATCGCTGTTGCAGACAACAATATAAAAACTTAGACATAAATCATGTTTGTATTACTCGTTTTGATTTGTTTGCAATATAAAAGTATCTACATGGTGTAACATGAACATTTGTTTATAAATATTTGGAAGGGATAATATTTATTTATGGCAAAAAATAATTTACTACAACCAAAATTGGAAACAGCTAAAGTGAATTTTTAGGAATAGGTCCATAAGTGAAGTACATCTGTGCTAATGGGGTGTGGTACTATCCTAATGATGAGAATAAAGTGTGTTGACGGAATGAGAAATGAGGAGGTTCTGAGCAGAATGAAGAAAAACAGACCACTTTTACTACCGATTCCAAACAGAATGACGAACTGGATAAGACATGTTATAATAAGAAAAATAATAACAACGGCTGTCATTGAAGAGCCAGTAGAAGGAGAAATAAGAGGAAGGAAGAGATTAACGATCATAGACGATTTTAAGAGTACATCGACTGTACCTTACTACTACACTAATACCCTACTCGATGGTAGGGTACAAGGAAAACAGAACAGAACAGTAGGGTAAAAGAACAGAACAGCCTGAATCAGGACCAACTAGACAAAACAGTTGTGTATGGTACCTGCCAATCTGTAGTACACATAATGACGTTGATGGTGGGGATGATATGAAGACTGGATATGACGACTCGGGTTGTTAACAATTAGGTATTTTATTACTTCTTGTTCTTTACCTTCCTTGTTAGGACTGTGTTCTGTTCTATAACAACGGTCCTAGATGCTGTCACTCCACCTCTTCCTTCACCTCTTGCTCTTTGGTTGGCTATCTCTTAACTTTTTCACTACCCTTGTGTCATCCATTTTTGATATGTGTTCATTCCATATCCTTTTTCTTTCCCCAATCCAAGAATTAATATCTGTTACATTACACGTTTCTCTTATATTATTGTTTGGCAACCTATCCTACCTTGTCTTTTCTAGTATCCTCCGTAATATAGTCATTTCTATAGTGTCGTTTTCTTTGAGTTGCTGCTGTATCTGGCTTGATCTCTGATGCGTAGGATATTACTGGACGCACTGTACTTTTGTAATTTCTAGTTTTCGCTTGTTATGTATTTTATTACTGTATCAGAGAATGTACGGCATGTCTCTGAAATCGTTAACAAAACGCAGCAGAACAATACTTCAGTGCCACCAGCGCACAGGGTAATAAAACTATTAATAGCCTATAGGCCTACTCCAACAGTATTCGCACTGATGACAGAAAACAGATTAACGTGCCATGAGAGTAACAAGTCAGATATGCAAAAGATTAAGTCTAGATTCACGTAAGGCTAACTGCCCTCCAGTAACAATTAACGGTCAACCAATACCCCAAGTTGAAAGTGCTAAGTACCTTGGGATGCATCTGGACAGGAGACTAACGTGGAAAAAACACATAACCTCTAAGAAGATTGAACTTAATCTCAAGGTCAGAAATATCTACTGGCTGATAGGCAGAAAATCGCGGTTAAGTCTCGTCAATAAAGTTTTAATATATAAAGCAGTTCTTAAACCGGTATGGACTTATGGTATTCGACTTTGGGGTACTCTAGTATGAGTAATATCGAGATTATACAGCGCTTTCAGTCCAAAACTTTAAGATCAATAGTCGACGCTCTATAGTTCGTCTCCAACAACTCTGTACACCGAGACCTCAAATTTCCAACTGTGACAGAAGAAATCATGCGCCTCTGCAGGACTCACATCTCTAAATTAGAAAAACATCCAAACCCCCTAGCAATTAATTTGTTAGATAATAGTGAAGATATTTATAGACTAAAAAGGCACAAACTGTTTGACTTACCATTCAGGTTTGTGTAATGTATTATCTGTATAGTAATGTCTGTGATATCTTTTCTGTAATATCTGTGTTTTGTATTCGTGTCAACATTAAGTGTTAATGTCAACAAGTGTAATGTGCCTTATAGGCCCAGTGTTTAACATTTAAACTTACTGTATCATGCCAGCATCAAGTGGAAGTGATTTTTGTTTATTTGCTTACATCTTTTTGTCATTTAGAATTGTAATTTGTGTATCTGTTTAATCTGTTAACAAAAACAAGAAGAGCTGTCAATGGTCAGCTCTTCATAATCATGTATGTGTTTTGTCAGACAATTTGTTCAATGTTCCCTTAGTCGAGCAGATAAAAAATCTGCAATAAATTGAAAAAAAAAATTAAGTCTAGATGAAACTTCTGTCCACATGGATCGCTGAAGCCACAGTGGTGACCACCTGTCACTGTCAATAACCTGTTACACACACTACTGTGGGTTACGTGTCAGGTAATTTCAGTGGTTTAGTTCTTCAGGTTTTATAGCTATGAAGACTATTTGTGTCGCACATTGTTCTGAATTTTGGACCACTATATTATTCTGTTCGACAGCAGGCAACTTTATACGTTCGCGTTTTCGCTAGAAAGTAAGTGAAAGTACTGTAACAAATTTCGTGCAATAAGTAAAAAGGTACGGTGCTGGCAGTTAGCAGCTACTGTGTTCCGGGAGCCATGTGTACGTATTTATTAATACAAGGCAATACGTGGAGCACAAATTGCCAGTAATTAGCATGAACTTTGGCCGTCCCTGCCCTTTGTGGCGTTTTTTTCCAACATAACACGTTTTCGTTGTTAGATAAAAAACATAGCACGTAGTAAACATACATACACACAGCAGGACACGTGTACGGGCAGAGTGATCTGTTTGCAATACCGGTGTGTAATGTCTCCCACACCACAGCACAACGTAGTCCCGGCCACGCTGAACACTTCTACTAATCTTATTACCGTTACTAATCTACAATTAGTAGGCTATATCGAAAACTTTGTTAAAAGAAATGTGGTGCTCACTTTAGTTCAGCCTACTTGTAATTTAACTACAATGGACCTAAGACATTACATTAGGTAAATCTTTATAGGCCTACACAGAGAAGAATTGTAATACAGGTTTTGAAGAAATCGATAAAAATGCGAGTCATTATATGTGTGAAATATAGGATCACATTTATGAGTAAAAAACATGTTTGTGTATTTTTAACAGATATAACAAATGATTACAAATTAATTAGGTATATTAATTTTTATAAAAAAATCCTCTTTGATTAATCTTTAACATTTCTTGCTAATTAAAGTTTCTAAGTAGTAACTGCGCCGGGCAATCGACTGCGTCTACAACCGGTAGGAATAATATACGTCTTCCCTAAATTGTTGTCATCTGGAATATGTGTAACGCTATAAGCAAGTTTTTGTTCAGTGAACAATTCCGCCATTTTGATGTTATTGTGTGTGTGTGTGTGTGTGTGTGTGTGTGTGTGGAGGGGGTTGGAAATTACGTGACTGCTCGTCATTTGTTTCGCATTAAGCCATGTCATCGCTGGCTGCAGGAATAATTGAATCCCCCACCCTTATATAACCCCCTCTCAATTACATTCATTTAGCTCGCGGATTTAGTTCGGAATTGCGCCCCTACCCAGGATAAATCACGCGTAACAAGATTGTATAATTTGAATGCCGGCACAGACACAACTCTGTTTTAATAATTCATAAGCTGAGCTTTTCTAACTCTACAATGAAAATAAAAAAAGTATAACCAACACTCAAATATAGGGGTAAAATATTTAAATCCTGTTGATAACTTGGCCGTTCGTAGGTGATTGATCTGTTTCATCGCGTTCCTCGGCAGGTTGCGATTCTATCCAGACTCTATCAGAAAAAAAAACGCTCAGGGGTAGATTGAGTTTCAGTTTAATGCACGTACACATAAACCACACAGAACGTATGAGCTGGGTTGAAATAAAAATCCAATACGCCTATATGGTGTGTTCAGATAACGCGATCGGGATTACTCACGTATATTTTAATAACACGCTTTCTTATCAGTGGGCTATGAAGACCGAACAGTCGCCAGTTTAACTGAGCTTTAGTCCTGGAAAATCAAATCTATTTAACAATTTCTCCCAAAAGTATTATTTTACTTTTTTGTTTTACACAAATCGTTATATTTTATTGTTTAAGCGACGCTGTTCATATTTACACTCAGCATTACTGAATATAACTAATCAAACAAAGATACGAATGAAAATCACAGTATTTTATTTATTTATTTTTAACAAATTCCAATCGATTCACCACCTCAATGTTCCTCAGTGTATTCTGGCGTGAGATACGATATGGTATGCTGAAAGACATTCAGTCGTAGAAATAACACGTGTTTTCTAATATAATGAATGAAATGTTATGAAGTAACTTATCATGAAATAGTTTTCATTAACATATTAATAGTGTATCATAATAGGATTAGTTTAATATCTCTATTCGAAGCTGTTAACAGAGCGGAAGAAGGAGAAATAGAACATAAATTCGACAAAATCGAATGAGAGAGAAAAAATGATGAAGAGAGAAAAGCCAAAAGTAGACAGTCGGATTTTACTACGTCGGCTCTGTGGGTTTCAGGTGAAGTTTATTTACTAATGGAAAATCAATATCTCTGGTTGAAGAGCGTTATACTGCAGACGTAAACCGTGAAATTTCGTTAACGGTACAACAGTATTTCATTGGAACTAAAGTAATAAAAAGTACAATGAAATTATTTACAGACACTATGAAACGTGAAATAAGTGGCACATGGAACAGATTTATTTATAAGACAACCCCAAACCACAACACGTTACCAAAATGTATTTATAATCTATTTATTTCAATTTTATGCAAGACTGAATAACACTGCGTAAAACAATTGGCTTATAATGATGCCGCAATTGATGATTCTGTATACAGTTAAGAATAGTCTTAGAGAGTAAAACATTCGAAATAAGTTATGTATAGCATATCTCACCAGAAACAAATAACCAGAGCAAAAATATTATGAAGATACGTAGTTGTGCAGAGTGACCAGCAATGGAGTTCAGAATCAGTGGGCTATGAATGATTTACATTTGGGAATTATTTACGGTTCTCCTAAATTATCTATTGGTTTGCCTTTATTTTAACTCAGCTTTTCTAAAAAACTAATATGCATATGTATTATGACTTTTGTCTCTTACTACATATATTCCCATCCTTGTTTCTAATGACCGTAGTTATTTGTTATCCATTTGTTGTCCCTATAAGTTAATTCTTTTCTGTAGCACTTTGCACTTTCATGATGATAGGATGATGATAGCTTTAAATACATTTTTCAGGCTTGTCTCAATGTTTTGCAGACGTAAGTATAACTGATGTTGCATGTTGAGTCATTAATTTTTTTCATGCCTATTCTTGTCTGTGATTTTTTTTTTGTAATTGATAACTATGGGCACTTTTGTAGACATTTTAACTTCAGTAATTTTGTAATAAAAGTCTTCTACGTCTATTTTACCCTATCGAATCTTGTGGTACCGTTTTTAAAATCCTTTTTTGCAATACATTTTCTCAAGTTTATTGTGTTTACTGAGTTCTCTATTAGCATAATATACTGTTGCTTTCCGTATCATGTATAATCATTGTATATCACTTCCCTTTGGTTTTACCACTCTGCAGTTACTACCCGCGTTAAATTTGTTGATCGTTGGCTCATCTTGTAGGCTGTATTGTTTCCCTAGTCATAATAAAGTATGAAGTGTGATTCCTTGTGAGTGGTTTTGGATTCTCCACGCCCATTTCTATTCTTCTCTTTTTTTTACGTGTATTAAAGGTCAGGGCCGGCACCAGCGCTTCTGCCGCCCTGTGCAGTATTTATGAGTGCCACCCCCTCCCTATTTTAACACATTCACGCACACTAGGCCTACTCTAAAGATACGGTGATTGCCTTCAAATGACGACTAGGAATGTTTGTATTGTTGTGTTTATCAAATAACTAGAACTTTTACGCGTTTACAATGCGGCTAACGGCTAAAATAAAAATTGTAGAGACAATACAAGGAATCGTGAGACAATAAAAATGTATGCCTATGTGATGACTTAAAATTAAAATATTAAATAAAATTCATTATGATTGGAATATCACAAAAGTAATGTATCATATACCTTAGTTAAAAATACTTGTCTAGCTTTTGCACTGGCAAACTCCTTTATGACTTCGTTGTAATCAAGTAATTCAACTAACTGATGTTCTGTAGATATATAGTCGCCAGACCACTCAGGCGAGTCTCGGACATACTCGATCTGAGATAAGTTTTAATAAGTTTGAGCTTCAAAAAAGTCAAGTTTACGTTCTCTCGTTCACGAGTTTTCGACTCTTCATTAAACTCCGCTGACTTTATACATAAAGTAATTCTTACTGATCTTACATACTGTGATGAAATTAAGTGAATAATTTTTTTTCCTCAATTTCAAAACTTAACATCCCGGAATCTGCTGCCCTTAAAATTTGCCGCCCTGGGCGGTGGCACGGTTCGCCCCTGCCTGGAGCCGGGCCTGTTAAAGGCGATGTAGCAAAACCTATCTATAAGCCTGTAATTTCTGTCATTTCTTCACAAATCCAAAATATCTTCTAAATCTTTCCCAATTTTCTTCTTTCTCTTATTACGTTACTTCTATAACAGGATGGTTACATGTTTACAGATATGAACATATTCGATATTCGGAGTGAGAAAAATGCACTTGACCAAGTCTCATATTTATTCTTCTAGGTGCCTAAAAAGAGACTTTGTTCCGCATTTCCAGAGTCGTACAGGAATGTTTACCCCCGTCGGCTACAGGCTCACTCTCAATACCGCTCCTTCACTGCCGGAAATCACGACCAATCTTTGTTTACTGCTCACAGTAGGGGTGGCTAGCCATCCTGCGCATAGTATAGTCTAACTCACACTTATAGAAATGGTTCATTGCTTCATAAACCGCCATTCCTAACGGACTGTTGTTAGAAAGGCCCACTTAAGTTTTATACAGTGGTCGTATCAGTCATCGGTTTGTTCTGCTATGGAATTCTACTAGGTTAAAACAAAGGGTCCATCAACATTACTAGTTCCACATCGCGGAGATACATTACTTTATGTTTTTGGTGTTCCGCTATTAGGTTTTATCACCATTTTACAATCATTTGAAAATTTACAGCAATATAAGACAAGAAGTCTCCAAACTCCTGGTTACATGAAATCAAGAATACAAAAAGTAAACTCGCCGTTGTAAAAATTTAAAAACATCTAAAATTCAAAGACAATACATAGTTTTAAATCCAGATTTAAAAAATCTTAAACAAATAATAGAAAGAATTTGTAAGACTGTTGCTGGTTTTGATTGTGCTGATTCTGAGTATACATTAACTGAGAAGAAATGTATCTATGTTGGTTATGCCTAAAGTCGGGTCAACAAAATTAATTTTGAAGTAAGGATTCAGGTGAAGTTGCTATAAGGGAAAGGTTATATGAAGTCCTAAGTTAAAAACAAAATAAATAAACTACTGGCGTTCAGTGAATCATTCTGTGAGGAAACACCAATAACTGTAGTTAGACACCCGGAAGCAATGGGAAAAATTCAAGTGAAGCTGGAACGGATTGGTTAAATTAACTGAAAGAAAAGAGAGACGTTTCAACTTACTAGAGGTAATAAATCGTTAGTACTAGATATCATTAAAGACAGTGCGGAGAGATTATAGTGAGGGTGAGGCCACAGAATCGATAATGGAAAGAAAAGAATCTAAAGTGCTACTTTTTTTCAGAAAACTGTGGTATCCACAACTATGATATTTGGCTGAAAGCCATATCTAGGCCTAGTAGTCAAACGATGTCTAGTAGTCAAGCGATGATACAGTAAACATGAGGGTTCTACAATTTAACTAAATCAGAAATTTTCTGATGCAGTAAGTTTGTGGTTTGGAACCTATAGTGGTTTTCCTTTCAGAACCATATGGAAATCTTTTAGTGGAGCCTGGTTTGCAAACTTCACTAGAAAATGGGAAACTGATATTGTAGACGCGTCCCATTTCAGTTAATTATACAGATTTCAAAACGTGGTTCGTGTAAATAAATTTAGAGACAGATAATTAATTGACAACATTAGATAATTAGAGGGCCCGACCTAGGATAATATGATTGGATGATTTGTTAGAAGATCTCAGAAGAGTGGATGTGATTGATTACATTAAGATGGCAATGGACAGGGGAATTGGTGTTGAAACCAGGGCTCACGTTGGGCTATAGTGAAGAAGAAGAAGAAGAAGAAGAAGAAGAAGAAGAAGAAGAAGAAGAAGAAGAAGAAGAAGAAGAAGAAGAAGAAGAAGAAGAAGATAATCCGGTACCATTGCAAGTGGCTTTGAAGGCTTGTCGTTGGCGGGGCAGTACGGTACAGTATGGGGAATGCTTCTTGCAAGTATACAAAATCTTCTCTATGACCCTTGTTCAATTTACAATGGAAAGACGTTTATCTTTGGTATTGGAGGAATCTGATTTGTAGCTGTTTTTTTGCCAGCTAAGCAAAGAACCAAATGAGAGATTCTTTTACAGTTCAGTTTTTACTCAACGGTTCAGTATTACAGCGGGCTATGGCTAAATCAGTGGCATAACTTTTTTTCTGGCGTAAACGGAATAACTGTTCTATCTTGTATGATGTATAGTTAATTAGTAAAACATAAATTTTGTTTCAATTAATAGTGTTATTTAGTATCTTTTATATCTTTGATCAATTTAAAAAAATGCTGATTATCAGAAATGTCACTACTAACCAATTACAGTATAACTTTGTCATTTATAGAACTTATATAGGCCTACATCTTAAAAAAGTGCAAATTTAATTAAATTTAAATTCATGAATACAGTGAATATTTATATTAAAGTTTATATCCTACACTTTATTAACTAATCTCGTATTTTTAAACAAGCCAAAAAGCTATTTCACTTTAAAAACTTTCCGTCATTTGCTTATAGCTTTATAATTTGCAATCATTTTAGTATAGAATTAATATTGGCACTGGAATGAAAGACATTTTATTTTACAAAACAGAATTTTTGTATTTCATAACATTACTTGAAATGCAATTCTTAACTGGCCTCGGTGCAATCTTAACTGGACTCACCGCTTTATTGTGCAAATAATGTAGTGCGGGCTCGACTTCAACGCGGTGCGCACCGGCCGTATATGTTCCGTTCGTGTTTGTGTTTTTATGTGTTCGTTTATTTATTTTATTTTAATGTATTGACGACCTCTTCTATGGAGTAACACCTGATAATGAGACATACGTCTTGAAACGCGTCGTAGAGACAAAAAAGTAAGTTACTGACGGAACTACTAACGTAAGTTTTTGAATATAATTTCAAGTGACTTGGATACTTGTGAAAAATGAATCTAAAATAATGTAGGCCTATACTCTCAAAGTACATCATTAGGTTCTGGTAAAATAACAGTAAACAATTAGAGTATTTGTTTTTGATGTTAAATACATACGGGAACTCTGGTTTTACTTAAGTTTAATGGTTTAGATCCATTCGTAAAAAAATAATGGAAATGTTTGCGCGGGCTCCCTTAGTCCACAGGCGCCCTGGGGACCCGCTGTTACGCCACTGGGCAAAATTAGAAGTCAGTTAGGCCTGCTAGGTCTCTAACTGTTTTGAGAGATATGCTTTGCCTTATAGAATAACTGATACCACCAACAAGAAAAAACCGGCACGGAAGAAGATGGGAAAGGCCAGGATTGGGTTAAGCTGGCCTGTGATGCTCGTGATTCAATCTGGAATTATGAGTCTGCTCAGATTCAAAATCGGAGAAACACTACAAGCAGGTTTTGTCAGCGATCAAAATGCAAAAATACATTCCCTGCTTTGCAAGAAATTATAAACAAGCAAGCGTTAAACTGAATCTGCAATCAAACTAAACAGAGACGCCGATTGAAAATCTGCGCGCTGAAAAGTAGCTTGTAAAGCTTAAAATTTTCTTTTTACCATCACCAGCATGTCTTCTACGGAAATCTTTTCGGTATTATTCCCTGAACAATATGAATATAAGCTCAAAGTTCACCAAGTAGAAAATGAAGAAGTGATTCCTTTGATTACTATTAGGTAACAATTAAACGTCTGTATTAGTCTGTAATGAAAACAAAGAAAGCGCTTGAGTTGGAAGATTTCCGAATACTGCTCTTAAAATAGTATTCATATAAAGGAATTCAATACGATGTTCATGTATATAACATCCTATATGTGAGCGTACGCGTGTGTGTTTTAAAGCAACGCCTGATATGTTCTAAAGTGTAAATAAGCAGTCTCCCCAGCGGTATAGAAAAGACAGATTTGTGCCTTCCAATGTGGCATCTATGTACTCTAGATACATAAAAAATCTGGAACATAATATATTCACAATTTTATATATTTGTATGTAACAGACTGGAAGAACGATGGACGATGGATGGTCTCCTAAAGTATGACTTTAACACTAGATCCGGTGAATGTGATGGTGAAGTCGCTAGAGAAGTCACAACAGCTAAACAATGGAAAGTAGAATACAAAAAGTATTCGTTCGTTGTTAATTTGGCCATCAAAACTGCTGAAGAAGCCGGTAATTAAATGAGGATACCGCTGTATCTGAACAGGATAGTTTGTGATAGTTTGCACCTTTTCAGTAAAAGCGTACTTAGTTCCTTGGATGATTCCGGAGAATACAAAGTAACAGCTGCTGTGCCACAGTACTCGGTAGTTGAAAGACCTTTTGGAACATCATGTATGATAGTCTCTTAAGATCTACCTTATCATGTGACGTGATACTGGTAGCATTACAAATACATTACAGTACCTCTAAGCATTTAGATGAAAAATTAGTGTTTTCGAGGGTACACCAGCAGTAATTCTAGGCTGGATGAGAGTGGTGTCTTGCAACTGGATGAGCATAAGAAAAAGAATACTATCACCTTCGCAGCTGGTGGTCACCAGAACATATCACAGTCGCAAATTTGTTAGTTAGGTGTTAAATAAATCATGGACGATTATCTTTCTAGAAGCGTACAGAATATGTTATTTTCTATACAACTACCAACGCAGCATGGTTTTGGGGTAATGCCTAGATCCAAATTAAGGTGAACTAGACTAGAAGATATGTAACGTACTGCGTAGGATCGTCCGTTCTTCTTTATGGAGCAACGATCTGGTTGAATCACTACCGTACTATATGACGTATGTAGGTATCTGTGTAATGGATAGCTTGCAGGCCATCTGCGTACTGCGTCTGATGTGGGGCTGTTATTGGCGCCTATGCCAGCAACCGATTTAACGTTGTTACTGCGTTAAGAATGTAATGATGCCCGCAGACAAAGACTTTATCAGTGGAAGATTACTACTGGCAGAAAGACTGGATAAACGCCATCTGATGAACACTATCGAACCCACTGATACATACTGATATCGAACCGACTGATAGAAAGTTTGGTTCGACGGTGTTACGGAGAGGTAGTAGATGATACTATCTGACAAAGGCAACCTTATAGCTCGTAGGTTTTCCCGGCTTATCTACATAAATCTTAATAAGGCTAAGGAACCATGATATTGTGCAATACTCCGGAATTGGGAAGAACGCAGAACACGCAATCGCTGACTACTTTCTTTTCGTAAAACTATATTACGAAATTACAGATACCATTTGGAGAAACACCAGTGGCAAAAAATAGATGGAATGATAGATGAGAGGTGGGTGCTATTTGTGTAAATTTTCCCTGAAAGATTCAACAGTTTTGCGATTATAAATGAAGATTTGTGTCCTCGAGAACACTAATGATTTCATCGAAATGTTTACAGATACTGTAATGTATCTATAAGAACTCTAAACGCCAAATCTGATAAAGTCGAAAACGGATAACGTAGGATTCTAAATCATTATGTAAAGAGTTATCAACACACAGATTTTTGTTTTGACCTTTAGAAGAGGTGGGGGCGATTGTTTTGGGTCTTCAGTTGGCTGATGCTGTTTGTAGATGCTTTGTCGCTTTTTTATGAAGGAGAAGCAGAGAGCTAATGCATCAAGAAAAATTCTACGATAATCGTACACAAGAGCAAAAATTTTCGCATATGTTCTTAAAAAACACAAAGGCAAATAAATTATACAAATATTTCGTTTCCTTTGGTCACGTTATATCACACTATATAATGTTATATACAACTTGAGTGACAAAAGCGTTATAATATAGTTTATATATTTTGCCAGCAAAATATATCTTAGTATGTAGACAACAATTAAGAACTTAACATTTTCTGAACTACAGAATTCTATAGTAGGCTTATAAGTTATTATTGAAAATTGCACTTGTTTTTTCCAATAGACTTTTAATCATTAGCTCGTTTTTCTGTTAATATTTGCAATAGTGTCAATCGCATAAAAAGCAGTGTCAATCCTTTCCAAATATAGTACTAATTTTGTACCTATATTATTTCTTCTGCTTTTACAAAACTGTGGCTGTCCCCACATTCCTGTATGGTAGTGAGACATGGACTCTTGGTAAAAGGGACGTACAGAGGATTCAGAGAGGAATGAAATTTCTAACAGGGACCCAAGGTTGTTCTCTCTTGGAACGGAAAACGAGGATATTAGAGGTGAATTAGCGTTGCACCACAAGATTGAAGACCACAGAAGGTGATGGTGTGAGCACTTAAACTGGAAAAAGAGATGTCGGTAGACAGAGGAGGAGATGGGTTCCGGAACAGGTCTAGGGCCTTTTTCTAATCCTTGGAGTCGTGATGATGATGATGATGATTTCTTCTGCAATAAAGTAAAAATATTCAAATCAATTAATCATACTTATAGTTAATGGGAATACTTCTTGCAAGTTGGATACAGTATGACAAAAATTATTATTTTTTCTTATGCTCTTACAATTATACACACTTTTATGAATAAAACATATATATATAGGCCTATATAAAAAACAATATATATATATATAATTGTCTGATAAAAAAATATTTAGGCGTATAATATTTTCTGTTGGTTGAGTTGTAGTGCCAAAAATTTCATCTTAATTTAAATGTTCCACTGCACCCGCGGTTTTTAATCTCGCTTAAAAATTCAGACTTCAGGAACATATTTACTTTTCTAACGAATTTTTGTTAAACGTTATTATAATCATTCTCGTGAAATCTATTGTCTGTTTCATGACACAAGTCAAGTATTTACTAAGAAAAAGACGACTTGTAACTTGTAACTAGGTTAAGAGTAACGTAACCAATCTTGCAGTGTTACAACGTTATGTTTAGTGTCGATTGTCATGTTGTGTCTTACAAATAACAAATTTTAAATTACAAATAAAATCTCCCCTCCCTGAACAAGCAGTTAAGTAGATCTTATCTCTACCTAACAAAAGCTAGGTTCAGTTTTTGTGGAACAAGTGCCTTTGAGATAAAACCAGAATGTGATGAGGCACTGCACGGTGTTATAAGGGAGTAAGTCTCCAAACAGACGTTTTTTCCTAAAACGAGAAATTTTGGAATAGTTCAGATATTTTATAAGTATAACACAGGCCGTTTGCAGTGAATGGTGATGTTCAACTAGAAAGTAGTGAGATGTTTGGCAAACAGACATAAAAAATTAATTGTTAATTAATCATCAGATAATGGAAGATATCGTTAGCTATACAGAAAAAAATTGAAGTTTGCGGAATTTAGAAGAAATAAAAGAAATGCTCAGTTGTTGGAAGAAGGTAAGAGAAATGCAGGAGGTTACTCTTGATTAACATCATCAAGAAGTTTAAATTATATGTTTATAATGCTTGTGTGCAATGTATGCGGAAACCGTTAATAAATAATTAAACTACAAATTTTATTAGTGGTTAAATAATTTATGCTACACTCACTTGTTGCACACACCACTAGTCACTGTGACACCGATTAGCGCTTTCGAACGTACCCGTTCATCATCAGATCAGATAGTAACTGCCACGATCTGATGATGAACGGGTACGTTCGAAAGCGCTAATCGGTGTCACAGTGACTAGTGGTGTGTGCAACAAGTGAGTGTAGCATACGTTAATAAATAACTTAGTTACGGTAATTGGGTGTGGACTTACCTTTCACTAGAATTATAGAAATATATTGCGTTGTCATACTCTATTTGTTTTCACAACAATTTTCCGATCTGACGATGAGCTGAGAATCTTGAAAGCGCTAATCGGAATAATTTTTCTATAGTGGTGTGCAACAGTGATAATCCTGTTTGTGATTATAGCCACTAACACAACTTTCCTAATTAAACTTCTGATATTTGTTTTAATTAAAAAATATTTAGCAACATGCTAAAACTTGTCTACAGAAGAATAAATGATAAATAAGGTACGTTTCATCCGTACATTATAATAAATCCTGTTTTACCATAACTTTAAATTTTATAATTTGTACGAAATAAAAAGTGGTATGTACCAAAAAAACTATAAATCACATTAAAATGAATTTTTTTAATTTATTCAACACAGACAATATTACTAAAATCTCAAGTAAGTTACTTTCAGATGTTTATGTTCATGTAGTAAACAATACAAAATTTTCAAATATTTTAATTTATTTTATATTTGGAGTGTGGAAAGCAATATGTGTAAAGATTTCAAAATAAAAAAATTAACACTTTGTACCTAAGTAAATTGTTATCACCTAAGTAATAACTGTGTCGCAAAATATATCTTAGTATGTAGACACAATTAAGAACTTAACTTTTCTGAGCTACAGAATTCTACCGTAGGCCTATATGTTATTATCGAAAGATGCACTTGTTTTACCAATAGATTTTGTCATCATTAGCTCATTTTTCTATAAATATTTGCGATAGTGTCACTCGGATAAAAAACCAGCTTCAATCCTTCCCAAACATAATACTTACTTTATATATATATATGTTATTTCTTTTGCAATAAAGTAAAGTAAAAAATTCAAATCATACAAACCGTGCTTGCAGTTAAGGGGAATAACTATTGCAAGTTGAATAACATATGACAATTTGTTTTTCTTATGATCTTATAATTATACACACTTTTATGAATAAAACATATAGCCTATAAATATATAGGACACACAACATTGTCTTTAAAATGAAATTACAAGCGCGTTTCTATATTTTACAGTTATTGAATTCTATTAAAATTTTGACCCCTCACGTAAAATATTGACCACAATGCCCCCTAAAATTAATAATTTTGTTAAAAGTCTTAAATGTATATTTTTAATTTAAATTTTTTTGAAAACATTGTCAGTTTTTTAAAGTTTAATTGTAAACAATGTTTTACAATTTGCAGTAATGATTCGTCGTAAGCCGAGCAACCCAGTCCAAGGTTGTGGAAACCAATCCCTTCGGCAGACTGGGTCTGCGAGCTGTCGAGAGACGGGGGTCCTGGCAGGGCTATTAGGGGGTAACTCTAGATCAGGTCTGTCAGGATAATGCGAATCGGCAGCAGGATTCGCATATGGGATGATGGCGGATGAACCTTTTAGAAGGCCAGCGGCAGCTCCTGAAGCACAGTTAGGTGGTTTACTGCGAAATTGTAGGAGGGACTCTTTAGCCGTGATGAAGACAACTTCCTAGGAGTTGGGACTACAAAAATAAACCCCTGGTCCTCGGTTGGGGGTTAGGCGTGGTGCTGTCGACTCCATCCCATAAAATTGTTCATTGTTGAGAAGCCTAAAGGAAGGGAAATCTGGAGGAAAATCCTGAGGGAAGCTGAGACCTACGGTGACCTTTGAAGGTACTGATGATGATGTTAATGAAGTAGGTTTTGAAGTATGAAATATGGTTTTGTCATTAAGAACTGCAGGTTTTGAAGCGGTGGGTTATGATGTAAAAGAAATAAGAGAGAAAATCAATGTGACGGAACACACGGAAATACAAATCTTGGGGCCTCTACATAAATTTTAAGAAACCGAATTGATGGTTATAGGAAATGAAGGAGGCAACTTGAGAGTACATTTGCGCATTATAAAATGTTAATTTTGTATGTAATATTCTAAATAATGATACATATTGTAATATTGATTTTTTTTACCCCCTGATTCGTACTTTTTCTTTATAAATATCACTTGTTTCACGTTGCTTGACTCTGAATTTAATTTAACACTGTTTCGTTAAATAATTTTATATTTAATTCGCTTGATTTAATTTAATTGGTTTGATTCAATTACGATGTTCTTGTTTAATTATTTTTTAATTATTTGATTAATTCATGTTTGTAATCCCCGTTAGTTGAATGTAAACAGCTTTGGAGACCTCTTGAAGCTCGTTCGCACTTCCGTTGAATTATATCGTCTGTGTATGTTAATGTGTAGTTTTGACAAAGTTATTTAAATAATTCAAACCTTCACGTACCTTTAGTGTCGTACTAGAAGTTCAGTTGGTCTCAGTTTGTTTGTAAACTGTTAAGTTTTCATAAAACAGTATGACTGCACTGTTTGTGTTTAAGTGAGCACATTTGAATTTTACCTGGGCGCCATTATGGAATTTCTGGTTAGTATTCCATAAAAATAATTTATTTGAATAATAGAATAATTAATTTTGACTGAATTTAAATTATTTGTTGATTGAGTGATTAAAATAATATCTTGAATTACTTTCCTTCTTATCTATTTATTGGATTCTAACTGTTGGCGGTTCACTTGTCTGTATAGTAGCCAACTTAACTGGTTGCTTGCTTTGAATTCGCAATTCATTAATTGTTAAAAAAGAATTAATCACTTGTTTAAATAATTACTGACAATGTTTGTTAGTTCACCATTCATTTGTTTATTGCTCACTATTTACTTGTTTCAAATAAATACATTCAAATTAATACTGCTAACGGATTACAAATCATCCGGCTTCCAACTATTTTGACCCAGTGGGTTTGCAATGATAACTCTAATAATAATCGATTGTTTGTTTACAAATATTTCATACCTCAAGGGTGACTTCTTTTAAATTACAGGATAAAACGCCAATGCCTTGCGATAAAATGCTATTACAAGAATCTAAATTAATAGGTTAGACACCTTTAATCATTGAAATCAGTTGACGAAAAGTTCGTTTAACCTTGACAAATTTGAGGTTAGTTGCGGTAATGCTAATACATGAATTCTTATGTTTGGAATATTATTATTCCTCTAAATAAAATAAAGACAGAGCTTAGTACTTATGGTATTATGGTTTTTGCGTTAGTATACAGGTGTATTATTTGTTATTGCTAACAACTTATTCATAAACAATGTAAATATATGGCACAGTACTCCCTGAATTATAAATAATCTCATGGATTATTTATTAACACACTTCACGATCTGGTACACTGATCGTGATTTCACTGCACTGTTTACGCGTATGAACGATTATATTTTCTTGAATAATAAATTACTTGGTTAGGTATTGCACCTAACCTCGTTCTTTTAAATCGCACTTCTGGTAAAGATATCACTACTGGTTTCGATGCACTTTACTATATTTAAACTTCTTCCTTCTTGTTGATTAATAAATTTTGATGATAATTTTGGTCTGGATTCGTAGTTGCTGGTTGAGTGGAAATTTACAAAATGTGGTTTGTTTACACGTGCGTTTATATATATACTTTTCTTAGATCGCCGCTAGGCTGTGTTAACTGCTTTCTAACCTTAAGGTTAGAAAGTTAAGGCTTTCTGCCTTTTAACTTTTTTCTTAATATTTATTTAACTATCCTTAATTTCTATTCTGAACACAATTATTTGATTGAAATTAACATATTATTATTTATAAATGCTGTATCCAGCTGAAAAATATTAATTATTAGTACATATTTGTTGATTATCGATTATAAACTTCCTTATTTGACTATTCTTATTTCAACATTTCTTCTTATTTCTTATACTTATACTATTACTCATGGAGTGGTGATTTACACCCTTTTTGTCATTATTATTATTCTATCCCCCTATGCTTAGTAGGGTGCCTACATGATTCTGATTTTCAAGATTCATTTGTGTCATCATTGGTTTGTTATTATTTCATTATAAGGTTTTGTTCCTTGACTAACAGCACATTTCTTACATACTTTATCTTCTTATAACATTATCTAGATACATTTAGTGGTTACATTGATTGTTACCTTTAGCTCATTTCATTATTATAACTTATACAATTGGTTCTCTTATTATCTTTCATAGTTCATGATTAACCATACTATCTTTCTTTATATTTGTATTTCTAATTAGTACTTTGACATTATTCAGCTAATGTGCTGTTTCTAATAATAATACATGTTACAAATATCATTCTTGTCATCGTTTATCTTACTTATTTTATTTAACTTGGTTTACTAAGCTCACTTAACAGTCTATTTGGGAAACTTGTCTTGCCAGTTCGTCTCTGTCAATCTGTCTGTTTATGTTGTAGTGTCATATTATGCAGACAGTAGATTTACTACTGTTCACTTGAAGGTCTTCTCTCCTTTCATTCTTTAATGGTTTATAATTTTAACTATTACATTCTTCCTTGTTACCTATACTTGGTTCTTACTTATATTTATTTTAGTATCATTCACTCTTCTGGTGTTTTTATTATTATGGAACGTTTTGTGACGTTACAATATATACATTTTTCCATGAAATATGGAATAACTATACATCCGATTTGATAATAAAAGAACATTTTCTCCATCACGTCGATATGTTTTAATATCGTGTATATAAAATGTGAACTTCCAGCTCCGATTAAGTCAGATACAGGTAATATCTACCAATATCTAACACAACAAAGTTATTGTGTTATAACTTTACAATAGTTCACTAGTGTTACATACTGTTCACCTCACTGTAATACCCTACAATGAAAGCAAATAATACAATGTCCATAAGAGTAGAATAATGTTATACAACATACTAATCAATATGCCTAGGCCTACATTTAAAATGCAACTGAGTTCATTTGAACACGTGTGTGCTGGCGGCTGTTTGTATTTGTGTTTGTCACCACTACTCCTTCCTCACAACTGGCTTAGGGAACCGTTATCCAGAAGATAATTAACTTCCCCCAACTTCTTCCATCAACATACGTTCCGAGTTGACTCTACACGAATTTGAATAAGCAAACGTTTCTTTGTAATGACGTCAGCAGTTGCGTTTGTTTGTCTGTACTTAGGCTATACATAGCATTATTGTTTCGTAACGGATATGTTTAGAACATATGAAAATAGTACAATTACGTAGATTTTTTATTCTTTTGAAAGAGGGCTACCTACATTTATACTTATATCTGACAGAGAACAAAATTTGTTAAGTTTACTCTACTTCAATAATATTGTCTCGGCAATATAGCGCAATTGAAAGAAAATAACATTTTTCTAATTGTGTAGGATTCGTTTTTTCTCGTCTTGCAGACTCCTCGATGAGGAAGGGGAGTAATAAGTAGCATATTACAGATACCAAGAAGCATGCCTAAGAAAAAAAAACTGATCTTAGAGTCACTCTAATGGCAGAGTGATCTAACAACGTCAACAACGCAAAAATCTTGGAGGATAAAAGGCACAGCTGTCTGGATTCACTGTAGTACCGAAGTGTTTCACTAAGTGACAGTCAGTTGTCAACCTTTGTAGACCGGTTCTATACCAGCTCGAACAGGAGGATCCGTAATCGCTACATCTAAAAAAACTAGCAACTATTTGAAAAAAAACGGCAGTCAGTAATCAGCCGGTCGCATGGGTGAATAAACTACCCAAATTGAAGTGGCTGTAGTCGTCATCAGCGCTGAGGATTCAGAGTTCCGTTTTGTACTGCTTAATGTCAAATCCAAGAGAGCCGGAGACGTGAACAATAAGGATTCGTCTGGGAACAGCCGTAAATAAACGTTGCTGTCGAGTACTGCGTCAGTATGCCTCGTCCAGAACCTCTGTCTTTGTTGTCGGCTATGACAGACCCGCAACATAGCAATCATAACAAGTGTCAAACATCTGAAATGCCATCCGTCAAAAGCGATGTTTCCTTTGCAATTAACTGAAGTCTCCCGATCTCATTGCAAAGCTGTCGTATTGTAAATGGTCTGTTTAACGTCAAACAGTTTCAGCTAAGCGTCAGTTACTAACACTAAAATGAGGAGTATCTAGAACCTCAGGCCCTTAACTATACCTCAGTTTGGGAGAGATTTGGCGAAAAGATGACGGCACGCTACCTCGTTCCCCATCATTGCAAACTCCGTCGAAGAACACAGCCTACCTTATACAGAGGATCTACAACGCAGACCACGTGGTCCACATGGAATGTTTCCTCCTGGAATGCGTAGCGTAACTTGTTCCCGAGCCATTTCCGGCCACTTGTAAAATTAAAGAAGCTTAGGTGTAAAACAAATGAGATTGAAAGACAAACCAAATTGTAGGAAAATTTTAGATGAGGTCAGTAGAAACTGTTGAGGCAAAAATGAAATTTTTTTAAAAACACTGAAGTAATTCTTCCTAAGATGACAAAGCTCACGACCTGATCTACTGGTTATTGCAGTTGTCAAGGGTATTGCTTCCCAGATCGAGATTTCCGTGTTGACTCAGGTGTCCTCTGATCATTGTCCCATAGAGATACACTTGGCTACCAGACTCACGATTGGTAGAGAAGCTCGGCCGATAGTCGAGTGGAAACATTATGGGCCTGCTTTCTGTCGAAGGCTTGCCGAGGCGGTTCCACTCGATTCTGTCCACCATACCGACGAGGCAGTTGCCTTATTCGATAGGAAGTAGTCTCTTCTGTCGAGGTTTGGTCGCGGAAGAAGCCTAATCTTACGCCCGACTACCACCGGATCGCCGAAGAAGTCAGTCTTCTCGCTTTAGAGAAGAACAGGTTTCGTAGACGGTGGCAGCGGATGCGAGATCCACCGACAAAGCCAGTTTCAATCGGGTGACGTGCAAGTTTTGTCGTGGCTTGCAGACTCTATGACGAATCTGCTGAGAGTTCACTGTTGTCCGCATCAGTAAGCTGGGAGACACTCCGCTGAAGGAAAGCACCGTCTACAGGATACCATCCCGGCCGTGAAGAGGCGCCGTCCTCCCCCTCCCGGCCATCAACGGACCTGGGAGACATCTCCTTGCCAAGCCAAAGAAGAAATCTGATTTTCTAGCTGAGTGTTTGGAACATCAGTTTGCTCAGAGCCCGTCCGACGACCCAGACTCCGATGAGGAGATAGAAGTTGAGGAGTGCCTTGGCAACCCGATCACCGCCGTTCCGAGGCAGAGGTTTTTGGAACGGCTTTTAGCGCTTCGACCCCGGAGGAGCCCTGGATAGGAAGGTGTCACGAATACCACTCTACAGAGACTTCCGGACAGGGGAGTTCGCTTCCTGGATGACTTGTTCAATGCCCGTTTCCGGTTCGCCCACTTTCCTCTGAAATGGCGCCAGGCAAAGGTCACGATGATCCCAAATCCAGGTAAAGATCCCAAGTTCGCCGACAACCTTTGGCCTATGAGCTTGCTGTTGGCTACGTCGAAAGTTTTCGAATGACTGATTCAGCGGCGACTTCAAGATCATCTGAGACGGTTCGACATTCTGGGCCCCAAGCAATTCGGATTTCGAGCCGGGCACTCCTCGCCGCTTCAGCTGATGTATTTTGTGGAGACCATTGTCAAAGCCGGTTGCTCATAAGAACAGACCGTCGCCGTTTTCCTAGATGTCGAGAAAGCTTCGATCGTGTCTGGTAACCGGCCTGGATTTCTTTATAAACTCACGGAGATTCTGCTCCCGGATTGCTGCTTTATTAAATTTATAGCTTTCTTCGGAACATAACTTTCCGCGTGAGAGTAGACAACACCCTTCTCTGGAAAGGGAAATTACGGCTGGTGCGTCTCAGGGAAGCGTCTTAACGTCCTGCTTTTCAATGACATACCTAAGGTTGGCTATGTTCGCCGACAACACGGCGGTATATGCCATCGATCGTCGTGCTGAAACGGCCGTTATATGCCTACGGTGAGTGGGCAGAGAAATGGAGAGCAGCTATTAATGCGACCAAGAGCAGAGCTGTAGTTTTCTCCAGACGTAGAAGGCTCCTCGACTGACTCTATGGTTAGGCGATACTCCCGGTGTTGAGTACCTCGCGCTTCACCTGGATCGTCGTCTCACCGGCGAAGACATTCCGAGCAATTAGCCCGCAAAACTGCCAATCGCCTGTATTAGCTCCGATCCTCTACTTTGCTGGAAATCAATGACTCTTCGCTTAGGAAAATTTATCGTCACCACGTGTTTGGCGCCGATGGTTACCTACGCGATCTGGGGCAACTTGGCTAAAACCCGTAAGTGTAAGCTTCAGTCTCTCCTGGACCGAGGACTGCTCTGGGCATGTAAAGCCACTATTTGACTTCGAAGCAGACTATCAGAGAATCCCTCCATATCCGTTCCTTGAACGCCACTATAGGGATACTTTCCAGAACGTTCTACCGCCGCTGTGCCCACTTCCAGGGCAATTATCTAATTGGCGCCTTCGGTCGTAACCCGTCTGTGCCAGATGAATCTTGGACCCGGCCTCGGCGAACATTCACGCTCAATTAGATCCTAATTGAAATTCCAAGGCCGGTAGCCGGTATCCGCGGCTGGAGCTCTACAAGAAACTCGGGACGCGGCACAACAGCGGGCGACGGGTAAGCCCATTGCCTCGCACAACCCTTGGTCATCATCATAAAACTGATTTGTAAACATCTCTGAAGGTCTGTGAGTCTTGTGAAAATGTGCCAAGCAATGACGTCTATAAGTCATTATATAAGTCAGTTATATAAGTCGATTTATACTTAGGCTAATTATTTATGCTAGTACGAACATTATTAATTACGATACATTAAAGCCATCGTGCGATTACAAAGTTGCTTCATGTAAACATTGCTAGTTATCTGTTGGTTAGAGAATAGTCTGTCATCTTAGCGAGAGGGAAAGAGCCTTCTAATATTTGTTCAGCACCCAGAGTACCCAACTCGGCGTTGTTTTCTACATTACAAAAGTTCTTGCTTGCTATTCAAATTGTATTTCAGATGTGCCTTTTGTACATGGTTTTCCTACCCGTATTCAACAGTTACTTTTTTGTATATTTTTTTATGTTTTACCATTTTGAAAACAAATCAATAAGTAAAATCTTAAAACTGGCCTTTTTTCTGTGCATACGTAAATCTGTGACAAAACGGCTTTTGGAACCCCTCCGTTACGTAGCCTCACCCGTGCACTGGTTTCTAACGCTAACTTTTATTTAGTATTAAGTATAAATTACAAGTAACAAAAAAATATGAAATACTTCTTCAACTTTATTAATGTTATTAAAACGTATTTCAAATTAATAAATACCTAATGTGTAATTCATTATTTTTTCAATTAACGTTTAAATTTGTCTTGTTTTGTGTTTACATAAACAATAGACTCACCCGCGCGCGCGAGCGAACACACACACACATTACAGGCCTTGGTAATAGAATTGCAGTAATAGTATAACACATTAGTACTCCTCTTCATTAGAATAATTACACTATTCTTATGTAGTTTATAATGGATTCATAGTTAGAGTACTTTTTGTTTTATAATAATACAATTTGTTTTTTTAAGAAGAGTTTTTATTTACATTTTCAGTTTTTCCCGAATTTATAGCTTGATTTCTTTTTGCACCCAAAACGTCTCACGAGATTTAAACGTACAGCTGAGAAAATGTGGGGAATTAATATTTTGTAGTGTGTTCCCCAAGGTACGGAAGGTGTTCGAGTACCGGCATCTCTTCTCTGGCAAAAATCATCCCTAATCACATACACACCTATCCAGTCATTCACTTTATTAACGCTTTCAAAAGTTCATTACATTTTTATTTTCCTAAAAGTAAATATTTTTAAATTTACTCAATACTTCCAAGAATTTTACGCGCGCGCGTGTGTGTGTGTAGACTAGGTTGCTCTGAATTTTTGTCAGTTTAACTATTGTTGTTAGATTAAAATAACTGTTAGGCATTTATCTTTTCTTAATAATAAACGTTTCCGCAGGCTTTCTTGTGCGTTAAGTGGAAAAATATACTTACAACAAGCTGTCGAGATCCTCAATACATGTGAATTGTAACGCAGATTTCTAATGTAGTTTGTTAAGAGTTTATTGACTCTGTTTTAGAAATTGCAGAAAATAAAATCTTATGTTTGGGGAAATACGGTAACTACCATTCGCATCTTATCTATAAGATAACAAGAAAAAAAAGGTTACAAATTAAGTGAATTTCACTAAATTCGGCTAACACGTGAGTAGTATCATTTTATTGTTTTGGATCAGGCAGTTTCACCAGTTTAATAACAAAAACCCACTGACTTTTATGTAAAGCCTATATGAATGCTGAAGAAATTTTGAGTAAAATTTGACACTACTGCATTAACAATAAAAATGTCTGCACTTAAATGACAGCCAGAGGGGAAATAAATACTGTATCAAGCTGTTCCACAACTCTGCACAGTCCAAATTTACATCGGAAGAAAATAATATGAAACCAATCATTTTGTTGTCTTAAGTTTAGACCAATAGAAATTTGCCATTTTGCCATTTTGCCATCCTGCCAGTTCGCGTTTGCCAGAATGGACACGAATCAATTGTGACTGAATTTGAAGGCGCCTGCATTTCATGATTAAGTTGATAGATTCCTTACATCTCAACACTTTAGCAGGAGCAAAACAACGTTTAAGGGATGCTGACAAATTACTTTCTCCATACTACAAAAGTAAAAAAATCAGATAATGATCTCCAAAACTGTTTGAACTTTTTTCCCTACTTTCTGAAAAAAAGTGTACAAGATTACACAATTACAAATGCAAATTGTTACATACAATACTAGTAGGATTATACGTATTTAATTTTAATTTGATACCGTAATTTGACATCCGTAAGGACAGATAAGTTTTAAGGATTAAATAAGTAAGCAAGTATTAAAATTTTCAAGTAACATTTTAAAAAAAATTAATTGAAAATAAAATATTGATAATGCATTAGCGTCATCTTCTAGGGGTGCCAAATTAAAATTTTCAAGCATTCATTAACAATTCGGGGCTATTTCTTCTAAAGTCCCAAGTTTTTGTAAAGAGTAATTATTTATAATTAAACAAAAACCCGTTCAATTTCAAACAAAATCTTTGTAGACATCTGTGATTCAATTATAAGGAAAAGACAATCGAAAAAGGTAGATGTCACTTTTACTTGACCGGTTTATCCAAACTTTGCTGCCATATCCCCGGAACATGAATAGCTGAGGATACGGCGATATGGATGAACTCGAAAGAAACAGACAGCACCAAAGAACAGTTTCTGCCAAATTCCCAGGAAGTGTTCTTGTAAAGTAAAAAAATCAGAAGAGGAAACACGACGCAGGAAATCTGGAAGTAATGAGAGTATAAAAGATACGCAGAGGAATTTCAGTACGACATACAAATAGTATATAAGATGAAGCACGATATTAATACAACAAATAATTAAAGTAATGAAGTAATGAAAAAATTAAAATAACATCATTTATAAAATAAAATGTAAAAAAATTATGTATGTTGTTCCATTTTTAAAATAGAATTTGGTGTGACAGCAAATTGCTTGAAATAATAATATTAATAAATATTAATAAGAAGTTTTGAATAAAGTTTGAATAAATAAGTATGTCTTCGAAATGAATTCGATCATTTTTTTTTTGCTTGATAATTTTTTACTTTTTATCAAGGTTTTTACGATCATCGTTTTTAGGAAAAATGTTCCATAAGAAACAGATTTTTTAATAGTTTTTAACTTCTCACTTTTATTCACTAAAAATCATTAGATTTTTAGCTAATTTCTTGTTGGCAATAAAATAATTAAGAGAATTGTGGCAACCTCTTTTTTTTAAATAGGCGTAATTTTTACTGAAATGCACAACAAAATTATTGTTAAGTTTGTATTATACTTCAATGAAAAATTTTTCAATAATTAAGGAAACAGTATATTCACTTATATTGGATACTAAGGACGGCTCGAAAGTAAGTAAAAAAAAAAAAAAAAAAAACCACTCCACTCTAGAACAGTGTCCATGTTAATCAATTATGCAGTGATTGTATAGATAACGATCGGATCACTGATGCCGTATCTACTTGTATCTAATCTAATAACACGACGCTTTTCATATCTTTTAAATTGAATGTTTGAATCGGTTCTGTGCTGTTGGCTTCCCTACCCTAGTCTGTAACATAATTACGTTGATATATGGGCGCATGCGCTCCAAACGGTCCATACGTTAGTATAATCAAATTATAACATGCGCCGCTCTTCTGTACGAGGGATGCAATGTTCATACCTCATTTCATTACATACATCGTCCCACGTTAGTTGTTCAGCAAATACACTCACTAATGTTGGCAATAATCGCGCACATAACTTGTACATTATCGTATACTTACAAATTAGGGTTAAACCTGATAAATAAAACAGAAGTGTTAAGTTTTGTGTAGATATGCATTACCTTCATTTTTGTTTACAGGCACACATTACGATCAAGGAAGAATTATGTACATTAGACGCTTTATAATATTTTTTACGGCTAGGAAACGTTTTTCCAATGTACTGTTTTCAACGAACATATTTTGGCGTTAGTTGTTTATTAATTTCATCATATACTCATACTACTAATATTGCTTTAATGTTGTTAATTCATAACCTTCCTACTGTCCGCCATGAATAATTAGCAGCAATGGCAATACTATTAATCTGGCGTTATCCCTCTAATGTAAGAATCAAAGGAAACGTTTGTCAAGATCATCGAGGAATGATGATCGTAGAAGAACTGTAGATTTCTCTTATACATATCCAAGAAATTGGCTTTCGGTAGGCCTACATATACTTCCATTTCTTTCCGAGAAAGAAGCTGTGCTCATTCTACGATGTTAGTAGCATTTTATCCCTTAATATTCTGTTAAGACGCTACATCCTAACGTAGACCTATTTCATTTTACGGTTAAAGTGTTATCTCTTCTTCATACTGTTAATGCAAGTTAATGCACTTCTTCAAGCTTTGTTAATGCAACATGGACTAATTTTCCATTACCAGACTACTTCTCTTTTAAGAACTTTTTTGAAGACTCGACCTATTTTATTCTGGGTTACTTAAAGTGTACTTTACCTTAAATACGTACCGTTTCTTTTACTATTCTATATGCCATTGTACTCCCCCCTCCCCCAAAACAAAAGAAAGTACAATATCCCCTTTGTTTATCACACAATTATATGACATAAAGGATGTTTTCAAACGAACACGTGGAGCAAAGAGGGACAAGAGGCATATAAAAACTAATCTACATGAAAGTGAATTTATAGTATTGTTTACGATACGCATCATGTCTTAGAAGTAGACCTATATTAATAAATACTAGCTTAAATACTGTGGTATCATTTTGTCTGAAAAATATAGTGCTATTAAGCAAACTGTCTTTTCGAAAACAACAAGTTTTACATTAATTTGAAACAGATGATATACTTTCCTTAAAAATTTGACAAAAACGGTTCTCTTGAGCAAAATTTGGACTTTACGTTTTTATCATCATTAACAACTTAAAAGTTTAAAGTAGCTGGGTTTGTTACGATCCATGGTATTTTATTAATATTCGTGGCGACTTACAAGCTGATCAGTTTATAGCTTCTGGGACTATCGTAACTCTCTTGTTTATTTGGCCTGTGTTTGAGGACGCTTTGGGAAACTCTGTTATTCAACTTTCTTAGATGCTGTCATTCAACAATTCTGCGGTTCTAGTCAGTAGTACTTACAACACTTACAGTTAGTTCGTGAATGACTATTATTTAAAGACGGATTTACTCTCTAATTATATATGAATAATGATGTCACAAAAGTGACTATGTTAGTCCCAGTCTCTCGCGGGAATTGTTGATACCTTTTTCCTGCACCATTGAGGAAGGCCGTCGTGGGCACGTTCGAAACGTCTGCAGCTTGTTAAGTTATTATATTATGAACCAACCTCACTTATAATAACCGCATTTTTTATGATTTTTTTACCAAGGCCTAACAGCCCGGTGCACGATTTTAATCAGATTCCGATCGTGAAAGCCTGCGTTCTTCATAAAATTGAAGTTTAGAAATGTTCAAGAGAATTTGGTGATAAAAAAGGTGTATACCTACCACTCATACGTGTGTACACAAGTAGCAGATGGTATGAAAGTATTCTACACACGTTTGTACACATTGGTGAGAGTGTGAGAGGTGAGGTACTGTAATAAGTTGTTTAAATATTTTCAAACTCTGAGCGGGGATTTGTTTCACGCACGTCACGCGTCGCCTATTCTTGTAAGCAACACCCGATAAACGTTATATTTTTATTAATTTTTGGCGTGGCATCAACAGTGTTTGCTTATCACGGACACAAATCGCCTAATGTTCAGTCAAACAATATTAATGCCAGTCGTGGCTGTTGACAGGTGTAGAAATGGCTAATTGGCTTGTTGTTTGAGGGATCGGGGACCACCCCCTCCCCAATATTGACTCTGGGCTGTAACAGTCGCTAAATAAATCACGTGATTATCCAACGCCATGTTGCCAGTGCTATTCTATTACATCTTGCCTCGATCATTGATCGTTGACTTGTTTCCAATCGTTTGGGTCTTTCAAATCAAAAGTTAAACCGTTTACCTCACCTTGACCACCTAAAGCGGCTGCGCCGAAATAAAAAGTCGATCATGTTACTTTTAATCGTATTAACTTAATGTTTATTAAAATGACACATAAAACAAATTATCTAGTATAGAAACTAATCGTGTTGGTTAGGAATTATCTCTCAAAAAATGGATTCCATAGCTCGTATGTTACTATACAACAAACACGCATACTGCTAGGACAGTGTGACATTACACGAGCGAATGAGAAGACTTTATACAGGCATACATGTCTTTACCACAACTACGCTGTGTCACTTACATGAAGTAGGCCTATGTTTACGTTTCTGCGGAGTGGGAAGCTAAAGGAGCAAGTTGTATCTCACATAGTACGGTTGGCTGACTGTCACATTACCCTCAGATGGATGTAACCTTATGTTAGAGTAAACCATATTTTACACATAAACCAGACTAAAATTCTATTTTACACACAGTCCTGTAACAAATACTGATAATTAAATACATTTTAGAAATTCATGTTTACTGGAAAATTAACGTTTTATCCTAACCACTGTGGCATTAAACATTGTGACAGGCCTATTGTTTAATTCTTTTCCACTAGCGTACAGAGAAACTAAATTTTTCTAAGCAGAAAGTAACTAAGTAGGTGTGAAGCAGGTAATAAATAATTAAATAAATATTCGCACTTAACTTCTCCTTCCCTCAGTCTCTCATCTGTTTCCACATGTTCATTCACGCATAACGTCATGAATCAAATTCTCATAGCATTATGACTAAATACGTGACACGCTGTCTACGAGCCATCAGTTCCTCATAAGAAGTGTTTTAAGTGAAATTCATAAATAGACCTACTAATTCCCGTACTAATTCATAGTCTATTTCCCTTCACAAACAGATATATAAATTATATGAGCTGGAGTAAAAATGCTCAATGCTTTAATAACGAATCTTCACAAAAAATTATGTGTATGGTATACTGCATACAAGCTGCAGTGTGACTTTGCCATTTGCGTGTATTCACGTGGATTCTACGCGTGAAAACATGCTGAAAATGAACGATGGTAACTTCTATGTGTGTCGCGAGACAGTTACGCTACGCTACGTTACGGTAGAGAAGGAGGAGCAAGGCCTTACTTACTGGAAAGCACGCTGTAAATGGGTCATCACAACTTCTATTTCTTGCGGCACAGCTATGCTACGCTACGTTACGCTAGAGAAGGAGGTGCAAGGCCTTACTTACTGGAAAGCACGCTGTAAATGGGTCATCATAACTTCTATTTCTGGCGGCACAGCTATGCTACGCTACGTTACGCTAGAGAAGGAGGAGCAAGCCAATATTTACAGGAAAGCATGCTTCTGTATACTCTTATAAATTAAGAAGCAAATCAGAAGCGAATTTTGTTCTGTCTTTATTAGGTTACATTAAAGTGTAAATTATTTAAATATCTGAAACAATATAAATTACCGGTATTTTATAATACTAGAAAAACTAGTGTAGGTTTTCTTTGCGTTTATTATGTAGTAGCACAAATGTTCGCTATCGATGGGATGGTTAATAAATGTGTAGCGAGAATGGGCATATATAACTTCTATGTGTGGCGAGACATATATATACGTAATATAGGATGAATCCAACTTTTCTCCGACGCACACTGTAGCGTATACTGTAACACTGCATTCTTATTGAAACTTTTATTCTTTTCTACAAAATGCAAACGCATGCAAACGTTTTGCCAGTGGTAACACTAAATTTAACTGGCAAACTCGCACATGTGGCCACAGCAAAATTTACAGTGGTATGAGAACACGTGTGAATTGCAACGTGAAAAAACGCAAGTGTGGTCATAGACGTTGCAACATTTCCACCTGCGTGTAAAAAGATTGGTCTACAGCATGAAAAACACAAGTGTAGCCGTTAAGTTACAATGGACGTTACAATGTTAACGGGAGTTAACGGGTGTTACAATGGACTTCGTCTTGTTGCAGGTCCACGCTGTGTTTTATCCATAGACATTCTGGTGTTTGCGCATTGTTCGTATTGTGTAGGCTCATCAGCCGTGATTCTTCCACAGATGTTTCTGCTCATGTGTGTACCATTTCTTGAAACTCTTGGTCTTCAATTTCTGTAACAAAGACTTCATCAGTTTTCTACTAAATTTACGATTTAAATCCTTAAATAATTACAGACTAAGTAGGAAATTTAGAACTTTCGCTAAATTTCCTACTATATTACTTATTTCTTTCACGCGATTTTGCTATTTGTTGTCGTTTAATAACATCAACTGTGAGAATCACTTTATTTTGGGTTGTAGTACAAAATTCTCTCAAATTCGCACTGTTCCACTGTGAAATGATTGTGCCGCACTGGCGTATTCATAGTAACAGTCATGTTACACAAAAAATTAATTTCGGTGATGATAAAACACGTTTTTTGGTTTTCAAGCATTCTGGAATGCGGTGTTTATAGCATATTATGTAAAGTTGTGTTACAATGTTGCAGTTAACAGTCTGGTATAACGTGTTTATTAAATTGTTAACTTTTGTGCCTTTCTTTTAACTTTATCATAAATCAACCAACTTTATCATAAATAATAATTACGTCAATTGCGTTAGATGCCTCATTGATTAGACCTACTACTTATTCTGTGACTCCCAGATCTACTACTACTGCTCTTATTGCGTAAGCTTTCTTATTTATGATGTGTGTAAATTTATGATTTATATAAGTCATATGAAAACAATTCGAGAATGTTTTTAAATAAGATTCATAAGTTTAAATTTTTAAGTCGCACATTTGAATTACTACTGACTGTAAACGACAGTTCAAACATTTAGTCCCATGCACCTCATAATACCAGTTTCGGTTTTTGGAAACATACAAAATAATTGGTTAAGACGCTGATTGGTTTGTGTGTAGTATGAGTATAAGAAAATAAGGAGCTGATTTAACTGTTATAGTTTCTAAAGTTAAGAGAGTTATACTTAGATCAGCTTCATAATTACAAACCTGACAACATCGTCAAAATAATTTTTATTAATATGTATAAAATACTGCTTATTCGTTTCGTGTGTATTCTACATATGGTAGATATGGTAGTCCCGCCTTTAATGCCGCTACTAAAAATTTAACTTAAAACCTAACTGCAGATGTTCAAAATTATGAATGAAATGAGAAAGAAATAACGTTTCATTAAAATGCCGACGAAAAGCAAGCTAAGTACTTAAGTCTTAGAAAAACAAAACTGCGGAAATCGAATACACTTAAGTTTAGAGGGCTACAAAACGATGAAGTCAAACGAGAAGAGGAAGCAAGCAATGAGGAGAGCGAAATGTGTGCATGTGTGAAATTCTGTGCTGTGTATGTAGGCCTACATGTTGTCAGTTCTAAAAGTCCGACTCCTTTATTGGAATCTGTAGGCTACAAATTGGAGTTGAGTGAAGGGTAAGCGGAATGTTGGACCGCGTTTATTGCCCGTATGATTGCCTACACGCGGTTTGGAATTAAATTCATCAGATTACTGCCATTGTAAAGACGCAACGCTTTACGATCTGAGACATTTAACACCTCGCACTCGACATCTGGCCGCTGCATTAAAAAAACATGCCGTAAAAACTGCTCTTCTCAATTTTGATTACAGCTTCTTTTTATATATGTTCAAAATTGTTAGAAGTCTTATTTATGGTATCTGTTGCTGGTCATAATTTTATAATTATGACACAATTTTTTATATTAATATATGTTTTTTTAATTTTATAGCTCTAATTGACTAAACCACTTAACGTTACATATGTAACAGTAGTTAGGTTACTAACATTTTTATTATCATCATTATCGTTATCATACCATTAAAACCTGCATCGTTTGGTCAGTCGTTGCTACAGTTCTTGCCAACTACGTTAATGAAAAGCTGTAGTGTATTCTTTAATTTAGTAGAATTTATTTTTACCATCCTTGGCTCATCTATAATAGTTCTCTTACTTTATAGTGAACTTAACAGAACTATAAGCTCTTTTACTTTATATGGTAACTATAATATTGCTTTAAAGTCATGACAATTGGCGCAGCTTCTTTAGCACAGTTTATCGGTAATGTAAATTGCTGTTGTGAATTCTGTTACTTTTCACATATATTTTAAGACGTTAATAACATCTAAAATTTTAAAATAAAAAGAATTTTACAAATACAAATTTTACATAAAGGATAGCGTACTGTGGGTATACTTTATATTAAGAATTGAGTAAATCAATGAATTTATAGTAATGAAGTAGTGACAGTCACAAACGAGGTCGTCTTCATTGACCGAGGCGTCGTGCGTCCGTGAACGTTCAACGCGTTTAAAGATATAATTATACTGTTGGCTGCAGGCTGTGGCTGTGGCGAGCACTTTTACTACGGAGAATGAATAGTATTCCTGGTATGAACTGTATTAAACGGGTCTGTGTCCAGCTATAATACCATTACACCTGAATGAAATAATGAATGGAAGCAGCCCCGGCGGCCGGAAACGAGTCTATTCAATGTTTGAATAGGCCTACCTGCTATAGTAAAGTTATACAGCACAGTACTATGAAGAGGGTCGGGGCTTACTTCCTTCCCAAACTAAAGTAACTCAATGAAATGGAAGTTTTACGCTTTTTACATCATTTTGACTTTTCGACAGCTTTGACAGCCTTTGAAAGGAATACGTTGCAGTACAAAAATCGGGTAAATATGATTTTTCACAAACCGTATTAACACACACACACACGCGCGCGCATTACATTCTCTTGTTAAAATAACAACCAGTGGAATTTCGTTTTCTTCAAGAAAACGCACAAAGTCATTCACACAAATCTCGTTCAAAAGAATTAGTTATACTAAAAGAATTACTAGGATCATCTTAGAACTGTAATTCTCTCAGATACGAATGAGTTGTGTCTGAGAAACTACTGAGCAATACATCTTATATACTCAGTAATAAGCATTAAACATAAAACTACTTCATTCTTTTTATTTTTATTTACAACAGTGATTAGAAACTACTTTCTATACATTTTTCTTTTGACTTAGGAACCAGCTGTTATTAGCTTTTCTCCTGACTTGATGAGGTTTCTGCACCAAAAAAACCTTTAAACATTTGATTATTGTTCCACGAGGTGTACGTGAATGCTGTAGCCTCTATAAGAAAAATCGTTAAACTTGTAATCATCATTTTAAATGAAACATTTTGAAGACAATTTTAACATTTTTGAAAAAATGTTAATCTTTAAACATCATCATTAGCCGTGGTTGTACAACCCTTGGTGGGTCTCCAAAAATCGACTCCATTCTTCCCTATTGCGTGGCCTGGCTTTCCAGTTTCTTATGTTTATCTTTCTGAGGTCCTCCTCTATTTGATCTTTGAATCTACTTTGGGGTCTTCCCCTTGCTCTACTATCCATTGGTTTCTGGTAGAAGATGTGTTTCGTAGGCTACCCTTCCTCCATTCTTTCTATGTGTCCGACCCACCTTAGCCTGTATATTTGGATTATCCTGACAATGTCCGACTATTTGTCAAGATGGTATAGCTCATAATTATAACACCTGCGCCACATTACATTTTCTTGTACTCCTCTAAATATTGTTCTTACAAACCTTTCTAAATATCGTCTTTCAAAGCAACCTAGAAGTCTCTCGCTATTGTTTGTCATCGTCCAGGTTTCTGAAGCATATGTCGATACAGCCTTGTTTTTGTGGTTGTATATAGTCCGTAAACAACATATATATATATATATATATATATATATATATATTGTAACGTCCTGCTTCTATAGAGGCATTCACCACCACTGTGTATTGTAATTACCAGCTTCGTTAATTCCGCCCCACAGTTGTACGCCAATTCTGTAACGTGCGGTTTCTTGTGAGGGATGCACTTGCGAAAGTGTTATTATATGCCTCACGCAGTATGCGTCACTTTTGAATTATACTAACTGACGTTTTAAAAGGTATAAATAAAGGATTTTGTTTATCTTGTTTTACTCAATCTAAAAGAAATCGAGAGTGTGTGATTTGGGGTCAAGGAGGTAATTTGTTCAGCCTTATGCAGAAGAGAGAGTAAGTATCATTATTGCCCCTCAGTTGTGACGATTTCTTCTGTATGTTGTGCTGAAATTTTCATTAACTACCCACTACAATAAATTATAACACGTTATAATTCAATATTAATTTTCAATAATATTGCTTTATTGATTATTGACTTTTGTCTCCTGCCACCAAAATATAGGTATCACAATTAATCTTATTTGAAAAAAAAACATCATCTCGACTTTACCGAGTAAACATAGATCTGTCTAATGAACAAAACATATATGTTGTTATTTACCCAATATTACGCTATAATAAAAAACATCAGTTATTACATAATTCTTAGTAATTCCCCAGGGTTCAGGGTGAATTCTTTGTGTTATGAGAGTGTCAGAAATGGATAATTGCTACGCTTTACAAATATCAAAAAATTAATAAATAATTTTGTTTATTTTTCAAATATTACGTAGTTTCCGGAATTGCCGTAAGAGAGCAGCATGTATTTGTTTACTTTGAAAGAAACATATGATAAAATGAATATTTTTTGTTCTATTTCACTGTTAAAAAACGAGTTTTCTTCTGGACTTATTACGAAAAAATGTTTATATTACCTCGCTCCGTGTTGTCCTTACTGGATTGAAGTTTTATTCTGTGATGAGGTACGTCTTGCGTTATTATTTCCTTTTCGTTTGGAGTATTTTCTGATTGTCTACTGGAAGTAGGCCGAACTATATTGGATCCTCAGAATGTTTTCATCCACTGGTTTTTAATGTATATCACCATTTAATTTGGATTCCTCAGGTATAATTAGTTAGTATTCACTTTGTTTATTACTCTTGCGTGAATTTCGCCTCCTCCAACGTCCAAAAAGGTTATTTTTTATAATTTTTGTCGCATCGTTTCTTCAACTCTCCGGTTTAGTTCAAAATTTTTATATCTTATTCACAATACTTGTTATTTTTCATCACTCTTAGTAACACATAGTATTTTTATTATGTAGGCAGTTTGTGATTATTATAAATTTATATTTTATTTATGGAAAAATAATTCCCTTCCATTCCGGTTTCTTTACTAATTTAATTTACATAATATGTTTTGGTTAATTTTTTTATGACATTGTATATAAATATTTTATCATTTTATTATCATTAAATAAATTTATATATTATTTATTTAGTCTCGAATAGTGTTCATACCCGGTACTACTTCCTGTTGCCATTTCTTTCATAGGATTATTTTAATTTTATATTATCTTTGGTAGTTAAAATTTTTATGTCTTTTAAAATTAACCCTGGGTTTTCTTACAATCTAACACAATTATTTGAAACAATATAATATTAACTTGGGTATAACAAATTGTGGTTCATACAATATAAATTACAATAAATAAATAAAATTACAAAAATCAATTAGTATTATTACATACTACTTCCATAGTTTTATCCTATCCAAAACATACAGCACAGTTTAGTAATACATTAATTTCACTTTGGTTTTTCACCTCAATGGGTACACTAGAACTCACTTCGCACTATATACCACTCGAATTGTTTATTATGTTGAGTGATATAATTAAATTTTGAGCGAGCTTTAGTTTTACCCATTTCTGACTTTTATTCTCATGATATACTTTATTGGGACCGGGTTATGTACCGTTACATAAAGCCCCCCCACTAGAACAAATTTATTTTAGTTCAACTCGTTGATAGAAATAAATTGTTGATTTGTTCAAGTCTCCTAATGGTCTTGACTTTGTTTTCATAATAATGTTTCATTTCCGACTGATTATACACTCCCTTCATTTTATTATTGGTAATTGTTTTAATTTCGTAAGTATTATTACCCTTCACCTGGGTTATGAGGTAAGGGCCAGTATAAAGTAGCAATAACTTCCGGGCGATACCCTCTATAGAACTGGGTAGTTGTCTATTTTTTATTAGTACTTTATCTCCCAACTGGTATGTATCCAATCTTCTCCTTTTTACTTGATCCCTTTTTTGTTGAAGTTCCACTTTATGTAACACTCTGTTGTGCATTTCCACTTGGTCGAATTCTACTCTCTCTCCTGGAGGGAAATTTATCAATGACATAATTCCTCTTGGTGGTGGTTTATCAAACATTATTTGATAAGGGCTAGTACCGATAGTGTCATGGTATGACCAATTAAGAAAAGTCTCGGCTGGTTCAATATACTGACTCCAGTTTTTATGTTCTTGATGACAGTAGGTGCGTAGAATTCTGCCAACTTCCCTTAATACACGCTCAGCAGGATTGCTACTAGGGTGGTACACGGATGTCTTGTACGTTCTTATTTGCCAATTTCTCAATTCTTCCTTCCACCTTTTCCCCCGAAATTGCGTTCCATGATCCGTTATAATCATTTCCGGTCTTCCCACCTCAGGTAAGTATTTTTTTATAATTACTTCTAGAATTTTCTTCGTTGTAGCTCTACTAATAGCGTAGAGTTTTGTGTATTTCGTATAATGATCAAATAATATGATGATATATTTATATTTATGTCTTCCTCCACTTCTGGGAAAAGGTCCGCAGATATCCAAAAAAATCTTTTCAAGTTTTTTATTAGATGTTATAGTAATCATGGTGCCTGTTTTCTTCTCATTATTTACTTTTACAAGCTGACAAATGTTACAGGTTTTTACTATCTCTCTTACTCTTTTATTTATAGCTTTCATGTAACAATGTTCAGATAAAGCCTTAATAACTTTGAGTGATCCCATATGGCCATACCTTTCATGATAATCCTGAATCAATGCTACTTCTGTTGCTGCTGGTACATATATCTTCCAGACATGATCCTTAATGGTAGGACGAATAAAAAGGATCTCTTCATAAACACAAAAAAATTTCATTATTATAGGGTCATGTTGTAATATTCTGTCCTTAATTTTTGTTAATTTATTGTCACTTTGTTGATCGGTTTTTATTTTATTAATTATATCTTGTAACTCCTTTGCCATCTTAATTATGTGATATATTTTTCCAATGCTTTCTGGTTCTATTTCACAAGTTCCTTTTTCAAGGTTAATCCGGGATAATCGGTCTGCTATTACATTCTTCTTACCTGGAATATATTCCCAGTCTAAATTATATTCTTGAAGTATTAATGCCCATCTAGTAAGTCTGCCGTGATTAAGTTTACAATTCTTTAAAAATGAAATTGATCTGTGATCAGTTCTGATAGTCACTGGGTATCCCAAAATAAATGTTCGAAATTTTATACATGAGAACACAACACTCAGCAGTTCTTTTTCGGTTACTGTATAATTTCTCTCACAACTGCTCAGTACTCTGCTTGCAAAACTGATAACTCCATGATTTCCTTCTTCATCTTCCTGATATAGCTCACTCCCAAGGCTAATGTTACTAGCATCACAATTTATGAAAAAACGTTTATTACAATTTGGGTGATGTAACATGATGCAGTCAAGAAATTTATTCTTTACTATCTGGAAATTATTATCTTCACTTTCTTCCCATTTCCACTTGTTTTTCTTTGAAAGTAAATATTGAAATTTAGCTGTTATTTCTGAATAACTCTGTTGAAATTTTCTATAATAGTTGCATATCCCCAAAAAGGATTGTAATTGTTTCAAGTTTCTGGGTTTGTGAAAATCTTGAATAGCCTTTACTTTTTCAGGAGATGGTTTAATTCCAGTAGCAGATAAAATGAACCCTAAAAATGGTAGTTCATGGGTGATAAACTTAGATTTATCCAGTTTTAAAGTTATATTATGTTGCAAAAGTTTATCTAACACTGTTTCCACTCGGTTACAATGCTCCTCCCAAGTACAAGACGTAATTAGTATGTCATCCACATATATGGTAGTAAAATCTAAGACTTCCTTACCCAAAATTTGGTCCATGCATTGAATGAACACAGCCACAGAATTTACCAATCCAAAAGGCAAACGCTTAAAATGATAATTTCGTCCTTCGAATATGAAAGCAACATATTGTCTGCTGTTAGGGTGCAATTCTATTTGCCAGTATCCACAGACTGCATCCCAAGTACTCATGTACTTGCATCCAAAAAATCTCTTCATAATCTCCTCAATCTCACCTGGAGACGTGCGATCGTTAATGAGCATTTTATTCAACTCCCGAGCATCGAGACATAGTCTAACTTGACCATCTTTCTTCGGTATAGCCACCAATGGGCTAGTATATGGAGAGTTACTTCTTTCAATTATGTCTTCTAATATCATTCTTTGAATTTCTTTCCTTGCTGCCTCTTTCAAAGCTTGAGCAATTATGATCGTTTATTAAAATTTACATTTTCTTTAAATTTTAGTTCACACAAGAAGTTTTTAGCTTTTCCTGGTGATTCTGAGAATACTGGTTTATATTTATTATAAATTTTTATAAGTTGTTGTTTCTGTTCTATACTAATTATTTCCGGTGCCTGCCTATTCTGAAACTCCATTATTTCTTCTATCTTCTCTTTCCAAATCTTTGATTCTGTTACTTCTATATTATTACCTAGGGTTAATCTATTATTCTCCCTAACAAAAAATGAGCTCGGACACTGAGGGGCACTTTGGCTACCAATTATCTCAGCCGTTAACTCACCATTTTCTGTGCTCAAGGTTACTATACCCCTGGCCAGATTTATAATTGCAGTGTGTCGCCGTAGCATATCACACCCTATTAACACCCTAAACGGTAGCCCTTTCGCTACTAAAAATCCCATAGGTATTCCTATTCCATTAGTGGTAACATTCAAAGACACTTGTTTTTTGATTGTTTTATTTTGTTTCCCGGTAGCACCAACAATTGTTAAATTGTTAATTGGTAAAGTAGGTATTCTCTCAGTAGTTAACTCAGTAATACGATCTAATTCTAATTGATCAATAATTGAAATATTGGCCCCTGTATCAATCATGGCCTCTGCTGACACTCCATTTAATTTTATTTGTATATAGACTATGTCATTGTTCGGTGATGACTCTTTGATTACTCTTTCTTCCATTAACTCGGACTGTATATTTTTTAGAAAATTATTTCTGATAATGGTTATTGGTTTATTCAAATTAGTATTATAATTGGGTGTATGGTAAATTCTGTGCCCTGTTGTTTCTAGCAGTGACGGGCAATCACATCTTCTCACTGCTGGTACCCGTTTCCCCTATTTATATCATTACTATTGGTTGCTTCAACATTTTCATTATGTTGAATGTTGTTTATCGGTATCCTTTCTTCATCCCTCTCTCTGGATCTAGGTTGATCGATGTTCATACTCCTTTGTGGACCTTCGTCTCTATGATAATAATCATGTCTGTAATTCTGTCGATTATTATTAGACCATCTTCCGCGATATCTGTTATTGAAATAACTGTTGTTAGCATGTACATAATTAACTCGGGGCCTATTCTCTCTTGGTGGTTCATTCCTCCGCTCCTCGGTATTCCCTGACCTCCATCTACTTCTCCTATAATAAGATTCCTGTTCATAATTTTCTAGCAGCGTTTCCATGCCTCCAATAGTTTTGATTTGTCCACTCAAGCGTGCACTTATGATCTTTTCTTCAAAATGATACGCCATTTTGGTCACTAGACACGCTTCAGGTATCTTAGGGTCTAGATACTTGGCGATACACACCTTCCCTAAAAAGTAAGCAGTAGGTGTTTGTCCCACTGTACGGTCATACCTACCATGACAGATATCGTCCCTAATAATGTTTTGTACTGATTCTGACCAGTACTTAAGTTTGAACATCGTTTTGAAACCCTCATAATCACACACCTCGTTCCTAATTGCTGTCCACCAATTATCATTGATATTTTTGAACGATTCGTCTAATAGACCTTTTATCATATTCCATCGATTCTCCTTTGATCTGTTCAAAATTTCATCTACTCTCCCTAAAAATTCAAGTGGGTTTCTGCGATAATCCCGAAAGTTTACACTTTCCTTATTGTCTGGATAAACATGATGACTGCTGCATGCAGATCTAGCACTTATTCTATCTACATCACATTGAAAATTGGTTTGTATTTGTTGCAAACTATCTAATTTCTCTGCTTGGCTATCACATTGATTTTTTACATTCTCTACAGTTTTATGAAACTCTGAAAATTTACAGTTTAGACTGCTTTTAATGCTATCTAACTGGTCATTATTTTCTTGTCGTATGGCCATTACACGAACTTGGTTATCTTGTTCTTCTTTTTCCATTCTTGCCTCAACTCCAATTTTAATTAGTTCCATCTTCTCTTCAGTGGTATCTAATCTTTGGTTAGTTTCTACTAATTTCTTCTCTGCCTCTTCCTTATATGCCTCTACTCTTTGGCTTAACGTATTATTGACCAGTTCAATTTTACCTTCTAGATTTTCTCTTAATTCTTTATTGAAATTCTCCATCTTAACCTCAATTTGTTTTAAATTCTCATTATTCTCTTCAAATTTTGCATTCATCTCTTCTCTTTGCCCTTCAACCGCTTCCTTCAGTTCATGGTATTGTTCATTCATGGTTTGTTTTAAGTTTTCCTCCTTCCATTCCGGTTTCTTTACTAATTTAATTTACATAATATGTTTTGGTTAATTTTTTTATGACATTGTATATAAATATTTTATCATTTTATTATCATTAAATAAATTTATATATTATTTATTTAGTCTCGAATAGTGTTCATACCCGGTACTACTTCCTGTTGCCATTTCTTTCATAGGATTATTTTAATTTTATATTATCTTTGGTAGTTAAAATTTTTATGTCTTTTAAAATTAACCCTGGGTTTTCTTACAATCTAACACAATTATTTGAAACAATATAATATTAACTTGGGTATAACAAATTGTGGTTCATACAATATAAATTACAATAAATAAATAAAATTACAAAAATCAATTAGTATTATTACATACTACTTCCATAGTTTTATCCTATCCAAAACATACAGCACAGTTTAGTAATACATTAATTTCACTTTGGTTTTTCACCTCAATGGGTACACTAGAACTCACTTCGCACTATATACCACTCGAATTGTTTATTATGTTGAGTGATATAATTAAATTTTGAGCGAGCTTTAGTTTTACCCATTTCTGACTTTTATTCTCATGATATACTTTATTGGGACCGGGTTATGTACCGTTACAATATATATATATATATATAGTCAGTAATTATTTTACTCTTTGACGATGAATAAACACAAACACTGGGTAATTCTCAAATCTAGACTGTTATTTGTTTCTGCGAACACACTTTTTATTCAATGTAATTTATTATGTTATTGGGAATTGATACATAGGGACTTTATTAGAGATATTTTCACATATTTCCAGTATTATCTGTTACATGTCGGAATATCTGTTTTTAACTTTATACTTAAAGCTGCCTTGTTATGTGATTAATTTAATCAGCTCAATTCACTGAAGCAGCTACCACATTGTTTCTCGTGAAAATATTAACGACATATTTATTATTATTATTATTACCATTAGACCCTAATGTTTACAAATTGGAAGACACGATTCGTGAGATAGAAGTGTAACCTCTCTATGATTTTAGTATTTATTTTATTTCCTTTTAAATTTCTATCTCCTTGCTTGATGGTTCTGAAAGAGAGGTTACAAGTTATTTAAGACTAGGCCGAAGCCTAGAGAAGCAAAATTATGCTGGGTCCAGTATGACGGGACTTGCAATAAAACTCAGCTGTAACAGAACGCTAACAATTTATTTTCCTTCCTGCGTTGCTTTCACATCTTCAAATCAGAATAACATATGTGCCCAATCACAAGTATGAATACAAGTAAAAAATAACAAGTATGTATAACTCTTAAGAATAACAAGTGTGTATAAATCTTAAGAATAACAAGTGTGTATAAATATTAAGAATGACAAATGTGTATAAATATAAAACATCACAAGTGTATATACATCAGTGGACACATGCATATATAATTATAAAATATTCTCACATCTCGTGGCTAGCTAGACACATAACAACACACACAGAACACAAGGTACACCAACTCCCAGTTACATTAGTTTTTAACACGCATGCCCCTGGAATGCACCCACCCAACAGGTAGAGTAACTACAATCTTATAACTTGGAAGTGATAAAATATACGCCAATAGGCAACCCGTTCAGTAGAATAACAAAAGCCAAAACCCCCAGGAAGAATGATAATAATTCATGAGGCACAAACAACCGGACCACCCCTTTATCTAGCATTCCATTGATCAATGACCCAAGATGAGTGTGTGAACCTTAAGTTCCTTTCACATCATTAATTGAAACTGACAACTACGTCCTCTATTTTCAGAAGGTATTTATAAAATTCTAAACAGTTATTTGACTTCAAAAAATTACAAAAAAAGAATCAATCTCTATATACATTAGTAAACAAAATTAATTGTTTGAGGCATTACAATTTCTGAAGATTTTGACAATACATAATTTACTCAAAAAGAAAATGATGAATACATGTTTTATAGTCAAAATAACACAGCAAAGCTATAAATGGGAAGTCAACCCATATGTGTTGGCCCGTTAAGAAAACAATCAGTTTAGCCCTTGTGCAAGGGGCAAAATCAATTAAAATATTCCCATTACATTAGGAATTAATTCTATTAGCCTCAAATGACTATAAAAAAAATTAATTAAAGAAAAGAATACAGTAAGGTGGTTGTGCTCTGGCATCTGAGGGAGCGCGCCCACATGTAGTTGACAAAAGTTGACAGGCATTCGACCTGTCTGAAGTTGTACCAGCGTGTCAGAAAAACTAAGTACCATTTTGTAATCCCAGAAAGTCCCAAGGAAAAACCACCGGAAAGTCCCCAGCCCTTAAATGTGAAATCCATAGTCAAATTAAAATTTATACACAGCTGTTCCAGCCGGAACAGAACTACTGAGCAATAATTAAATTTTGTAAAGAGTAAAAGATTAGAGCAACAATAAAATGGTACAAGATTAAAATCTCTCTGGCGCGCTCTCGCAGTGCAGCACGCACTTACAGGCATAGCATTTAGTGTTATTTAAATGAGTTATAAAAAAAGGTTTATGAAATTTAAGTTATAGTGTTCAGAGTCATGATCACAGCTCAACTTCCCGGTAAACAGTCTGGACACGTGGTCCCATGGCATCTATGCAATTTGCATTAAACGGGCACACTGCGGGCCCGGCCCCAAAAAATGAAATAAAGTATAAATATCACCTCAAGTGTGCTGGCGAGTGCAACATAGGAATTCGGTCTCCGTCTCCCTCTTCGTAGGCGATCTTGACATGGTTCACAGCTTGAGCAGATGTTCAGCCCACAGCAAGCCAGGAACCCGGCTTAGTGCGAGAACCCTAAGAATTCAAGTAAATTAGAGAACAGTCTATAAGAATGTACACCCGAGTTAAGGTAATTAACCTCTTAACGGGCCGCCAGCTAACTCTCACCAAAAGCACAATATTAATTAATTAAAGTTTTTACAACCTGCTTAAATAGTCTAAAATCAGCCATGGAATAAGTAATTTGCATCATGAACGGAACTTATTAAATAGTGGCTTAATAGAAAGTGAACTGTACTCAGTCAACATGCTTCGACAAAATTTTGCAGGTTAAACCGGCCACGTGCAGAGCAGTAATCATTATTTGATCGAAAAAAAAATTTAACCGCAAGTCACTCACAGCATTGAGAATGTTTTACCTTCAATTAAGTTTCATACACAGAAGCTCTCACACTTCATTCTCTATTTGTGAAGATAATTAACAAAGACAGCGACAGTATACTACATGCACCGACACAGTTCACTACTTGACTGCGCACCAAGTTTTTTTGATTAATTTTTATGTAATGCACTTTTACTATGAGAATGACTCTTGAAACTTCTCGCATTACTACAGAAAATACTAAGACATGGCTATACAAAGGGCGTTGCGTACAACAGTAAAAAAAAATATCTCTTACATAACTTTGTCAGGTCGCACACACATAAATACGTACTTCACACGATAGCATATATCTTGTTATTAAATATCCAAACAACTAATGAAAATAATTAATTCTTACCGGGAGTCGTTTATTCTCTCTAGCCCATCATGTAGAGCGATTCACACTGCGTAGAATAATACAAAGAGCGGAGACGAGACGATACTCTGAACGAGGGCAAGCGTTGACTGCACAAGCCGGCACACAATTTTCATAGCACATAGCCGGGCTGCGCGCGCAACGCACACACCGCCGCTCCCCTCACACCGTCGCACAAAGTCCGCTCCGCTGCCACTGCTCACGTTACGTTACAATTACGAAAACCCTTCTAGAATTTTTTTTTTTTGTAACCGCCGGCATCGAACCGGCACACCCCCACCCCGAAAGGGCAACCCGGTTGCCCCACAAAACTCGGGAAAGTACCCTGCAGTGTACTCCCAACTGAAAAATCCGGTGGACATCGTGGGTAAGGTGGCCCGATGGCACTTGCTCTCAGGAACACCACCAATCCCCATGCGACCCTCTCCGCCATGCCAACCCCACGGGACCGCCCCAACACGTCACCCTCTCCGGTGACCACCAATTACTCCCACCGGTCCCACTCACATGCTCGTCCTAGGACCAAACAAGGCATCTCCCACCTTGGCATGTGAGCGACCGTACTACCTCTCGTCCCTCTCTCGGACCGACCAGCCACATGCACCCACAAGGCATCTCCAACCTTGCCATATGGCTGGCCCACTTCCCTACACAAGGGCGGACGGCCTCGCTTAGCCAGACAGAGAGGACCGCACCAGGGGCACACGAACATTAATCCCATCATTTACTCATTAGAATACCACATAACTAGAGGGGGTTTACTTTCCTACGGCACCTACTACACGACTTTCTCTCTCAACAAAATAACACCAGGAAAACCGGAGAATGCGGCATGGCTCGGACCCTATAATGAACAACATCAACCTCAACAACTATTAACAATCAGCAACAGCACACCATCACTCCATCTAACCTTTAACACAGGGGAAACTGACGATCTCGAGGACCACAAGCTAAGTCTCTCTCTAACTCCGTTTGATAGATTTTTTTTTTTTTTTTTTTTTTTTTTTACTAAGGGGAGTGGGAGGAAAATTGGGAAGATGAAATGGGGCAAGGATCATTAAAGGGCAATAGCTAGGACTGAGGGTAAGGACCTGGCTACCTCCGGAAATAAGGAAGAATGGAGGAAACCAAGGCTCGCGTGGGCAGGGGCGCAACCCTGAAATAGATGACCACCACTGGGAATGTGGGGAACATCTACCCGCTACCCGTTAACCTCTGCTTCTTACCTTTCTATGACGCACCTTAGGTATTCGCTCCTTTCGGACACCACTCTCTAAGAAATTATCTCGTGTTGAGCTGTACTGACTGGTTCCTTCGGGATCAGAATCAAGGCAACTTACCTCACTACTTTCACTCCGCTTTGGATTATGCTCGTCGTCTAACTCCTCTGCTACACTTTCTTCCTTTTCTACAACTTCCCCTTCTTCGTCCACATAATCCAAATCAACTTCCTGACACTGCACCTCCTCAGCATCTTCCCGTTGCTCCTCTGATCCATCTTCTTCATCACACGCATCGCCAGCTCCTTCACGAACGTCTTGACTAACCTCTTCTCTGATCTCATTTTCATCAACACATTTATCATCAACATCATCGCCACTACCACCATCTGAACACTGCACATCCTCGTCCTCCTCTAGTTGCTCACCTGGTCCACCTGAAACTTCCTCCCGTTCCTCGGAATCCTCAACACTACTTACAGAAGGCGTCTGCACATCTTCACACACTACTTCACTCTCACTCACAAACTCTACAACGCTGCCCCCAAATTCCTCCTCAACTTCTACCTCACTTGCGGCATGGACATCCCCTTGTCCATCCACAACCTCAGAAACACTCGCAGCCCGGACATCCCTGTGTCCATCTGCAACTTCAGACTCTACAGTCTCCCTAACACCTACAACTATACTCACCTGCGCAGCATCTGCAGACCGCTCTTCTGACTCTTCTGTCGATTCCACTCTTTGACCACTTTCAGCAACCACAACGTCCTCAACATCTTCCACCCTGGAATCCAGCTGTCCAGGTTCATGTGCAATGACTACATTAATTTCGACTGGCGATGTTGATGTTACAGGGTCTGAATCCCTCACGAACCGAGATGTAAATACCGGAACAAATTCTGCGGCCTCTGGATTCAACCATGACGTCCTCTTTGGGTCCGGTAATTCAGTATTAACTGACGCGCTCTTATCCTCCTGTATTGTTTCCACGAAGTCATTCCGCTCTTCTACTTCTGCTTCCTTTTCTTCATCTACTACTCTCTTGGGCACTTGTAATTCCTCCGGAACCTTTAAAGTTTCCTTTTTCTCCGAATAGGGATAACGCCTTGGTACAGGCTCCCTACTTGCCGCTGTCTGTTCCCTAACACAATTTCTTTTTCCCCTGTTAATTTCATGTTTCCTTGTTTTCTGTGCTGTAGCTGTTGTTACCGTCTTCACACTTGCCACCCCCTTGTAGCCTCCATCACTTCCGGAATATTGATGTAGAAATTGCACACTGCGTAGAATAATACAAAGAGCGGAGACGAGACGATACTCTGAACGAGGGCAAGCGTTGACTGCACAAGCCGGCACACAATTTTCATAGCACATAGCCGGGCTGCGCGCGCAACGCACACACCGCCGCTCCCCTCACACCGTCGCACAAAGTCCGCTCCGCTGCCACTGCTCACGTTACGTTACAATTACGAAAACCCTTCTAGAATTTTTTTTTTTTGTAACCGCCGGCATCGAACCGGCACAGAAGGACCCTACGTGGTCGCTGGAGACTTCAACGCCTGCGACGTGCGCACGTGTTAGAGATGGCAGCAAGAGTCGGGTTCGCGATGGTCAATGTGGGCGATATCTCAACTTTTAGAAGACCTGGTTGCGCCGAAACAATCCCGGACATCACTTTGGTATCCGACGCATTGGCGCACAGCGTCATGAACTGGGAGGTGTTGGAAGATTATACTGGTAGTGATCACCAGTATATCACTTTCACCCTGCGGAGAGTTCAGCATTCGCCCATAGCTGAACCCAGCCGAACACCTGGCTGGAACGTGTCCAAACTGGACGAGGATTTGTTGCAGGATGTCATCGCGATCGGAAAGGAGGCGGTGATGAACAGTTTGGGTTCGACAGAGGAAGTCGTCGGTGCGACAATGCGCCTCATACGGAACGCCTGCGAAGTGTCTATTCCCAGGAGAGCGGGACGCCGCGGGGGGAAGACAGTGGCGTACTGGTGGACAGACGAGATCGCTGACCTCAGGAGACGTTGCTTGCGCTCGCGTCGCATGGCGACCAGAAACAGACGAAGAAACGCGAATGCAGCAGCCGAAGCGCAAGAAGAATATCGGCTCGCTAGAAAAAGATTGAAGGAGGCCATCAACAGAAGCAAGTGGCTCAAGTGGGAGATCCTCAGGAGTGATCTAGATTCTGATACCTGGGGTCTGGGGTACAGGCTTGTAATGAGCAGGCTTGGAGCCCGGCCACGTAGCCCAAGAATGGATGATAATCAGATGTGCTTATCATGGACGGTCTGTTTCCTCGTCACCCACTGAGGGATCGAGAGGAATACCCAGCCCCATTGGAAGACGTCCCGATTTTCAGTGAGGACGAGCTATCACTAGCTGCTAGCTCCCTGCGCAACAAGAAGGCACCAGGGCCGGATGGTATACCTGCGGAAGTGCTGAGGGTGGTCGCTAGATCCTGCCCCCAGGTGCTACTTAATAGGTACAACCGCTGCCTCAAAGATGGAGTCTTCCCGAAGAGGTGGAAGATCCAGAGACTAGTCTTAGTCAGCAAAGGGAAGGGCGACCCGAATTACCCGTCGGCATACAGACCTCTTTGTATGCTGGACACGGCGGGGAAACTACTGGAACGTCTACTCAGGGCTCGCCTAGTAGGGCAATTCGGGATGTGGGAGATCTGTCAGCTAGGCAGTACGGGTTCAGAACGGCCAGATCCACCATTGGAGCCATACAGGAGATCTTGAATGCCTTCCAGGTGGCCCAGCGGGGTAATCACTTCTCCAGAAGGACGGTGCTACTCGCTACACTGGACATACCCAACGTCTTTAATTCGGCCAGGTGGACAGACTTGTTAGCGGCTTTGGAGGACGTCTTTCAAGCGCCGGACTACCTGCTGCGGATAATACGAAGTTACCTGAGGGACAGGGAGCTCCAGTACGACAAAGCAGATGGGCCACGCAGCAGAGAAATAACAGGAGGCGTAGCTCAGGGCTCTATCTTGGGCCCCGGCCTGTGGAATGCATTCTATGATGGAATCCTCCGGATGGAGATGCCAGATGATACCTTTCTGGTAGCATATGCTGATGACGTGGCTGCCGTGATCTCCGCGAGAGACGCAGAGGAGGCGCAGCGCATGCTGAATCAGGTCATGCGCAGGGTCCGCACCTGGATGGAAGAACACGGTCTGAGCCTTGCGACGGAGAAGACAGAGATTGTGCTGCTCACTCGACGACGAATACCCACAATAACACAGTTCGTGGTGGGGGAAAAAGCGATAACATCAAAGCCAGCGGTGAAGTATCTAGGGGTGCACCTGGATACTAAGCTCTCCTATTGAGAGCAAATCCGATGTTCCTCGGAGAAAGCCGCTAAGGTCGTTGCTGCTCTGAGCAGGCTAATGGCTAATGTCGGGGGCCCAGCTGCGGGAAGACGGCGACTGCTGATGTCGGTGACCAACTCGATTCTCCCCTATGGATGCGAGGTCTGAGGCGACGCACTGAAGCAAGAAAAATACCGCAAGCAGATGGCCGCGGTACAACGAAGAGGAGCACTTCGAATTGCAAGCTCCTACAGAACGGTGTCGGAACCAGCAGTGTTGGTCGTCGCTGGAGTAATCCTAATAGATCTGATGGCTGAGGAGAGGAGGAGGGTCTACAAGACCAAGGAAGACTTGGGGATCGTAGAAGCAAGAACAGTGGCCAGGGCACACTCCATGCGGAGCAGGAGAGTCGAGCTAGGTGGACGGCGAGGTTGATTGGGAACCTCCTTGAATGGGTGGACAGAACGCACGGCGAGGTAGATTATTACCTTCCTCAATTTCTGACAGGGCATGGTTATTTCAACGAGTGTCAACGGTGGGTGCTGGAGAGGCGAGGACTGGAATCGGAGATTGGCCCCATGACGCCTGATAACATCATAGGGGTCATGCTCAACAACAAAGAGAACTGGGACATTGTTGTGACCTTCGTGAGGATGGTCCTACGGCAGAAGAAGCCTGAACTGGACCCTCTCACAAGTCGATGTAGACAAATTGAGCCTAGTAGGCGCAATACGAGGTGCCACCCTGAAGCCATACGGATAGTTGTTCCAGGGGAGGTTCCCTGCCTGTAAAGTGGAGGTTTTTTGGTGGGTGCGAGTCACACACACCGAGAGACCAGTCGAGTGTCTCCTGATGGTGCATAATGCATTTTCCTCCCCCGCAAAAAAAGACCATAAATGTTTACGGTAGGTCCCACACTAAGATCTGACGGTAATATCTACAGTTTAAATTGAAACTTATAAACATCATATATGCGTCTTCAAACCACAGATTTAAGAGATGTTTTCCGCGCACAAACTCTGTAACATTTCAGCACTACAAAAAGTGAATAATTTAAATTTTATTATTTTTTATTGGAAGTCGTATAATTATAGGCTGTTAGAAATGATGCAGTATATAGCTTACTATATTTGTAGGCCTAAATAAAATACAATTTACAGTAGTCATTTACTCTAAAGAAGCGTATTGTTAGCATATTTCAGTGTGTGTACGATAATATTTGTGAAAATACTTTAATTAGTCTTGCACTGAAGAAATAAAATTAACGTTTCTAATGCACGGGAAGTTTGTTGTTTTAATATATTTCAATTGGATACATTAAGTTGAGTGCAAGGACACTGCAGACACTCGTGTGTGAGAGACGTTTGTCATAGTTATATCAGAAAACAAATCTGTTTTGTTGATTTAGAATTTGATGTCTTGTCAGCTAGAGCAAGGACGCGCTATTCTTCTGTCAATTGCAAAAACAATATGTCGCTTTGTTTTAATCATATCAGAAACGTACGACAGGAGACAAACTAATTTTTATCGGTTCGTTCTCGAAATACTGTAGTTTCAATCATTCACTAGGAAAGCATGAAAAGTCGAAAGGTTATATTGGTATTAAACGACGACGATTTGTTATGTAAGTGAAATCATGTCCTAGGAACGATATTTGAAAAAGGCGGCGCGGGTAACGCCGGGTGATAAAACAATATCCATTGCGCTGATGATATGCAATCACTCAACAGATTTAAACAAATTTTCAGCAACGACCAAACAAAACAGGAGCGATGTCGATGACAAATGAGAACAACTTTTCAGCACACACCGTTGCAGCTGATCCCTCCATTACCCCGCCGAGCCCAGTTCACAGCTAATCCTCAGCTGCCACTACTAATCTTACCCTACTCACATTGCCTATGAAAAATATCACACTTTATTACTATTAATATGAAATGTAAACAATTTTCATAGCGTATTTATCAAGAGTTGAAAGAGAATGATTGCAGGCACAGCTCAAGAGGGCGTGACCAAATCAGACCTGCGTGTTCTCTGCGCTTTCAAAAATTCGTTCGCAAAAAATTTTAATTTCAACCATTAGAAAACAATCGTTAATACCAAATATTAACATTTTTGCCTTTTTTTTTTGGGTAGAAAAGGAAATTGTCTTGTACCATCAAGGAATGGAATTTGTACCATCTGATGAACTATTACTGACTATTATTGTCAAGTAATACAATTTTGAACAAAAAAAAGTTGACTGGAAGATGAACAGACACGAACTGTGAAAGTAAACGCGGGCGCCGTAAACTCACAGGCGAGCGTAGAATAAAATAATCATCAGCAGCAAAGTAGTAAAAACGTTTACGCCTACTTCGATATACGAAAATACAGAGCCAGTTAGGAGAACTGATATATAATCATAAAAATTTAACTATCATGAAAATTGCATGGGGTAGTAAGACTACTAGTAGAGTATTGAATATTTCTAGTAGAGTTATGGGCAGAAGTGGCTTAACTAGGAGCTGATCCGGGGGGGGGGAGGTCCGATTAGTTCCTGCCGAGGAGGATGAAAAGTATGAACTCCACATTTTACTCAGGACAAATGAGATATGATATTTAAGTTTTTTTCATATAATTATTTATACAATTATTTAAAAGCCTTATCTTAACACACGCAACTGCAAAAAGACCTACATTAAATATCTATCACGTTCTACTAAAATTTTTAATAGTTCTGGGGCGAATTGTTCCCCCTGATGGGCATGCCACTGATGCGCAGTACAAACGATTGTTGTAAATACTAGCTAAAAAGTAGGAGTAAGACAAATACCCTGTTGAAGACGATACACACAAAATATGTCAGTTTACCGACAGTACCTTCCAATTCGATTATATAAGACTACACCCAGACTTACTCTACACAAATCAAATTAAACAGTGATAAAGTTGTTTAGTATGTAATATTTATACAGATTATTATGTACATTTACTATTAAGTTGGAACTGAAGCAGTAAGCATAGGAACAAATTTAACAGTCTTTAACTGTATGATAGAAGCGAAGAAAAAACAATACAGACAGTATTCAAAGAAGAAGCAGACGGATTTCAAAGTAACGTAAATTAATTTACGAATTGATATGTAAGCCTACACTAGACTGCTGATAAATGTTCTCTAGGCCTACCAGATCTTTTCAGTGTAGTACACAGAGGAGATAGACATGTAAGCTTTGGATCACAGAAGACGTATCTGATAAGATGCAGAGAAAGTATAAACACCCTAATGCGCCATATAAAAGTGCCATGTAAAATCATAATCGGAGAATCGGAAGTAAAATTCATGGCATGAAAGAAAGCAAAAGAAGTTGATGCGACTTCAAGAAATTAATGATAGGATGAACAGCAACGATAAAAACATAGTATGGTTTTCGTAAGGACAGAATCAAGGTTTATACGCCAGTCAGATAATATGTTAAGGAATTATATCAACAATATAGAAGAATAAATATCTGAAATGGGAATTTTGCTCGTAAGCTTTCGTAGTTTTTATTATTAATTGTAACCTTTTTCCGGTTTAACACAAGTCGTTTCATTTCTCTTTTAACCAAACGTTCGCCCATACTACGATGAGGAATCCCCAGTGTCTCGACTGAGAATTGGAAACAAAACTTTCAGATTTACCGACAGGAAACAGAAAACGGTTGAAAGCGACGATATATACGACTCTTCATAACAAATAACTATCATGTCACATCCTGGTAAAATCGTCGATAATTGTCTCTAGTTTAGTCCCATTTTGTATTAAATGCATCACTCCTTACACGCACAACGAGAGCTTGCGTTAAGATATTAAGCTGGAATCTGCGTTAACGATCATATGCATTAGGAATCAAGATGTATGAGGGCTTTTGCAACGTGAGAGCATGCAAATGATTCAAATCCTCAACAACAGAGAAGACTTAGGATGCTCAAAAGGAACGAATCGTTTCTATTAAATCCTAGAAATAGTCCTAGAAATAAAATTAGTCTTACGGATCCTTTCTATTTGTAAGACTAGTTCAAACACAAGGATTATCTGTACAACAAAATACTAGTTAAGCCGTAGGAATTATGTTTAAAAATGTGTTTAAAATCTCTGATGAACAAACAGAAAGTCGCCGTGTGTTTTGAAGTTTGTATAGGGATACATATTGTAAGCGATTTTTCTGTGACAAGTTGGACAGAAATATTTCGATTAGAGGAGTTGTCAAGATATTGGGATACATTCCCAGTAATAGTGATACAATATTTAAAATTTTTTGTAAAACTCTATACGGTATAAATTGCATAGATTTGTAGTAGGCATAGTTTTCAATAAATTGTATTAACCTTCTTGACGTCTAGTTAATTTACACTGTAAGTACTAATTACGTAAGTTAATAAATATTTCAGTAATCACGTTATCCATGTATTCTAGTATCAAGTAATAACTATGAAAGTAGAGGTTTATAACGGGTAACATAAAGGAAGTAACAGTTGTATAAAACAGACAAACGACAAACTCGTATGTTTCTAACACTATCGGTAGATGTAGAGAGAGAACGCCCTTTAAGTAAATTTTGAAAGCGATAAAAAGTATTCACCGCAAGCTAAATCTATAAATTTTTAGTAAAAGTAATCGACCGTAGTTTCCCCAGTTTTAAATATCAGACTACGGTTTGTGGTGACTAAAATACGCATTTATTCAATCAAGTGTTCAGTAAAGTAAAACAACACAGTAACAGTACACGTAACAGTAGAAGTAACGTAGCCTCCAATTACTTACTTACTCACTGGAATACGTGTGGAGAAATCCACTTACCTACAGCATAAACATTTCTCACACTGAAAATTAAGCGGAGAACTTTATACTATAATATGTAGGCCTTATGTACACCTGCATGTAATAGTTTTTCACATATGCATACGACTTTCAACAGAAGTATAACTGCTATGTTTTATAGACTGACAATAAATTAAAAATAACATGCTTCAAATTCTTGAAGTAAATGTGGGTGAACACACAGTTTACTGCCGACATAAATGCATTCCTTTCTACAATTATACGGCAATTTACTGGCAACGTCGTCTTTGCAGATTCCTAACTGTACCGAATAACTGTATAGCTATCATTGTGTATACACACACAAAACGCGGCACATCTATTTGTACACGCGTTTCTGGAAAAAACATGTAAAGAATGCCATTTAAAGATTATACAGTAGCCTGCAGTGAATGAAACAGGAACGCCCCCACTTCCGGCAGTGTGCACTACAATGGCAGAGTTACACACTACAGTCTTGCTCTGGCAACGTAAGGTTTAGTTTTCGTAGAATAAACGTTTTGTGTACGACAGAAAAACTAATTTCATTATTCAGAACTTTTTTTAGTGTACGGCATTACGGTTATTTGAAACGTAAACTAATTAAAGTATTGATTTCGTTGTGTAGATATTGCACTCAATCACATTTCATGACGGCTCGATGTTCTATAAGTCTAGATGTGATTGAACACTCACTTTCAAGGCATTGACACAAGCAGTAGCGCACACAGTAGTGGCATATACAGTTTAAATATTTTTATTCAGTACGAAAAAATCGCCATTTAAACATTATTCGAGTCTCTTACCAACTGTCTTGGACAATTCCGCTAAAAATATCGGGAATGTAAAGCCAAGTCGGAACTTAACTTTTGCCAGATATTTCGACCTCACCTATCCTTGGTAATTTTTACTGCTTCTCAACTTCATCAGTCGGTGGAAGTCAAGAAGGACCATGACGCCAAAAGTCGTCATCGGAATGTACTTCACGACAACTCTGAGTTTCAGTGAAATTGACAAAACCGGCCTTGAAAGTTCTAATCTCTGAGGAAATGATGCCGTAATTATCTTTTTATGCCGCATAAGAATATACTTTTACATACTTTCAACTTGACGAATTACGAGCACCGCCGATTGCAGCTTACATCGACCCAGTTTCTGTTTCGTCGTGATTTCCTTGGTGTTTTAACCATATCTTTCCAAAGTCTAAAACTATCTCTTTGATCGGGTTTGGTTTTATTCAGCTCCTTTGATTGTGTACTAGCCTATAGCTCAGTGGCGTGGCGTGGGTACATAACACCTGTTGCCGGTTGTGATAGCTTAACCTAAAAATTTTTGAATTTTTTCTTTTACCAAGTGTTCTTTTTAGAGCATTTTCTACCATTCGCTGGGAGAAGAAGAGGGTCCCGGTTCAAAGGGATCTGACTCTCATTATACTTACACAGAATAAATCAGAACACAAATAATCGAAATTAAAATAATAAAGACAAACAGAGAAACACATGACTAAACGAACAAAACACAAATAGGTACGTTACTACGTACCGTACGTACGATACTTCTGCTGCACGTCAGTTCCGAAAACGAACACTGCTGACTGAGCGTTTTTACGGTTTATACAGCGGCAACACATTGGGTGGACGAATGTGTCCCCCCTCCACAGTTTGTACAGTGACAACTACTACGAGGTCAGTGACCGTACGCAGTAAAACATTGCCGATGTCTGAGCCGGCAACAAAGACGGTGCAAGTGCCCAGCAGTTCGAAAGCAAGCTACGCTTTTCTTCAAGTTTCCCTGCTAATATTGTTCGGATTCCAAATTATTCAATAACTAAAGTATTTATTCTGCGATATAATTAATATTATTTTCTTTTATTTCCAGTACTTTGCCGCCGGCAACAGCGGTTAAATGGACGCCACACTACTGAATAGCTAGAGACAACGTTGAGCTACTTTGATATTGAGCGACCGACTCCTCCAGTGGATTGTCTTCGCTTCCGCTGACGAGCGCTCTCTGCCTAGAAAATCAGTCTGTATTATGCCTAATAGCATATCTGCCTCCTCCACAAAAGTTACATCCCGCTGTCGTACGTCATCCGTCAGCTAGGATTCAGGTTATTCTATAAGTTAGCTTATCAATACTGTCATGTCTCATCCGCTTGACAATTTTACTTGCGTTAACAGACACTTTCTGGGGATGTATGAGTGGTTTTGCGATGTAACACTCATGATCTTTTAGGTCCTAAACACGTATGTGCGAAAAAGTAGGCTTATAAGGAACACCTGAGAAACTGTGTTAAAATTGTTGTTACTGATGCTTCTTCAAGTATGCATGTTTACGGCACTCATTAGCACACGATAAAGTAAAAACCTTAAATAACAGTTGTTATTCATACATCCTTATTGTTAGGCTGACTACTTTTAAATACCCATCCAATTTGGTCGCGGAAAAATATATGAGATAATTTGTCTCGTAAAGATTTTAACAGAAACAGTGTTTTAAACAATACACGTTTTAGTTATCATAAAGGAATTGAGACAGTTTTAAAGTATTAATCGGCTGTACATGTCTTCAATATAGAACAATTTGTTCCTGAAAAACAAGTAATTTTGGAAATTCTAAACACTTTTCGACTTACCAATGAAGTGTTAACATTATTTGTCAAAATTAAAAAAGTAGCTGCAAGACTTACGTTTAAGTATAACTTATTTTTGTTTAAATATGAATTATTAAATATTACTAAATTGCCTACGTCTGAGCTCGTGTCTCCAGAGGAAAGTGATTTGTGACAATTGTATTGTAACTATACTTACGCAAGTGTCACCTGACGCAAACGATATAGGTTAATCGACATCAAACAGAAATGCAATTATTCGAGAGACCTTGGCAACACAGCTTTGTGTGTGGTTAAATCCGGCCCAAGGTAACGTCACAAGAAATCATTAGGGCCACGATCGGATCCGTTCCCAGGCTGAACGCCCTTTGTTGTCTACTTCCTTCATGACCACACATTATCAACGCCTCCACTTTGTTTGCCTCTATTGTCAGAATGAATAAAAACATAATGTCAGATTCGCATATGCGTGATTAAAGTTGTATATATAGCTTAACAATAAAGTGAAGACAATTTGTAAATTTTTAATTTTTGCGCGCGCGCGCACACACACAGAGTCTACGATTCGATTTCTTCACAATTTATGTCATTTTAAAATTGCTAAATTCTAAAAGTCAATTCTATTTATATGCACAATATTAAAGCTTTTTAAGTGTCGAGGTTAAGTTTTGTTCAACTATTAAGGTTAATTTCATTATATTTAACCCGCATTAGCAAATGTGTCTTAAAAAAGAACAACATTATTTTAGAGGAAGAAAAATTTCTGTTCTCTGGAAACTCAAGTGTTTTTATTTTATTCTTTTTAATATTATTAGGCGAAGAGAAGTGAACCATGTTAACCAAAACATCAGTACAAGAGAAACAGGCCGCTGTCATTACAATATCATCTAGGCGAGTATTAGGGGTGCGTTGTTTACAGTATAAATACGACACATGTTGGGGATGTAAGTAAAGGATGGTAAAGCGATTAAAGCTAACCGAACGAAAGCGATACACCACGTGGCACCCCACGACTGGTCACGTGACCAGTTGTAATACACTAGAAAATCAAACACTTCCGTGATTAGTTAAGTAAGCTTACCATCCCCGACACAATCCCCTGGCTGCTGTCGCGTTTATCGGATATTGTAATCACTGCGGCTCGGCAGACATCCTTCCTATCCTTCGCAGATACTCGTATTGAGCGTCTCTCCTCGTGTGCGGTTTGTAGTACCGTATATACGTACAGAGAGAAAAAAGCAGACTATAAATGACGCTCTTCAGAAAACCTTAACTGATTCGATAATATACTGATAGCAGTCAACATGTAGGCTATCATCAACTGTTTACTTTTATGAGACATTTTGCAACGTTTAGAAACCTCATCTGTTAATTCTTTATATTTCATTAAATTATCAATTTTGAACTAACTCTAAAGTTCAAATGCTATCTACAGACCGTCAATGTATTAATTTCAAACCAAAATTTGAACACTTCCACGGCGAACTCAGTATAAACAAACAGATAAAAGATAGTATAAACAGAATTTAATAAAAGAAATTTCATATTAATAATTTTGAGAACATGGTTGTGGAAGAATCTACAGGAATTGTTATAATTACGGATTATGAATTATGGTATAATTACAGAAAATTCTCTAAGTTTCCAGTACACATCAATAAGACTCAGGTATTTTACTTTATCACTAAACTTCATAACTTACTTGTTCGTTACATTCTCTTTTACACGATCATTAAGGAGCTCATTACACGATCACACAGTAATACTTAACAATCCTTAAGATTTACCAAGCAGAAGATGAAAGAGAAAATTGCATGTATCATTAGTTTTGTAATAGATTGTGTAAAATCTAAAAATTGAGTTTTTACGCCCGAGCAATGGGACGGGGAAAAGCTTTCTTAATTCATGAACTTGCAAAGTAAATAATCTGTTCCTGGTCATTAACCTTCAGCAACACATAATTTTGGGACAATTGGATGGTTTGAACCAACCTGTTATTTTTAAGAAGATCAAAAATAAATAAGTAGGCCTAAATTCAAAAATAATAACAACGTATACACAAAAATTAAACATTTTTCTTTCGCTACATTGTGTCTCATCACTTATTCGATATGTTGTAAGATCGGTGGTTTTCAAATTCTTGTACAGTACTGGCAGAACAGTTCTAACTCGTCTACGGTAGACACAATTCAAATATTCCCTTCGATAGTGTAAATAATCAGGTTTCCGTTATTAGGCCTCAGCTGCATAACTCTCTATCTATTTTGAACAAAATATATTTATTTGGTAAAATGAAATCCATAAATTTTATTTTTAAAGATGTGGGCAAAGTTCTTTGTATGTATGATTCTTATGTTACCCGAGACACGACCACGAGGAGGTCACCATACGTTTTCACCATTACAATATGGAGGTGTTACTGCACCTTAGAAAGTAAAAAAAAATTATGAATACTACGAGTATCTTACTATTTTTAGTTACAAACAGAAATAACACAGTTGCACAACACTAAAGAAAATATTTTTCCGATATAGTGGTGTGCAATAATGTTATTTTTGTTTGTGATTATGACCACTAACACAACTTTATTAATTACATATTTTTAGTTAAATAACAATTGTAAATCAGACGATCATTATTATTTTTTTATTATATTATGAATATAGTAAACGTTAAAAATCTTAAACACCGTATTAGTTTTTTATTTAAATTTATAAACATAATGCCTAAATGATAAATAATTTAATCCTAAAATTTAAGTTTATAGAGATATGTAGGCTTAGACGTCAATATATAGGCCTTTGCAAACACAGCTTACAAACGTTTTACAGGCAGTCCAAGATTTGAAAGCGGTATTGACAGATTAATTTTGTAAAATTGTTGAAGATACCGAGTTTGTATTCTGAATAAAATTACTCATAATTTGATGCTCCAAATAGATTTTTACAATTTTTTCAATATTTTGATTTATATTTGTGGCTCGAGGTGTTCCTAGTGTTAAATAATTTTCAGTGCAAACGATATATTCGGAGTTGCGTTAAAAACTCGTTTTAGCCTGATATCTAACATGAATTTCCATAATTTTTAAAACATAATTTTTATACCTTTTTTGGCCGTGGTGTCCTAAAAGTTTAAATTTTTAAAGCTGAACGGCCATAGGCCTATTTAGATTGTGGTTAATTGCCTTTAACATTATATTCAAATTGCATCTAAGTTGATATCCCACATGGATGTTTCGAATTTAAAAAAATTTTCCCCTAATACTTCTGCTCCTCTGCGGCCTACATTCGGGGGGGGGGGGAGGTCAATGTTAAAAATACTTAGAGCTGTGTGGAGTACAGGCAATTACAGGCATGCCAAGTTTTAGGAAAATCGGTTGATGCGTTCAAAAGTTATCGTGAGACTTATGCCTACTCCAAATAGAAAGACAGACAGACAGACAAATACTAAACGGTCGATTTAAAACTAGGAATTCGCTTTGCTCGTTCAATAAATTGTGAGACCAATATGTTCTGAATCGATGTACTCATAGTCTTGAAATTTTCTGAGTTTTCTGTTTATTAAAATTAATATAACAATAGCCAGAAGACTTCATTGAGACGATGATACAGACCTACCGAACTGCTACCTGCCATTACTTGATTTCTGTCAACCTGCAAACCAGAATCAGTTAGCATTTGAATTCATGAATGTAATAAAAATGTTCTAAAACTAATAGCCTTCCTGACCTGCCGAAGTTGCTCACTATTTTGAACGAATACATTATTAAGCATAATTCCTGACACTAGTCATGTAAATTTCAATATCAGATATTTCTTAAAATTATCGTAAAAATTATGAAAAGCTCACCTACTCTACTATTTTTTTTTTAAGTAAAATAACAATTGTGGAGCAGACGGTCATACAATAAACACTAAACACTAAAAGTTCTGAACTACTGCATTGGGTTTTTTAGTTACATTATAATTATAGTGCCTAAATGACAAATAATTTCATGCTACATTTTAAGTTTATGTAATCTTAGATATCTATAGATCTACATCTAATACTTTTCATAAATATACATAACTGATAACAGTATATAAATTGTTTTTGTAAATACAGGTTACAAATTTTTGGAAGCGTGCGAGCGAATTTTTGAAAGTGTTGAGTGATATTAAGTTTGTCAAAGTATTACAGAGATCGAGTTTATATTTTGAATAAAACTCATCATAATTTGATCCCCACACAGAGTTTTACAGTTTACTTAAGTAAAAGTAAGCCTTTGGCCCTTTATAGCCTTAAAGTTAAAAAAATTTCATAGTAAAGTCTACATTCGAATTTGGGTTAAGATTCCAATTAGTGTGACACCCGGCTGAATAATTACAATTTCTTAAATGGCTGATACCTTTTCAGCACTCTGGTGTCGCTAAATCGATATACACTGTATTTTTATATTTTCAATATCACTATATTTAGGTTTTGACCAAATTCTCTTTAATTTGCTCCACCACATGGACCTTTGGGATTTCATAAAAAGTTTGAGCCACTTTTTGAGCTTTGGAGTCACAACATTTTAAAGTTTACAAAACTAAACACTATATTCAAAATATGGTTAAAATTACCTTAATTTGATACCCGAAGTTTGTCAGATTTTCATTCACTTTTTGGGCTTAGGTGTCCCAAAACTTGGAAATTTTATAAAATGAACACTATATTCAGACTGTGTTTAAAATTCACTTAAATTTGATACCCAAATGGATATCAAATTCTCGATTTTCTCACAATTTGATTCACTCACATATTTGCCTCTCGCCCCCTATTTTGAGAGGGGAATCAATCTCAGAAACAATAGGGCCCTATAGGGTGAAAGTGTGAACACGAATTCCAAGTTTTACCAAAATCGGTTGACGCATTCAAAAGTTATCGTGAATGCAGATACCCCAAATCGATAGACAAACGAATAGAGAGACAGATAAATGCCAAACGGGCAAGTTAAAACTGAGAACTGGTTCCTATCGTTCAACAAAGTGTTTAATATAGGCTAAAAATATAATCTATATTTTAAGATTACAAATATCATGTATTAGAGACCCATGCGGCAGCATTTGGTAACCGTTTGTATTTTTGTAGTCTTCCACTCCAGTTTTTAGAAAAGGTAGATCTAGAATAAATCTCGTAAAACCTAAGAAACTACATTTTAAATTTTCAAAAAATTCGAATGAGTGAACATAAATTAGACGATTTGTTCAAAAGTTATAAAACAGAGAAGGACAGAAAGTTTTTAGTAGTGGAACCAGTATTATCTACATTACAACCAAAATAAAATACATCTATTATAAAATATAGCAATTCAGTAAGTTAATAACTATACTCTGATTACATTATTTGTTAATGACCTGTTGAGAGTTTTGAAGATGGGTTGTTAATAAGAATAATGTCTTACTAATGTTTTATTTTTGAATAAACGTAGTTTATTAACATATAAACCTTACATACTTAAAAGTTACAATGTCAAGAGACTTCGTTTGAAGTGATCATCACATTGTTTGTACAAACGTGTCATTTCCGTTCATGCACGCACTAGACAAAAGACAGAACTGTTGCTCGCCAAACAGGTCGGTGGTCGTGCTGAGCATAGACGGCTTGGCACCACGCTCGGCCGACACGCAGTCTACCTGATTTCGTTACACGTACGTGTGAAAAACAACCCCAACTCCCCATAAAGTCACCTGAACACTGTCTTTTGTACCCACCCATCCGCTTTGGGTCATTCATTCACACACACACTAAGAAGCTACACGCTTTTCAACAAATACGCAAGTACGTTAGGGTAGTAAGTCCTAAGTTTCGAACACCTGTATATGTGTCAATGTGGCTACATATTGTTTATCTAGATTTTAGTACCAGTTGCACTTCGAGTAGAATTGGCGGCGATGTGTCAAAAGCAACATTCTATTAGATTTAATTTTTTCCTTAACTGGTACATAAAGTTTCGTAACGACTATGGTACACGTAGTAATTTCATATATGTATGTTGTACACAAATACAACACATTTTGTAATATAACTTCCTGGTATTACCGCTATAGCTTTAATGTACCGCTGTGCATTTATGTAAATATAAACCTCACGAAACTAAACTACAACTTTAACCATTTTCTAAATATGCAAAATGCTGTAGTCTATACAAACTTCTCGGTGCCTGTGCAACTTGTTTCCTGTTCTACATAAGTAGACACACTGTGTCGAGATAGCGAGATAGTACACTTTTCAACATTCCTGACAGCACAAGATTTAGCGTACACGTTTGCGTCAAAATAGTTAAAATAATACTAACGATATATACAAAAACGCGTGGTACATTTACACTCACTTAAATGGATATCAATAATCATGATACACAAACTAGCCAATGAAGCTAGACCAGTATACCTCAGATCAGTATGAATCTAGCTTCATACTGATACAATGAAGTTAGCTTCAGATCAGTATGCCTCCTTTCAAAAATACAGCCTGAACTACTCGTAAAGAAACTTACTCAAGCTCATACTTGTCGAGGAAGAAAGTGATTTACTTAAGCAACATCAGATTAGCTTTCCATAAAATTATTGGTGTTTTAACAATGCGTAGTATGCTTATTTAACGTAGGTTATCATTTAATCAGAAACAGAAATAAATAAAGCTGTGCTCACCTATATGTTTGGACTAAGTTAAAACTTATGTTTGCACTATAAAAAACTCTCACAATCGCATTTGTTAAAATAAATTTTTTACATTCTTTGAATCTTATTTTTCAAGTTTTTCAAGTACACCTATAAATCAGTCATTTCATAGTTAAAGTCGATGATAAAGTTATGAGAATATTTATAATTAAATCAAATATCACAACCAGCTAATAATCTGTAAACCGTAAAACCTGACATCGTAGGAGTCCAATAACTTTGGGGGAACCCACAGATTGCCAGCTTAAAAACAACTTCAATAAATATTAAAACACTTTTATTCTAACGAAACGTTCTTATTACAAGTCCGTATACAAAACACCAAAAGCTACTTTTTCTACTATTTAATCTTTAGGCAAAATAGTTACCTATGATATAGGTTCACAATCGAATCCCAGGGTCACTATTATTCTGGGACAATAACCAGCAGTAAGACTATTGACAGAATTAACTCCTCCCTGCCACTGCCTAATTGGCTGTTTTATATTTTGCTTAGGAAAAAGTCTACACCCATCTTAACTAATCAGAACCACTAAATCTTTTAGCGCTTCTGCTGTTTTGTGTAATAGACCTGCGCGTGTAGGTGACTTGAAAGTCTGACATTGACACTGACGGTTGGTATATGACAGACACTGACAGTTTCAAGAACTTTATCATTGTAGGCCTATAGTTTAGTGTACAAAAAACAATTGGGATATGCATATTGCGTAGAAGGTTAAACGTTTTACAAGTGGGACAGAAAATGTTGATGCGCTACTGTCCTAAAAGAAAATTTTGATGTCCACAAAGAAAATTTCATCACACCCATGCTCTGCTAATACTGTTAGCAGTTAGTTCCGTTGATGTTAGTATCTTGTTCTTTCGATTCACGAAGACATATGTCTGTTGTATATTCAAAGTTAACGTTCTACCTTAACACATACAAAAATAAAATTAATTTACAACAATTAATATTCAGTTTTTATAATCTTGAATATTTTACTTTATTAAATTTAAATTATTTTCTAAACAAAAGAGTGCAACAACTTTTTAAACTCCCGGATGTTTATTTTCACATAGTTCGTCAAATTTTAGACCATGTTATAGCCTACATAGGGATGAAATAGAGGATAGATGTAATTATAAATTTCGGAAATGGATAGGTAAAGAAGCTGTTGATCACATATTTATTTTTAAAACATTAAGGTATTTAAAGCAGGAAAGAGGGTATTTAAAATGTTTCTAGAATACGATAATCACAAGGGTTTTGTTTGTAGACATTAAAGAAACGTGCGAAAATATAAATACGAATGTTTAAACAAATTAGAGTACACTACAAAAAAATCTGTTATTCTAACAATAATTGCCATGAAGAAGACTTACTTGAGAAGTATAGATTAGAAACGTTATTTGCAACTGGGCAAGGATAGAGAAATTCAGTGTCCTATCTACTACTCCACCGGTCTTTGTAGATTGTAGTTGCCCAGATATACGAGTAGATGATAGACGCAGATTATTTTTACGAATAGCGGTTTCACTCATAGTTAAATCTGATCAGATGATAACAAATACTTGATCTGTTATTTTGGGGCGTTTATGAAAAATAGTAACTGTATTTACTTACTCAGATTGTCTCGTGACCAACAAAAATACTCTAGAAGAGGGAATACGAAGAATATTTATGTTTTGTAAAAACACCTACATGGTTCTTGCCGCAAAAAAGTTTAGTTCCTAACCAGGAGCAAATAAGCGTGTTCCTCACAAAACACAATTTGTTCGAGTGATTTCAAACGTTTAACATTCAATGCCTCGTTCCACAGTATACTTAAATATTATGGGATCAGTGCCTAAAAAGTAAAAATATAATGACTCCATGGTCAGAATGACCTTACAATGAATGTGTGTGGATATTGGACCAGGGACTCATTGTGTCGGGGGCGTACGATTTCAATCTTACAAGGAAAGCGGATAGATTATCAAAACCTCACAGCAGTTCTTTTAAGGGCTGAAATAACTTAAACCCACTACGAAAACAACAAAAACCAGATCACATTTGAACACACGAGAAGCAACATAATGTATTCACAATTGTGTAAATGAATTTATAAATAGTCTACTAGAGAATTAGCCTACATTATATTTACTGTAATATACCTACAATGTTATCTTAAAAATAATAAAAATAATTTTAACATTGAAAATGTTTATAAGGGCGTGTCGCACATTTGCAGCCGATCGCTGGTGCGTGATCGAAAATGGGAACCGGTGAGTTTCCATAGAAACTACGGTACTTCTTTGTTGTCAATAACGTAGTACACATATAAAACTTCGCTTATGAATGCGACTACATTTAACTTATAAATGTAAATTGGTACATTGGTAAATGAAGAATGAATTCATTGATTGGTGAATGAACATAAATCTATATATTTTTTAGATTTATTGAAGCATTTTCAATGCCCTTCTCTGTGCATTGCATTTGTGCAATGCCTGTAAATTTTTATATATTAACAGTAACGTCTGAGAAATTAACGCGTATCACAGGCATATGTACAGGCTATCGAGGTACTTCTGAGGAAGACGGACACGTCTAACAGTTGACAAAAACCAAAGCACTAAAAGCTGAAAAACGAACTGAAATACATCGGGCTGAGTAAACACACCCACCCACACACACACACACACACACACACTTGTGCGCGCGTGGATACGCTTGTAAATGCGTTTTGTGTGTAATTCACTCTTCAAATAGATTTCACAAGACTTTTAAGAAACGCCATAAAATTTAAAAATTTAGTCAAACTATATACATATAAAACAACAGTATACACACTTGTCTGAGTCTTTTATGGGAGTCGAACAAGCAGTATGAATGTATTATACAGCCGACAAAACGTACAGCTATTATTGACTCTTCAGAATTAACCATAAATCATGTTTTTTCATTTCCAGGCCAAGTCAAAGAAGACTGAATACGAGCTGAATACGTCTTTCATATCAGACTATTCAATGATATCCACACACGTTAAAAAATTCACAGTCCAGTCCTAAACATTTTAATATTTGTTACTTGGAGAATGTGATTGACCAACTACAACTGAAAACCAAATTTAGTGTGTCACATGAGTTCAACCTAGGCTATATTTTCCAACTAAAAGAATGGAAGGCTTTCTGTGTATTAGTAAGGCGTCGGATGAAGATCAGCTTTGTTACACTTTAGTAAGCCTATTTCTTCCGTCGACTACATTAAAAAAACTGTAAAACAGGGTTAACACTGTGAATAGTAGGCAGAGGCAGAGGCAGAGGCAGTGTGAACAGGGCGGACTAATGACGACAGGCGCACAGGTGTGCACCAGGCTTCATCGCATTCCACCCGGCCGACCATTCTTACAAAAGCCATTCATGAAGCATACAACAAGCCTCATTAACCAGCAGCATTAACACAGCATTTGATTCCCGCACGTTTTATCACTTATAAAATGTCCTTCCTTTTTCTTTTCTTCATTTGTTATTATTAATATTATTATTTTGTATTCACGACATATGCTGAGGTTTCCTGTAATTTTATAAATTGTATTGCACGACAAAAACTATCCATTATTACTAATAGTTATAGAATAAATGTGAAAATCATTTTCGTCCACGCCTAGTGTTTAATCTCATTCACTGGGGATCTGCATTTACCGTGCGCCTTACATTTCCGCTTTCCATATTGTTCCCTACAACTGAGTAATGAACTTTCTTTATACCTGTTCAGGCAGTCGCTGCACGCACTCTGTCTTATTCCAACTAATTATTTACAACAATAAATTAAACTATGATTCTGCCCTAGCCTGTAACATTCACTCAGTCACACACACACACTTTAGTATATATATTTGTTTATTTATTCATTTTTATTTGTATCGAAGAGTAAACACACACGCACGCACGCGGACGCACGTACGACCGGAGAAAGAAATCAGCTTATGTTACATTTTTTAAGGTTCCTTATAAATTTACCTTTAATTGTTTGTAGCTACGATAAGATGCTAATAAAGGATATTTATAACTCAAGTTAGAATTATAGGTCTGTATGTACAAACAAACGTAACTGCTCAAATCAAACTACAAATAATGTTCTCAAATAAAGTACCATTATAATTGGAATTTCGGCAAGGAGATCGTCTATTGTTAAAGCTGATCTCGCATTGTTCGATGCTGTGTTTCAGACAGGAGAAATGGAAAACTACAGAAATTAGACAAAAAGGTGGACAAACTCAGGTTGCAAATAGAATTACCACTGTTGCACACCACTATAGAAAAATTATTCCGATTAGCGCTTTCAAGCTTTTCAGCTCATCGTCAGATCGGAAATGTACGTTTGAGAACATAAATATTCACTTTCTTGATGAAACAAACTTGTAACTTTTAAACAACCACTAGCAAACAAACAGAACAACATCAATGGACAGCTGATGGTCACTGCTTAGCTGTTTATACAACAAGCTTTTATTTATATTATATAACACGTAAAACAAGTTTTGCAACAATTTTAGCCTTCTGAAAATAGTAGTGCACCAAGCATTGCTAAAAAATGCAGTTTCCCTAAAATTTCGTACCATGTAAAAAGAGCTTTTATACCTCCTAAAAATAATAAAAACTTATTATTATGATTTTTTGTATTCATAATATTACAGGAAACAAACAAAAAATCAAGAATTCGAAAAAATTGAGATTTTGACCATTTTTCACTGGTGAATCTCCTTAAGGCCAGTAGATCTAACCGGTAGTTTTACAACTTTTGGTGAAGTCAAGTACTTTAACCTACCCAAGCAGTGTAGTGAGTGTAATATTTACCGATACACAAAAATCCATTGTTAAGAACTGTGATACGATGTACAGGACAAAATCTGCTTTGGACATAATAGACGGTAGGGCATTCGCTCAGCTGTAGGTTGTTTACGCCGCCGACATCGACGACTACGGCGACGATGATCATAATACAGATGATAATGATGACGATGACGACGACAATATAACTTAATTCGTGATAAGGACGTACACAAATGGAATATAGACATAGTAATGCCTATTTTGTGGCCGTAGTACAAGAACCAATGGTAAATATAAAAATGCTTTTAATATTTGAAACACCCCCCAGACGTGTGGAGCATCTGACAAAAATAGTAATGAGAAGACTAAATACATAAATAGTGAATCGTTCACGGCTAGGATCAGTGAGTAAGAACTGTGAGGTTGCTTCCGAAATTTCGTTCGTTCTGAGGTAGGCCTATAGCGTCTTGAGGTGTGTAATTTGTGCTAATGATGGAAGTCACGGTAAACGACAAATAGGTCCAATGTTGAAGGTAAACGTCACGTGAAAAGTAAAGGAGTAGGGCTAATAAGAGTCTAGTTACAAGACCCCAAAGTTCCATTTGTTTAAAACGAGAAAGATTTAAAAATTGTGTATGTATGTGTTGTGAGTAGACGCGAACGTGTAGCTACCTAAACAGTTCTTGGTAATTTATCATCATCATCTTCTTCTTCTTCACGGCTTAGACTGTTCAATCTGTTCCGGCTCCAAACTGGTCGGACCATCTCTTCTTGGGTCTTCCCAGGCGCCGCTTCCCTTTCGGCTGATAAAATAAGGCTACCTGCGGGAAGGCAACCCATTCTGCTAATGTGTTGTTTCCAGGTTTCTGTATCCTAATTGATGATTCCTTTTACTTCAACTTTCAGTTCGCTCTTATCTGATTGTTTCTTTTCATATCTAATTTTGTGTACCCAGCTACGGAACGCAAAAATTTCATTTCCGTAACCTGAATTCTTGATTTTTGTGTAGCAGACATTTTCCACGTTTCTGAGCCATAAGCAAGAGTAGGAACTGTCATGGATTTGTATAATTTTATTACGGACTGTTTCCTTGCCTTGCGTTTTATAACACGTCGAAGAGTTCCTGTCATATGGTTAAATTTATTAATTTTTCCATTCACTTCTTCTTCGTTTTTATATGAGAGCTTACAGCCTAAATAGTTAAATTCTGAGGCTTGTTCTACAATTTTACTATTCAAAACAATTTTAGATCTAATTGACCATGTTCCTGTAAAAGCCATACATTTTGTTTTTTGTCCGATTTTTCCATATTAAATTCTTTCACAATGTTTTTTAATGAGTGGAGCATCCTTTGCAGGTCATCTTCATTTGTGAACAATAAAATCTGATCATCTGCAAACATCAGAGTCTTAAGCTTTTTGACCGCAACCCTGATTCTTCCACTTACACTGTTAAGCTAAATCCTAACAATTGCATTAAAAAAAAACAGGTTAGAAAGAGCAGTCGATAAAGAGCAACCTTGTCTAACGCCTCCATTTATGATGGATTGATTGATGGGTTTTCGTTGCTTTATTTGTATCCTGGTCCCTAGATACATGCTCTTGATCACTTGTATTAAATGTAATGGAATGCCTCTATTTTTTAAAACTCTCCACAGTATCGACCTTGGTACTTTGTCCAAAACTTTGCAATAATCCACGGATACTAGATGCGTCTCTAAATTTGTTCTCTACTTTTCTCTATAATATGCTTAACAGTGAAAATATGATCAATGCAGCTTTGTCCTTTCCTGAAACCCGACTGCTCTTCAAGCAGTGTTGCTTCTGTTATATTACTCAGTCTCCTGATTATTATTTCTGGATAGGTCTTATATGCTGAGCAAAGCAAGCTGACAGGCTGTAGGCCTAAGACTCTTGGTAATTATAATTTTAAACTATGATTACAACTGCAGGCTGAAAATAAATAAGAATGTACTGGCAGTTTGAAACAGTTACTACTTACTATTCATTATTATGATTTTCTAAGTATATGTAATGCGTGTGATCTTTATACGCGCGAGTGCATAATCACAACGCACATAAATATCCGCTTTAGAAATGTTCAAATTACAAAATTAACTGTGAAAATACCTATTTAGCATAAATGAAAATTTTAGAAACAGAAGACACATCAAATGACTGCAAAGTTTCCAGTAATGTGTCTGTCGTAAAAAATCTATGGTCTGTTGTGTTATCGTAGACTCATATGGTAAGTTATATTAAATATAAGCACGTGTACGTATTTAGCACTATTCTGCTTTCGTAGCACATAGCCTTTATTGTACACAACGAAAAGACCGGAAATGGTAATATGGTTATTGTGTCTTACAGGTTAGCAACAGATCAGTATAAACGTCTTGGTGGTACAAAGTCATCGTAGAACGTGACTGTAAGCTTTATATCATCGGTACTGGACACAGGTCTGATTGCTGTGTTCTCCTTGTGACCATACTTGAGTAAGTGACTCTTTAGTTTCAACAATTCGCCAGACGTTAATTTGATAACTTAAAGTAGACTTTGCACGTAAGAAACATCTCGTTCATACATATATTTAGCAAAATTTTGTCACCCACCCTTTCCGTTCCGATGAAAATGTTAATGGATTCATTTGTTTCCTCCTGTTCTACGGATAAAAAAATTGTCGTTTTTTTATTCTTATACTTTAGACGTTCTCAAGCAGTGAATAATAAGTAATATATATGTCATTAACTATATAGAATAGTATGTATTTGGCTTCATAATATATGTAATTAATATGTGTTAATTAATCCCTACTCTTCATGTGATCCACGCCTTTTGTCCATTGGGGTATTCAACGGTGGAATAGCAACAAGTTTTAGCAATATCAATAGCCATAATTGAACGTTTTAGTATGGCATTGTTGCTACAGTATGTGGACTGATTCTATGATCACCGCCTTTGGAAGTACGTACATTGTTTATAATCTACTACTTAATCTTTATCTTCGATACACCTAAATCCATTTTTGAGCATCAATTTTTGTCTCCGTGATTCCATAACATCAGCTTACTCGTGTAGTGTAGATAGAGCTATGATGAACCTAAAATCGTTACTAAATAGGCAAGCCGCGAATAAGTAGGCCTACGTTCCTAATCAAATTCTAAACAATTACACTGCATCTAAAATTTCTATCGGGTAGAGGATGTAGGTAGAGTATAAGACGTGAAAGGTCGGTGGCTGGCGTGTTGATCACTTACAGCTCGTTGCCCCATATAAGATAAGCCGCTAACCACGCCGACAGACGCACACCCGGCTCCCTAATTATTATCTGATTATTCCTTTTGTGCTGTAAAGTTATCGAGCGTGAATCTATTGTAGGCGGAAAACGTTAGATATATAATTACATTTTATTTGTCAGGGCGGCCAGCTCACATCATTTGGAAACATTTAATCACTTTCTTTGTATTTTGCCGAATTTCTACATGTAATACGATAATTTATTTCTATTCTAACATAGAGTCATAATAAACGGGAAAATATTATTGAATATGTTTGGTACGCTTACGTAACTCATAGAACCGACAGATTTCAAAATACAGGTGCTGAAGTGGCACAGTACACCACTCAGTCGCTGACAATTTTTAAAGCAAAATAAATCATTTTTTATACTTACTTTGTGTTTTTTTAAATTGAATTGTCAATAACTTTCAGGCTACGTGAGTCCAGCCTGTCTAGGAAACATAATGTAATATATACTTCGTCGTTATATGGCTCGTATTAATCTTGGTCACCAAAACATTCACGATTCCCACGTTCATTCTGCCTGGAGGAACCAGTCTTATCTAACTTATCTACCAGTCAAAGATATTTTGCGCAACCTTGTATTGTCTGTTCTACTACGGTGACCTACAGTACGTCTGTAGGTTCTATTTTTGTAGTCTAACGAGAAAGGAAGACCAACTTTTGCATCCGTCCTCTCTTATCTTGGTTTCCCTCCTTCTGTAATGAAGAAAACAACAGGTTCTCCTTAATCTATCTACTTTTACAGCCCAAAATTTTATATTACCTATCAATTTTCCATTTTTCTTAACACGCTATTTTGCTGAAAGCTATATTTTTAAATGCTGGAATAAAAAATTGTAGAATCGTTCATCGTAAACTGAAATTAATTGTAGAGTAGTGTAACAAAAACTTTTACTTCCTCGTCGCCCCGTTCAGTCCATTTGACATTAAAAATAAAACTTGAGAAGAAATACGTTATAAGATTGTTAGGTAATACAAAGTTACAAAACAAATTTTGATTTTGTAAAATTTTAGGAATACGATAGGCTATAAGATGATTTATCTTGTCCCATTCGTTATTTGTGTATTCCGTACATTATTAGAATATATAGCGAAAGTCTACAAATTACTGGTATGATGACTTCTAATTTTTTTTAATTGCCTACAGCTAGGCCTATATTAAGATACAATAATAATTATCTATTATTAGAAAGGATATTTATTAGAAAAAATTACTTCTTTATTTACTAAATTTAGAACGCTAAATCTTAAAATTCTATCTCATGATATCTTATAACTTAATTTTATGTGTAGCCTATTTCATAATTTTGAACGTGAAGTACTAAACAATCTGTTTACCTGTCTGCGGGGGTAACTACCCTCCGCAAAACTAAAGACATTGTTTGATAGACTCACCGTAACAAAAATTTACAGGCATTGCACAAATGCAATGCACAGAGAAGGGCATTGAAAATGCTTCAATAAATCTAAAAAATATATATATATATATTTATGTTCATTCACCAATCAATGAATTCATTCTTCATTTACCAATGTACCAATTTACATTTATAAGTTAAATGTAGTCGCATTCATAAGCGAAGTTTTATATGTGTAGGCCTACTACGCTGTTGACAACAAAGAAGTAGTTTCTATGGAAACTCACCGGTTCCCATTTTCGATCACGCACCAGCGGTCGTTTTAGAATGTGCGACACGTCCTTATAAACATTTTCAATGTTAAACGTCTATGACTTTTTGTCTCTTTTTTTACATAGGCTATTTGGTAGGTTAAAATACAAGATCAATCAAATAGGTCATTCATACCTCCTACTAAGTGACTACTAATAGTTATAAAATATCTTCAAACAATTAAAGCAAGAAAACAATCAACTTTTTTAAATATCTATATTAAAAAATAAAATAAAACCAATAGAACAGTTTTGAGAAAAATACAAACCGACGGAAAATCTTATAGAATAAAACGGTAGGCCTACTATCTTAAGTGGTATCGAGGTAGACAAACCAGTCAGTTAGAAAGTAAGAATATTATATAAGTTAAGACAAAATTATAGCGGGGCGTATAGGGTGAATAGCCAACACCCAAAAGTGAAACATTAAGAATGACATCATACGAAGGTCGCCACATCATAACGCCAGTTCAACTATACTGTCTGGCCTTTTTCGCTTTCTAGCGTTTATTTCTGTCCATTTTCTTAATCTCCTTACATTCTCCTTCGCTTTCCTCAATAGATCTCCCAACAAGGTGTGTATCTTTCGTTTCCCATTGGTTGCCGATTCTAAGTTTTTGACCCACCTTTCATCCTGTATTCTTATCGTATGCCCGTACTAATTCAATTTTTTTTCTTACAAAGAGTCTCCGCTTGTAATATTAGCTGAATGCCAGTATTAATCCTGTAGTTGCATAATGTAAGTAATGAAAAACAAGGAGTGGGAGTGACTAAAAGAAGAGTTTATGTGGCCTGGATGTATATGAGCCTCCATCACGAGTTACAGACGAAATCCAAAGCCATCGGCGGTTAGAGCAGACAAGGTGGACAGCCTGAAAGCGTAAGATCTCTTAAAGGGAAGACTGATTTCTCTCTCTCATGTAAGACAAGGTGTACAGGTGAAGACATCCCTGATACAAAAATACCCTGTACTCCATAATGGGCTGGGATTTTTGTCAGCATCCCGTCACTTATGAAACACTATTTCGCTAAACATTTTGGCACACGATTTTAATACAGAATTACTATTGGAGAACTAGATGACGACAAGCATGATGAAGTTATTGCACGCAAACACAGTTATTAAATACTGGTACTTATGGCTTTACTTCCCTATCGGAACTATCTCTTCCGAACTTTCAGCTTTTATCCAGTATCGTACCGTGAATGATTCCGGTTAGCGTAATGTAGGAATAAACAATACAAGTGTTTCATCTACATGAGATAGAAGATAATGCTCATCCTCTGATCTCCTTCTTACAGCTTCCAGCCTTACAGTGTGATGAAGTGTCGTTTGTGTGTTTCCTGTGTTGAATATGGTTTCAATGTACGACGGTGTCAGCTCTAAAGTGCTGCGTTTCCGTACTCTTTGCGAAAAATTACTGACTTATTATGTAGATTCAACTTGCCCTGCGTGTACTTTTTTTGTGTATGCATGGGTGTAGTACCGTAGTGTTAAATATTTATGGTACGGTAACATTACAAATGAAACAAAGAATTGCTTTTGTGTACAGTTGCAACAAGTGCACATTGTGTGTGTGACGCAACGTATTCTGCATGACTGATGAAAGTTCGTCTGGTTTACACAAAATAGGCCTACTTAGTTTCTAAAGACTAACACACACGAGTCGCGATGCCAACTGTAACCAAAAAAACCAACAACGATTTTATCAACTAAAAAATGTAGACAAAAATGGAACAAAAACATGAACAAGACTTAATGGTAAAACAGGTTTCCTTGGCTGTCACAGTGTGCTGAAAGAAACAAAATGTGAAGTACTATGAAAGTACTTCCGTATCAGTCAAACGTTTGGCGTTTGAAGTTATTGTACGCAGACATTACAAATTACAAATGTTTACGCTATGCTATACAGAAGTAAAAGTTGTAAGTTACCTTTGTATGGTAACATACTGATAACCCTAGATGATTACCATTCTACTTAAGTATTTCCCCTGAAGTTTGCAAGGACAAAATTGTACTAGACAGAATGGTCTTTAAACATTCATAACTTTTATATTTATACAGAAGAATATTCAAGATAAGCTGGAGGGAGAAGGTAACGAATGAGGAATTCTTTAGAAGAGCTCAGGAGGAGAAGAGCTTTTTGCGAAATTTAAAAGGCAGAAGAGCTAAGTTTATGGGGCATATACTACGACACAATGGGTTGGTTAAGAGAATAATAGAAGGCACAATTGAAGGGAAGAAGCACAGAGGTCGACCCTGTTTAGACTACATGAAACAGCTTATGATCGATATGAACTGCACATCATATTATGAGTTGAAAAGGAAAGCAGAGAAGCATGAAGAATGGCCAGCTGCTGTCAACCAGCCTATGAACTGCTAACTTAGAAGAAGAAACTTTTATACGTCGCTACGGATATATTGGCCAGAATACACGAGTTTAGTTCAAAACCATATGACAAGCCGACTAAGCGCTTATCATAAACATTGATTACCGGAAAACGTTAACAGTATAGGCTGCCATTTGCATTATCAAAAACAAGGAATAAGACTGTAAGTGTATATATATGTATTTATGTCCGCATCTTTGGCAAATAATAAACGAAATGAATATAATCTGGAAACTTATATTTGTGCACATTTTGAGTAATTCGTATATGCTTTGTGTCAGAGGATGAATTCTGTTACTTCAAACATGGTATAAACAAATGTAGGCCGACTAGTTTAATGTATGTAATTTAATAGCGGGAAGCAACACATTAAAAAGAAAGTACATAATAAAATTATAAATACAAAATGTTACAATTGTCACTTGATTTACTGTTTATTGCATATGAAACACAAAACGGGAATGCTATGTAGTTGTAGCTCTTTCCATGTCCGAACGTTCACATATTTCTTGTAAACTTCTAAAAGTAGGCCTATTCATTTGTATTCTTTTTGAATATTTACCTTTTCTTCAGTGATTGTCCAATAAGCACGTGGTTACAAAGCAGACTTAAAGTAAGGACTAAGGATTAAGGAAATGCTGCTGGCTGACTGACTATAATGATGTGGGACCGTAACATGTTTGGATACTATCTGACCGCTATACAACACTTGAGCTGTGCACACGCTCCACGCACGTGTTGGCGGGGGTTGATCGCAGCAGCTCGATTGCCGTGTTTAATTCACCGGAAATCTCCGATCCACAGTTGCTTTCAGTGATCGATACTAACATATACTATTGTAGCGTAACACGTATAATATTTAAACGAGTGGATATATTTGTAGAGTAAATATTTAAATAAGTACGTATAGGCCGTAGGCTTTTGAGTATAGGCTTTTAGTACTCATTCTCTCGTTCTCGCACACACACACACACACACACACACACACACACACACACACACACACACACACACACACACACACACACACACACACACACACACACACACACACACACACACACACACACACACACACAAGATAACTGTGTGTGTTTTTTAATAAGAATTTTGTAATCTATTGAGTACTTAGAAACAGAATAAAACGCGAGAGGTAAATACATCTAGGAATTTCACTGTCTATTCTGTATTATTCTATTAACAGAAAATATTGCTATAGGTTTAGCAATGGCGAGTCTTCTGAGCCAATAATAAACTTCTCAGAACTATAGCTTTGTCACATCTAATGATGTGAGTATATATTTTACAAAATCAACAATTACGAAAAACGAAATGTGAATCGTAGAAATAAATGAGTCCAAAATTTGTACCACGGACTACGGTGCTAATATCGCGTTACGTCAAGTGTATCAAATGTGGTTGTGAATAACTGTCACTAAATACACTCACTGAATAACTAAGTTTTTATTTGCCCTTGGCACTTCCTTGATGCACTAGTGGTTAAAGTAGGAACTGTGAAATCAAAGAAGCCTTATCATAACTTTAGTTGCAGTCAGTGCTCTACCGCAAAATTTATTTCGAGAACTGGTGCTTGTAACTATACAGTTTTTGAAATTGTTTTCAATTAAAGAGGATTTAGGGCTATGTAAAAAACACTTTAGATATCAAATTTTGTAGTCAATCACACCAATACGTCACACCGTATTGTCAAGCCTCACATACGTCACGACTTGGCTTTTTAGTCTCATCACCAGACCAATACCTAGTGAATTCTGTGCGAGTGCAAATTATTTTTCTTGTAAATCTAGTGCGTTTACAAGCTTGATCGGCGCTACAGGTCCTATTGCATCATTCTTAGGAGGAATATTAATAGGATATTTCAGGAATTCTCCTTTAAAATTGCTTAGTTCAAACAGTACTGTTATCAGTACCCTTCTACGAATTTATTCCTCTATGTGTGCATCCTTCCTTTTTATTTATTCTTCCTATTATGTTTCAATTCAGTCTTAAAATTTGTATTAAAGTTCTAAATTGTAAAACATTGCATTTGCTTTCACTCGTTTACTTGCGAGGTCGAAACGTTTAATAGTAACACTTTGTTGGGTTGACAACCATATTTTATTGATAACCGTTATTAATATCAAACGTTTCGCCCTGTACAATCATGATACCACGTGATATAATGGGCAAAACGTTTGACATTTATAACGGTTATTGATAAAATACTGATGCCAATCAAAAAAAAAGTGTTGCTATATTTCCTACTTCCTATTATAGCGATTTATTGATTTTCTAGCTGCATACATTTCCTTTTCTAGCTGCATTTCTCACGGGACTCCGTAATATATTTATCAAATAATTGTGTAATAGATTTGTATAAAGCTATTATCAACTGCGATGCACAGTGGCGTACAAAAAGGACACGCCTGTACGTAAAATATTCGATTATATAAATAATGATTCTGGTTCGCCGAACTTGTCCTTGATTCCACTAAAGACCCCTAGAAGACACAGTGTACACAGAGCCAAAGACCAGTCAATTGTGCGCTGTGATTCGTGAGAAGTAATATTACTTGCGTTGTTTGTTCGTAACTGCGGTATTAGTAAACTTAATGGCCTCAGTAAATGTTACTGTTGTGAATAATGCGAAATGGATTATTGTAGTTATGAGCAAAGCGAGCAGACCAGTGTTACATAACTGAATTCTTGTAAACCACAAATGTATCCGCGGAGAGCGGGGATTTTAAATGTTTAACGTACACGTAACGCGTAGTAATAAACTTTATGGGTACACTGTCATGAGTTAATATTTACATTGCGCGTACTAATGTTTCCGTACTGAACTGATCATTTGATTATATAGCGATTTGTTGTACTCGTATATCCAGTCCAGGAGACTGGAGAATTTTCAGGACAACTTGCTCGAACTAAGTTCCTGCGCCTTTCACGACGTCCACTTCAGCTGGCATATTTGAAAATGTTTGAGGTATTTGGATATTTTTTTTTAGTTTTATGTGTTTTACATAGCAACGGTAACAACACTTGATTTTTCCTAAATATATTGTTTTACTAAACCGTTTGTAGGCTTACAAAGTTCAACAGAGAGTGATTGATAACTTCTGAATCGGAAGCACCTATACGTTACTTGTCTACTTTAGGGCGCGTTGGTCAGGACAAATAGTCTGTCACAAAATTTCCCTTATTATTCTAAATACACAGACTAACGTTATTGCTGTTGCTCCTTTTGGTGCAGTTAAGTGACAACGTAACTTAGCTACAACAACGTAACATCTCATTATTTTAGATTTTTGTAATATCTTAAGTAAAACAGATAGGCCAAATTAAAGCTATTATTGTTGAAGTTTGTTACCTAGTAATGGTAACAATAATTGGATGTTTTAACATTGAAAATGTTTATAAGGACGTGTCGCATATTTGCGGCCGATCGCTGGTGCGTGATCGAAAATGGGAACCGGTGAGTTTCCATAGAAACTACTTCTTTGTTGTCAATAACGTAGTACACATATAAAACTTCGCTTATGAATGCGACTACATTTAACTTATAATCTGTACATTGGTAAATGAAGAATGAATTCATTGATTGGTGAATGAACATAAATCTACATATTTTTTAGATTTATTGAAGCATTTGAATGCCCTTCTCTGTGCATTGCATTTGTGCAATGCCTGTAAATTTTTCTAAATGTTTTCTATTTATAAGTTATTTGTGAAAAGTTGCAAGAGAGAATGATTGATAACTTCTGCCCGCAAGTAGGAGGACCTGGAACCTTGAAAACTTTATCCCAGGATTGGAATGATACTTCACTTGTCTACTTTTTAAGTGTAAATAACTGTTACAAAATGTTTCTCATTTATTTGTATGTAGGCCTTTATATTAACGATTGGTAACTCCGCAGTTGACACGATATTATTTGCTGATAACCAGGCTGAATATTATTGCTGAATACCAATAGGCCTAATATTTCTTATTATGAATAAATATATATTTATATAGGATTTTACTGCCGTAAATTCTTATAGTACATAAACCTTATCAAAATAATTGAAAATTGTAAAGCATGTAACAAGGTTATGTCAGAGAGAGGCACGAAGGCTTTCAGTCATATTGTAGTGGGTGAAATGCCATAATAGAATCAGAAAGTATGATAAATGATTTAAAATAAAAATAGAAATATAATATTAACTAATGTATATACTGGAAATAATTAAACTAAAGTTATTTATGTATTATACACACATAAAATAATGACTTATGTCATATACATAACAAGGTTTCTTCTTATGGATATTCCATAAAATACCTGTATTCTTCTACAACTTCATTTAATCCAATTTACTGACAGTGATTTCACGTCTGATAATGCTTCCTTTTTTTGTGGTTTCAGTTTTGAGCACATTATAGCCCTAGTGTTTCGGGACGTAATAAATAATTTCTATACATGACGGTTTATTTACAACAAAATGTAGGCCTATACTTGAACTAAATTTAGACATAAATAACTGGTATATTATACAAAAGAACTAAACTATAACAGTAGCTGATGGAAGAGCCCAAGGACCCAGTTCTAAGAGCAAAACTAGCTTCAGAAAAGATTTGTTTACAATAAAAAAATGTAAAAAAACTATTTGATTTTATAAAATATTTTAAAGGAAAGATAGCAGGGAATAATATAAAAAATAAAAAATAAACTGACTGCCTTAAGGAACTCGGGAAATACATCTTGTGATTACAGATTTATAACACTGTGTTCGTGATTTACGAGGCTTGATAAAAAAATTCGCGCAACTTTAAAATTTCCACCACTACAAGTGTCCCATTAAAAAACTGTTTTTATGTGATGTTGGTACACACATGTTAGTGACAATCGTCTATAATTTTAGTATATTTATCCCTATTTAGCCCATTTATAGTTTAAGAGTCCACAGCTAACTGAGTAAGTCGTCGTTAGGTGAGACGATTTTTTGTCATTCTACAATGCAAGATTGAATAACATGGATTAAATTTTGTGTGAACTGTGAGATAAACTTCTCTGTCCTGGTAAACATGTTCAGAAGGCTTCTGGCAAGACTTCTGTGCGTGAACAAGCGGTTTACAGCTTCAGTAAATGAGTTGAAGATCGTGGTTGTCAGATGAAGATTATGTTTTTGTGTTCCATGAAATTTCATCGCTGGGCGGAGTGGTAAATAAAGAGTAGCCTACTATTCAAACATTTTACGGCATTTGAATGAAGCTATTCGTAGAAAACGGCTAGATTTACGGAAGAACAATTTATGAAAATTGCAGCCCAATAATGCGCCTGGACGCACGTCATTGCTTGTTAAGAATTTTGCCAGGCTAGGCAACTGTGATGATACGGCAACAGATAGGCTATGTCCTAACGCGATCTTTTCTCCTACCAAAAGTGATAATTTCCATGAAAGGACGACCGTTACCGTTGAAGACGTAAAACGAATATCGTTAAGGAAGCTCAAGGCTGTACCCAAAAATCCATACTTGAAATATTTTGAAGCCTGCAAAACGGTTGGCTTATTCGTGTTACATTCGACTGAGACTACTTTGAAGGGGAAAGTATAAATGTCGATGAATGTAGGCATAATTTTTTAAATAAACAAGAACTGCATGAACTTTTTCATCAAACCTCGGTTTAACGACATGTCTCTTCCTAGTAGGGTGATAACCCAAGGCAGCCACGAGTAGACAGATATCAGGCATGCGGTTCAAGTATTCACACCATTCCGAACACGGAAGGATACCCGAATGAAATTTTACAAAACTGTGGCTGTCCCCACATTCCTGTATGGTAGTGAGACATGGACTTTTGGGTAAAGGGTACAGAGGATTCAAACAGTTGAAATGAAATTTCTAAGAGGGACGCAAGGTTGTTCTCTTCTGGATGGGTAAAGGAACGAGGATATTAGACGCGGTGATAATAATTAGTGTACGTTTATTTTCATATACCGTGCAACATTATCAACTGTTTGTCGCGTTAAGTGCCATAGGCTCATGGCAGTATAGGTACTATATACCTAGTCGTTGTATCTCTTTAGCGTCCGTGGTATTGAAGCACCTTGCTAATTATTAGACTATTTGTTATGCAAGCCATTGACACATCATATACCCTACTTACAAACATTTTATGTGTTTTTAATATATTCTCATATATTTAGTTTTTGATAACTTACGTTACATGTTGAACTTAACGTCAGTTACTTGTTTAACTGAAAAGTCAGTTAAACAATTTTAATAAAATTCTTTTAGGTTTCTAAGTGAATTGTCTTATAATTATTATTTCCACAGTGAATTATTTTTTTTTTATAAATACGAAACAAGTAGGGTAGGCTTCTTTCAATTTGATTCTCATTATTTATTTTTTTCCGATTTGAATAACAATTCTAGAGAGAAGGCATATCTCAAGTAATTCATAAGCACAAACCATATAATCCTTACGCTTACTATAAAATCTTATTGAAATTAAATCACAGCTTTTATATTTAATTTTAATTAATAAATCGATGTATTTTATGTAGGCTTACATAAAGGCAACAATCGTTGTGGCTGATTTCAATTAGCATTACAAAGGGGAAGCTTCGAGCACGCTGTAGAGTGGAGTTATAAGGGTGCAGAATGGGGATGAGATTCGTCGTATCATTCTTTACGAAAAAAGGAAAAGCGAGAAAATAGCGCTGATATATTTTTTCCATACTCGACATGTCCATTACCAGGGCTTAGTAATACAGTGGTGCCGTCTGCCGGAGCGGAAAGGAATCAAGTTAAGTGTTGAAAAAACAGCCACTGTTGTCTTCTCATATTTGTTCCCTTACCCTAAAAACTAGAGAGAATCACTTTTCATAATGTTATAAAATTTCATGTTAGCTAGCGATTCTAACAAAAAGATATCACTCATAAAAATGGAGGAAAAGTGTCGACAACAGGAATAAAAGGTTTTACAGCTTCACTTCATGTAATACTTCTTCCACAACACCGCCTTTCAAATAACACTCGCTCATAAAGTTGCAACACTCTGTTGCATAACTTCATAATTTACAGAAGGAGTAAACATTTTGAGAATAAATTTTAAGTAAAATAACAGACACAGTTTTTCCTTTAGGCACAGTCAATAGCTTCACTGTAGAACAACTGTTGTAGGCAACAGTATTTTTCTATCATAATATACTATCATAATTTTCTAATACACTATTATGAAATTTATAAATTTGTCTACGAATATAATATCGTGCACCATGAACTACCTTTTTATTTTGGAAGGAAAACATTGCGGGAAAAATGTTGATAGCACCTACACCTACGGGAAACACCCCCATTATTGAGAAATGGTGTGTAACTTGACAGGAAAGATCGACTGCACATTTTGATCTGTTTCGTGTAATCGTTATAATCGTTGATAAAACTAATATCCGATAACACCGTTGGTAATTATCAAATGCATGCGCGCGTACATATGTATTTATGGAAGGACGCATGTATGTATGCACTTATACATAATATAAGTAGACTATAAGTAAGTAAAGTATAAGTACGTATAATTATATGTACTTAGTTTCGTAGCAAACATAAATGAATATTATGTTATTTACTTCTCTATACTATGTGATTCAGGTAAGCATAATTTTCACCATGCGGTTTTCAATTAAAATATCCGTTTTGAGCGTTTTCACTACCGCTGTTTTAGAAATAAACAAAGTTTTTTGTTACTCCAATTGGATGCTGGTGAACACTCGCCCTGAATGTTTCAGGTTATTTACTTCAACTATGATGTTTGATCTATATGTATTCGATTTTTTCCAGAAACGTGGAAAATAACGGAAATTAGCAAGCGGGTAATTTTGACGATTGTTGTAAATAAAATAGTTGGTGAACGTAGCACACACTGTCTACTACTAATGTTTTTGTTTTTAAACCTGAATAAATAAATCCTTAAATTTGTAGTGACCGTCAATCAATGAATTTTTTAGTGGATGGTTAGTGAGGATCGGTCAAAAATAACACAAATTTTAACTATTTTGCGTCGACGTTTCGACAATGTTTATTGTCATCTTCAGGACCTGTGTATGAAATACAAAAGAAATGTCAAACACAACGGAACAATTAAATATTTGGGTGAACGTGTTCGTGTATGTGAGTGTGTGCGTGCGTATGTATGTATCATTGTATATGTAAAGACTTATGATAGTTTGTTTACATCTTCCAATTATCTTTAAGAAAACGAGCAAATTATAGTATGACAGAACTTAATTTATACAGTATTACAATTTAATTTACTAAATGTAAGGATATTTTAATTAATTAAACAAACAGTAATCAACAATTGGATATTAGATTGGTACATAAAATGTTTATACCTACAGCAGTCAACATAGCAAAGTAAAATATATTACCTATAACTAAAACAGATTAAGGGATGTTCACTACGTAATTATTAAAAATAATAATTAAAAATAACTTAATTTAACATTTTTAAAATTTAAAAAATAATTTAACATTATGTTAAAAATAACTTTTAATAATTACGTAGTGAACATCCCCTAATCTGTTTTAGTTATAGGTAATATATTATCCATATCATCTTAAGATCTCAAGATTTAAATTTCTTATGGCATCTTAAAAAGACGTAGGTTAGTGATTAACGGAAATCGAACTATAGTAGGCTGCTTTGGCTCTGTCATACGAGACTAAAAGAAAACGCATCAGTGTCATTTTTGATCCGTCATGTTTACTCGATTTTCAGAATAACAAGTAATTGATTTAATATGTAATTTAAGCTGAATCATTTTTCACCATTCTTCACCTAGCTATTGTCCTCTAGTCACTGTTGCTTCAGTTTTCTATTAGTTTGAGGCTGGGCTGCTAGTTCGTTGTTGACTAGTTGATTACCTCGATTGATAATGTGCTTTCTGTTTTCTTATCTCTGTTTTTATTTCAGATACATTAAGACTGTCGTAAGGAGGAGTTTGGTTACGAACCAGGAATCATTAATGTGGTGCGGAGCATGCTCAAAGAAGGCTTCTAGAATTTTAGTATTTTACGGTTTACTGTACTCCCATACTTCAATCTTATATACCCAAACAAGGTTTAATATGGCCTTAAAAATTATTGTTTTATTTATATGTGTAATTGAGATTTTCCGCCATTAACCAGTGCATTTTTATCACTTTTAGGCTTAATTGAGCTCTTTTAGGATAACTCACCAATACCTTGTAGTTTCTGAACTAGAAGGTTTCTTAAGTACTTGAATCATGACTTTACAGGTATCGGGACGTTGTTTCTAGGAATTTGTGAACATAGCGTCTTTTATGATATGAATAGCTGTTTTGGTTTTTCATTAGTAACTCTGATTTTCATAGACACTGAAGGATTTATGATCGAACAAGTGAGAGCGTTTCTATACTCAGGAGTGGCTATAGATGAGCAAGGATCGCAAAATGTAGAAATTAAAGAAAGATCGAAAAAAAAGAATAAAAATGTAGTACGCAATGCTTGGTATAATTTACCAAGAGCGAAATCTTAAGAGAAACGAAAATGAAGATATTCAACACTATATTTAGACCAATTTTGATGTTTGGCTGTGAGACGTGGGTGTTGAGAGAGAGAGAGAGAGAGAGAGAGAGAGAAAGAGTCAGACTAAAAAGTAGGTTTCAATCTATGGAATTGAAGTATATGAGAAGAGTAAAAAAATATAGAAGGGGAAATACATAAAGAGAGTTTTATAAGAGGAAAGACAAAATGAGATGGTGGGGCCATTTACAACGTATGGAAGAACGTATGTATGTTTCCCTTTATGGGAAGCAAACATTGCGATGAACAAGGGAGAGGGCTAAGTAACAACAAGAACATAGGATCAAGTAACTGTTGAAATTTTAGGAATTAATGAGGAGAAGGAAAGAGGCTGGCGAGCGACAAAAAGGAGTGAAAGACGTTTATAAAAGTTTGAAATGCAATACCGATAGTATCAAAATGAATATGTACGACGTATTGATTTTATGTAAATACATATTGTAACATATTGATGGTATTTAATATAATATAAATATATTCTTATATATACTTTGTTGTAATAAATAACTAAATAATTCTTTGATTTTCCGTTTTTCAGACCGACTTGCAAAACTTAAGTGGGTTTTATAGATTTTTTGACGCTCTAAATGAATGTACGAGCCCGTGACCAGGATTGCTGGGGCACAAAGTTTAAATCAACTAAAGTAAAGCTTTGTGTATCCAGTAGCCAGAAGGCGAACTAATGTTTGTAATCGACTTTACATAGAAAATATAAAACTACAGTAGTTTGTTCACACTGTCCAAACTCTGGACTTGCCACATACCTGGAATCGAGGTTCACAGCTCTGCTAATGGGTTCTACGATACTGTGTCTTCCAGTTTACTTCATTTTCTATTAGTTGTACTGTAGTCAAACTATTATTACTTAGAATACTGTACCAAGTTATATTTCACTTAGTATTAAAGAAATACTCTACTAATTCAGTACTGAATCTGCATGTTCCTGTTAAAATTTTATTCCAGTTAAGCATGCATTTATTGTTGTGGTCCTTATATTACCATAAACACTTAAAATTTTACGACAATACTTCAGCAAGTAATAAGGCCGTAAAATTGCGCACTTGTAGTAACGTTTGAAGCGCGTCCAGGAAGTCCCCTGCGGTTGTAAGCTGTAACGATTACTCATATTTGTCAACACGCCTACAGACGCAACTGAAATAACGCTATTTTAAATTGGATTTGGTAGTACAGAAGGAATTAGAGAAGAGGTTAATTCAATTATGTTTTGTATTTCTGAAAATCTGCTTTCCGGTGAATGGAGAGAGGGTGGAAGCTTTGATACATTGTGTAAAACTTGGTTCTTTAGCCACAGCAACAGAAAGGAAGGGGGAGTGTAATGTGTGTTTTCTTTGCCGGAAACTGTTCACAAAGCAATTATTGAAGTCGAAGTTTTGACCAGAGTTTCTAAAAATAACAAAGTTTGCGGTGAGCACTGTGTAATACAGATAAATGTCCTGAGGCGAGATGTTTCCCCTAAACCTCTAACTTTCAATAACAAACCCTGTGACCATGTTCACTCTCCGGCCGTATACTTTATTTCAACTGTTATATTCACCGCTACTTTGATTTGTGTTCAACAATCTTCAGATAAACATCGTACACGTCGTTTAAGAGCGCATTTTCTATTTTATTATTTTTATTGATCTATTCACCCAACTAACACACACACACACACACACACACACACACACACACACACACACACACACATGTACAGTTGTTGGTTTTTTCTTGACGAATCATTTAACTAATATTACGAATAATACTATATTTAATAAATATTATATAACATAAGCCTATACATATGACATAATATAAATTATAACCGCGTGCTCACAGACACATACACTGACAGACGCACACACGCACATCGTAAATGTACTTTTCGTTATTGATGAATTATAATTAAATAAATCGTTGCACCGTAATTTCATTATGTGACAATATAAACCTAATATAATCACATATAAGCCCATTAGACCTAAAAATTATATAACTTTGTATTACAGTATTGTTATAGCAATATATTTAAAATGTTTGTATTATACTGTTCATAACAAGATTATGCGTATATTGAAAACTAAGCATTTTTTTGTTATATAATTCTAAATACTCTGATTTTGTGATATACAGGGACAATGAAAATTGAAGTTACAATTTAACAAAACACACGGACACAAACTATGTGCTGAAGATTACTTGTAAAAATAATTCAGTCATGTAACAGTTAAAATTGTAAATAACATCTTATCAGAAGTTTAATTAAGAAAGTTGTGTTAGTGGTTATAATAATAAACAGAATTATCACTGTTGCACACCACTATAGAAAAATTATTCCGATGAGCTGAGAAGCTTGAAAGCGCTAGTCGGAATAATTTTTCTATGATTTCCGATCTGACATTGAGTTGAGAAGCTTGAAAGCGCTAATCGGAATAATTTTTCTACGATTTCCGATCTGACATTGAGTTGAGAAGCTTGAAAGCGCTAATCGGAATAATTTTTCTATAGTGGTGTGCAACAGTGATAATTCTGTATGTTAAATAACATCTATACAAATACGCTGTTTACATAAAAACCCTTTTGAATCTGTTAAGTTACCTTTATGATAACAAACTTTTGTTGGATAATATAACGAAAATCTACGCTTATAAAGTATGTTGCAAATAACAAAAACGCAGAGCATTAGATTATAATATATTTGTAAGGGGTGGGCCATTACGTATTACTAAACACTTCCTCAACGACAGGGGGGTTGCAGTTTATTTTTTAATAAAGGGAAGATGTTTTCCATAGGGTGGGGTGTCAGCTGTCGAGAGCTCCATTAAGTTACACTAACCCCCACCTCATTCCACTTAAGCTACTAATGTGTCATCAATTTACAACATCGTTTCAAAGTTAAACTTATAATTTTTATATTCAACAAAAATGCTCGTTCATACGCATGCGCATTTACACGCATGTACACGCAAAGGCCGAATTTAATACAGAATATGTAAGTTAAATTAACAGTAGCTTACATTTTTGTTGAAACGCTTTTAAAGTTAAGACAAAGTTTACATAGTAGAAAGTTATATTTTTCTATATTTTCTATGTAACTACTATTCTTCTACAATTTACTATTATTATTTAAACTAATTAAGGGACCTCTGTTAAGATATTCATATTTAGCTGACAGTCGCCGAAGATCAATTTTGTACCGCCATTTCTCTTATATATTGATATCAGATCACATTATTTTGTTTCTTTTTCACATCTTTACGTTTCTTATTTTTCCCAAATACACGCGCGCGTATTTCTAAATACCTTACACGTTAGCAGTAGCCCGGGTAGGGAGGGGTAGAAAAGAAACCTAAAACCCTCTCCAAGTAAAACACACCATTTCATTACTTTATACAATGCTTTTTAAAAAAGTGAAGTCAAGAGTATTATAAAATGTTGATATCAGAATAAATGAGAACGTTACTATATTTCAAAACGGATGGGGTTGTCGAAAGAGACTTACCAATTATGAGACTTTTGCAATTAAAAAGAAAAACAACTTTTTCTTAAATTCTGGATACCTCACTGCGTTTGGAAGTGAGGCGGACAAACTAACGAACAGCAGACGGAAGCAATCAGTAAGAGATACAAAAAAATGTGGCACACAATAATTTACGTAAGGCTTGGCAGATAAAAGAATAAAGACAGAAAAATCAACTCTAAATGATAAAAAAAAAACCTAAAAGATTCTATATTTATCAAGAGTTAAACAACAAAATCCAGGTTTAAAATAAGTCAAGAAAGAACTCATACCCTACTCAACATAATGTCTGAAGGCAAGTGCTCAGTCTCTCCGCTATAACACGTAGACGTTGTGAGCCTGAAAAGTCGTATTTTATTTTCTAAAGGAATTTAAGAAACAAATTACAGATACAACAACCCGATAAGGAAGTCCCATCATGAACGTAAATCCCATCAAAATGGCATCTGAAGGAAAACTCCATGTTCACTCCATTGTCCCGGCAATCCTGCAAAACCCTCAATAATTGGATTCAGCAAGACGCTTCTCTCAATATCCCACTGGAGCCATTTAGTTTCCAGTACGTATGGTGAAATAATAGAATGGCACACACACACACACACACACACACACACACACACACACACACACACACACACACACACACACACACACACACACACACACACACACACACACACACACACACACACACACACACACACACACACACACACACACAAGCAGGCACACATGTTTAACAGACATCTTTTAGTTTCCGTAATTTTGAATTTATGGCAGAGAAGATTTTTTGCGAAAGTAGTGACGACGTTTCTTCAATACTATCTCAAACATGATAAATTTAAAATATATACGATGTTTAATGCTTTAGTGCGCTCGTGTGAGCATACGTATGTACGTACGTGTTCGCGCGCGCGTGTGTATCTGCGCCCGTGTGCCATAAGATAAATTCGATAATGTGAAATATATTAAATCAAATATTTTAAATAACGTAATACGTAATGTAATAACTAAAATATTAAAACAAATATTAATACTATATTTTAATAATAGTAATAATGTAATATGGCCTATATAATATATTAATAATATAATAATAATTATTTATTTATTTATATATAAATAATATAATATATATTGACGTTAATTTTTTATTTATACATGATTTTTAATGTTACAAACTACTGAAAGTGAAATGTTGCATACCTAAGTTTCGGTTAATTTTAGACAGCTTTTTTGGTCAAGTTGCAATATTTTAAATTAGCTATATTTTGTCGGCTTATAAGATCAAACATAAAAGTACAAGCTAATAATTCACATTTTAAAATCGTTTAAAAGTAAAGACATTTAATGATCATATCAGACGTGTTAAATACAACAAACCAGAAAAAGTAAAAAACTGCTTCCAATTTGACCTTTAGAGATATTTTTTTAATAGAAATGTTACAGTAGCTCAACAAAGTAGACAGTGTTTTGACTATTGTGTAGAATAATATTATTTTGATGTTTATGACTGTGAAGCTTGTTTGTAAAAATAAAGCACTTTGCATTGATCAATCGTTTGTTGCCCTCCCCTTAAAAAAATGTTTGAAAATATTAATTTCAATTTTAATAGGAATTCACTTGATAATTGTCATTCACTACACCACATAACAAATTAATAATTTAGGCCTATCTTCTAATTAGTTTTTTCTTTGTGATTTCCTATGAATATATGGCAGTTTCATGAAAGTTCATTATACTTATCATTTTTAATTCTCAATAACAATATTCTCATTTTATTTATGACTGGACGAAAGACAACTCCAGTTAAGAAATCCCGTTTTTGTACTCAGTACAATTTTCTTACTTATGTATAAGAGAAAGTGAGAAATCGTGTTACAGCAAAACTGTGACAGTGGCTGCCAAACTTCCAGTCTTCCAGAAAAGAAAATCTCGTTCTTTACAAACATGAAACAATAAAGCTTACAATAAAGCTTTAAAAAGAGGACTTAAAAGAATTTTGTCCACTGGTAAAAGTCGTTTACTTGTTCAGTAACGACAACTAAGTTTAACGTCAGCAAAACTTTATTATTATTATTATGTGACTACAACAATGACGGTTAGTATTATTGCTACAGTACTAATTTTTGAAATGAGAACTTCATATACGACACTATGGTACCCGTGTCTGGCTCACTCCCATACTCTTCGCGTTCATAGGGCAGTAAACTACGAAAAAAGCAGTGTTGCCAGGTTAATCAAACCTCTTTTCCCTACATTGCTACCCAAAATTTCTCCACTGCCACAATCACATGTATTTTAAGCAAAGCATAATATTTAAAGAATGTGAGCATATTCTAACGGTTAAATACTATTTCAAGAATAACGTAAATATTAAAAATAATTTTATTTATGGTAAAATAAAATGTATTCATATGCTGAGAGTTTGAGTTGAATACTTTAGAAATCCTTTCCTTGTTTTTACTTAATTATTAGCCTATATTTACACAACTTTCTAATTGTTTATTCACAAATTTTTAATTCATAAAATAATTTAAAATCGGTGAAATCTATTTTTTATTATAATGCTATAGCATCATCGATGAGAATGTTTGGGTACATGTTTGACATGTCGAATGAGTATAATTTTGTATCCTTGTCTACTTTATACGTTTTTGGTTGAGCCGTGAGTTCGATTCTGGTTTTTATATTGTATTTGGTTAGAAGTTTATGTTTCGAAATTCGATTTAGTAATTTAGCTATTTTATAATTTGTAAAAACTGAATTATTGTATTGTGTATGTCACATTTTACTTTTCAACTAAATATTGCGAAAATCGTATTGTTACAATAAAAAAAGTTAATTGTTACATAGTGTTTGTATATGTATTTATACTGAAAATAATACGACGTGTGATATGATTCAATTTATGTTCATTGTAAACATCGCTTTTTTATATAATAATACATAAATAATACGTCAATACATATAAACACTATTACGCCCTTGTCTCATTTAATTATCCGTTCACTCTTATTTGATATTTAATTTTTATAGCAAAATCTCTCTTATTCCAAATACATACGAGTAACCTTTTACACGTTGAATCAGTTCACTTGCCACTCGACACTGAAATTCTCACTTCTGGCGTGTGTCGCATGACACACCCATTATCTTATTGTTGTCAAAAGATAGCAGGATGTAAAGATAGATAATAAAATATAGATATAGATGTAAAAAATGTCCATTTCTCTGAAGAATTATTAGTTTAATTGAATCAATTATTTATTGTACTCCATCCCCAGAGTATTTATTTTTTGTTTAGTATATAGAATGTGATCTGTTCCAGTGTTAGGCATTTTGCATTGGATAGGCCTATTTGGTGTTTGCCATTCTGTATTTGCCATTTATTTATTTTTTTATATATATTACACAACGGCCTGCTCCTAACAAGTTTACTCGTAAATACCTTAACGACTTTTTCAAGTTCGTACACTGTATTAACATAAGCATGAATATAATTAATCATGAGTGAACTGTAAAGAGTATTAGTACATTATTCATGAAAATGGTTAGAAGAAAATGCCAAGTTCCAGAAGAACCTCTCGGGGCCCGGTATAATTGATCACACGATCAAACACATTCGAAACAACACGTTTAGCTTATACTCTTGTACTTTATTTCCGTGCGCGCGTAAGGGTGCAAGCGTAAGTGACTATTGTGTGTTTAATTTTATTATGAATAAATTTGTATTCTGTGCGCACTAACTAAGGACAGAAACTCTAATTTTCATTTTATTTTCTTAGCCTAATCAGCGCGGTATGGTCATGATTAATTTTTTTCAGTAATCGTACTTTACCATCATCATCATCATCATCATCATCATCATCATCGTCGTCGTCGTCGTCGTCATCACCACCACCACCACCATCATCATCATCGTCGTCGTCGTCGTCGTCGTCATCATCATCATCATCATCTTCTTCTTTTTCTTCTTCTTCTTCTTCTTCTTCTTTATCTCCGTTACATGTTTGGGTACTTTCCTCTTCCACTTCAAGTATCTGACCATGTTTTATACGATCGGTCCTAAATTTCTTCTTCCTTTTGCTTTAGATAGTTGTGTAGGTAGTCTTTCATCACCCATTCTTTCTATTTTTATACCTGTCATCTTTTATTTTTTTAATTGATTCACACATCGTTCATCTTTCACGTATCGTAAGAACTTTACCTCAGTTGACTATAGGCTGTTTTGTTTTCATTTTTGTAGTTGTTACTCATGCTCATTATCATACAAAAAACTGGGGCAGCGATCGTTTTAAAAAACGTAATTTTAATGTCTGGTCGCATTTTTTTACCCTCTTGCTGCGTTATAAAATTAGTGATATGGAAGATTCCACAGACATACTGTCATGTTACTAACAATGTTGTGTCTGATAGAGTTAAGATCACCGCTGCTGTTGTTGTATAAGTTGGTGCCACTGAAGAAACGAAGATTTTTCAGAGGAAGAGTTATCGAGTCGGAGGCAAGCCGGCCGACGCATCTCGCAAGGAAAACTGAAAGACCCTACCTGGAGAGGGGCCCGGTGGACTCTGCACGGAGGAAAACACCTCCAACGCTGCACAGAAGAGTGTGTTTTGTATATTTTTATTTAGACTGTAATTTTGTACATATAGTGTGTCCGTGTACACGGTATATAACATATAAACCACAAAAAATAAAAAATAAAACAAACAAAGTTTAAAATAGAGAAAAAATTAAATATATAAAGTTTTTAAAAAGACGCGCGCGCGCGCGCGCGCGTGTGTGTGGTAAATGTATGCATGAATAACTTTTTATTGTTTGTATTTGATTAATGTCACATTTATTGTTTACATTGGTTATTGTTTACAAAAGTTTTGTTAATGTTAATGAGAAGTTGAAGGCATGTAACGGGCACCGAACGGTTAATGGCCACTGATTACGACGAACAAGTCTGAGCTCAAATAATCGAATCAGTTCTGCCAGCAAATCTTACTTCCAACACCCAAGTTCGTGACTCCCGGAACGTAAACGCTGATGGAAGAGGGTTGCAACGCGATTCTCCGACATGCTGGCAAATTGTAATATTTAGTTACGGGATTATTGTCAATAAAATAGATTAAATAAAAGTAAATTTGTAATTTCTCAGTTTTTTTTTAACTGAATACAGTTTTAGTGATTGTGAAATTGCGATGGAGGCCTACATTTTCCTTAATCGTAGTTTTGTTTATGTAACAATGATTTTAATTTTTTTTAGGATATTCTTTTTTGTAACAATACTACTTAAATTTCCAAACATTATAACAGATTTCTAAAGCAAGAATCGAAGCATGCTTACAGTTAGTGAACATACAGAACGTCTCATGGCCCGGTTTAGTTATTCCCAGTACCGGAGCATGAGAAACACTGTCAACAACTACTGATTTTTTGTGGTAAAGATAGGCTATTACCTATAATAAGTCTTCGTAATTAATAATAAATTTTGTTATATTTTAATTTAGTTGTTTTTGTAATGTTTGTGTGTAGGCCTAATAGTGTTACTTGTTTATTATTTGCTGCAGTTGTAAAATTGTGTACATTGCGTAACATGTGCTTTGTGATAGGACTGAGAGAATATCCATAAACTGACAAAAAAATGCTATCTTATATTTTTCCGTTCCAAATCATTGAAAGCGACGCAAGGATCGAATTTCTGCAGTACTAACAACGGTATGTTGATATTTTACTTCTTCAAAATACACAAAATAATGTATAGTTTACATTTTCACTGAGACTGCTTTTTAAAATGGATGGGCTTTTAAAATGAATAAGAGAAATTTAAACTATTCTTTAAAGATTTAATCGCATACCAGTGTTTTTTCTAATTTCCTAAATAACTATTATAAGTCACTATTCGTGTGCAAAATCAAGCATAAAAACATAGATTGAATTAACAATAACATTTATGCAAAGGTTTAGACAAATTAAACAAAAGCTCAACTTACCACTAAACAATATGTTACAAAAAATTATAAGAAGTTTCGATTTGTTGTTAATTTTCTGTATTATCACAACAATAGTTAAAATTCCTAATAAAGTTAGAACCCTTTAATTAAAATAAAATATTCATTAGGATTTGTTAAAACTTATCCTATACTTATAAGCAACACATAAAAAATAGAATATTTTATTGTGGTACTGAGATTACCACATCTGGAAAGAAATTAAAAATTCCATGCATGACACGTTATGGATGAAATTAAAGAAAAAAATTCTTACGTAGTTAAAAATGTCGTTATTGGAAGTGGTACAAATGGATATGGTAATGATGATTTGAGCCAAAGTAAAATCTTTGCACAAATTAATGAAAGTTTGTCAAAAAATGTTAACTAACATTTCAAGTGTTATGAAGGCTAACGCACTAACTTTGGTGAACAGTTAGAATTAAATATTTCCTTCAAAATATCAATATATAGCAAGTGTGACGGTTCTGTTATTCTTTGTCTGCAAGCTTGTTATCAGTAATCATTTTGGGTGACAGAATTCACGTCCACGTCCAGAATTCAGGTAACGTAATTCAGTTATCGTTATACAATTGGTACAATTCTGAAACTGGGACTGACCAACGATACACAAAATAACAGTAATATAAACAGTACTAAAACAATTAAAATACCAATATTGTTTTTTCCCTTTCAGTGAAAAATAAATAAACACGAAACCAAAAGGAATACTTAAAACTGAAAAATAAAGCCAAACTAAATTAACAGCAATTACTGACACATAAGAGGGTGTCTTAAATTACGTGGTAGCAAATACAGGTAATATTTATAGTCCTCAAACAATTCTTTTGGAAATCTAAAAACGATGTTTTGGGGATGAAAACACGATACAAACATCTAAATTAAATATAAGCTATTTCCAACCAACCTAGTGTAACTGTTTGGCGAAATTAATAGGATTTGTTCCATAAAATGTTATATGATTCCACTTAAATATTTATGATATTTAAATAAACATAATATTTATGAACATTTTTACTTTTCTATTATATGCAATCAAATCCTTAGTATTATGTATCCAATTGACTGCATTTTCATTAAATTCATTCAGAAAAAAACAGTAAATAAGTTTTTGTAGTTCACTTAGAAGGAAACTTTGCTTTATTAAATGCCTCTAACTTCGATGTCAGTAACTGACGATTGCTGAATACTAAACTTCGAGTAGTTTGAAGCACCCAGCTAAAATTCAGCCTTCATTGTTCAAATTCTGGGTGTAATATTAGTAATTTACTTTCTCGCGATGGAAAGATTAAGGAACAAGTCCAGCATTTTATTTGCTTGGGATTTTACGTTACATATGGGAAAGAAATTGATCTGGATGAAAAATTAACAAATTTAGGAATATCTGTGGAACAATTCACAGATACCTTCAAAATAAGACAAGAAGGTTTTATAACACTGTAGCGGTACCAGTTTTTATGTATGGAGATGAGGCGAGAGTTATGACAGAAAGAGACAAAGCAAAGGTTCAGGCAGCGGAGATGAAGTTTATGAGGAGTACTATGGGCTGTACCATTCTCGATAGAAAGAAGAATGTGGTTAGAAGGACGGAACTGGGGGTCACCCATTGTTGGAACAGCTAAGGAAGGTGCAACGAAAGAAGGTGGTGTGAACGTTTGGGAAGAATGGCGGGTGACAGGATTCCGGTGGAAGAGAGAAGTAGGATGGCCGAGACCGAAGTGGATCCCGGAACAGGTTCAGGATGAGTCTAATCCTTAAGATTGATGATGATGATGATGATGATGATGATGACTTTCTTGCGATGGAGTTCGTAAGCTATAATAAATAATCATTTGACTGGGGAAAAAGAGGAGTCAAACTGTTCTTAAAAAAAGGCGTTCAGTTTTCCTTAAAATAATTAGTAGAATACCGAGATAAAAGGTATTTTCTTTCACTAACTTTCTTCAATCAATAAAACAATTCTTTGATGAAATCCTTGCTCATTTAAATTCTGTTTCTTAAAAATAATATTTTCTATATTCAGCGTAGCAAAGGAACACAGTAAAATCTCATGTCTTTAGTTTAAGTAATTATAAAAACAAAGTTTTTAATTGCAAAATGAGAGTCATGTGTACTCTACTTGAAAATAAATGAACTTCGAAGAAAATGCTTGCGCAACGCTTATGGGTACCACGACTTGGGAACCTTAACGCACTAGCTACTTAAGTTTACGCCAGTCCAGCTTAGTTAAAAGAAGTAAATAAGTAGGTTGGATCAGTGTGAGCAACAACAGCAAAGGCTGCAACGGCATCATCCTTTTTTCAGATAAAACTGTGATTGAGTAGAGTCAGAATGGCGCCCACCGCAAACACAAACCATTATACTAGTTTTTATCGCATTCCAAGACAAATGTCGGCCATTTAAAGACACCTCCTCTTTGTCACCTCATCCTACCCGCCGAATGTGACTTTTTATGTCAAATCCACCTTCATTTCAACGAAAACAAACTCTGACACAGTGATTCAACATTATATTATAATTTATTTGTGTTTTTTGGACTTCTGATCGTTCGTAAGTAAACTACGGTACTCTTGATACCTCATTTCCTAAATAGATACTTACATTTCTTAGAGTACAGATAGTGCATTTTTATTGTTAACGATTTAAAATTTTACGATTTTGTCTAAGAATATAAAATGTTATCATGTTTAACGTACTCATTGGACACAGGTGTGATAATACGCGTGTATTATCAAAGACTACTGAATCCCATCAATCAGGGAAATACATTTCTGAAAAAGTTTGCAGAAATGCGTACACTCTAATACAGTATAGACACCCATACACACGAGGAAATACGTAAATGAAATCTATAAGTCAAAAGAGTTTATATCAACTACATTGAATGATTGATCTTTAAATGTGAGAATTTTCTTTAGTCGAAATATATTTCATTTTCTTCACGTCTTCTTTGGATATTGAATGCTTTCTAGATTATCCACGCTAATGACTGCCGTAGATTGTGCTTGAAAATAAACTACTAAAATTACATTTAACCTATTTTAGTGTGTATGCCTAAATAATGTATAAGCCTATTTATTTGTAAAAAACCAGTTCTGTGTTTTTATCCTGTAAAGATACGACCCAGAACAAATTCCATAATTATACAAGGTAGTGGGTATACTGCCACCAGATAGATAGCCATTGCTGTTCGGTACACCATTCTGACAGTGTATTAACGTTTCGTTGAAAGTGGCACAACAATTCAGCTGTCTTCGAGTTGAATCCGGTGGCAGACTAAACGGGAGCACGACTTTGCTTCCGATGTACTCGTTTCCAGCTTCATATGTTGAAAATCAGCTTCGGGTTTTCAAAAACGTTTGAACCCAAGACGTTTACAACTTGGTCAGAACTAGCATAATGTTTATAAATATTACTGTTACTAAAATAATTGTCGGTGTATATAAGAAATAATTCCCTTTTCTTTTATCCTTGCCTAACTATTTTCATTTTTCTGTAATTAATACTGGAGCAGTATTCCGTTTAATTTAAAAGATTTTTCAATTACGATAGCAGCCAATCTTATATAATAGTAGTATGGCAAATCTACAGACTGCCGTTCCGAAATAGAGGAATACAGGAAAAGGTTTCTTAGAAATTAAAGTTTTAATTCTTCATTTTGCGGCATATGGTACTCCAGTAATCTACTCCATTTGGGGTATTGACTGAACAAAATTATAAATCTGAGCGGGCCAAGAATAAGGATATTTATACATTAAGCGATTGAGAGACAAAAACAAATTTTGCAATTAAATTTTAATGCGTAAACAAGAAATTCAATGTTGTTAGTTGGCATCATATTTTACACTTCACACGAAAACCATGAATGGTTGATGTGAATAAGAAGAAGAAATATTTTGTCAAATCTATATCTGAAATCTGCAGTAAGCGATTCAAAACTCGAATCTTAGAATAAAAATTGAATGTGATTTTTTTAATTTGATTTAATTTGACATTAAAGTGAGCGTTAAAATAGCCATACATCGTACACAACAAATTCCTTTAGGTAAGAATTACCACAATTGTTAGATAAGTGATAACACTATGTTAGCATCAAAGTCAGTCAGATTTGACACGTTTCCCGTGTTAAGGTCACGTTGCATCACATTGCAGTTTCTGACCGACGGTTTCCTAGAAGCGAGAGTGTTTACATGGAACCGATTGTCTATGCAAGCGGTACAACCCGGTAACATCTGTTGGAGAACGTTGTCTCCTGCCGAAATCCAACAGGTGCGCATTTCACTGTATTAATGTCTACATACGCCATCTCAACGATGCGCTTAACGTGTCCATTTCAAATTTGACTTAGTAAAGCGTATAACGAATTTTAAACATAGTCGGCATAAAAGGCACTTTACTTATAAACATTGTAAACTTTAAAACATTTGTACGATTCTGACATAAAATTATAATACATAACATATCAAATACAAAAAATTTAAAGTTGTTTGTATGAAAAGAAGTTTAAGTTACTTGATGTAACCTCAGAACATTTTGACAACTAAATAGTCATTGTATTAGTTTTCTGAAATTTGTAGATTGCCTATTGTGTGCCTGCTTAAAAGAGCAAGAGAATTTCCAAAGAGTCCCAAGTTTTTCAGCATTCGGGTAAAGTGAACAAAGACTGACGCGGTGCCTATCGGTACTTTACATACAGGCAGACTGGAGACTGTTAACATAATCCATTTCTGTAACAATGTTCAGTAACGTGGTGTCAGTTGTATGTATAATCATGCCACAGTTCCATGTGATTATACAGTAATAGTGATTATGATGTTGATAAGGGAGAATTTCACCCAGTTCCCAAAGATAACCCATAATATGCACAAAATGAGCATTATGGCGTGTGTATTGTATTAAGAGAAACGATTGTTTCCAATTACCTTTTTAGTCTGTGTTTAGCACTAAATGTGTTAATTTCGAATTTCAAATGATTAGTTGACAAAACGTTTTTACTGAATCGCGATTTCTTAACAAAAGAGAGGGAAAGGAGCGGTGACGAGAAATACGAAAACCACGTATTGTGAGTGTAGGTTTGGCAACAACGCGACATGGAATCACGTCTCCTGGGGAGCTGTCAGAACCATTCTTTAAATAAGAGAAGTGCACACTTTTTTTACTTTCGTTTTTAGCAAAAAAAAAATTACTTTAATTTTTTAGCAAGCACAAGAGTTATTATACTAGATACAGTAAGGATATAAATATAGACCTAATAGAAAATGACGTTGTAAAACTGGATAACTACTTGTTTATATGTTATCACAACTTAGCACTTTAACTTTTCCAGGCTATAAGGCCTACGTCAGAATATACGTTTAGGTAAAAATTTTCACCAAAATATAAAAATATGTAATTATATTTTTAACATTTGAAACAATCTGTAACAGAGAGTAGGGGTGTTGGTGGCTCGACGGATAAAAGGCAAGACTATTGAATAAGACTCCACTTAAGTATCGTTTGGAATATAATATTTATCACTGTGTGCTTGTCATATTCATGTGACAGGATCTTTCCAAAATTGATTAAATAAATTAAAATGAATTTTAATAGCCGGAAGTCTGAAGGTTTTCGCTGTGATGTAATGTTGGACCGTACTGTTCCGATTATAAATACACTTGTGTATAACGAATTATGCCACTTATAGATATTCTGACTAATTTATAATGATTATTCAGAATTAATGAGGATTAACGATTGCGAGCTAAGTGGCAGCGGTAGCGAGCGTGCACTGAGCAGAACGCATTACGGAAGGGCGCGTCACCAAAGATAGGAATACGATTTATTTTCCATGCATAGGGAATGAAGAGCTTATGAAAACTCAACTAATTTCACCTGCGATAGTGCCTGTACGTCTCGTTCCACGAACGTTCCATTCGTTTCAATTAAAATGGGAATTACTCCAACCCTTAATGTCTTACTTAACAATCGCAAGATCATTGCACGCTCGTGTGTACAATGTTATTAAGTAGTCAGTGTTTAAATAAGAGTATCTGGTATATACATAATTAAATTCAGTTATTAACAAATAATGTTTTTGATTTTTTATATTCATTTTGAAATAATTTACATTGTTTTAATGTTTGTCCAATAGTTATTCGTCAACGCTTAACTGGTGCCGGCAAGATATGAACAAAATATTAAGGCGTACACGTTTTAACAATATGGAATTTACATTACGACTCTACCACCGGATTCTGTTCCCGGAGACAAAAAATATGTCGTAATAAAGTGTCTCAAGTTATCATGCAGTAGGGGTTATAATAGTGTTAGTATACATATAATATTGAAATATAACGCATTAAAGTATTCTTCCTTCCTTACTGTGTTTCTATCTATAAATGATAATAGCTCCTTTTCGTATCGGCGAACTTATTTAGAAATTAGGATACGCGTGTCACCTCACCAGGAAGGTATTGTGCCCAGTATCATTGTTCACTCCCCCACTATTATCCTAGGATTTGATCTCAGATACTCATTTCCACAGGCCGACAGACCTTAGTGTAAAACACATTGATTTTATTGTGAACTCAGGGCCTGCAGATAGACAAACGTTATAGCTATTTTATACCGCCGTCGCTCTTGTTATCTCTCTCTACAATTTCGCTGTATATTACTTCTTGCCAGCTCTTTCTTCGTGGACCTCGTCTTCTTACAGTTGGCGACCGTTCTTGTTCGCTTCATTAGTCTTTCGTCGGCCAACCCTAGCACCACATGTCAGTTGCTTCGCTTTAATATTATCGAAAATTGTTATGACCAATTTCACATAGGCTTATCCTATTACTGGTAATCTGGTATCTTCTGTAGTTGTGTACTGATCCTCGCCAGACATTCATCTTAAAACCCATCGACATTCTTCCTGTTCTCTATATCGGTTGCCATACTTTGCAACTATACGTTACGAAACTATAACATAACCGAGCATCTGTGTTTCCATTAAAAATTTTAAACCTTTTTACCAGGCATTTTAGCCTTTCCGACAGTCTTTGATACATTTTCAAAATTGTTTTAAGAATTCGGGCGGTTGCTTAAGTTTTACTGACTTCGCAGTTCATGTTTGTCTTATTTATGATGGTGCCTGGTATCGTGATGTAAATTAATTAAATTGTATTCATTTTCTTTTCACTGAGGTAAATTCGTTGAGAGTAAACAATTTCCGCTCTGAATAGAAAATGCATAATGATCGATTTACTTGAGTATCGATAATACGCGTAACGGTCTCGTGTTTTTAATTGACAAATTTACTAAAGGTCGCTGAAAGTGATTAATCAAAAACAGTAAACAGGCAGTTGACGTATACGGCACAACATAATTTTGTTAAAAGACGGTATGGTGTGCAACGTTTAAAGTTGTCCCTGTTTAACTAACAGGACGTAGCTTATACGTTAGCTGGGTTATTCTTCTTATTATGTTTCTTGCTAAATAGATGTTTGAAACCGCTCTCAATGTATCAATATGCACAACAGTCACGAAACAACCATAGTAGTCTAGACTACTATGGTTGTTTCGTGACTGTTGACTAGGTGATAGATACTAGGTGACTAAGTGATAGATATCGGTCCAACATTAAATTTGTAAATTTTTATTATACTTTTCTTGAAGCAGCGCCTCATGTTAACAGTCTTACATTTTCGAGGCCAGTAATGCGATCAGAAAGTGAATTCACTCATGAGGATTCGACTAAATTGTTAAAAAACAGGACGTAACACTAGTCTTTTTTCCGATCTGTTCTGTAGCTGTTCAGTTGGTTAAATAAAGAACTTTTTAATTTCACATAATCTGATTTCGTTACTTAATTTCTGTGATTGAAATATTTACTACCTCGTCGTTTATATTCAGTGACGGCTGTAAAACTGCGACTTAAGACAACATAAGAAACTAAAATATCGGTATGGAGAACCATACATGACTCCCATGTTCTAAGATTTATATTTGAAATCATTTTCGAAATGAAATATTTCAATAGAAACTACTTCTTTCTAATTACTGCTTCAGCCTTAACCACAGTACTGTGGTCACCAACGTATACCACCTCACGTTATCGAACTCGATTTTCACTGATGATGGAAGTCGATGGCACTGCCGAAACGTCAGGTTTTGCAGAAAACTTTGGTCTACGGCCAAACAGGACGGGAAGGAATTTTAACAACAAACTACTTCTTTGTTGCCGATAATGTAGTTCATATATAAATAAAATGTTGCCGGTAAACTATCCCTTTCCCTTAACCGATCTTCAACAAAATCAACAGACCTTGAGTATTGTATAATTCAAAAAGGTATGCAAAAAAGTAGTTGATTCAGTTTGAATTTACGTCAGTTATCGTCCGTCATATAAAAAATTACACTTGTTAAAACATAAAATGTTGCAGGTAAACTACCCCTTTCCCTTAACCAATCTTCACCAACAGCAATAGGTCTTGAGAACTCCACAATACAGGGCTGTATGCAAAACATTATTTGATTCTGTTTGAATTTGCGGCTGTTATCGTTTGCCATAGAAAATACCCTTGTTAAAACATAAAACATTGCAGGTAAACTACCCCTTTCCCTTGTCCGATCTTCACCAAAACCAAAAAATCTTGAGAACTCTACAATTCAGGGCTGTGTGCAAAACATTATTTGATTATGTTTGAATTTGCGGCTGTTATCGTTTGCCATAGAAAAAAAATTTCCCTTGATAAAAAAAACGTTGCTGGTAAACTACCCCTTTCCCTCAACCGATCTTCACCAAAAACAATAGGTCGTGAGTACTCTACAAATCAGGACTGTATGCAAAAACTTATTTGATTCTGTTTGAATTTGCGGCTGTTATCGTTTGCCATAAAAAAAATCTACACACACACACACATACACACTTTTCGAAAAATGACTTTTTTTCATGTTTTGATTGTAGTACAATCAGAATCTGCAATAATCTCGAACACGATTTTTTTTTTGCCGTCACCATACTTCCATTTCCTTAAGGAACATGGAAGTAAAAACAATAGCTGGGTACGCTCTTCAGTTAAAGTAGATAATCCATTTTAATTCCGCATTTACAGTTCACACAGTTATAAGTAAGTACCAATTCCTGCACTACTTGCCCACCAATCTTCTCTGGTTTAACCAGACATGTTTCTCTCCCATACTAAGTAAATTGTTCCTCATAGCTTATGGAGGCATACCATAGCATACTTATAAAAATAAATAGTGGCGTAACATTTAATCACTAATAGAAAGCATTCGGTTGCGGTTTTTTACAGTAGCTTAATCATGTGAAATGTCAGCAATCCGAAACCTCATAGGAATAGTATTTACACCAAAGTTGATTGTACCTCCACAGTTAAGTAAATAACGTAAATTGTTTTTACATGTCCCAAAAACTATTCGGATACAACTAAAATTTTCCTTGTGTTTTTTATAAGACTATCGTGTAGACAATCTGTTGCCTTATGTTGCGGTTTGGAAGCTCTTGAAGAGTCTCGAGTTATTCCAAAGACGCTATGCAGGAAAGGCTGGATTGTATGTAAGAAAAGAAGTGGACTGTATTACGGATATTTGACATGCGTTTATTGAAGTTTAAAGTATTGATTATGATCGGCACGTGCGGATGCATTTGAGGCAATAACGCCCAAAAATTAGTTTTAAAAGAAGTCGTGGTCCATTGAAGATGGACGCAGGTAGTCTGAATTGAATTAAATCTTATGAATACATATTTAAAAAATGTCCAGAAGCCGCGGCTGGAAGAGAAGTGTTTTACGAGAGATCCGCTCGGAGCTTTGTTAGAAACTAAACTAAACTTGTCTGCCGACGGCCGAGATGACCGGCGGCAGCGTTTGATAAGCGCGTGACGTCATCCGCTCGTGCCGCATTGCAGCAGTACACTGCGTACAGCTGATAAACAAGTACAAACTTTAAACATACTGCCCGCCAAAATCGGGACGATTTTGTACATTAAACGTTAAATTGAATAATACAATAATTAGACTTACATGGCGAAAGCGATACAATAATTGGCGTATTGGCCACAGTGCAATGACATAATAACCATAATATGAATTCAATTAACAATCACAAGGTATACAATAAATTGACCCTTATGCTAATAGCAAGGGCAAACTGACAGTAAAATTACTCAAAACATAATAGTAACACAATACACACAATAATGCAATGATTAAGTAGATATTGATCTTTCCCAAATAATACCCATTGATATTTGCCAAGCATTACAATAACAAGTGATAACACCATAAAAAATATAATAATTTCCCCATGACATTGACACAACAACCCCAATAAATTTCATAATATATGACCATTAGAAAATACAATACATACGTAGAATAATTGACACTATAAGTAACACTTGTAGTTCTCAGAACTTGAATTATATAAACATATGACAATAAACAACATCCATAAATAATTGATAGTACATATGAAACACAGTCACTATTGCAGTAATAGCTAGCGGCACGTAAACAATATTACAATGCTTATGATACTTACAATGTTTATGATACAATTGACTTGTATGCTCGCCCGGGGAATGTCCCGGGCGTGGTCCAGGCAATGTGACAAATTCACAATCCTAGTATGTCTCGTATGGCACGCATACGATTAGTTTGTTGCCACCGGAAGGGGGCATAATTTGTGGATGGGTCGGCGTAAGATACCTAGCGCGGTGCGAACTTCTGCGACGCGTACTAAGGAATCTTGACCCGGAAAACATTGGTAATTACCCCACGCTTCCATTCTAGAGGGGGGAAATTGTCATCCAAAATGAGGACAAGCTGTCCGACATTCAAATTCCTTAACGGGGTGCGCCATTTATTGCGCTGCTGCAGCTGGTGCAGATAATCCCTAGACCACCGTTTCCAGATGGTCTGTGTAAATTTTTGGAGCAGAAGCCATCTGCCCAAATGACTATTATTGCTTTGGGTATAGTCGGGCTCCGGAAGTGCCGTCATTGGAGCACCGACCAAGAAGTGAGCAGGAGTTAAGGGTTCAGGGTCTCTAGCATCGTCGGACACCGCGCACAAAGGGCGTGAATTAAGGCAAGCCTCAATTTGAGAAAGAAGAGTAGAATATTCCTCAAAATTCAAGATCGTACCGCCTATTACGCGACGTAAATGAAATTTAACACTCCTTACACCACTTTCCCACAAACCACCGAAATGAGGGGCTGCAGGAACCATTTGATTTTTAAGGACCATTTGATACAGTGGAGACCGCAAAACTCCAGAGAAGATTGCTCAACTTCCTTGGAGGTTAAAAATTTGTACCAATCATATAAGGTGTGGTTGGCACGACGGAAATTCGTACCATTATCTGAAAATATCTGCGCGGGAATACCTCTGCGCGAGATGAACCTTTTTAAAGCCGCTATAAAGGCGTTGGAAGTGAGATCCGACACCAATTCTAAATGGATGGCCTTTGTACACATGCATATGAATAGCGCGATGTATGCCTTGGTCGTGGACTTAGAGCGCTGCCCGCCATGGCGCAAAAGCACAGGACCGGCGTAGTCCACGACTGTGAAAATGGCCTTGAAGGCGTGACCCTAGAAGGGGGTAACTGACCTAGTAGTTGATTCGCGCCTCTAGCCCGGAAACGAAAACAAGTGACACACTTGTGTATCACTGAGCGGATATAGGATTTGTCGTGTATGATCCAATATTTTCGCCTAAGCGAAGCTTGAGTTGATTGCACCCCAGCGTGCAACAAACGGATATGTTCGTATTCAATTATTAATCGCGTGAGATGAGAGTGCGGGTGCAAAATTATTTGGTGTTTACTTTCGTAGCTAAGTGGGGAGAATTGCAAGCATCCACCCACTCTTAAAATGCCTGATTCATCCAGGAATGGGTTGAGAGCAAGACTTTTACTACTGCGAGGAAGGCACCGGTGTGCCTCAAGTTCCATAACTTCTACGCCGAAATGTAACTGCTGAGATTGCCGGACAAAAATCAAGAGAGCGTCAGACAATTCTTGAGCCGACAAAAAGGACGTGTCTCGGTCAACAACCGCGAGCCTAGAATTGCGAAAAAATCTGCGGCAATATGCGAAGACGCGAATAAGCCTAGTAAGGGATGAATAATTTTCAACATAACTATGTGTTGAGGATGCGACAATTAGTGAGGTTTGAACCTGCTTGCGACGTTCCTGCTCAAGGTCGGGAAAAGTACAGGGAGTATTAATGTCGAAAGCGCTGACTGGCCATGATGCTGACTCATGCGCCAACCAGGACGGACCATGGCACCATTGAGTATGACAGTGCAAACTACGAGGGAGGCAACCGCGCGATAAAATGTCGGCAGAGTTGTCATTTGATACTACATGATGCCAAGTTCCCCTGCTGCTAACAAGACGCTGTATTTCCGCGACACGGTTGGCCACAAATACCTTCCAGCGGGAAGATTGTTGATGTATCCAATACAACGCTATCATCGAGTCCGAATAGAGATATAGTCCGTCAAAATTGTAATTGATGGCATTTAAAACCTTGGACGTTAATTGCGCCAGCAATAAACAAGCACAAAGCTCAAGACGTGGTAGCGTTATCTGTTTCAGCGGCGCGACCCTAGATTTAGCACACAACAAGTTTGACGATATGGCGCCGTTCGAATAGACCGCCCGCACATAAATGCAACACGCGCAACCTTTAGCCGAAGCGTCGGCGAATCCGTGCAGCTGTAATGAACTAATTAATTGTTCGAACTCTTAACCGACCTCGTAGTAGTAGAGGGAAAATACCGGTTCTGACCAACAAAGGATGCCGCCGTTCCCACGGTCTAGATCAAAGAGATGCCGCCGTTCCCACGGTCCAAGATTTTTTCCCACGCTCTCCCCACCACCGCTGGACCACAGCATCCCAAAGGACCGCGAATTTCCGCGAATAAATTTTTTTATTTTTTTTTAATTTGATATTTTTATTTTTTTAATTAAATTGATTTGCATATCCGCGAATATATGCAGCCTTTCGCGAGCCTAAATCACTTTCACTTTCTAATTTCCGCGAATATAATTTTTTATATGCCGTCTTTCGCGAGCCTAAATCACTTTCACTTTCTACTGGACCGCGAATTTCCGCGAATAAATTTTTTTAATTTGATATTTTTATTTTTTTAATTAAATTGATTTGTATATCCTCGAATATATGCCGCCTTTCGCGAGCCTAGATCACTTTCACTTTCAATCAGCTGGACCTACAGCATCCGCGAATTTCCACCAATAAAATTTCGCGCGCCAAGTTCAAATATATGCAGCCTTTCGCGAGCCTAGATCAAAGAGATGCCGCCGTTCCCAATTTTTTTATTTTTTTTATTTGATATTTTTATTTTTTTAATTAAATTGATTTGCATATCCGTGAATATATGCCGCCTTTCGCGAGCCTAGATCACTTTCACTTTCTACTGGACCACAGCATCCGCGACTTTTTCGCTGATCTGTGTCAAGATCAGCGACTTTTTCGCGTATCTGGACCACAGCATCCGCAATGTATATTAAATCTATATGATCAGGTTTACCAACCTATGTATGGGTTCAAACTTGATATGTGTGTGTATTATAGTGTATATTAAAATATATGATCAGGGTTACCAATCCTGCATTATTGTGTGTGTGTGTATAGAACAGATCTGTCAATATTTTTCTTCGGTGGGAAATTCAAACTATATTATAGTAAATTGTTGACGACGACTTCGATATCAACTCTCTCTCCCCTCCTCTCTCTTTGTCTCTAGACACAGTTGTCATCAGTTTTACATAAGCGTCGTGCTACTTATGGATTATTGTAATTAGCGATACTAAAATGTAATCACCAGGAAATATATATTTATCACCTACCTCGTGGCGTCCTTTTTTGACACATGACAGTCATTGACTACGATTTAGAAATTAATATACTGCCAAGTCTGTGTGTGTGTGTGTGTGGTAAAGTGTTACGCATAAAAAAATCTCCTTGAAATAAGGTATTTTCAAAAGTTTTGTGTACACACACATTGTATAATAATTTTCGTAATTGTAAGATACAACCTGCAAATTATTAAAATGTCTCTCTCACAAATTTCTGATTACTATACAAATAATTGGATGCATATTCGAAGATTTCCCTTATTCAAACGATTTGTATGTGTGTACACGAACTTAAATACAGACGATTGTAATTTTAAAAATTCATTTTTTGCATTAAATATATATCGTAAACAATGAAATAATAATATTTCGTCATTGTAAGATTTTAATAAAACAATTATCAGTTTAAATAATAATTTTCATGATTGTAAGATACAACCTACAAATTATTAAAATGTCTCTCTCACACACATTTCTGATTACTATACAAATAATTGCATGCATATTCGGAGTACGTTGACAGTGAAACAAGTCTATGCACACACACACACACACACACACACACACACACACACACACACACACACACACACACACACACACACACACACACACACACACACACACATACACACAACGATACTGAATTAGATATAGTTATTATTCGCTAAATTAAACCAGAGGTCATTAACCTTGTGTACAACGTCCCACATTCTAATTTCACACCTGCTAGTCATTAGCAGTGATTAGGATTATAAAGTATTTACTCTAAAAACGGACAACTCTACTTTCTAATTTGACACCTGTCAAGCATTAACACCGCTTACAGTAATTACTCTAAAAACGGACACACACACACACACACACGTGCTTTCCCCACTACAGAGTACACTATATATACGCTAAGTAAGTTAGCGGCAATTTCTTATTTGTCGACTTGTACTGCACGTATTACGTGTCTTTCAGTATACACATCTTCTTTTGAAAGACTGTTTGTACGTCTTCAGTGTAGACAACGCACATACTAGTTTGGCTGATACTGTCTTCCAGTATACACATCTTCTTTTGGTAAGTGTATAGATTTTATTTAAACGTAAAAATTATCAAGTGCATTATTTATTGAATTTAATACATGTGTGTGTGTGTACGCGTGTGTGTATGATCAAATTACAATTTCTGAAAATATATTCTTACTGTATTTTTATAGTGGCAATTTCTCACCAACGTGTGCTGATACATCGTGAAATCTCTACATCTGTTTTTTAATAGTTGAAAGACTGTTTGTACGCCTGTAGACAACTAGACTCTAGACTGTAGACAACGCACATACTAGTTTTTTGGTAAGTTGTACAGATTTTATTTAATTTTAATGTATGTGCAGATTTTTATTTAAACGTAAAAATTATTTGCATTATCAAGCGTGTTATTGAATTTAATACATGTGTGTGTGCGCGTGTATGTGTATGATCAAATTATTATGGAGTGGGTTATACAAATAATAATAAAGTGTGTGTAATATATATACATTTATTAAAATACATACACACAGCTCCAAGATTATATTAAACAGTTTTACAATTAAAAATACATACACAGCTCCAAGATTATATTGTTACAAGTATGAAAATATATCTAAACTAATATTTACAATTTAAAAAAAAAAAACATACACAGTTCCAAGATTATACTGTTACAAGTATTAAAATATATCTAAACTAGTTTTACAATTAAAAATACATACACACACATAGCTCCAATATTATAATGTTACAAATATGATGAAAATATATATATATATTTAAAACTAGTATTTACAAAATATGTATAAAATAAGACTTAAACACGTCTATGTACTGTGTTGGACAATGGTGTATATTCTACAAGCGAATCATGTAGTATCATACAGTAGGCGGTTGTCTGTCTAGGAAAATTCATTGACGATTCAAATTCTAAACGTACATCAACTACTGAAGACTTAAGTGTTTCGTCTTGCTTGTTACAATCGAAAACAACCAGCGGGGCTTTTGATTTGAATAATTCCGGTGTCAGTACTGGGCTACCGTCTAAACGGTGGTAATACGAACTTTGAAAACTGCTGTACATATTGTACAATAATGCAAAACGGTCTTTCCCAATATCCAAGTTTAAATTATCGTAAGGATAATACTTGTCGTTTAGAAACAGTCTCGCATTGATCACGTTACAGTGATCAAATTCATCAGCGTGTGCTGTCAGTACATTTTTTCTTGCTGTCTGAAAAGCTAACACAACAAAGCGTGGTTTTTCCAGCTGACTCGAGGTCTTGACAATCCAATTCTGCCTTTTAGTCTGTGGTAAGGCAGGATACTCGTGCAACTCCCAGGTCCTAAAAGGCATAGTTATCGGGTGGTCTTTCTCTATGAGTCGTAACAGTGGTAATCTGTACACATTAGCTACATGTACATAAGGCATTTTCCAGTAAACTTTATCTAGTTCAAGAACACAATTAGCAGTCGTTTGTCCGCTTACTAAAACCATAGCATTTATGTCGGTAGAAGCGCGTAGGAGTATAAGTTCTTGTTTCACGTTCAGCACGATGCGTGTATAGTCTTCTGCGAATCCCATTAGCATTTTCAGTGGTATACAAAAATTGAATTCGCCGTCATCATTCACTTTTAATATGTTCGTGGTCGGTGCCACCCAACCTGCGTTTTCCATTGCGTTACGTGCGTTGTTGTTGAGTGATAGAAAAGTTTTAATAGTTGACGTAACACCGACGTTTCTGGTATGATCCACTACCACGCCGGCCAACTCGTAACGAATCTCTTCAAAGAGAAATGCTATAGCATTGTTCACCAGTTCCACATTCAGTGCAGTATCTGCAGCCGCACTAGGGTTTTTTTTAACCAACTTGCCTTCGATGTAGAGGAAACTTTCTGACGGCAGTGTAAAGACGTCCTGTTGTTGTATTGGCACACGTATTTCATCATTGTTTCCATATCTTGTTGTTGCGTACGGTGCGTGTGAGTGAAATGAAAAGTGTGTGATACTGTCTTCAAAGAACGGTTGCTGCTCCACTGATAATATTCCACTCGCCATGTTACTTGTTTACAACCACAAAACCCAGTGAAATCAGGAAACGGCGGTTAACTGATGTTAATCGTTTCAGTTTCGAACGAGTACTGATGCGTTTCCTAACTGATCTTTCTTCTTCTTTTATTACTGACGACGACTGTGGTAGCAGCGGTGGCGAAGAAACAAAGTACAAACCCATGTCTATAGTCGTTTTAGATGTAAACGCACAGTGATGACTTCTCCGCGAAAATCTATTACGTCACCGTCCTGATCGTGTAAAGATAATGTTATGTTGTCCAAACGACTCACATTCACAGGTAGGTATATGACGTTTGTAGGCGATTCAATTATTTTGAATCCTGGTTCGACTGACGGATAGAACGAGTGCAGTGTGTGCTCGGTTTTACCGTTCTTGTATGATCCTTGCGCTATATTACACCTTATCAGTATACTGTTCACTTTTATAATGTTAACTGTGGCGTCAGACGTGTGAGTTTTATTCGCTTCAAGCAGACGCTTTCCCTTGAAACCCAACATATCACCGATACCGTACACTGTTTGTTGAAAGTCAATATCCAGTGCACAAGTCAGCTCACATTTCAGTGTATTGTTGTTAGGACGTAGACTAATCTTTGAGTCTCCTAACTGCTTTTTGAGGAAGGCTTCTATGTCACCGATTTCATAAGCACCTGTAGGTAAAGTTATCAAGTCCCACGTTGTTCCGTCTCGTAGTACTGGAAACACGTTGTTTTTTCCTTCAATCACGTTCGGTATACTGTTGTATGTAGTAAAGTCCAATAGACCTACATACCATTCGCCGTTTGTTAGTTCGAGAGGCGGGAAAAAGTCACATACAAGAGCAGCAGCATTCGTACCTGTTAAGGTGACCGACAGCGAAGACATCTTGTCGCTTACTGATCACTCGCGCGTTAAGAAGTCCAAACATAAATGCCCGCAGATGACTGTGTGTGGTGGCTGTTCACGTTCGTAATTGTAGTAAATGTCGGTGTCGGTTCCAAAATACTGTGTCAGCTCAAGAGGTGGCTGCATATTACCATACGCATCATAGTAGTAAACTTGTTTGTTTCGCTTCTTGTAGCAAACCCAGTGCGTACCAGGTCCTTCTGCACTGTCTAGATTAACAACTGCACTCTCATTCTTCCATGGTCGTGTGTGTGGTAAAGTGTTACGCATAAAAACTCCTCTGAAATAAGGTATTTTCAAAAGTTTTGCGTACACATACAAATCACTGTCAGACAATGCACGCACTGGTATGCAAATTAGTTTTTTTGTCTGTAAGGACGTAGGTATAGACCTGACGCTATTTTTTTATTGTTACGTTTATGTCTTGGGACTGTTTTGCGTTTGCAGGTCGTTTTGCGTTTGTTCACGGATTGACGTTTAATTCCTGAACCCTTCTTCTTCTTGTTTTTTCTGCAACCACTACGCGAGCTCCCTCCACCCACTGCCGATTTCGCCTTCATCGCTGCCGCTACGGCCGCCGCGTACGCTCTTTCGCTGATGCCTGAATTCAAAGCTTTCACTCGGCACAGTGTTTTTAAGTATTTTTCCAATTACACCACGCCCCATTCTTTTCTTACGAAGTACGTGCATTCTTGTAAACAGATCTCCAATCCTTGATTTCCGTTTCTGTATCGAGAACGTCTATTAAACGCCCCACCTCTTCAATATATTCAGACAGGACTGAACGCTGTGTCGTGCTGTCTTGATATTTATAGACAAACTTTATTAGATTGATTATATGAGCGTGAAATACCTGAGTGACCTTGTACAATTCGGTCTTTATATGTAATTTTAATTCGTGCATTTGTCGTACAGTGACTACGTCTTTGTCATTGACACCGTTCGCTATATTCGTAATTTTTCTTCCGGCAGCGTAGAAAGTATCGTTTTGCAAACTGATTGTGTGTGCATGTAAAAATTCCAAATTCACTGCGTCTTTGAAGTCAACAGGCGCTTGCACACGCGTTAGTCGACAGTCATTAACGATTACGTTACCTGCACGATCTTTTTTCAAACTCTTCTCGTCTACGTATCGTTTTGTGGCTGCATCTCTTGATTTAAGCGGATCGTTTAGCCTTATTATTCGATGATCTTTTGCGTCTACGGTAGCGTTATCGTCGTTCTTGTACTGTAAGCATGTGTCCTTTACGTACTGTAAAGAAACAACATCGTGCAACTCTTCAGGATCACCCAAGTTGCATATCTTTTTGTTTTTCACATCAAAGTGACCGTCGTTAGTCACTCCTAAACCGATATCCTCACGCAGACTTCGATGAGTTTCTTTTCGCACTCTTACAGCGCTGTCGTGTCTACCGAACTTGTCTACACTCATATTTATGAAGAAGAACTGATGGTTATAGAACGGTGCGTCTGCTTTTATATGATAATGCCAGTTTCACGTAATTCTTCCAATATCGAAACGATTTCATTCCTATGACCAGTATGGCCGCTATTTTGAGACGCCATTAACAGTCTCAATCTATTAACCAACTCGTTAGGATCATCCCAATGCACGTAATCGATTGCAGTGTTCGGTTTCATCTCCATATAGCCACTCCCTGTACGTTCTCGTGCAAACAATTTAGATATTACTAGTCGGTACTTGACGCCACTGTTACTGTTTATTCGCGTATTGTGTTTATATTTTTGTTTGTGTCCGTTGGTTGCTAGTAGTATAGACTTATATTTCCTCATATCATCCTTATTGTATTTTTTCGGTAGTTTCATAAATAAAAGTTCATACAGACCAGGTGTACCCTCGTAAATTTTTCCTTTGACATGAAAGTTGTCGTTATCATCGATTTTTACATTTGAATCACCTATCATAAATTTACCACCTTCGTATCGAACACCATACATGCGATCTATAATCCGTTTACAGTCCGCCGATTCACACAAACGCATATATTTGTTTGCTAATGTATCCTCGCTGAAATGTGAAGCGTTAGGTATCCAAGCGTCCTCTTCACTGAAATGAGAAGCGTTATGACTTTGCATACCACTTTCGTTTTCTGTTATTACGTGTTGTGTAGGCTCTTCTTGTTTTATCTGCTGCTCCTCCTCCTCCTCCTCCATCATGTCACCACTTAACTTTCGTGAAATAACTTCTAACGGTTCCAGAATCGGTCTGTAATTTTTTCTAAACGCCTCGTCGCTTTCTCTGATACCGTGTTGTAATGCATGATATTTTTTCCTTATGTTGTCGCTTATCGTGTCTATATCATACGCGAGTCGTTTCTCCTTATTCATTGCCATCGTGTGTTAGCAAGAGGACTGATTACATTACTACAGTGCAACCACTTTTATACTTCGTCGGAAACAATTATGAATCGATCAAAGCCGATTCTATATCTACCTTCATTTATTGACGAGTCTTTGTCTATGACTAGAAATCCATAACGATCCTTCCACGCTTCCATGCAGACGTCTTTGAAAGCATCATATTTCATATCTATGTTAACGTGATCATTGTATGCATGTCGTAAATTTAGATCGTCTTGTTTGAACAATATCAACAAGTTAGCGTTGTCACGTACCAATTGTTTCGGTATCTGGCTATATGTCTGGCATAGATAGAATGTGTCCACACCGCTATGTCTCCCCATAGCAAAATACTTTCGAATATTGTTTTGTCTTTCACACGATACGTCATCGAATACGATAACAGAGTCGAGACCAGTGATTTCACTCGGTAGCGGGACTTCTTCGTTCTCGCTGTATGCATGATAACCTAAACCTTCATCAGCGAGTGATTTCATCACTGTTTCTAGCATTCTGTATTTTGGTTGAAATAATGATTTTGAAAACACGTATACGTTGCGGAAACGTAGTCCGTTGGCATCAAACAGTAGGTTGAATAGCACATTGGATTTCCCACAGGAACTTGGGCCTGTAACGATACAGCGAATACTGTTCGGTAATAGCGGGCCATGTTTACGCTTAGCACTACCTTCGTCACCAGCCAAAAAGTCCATATCCTTTATTGGTAATTTGTTTGCTTGCTGTACAATCTTCATCTTTGTGAATACCGAAAGCATACTGTTTTCATCACGTGCTGTCACCTTTTTTATATTAGATCTTTCTTATGTATCCACGCATCGTGTTTACCATCGAAACCGAGCCAACGAACACGCACTCTGTCACCTTTGCGTTGTAACACCTTTTCCACTAGGTATACGTCGCCGACTTTGGACTTACTAATCTCGTGCTCGTAAAAACCACCTTTCAACACTTTGTTTAGATGATCTTTTAGCAGATAAGTGACGGGGATAGTAGTGGATTGTACTTTATCCACAGTGAATATTTCGTTAGTCCAATTCGGCGTATAACCTTTGGCGAACGTCATTTTGTGCTTACTTATACGAACACGGTCACCGACTTTAAATTTGGGTGGTTTCGTTGGACTGATTTTAGGCGCTGTGTTCTTCCTTATTCGTTCCAACACTATATGTTCGTTGGCGTCATTCACTTCACTCGGTTTCATACCAATGGTTCTGTGTGTTGTATTGTTGTACGATTTCAGTAATGTAGGTAGTAGATCCAACCAGCGGTAGTGTCCTTGTTCACTGAAAGCTCGATACATGTGTGTCTTCAGTGTGCGATTAAAACGTTCCACTATGGAAGCTTTTTTCTCACTGTAGGTTGAGTAATGTTTCACATTATACTTTTTTAGTAACGCTTGTACTGTGCTGTTGTAATACTCCTTCCCGTTGTCTGTCTGTAAATATTTCATTCGATTAGCAGTTAGTATAGGCTCTAGTGCATGCTTTACTTCTTTTCCTGTCTTTGTTTTCAATGGTACAGCGTACGCGTACTTGCTAAACGCATTGATCACTGTCATCATGTACTTGTATCCTTTGTTCACTCGAGCGTATGGTATCATCTCCACAAGATCCGCCTGGTACAAGTCGTGTAGACCCTTCAATTCAACCGCGCGCCTAACGAAATTCCTTCTCGCTGCTCTGTGTAGCTCTAGAGCTATAGTCTTGCGTGCGTTGTTCATGGTTTAAGATACACTAACATAATACCGGCGTTAAAAATACTATATATATCTATAACAGTTTCTTTGTTTTTCAGTATTCATTCACACATCTGAATATCGCCATGGCTGACCTTCAACAGAATCCAGAACAACATCAGCAGGAACAGGGACATCCTCAACAAGGTAAAAATTTTTTTAAATACCAATTGTCTCTCTCTATAATTATGTAGCAAACCAAATTTGTTTGATATGAATTAACTCTGTCTAACCTGTACAAGATAGTCTCTTGACGTTGTTTAGAAATTGATATGACGGAGAAAATTTTTTATGTTCTGACATAGGTTTGTCACCTTCTCCCCAATGTATTGTCTCTTGACATCGTTTAGAAATTGACATGACGGAGAAAATTTTTCATGTTCCACCATAGGTATGTCACCTTCTCTCCAATGAACTAATTCAATTCCGCAACAAAAGCATTTAACTCTATCGTCTATGAATGACATACTATGTCCACAAACATCATAATTTAGCGGATAGTAGTAAAACCCAGCAAACGCTAACTCGTCGGGACTGACAAACGTCACTTCCCAATACTTGAACGATTTTCTTCTTTCACTTTCAATGCTAAAATCATGAGTAGCTGCCATCTTCACAGTTTGCAATAAACTAACGTATTACTAACGTGTACTATCTATTTATTTACCACAAACATGAATGTGTGTGTGTGTTATTCATCATTCCTATTAGCTAATACATGTGTTTCTATTGTTTCAGATATGACACGATTTTATATTGTGCGAAACAGTAGTATTAGAGGATCCCTTACAACTTTTAATTACCTGCCTGTGTACACGGACACAGAAGAAGAAGATCAAGATATATTACCGATAATGACTGAGGTGCGACCTTTATTGTGCAAGGATATTATGGCAGAACAAGCACGTTTACGCAGTATCAAATGGCATATTGCGTGCAGGATACGTTTCACCAAAACTGTGTTAGATGGTGACAGCGGCGAAGAAAAAGTGGTAACCAAAGACGCTGTCTTCCACGGACGTTGTCGTACGTTGCTCACGGACGACAACGACGAGTTGAACTGTCTACTCGATGAATCCTACGATAAAATCATGAATAGCATATCCAATTTTACCCGTGACGGGAGCGGATGGTCGGTGGATGCTGTACTGAAGCTGGAACTGGTTGTTGGACGGTACCGGCCTCTGGCAGCGTCCTCCTACCTTCCAACCCCGCGAAAACTTGCACTCACCAAGGCAGTAGTCAACATCAATAACTCCCAAGATGAAATGTGTTTTCTATGGTCCGTACTAGCTCACATACACCCTCAACAAAAGCATAAAGAATTTGTTTCAAACTACATCTTATTCAAAAACACAATAAATATGTCCGGTATCGAGTACCATGTTTCTATAAACTCACTTTCTAAATTTGAAACACAGAATCCCAATATTTCTATAAACGTTTTCGGCTATGATATAGAAGACAATATCAGAAACGAATCAAAAAATGAGGTTTATCCATTAAGAATTACCCCTAATAAGGACAGATTACATCACGTTAATCTTTTACTTCTGTCCGATACAAATAGCCGAAAACACTACTGTCTTATCAGTAGCATTAATAAATTGTTATCATCCCTTACAAAACACAAAGAAAAATCATTTTACTATTACTACTGCCTGCATCGTTTCACCACAGAACATGGTCTGTCCGATCATCTCCCCTACTGCACACCTCACGGCGAGCAGAAAACCAAAATGCCCACAGAGGAGGAGAAGTTTATGTCATTTAAAAATTACGCGGACTGTCTTAAAGTACCCTTTACCGTCTACGCCGACTTCGAGTCTCTCATCACTCCGCTTCAATCGTGTTCACCTGGTAACAACGTCCCGACGACAGTGCACGAGTTAGGCGAATTCTACTCAGTTGATAGCAACGGTGCCCGTCAGAAAATAACTTCTCCTCCTGTATCGTCCACATCATACGAAGCGATGCATATTCCGTCAGGTTTCTCCTATGCTATCGTGGATCATACACACAGACTCTGGAGAGAGGCTAAAGTTTATCGAGGTGAAAACGTTGTAGACACTTTCTTCTCGTGGTTGATGAAAGACGCCGAGGATATGATGAAGGTAGTACGACATAACGTACAAATAATTATGTCCGATGATGACAATGTTGCGTTCACTAACGCCACCGTTTGTCATTTGTGTGAGCGCCCTTTGACAGACGATGACAAGGTACGCAATCATTGTCATCTTACGGGGAAATTCTTGGGAGCAGCCCACAATAGCTGTAATCTAAGCTACAAGATGCCTCGTCATATCCCCGTCTTCTTTCACAACCTTCGTGGCTACGACTGTCACCATTTAATGCTGGGTTTAGGAAAATATAAGGACCAACACGTATCCTGCATTGCAACATCCAGTGAGCGTTACGTGTCGTTCTCCCTGGGTCCCTTGCGTTTCGTAGACTCTTTTCAATTTCTTAATCGCTCTCTGGACACACTCGTTACCAATCTGTCCACGTCCGGGAGCCAATTTCCTTTGCTCAGAGAGGAAATGCTTAGACGGGGTTTCGACGAACAGACCAATCTGCTCGTACGCAAGGGAGTATACCCTTACGAGTACGTTGACAGCATTGATCGATTCAACGAAACAAGTCTACCCGCTCGTGAACACTTTGATAACCGGTTGTTGGAATCGGCTATTTCGGACGCAGATTACGAGCATGCACAAAACGTGTGGAGTGCATTCAATCTGCGTACGTTTGGCGATTACCACGATTTGTATTTGTTGACAGACGTAATGCTGCTGGCCGATGTCTTTGAAAGTTTCCGAGACATGGCCTTACGCGATTACTGCTTGGACCCGTGTCATTTTTACTCGCTTCCCGGACTCGCTTGGAACGCGATGCTAAAAATGACAGGGGTCGAATTAGAGCTGTTAACAGAGATAAATCTGCATCTGTTCCTTGAGTCTGGGGTCCGCGGAGGCTGCGCGATGATATCCAACCGTCACGCAGTCGCTAACAATCCTCTGATTCCAGATCAGTACGATGTATCGAAACCGACCTCCTTCATTCTGTATACAGACTGTAATAATTTATACGGTGCAGCCATGTCGCAACCACTCCCTTACGCAGACTTCCGATGGCTCGATCGTAACGAAATCGAGTCCTTGGACGTACGTAATGTGAGTGATGATTCCGACATCGGGTACATCCTCGAAGTCGACCTACACTATCCCGATACCTTACACGACCTGCATTCCGACTATATAGTTTGAATTTCCCACCGAAGAAAAATGTTGACAGATCTGTTCTATACACACACACACAATAATGCAGGATTGGTAACCCTGATCATATATTTTAATATACACTATAATACACACACATATCAAGTTTGAACCCATACATAGGTTGGTAAACCTGATCATATAGATTTAATATACATTGCGGATGCTGTGGTCCAGATACGCGAAAAAGTCGCGGATCTTGACACAGATCAGCGAAAAAGTCGCGGATGCTGTGGTCCAGTAGAAAGTGAAAGTGATCTAGGCTCGCGAAAGGCGGCATATATTCACGGATATGCAAATCAATTTAATTAAAAAAATAAAAATATCAAATAAAAAAAATAAAAAAATTGGGAACGGCGGCATCTCTTTGATCTAGGCTCGCGAAAGGCTGCATATATTTGAACTTGGCGCGCGAAATTTTATTGGTGGAAATTCGCGGATGCTGTAGGTCCAGCTGATTGAAAGTGAAAGTGATCTAGGCTCGCGAAAGGCGGCATATATTCGCGGATATACAAATCAATTTAATTAAAAAAATAAAAATATCAAATTAAAAAAATTTATTCGCGGAAATTCGCGGTCCAGTAGAAAGTGAAAGTGATTTAGGCTCGCGAAAGACGGCATATAAAAAATTATATTCGCGGAAATTAGAAAGTGAAAGTGATTTAGGCTCGCGAAAGGCTGCATATATTCGCGGATATGCAAATCAATTTAATTAAAAAAATAAAAATATCAAATTAAAAAAAAATAAAAAAATTTATTCGCGGAAATTCGCGGTCCTTTGGGATGCTGTGGTCCAGCGGTGGTGGGGAGAGCGTGGGAAAAAATCTTGGACCGTGGGAACGGCGGCATCTCTTTGATCTAGACCGTGGGAACGGCGGCATCCTTTGTTGGTCAGAACCGGTATTTTCCCTCTACTCGTAATCTTAAAATGAGTGTCGGAGACTAATTGAGCGTATAATTCCAACCACTGATTAGCTAATGACCCAGATAGGGGTTCGTCCCAATCTGTGCCCGCCAACCACAACTGTTGCACGAAATGCTTGCAGTAAAATGTGATGGGTGCGATCAGACCTAATGGATCATAGATCCCGGCGATGACCGACAACACGCTTCTCTTGTTGAACACGGTCAAATTATCATCACCCCTAACGGTGTATAAAAAGTTATCCCTTTCAACGTTCCATTGGATTCCCAATGTACGCACGTTTTGACCTTTGCTGAAGTCATGGGTTACTTGGGCGCGAAGGGTCATAATCTTATGGTGGTTAGAGAACCACTTATGTAACGTGAAACCATACCTACTCAACAACTTCACGATCTCGCATTTCATTTCAGCTAAGCCGTTCGGATCATCCGAACCCGTTATGAGATCGTCTACGTAAAAATCATTTGCTATGGCCCTAGAAGCTGTAGGGTAGTCGGATTTATTTTCGTAGGCTATTTGAGCCAGACAACGTGTAGCAAGGAAGGAGGCACTAGCAGTGCCATATGTAACCGTCCTTAAAGCGTAATGTCGCAATTCCTTATGCGGCGCATCACGCCAAACGATGCGTTGCAGGTTTGAATCCTTAGGGTTAACAATGATCTGGCGATACATCTTTTCTATGTCCGCAATAAGTACATATCGGTGGGTACGGAACCGAACCATTATCGAAAACAGATCCTGCTGGATCGTAGGACCGACCATTAAAGTATCGTTGAGGGACAGATTATTTGTGGTTTTAGCGGAGGCGTCAAATACCACGCGCAATTTAGTTGTTAAGCTAGAGTCCTTGAAGACTGCGTTATGTGGCAGATAAAAAATCTCTGAGCTGTCAAGCGACAAATCGTAGTCATTAAGTGGCGACATGTGGCCAAGTTTGAAGTAGTCACTCATGAACTCGCTATAATCCTTATGAAGGATAGGGTTCTGCTTGAACTTGAACTCTAACGATTGGAATCTGCGGATGGGTCCGCGGAGAGAATCTCCCAAATGAAATTTATCGGATCTGCGGGGCAGGGATACCACGAATCTCCCATCGCGGTTACGGCTAGTGTTTTCACGAAATATTTTTCACACGGCGAGTCCTCAGAGCGGGCTTCGCGACTAGAGATCTCCTCCAACTTCCAAAATTCTTTTAGTTGCGAGGAAATCTGATTATCATCCTTGCAGACCATAAAGGAAGAAACTGTTTTAGTTATATCGACGTTGAAGGGTAAGTCACCGGCCAAAATAAATCCTAACTTGGTTTCCTGAATTATAGGAAAGTGTGGTCCGCGCGTAAATTTCATAGGTTCAATTAGTTGGAGAAAATATTGAGCGCCGAGTAATATATCGACTTGCGCCGAGCAATGTAGGTGAGGATTCGCCAAGAATATGCGCTTGGGTAAATTCAAAGAGGCAAGATCGAACGACTCCACCGGTAAATTATTCGTTATACTGGGCAATACGGCACAATGCACGTTTAACGTGAAGGGTTTATAGCGAGAATGTAGCCTTACCTTCGTACTAAAGTCAGCCTGGGAAAGCGAGTTGTTTATACCCGTGATGGGTAGTTGCGATTTAACCAATTGGAGGCCCATTCTGCGGGCGAAATCCATTGTGCAAAAGTTCGTTTGAGAACCGGAATCCAGTAATATCCTAACGGGAAATTTTCTACCGACCTTATTAGCGGTCATACAGACGGCGGTGGATAACAATACCGATTTATTGGTCTGTGATTTCAGTGAGCATTGGTTGTTAACAGAAGCTACGTCCCTGTTGGGGACATGAATCGTGGTGTGGTGACGCCTAGAACATTTTTTGCATGAGAATTGTGAGGGACATTTTGAGCTTTCGTGTCCCGAACGGAGGGAGTTTAAGTAAAGTTTGTTTTTTATTAACACGTTTTTTCTGTCAGGGATAGACAGCGATGTAAATTGTAGGCAGTCGATAATTCTATGTTCACCGTTACACAGCCTACATAAATTGTTTCTGATATGAGAATGGAATGCGCCCTTTGAAGCGCTTATCTGTTTAACTGCCTTGCGATAAGGAGACTTATCGCTTTTGTTCAACCTGCTCGTTGGGGTAGTCGCGTTATCAAGATTTTGCAGTAATTTTCTTCGTGAATTTAGAAAATTCATAAAATTATTAAAATCAGGGAATTTATGCTCCGACAAACTCTCTTTCCACAAACGGAAAGTGTAATTATCAAGTTTTTTAGCTAAATAATTTACGACAATAATTTCGAATGTGTTGACTGGCAGTTTGAGGTTATTTAAAGCGTTTATATTGGCAGAGATTTCATCAATGAATTTCGATATGCTGACTTGGGATTCTTGTTGAACTAATGGTACGTCCAGGACATTCCCTACATGATGGGCGGAAAAAATTAGCTTACTGTCATATCTATTCCTCAACAGATCGATAGCCACCGCGTAATTCTCATGAGTGATTGGTAACGATTTTATTACGTTAAGCGCCTCGCCATGTAATGACGAGTGCAAATAGTGAAGTTTCTGTATATCCGTCAGATCTGCTCTGACGTGAATTAATTCAAGAAAAATATGGTAATAATGTTGCCACTCAACAATACTACCCGCAAACCGTGGTAATTTGATTGGTTCCAATTGAATGGGGGGTGTTTTAAGCTGTTTACTTTCAGCATTAATTACTGGTTTTTGGTTCATATGCTCAGCTTGCTCCAGCAGGTGTTGCAATTTACATTCTATATTACAAAGATCGTCTTCCGTTTGTACCCTATCACTCGTTAAAGCAACGTCCGCTTCCTCAGCTTCGATTTGGGACTGAATCTCATCATATTTGGTGGATAATTCCATCAAATGACGCAGTTTTATTTTCAGCGCATGAGGATCGCTGGTTACCAAATCGAAGTTATCCGCGAAAGTATTTACGCGTGATATTGAGGCCTTAATTGTGCCTCGTTTTTTTTATTAGAGCCCTTACATCGGCCATTATTACAATTTAAGAGAAAAAAAAAGAAAAATATCTTGAAAGAATTTGAGCATAGAGCATGTGAACCATAAACTTAAGTTTGAATGAATTTGAATACGTTTCGGTAGCTAGCGATCGTTGTTTAGAACATAGGCTTACTCTCTCTACTAATCAAGCTTGTTGGCAATTAAATTATTAAAATTATGAATTTAAATGATAGCAACATATATCTTTATGTTTGAAGTTTTAACTGATAATGAGCTGCCAACCATTTATTAAGCTGTATTGTGTAATGACGGTGTTTGTTTATACAAATGTGTTAAGAAATAACTGCTAAAAGTGAAATATTGTTAAACATCAAATATAAGTAAAAAGTTTATAGTCACGTGGCCGTTGATCCATTCGTGATGAAGCTGGCTTCGATCCCGTTGTTCGATCCTGTTAGGAGCTGTTGCACCTCCTGTCTCCGCTGGTCAGATGACGCCTCATGTTGTAACCCTCCATGATTTAAAGCTGTAGAATCTTTTTTTGATGACCTCGCAAATGCTGTCCTGCCGTGTCCCGTCGTCTCTGGTCTACTGCTTGGCCGAATCTTGTCGAGATGACTGCGATGTGATTCACAACAATGGTGTCGCTCAGGACGAGAATGATGCCCGTAGGGCGTGACTAAATTCAGATCGGTTGGGCCAGAAATGATGCGTACAAAGAAATGCTGTCGCTTGTGGACCCAAACATGAGAAATCCGTGCCGTGGTGACCAAAAACGTTTTCGTTTTTGGGCCAAAAATAAGAAATCCTGCCCGGTGGGACCAAAAATATTGCGGTTTGGAAGCTCTTGAAGAGTCTCGAGTTATTCCAAAGACGCTATGCAGGAAAGGCTGGATTGTATGTAAGAAAAGAAGTGGACTGTATTACGGATATTTGACATGCGTTTATTGAAGTTTTAAAGTATTGATTATGATCGGCACGTGCGGATGCATTTGAGGCAATAACGCCCAAAAATTAGTTTTAAAAGAAGTCGTGGTCCATTGAAAATGGACGCAGGTAGTCTGAATTGAATTAAATCTTATGAATACATATTTAAAAAATGTCCAGAAGCCGCGGCTGGAAGAGAAGTGTTTTACGAGAGATCCGCTCGGAGCTTTGTTAGAAACTAAACTAAACTTGTCTACCGGCGGCCGAGATGACCGGCGGCAGCGTTTGATAAGCGCGTGACGTCATCCGTTCGTGCCGCATTGCAGCAGTACACTGCGTACAGCTGATAAACAAGTACAAAGTTTAAACACCTTATAATTCTGTATTTGTTATGTGCATGTTTCTAGTTTAAGTGTTATTGTAGGTATTATTGGTTCTGGTCGCCCATTAGATACCATATTATAATTATCTATAAATTCTTAGCACCAGATTGTTTTACAGACTGTTTATAATTATCAATAAAACATTACATTCATTTTCAGTTTAAGACGTGTCCGACATTGGCAACAAACCATGACAAAATATAAATCTCTGCCGCCCAAGAACAGAGACCACAAACACCTACAGAAGGTGCTTACAACATTAGTTGATTATTACTTTTCAGAGTTGAAGTGGGAACGGTTGTAAACAGCGTGCGTTGTAAGCGGTCTGATAACTAAATTCTACATCTTATTTTGCAGCGCATGCTGAAGTTACTCAAGAGTTCAATGGACTCTTCACTTAATTAGTACAGAAATATTATGTTTCTACATTATTTACTATTCAATAAATGTGACACCATTTTATTTCGATAAACGTAATTAAAGTGCTTGACTACTTTTGAAATTGTAAGCTTTGCTTACACTGTTTATACCTCGCCATTGACTGTCTACTTCTATTTTTAAACCTATAGTAAAATTTGGTAATATTCCAAGAAGTAATAGATCAAACATACTTTATTTACACATAGATTTCAACTTGTATGCCTATATCGTTTTCGCGTGTGTCTCTATGATGTTTTGTGTTCCTATGTACTATGATAAGAAACACGCACGTATAACTATTACATATAACTCAATCCACTTGTTGTTACTAACTTAGCCCAACTCATTTATTTCAACTTACTCATCCCAAGTAAATGATGCTGCAGTACTATAAATTCATATAGATAATTGATTAAATACGATAAATATTGAAAATGGAATATTGCTTAAGTGTTTTTGTTTTGAAATAAAATCATTTTATTGTAAAATGTCAAGTGCTTGGGTCTAAATTACTTGTTTATTGCGTTTACTTGTTACCGAGTTTAAAATACATAGACTAACGTTTATGATATAGTTATTTATGTTTACTGTGTGAGAGGTCAATAAATTAAAACGTTCAAATAAACTGTTCATTTAAATCTTTCCAAGTAAACTGTAGACCCTATATGTTGACACTCAGTGTCAAAGTACAGTGATGTTATTAGCCTACTACAGTTAGAATATTAGATAGAATACTCAGTGGTCTCAGCTAATATTTATATACAAGCATTTGATAGAGAAGTAAATTTAACATGCATTTTTGTAAATTTAAAATATATTTTTATTTTTTTTATAAATAAGTAGACCAACCAGCTCAGTAGACCAGTTGGTATGGCACTAATCTAGAGGTCCCGGGTTCGATTGCCGGACCCGCACCATAAAATCAAGGTGCCTTTTTCAGTCCCCAGGTCGACTCAGACTGCTGAAAATGAGTACCTGGGATAACATCCTGGGGATAATAATGGGCGGCTGAAGCGTAGTGCTAGCCACACTACCTTCTTTGTATGCCGTACGGCTCGCATATGGCAGCCTACCCTGCTTGACTCCTAAGCTGCTTCGGTGGTACACATGGGAGCCATTATTATTATATTAAGTACATGAAACTTTATATTTTGAAGATTTTCTGAAGAAGAGATGAGTAACGTTACACGAACATTGTGTATCCTGAGCAGTCCTGTTAAATACCATAAGGACACGCTGAATGAATTACTTTGACTATAAAAATTTAAATGTAAGTTACGTTATTAAAAACTTATACAACAAAATAACTTGAGTTCCACTTGACATATAGGCTAATTACGATCTTGAGGAAGTATTACATTGAAACAAAAGACTAAAACCAAACATTAAAAAAAATTCTTAATTTTCATTTAAAATTCAAGACGACTTCATATCATAATTCAAGTTATAACTTCGGCTTGAGAGATATAGGGATTATGTTCCTCAATTATTACAAAATATAGGGTTTTCATGTTCCGCTTGTTCTTCCGTATTAATAAATATTTATGACTAACACAAGATTCACTGTCATTATTAAATTTGTTGAACGATCAAAACGAGTTTTCAGTTTTAACTCGGCCGTTTGGTGTTTGTCTGTCTATCTATCTGCCTGTTTGGAGCATGTCTCACAAGAACTTATGAAGCATCAATCGATTTTCGTAAAACTCGGCAGGTGTATCCACAGTTTTAATCTATACTTCCCTATTGTTTTTTAGTGATATCCTCAAAAATAAGAGGTGATATGCAAAATATTAGGAGGTTTAGTTTATGAAAAAATCGCAAAAATCCGTATGGGGTAATTGAAGATTCTCTCAAATTAAAGAGAACTTTAACTCACATCTGAATATAGTGCACAGTTTTGGAAACTTTAAAATTTTAGGGCCGAAAAAATGCCTCAAAAATTTGAAAATCTACCGAGTGTCAGACTAAAGGGAATTTTATCCCAAATCCGAATGTAGCGTTTACTATGAAAACGTTTTAACTGTATGGCCATCACGGGCCAAAAATGAAACTCAAAACTGTAAAAGTCTATGTGGGTGATCAAGTTCTGAAGAATTCTATTCAAAATACAATCTCGCTATCTGAGCGATTTTCCTAGCTTCAGTCTGCACCACTTCAGTAGTAACGGCGAAAGCTCCACTCCTTTTTTCTTTTATAAACTCGAATAAATTCTTTTCTACCACTTAGCTTTTTTACCACGAAATGATCGCCGATCACGAATAGTAACAATTGATTTTTCTTCTTTTTTTCACTTCCGTACTTCAAATTTACGCGATGCGGCGATATTACCATTTTCTTTTGTGAATTTTGTTACGGATAATTTAAACTGACCCCTATGTAATGAACAAGATGTTCTTCCACTCATTATGAATATACAGTGCAATCTGTGTCTTCACACAGAATACCGGTATGAAGTACTGTAGAAACAACAGACTAACGACAACAAACAAGTACAGTAACAGAATGCTACAACTGAGTACCTTTGTAAGTACTTTTCTGAAAAGTATCGGCTTATAGATATCAATTGAATATAAACTTAAAAACTAGCACTAAATTGTTTGTAATTTTTTCATTATTGTTATGTATTTAACTAGAAAACCAATTTGGACTAAAAAAAAACAACTAAATTTAGCACTACAAAAAACTAAAATAGTTTAGAATTTTTAGTGCTAGTGTATCGTTATCTGCTTTATAATTGTTATTTTACTAACAAAATAGTAGAGTAATCGGGGTTTTCATCGCTTTTCTAATAATTGAAAAATTGCCTAATATATAAATTTATCTAATAAGAAATATATTTCGTTCAAAATAGTGAGCGAGTGCTGCAACTCGGAGAGCTTACTGGTATAACTATTGTTAAAATTTGTTGAATTCTAGCCTTTTAAATTTTATAAATTTTTATAGTAAGACATAAAACGGAATCTGCTGATATAACAGAATATTGTAATAAAATACAATTTTCTTTAACGTGATACGGTGTTGGATATGTTAAGAAACACGACAGGAAGGGGGGCTGGATTCTGAAACTTAGAAGAAATAATGGTTGTTTATCTGTATTGGTCGGGCGGGAAATAGCAATAAAATAATGGAATATGGAGTCGGTCAGAGAAGAGGAAGCCTGCAATACGACGTTACTGCCATAACTCCAGACCAACAATGGATTCATTTGTATTAATTCCCGGGCATAACAGTAGGGGAGGAAGATCCCTTATTGAAAAATAGTATTACATACAGTCGACCGCTCTTCTCCCCAGCTCAGCGTGTATCACAGTGCCAACTCGTCTTCACTCCAAACGTAGCCCTCTTTTATTATTAGCTGTAATCACTTACTTTTACTGCGGATTCATTTTATTACTGTATCTGCAAATGTGTTGGTAATAAATTAATTTTACGCATAATTTAAATGCTACAATAAAATATTTGACATTATATAATTCAGCGTTCACTACTCAGTTACGATTGCCATAAAAAATATACATTAAAATGATTTTTCTAATGACGAACCCATCCAGTATTATTTTGTACATATTTTACTTTTATTGTCCGATGAACACTGATGGCAGTCTTATTTACTGCCTATATCCGCTTGTAAATTTTAATTATATTTAATTGCATATAGGACTATACAGTGGCGTAACTATGAGGGGGTTATAACCCGAGCTATAAAAATATCAGTGAAATTCCATACTTACTTAACGTAGGCCTATATCTGAGCAAGTTGCGTGTGTTTAAATAAGGCTTAGTATAAATAATCGTATAAATTTCATTACATGGGTAGAATCTTTAATATTTCATTTTCCTGAAGAATTTTCAGGCGTTCAGAATTCAAGCTAATCTCATCCTCCTCGCAGAAACTAGTATCATACCCCCTCCTAGTTACGCCACTGGACCTATATGTAATTTCTCTCATTGTTTATTTGAAATAATTTAAACAAATATCAAGTAGGCCTACATTTTATTTTATTTTTTCTCAAACACAGTTTGAGTTACATAATGTAACTAAATATTTATACGATACTTTATACTTTACAATTAACGCCTATTTATAGACCATGATTAAAAAATTGCGTTAAGGTACCTTGCAACAATAATCACTGTAACACTGTGGTGTTCTAATATTCCTTACAAATTATAATTCTAATAATGTAATACACTTCAAAAATCGGGTAACACAATGCTATATCTACTACAGAATGTAAATGTAGACCAACCATCGATGAGAACAACAGATCTGTAGCAGCTGCTTGTAGTCTGCTATTCACGATGCCCAAAGGCACTGAGAGTCTGCTAAAGGTCATTAGGTACATTTGATTATTAGCCATTAACCTGTCAGACTGGCTGACCACACAGGCACGTCTCGTTTCGAACCTGAGCTCTTCCTCAAGTACATTCATTTCTCTTCACGTACTTACTATCTGTAATATATAGTAAGTATACGCGGGCGCGCGCACATATACTTCTACACTTCATAGGTATAGAAAATGCTAAACATGAAATATTTCTTTCCTTTTTATTTTAAATTATAGAACGCATACTATAAAATTAAGAAAAAAGGTTTTTATAACGTCTATTTTCTATTTGCTTTCGGCTTTTATCATATCTAATTTTTGTCAGTAGTAAACCTACATACAGTATTGTACCGAATATAAAGCGACCATCATTTTGACGTGATAAATTTAATTTTTGTTTTTAATTACGTAAACGACATTAATGAAAAAAGATTTGGGAGTTTACCACCAACTGCTAAATCGCACAATGCAACCGTGATTTTTCGTTTCCGCTGGTTCGAACGAAAATGATTTTCCACCTTTCTTATTCAAAATAACATTATCAGCATGTCGAAGAAATACGGAGTTTGATCGGCGTTACCAATTAAACGTAAACGATATGAGTGCTATCGTCTTAATTTTATAGAAATTAAGACTCGTCGTATATAATTTTATAGTACTTTTCGTCGTACTCGATTTTAACTAATGAAGTGCGTTGTCTGAGAATTACTCTTCTGTTGTCTGTTGATACATGAATCTCTAACACCAATTATTACTTGCTTTAAAATCATCTTCATCTACATTTTAACTTCGAGCTACTTCTATTGCTTTTTTTGTACCACTTATCTTATTATATTTATCGTTTACGAATTCCTCGACTTTTTATCTAAATATTCCTCATACTTTCCTCATACTAGCCTAAAATGTTTTCTTGTTAAATGACTTATTAGTAATTGTTTTTTCTGTTGTCACTGTCCTTTAATATTATACTTAAGAACGCTATATTTTTGTCAGCTGCACACTTATCTGTCTGTCATCTTCACAAACAAGAATCGAAGGTCCAAACTGATTTGACTTTCTATACTACCTTTAATTTCAACTCTTATATTATTACCTTATGTTAACACGGAACAGTAAATATCACAAACAAATCTGAGCAAAGATCTTAAACGTAAAAAAACACAATGAGGTGTCTATTAGGGTAAAAAAGTAATAGACTATAAGCAGTGTTGGCGACAGTTTATTATCAGATCTTAGTTTAAGTTGCTGTATACAACCATATACTGGCAATTGTTTACTATTTTTCATCCTGTCTTCACATAAACATGTTATACAAAACAGAGCGATTAAAATAAAGGCGTTGGTAATGTAATAAACATGTAATTCATGTACGGTATTTAAATACTCTACGGTTACTCTTTAAACTGAAGTGAGTAACACGATTTTCTTTAACTAATAAAGAACCCGATTTTTGAGACCATTTTTTTATATATATAGTATTACATTCGGAATTATACAGAATTGCCTGTGTTTTATGGTAGGCCTATTTCTAATAAATAACGGAAGATTGAAGATATATCAAGTTAATTCTTGAAGTAGATTCTACAAGAAAATAATTTGCATAACAAAATATGACGTAAGTCTCAGATGGAAAAGTCTGTAACTCAGATACGCTTCCTGTAACTAAGAAAGCTTTCACAGAACAAGATCGAAACGGACTACTCAAAAACAAGACAGAGTTTTGACACCTGAAATAATATAAAGCTGACCGAGCTTTAGGGAAACACAAATGCTGAATTCCATTGGTTTTGTAACAGCAACGAGTCGTTACAGGAAAGTTTCAAATGCTATTAATCTCATCAAATGAGTGAAGTAAATAAATAGTTAATAAAAATTAGACACAAAATTTTACGAATCACAATATAGGCACAACATTTTCACTAATCCTGTCTAGAATATATTAACAATATCTCAACTATAAAAACCTGTAAAAGCACACAAATACCTTGGGATGTTATGAGGTACTAAATTTAATTGAAAGGGCTATATCAGAAAGAAAAGAGATGAACTCGCAGTTAAATGTAAACATTTGTATTAGTTAATAGGAAGAAATTACACATTATCAACCTGCAATGAAATCCTGTTTTTGAACGAACGAAATTGGGCCGCGTTCTCAATTTTAACTCGATCGTTGCCATTTTTCTGTAGGCCTATGTCTATTTGGGGGATGTATCACAATAAATTTTGAACGCACCAAAGGATTTTCGTAAAACTTACCGTGCATGTCCGCATTATCGCACAAAACCCTTTTTAAGATTTTAAAGATGGTTCAAGAATGGTCCCCAATATTAGGGAACGGGATGCAAAAATTTCAGGGCGTAAAAATCGCAAAAAATCATATGGTGTATCAAATTAAATAGAATTTTAACGAAAATATGAAAATAGTGTTCAGTTTCAAAATGTCAAAAATTTCGGACACCACTGCCAAAGAAAGGAATTAGGCCTAATATTTTTAAAAAATTTTTTAAATGTATGCCGAGCATCAGACTAAAGGTAATCACTGTACACCACTACGCAAAAAGGGGATCAATATTTTAGGCGAAAAATCAGTAAATTAATAGAGGGAGTCAATACCATTAAAATGAAAAATCCGTGATGGCTTTCAGACTAAAGTAAATTTTAGCTAAAATCCGAATATAGCGCTTATTTTAGCGCACCGCGGAATGAATATGGAAGTACAAATTTTGATAAATTGTGGAAGTCCGTGAGAAGCATCACATTACGAGGAATTTCATCCATAATGCGAAATCGGTATTTTTAATAATTTGACAAAGTTAATATCTGTCAACAACCTTGCAAATTTTGGAGCGCCTTCAAAACGCGTTTTAAAGCAATGTTTACAAAACACTTTACATATTGTTATCAGTTAGATATATTTTTGGAAAATATTAGATGTAGGTATATATCCTAGCTATTTAAGGAAATATACATAAATGTGTGTATACGTAGGGTCATGTAGCCTATGGTCACCTCACCTCCTTGTGGTGCTTGTCAGCTAACGCTGAGAATCGCGCATACGAAGGAATTTACTCACAATTTAATAAAATTAAAATTTGTTAATTCGATTTTATCTATTAATTAACGTAATTCACAATAACGAGCGAGTTCTGCGGCTCAGGAAGTTTACTTACGCGCAAGGCGCTTTTTTGTTTTAATCTGTGTACGTGTTACGAAAAAAATAAAGATAACTAGAACGGGTAGAGGTTTATTCTTATGTTCATAAAATATAATTATATATTTAAATAAGTTTAATACTCATTATGTGTATTATTCTTATTACCCTTATATAAGGCTTGATGATGAAAATTAATTTTCTCAAAACGTCGGTCAAATGTTTTAAAACCGTGTGTGGTCAAAATATATTTTTGTCAAACGATTTACAAACGATACGATTTATTAATGTACACGTAAGATAATAAGATACTTAAATGTGAAATGTCTATTAAATTCAGTCTGAAATTGCTGTAACTTATGAGAACGTAGTTTGTAGACATTATTCTCTCGCAATTAATTAAACTGTATTTGTCTGCTTTATTCTGAATTCAAAGAAAGTTAGTAAACAACTGAGTTACTTAATTTATGATATTTTAGTAAGCTATAAACAGCGAAGAAAGCAGTTGAGAAGTAAAAGAAAAAGTGAAAAGCACGCAGCGTTTATATATTAGTGTGTAGTAGCATGTTTAAGGGTTCCCCAGTGAGCTTTAACTATTATTTCTGAGAAATGAACAGTGAGTGGTGGCTCGGCTTATAATCCAATAAAAACATTACACTGAGTAAGCACGGGTTGGGAGGGGAGACGAGTGAACAATCACTTTACACTGCTATCTGGAAAGCTTTTACGACGGCCGAGATGAGATATAACCGAGGCAGTGATGAATCCGATGTCTAATTGTCGAGACCCCGATCAAGTGTACGGCCATTTTGCAAATATTAAGTGACTCAGATTGATGATACTTGAGTCAGCGATAAAACGGCAATAAGACTTAGAGAAATCGACCAATCGAACATTATGTTGGGTCGTTGCTACCACCTGCTGGACGGGGGAAAGCATGTATTGTTATGATTAACATCAGTAAGATAATGTAACGCGGCGGAATATCAGCGCAACCCCCGCACGAGTGTAAAACCTACGTTCCGAATAATATTGCAGTAAATATACGGTATACGACGTACTATATCTGAATGGTAATGTTTTCATATGGAACAAGTCAAATACACTATTCAATAACGGGGCCATTTTTAATATAGTAGCCTACATTGTTCTTTCCTTCCATTTGGTTTAACCGAGACGCTTTTACAATTCTGTTTGAAGCAATTCCATATTTTTAATAAAATATTGAGTTTGTAAGTAGATGGTTTTACAAATTACCACATGCATTTATTAAATATCTTAATTAACTCAAAGAAACGCATAAGACCACGTAGGCTACTTGATAAATTCTGTCATGCAACTGAAACTGTGGCTACGAACTTACGTCAAATGGAAGAATGTTTGTACGAAAAGCTGAGTAAGACCTAATCTAATTTAACGTTTTTAATGTCTTTATAATTAATTCAACCAAGAAATGTCAACACCTGATAATTAACTATGCACCTGAATGTCCGTGCTTTGTTCGAAGCTCCTGAGTAATTCTGCGCTGTCGATTCTGAGCAAACAAAACAACTGTTGATTATCTGCTATGGTGTAGCTAGACGGAAAGTTATATTTCTATGAAAAATCTAGTGCTTAAAAAATTTAATCTAAGTATGCAATCAGTAGTATGTTGCCTTACTATAACGCACGGCTTGCATTCGACTTCCTTAGCAAGAAATGCAGTTAAGTCCTCACTCTACGTTCTTCAAATTAGCGACGTTTAATTTAATCTACGAAAAAGTGAGACGATTATTCTAAAAGAATAAATAGCAGAAGTAGAGCTTTGGTTTTAAAACACACAAAATTGTTAACTTAATACACGAGTTTTGCACACAAAATATTATATATGTGGAGCTTAGTAGCTCAGTGGTTATGGCGTCAGGTTACTAATCTAGAGGTCCTGGGTTTGATTCCCAAGCGTAACATAAGGTGGGGTTTTCAGCCCCATGTCGAGTCAGTCTGTGGAAGTGAATTCCTGGGGGGGGGGGGGACTGCATGACATCCTCAGTGGTTTCCAATTTAAGAGTGCCTGAGAGCCACAATTAAATTTAGGAGCCTACCGATGGATCACAACATCATAAGCGATCTATTGTAGGCAAGTAACGTAAAAATAAAAAAGGCATTATTTAATTGTAAATAAGCGTACAGAGTTATAATTTGCACATTTAACATATTTTATTACATACCTTTAACGGTACAATGTTTATTATGTCAGTGTACAATAATGAGAGATGTTAAATGAGAGATATTAAGAGATATTTAATAATATATTAATAGACTGGGAAAACTAAGGTCGATCTGCTGCGGCCACATGTCCGCATCGGGCTGAGTTGTTACTAATATCATTAGGTGAAGCGGAGAACAATCTGTGAGGCGACTTGTGCTGTAGTTCTTGATTAACGTCATTGTGGAGAACAAGGTTTCACAGGTTCGTGTACTTCCAAACACCGACTTCTTTCTCTGTCCAAAACGTCGCAGATTTGGGAGTCGTCGGCGAGGTAGTTTAAAGAAACCTGGTCCTTTTTCTTGCCTAGTCTGCAGGCAGCTTGTAACTCACACAGCTCCAGCTGAATGTTGGTTGTTCTTCACTGACAGAACTGAGAGGATTATTTAGCAGCTAGAGATAGTTTTCATAATTTCAATTCATTGAATCTTATGTTAAACTCATTTATGATTTCTTAAGTATTTGCACCGAATTCCGAAAAAATCATGTTATTCATCATTTTTAACTCTTCTGCTGTTTGTTGACAGCTTGAAAAATTAGCCAATTCTTTTCATTTTTTCCAAAAAAACATTTACAAATTTTTAAAGTAATTGTCGTAAAATAAATAGAGTAATTATTAAACGTGCAGCATTACAGAAAGTAAAAATAGTCTGTATGATATCCAAGATCCGAAGTGGATAAGAACTGTAAGAAGAAGAGAATTATTAAAATGGTTAGATCGCGGGTTCCTTCAGCACTACCTTCTTTCTATACCGTACAAACGTCCCTGACTGATTCTTCTAAACTGATTATGTGATACAAAAACGTGCTGTTATTATTAAATGTTAATAATATTTTATATTTATTAAGTATTAATAAGAAATATCAGACACATATGCCGTGAAAGGTAGTTTAATAATAATTGTAAATGAACTATAAATAATGTAGGCTACAGTATTTACACACAATTTTGTACATTAATTCGGGCTACACAATTTTCATCGTTCTGTACACTCGACAACCGAAGCGGAATCACTTTCGATCACCTCACTGGAAGGGCTGTTTAGCTGCTTCATCCACTGACTTGGAGAAGAACTGGAGTATTTATGTTTTACTGCGTTCTTTTCTTTTCATAATTATATCAAATCCATACAAAGTAATCTCCGCGTCCTGAATGCGTATTGTAGTTTTGGAGTGTTACAGTAAAACTTCTGCAAATTGAATAACATGGATTGGTGTAGCCTGTATTGTATACACTACAAGCTACAAATGGCAAGTTGAGGAATGTAGGCTATGTATACGTTGCAGGAGGTAAGTTCCGGTTAACAAACTTAATACTATGTTATGGAATACCGTATTTCTGGACATAAAGTGTTGAATTAAGTGTGATTTGAATAAATATTATTAATAAAATTAGGGTTGTTTTCCTTTCTGTGGCGATAATCAATAATACTGATGAACTGGGTCAGTGTACACAGTCCCGAAATTAAATTATATTTTGTGAGCATTGGCATCAATAAAAAAACCTAGGAATATTATTTTAGTTGGAACCCTTTTGTAAAAAAATTATCTTGTTTTCGGTAAATGTTTGTTATTACTTAAGTATATTAAAATTTCATCAAAATTGCGTAATACTGATAAAATAGTCAGAAGGTCGTCATTTGTTATGTTTAATTAGTTTCTTCTTAGTTATTCCCTATATTAATCACAATTTTCTTGAATTGAAAACATTATTTAAATTTAATATACGGTCGAGTAATCACGATTAAAATTTATTTATATACTGTCCATTGGTCCACTGTCATGCCTTCAGAACATTCCTATGTCAGTGAGTCGTCAGAAATGTTAATTTTGGAACGCTCTGTCTTTCTGAAAAATCTTGTAATCATTCGGTAAGTGACATCGCCAGACCAAGCTTTACATTTTTATGCTACACAACTTTAAAACCCCATAAATTACAAAAATACCGATTAATCCACTATTTTTTTTAGGAAAATAATTATAAATCTATCATAAAATAAGCACTAAAAATTCCAAAAGACTGCAATGGTGTTGTTTTAGTTAAGTATATAACTATAATGTCTAAATGGCAAATATATCTTTTAAGTTTACGTTTAAGTTGCCATAGGCCTATACCTAGTGTTTTTCACAAATATACATAACTTCTAACGACGTATAGCCTACATAGTTTTTTTTGTAAATACAGCTTATAAAATTTTTAAGGCGATCCAAAATTTGAGGGGAGTGTTGAGAGACATTAATTCTGTAAAATTATTAAAAATATCGTTCGTATTTTGTTTTTATGTTGAACGAAAATCCTTCATAACTTAATTTCCCTACACAGATTTTTAAAATTTAAAATTTTTTGTTGGTTCTTGGTGCGCCTAAAGTAAAAACAATTCTTAGAGAACGCTACATTCAGATTTGGGTTAAAATTCCCTCTAGTCTGACACCTGTTGAATTTTTATAATTGTTTGAATTTTTGATCCCTTCTTTGTGCTCTGTGGTTCTAAACTTTTCAAATTTCCAAAACTGTACACTATATTCAGATTAAACAAAAATCTTTTCAATTTGATACCACACACGTATTTTTGCAAAATTACAAAACTTTTGACCCACTTTTTCTGCCTCAGGTTTCTTATTTTCAAATTGAACACTATTCAAATTTTGGTAAAAATTCCTTTTCGATTTTTTCACAATTTAGACCCCTCTCATTTTCGCCTCACGTACCCTATTTTTGGAGGATCAATCTCAAAAACTATAAGGATCTGTAGGGTAAAAATTTTAATATACTGTGCATGCCAAGTTTTACGAAAATCGGTTGGTATGTTCAAACGTTGTTGTGACGCATACCCCACAATCTACCTATAGACATACCCCAGATCTATCTATACCTATTAGATAGACAGGTGGGTAATCAAATGTCAAACGGTCGATTTAAAACTTTGCTCATTCAATAATCATCAATAGATAGGCTATTTATTTTATGGTAGTATACGTACTTTTACGTTTTTTACTAGTAAGGTCCCTGAGCTGCAGAACTCTCTCAGACTCTACAATTTTTTCAAAATTTTGACTTCCATTTTTGGTTTGTGGTGCCCCTAAAAATAAAAACATTCAAAGCAAACACTAGAATCGGTTTTGGTTAACAGCATTCCCTTTAGTCTGATGTTCAGCACGAATTCTTACAGTTTTCAAAAATTTTAATACTTTTTTGGGTTCTGGTGTCAACAAATTTTTTAATTTTCAAGCCAGATTGCACTTTTTTTAATTTTTACATTCAAATTGTGGTTAAAATTCTGTTTAATTGTATATTTCACGTGGGATTGTACAGTTTTTTCAAAAATTTGTGTAGACTTTTTGGGTCCTTATAATGTTATATAAAAAGTGGGAAAGGAAGAAAACTTGATATGACAATACAGAAGTTTACTTACACGGCAATTCGAAAGAAGGATAATAGATAATACACCATTTTTCAATAAATCTGTGCAAATGTTTTTCTTGATTTTATTGTTAACTCGTAAACATCTCACCAACTAACGAGCAAAGATTTTTAAATATATATACGTATTTAATAACAATTATCAGATAAAAATATGTTGTTTTAAAGTAATATATGTATAATCTAGTTTTGATTTTAACTCATAGTTCGTAGTAAAAGTTTCAAAGACGGCAGTCCTGTTTGGAAAGCAGGCCAAATTCTTCCGTCATATAATACGCCCTTGTTACATCAGTTAAATTCTTAAAAACTTACAACGTTACAGGTGTCTTACATTTCCAGGTGTCTTTTATTTAAAAAATTAAATAAAAATGTATGCCAATATCATATTCCTGTCAAAGTGACGTTATTAAATATTTTATTACTCCAAAAATGATTTGATATGTCAGATTCCAAAGCGACATGGATACATTTTGTCGTTATTTCAAGTGACAGATCTCTCCGTTACTTTTTGCATTAATTAACTTCATAACTATTAACAATTCTATGATACGTCGTTAAAAATGCGTCATAAATATCAAGCACAAAAAAATAAAACAAATACCAAGATAGTTATAATATTAAAGAAAGAAGTGTTCTGTTTTTCATTTAGAGCAAAAACAGAGGAAGAAGTAACGGTAAGAATATTTATTTAATGTGAAAATGTAATCACGACCTTGATATTAAAAATCTGTTAGATATAGTCGAGAAGGACAAGATTGGTTGGTGATAATATAAAGTAAGAATCATGATTCTAGGGGTAGGGAGTGGTCACACTGTAAAGGAGACGCCGCGCCGCCTGTTGCCATGGCAACCGCTGTGGCGCCGCGAGACAATTGATTCTTATCTTTTCAATTACCGATGCTATTGGAAAGGTCTGAGGAACCACACAGTGAGGGTGACTAAGGGAAACACTCGATCGTCCCGTGCCAACATGAGAATGATAACTCTAAACCTGGCCAATGAATTGTATTTCGCTTCGCCTTTATTGGATACAGTTCCAAAACCGCGGATGTGAGCCTGAGCCAAACCTACCCGTTCCCCGCAGCGCCGACGAACTTCTGAATTTATGACGCAATCACTGCAATATTACGCGATTTGAAACCATCCCAACAAACCCGATTCTTATTCAAGACTTTTCGTTTTCCATTAGAGTTCTAAAACCAAGATCAGACTGCAAACTTGAACAGATATTAAAACGAGCATTCTATCATAAAAACAAACAGTTTTGATACATGTTCTCGATATGAAACTGTTCCGAACGAAACTCTCATAAGTTCTTAGAATAGTCATAAAAATAACAACAGAGTTTTATGGTCTCCTTTCTTCGAGTTGACATCAAATAAAATCCAACGACTTCACGTTGCATGTAATCTTCAAATGAAAACTGGATGTGCTTTTGTTACGATTTCATTCGCTGAAGTAAAGCCTGTTACACTTCTGATACCCGAGATGGCAGTACTACGTTAATACAGCAAAACCTAACGGACTGAATGGGCAGCTGGAATAAACATGGTTCAACCTAGACTTATGAATTGTATGCGTTAGCTGTATTGTTACTTGTACAAAGATTCATTTGTTGGGTCTAACGCAAATGTTAGTCACTGTTTACATATATGCTGGTAAATAGTTCTGTTATAAACACTGTTTAGTAAACACATTGTAATATTTAATATGTGTGGTAAACGTCCAGCTAGTTATCTAGACGGAAATAAATCTTACATAGACTACATTGATGTCCTTTATACGATACACAATTGTACTTCACGAACAACTAGGCCTACTTCGTGTTAAAGTGTTCTGTTTCGGAAAGCCTATACACAAAACTACATAGCCTATGCTATAAAACTCTTTCTGTATCATATTTTATGTCATAATGGCATAGTAAAAATTTAGTTATAATGGTTAATTTGCCTTATAATTTTCTCTCCAAATCGTTTGCGTTAGAGTGAAAACGCAGTTTTTTAGAAACTAATTTTCATAAGTAACTAGTCAACCAATCTATTTGTAGATACCAAACAAATACATTTAGGGTATACGCACGTTAGTGTTTACGGAAGCCCAACGAACGTGTATAAAATTTTATGCAAAATTTATTTTATAAATTAACTCCCTACTAAAGAGTTATTCAGTCAAGTTAATTTTGATTCTTTATAAACATTAGGCCTATTAAGGACACCATAACTGGATATAGAGATTTTGTGCTTGTTTGAGTGAAAATTCAACAACATATCAAAAAATTATAGCAAAAAATGTTCCCGTATAAATTTCCTACATTTTTCTTTCGCGAAATATACAAAATATAAAACTAAAGGAACAATATGCTCTACATATGCGTTGCCCTTTATAATCAAAATCACCAATATAAGGTGTACACCTTAAATCACCTTATATAGAATCACCAATTCTATTGCAGTTCGTGAACTGACAAGCATAATGAACAGTAAGTGTTATTAGCCGACAGAAACTGAAAAACAAGCACAGGTTCTTCAGTAATTTTAAAAACAAAACAGAATAAAAGTTATTTAAAAACGGTTTGTAGGAATTAAAGCCAATCTTATAAATTTGATAAATGATATTGCTTACTCAGTGACTGAACACACACAATTACGTCTGTAATACTTTAGTTTCGTGCTCAAAAAACAGTTTGCTAATGCTGCAGACCAAACATGCAGAAGGATTAGTACCACTCGTGACTTCTGAAAAGCGACTGAAGACTGACTGAGAATGAATAAGGAAGAGTGAAAAATAAAATATCTTCTTTGATAGGCCTAAATATCAAACACAGCTTGTTGAGTTCACTACCAGGTGTGAAAAGTGAACAGCTAAAAGAGCCTAGCAAGTATGATACATTCCTAGAGGACTAAAGGAAAGACCTTCGTCATAAATTGACTTCTGTTACAAACCAACTTAAAAATTAAAGAATTTCGTGAAGGAAGTAGATTATGTCACAAATCTTCGATCCATCTTAAAAGTCCATCTTAAATTTCTACCTTAAATTGCATCTCAAATTTTCGTCTTATTCCATCTTAAAAATAACTAAAATATTTCTCCAGTTTTAAGAAAAGCAAAAATTAAATACATTTTTAAAATGTGTATATATCTTCATCTTATCTTCTAGTGGAACTTATGCGTAAACTGGTTGGATCGTATAGTTCCTACAAACATGTATTATTAGCAAGATAAACAATTGCTCAGATATTTCGACTACTAAGATTGTACCAAAAGTAAAGAAAGAAGCTATAAAAGTTTGTTTATCTCAGACTGTTTTTTTTATTATATATTACTCTACTGTAAGTGTTGATTTTTCATCAGTTTTATTATTAAAATAATTAAAATTTTGTTTTGCTTTCATGTTTTTGTTCATATGTAATGACGCAGTAATGAGGTTAACGACTACAAATGACAGAATTTTCTGTGATGATTCAGCTTTTATATTTAAAAATCAATTATTTTCATAGTATCGAAATTTATTTTTAATTATTAAAATGTCATTTTTACTACCAATTCTTTGTTTTGAAGTATCTTTAAAATAATTTCTTATCTGAATAATAATTTGTTAAAATAATTGTTGAATAATAGGCCTACAGACTTATTTCTGAACTTCTCATAACCTCAAGCCACACTTGGTCACAATATTTCACTTCAAGTCCGTATTGTCAGATTGCAAAACCGAAGTACTTTATTTGTATTCTCATAACCTCATAAGCCACACTTTGCCACAATATTTCACTTCAAGTCCGAACTGTCAGATTGCAAAACCGAAGTACTTTATTTCTATTCTCATAACCTCATAAGCCACACTTTGCCGCAATATTTCACTTCAAGTCCGTATTGTCAGATTGCAAAACCGAAGTACTTCTTTTGTATTCTCATAACCTCATAAGCCACACTTTGCCACAAATTTCATTTCAAGTCCGTATTGTCAGATTGCGAAACCGAAGTACTTTATCTGTATTCTACTTATCTTAAGCGTCTAAAAATCTTTAACTTTCTGATTATCCTTATGTCAGTATCTCCTTCATAACATGAATGAAGTATTTACTACTACCAAGTTAAACACGTTTTGTGGAATTAAATAAAAACTATACATTTGTAAACTATAGTATATTATAGTTGTGATTTTTCGGCTGAGGTGGGCGTAAATTTTTAAGAAAAAAACAATCATATTAATTACCGGAACCTGAGCTTCACGCATCTTCCAGAGCCAGTAGTCTTGCCCTAGTCTAATAACATACAGTTGACAAAAATTAATTTATATTTGGTAAAAAAATAGTTTCGCTAGAACCTTCTAGGCAAAACAAATTATCTTTTTATTTAATTTTACCTTCTATTCCATTCCTTTATGTAATTTATTCTCCACTTGATTTCATGTAACCTACTCTACTAGCCTATCATTTCAGATCTTGTATGTGTTTTGTTCGCTTGTAAAAATGTATTAAATTTTTATTTTTTATAACTTGAAAAAATATTTTAGCTACATTTAAGCTGGCAAAATGTAACAAAAAGCGGGATACTCATTTGTGAAACTACCTTATTTCTTCATGAAATTCTTTATTTTTCATTGTATTTGTCAATGGCTAGACGAGGCTATTTCCTGACGAAGTACAAGCAATACTTTATTACTAAAGTTGATTATCGCTGTTTTTTTTTTAAATTCAAATAGCTCAAGTAAGACACGAAAGCAAAAATATTCGCTATAGACGGAAAACAGCTTAACCGCCTTCATTTTATGGATGATAGGCTTATAATTTAACATCCGATGAATTAGGAGAAATAAAAACTAGAGTTGACACAGTTTGACAGCAAATTGGCCTGAATAAATATTTCAAGAAATCCAAATCTGTATCGAACTTAATCCTAAACGTGCTGCTGGCTGTTCGAGACACAAAGTACAGTTAGTGAAAAACTAAACTTATTACACTTGGTCATTAAATCACGATCGGTATTGATATCCAGATGTGAAAGAAGAAAACTTTGGTGTTGACAGCTTATGAGACGTTTAGTGATGTATTCTAGAAAAATTCTAATAATTTTAAATAGAAAGGTAGGCCTATTTGGTTGGCAAATGCTTCCTAAAATCACATACGAAACATTAACGTTAATTAAAAGATGAGGCTCTAAACTTCAAGTGACGCTTAAACATAAAAAGATCCATGGTCGGTGTCATTTTAAGAAGGAGATTCACGAATGAGGATCTACGGCGCATGGATCTAACAGAAAATTTTGGCAGACAATGTCACCAGAATACGAGGGAATCGCTGAATTTGTAAATTACTGAAATGTTGGGCGCTGACTGACGAACGTAGGCAATCGGAATACCACGAACTCTATGGACATATAATACTATAGGACTTGCCACCAATTGGCTCTAAACGACACAGCATCGATACGAATGAAAGCTCTTATGCAAAGGGTTTGCTGATGACGACAATAATGATAATGACTGTGTGTGTATAGTCAATTTGTAAGTATATATTTAATAAATTTCAAGTTTAAGTTTTCATAACTATAATAATCTTTTTTAAAGTTTTTTCAGTCATATTACTTTAGATCGTTGTTAGGTTAACTGACATTAAGGGGCATAGCTAAATGTTTACTTTCAGTTCAGTACAGTGTAGTTTGATCAACCGAATAGCAAACGTGAGTGTACTTACCAGTTACGTGAGTAAATACGTCAGCGATTTGGTCCTTTACATAATAAACATAAATTACTTACAAAATTGTAAATTATGAATTATGTTAACCAATTAAAAATATTATCTACAAATAAAAATGACGATTTTATAAAAATCTAAGAGATGAATAAATGTGGTATAACTGTCAACAAATTATAACTTAACTTTCTACTTTAAAATGTATATGAGGTATATTTCTATGAATATTCCAAGAAACGTTAAGGGAAATATGAGAACATACTTTATGGAAACAGGCTTTATGTTTACTTCGTTAAATATTTGACTAAATTACGATGTGACAATATTTGACTAAGTATAACAGTACGATCAGTAGATGGCGCGGCGCTATTCTGTAATTCAATCACATACTTTCAAACCGATAATTGTTAAGTCACCTGTTTGTCACGTTACTGGATTCAGTGGCTAGTAGCTTCCAAATTAGGTGACTCTTAGTTTAAATGGAATCTAAAGAGGAGTAAATTCATTATTTTGTTAAGACAGCATAGGTCAATACCTATACTGTTATATGTTACTCTTATATGTTACTGTTACTGTTACTGTTTGTTATAGTGTTGGTCTTAGTCCAATACTCTTTGGTCTATCTAAAATGCTCAGCAGAGATCCAGAGATCAACACGACTAGACCCTGTATCGCTTGGAAGTAACATGACCTTGTGCCCCAACCTTACGAACTGGAAACTGAAATCGTTAACTGATCTGTGATCATTAATTAAATTTATATAGGCCTGTATAGTCTGCTTTTATCTGTATGTGTGTGTGGTAATGTATTGTTCTGCATAGGCCTACAGTGCTGTATTTTCCTATAGACGGAGTCGGCGGCCACCGGGGAATTCACCCTTGGAGGGGGCTCACATTTTCCTAAAAATAGCTATGTTCAATGACTAACTAACGTCTGCCATTAAGATAAAGAGTCTGTGGACCGAAACAAGTGTTTGGTTTTGAATAAGATTCTTAGGATGCTCAGAAACTTATGAAGCCCTAAGTGTTTTCAATACATTTGGCTTATTTCAGGATTATTTGAAGAGTGTCGTCGCCTCCAAGGACACTTAGAAGAAATATTTGTAACTCTTTCGTAATATCACCATTCCGATTGTCGAGTTGATGACTAAGACGCTGAAGATAAACAAAGGGAATGAAGAAATGAAAGAAACTGAAAGTCAGTTTGAAAAGTCTCAAGACAGTAATTAACCTACAAAAAACGAATTAAAAAATTGTCTAGCGTCGTCTTACCGTTAATATGCTGTTCACTGCTTCCCAAAAATTAAATGTTTTTATCAGGTTTAGTGTCCAGGCTGAAACCGTTTAAAAAATGTGTACTGAAAAATGTTATGAAAACGACAGTATGAGCATTTTATTTTAAGTATTAAGAATGACTTGTTATTATTGTTGAGAATCATATTAATACTCTTTCTTTGTTTGTCTTACAGTCTCAATGCAAATGCACTACCTGAATCTTAAATGTTTTCACAGATTGGAAAGATAATATTTGTGCAGAGAGAGACATATTAGATCACAGTAGCCAAAGCCTACTGTAGGCTATAAAGTTTTTAAGAACACATGGTAAAATATAAACATTAGAATTACAGATTTTAAACATTTTGAGGCTGAATTTATAATAGTATAAAGTGCTATTATTAAAATAATGAACGTAAATAAAAATAATTGTGGGGGAGGGGAATATGGGAGATTTCATTGCTAAAAAGCCTGGATGGGACATTACTTCAAGGAACTGCACGAAGGCTTCAAAGCTTTTAAGTACGGCCCCTGCATACATAGGCCTACATGTACTATATGCATATAAAAACACACACACACACACACACGTTATACTCATGCACGCACTAGCAATCACACGTGTGCTCAGACATGTGCTCTGTTTTAGCAAAGCCAATAAATAAATATTCATTTGCAGAAAATTTTAACACTTTTACTTTTTGCTAACTAGTGAATGCTCTGAACTAATGTAACCTACTCTGCTCCTTCTTTAAAATCCTGAACAAGAAACTGTTGTGTAACCCACTGCTGTACTCGATGTAACTAAAGCTGTGACAACGTACATACTTTGTAGAGCGACGTAATGATGGATGAGACAGGAAGAGAGTCCAAAACACGGTGAAATCACTTTTGCTAATAAATTATTATTCTTCGTTTGAAAACTTACTTCGTTAAAACGGCATGTTTAGTAGCACAGTTAGTAAGAAGGCAAGGCAAGGCAGTAAGAACAGTACATACACCCACTGAGTAGCAATATGCGTATATTACAAACATGTCTGTTGTTTGTTTACACTCACATATACACAAAATTACATACTGTTGTTTCTTACAATGCTTCACATATATATTGCTGCAATTTACAATATTCATATGCGTATGCGCGTAAATATCACAAGTATATACACGCATACTACTTGTCGAATTAACATATAAACAATAGACGTATTTTTTATTATTAAATTAAAAATCTATGTACAAAAACAAAATATATAATATGACAAAAATATCTTTGGTAACAAACTATGAGAATATATTAGATACATTCTGGATATAATTTACACATTGTAATATAAAACAACGCATCGTCAAGTACTAAAGTAAATCAGTAGTAGTATGCCTATATGTAATTTCATTAATTGTATTATCCTAAAGATTTGTAACAAATTATTTTATATTTTATTTAAATCGTTGGAAACATTTGTTATTTACGTACAGGAAATTTCGTTCCTTAGTTTTATGTAACAAAATTACAAATAGTTTACACAAATAAGAACCGGGTAGTAGATTTCAAAAATAATAAAGAAGGAATTGTTATTGTTCTAATTCTTATTCATCTATAGAATTGAAAAACTTTTTCCTAGAAATCAATTATAATTTAAATTAGAATATTTATTGCCTTTATATGTATAATAGTTATGTTTGGCGAAAGAATTTAGCTCAGTGTACATCCTCTCTTGGTTCAGAGGCGCCGCTTTACCTCATTTCTTATTTAATTTTCTTAGTTCTCCTTTCAAATGGAGAATAAAAATCTCATGATAAAATTAAACATTACACCTACACCATTACATAGCATATTTATAAAATATATTATTAAGCTTTACATTTTAACTAATTTGTTATGTTTCTAAACCAACTGAGGTAGTGGTTGGTATTCAGTGGATTTTCTCTGCTAACGATTATGACATATGAATGTAAGAATAAGTACAAATTCTTAGATTCTTATTCGATATCGTGTTGCTATAAATTATCGTCATTTTAGCTTGTAAACTTTAGTCGCATTTATAAAAATTAAGTAAGGTATCCGTTGTTACCTTTACATCTTATTTCATGTTTCTATGTAACATAGTTTAAATGATAGTGTATCTTATGAAGAACAATTGTATATTACTTAGGTGTATATATTTTAATGTTCACGCGCGCGCGCGTGTGTGTTAAATTGAGGTACAGTATACACCGGTTGTGTTACTTATATAATAAAACCAGTAACGTGTTGTTCACTTTTGGCAATGTGCATTATTGATCCAAATAACTAACATCATGATTATCACAATGTACGGGTACAATTTTATGTACAGGCTATGTCAAAATACAAAAAAGCAGAAAAAATTGTACTGCAGTATGAATTTGGTGCTATGTGCTCCGCAATGGCAGATTAAACGATATTTCCATAGGAATAGGCAAGTCTGTTCAAATTCGTGTTTATCTTACTGAAATCAAGTAACTTGATGACAATAGAATTAATTGCAAAATTACAGTTTCAATTATTTTTTTGCATGCATCAGCAATTAATGATTTACTGTATTCAGTTTCAATATACTGGTTCATATTCTATTAATTTAGCTTTTCTTTAACTTTCTTTGAACTGTAGTGTTCGCTCCTTCATGTTAATGATAACGTAAAATTTTGTAACTGATTGTATTGTTTATGAAAATCTTAAACATAGATTGGATTTATTTCAGCAGAATTAGAATTTACTGTTTAATTTTTAGTCATTTGGACAATTTGTTCAAAGTAAAACATTGTTCAACTTTCCGCTTGCTTCAGGAAATTTCCTGAGAACATTTATTTATCATAACATTATTATCTGCGATATATTTTTTTGGCAACTGTAAACAGATTAAAAGAGCACAAATAGTTTCACTGTTGTTGCATTATTGTCGATGTAACAGTAGCACTGAACACAGAGTCATATGTTGGAGAGTACTTATGTGAAGGAGACTTAAACTTCATAAGATTGTCAGAGTTCAACAGCCTCCTACGTTAGACGTGAAGAGTAGTTGTAATACTTTGTATATAACATTTATCGGTAGTTTCGTATTTGAAATTAGTGTAGACAGTATCACCTAGTATACACGATTAGTTTAAAAAATAAGACTTTGAATTCCACTATAGAGACATTCAGAACGCTCAGGCGCCTACAACAAGGCACTGAGAACTTCAATTTGTCTTTATTAGCATCACGAGTATTCTAATTTTTACATAGTCATATTGAAAAAAATATATAACATAATAATACATTACTTTTGCACTAATTACAACTAAAATTATAACGTTTAAAGGTTTAATAAATTTAACAGTTTTATTATTTTGTATAATATTTACATAGATCCAGTTTTTAATTTATCGTTTCTACAGTGACAGTGACCGCCATCACAATAGCACACACTTAAGTCTTTGGCTTCAATCTGTGTTTGGCTGTGATGGAGGCCATATTGGATGCTAGATGGTAGGATTCCCGCAGTGCGCCGCTAGCTCGCGTCTCAACCTCTTCGCCGCGTTGTTTCTTAGCTCGCTTTCTTCTTCGCTCTCTTCCGCTTCTTCCTGTTTACGTTTTGCTGTAGCCATTTCTGCTGCGTGTTTCTTACGCCACTTTGTTCGTCTGTTCTGAAACCATACCTAGAACAAAACGGCATAGGTAAGTCGACAGAACTCGTTTAACTGGAGCACTTATATGAAAAGATGAAGGAGCACCTAATAGCCTAATTGTCCCACATAATTTAAATTATTTGTGTGTGTGTGTGTGTGTGTGTGTGTGTGTGTGTGTGTGTGTGTGTGTGTGTGTGGAGGGGGGGTTGAGAGAAAGCGCGAAACGGATTAGAGAAAGAAAGAGAGCGAGAGAGAGAGAGAGAGAGTATGTGTGTCTGTCAGTCGTTATTTATTACTTCTACGACCCTTAATATGTAAGAGTAAATGCGTAATACTATTATTAAGTATAGCCTATTATTTCGCCGTCCTTTATCACAACCGCCTCATTATAAATAATACAGCAAAACGTACCTTCTCGACCATGTTTCCCTTCAGACGAGCTAATAAATACAAAATATTGTAAAAAATTATGTATTGGATAAGGAAAAAATACTTATAAAAACTATCATAAAGTACAATTCTCAAAATGGCAATTAATGATTAAGTTAAAGTATACTTAGCTTACAACCGATGTATATGTCAAGAAGTTCGTCTAGCTCGACCGAGGGTACGAGTGACTCCCTAGATTCGTCTAGTGTCGCATGTGGAATCCCTCGCTCTCGTGGTAAAGCTAGACAAACTACTTGCCTCAATTTCTAACTTTGTAACTTTATCCATATCTAAATTCAAAAACTGCATTTTGATTGTAGTTTATGGTAAAAGAGTCTGCATGTGCACCGTCATATCGAGTTTCGAAGTACATAAGAACAATTTTAGTACGTAGGCTTTCACGGCCGGTGTCATTATAATTAATTAAAACTTCCGGGCTGAAGGCCGTGGTCGAATGCTTGATGTAGCCTAATATCGCTAGACGTTTCGGCCACACCACAGGTGGCCATAGCGATATTACATCAAGCATTCGACCACGGCCTTTCAGCCCGGAAGGTTAAATTAATTATACATAAGAACAATGCTTTACTTATTATATTTCTTCCTAAATCGCGAACGGAAAATTATAAATGAGGTATAATTTTAAAGACCTCCAGAATCTGGACTGGGTCCGCTTCTAACAGTTATATACTTGTAAACAGTTTTTATTTAAAAGCCAATTACATTTTGCATTGTTTGACCTCGATAGTGAAAGTAATAGTGAAAATATCTGATACTTAATCAGCATATCCACGTCAAGGTTGTGCATAATTTTATTATCGTTCATAAAATTGACGTATAATAATTTTAACTATCTTTGTGTTTCTCGGAAGATAATTGTTTACGATCTTTTGTATTTTATCAATTCACCTGAAGACGATGGCAGATTATGAGTGGCCGAAACGTTGTATTTTACTACATTAGTGACAGCGGTAGTCCAAAATAATATGCTATACTTAATATTAATTCAGTACTACGAGTTTCGTTACATTTTAAAATAAGTATATTTACATATAGGCCTATACGTAAATATAAAAATTAATCATTGTTGCGTGTAATATACGAAAAATGTTTCGGAATCAGTCACCTTCATGTTGTGTTAATGCTTCAACTTTAATACCGGTTTTTAATACTATTTTACGAGCACTTTTTATCGCGAACAGTAACAAAATACGTTTATAGAAGCTGAAGTTTGGAAACAGACACAAAGCACATTGCTACACTGTGTGTGTGCGCGCGCGTGTGTGTGTTTATATATATATATATAATTGGTTTGTAGCAGAAGCTGTTCTTATAAGATAATTCTCCATTGTTTCTAAGTTTAATTAAAGTTAGGGGTTTAGTGGTGGTGGGGTTACTACATAGTCAATGTAAACGAAGCGAAGGGAGGATTTCATAGCAGCGATAAGCCAGTCTCCGAGGCAATTAAGCTCTGTATTTGCAAATTACATGGTATTTAGTCGCCATGTATTGCTCATCAATCAGAAACTGCCTTATCTGTCCCACCCTACCCGCCAACAATATGTCTGCCTTCACTAATAAAACTAACATTAACTCTCATCTATTTTACTTATTATTTATTATAATTAATTCTTACATCCTGTTTCGAATTATTATAAATGTACTTAATTTTATCAAGATATGTATGTTACATTTCTTATAGGGAAGTAGATCGGGGATGAAACAGCCACCCACGGATCAGCCAACTGAACAATTACATAATCTCTTCTAAATTTAAGCTGCTTTTTTTGTAAGTAACAATTCCCCAATTTCTTCATTGAACAGTAAGTAACTAAAATACAGAATCTCTGTGTAGCAACACGACATCTATTTGTCCTACCTAAGGTGAAGAGAAACTAGATAAAGAAGCGACTTTTTTTAGTTTGGACACTCATAGACAATTCAAATACTCTAATTAAAAACGAGACTCTTAATATTAAGATTAAAGTATAGTTTACGAATCTTATACTTTATTCTTACACTGTCTTATTCAGGTTTAACTAAAATAGTCGCCCGTTACATATGTACTCCAAAAATTCACCCTATGTACATGCACGCGCGCTTTTGCCAAGATTAAACGTTTGTAACTTCTAATATATAAAAGATAACAAAATAATAATTATAATAAAAAACTGCCAATACAATATACAATTATAATTTAAACTATGTCTTTGACCTCTTTCTGTTAATTTTGCTTCCCGTTGGCGGTCTTTGTTTTGAAGCCCTTCTTGTTCTCGCATCATAGGTCCGATAGGTTCTAATATCTGACCGTCATCCGTTTTGGTTAAACACTGATCACTAGTCAACGCACAAAGTCTTTTACGGATGTCGGTTCTACGGTCTCCACTGTTAGACATCTCACTTTTGACACCGCCGTTAAGAGGATAGCTCATTTATAACTCTTTATTAGAGTGGAATGAATTAGTAAACACCAGAGAACAATTAAGATTTGTATAAAACAATCACACTCACTCACTCACTATACAAACTATACACAACCAGCAATAACAATCAATAAATTAATAATCTATTTAAAAAAATTTAAGTTAATCATTAGGTTAATAAATAAGGCAATAATAAATGTTTTGTGTGTGTGTGTGTGTGTGTGTGTGTGTGTGTGTGTGTGTGTGTGTTGTGCGTGTGCGTGGGAGAGAGGAAGAGAGATAGTGCGCATTTGTGCCAACGTGGAAGCGTTTGCAATTTTCAGTAGGCCCTACTTATATGAAGGTCAAACAAGTAAAAATGAATATAATAAATGAGAAATTCAAAAAAATTAGTGTGTACTGTAAAAATTAACATAATTTTTCATAACCCTTCATCACACGTTAAAGAAAGATTTAACGTAGTGTAATGTAAATGTAAATGTAACATACCACAAAGACATAGTAAATTTAGTGTAGGACTCGAAACAGTCATTTCTGTTTACGTAAAGTCTGTGTAGCTGTTTTTAAATTTATAAATTTACCTCAGTAAGTTGTAGTCTGTACAAATTATATATTTTTTATTCTTACATGATATCGCGTATATGCATCACGTATTTTTTGTATTCTTATATCTTTTATATCAAGCGTGATAAATTATAGAATGTTGAGAATATTATTTATTAGTGTTTCAATTTATTTATACAGTCAAGTTATATTCAGTACACTACACATAATTTAAAATAAATTTAGTTATATTTAATTGAGGAATATGTGTACAATTCGTGGAGATAGTTGTCCTTAGATTAGTGTACAACGCAGAACTGTATTGAATGCAATTTTACAATATAAAATTGTTATTCTCATCTACAACAGCACCAACAGATATACAGAAAATGTTTTTTTCTTTAAGAAGTGTTTCGTAAAGAACATCATTAGATAAGAAGCGACGTGTTTAAAATTTGAACGTAATAAATCACGGGATTAAGGAGAGTGACATTAGACTAGGGGACGATTCTTTATAATGCTTATTCAAATGTGGTGTTTAACATAATTATTGCGGGCTGCTGTGCGGGCGGCGCATGTGTAATATAATGAAGCAATTGGCGAGCGGAGAATTACGTTTAATCCTGAATAAGCCGAAACAAGAAGCCCCAGCTGTGCCCAAGATGGACTCAGCGTTCTATAGCCTACCACCACATTATCAGGCGCATAATTAGCTACTTTTATATAAAACGGGGATTACCCGGCTAAAATATTGAATACATTGAATTAGACAGTCCCTTTCGCTCTGTTTCTTATTTACCCCTCCTCGTTTACGCCGGCGTGTTCTGGTTACCGCACGGTAGGCCTACTATATAGCCTACTCATCATAAAACAATAAGGGTTAAGTCTACTTAGCTGAGACTTCATACTTTACGATACGCCGGGACCGAAAGACATTAAAAACGATGGCAAACCGTTTTTGCCAGTCTTTCAATTGAGAATTTACTAAGGTCGTTTTATCCATTGATTCAGACTAAATGCACTTGATAAAAAACATTCATGACTTAGGAAGACTGTAAGAGAAGGACTAAGAGAATACGTAAGTCCTTTATTAAAAAATATAACTTTTTAATATGCAGGAAACAATATTACTGATTAGCTGCGAAAACAGGTTAAGTAGCATATCGAGCCATTTTTATTTTTTAAATTAAACAAGTGTGATCAGAAATTAGTATACCAAGTCTAGTTTTATGGATTAGGAAGTATCTGCTATTAGTTCCTCTTCTGACGTCATAAGGCTTCTTCAGTAAGAAGACCTCTTTTGCCCTGTTTTAGGCCTGTTTGTCAATATTTTTTCAGTTTTTTAACGTGATAGTCTTGTAAACCAGAGGCTTCTAACCTTCCAAGACGTTTGCCATGTCTTTCATGGATAACCTCTTAGGGGGTTGTTATACGGAGATCAACACATCCATGGTGCGTTAGGTAATGTTTGCAGAATTTTCGATTGTGCACATTTAGTAGTGACAATGCTGAAATTGCTGATTCTACCTCCTAATTCTGTGTCGTGTGACCAAACAAGTGAGCCACATGTCCATCTGAAGTAGTCAACATCTACTCTTTATTGGCAAATGCTAAATTAAGACCCTCCCATCATCATAAGACCTGCTTCATCGTTCAGAAAATGTAGTAACCACGTATTTAAATTCTTTTTAACCTTCTCTTGTCTGAAAGGCACCGACGTGTGATTTTAATTTATTTGTGTACCCGATGCACAATAAGTTTGAAAACCTAAGGAGTACTATGAATCTAATTCTTTTTCGTATTATGAAATACCTTAATGCCTCAAAGAGGTATATTATAAAATAACTCGTATTTGGTTCCATACATTAAGAGTACATGAAAATGCATACAGTCTGGAGCAAACTTTAAATTACGGTTATACTTGTTTGGTTAAATCTATTACAGATGCAAAAATATTACAAGGTTGTATAATAATACTTCTGAGTTACATATTCGTATGCAGAATGTAAGTCAACATTCGTTTACGCGGATAAACTTTCCACATCACAATAAATACCGAGCAATTTGTATACGATCTTTTATAGTACGGAAACATCAGCTCCATTAAAAAAAAAAACTTGTCACATCCGGAGACAGATTTAATGTTCAGAATTATTAAATAATGTGGATCACCGAATTATTCTGCGATAAATTGTATATTCTAAAGAACTGAACTGGAGAACACGTATAAGAAGAATAACGTAAGTAGGCCTATGTATACCAAATTGATTTTCAGAAAACGAGACCGGATAATAAGTGAAAACAGCCGAAACTGTGTAATATAAGTAAACAGGCTTTATGCTTAAGTAATAGGGAGAAAATTGAAGGGTTTAAGACAGAAAATAAAATCAAACAAGCAGAATTTACTAAACATTTTAGAAATTATCAGGATTTACTGTCTCTTCTAAACGACAGTATCAAATGACTTGTAGTCCATTCCATGTACGTAGTGTATTTCATAAATGTGAAGATGACCTATAACATACTTCTCAGAATAAATAATGGAAACACTAGGATTGCTGTGAAGTAGTGTAAACAATACTAAATTTGTCCAAGGATAACAAAGTATCAGTGTTAGTAGACAATAGAAAATCACGAAGCTTTCATTCAACGAAAGGCTCATTTCAGTTGCGTTTAGCTCCACTAAGCGTTTTTAAAGTAGCTCTGCAAAAAGCAAATACAACCATGGAAAACGAAAAACTAAAGTAGTTTTTTTTAGAAAAAATAATTTCTAGTAACACCTAATGAAAAATAAAAATTTTGAAATTTACAAATTTAATCGACTAAAAGAGCAGAGATGGAATCTGCTTCTCTTTTTGGTGTTAATATCAAGTGTCTGAGACTAACAAGAAAATGAGGCATTAAACCTAAAGTTTTCTATTAGTGTGACGGAGTGGAGATAGACCAGACAGACGGATCTGACATAACTGGAGAGGGGAGCGATAGCAACGGTTGCAGGCACTCGCTCAGCAGACAAGGTCCGATGATGTTGAAGAAGAGATTATGATGATGATGATGTTGCTGACGACGACGATAATGGTGATGATAATGTACGTGTATATAGGCTATACTGTGTGTGTGTGTGTGTGTGTGTGTGTGTGTGTGTGTGTGTGTGTGTGTGTGTGTGTGTGTGTGTGTGTGAGAGAGAGAGAGAGAGAGAGGGGGGAATGAAGAAGGCTAACATTCTAAGCAATCAGTTTTTAAGAATTGTGTTATTTATTTTATTCCATTATAATAGGGTACTTTCTCTAAATCTATAGATATTAGAGGATCCTAAATTTATTTTTTAAGTACTAGTAGAAAAGTTGAAATTACGTGTTTCCAGACGTTCCTTTTTATGATAAAAGTGTGTGTAAAACAAGGAAACAATGTCAATATAAGAAATCAGTTGATTAGATTTAAGACTGTAAAATTTAATCAAATGTTTCTTTATGAAAGTTTCAAATATTTACTGACTATTCGGCACCACTTTCAGTAATTTTAAAATAATATTTGTAGCACAAAATTAATAAACAGATAATGTTTCACTAGAGCACGATTAGCGTGCATATTTAGATTATTTATATTACGTCTGATAGCTAGTCCGGCGGCGGCTAGCGAATCACCTTCAACGGTTCGACATTCTGGTCCCCGAGCAATTTGGTTTCCGAGCCGGGCACTCCTCGACGCATCAATTGATGCGCTTCGTGGAGACTGTGGCCGAGGCCGGTTGCTCGCGAGAGCAGACCGTCGTCGTTTTCCTTGATGTCGAGAAGGGGTTTGATCGTGTTTGGCATCCAGGCTTATTACACAAACTTACGGAGATTCTGTTTCCGGACTGCTACATTCATCTGATTGCTAGCTTTCTTCGGAACAGAACCTTTCGCGTGAGAGTTGGTAACACCTTTTCTTCGGAAAGGGCTATTACGGCTGGTGTACCTTAGGGAAGCGTCTTGGGCCCCCTGCTTTTCTTTGTGTACGTCAACGACGTGCCCAAGTTGCCGGGAACCAGGTTAGCCAAGTTCGCCGACGACACGGCGGTGTATGCCGTCGATCGTAGCGCTGAAATTGCAGTTATCTGGCTCCAGAACCAGCTTGACGAATACGTTGAGTGGGCAGAGAAATGGAGGGTCGCCATCAACTCGGCCAAGAGCACAGCCGTAGTCTTCTCCAGGCGCTTAAGGCTACCTGACAGACTGTACGTGGGCGACACTCCGTTGCCCTGGTCTCGAGAGGTTAAGTATCTCGGGGTCCACATCGATCGATGTCTGGCGGACACACTCCGAGCAAGTAGCCCGCAAGACCGCTCATCACCTAAACTCACTCCGTCCCCTGCTTTGCAGGAAATCTATGACCCGCCGCCTAGGGAAGCTTATCGTCTCCACCTATGTGGCGCCGATGGCTACCTACGCGATCCCCGTTTGGGGCGACTTGGCTAAGACCCATAACCGAAAGCTTCAGTCTCTCCTTGACTGAGGATTGCGCTAGGCGTGCAAAGCCCATTACCTGACATCGAATAAAACCATCCGTGAAGCCTTGGGTGTCCGTTCCCTGGATGCCACTGTGCCGGGGTTTGAATTTTCCCGGCGTGATTTAAACGTTCAAGGCCGCCAAAGCGCGTAGCAGCTGGGCGGCAGAGCTAACTCGATTATTAAGGCCGTGTCTGCGCTACGGCGAAGCTATCTAGTAAACTGTATCAGCTGCTTGTGGTGCGGGTTGATGGGTTGCTTGCCAAAGGTTATGATCGGCAATTCGCAACAGGTTGAGCTTATGTAGCATAGTGGGATCGAAGGATACAGGCTTCTTTCTCATTTCGTCGCCAACCTTCCAATAGAGTGTTCGATGGTCTGACGGCCCAGGGATAAGCGTTGCGTGGATCTTTCATATGACTTCGTAAGCTAGTAAAGGGTTTCAAGTGAGCTCAATTATTTTATTCTATGTTCACTTAATGATGGGTTATGTGTGTTATATTTGTGTAAGTGTGTGTGTGTGTGTGTGTGTGTGTGTGTGTGTGTGTGTGTGTGGCCCACACGTTTGTAAAGCCTATTTTATTGTAATACTTTCCTATTGTAAAATTGAATTACACGTTACTTTCGGTCTGGGAACACGTGGCGACCTTGTATTTAATTGTCTTTGATAAAGTTGAAAGTAAATGTTACAGTAAAAAAAAGGTGGCTGTATTCTCTGACGGCTAATCTGCAAATAAAAAATGTTATAGGGTAGGGGAACGGAGATAGTGACATTTACACCGGTCACTGTCTGCAGAGTCAGTGCAGCAGGATGCTCCCCGAAGCCGTCAGGCCCAGAGATACTCCTGCTACAGAACACTGAAAGACATCTGCCCGGAATGAGACTAGCTGGAACTTTGCACACTTCAAGGACCACCACCAGCACTCATCGCACACTGGTCTACATGGTACCATTTGAGTTCTTCAACAAGTACAGGTGGGAGTGTTCCAATTATTAAACTTCAGTCAACAATAACTCCACCTGTTTTAAATCAACTGTAACTGAAATTTTATACTAACATAAAGTAATGCTCTTAAACAAAAGGGTACCAGAAGTCCAGCTGTTTCAAATAAAATTTTAACTAAATACTTTATGATAACTCAAATTGATGTTGTTAAGGTAAATGATATTAAAATCCAATTGTTTGAAAGACTTATAGCTAATATACACCGATACAAATATATTGTAATAATATGGGATCATTTCTCCAAGTATACCAAGCTGTATCCAATCAGCAAGGCCTCAACTAAAGTCATTGTCAAAACAGTAGGCCTACTGGAAAAGTACACCAGTGATGTCGGTACCACTGAATCAGTGATAACGGACCATGGAACCCAGTTTAAGGGCAAACGATGGATAGAAGCGTTATTAGCTAGAAGGATAAAAACTTACAAAACCTCCATATATCACCCTTCAAGCAACCCTGCAGAAAGAGTGTTGCGAGAAGTGGGCCGCATTCTCAGGACCTACTGCCACAGCAATCACAAAAGTTGGAGCGAGCACGTGACCAATACCGAACTATTTTTAAATATAGCATACCATGAGACGCTGGGAATCAGCCCATATCAGATGATGTTTTCAAGACCACCACCGCGTGAGCTCACTCAATTAATTACGTTCCCCGAGATGCCTGAAGAAGAATTGGATATTACACGAGTATACCATAGAATTGGAAACAAGATAGCGCTGAGGAGAAATAAGCGAAGAAATAGTGGGATACCAGAACTCAGATTTGTAGACGGAGAAAGAGTGCTTATACGAAATAGACAGCAGCCCAGTGGTACGGAGGGTGTAATGAAAAAACTTCTGCTGCTATGGACCATTTGTGGTAATCAAAGACAACAGTAATAACACCTTTGTTTTGGCCAATCCAATCCAATAACAAAGTGAAGGGCACATACAATGTGTCCGAAATGAAAAAATATTTTGAATGATGTAAGAAACAGGAGATTAACAGTTAATTTTCCATAGACCTTCAGCTAAATAAAATAAACATGTTTTGGTGGGGGAGCATATGTAATGCGACAGAATAGTAGCCCTGTCCCAAAACCAAAACGGATCAATTCAGTAGGTATGATAGTAGGCAAAGTCGCCTATGCTATCCACATAAACCAAATAAAAATAAACAACCTGTAGTTACAGAAAAAAAGACTGTCCAATATAAATGATAAGAGAAAAAATACAATGCAAATAATAAAATAACTAATTAAAATGTATTATAGTAAGTATATAATATACATACAAACCTTTGTGTAATTAAGTAAACGTGAAAGAATGGGGAATAAAGTTAGTGATCCCTGATATTATACAGTGAAGTACAAGTGATATTCCCAAACTAAAAGTGTCAGTGAGGGGGAAATGGAAAAGGTATGAGTTAAGTACTTTTATGTAAAAAGAAAACCCAAGAACCATATTAATAGAGAGTTGTGATGGGAATTTATAATAGAGTTAAGATGTTTATATTTTATGCAAAGGCTTATGAGTAACATCCATAAACCATGTTCTTAGCAAGTCATTGTTCTTATTAAATTATTATTTTAACATAAAGTATATTATTTATCATTTTATAATTGTAAACTAGGCCATAGAACCAATATATTAAATAATATGTTAAATGATTTTATTGTAACCATTGTTCAAATAATGTTAAGGGTCCAGACTCGTTTAGTAAAAAGTTAAAATTAGAAAAAGGGTTCAGCAGTAGTATTTTGCCAAAATTTGGCAATAGTAAATGTAAATTATAAAATAATATTAGAAGACCACTAATGGCCTAAGCCACAAATTCAACATAAAAGAAATATTTCAGTAAACTAAAAGTGTAGGCCCAAAGTTAGAAATTTTGTAAGGTGGGAAACAACCCTTTATAATAAACAATTTATATAAAAAGGGTATCAAAATGTTCATAATTACATAAAGAAAAACATGATGTACTTTAAATTTTAGGAGACTTAAAGCTAAAAAAGGAGTATTTTTCTTATAGGCAAATGAACATTTAAATCCTGTAAACTGACCATGTGACCTTATGAACTCTCAGTTTTGACCAAACACAGGCCAGTATTGTGAGGGCACGAAACCGTTGATGAAAAAAGCAGGAATTTGAAGTTGTATTGTTAACCATTGCAGAGAGCAGATGAGCTCTAATGAAGAAGTTTTTAATTAAATAATAATAATGTTTTCTGGACAGTTGGCGATGAAAAATAATAACCAATAGAAGCTATAAATACTGTGGAAGATAAAAAGACGAAAACATCTAAATTAAAACTACAACTAAAAGCAGAAACTCAAAAAATCCTGACGGCCTATAATAAACGCAGTCTTATAACTTCTGTGAGTGACGCCAAGCCTAACTATTAGCCACACTACAGGTACGATTACACAACACTATCGTAGGCACTATCTACACTTACAGAAAAACACCAGTGATCATTTATTGAAGGAAAACCTTAAAAACTGAAACTGTGAACACTAAAACATTTATTTTAAAATAATTTGTAACAGCACGTGGTTAGTTGGTTCAGCGGCCATCTTGCCAATATAGCGTCGTTGCCTAGCGACGAAAAATAATAAGATATAGTATTAAGATTTTAAAATTTTACTTACCATGTAATGTATTGTATTTTTGTATGTATTCTCTGAATTCAATGACAGTCTCAAAGAACCCTTAAACCCTGAGATTTAATATAGTATTATAAATAATTTGTTTATTGAAACTTGTTAGTGTAAAAGTCGAATTGAGCGGTGGAGTCGACCCGACCAATACTTTGTACCGATACAAGTCGACTGTTCCTTTCTCTAAATAACTTAAACAAAAATTGTAAACCGGAGGTAACTTTATATAATTCTGTCGGACACACACATTCATATGTTTGTTTGTCATGCATTTTATTCAAGTTTGCTTTGGGGGGGGGCCTAGTTCCCGGTTTGGCCTTTAATTTACCGTGTATGAATTAAACCGGGTACTTTCAATTTAAGGTTTTACGTATGTTTTGTGTAGCCCTGAAAATTTTTCTGCATGCCCCAGGTTCTGTCAAACCTTGTCGGAGTTGGTCAGACCTGTCCGGCCCTGTTAGGGATTGATCTAAATTCTTGAATGATACCATATGATCTAATGATATCTCAGCTCTGAAGTGATTGTTCTGATGGTTTTATTTCTAATTGTTGAGTTATTGGGTCGCGCGATGGGAGTTAGACTGATTAAGATATGTTGATTTGTTTTTTGGAGAATGCGGCATGGTCGGACCATGACCTCGTTGTTGACATTGAGTTTTGAATATTGAATGATACTTGAGCATTTTTAAATTCTCTGGATTTTGAGAATTGCTTAGATGGTAATTTAATGGATTGTACTTGTTTATTGGGTGTCGTGTTATAGTATTTATTCTAGTGTTATTGTTGTTGTGTGTTGTTTGTTTGGTGAATTCGGGGAGCTGGTTCTGCTTTTCGTCTTCACCCCCTTTCTCTTGCTTCGCTAGGGGACCCTGAAGCCACTTGCATGAAGTCAAGTTCTTCCTCTTCGTTATAGTGTTCTCTTGTAAGTTGTGAATATGTGGTATTTAATTGTGTAATTCTGGCGGGGGCTTGTTACCAAAAACTGCCCAACCCACTTACCGGCATCATGCAGAAGCTTCCTGTAGTTGATGGACAAGATGAGGGCAAATTGTTACTTTTCCTTGGGATTGTCTTACAGTTATCAGACTTCCCAGGGGTGTCTGATGAGATCGTCTTTGCACTCATATATCCGTATTGCCGGGGTCCAATGGCTGAGCGGGTCACACATGCCATGCGATGTGGCGGCAATTTAGACTCATTCCATGGAGAGGTGTTGGACTCTTTTTATACTCGGCCGGCTAAGAGACCAATTACGCCTCAAACTGTTCTATTGGGTACAGGCCAAGGACGAAAGGTTGGTTGATTTTGTTTGTAGTATCAGAGATTCGGCCCGGATTTTGAAATTGGGATTGTCAGAGCTGGAAATAGTTCAAGTAATTTTGGAGGGCGTGACGTCCCAGGAAAGATCGCACTTGGTTTTCGCGGAGAGTCCGCGTTGTTTCGCTGACCTGGACCGATTGTGTGTAATGTCCAGGGCCATCCAAGCAAATGATGAATCAAGAGGTCCTATGGTTGCGCGTGACCCCAATTACCGGACTGGTGAACGACGCACCGCTCTATGACAGTACAGTCCTGGGGTTCCGAGAGTTGATAAGTCCGCTGGCGTGAGGGGTCGTAACCCCCCTAAGGTGATTTGTTTTAAGTGTAATGGGCCGGGGCACATAAGACGATTTTGTTCCGGGGTCAGGCCGAGTCCAACGTTCTCTCCCAAGGCGTCAAAGTCAAATTCAAAGAAACGGGGCAACAAGGGGAAGATAAGTCGGAGGTTGTCTTCTCCTCCCCGTCGCGGGTCTTCACAAGTACATCCCTCCAGGCAGGCAGTAGGTTCACCCTCTTCTGGCAACAAAGTCCTCCATACCATCGGTAACGCCACCTCTGTATGCCCCTTCCTGATGTTGGAGTTGAAAAGGAGTCAACTCAGAGCTTTAGTTGTCTCCGGATCAGCACGGTCCATCATTTCGTCCATAGTGTGCGAGGAGCTTGACAACAAAGGTTTACTTAAAGGGTCGGAAGAGTCTTCAATAGTGTGCTGGACGGCATCCCGGGAAATTCTGCCCATCTCCAGGGTAGTTTCCTTCAAGTTTAAGATCGAGGGATTTTGATGGGTGTGGAGCTTTTTGGTTTCTCCGGCTCTGGGAGTCGATTGTATTATTGGTGCCGACTTCATCTTTAAGAGTGGTCTCATCCTTGACATCCAAGAGCACCAATGTTATTTTAAATTTAATCGGGGAGTAGTGATTCCTTTCCTTGGATATGAGGGAACTAAGGAAGATAGAAGAGATAGAGTGCCCCGACACATCTAGAGACCATCTCAGTCCATACCAACAGTCCGCCTTACATCAGTTGTGTGAGCAGTTCCCTTCTGTATTGACGCCTACCCTTGGGCTCACATATCTCTTGGAGTATAAAAGCCACCTCACGGACTCCAAGGTGGCATGCTCCCACCCTTACTAGTTTGCCCCTCTAAAAATGGCGATTCTGAGAGAGAAGGTTCAAGAGTTATTAGACCAAGGGGTAATTGAACATTCTAATTCCAGATATGCCAGTCCAGCATTCCTTGTACCCAAGCCTGGAGGTAAGCACCGGATGGTTGTCGATTATCGGAAATTAAACGCAAACATCGAAGTTGATTCTGTCCCTCTTCCAGATCTGCATTCGGCTTTCGATTGGTTCAGTAAAGCGAGGTATTTTACCATCATTGACCTCAACGCTCCATATCACCAGATTCGACTTGCAAAAGAAAGTAGGCCCTATACGGCATTCTGTGTTCCATGGAATCTGTATCAGTACACACGAGTTCCCATGGGCTTGGCCGTGGGGGCGCAAACCCTCACTCGCCTACTTGACACCGTTTTTCACAATGTCAAGTTCAATTTTATATTTAATTATCTAGACGATTTGCTCGTGTACAGTGAGAAGTTTGAGGAGCACATGGGTCATATTCATGAGATGATGTGCAGGTTGAGGAGTGCCGGAATTACTGTCAATCCTGAAAAGGTCAAGTTTGCCCAAACTCAAATTTCTTTTCTGGGGCACCTTATTTCACATAAGGGTGTTACTGTGGACCCAGAGAGAACACAGGGCATCAGGGATTTTCCCCCACCTAAGGATGCCAAAGGCATCGCGAGATTTGTGGGCATGGTAAATTTTTATCGACGCTTCATCCCGAATGCTGCAGAAATCGCTGCCCCACTCAATGAATTACGAAAAAAGGGGTTAAATTCGAATGGGGAGAAAAGCAACAGATGGCTTTTGAAGCGCTTAAGGAGGCCATCATGTCTCCGCCTGTGTTACGGATGCCCGATTTTCTAAGCAGTTTGTCTTGCAGACGGACGCTAGTTCGGTTACGCTCGGAGCTGTTCTTTCCCAGGTTGTTGATGGTGGTAGGCAGCCAGTGGCTTTTATATCTCGGACCTTGACCCAACAAGAAAAGAAGTCATCTGTCTATGAACTAGAGTGTTTGGCAGTGGTGTACGCTCTAGATAAGTTCAGGCGTTTCCTGGAACACGCTGAGTTCCTACTTGAGACCGATAATCAGGCTCTCTCTTGGCTTCTTGCTCATCCCCGGCAACTGGGTAAAATTGGAAGATGGGTGGTGAAAATTTCATCCTTCAAATTCAAAGTGCAACACCTTAGGAGAACTCAGAATGTGGTTGCTGACGCTTTGTCCCGCATGTTTTCCCTACCCAGTGAAGTTCAATCTGAGCAACCCTGTGCCTTATTGTTAGACTTTCTGCTAGCCTTTACTGATGTGTTACCCCATCAGTTAGATGATGAAGTGTTGGGTCCTATCATCCATAATTTAAAAGAGGGTAACGTACAGGCCCATATTTCTTGTCCAAGGGCCTCCTATGTTGCAAAGAAAGAAAAGGACGCGTACCTAAAATCGTGCTACCTAGCAAGTTAGTGCCCATGGTCTTCAGCTACTACCATAATTCCCCAGTAGGTGGTCATAAGGGAATTTCAAAGACCATTTCCAGCATTAGGAAACATTTTATCTAGAAAGGCATGGATAGGAATATTGCTGCTACAGTTAAGGCGTGTCATCTTTGTGGGTTAAGCAAGCCTGCCCAAAACACTAAGTTAGGTTTCTTGTCATCGGACGTGGCGAGCAGACCAATGGAGAAGTTATTCATCGACTATGTAGGACCTCTCCCACGTAGCAATTCAGGTAATTCTTTCCTGCTTGTTTGTGTGGATGCTTTCTCTAAGCTTGTCTGGCTATTGCCCTTACGACAGGCAAACGCTCGGTTAACCAATCTAGCACTCCAGACCAAGAGTGCATTTTCATTATCTTTCAGCATTTCGGACTTCCGGCCATCATTGTCTCTGACAATGGTCCATAATTCATTTTGGGCGAATTCCGGCGAAAGTGCTTCGCAAACGAAAAGAAAGATTTTCGTGCGCACGAGCGTATCCGTGTTCGTTACAATCAAGGCCAACTCCTAATCCCTTTAAGGTTGGGGATTTATTCTACTGCCGAAGCCACCTGATCAGCTCAGCCGTGGACAGAAGAGCCGCCAAGTTGTGTTATCGTTGGTCCGGTCCATACCGCATTCTGAGGCTTGTGTCACCAGTGACGGTGAGGTTGGGAGATCCCAACAGTGATAGAGAAGTTGACCACTCACATATCCAAGTTGAAGTTTTGCCATAGGGCATAATTATGTGAGTGGTGGTAGAAAGGTTGTCCTGGTTAAGGTATTAATTTGGCTCTTGGGTTCTCAGTTTGTGAGTTGAAGGCGTCTTAGGGGGTCGGAGCTCTAGTGATCGATCACGATTCTTGCCTTTCTTTTTCTTCTGTCTCTCATCTCTGCATGCTGACTCTGATCAAGTCAGCATACAGTCACCGCACACTTATACACATACACACCCAGGTATACAGGCACTCACACAGTCAAATTCTTCCTTCTTCTTGTCTCGTTTTCCTCGGAGCCTCTGTCTTCCTGAGAGCGGTCTATTTTTCTGAGACTCCCGAGGCAGCCAACAGATGCAGTTGCGATTACTTTGTTTTTGAGCAACCAGGTTGCCCTTTTCGGGTGAGGGTGTGCTGGGGTTTGAATTTTCCCGGCGTGATTTAAACGTTCAAGGCCGCCAAAGCGCGTAGCAGCTGGGCGGCACAGCTAACTCGATTATTAAGGCCGTGTCTGCGCTACGGCGAAGCAACCTAGTAAACCGTATCAGCGGCTTGTTGTGCGGTTGATGGGTTGCTTGCCAAAGGTTATGATCGGCAATTCGCAACAGGTTGAGCTTATGTAGCAAAGTGGGATCGAAGGACACAGGCTTCTTTCTCATTTCGCCGCCAACCTTCCAATAGAGTGCCCTTCCAATAGAGTGTTCGATGGTCTGACGGCCCAGGGATAAGCGTTGCGTGGATCTTTCATATGACTTCGTAAGCTAGTAAAGGGTTTCAGGTGAACTCAATTATTTTATTCTATGTTCATTTAATGATGGGTTATGTGCGTTATATTTGTGTAAGTGTGTGTGTGGCCCACACGTTTGTAAAGCCTATTTTAATGCAATACTTTCGTATTGTAAAATTGAATTACACGTTACTTCCGGTCTGGGAACACGTGGTGACCTTGTATTTAATTGTCTTTGATAAAGTTAAAAGTATATGTTACAGTGAAAAAATAAATAAAATAAAAGTAAAGGTTTAGTTAAAATTAAATGGATAAAATAAACCATAGCAAATTAATAAGAGCAACTAAAGTGTTGATAAACACTGTGACATTGTGTGTGTGTGGTGTCTGTGTTCCGAGGCGAGAGAGTGTAGGGATGGCTGTATTCTCTGACGGCTAATCTGCAAATAAAAATGTTATAGAGTCCCCGTACAGCCGGGAGAAGGGGTATGCGGAGATAGTGACATTTACACCGGTCACTGTCTGCAGAGCAGTGCAGCAGGATGCTCCCCAAAGCCGTCAGGCACAGATACTCCTGCTACAGAACACCGAAAGACATCTGCCCGGAATGAGACTAGCTGGAACTTTGCACACTTCAAGGACCACCACCAGCACTCATCGCACACTGGTCTACATGGTACAGTTTGAGTTCTTCAACAAGTACAGGTGGGAGTGTTCCAATTATTAAACTTTAGTCAACAACTCCATATCTTCATTCCACTAAAATGCCAAAATGACGATTGATGACCAAGGGGCTGTGCGGGACGAAGGGTATGCCCGTCGCACGCTCGTATGCTGCGTCACGAGCTTCAAATAGATCTCCTGCCGCAGGTACCATAGATGGCTGGATATTAGGATGTGGCCTGCTACCGGCCGTGGGTTTTCAATTAATTACTTAATGGAGGGTTAGGGTACGCCGAGGCCGGGTCTAAGATTCACCTGGCACAGATTGGTAGCGACCGAGGGCGCTAATGAGGCGGTTGCCATAAAATCGGGCGGTGCGGCGGTAGAACTTTCACGACAGTGTCCGTATAGTGGTGTAACGACCACTTAGGCCGTTACGTAATATTTAAAAACTAGACCACTTGGCCTAGCGGAAGCGAAAAGTGTGCTGGAGCCCACAGTGACAGGACTTGCAATAAAATACTCTTGTAACCAGTAACAATTTTTATTAGTGCCATTTTCGTTAAGAACATCAATTAAGTTATCATAAAATATTTAGCTATAAGTCTTTCAAACAATTGGATTGTAATATCATTTACCTTAACAACATCAATTTAAGTTATCCCAAAATGTTTAGTTAGAAGTCTTTAAAACAATTGAATTCTAGTATCATTTACCTTAACAACATCAATTTGAGTTATCGTAAAGTATTTAGTTACAATTTTATTTGAAACAGCTGGACTTCTGGTACCCTTTTGTTTAAGAGCATTACTTTATGCTAGTATAATATTTCAGTTACAGTTGATTTAAAACAGGTCATTCGTTTATTTTAACCCTCCCAAGACAAGTAGGAGATTTGTTTTTTTTTCAGATTTATGTTTAAAAATATCATTTAGTTTGAAATATTTGAACTATATCCTTAATTTTATATATTTGAAATTAAATTAATCGACAGTGGACTAGAAATTTTTCAATTTAGTAGGCAAGAAAAAATTTAACTTGCATTTCAGATTCATAAAGGTTCTATTTAAATTAAAACATTTGTACGTTTACAGAATTAACACTGTTGCACACCACTATAGAAAAATTATTCCGATTAGCGCTTCAAGCTTCACAGCTCATCATCAGATCGGAAGATACTCCAAAAGCGCTAATCGGAATAATTTTTCTATAGTGATGTGCCACAGTTTTAATTATGTTTGTGATTATAACCACTAACACAACTTTATTAAATAAATTGTACGTTTGTAAGAAAGACAAATTTAAATCATTTGTTTTGTCTCAGATGTAAACCATTTTATTCAAATGATAAGGTCTGGAGAAAAAGTTATATTTTAAAACCGGTCCTGAGGAATCAAGTACACACACTATGAGATAACTTCTTCAAAACTTCTTCTTCTATGTATTTTAGAATTCGAAATATTTTTAATTTTAAAAATTAATTAATATTGTAGGCGTACTGTACTACTAATGAATTCAACCTGTCCGCCGATTTCCATGTTCTCCAGGTCTGGTTTCTAGATTTTAATCTTTGTTACATATATTCTGTTATTTTGTTTCTCTCTGATCATTCTTTCTGATTGTTTCACAGTCCCTTCCGCGGTAATCTCCTACCTTTCTGTGTAGGCCTCTTGTACCTGCTTCACAACTGCCTTCTTTGCACTCGATGCATGCGAGCGTTTGAAACACTTTGGAAAGAGATTTTCGTGTTAATCATGGTTTTGATCGTTCAAGACGTCATAACTTTATAGTAAAGGTTTTGTTTTGTTCTAACATTTTATACCCGTATTTCAATGTGGCGCCCTAAGCGATTACACTAAAATTTAAATATCTTATTCGGTCTTGATTACTTTCACCCATTTGGATTAACAAACATGAAGTTCAAATTGTCTCAAATAACGCACTGTAATCGCCTTCTTATTGTTTTAGAATTATATTTTTTCCTAATGGAAACTAGCGGTAAACACTGCACTGTAAGCCAGAGACAGCACTACGGTTATCCAGATATGCACTTCTCTGCAAATCTACCACTTTAAAATAACAAGTACTTATTTACTTCGTAAAAATTACACATCTATTCAGATGAACTAAATACTTTGAGCGTTAAAGTCAAATGTAAAAGTATTTAATTGAAAACGGTAGTGGATGACAAATTGTATAGCGGAGAGGAACGCATTAAGTGACGAAGGCGACGGAGCCAGGTTTTTAATGTCCATTACTCGGTCCTGGTTTGGCACCACTAATTAAAATCTATCGCGACCCTTCTCCACGCTCCCGGCCGCCTCCTGCAGCGCCATTCGCGTTCTGCACTTACACTGTACTGCAGCTATTTTTGACATCTTGTTTTAATAGATTAAACAAATTCAATAATGTCTTCAGTTAATTAAACTTTTGTTATTAAAAGGGGAAACAAGTATTTAAACTTTAGTGTCTTACAATGGATAACATACCTTGCTTCCTTCCTGCCTTTGGTATCGTTCACATTACATTTAAAAAAAGGTGTTTACACTCTCACTTGTATCTCCTGTATTTCACTAGTTTTCTTAATTTGTTGTTTCTTCTGTATTGACTTTTAGAAAGCATTAGTATTCCTAAATAATGAAACAACCTCATTCGTGTACGGAGTAATCATAGTTTTCAAAATCCATTAATCCTGCTGTTGCACTATTTCTCACTCTATTCCAGAAAGAAACTTGACTAGGCCTATTACTTTTCTATTTATGTGTTACTTTTTTCCTGAATATAATGTAATATAATATCAAAGATAAGCCATCCAAACTCCTTAATATTAGTAAGCTCCCTTTGCGTTAGCTGAGAAACACGACGAGGATGATCATATATCATTTCTCTTATGTTATATTTTCTTGATAATTGATAACTGAACAGTAAGTTACGTAAAGTTTTTTTGTTTTGCAAACAAAGCTTACAAAATTCATGTAAACATTCCAAAATACACAATAGATGTTGACAGGTAGTAATTTTGTAACATTTTTAAAAATATCGAGGTGCGAATTTTGAATAAAATTCTCATAATTATATGCCCCAATTCAAAGTTTTGAATCTTTTCAAAATTTTTATCCTTTTATAGGATTCTAGTGTTGTAAAATTTTGATTTTCCAAAACTGAACATTATAGGCTATTCACATTTTGGTTAAAATTCTTTTTAGTTTGATGTCCCCATAGATCTTGCATTATTTCAAAACTTTAACACATCACATTTTTCCTCCCACACCCCTATTTTGGGGGGGGGGACAACTTCAAGAACAACAGGAATTTGTAATGCCTGATAAAATTATCCAGATAAATAAATTATCCTGATAAATAGTCCAGATAAAAGTATGGACAGGAATGCTAAGTTTTTTAAAATTCGGTTGATGCATTCAAAAGTTATCGTGAGACGTCCTCCAGAAAGACAGATAGGCAGATGCTAAAAGGTGGAGTTGAAACTCAAAACTCGCTTCAGGCTTGTTGAAAAAAATACATTTTTTTGTGACACTTCACTTTCCCATTGTGCTTCTTTTAAATCACGTTTCTCCAATCTAACAAATCTAACTGCTAGAAACAGCTCTTAAATACATTTATTCTTATCGTTCTATTTCATGTATGCTTTCTATATAAATTTATAAACATATATGAAACAATAATGAACATTAAAACATTGTGTAAAATTAAATTAAAACAATACGGATGTCCTTTGGTATATGTTAATCTACAGCATATTCCTTTGTAATTGCCAGTATATTTGTCCTTCACAACTGTGTAGTAAATGCTATGAATAGTATAAATATACTTAAATTTAAATTACAGTAACACGTACAATTTTCTCACATCTAATACATAATTTACATCGAAATGACCCTTAAGTCTTATCTTAACAGCTTTGTGCTTATTATTACAGTATTAATTTAATGAAAGGTAGCGTAATATTCTTCTTCTTTCTCGAATATGTTTTTGCAGCAAACATTTTCATTTAATTCTGTTATTATTGTTGTTCCTTGCGGGGCTATTAGGCCGTGGTCTAATACTGTTTTCAACAACAGACGTTCCGGCCTCACCATTGGAGTCCATCTTCAATGCTAGTTACTAACGATCAACGTTTGGCAATGAACAACAATATTAACAGAGATGACGCAGGCCGTGAGAGTCTGAGACAGCAATTTTCATTTAATGTTTCCGTTTTTCTTTTGTAACACTATTTACGTATTTCTTTAACTTTTTTCTAACTCCTGACGATCAAAATTCCTCTACTCTTTACACCTTTTAATAATGTTTATCTATAATTTGTTAACTGATTAATTTAATTTGTTATTGATTGTGTATTTCTTTCATAAATTTTCGTTGTTTATTCTTGCATAATATACAACTAAAGGAAAGACCAAATCGCCTAGTGTTTAAAATCTGCAGGTACATCAACTTACAAATCATGGTCAGTAAAGATTTAGTCTTTTATCCGAAAAATTAACATTGCTTTTGGTTTAAGAAAACACTGCACAAATGATATGTTCCGACTGCAGTAGCCAGAAGTGGAATACCACATGGATACATGTGCACAGCTGTTTCGTGTGTGTCCATTGCGCGCGTGTATTCAAACAATAGCCACCGCATTCAGTTTAATAAAAATAAGTCACATACGCTGTGATCGAATTCATCTAATCGAACACTCGCCTCTAATGTTTCTATTCACATACTACATCTAAAGTAATTCAAAATGTAGTGTCATTTAAAACGTGCTAGCAACAGTTTCTGGAACACATGTTAATAATTTAACCTTAAATAAAAATATGATGGGCCATTGAGTTTTAGCGATGTACTCAGCGCACGGAGTGCTAATTAAAACATCTTATCATAATGCAGCACACAAATCACTTCTAGTACAGAGAAACACTTGGTTTTAATTAAATTAATTTGAAATCTTAATATGAAACGTTATACTCTGTTTTTTCCTAGGCAAAAATATTTTACGCCGCAAACTGCTGAATCTGTAACACGCCCCGTTCAGGTATCAAGGTTTAGGATTGGTCTGCTTTGTTTTTTTTTTCTTCAACACCATTATCATAATAAAAAGTCTTGGAACTAACGAGATTGCTTCACTGCCGTTATGAACTCCAGAGCGAAGATTAAGCCGCGAATTCCCATTAAATTAAAACCTCCCGCTGTAGTTCACCGTTTAATTTTTTTTTATCTTTGAGCTGTTGCCTCAGTCATGTAACTGGGGGGTTGCATTGCGCCCTCGGGACTAATTGGCGTTAATACCTTCCCCATTGCGGACTGCTTCTTCTAATGAAATCATACTTAATATAATGTTGCAAGTTTTATATTCTTTGTATTGAGTTAACAGTGCTTGTTTAATAAAATAAAAAAAATTCGTTAGCAATTATTTTTGTTTTTTAATATTGTGTATTTCTTATGCTGAATTATCCACATAGACAATTATATTAATAGCTTTATACTTGACAGGGTTGTATTCTCTGAAAATAAAAATAAATAAAAATAGTTTGGCTTAAGAAGCCTACGTTTCATAACAGAAATAGTGAAATAGTGTCCATTCAAAGCTGCAGAAGTGATAAAATGACAGCGTTTGATTGAACGCTTATCAAGGGAGAATGCTTTGCTTTGTATATTGAACGAGCTTTATATACATGATTACAAGAGACGTAAGCGATGCGGAGATGTTTAAGTTTATAATTCCAGTTTTGACAACAACAAAGGATTTCTTGTAAAATACACGTGTTCCGTTTCTTGTTTGGTGTTGCGCTGTTAATCATTGATAGTGTTGACCAGCATTACTACGTTTTGCTCCATTCCAAGCGCCTTCAATTTATAGGACTACGCTTACTTTCCTTTACAACATTTATTAATTTATTTATTTTCAAACTTTCTTATTACTATTACTGTTACCTTATAGTTACTTAACTTGTTCCTCTTAATATGTATCCAAGTCATTTAACATTCCGTTTTAATATTGTTCCTATTAGTGCGTTTTTTCCACTTCATCTTAGACAAATCCATTTTTCACAGACAGATTGCAAAACAATAACAATGTAAAAGATTAACGAAACATTTTGTAATCACAAACAATGACGACATAAATAAGATTTTAAACAAATTTACATAACAATAAATTCTTACTTACGTTTTGCAATAGGCAAATTTTATTTAATCAGGTAAGTGTCCAAAACTAACTGTGACAGTAAGTTATTACACCCATTACCAAATACATTCAGTTTTTGTTTCATCCGTTTTCTGTGTGCACTGTGTTTAATCGTCTAACGGTCTGTTATGGAAAAATAATCACCAACGTCTTTGATGGGATCTGGATTTACTGCAAATTTAAATGAGGAAATCCTTGCAGCTGCGCAGCAAAAACCTTGCCTATTTTTTGCATAGGCCTACTCTTACTTTCAATATATTTTTAAGATTTTACAAATTGTTATCGTTTAAGAATGCTTGGTTTGAAATTGACTACTAAACTTTTATATTAACCAAAGTTAATTTGCATATTTATAGTTTAGGACACTACATTATAACAATTCGCGTGTCTATCGACGGCAGAAATTTATTTAAGTTTATTTAAAAAAATAATAAACGAAATTATTGCTTAGTATGGTTCCTATCGATTATTACTAAATCGAACGACCCTGCTGTGTAGGCTGTCGCAGCAGTAGGCGCGAGACCTTAAAAGTTGTGTACACTAGAGTTAAATGTTAAAGCACACAGTAATGTTGGTTGAGGGCAATCTGGTGGCTTGTGGTCGATTTGCTCTACACGTGTGTGAACTGCTCCCACTGCTGGCGGCTCAGAAATCAATTAATGTGATACTGCCACACTGACACCTGCTTAACGCACACCCTATTTGCTTTCGATATTTTCATATCCTTACAACAATATTTGACCAGACTTTAATTATGAGATTGCTATGTTGTTACGACATTCCCTTTTTTACTTCGCATAACTCTTCTGCTACAGGTCCAGTAATAAGTCTTGTATCTTATGCTATAATATTGTAATTTGTGGTATTTTTATAAAATAAGTACAAAACATAGGCACCCTAATCAAAATTCTACTATGTTCAAAAACATAAAAATATTAAAAACGTTTACGTTAAGTGCGAATTATTATAATTTTTTTTATGAATGTCTAGTTGTAAGAAACAAATGTTTGCAGAATTTCTTCTTTAGCGGTTTAAAAATTAATGTTTTCAGTTACATAACTTTTTTCTGTCTGAAGTATTTACTTGTACATGCAATATATGCAACGTAAACAATCCATCATCATCATTGACCACTGGATAAATTATGAGAGACTTGAAAAATACTGTAAAGGAATTTGGAAGTAATGTGACGTAGACAAAGACAGGTTAAAAGTGATATAGACATATAGTGATAGTGATATAGGTTGAATACAACTTGACTTTACGTAAACAATGAAACGCTGAATGTGAAGATTATGCTGGAAGTAAGAATGATGGTAGGTTGTAAGTTGTGCTTTTCTATTTCTAAAAAATAAAGTAATATTAATAGTGCATACTTTATGCTAAAAATTGTATTTTAAAAGCAATAACTAATTAATATCACGTAAATGAAATGTTTAATATATTATACTGTAATATATTGAATTGACTTCTAAAATTTTTTAGTTTATTAATTTATACCTGATGATGATAGTTAAATACTGTTGAAACGTTGTAATTCACAAAATAACAAAATATATTCTTGTACAAAAAGGATTATTATTAATAATAATAATATAGTATAATAATATAAACAAATTAAGTTTTCTATAAAATAATATTTATATAGGCCTAATATTAGGCCTATTGGAACGTGTAGATATATCAAAATGTAACATTGAACTAAAATAATAATAAATTTTGATCTGCGTAAATGTTTTACAAAGTCAAATATAATGTCGAAAGCAAAAAAAGTTTTAGATTCTTATTAACAAAAAATGTTAATTAAAGGCAAAGAAGCAAAATGAAACAAATTTCACAAAAATAATCATGAGAAAATGAGCAAAAATCATGTCAGAGAAATATCACCTAAGTCTGTTAATGCTCTTGTCTAACAAAAGGATGATGGTCTAATCCATGAGTTACAACAAACAAGATTTTGCGTTTTCAGCACCTAACACATGTTAGAGAAGCGGAATCCGCTTTATTTTAAACTGCAAGAACAAACCCAATACAAACTTATTAAGAGAACGTCACTTTTCTTCATTCCCGACAAAAGAAATGAATGAATCAGTATTGCGGTAAACGTCGATTTTCCATTATGACGGAAGAAATATATAAAAATAAAACATCATACACAGAAAAACCAGAATACCGTTGTTACCAGATGAACTAAAGCCTGATAATTGTATATCAGGTATTGTAAAATTACCTATGTTACCTAAGGCAACATAGGTAAACTTAGGTACATATGTTTAAACATATTTACTGTGATAAACATACTGAACAGTGTGTACAGTTTTCTAAAAGAACAATTTATATAAATTTAAAATTTTCGTTGAACTGTTATTTATAATGCACTGACAAATGTGCTCCCTTCTGTTTATAATACTGAATTCTTGTTTTTACAATAGCATTTCCTTAAAGCTAATAGCATTACTTTTTATGCTTAAACTACATGATTCGGTACGTATTTTTGAAAGCAGACTTTTATGGAGAATGAAACCAAACTTATCAGTGGTAAAAATTAATTTTCCTTTGCTGCAAATGGGAAAAATATCGATTAAGCAAAAAAAAAAAGATTGTGTAAAATTTAGACAAGCGTCTCAGCGATCATGTCGTAAATAATAAATCAAGGATTGATGTTCGTTAAATAATTCTGTTTCAGAAGCGAATTTCAAAAAGGCAATCTGATAACGAGTCTGATGCATACATGCATACTAAATTAAAGCAATAAAATCCGCCATGATTGGAAAAATACAGTTCCAATTCGTGAATCAAATAGGCAGGAAACGAGTTATTAAAAAAATTATATATATATTTACGTTGGTGAGACTAAAAAAACACAATGGGGCCGATATGACGCGTTATGGTCGGGGTTTTATTTATACCTCCCCATTGCGGTCGGCGTGTTGATAAAACACTGGGCTCACTTTTTCAAGTTATTTATCGCGATGAAAAACATTGATAGGGTCCGAAAACCGCGCTTGCTTGACAAATGACTAACCAGCCGCGCGATTCATCAATTTTATTTCCATCCCTTCTTTTTGCGGGGGTTACATAGCGCCAACATGATAACAGCGACACCCTCGTTATACGTGGTGCACCGAACAGACAAAGGAGAGCTTTCTCTCACTTGCTCGCACGTGCACGCTCGTCCTTGTACATCAGTGTACTCTGAACGCGGTGTTATCTTGTATAGAAAATAAAAGCGACTTGAAGAGTTTCGATATACTTGGAGTATCGAGTAGCAATGTAAACTCCATTGCTATGTTTAGAAATATAAATAATTTTGCTTTTGTATTGTTTACCTGCATTTGTCGGATTTTTAGCTGCTGTCATAAACTTATTATTTGTCTCGTAAACGATTTATTTTTATTTAGAATCTAAATGAAAATGCTACGATACCGTTACAACGAATAATTTTCTTTTAACAATGAATAAGTCATAAGGAGATAGCGTGTGCCCTCGCATGAAATAGTGGTACTTCACTTAGCTTAAGTAACGTATGTTGCAAAACAGGACTTTTCTGATTTAAGAAACGTATGTGGTTCCGGTATATAAACGATCCTTCATTACACGTTTGATTCAATCACTAGGGACGTTCAAAAATATTTAACAGGGAGATACTGCACCAAAGACTGACTTGTTTCTTTATGTAAGAATAATTAAATTAAATGCATTGCACGTATCAATGATTGTAGTGATTTATGTCAATTAGATAAGTAATTGTGTTGTATTTATAGTTAAAGTAAGGACGATAACTTAATTAGGTAGCGACATGTTTGTCACTACATTTGATGAAGAGTAATGCAATTATACGTAGAGAAGAGGGTGGCAGCCCCACAGTTATCAGATACAACATTAATATCTGGCGTTTAATCAGATTCTCTCTCTCTCTCTCTCTCTCTCTCTCTCTCCCTCTCTCTCTCTCTTGCTCTCTCCGTGCTCCTATTTATTCACTCAGTCACTGTGCTCATGTGTTACAATTTAATATTAAGCTTACATACTGTGACGAATGGCTAAGAGCGAATCAGGGGTTCGTAATCCTATTAGCAGTTGACTCTTTGTGGTATTTTGTTTGGAGGGGAGTGTCAAACCATATGTGATACTATGGGCTGCCCATGTTAATGTTAATGCATCCGATGTGTACCGATTGGATTGCACTTTCACGTTAAATTCGTATATTTTGTGTGTCTGAAACAGAGTCCAGAGTTTTAGTGTTCGTCCACGGTTTCAGACTAACAAAACTTTAGTCTAATTAATGTTAAAATCCACACTGAATACTGTCAGAATCAATATGGATTTCCTCTTAACCGCTTATGTCTATACAATCCGTTCTTGTAAAAAGCTTATTATTAATTTGGGCTGACGTCTACGATAAAGCAGTTACATAGGCTATATATTGAAGCCATCTGTTAAAATACTCTAGTAAAGTGACGAAGCTTAACGTGTTTCACACTGTAATGTATACTCATGATATACTCGTATTCCAAAAGGATTTAGATTATTTTCTATTTACAATTAACAAGCCATCTTTTTCCCAGTTAACTATGGTCTCAATTTTAAATTAAACTTGAATTAATCACTTCACGGTAATTTTAAACTATCGTAATGATAAACTGTCGTTGTTAGTATTAACCACACATGCTTAGAATTGGTCGTTTAAAACATGTACGAGTTACTCAGCCGGGTCACCGGGTTGCCCAGCTTTCGTTATTGGAATTAAAGCTTATTATTGTGTAGTTTGAGATTATTTAAAATTGATTTAATTAAGTTGTAGCTGGAAAAGACATTTATTTCCGCCATTCTGTTATCTTCGACCAAGGTTTAAACAAATTGTCACATTTTAACAGCACTTTTGAAACGTTTAGATGGAAATAAGTTTACTACTGGAAACCGGAAAGTGATAATTTTACATAATTGTAGACAAAGTTAAGAAGATGTCAGTTTTTATTGACACAAATGTTTAAAAAATTACAATCAGTAAATCAGTTACTATAGGCTATTTTAATTATTGACTTATTAAATCGACAAAAACTCTTCTTGAAACTACTCGTTTCGTAATAAAATACTCGTAAACGAAAAACGCTTGTCATATGTTGTTGCACCGAATACACAGGACAGAGCTTTATTTCTCTCTCGCTGGCTGTGCGCAAGCGTTTTGAACGAATAAAAGTAAATAAAAATCGTAGTAAACGTCTTTGTAGTGGATTGATTAAAATAAAATAAAATCAATATTATTAACAATGATTTAACAGAAAAATAACATAAAATTTAAAAAATTTTATGTTAGGGATCCTCCTCGTTAATTTTTAAGAAATTGTAACATGCTAAGCCTTTTTACTGGCATCTCGAAATATTTTTGAAATTTGTTAAATTTTTTAAGCTGAAAATACAAAAGAAACACTTGAGGGTGTCCATAAATGTTTTCTGGTCATTGGGAGAATATCACCCAGTCTACGCTTACAACTCCCAATTTGATGAAAGGGTAAGTGCTAAAGCTTTTAATAGCTTTCACTATTTGCACAATTTGAAATGTGTAAATTGTGTCCCTGAATTTATATGTTTCTGCATAGGTAGGCCTATACGCTGATATGCGTCACTATAATAAATACAGGAAATATAAATCCGGCAATAAAAAGCTGTGCATGCACTGACGAATTACTGCCAGCCCGTACAGGCCTACTGACAGGCTCGCAGCACACGCTCCTACACTGCGAGTGCTCAATTACACGTTTCACATATGAAACTGAATAATTCTTCTAGCGAATCATAAAATTTATACAAAATACGGTTGAACGGGTATTTGTATCTTTAAATTATTAAAATGTTTATAATTTTTTGCTTCTGGTTACCACATGTACAATCGTAGACGTCGTGTTTATTTGCTATAAACAAATATAAAAAATACCTCCTCCCTCTTCAGCTATCATTTTCATTTATAGAAAATTACCCTCTCCCCATTCAACTACCCTTTTTATTTATAGATATTTTATCTACCTTTCTATAGTGGACTATTATGACCTTCTTTTCAGGATACTTTATTTATCAAAATTGAGTACTTTACTCTTGTTAAAACGTAAAACGTTGCTGGTAAACTACCCCTCCCGCTTAAAGGATCTTCACCAGAATAAATAGACCTTGAGTCCTACACAACTCGAGCACATATGCAAAAAATTATTTGATTCTGTTTGAATTTGCGGCAGTTATCGTTCGCTATAAAACAAATTCTACACACAGATAGACACAGACACACACAGAGACACTTTCCGGAAAATGACTTTTCTTCATGTTTTGAGAGTAGTACAATCAGAATCAGCCCTTATATCGAACACGATTTTTTCGTGATCACCATACTTCCATTTCTTACGGAACATGGAAGTAATATCCTTATTAAAATGACAATGGCGCTTTCATGAATATTTTATTTCTTTTAATAACAAGGAAACAAATTAAATTAAAATTAATTTATTTCAAAATAAACCTTGGTTATCGAATACTCTTCAGCTTGTTTTAAATATACAAAAACACCAGTTTTTGGATATCATTTATGCGAAGGTCTGTCTCAAAACCACAGTGTTAATAACTCAATTTTAATTTTTCAAAATTAACTTTTAATTTTCAATTAGCTTCTCACTGTGTCACCTGGTATATCTGCGATTCGTACGGTCGAAATTTAAACTTTACATAAAATATGTAAACTGTTTAGTTACCGACAGTTCTTGAATATATTTTTATGTTACTATTTGTTAGGTAAGCCTACTTATGTCTTCGTTAGTACAAAGGAAGTCACGTTGCAGACTGTAAACACTGGGACAAACACGTAACGTATACATTGTACTAGTGGCCAAGATATATCCCGTCCAGAATGACAGTATGAGAGGGCGAAGTTGATTCCATCCTAAAACACTCAGTGTGTACGGAATGAAGTGATGTCCAGGGCGTCCGCCTCATGACACTCTCTCTAGTCCAGTCAGAAAACTGTGAGGTTCAAGGTTCTTTTACGCTACATTCTTCAAATGATTCTTCAAAATTTTTATTATCTTGCTTAATACATCATATTTGTTGTAGCTGGAACTACACATACGTGCAGCCCTACAGAATCTTGGTTAATTCACGTACACAATGAAAACGAAGTGCGGGTTGTCCGGATATATTCCTAAATCTATACTGAATCCATTGTAGACGGGGCGGGACACCACAAGAAATCTAATAACATGGTTTGTATATGGAGCCAACCACTCGTTAACTCTAGCTCTCTCCACACACACACACACACACACACACACACACACACACACACACACACACACACACACACACACACACACACACACACACACACACACACACACACACACACACACACACACACACACACACACACACACACACACACACACACACACACACACACACACACATTAATGCGTACGATTCTCCTCAATTAGTTACGCAAATTGAAGGAAGAGTATAAAAGATGGGGATTAATGACGAACATAGAAAAAACCCAGTATCTGCGTGTCGGAGAAGAAACAACAGATTTAATCTTAGAAAACAACGAACGTCTAACAAAATGCAACAGCTACAAATACTTAGGAATAAACTTTAATGAAGAAGGAACAGATGATGTTGAAATAAAATAAAGAATAAACAAAGCAAAACAAATAATTAGATAATTAAATAGGCTTCTACGTAGCACGGAAATTGGAAAAGAAAGGAAGAAAATAATATACGCCAGTACGATTAAAAATACGTTGATGTACCGATCCGAAACATGGAGAATAAAAGAACAAGTAACAAAAATTTCCAAGCTACAGAAATGTAGCTTTGAGACGAGCTGCTACAACTTCAAGGCTAGAGCGAATACGACGTGAAACGATCAAAGAAGAAATAGGCGTACAAAAGACAATCATCGACTGTATTGAAGAAAAACAACTAACCTGGTACGGACACGTACAAAGAATGGGACAAGACGGAACACCAAAGAAAACAATGAGATGGATACCTAGAGAGCACAGAAAGAAAGGAAGACCCAAGAAAAAAACATGGATAGAGGGCATAAGAAGATCAATGACCGATAGAGGACTAAAAGATGAAAACTGAAACGACAGACAGCAATGGAGGTTAGGCATCGGACAACGTCGTAGGACGTTTTGACCCCGAATTAAAAAAAAAGTTATTAAGTTTGAAGAAAGTTCTACGGAAATGAGTATAAAAGCTTAAATCAATTCTGCTTTCTAGTTCACTAGTGATTCTGCTAATCAAGTAAAATTTTACTACAGCACACATAAAAATTTGATCATTAACAGTTTACTCTATGGGATTAATTGCATTAGTCAAGAACTCGAAGATTGATGTGGAGTCTTTGTTCCCAATTAAGGATGTTTTTGTATTCAAAAACTTGGAACGGAAAACAAAGTTTTTAATAAACTTGTGCCTCACAGATGATTGCTGAGCTGAAACAGTAGTGAACTCGAGAATAAAATAAAAAACCCTGGATTGCAGAGAAGCATGGAAAGCTAAGAATATCTTAGAAGACAGGAAATAAACAGTTACTTAATAGAACTTGAACAAATGATATCATTTAGAGAATTAAGAAAACAACATAAAAATATAAAACTTAAAAATTGAAATAAAGTTTTTATTATTTCACTTATGACTCCAGTTAAATGTAAGCTTCCTTATGTTGACTCCTCTACTTACGAAGGCCTATCATTTCTCCATTAAGTCTGACGCTACCCTTTTATCCTTTTAAGTGGTGTTAATAAGCCTTAGGCTCTTAGTTTTGCTGGAATTCCTAACAGAATGAAGGTAGTTAACATCTTGTTCCAGTCTACGCTGTCGAACGCTGTATAGTAATCTATGAAAGATTACACTGGTTACACAAGTTGAAATTATACTCTCAGGCTGTTTCTGTATTTGTTCGAGTGTAAGAATCGTCCACTGTACAGAATATCTAGGCTATGCATTCTAAATTAACATAACCTCGCTGAGTGTCTCCAATGTGTAGAATTAACCTGTGGTATATAATCCTGACATATCAAATTTAATAGCATAATGCACCTGTAAATGGGGAAGTTCATCTTGTTCTCTTTTTTAAGAGCTGGTTGAATAATACCGCTTTCCAGTCCTCTGGTATTGTTTCTTAATTCCATTTTTTTTAACAAGTCGAAGGATTCTCTATCGTAGTAATCTTTCCCCCATTCTTAAATAATCCTCCAGTTATTCCACCTCTTCCGGGCATTTTGTAGTTTTCAGATGTTGTATCAACCAACCCGTTCTCATCGATAAAGTTCTCAACTTACCATCTAAAAAACTTGAAAAAAGTAGTTTTTCAAACGATGTAGTACAGAAGGAATTATGTAGGATGTAAGAAAATGAAAAGTTCTGATCATAAATTCTGATCGTATGGTTAACTTTTCTATTTTCTTTTCCATTTTATTCGTTTCAACAAATGAAATAAACCACTTAATAGTATTTCTGTGTGGAGTAGTACAAAATAAATCACAATTTAATTTTTAAAAATAGTCTACTATTTTTAATTTAAATTATAACTATTTATTGTTTGCTTGCAATTATTAAATTGTTCTCCTTTTTTGTACATTGTCTGTAACTTTACATATAAGTATTCTACGAAATATACTAATAAATAAATAAATATACACACACGTGTGTGTGTGTGTGTGTGTGTGTGTGTGTGTGTTATGTACATTTTATGTACCTACAACTGTTTTCTTCATATTTTATGAAGTAGCCTATCATGATAACCTTCTAAACTACATTTTTGAAATTTTTTCTGTTACCAAGCCCCACAAACAATGTCTGCATTATAGTATCAATACTATAAACATCAAAAGTCACGCTTATGCAGGATCTCAGGAGCATACATCCGTTTTTTTTACTCACTTCAGAACTACAGATCATATATGTAGGCCTACATATAAAAGCAACACTGATATATCCTACACGCAGTATTAATAAATACTCTGTGTTTACGTATACTGTAAAATATTTTGTCTATGTCTTATAAAACATCTCATTAAATTAACAGATGTCTGCCAATGCTATCCAATGAATTTCCAACGATGTGCATTTTGTCCAGCATGAGGATGAGGTAAATACATTCGAAAACGACTGTCAGCAACCATTAGAAGAAGTGGATTGAAAACACTTTTTTCTTAGATAATACTTTTACATCCGCTACTATCTAAATATTATATAATATTAAGAATACGTAAATAATTGTATTTAAATAAAATTTAATAGACTTTGTACAATGCAATTTTTATTTTATAAAATACAAAAATTTAGGTTTTGGTAAAAAACGAAGATTTGATCATTCGAAATAAGCCTATAGCCTATTGAATTTTCAAATCGTAACCGCACTGATTTTTGTATGTACATTACATAGACTTATACTACACAGCTTATGTGTGTATGCGTGTTTGAGCGTATTTCTAACACACTCATATACGCCGTACCGCAGGTGCATAGAAGAGAACTCGCAGGCACGCACACACTCAGAACATTCTCAAGGGACGCGTGAATGATTCACAAGTTCAGAAGCGTTTATTCGGAATAACAAGTGGAATATTCGATAACGTAATGTTACGTACAGTGTACAGATATGTACGGTATAAATAACGGTAACGTATAGCCTACCCTGTTAGCCCGTTTTATTAGGAGGGGGGAAGGTCCGTGATGTAGTAATTTTTTATCCTTGCATTATAGTATATGGAAGCTAAGTGTGACACAATATAATTGCATTATTGGCTGTAATTCAGACGTGAATATAGAAGTCAACAATATGTAATTACTTTTCCTGTATCCACTTTCCTTTCATGAAAGGAAAAGTCACATAGAGTATACACTCGCATCTGTATGTATAATATGATGCCTTTATTACAAATTAAGAATTATAAATGAAGGAAGGAAGGGTATAGTGCAAGGTATACAGCGAATATTGTTTAATTACGTGGATAAAACGAGAGAATATGAATTAAAAAAGAAAAAACTCTAAAGCAGATATGGCGAAAGGCGTTTGAAAAACGTGGATACAAAAATTAAAAAAAAATAGTTGAGAGTAAAAATTATTGGTTGGAGCAACAACTATACTTCTTGGCTAGGAGTAGAAACAAATTGGAAAAGCACGGGACCCAATCCAGTAAGCCGAGCTTAAGGGACATACGATTGTATAGGTACGTATAACGCACCAATTGTGTGAAAAGCTCTCTAACACCTGTTAAAGTAAATCGTATATCGGAAACTTCAAATAGAGTTCAGGTACTTAAAACGAAATTTACAATGGAACTGGTGATAGTCTACTGACCTGTATGTTATAACATAGAATAATATAAGTAATAAGCAAATTCGCCTGCACTAAGGAAGAGTTACTAGACACACTTATTGTCAGACTTCGTTAAGTTTAAAATTCTAAACAGTCGTGCGACTGTAAGGCTCTGCATTCATAAAATTAGCCTTACACCTTTTTAAAGGATAAACTTGCCTGCTAAATCCCTTAACATAAATAAAAATCTCTTTAAGCGCGTCTTTATTATAATACCGTGATAATGGTCAAGATGAAAGAAAAATATTAAGTTTTTCGGACCAAGGGATGTAACTTTAATGTTCACTTATTAGTGAGAGAGGGTCATCAAGCGGGTTGTGTTACCGTACTTTCATAAATACCTACCACAAATCTCTCCCGGGACACTTTGTTGCTGTTGACATATTTTTCCGCACCACTGAGCGCCATATTTACATTTTTATTGAAAGCGAGACACAGGGCTTTATTCAATTATCTGCCTAATCCTCCAATTATAGCGCGGGACGGCTGTTGCTATGGTTACGGGATGAGGTGACACCATCTTCCCCCTCCTCCCGGCTTATCTGATTTTACCCTCTATACTATACAATGTCTTGCTTACAATCCCGCCATCTTGCGGCTTGTTTCCTACCCCCTTGCCGTTAGTGAATATGCAAATACTTTACAACTATTGTAACTAATAAAACACGAATACACCCTCTTCTTAGCTTCAACCCTTCCTCATAAAAGTTTACAGTTATTCATTTCAACCCTATTATATAGTTGATTTTAATTCAGATATCTGAAAAAATAACTAATTAAAATAATAATAGGAAGCTCTTCTGAGCACCATAAACTGTCTGACTCATCATTTCTTTTTTATAGTAACTAAGGGAATACTTTTTAATTTTCTAGTTTTTTTTAAATATAGATAGAAATGAGTCTTGAAAAAATTTTATTTTTTACTGAAAAAAATGCATTCAAATATTAAATAAAAGCATTTACCAATAATGAATTTACTAATATAACTGGCTACCTGATTTTCTCGTAAACAAGAAGTGAGTACTATAAAAAAAAAAACTTTTCACAATGCGTTCAGTAGTATTGTTACTGAACATACAGACGTCAAGCTTGACAACCAAATTCTGATATAATGACGTCTAATGCTTACAATTAAATAAATAAAATTCCTTTCAATTGAAATTATTAATTTATGATAAGCATAAGGCTACTGAAATAAGCATAAGCTCAATAGCAGTGCAAGCATTGCAAGCGCAGTGATTCGTTTAACATACGGGAAGGAAGGGATTATTTAGTGCTAACCGTAAACAGTCTACTTAGTTCTGTACTAGTGAGGGTCGGCCCCGCCCCACGTATCAACTGCATAATCCTAATTCAGACCCTTACTGTAATCAATGATCCCTCCGTTCAGCTGTTTCATTATAGATTCCATATTTACAAACTATTCTAAGCACTATCCATTGTCATCCTATTTTTTTAAAGAGTTAACTTTTAGAACTCTAGTTACAAGCCCTACAGAAACCTTTACTACATAAAACAAAGGATTTAATATGGCAAAAATTTATTGTATTAAAGCTATTTACTTAAAATGACTTAATCGTAACGTGTATGGAGTTATCCAAAAAACATTAGGCCTAATGGATTGTTAAATAACTTTATATAAAGCACAGTTCAAATAAGTAATGTGGATTGTTTTCATAATAAAGCAATATGTATCAGTGTATCAATGTCATTGTAAGTCTATGTATGGTTCGTATGCTACAATACCACTGTACATTATGGTTGCTCCATGTCGCAACAGTACGGTCCAGACGCATGTCGCATGGGCTAGTCGTGTAGCGTCTGGTCTGCCGTAATAACGCAGGCTAAAAGTGACTAAGTTTAATCAACCAGCCAACAGTGTAAAACAATACAGTGGGAGCTAAATAATAATATTATATTTTCCATTGCACTGCGCCCTTTATTTCTTATATTTTTTGTGTGAAAATTTTACGTGACGAATTTTTGTTGTAAGAAGACAAGAAGCTTCAGAACGTATTTGAGTAACATAAGTCCAATCAATTGCTGTTTCCATATTTAGATGTAAAAAAACACAGTTTAATCTACATAGACTTGGTCTGTAACTCGGACTATAAATCGAAGATAATGCCTGAGTTTTTTGGAAGGGTGAGAATCCTTGGAATTCCCGCCATTTAGGCTCCTTTGTGAACTCACTGAACAAACAGGTGACTGCAATTGGGAACCTATAAAGAAGTTTTTCAGTAGTCGTCTTTACATGTTCATCATCGGTTCTTACAATAAAACATGACGGATACTTTACACGGACTATTCTTGGTTCATTTTTTCAACGACTTCCATTTTCAACGACTTCCATTTCAACGAATTCCATAATTTTCACTATTTCACTAAAAATTAACACATCGATTCTGGTAGTGTAACGTATTCTATAGGCCAATGTTACGACTGCATGCCTTAGGTTTTCCGTCTCAACAATTTCCTTTAACTTCATCTACACATTCAAATACGGGCTTCAGATAGACGTAAACACTTTGTTATGAAAACCTTTTATTGCAAAAAAATTATTTGCTAGACACATAGTACATATATAGTACTAAAACTCGGCAAATTTAGAACAGATTCTTGAAAAACTCTCATTAACTTAATCACAAATTGTTGTCTGAAAAAATAACTAATTTTCATTATTACAGTACTGATACAGATGCAACGTAAATAGTTGTACATAAGTTTGTAATTAATAACGTTCAAAAATAAACAAATGTAGAAAAATGATAAAACCGTAGAAAAAAGAATAAAGTTGAAAGACGGTAGGCCTACAATGAAAATATACAGGCCGAGTAGATGTAGGCGTTCAGAATGGAAACGGCTGTTCTTTTCTGTATTTACACAAAGTCACGATCCAACAAATTTTAAAACTTTTTAAATAATTGGCAAAAAAAAGAAAAAAGAAAATTGTCTTATTGTTTTTAAACAAAAATACAACAGGATAAAAATGAAACAGGCTAAAATTAAGAAAAATAATGTTAGTAGATTAGATGCACATTCGCATACGAGAAATGTTAAATCTAGAAATTACGTCTTATAGAGATAATTCGCATACGAGAAATGTTAAATCTAGAAATTACGTCTGATAGAGATATAAAAATATAATTTAATATACTATATCCTTAAATTGGTAGTGACCGTCAATCGATTAATTTTTCAGTGAAGGGTTTGTGAGGATCGGTCAAAAATATAACACAAATTTTAACTTATTTGTGTCGTCGTTTCGACAATGTTTATTGTCATCATCAGGACCTGTGTATGAATACAACTCCTTCACATATACAATGATACATATATACGCACGCACACACTCACATACACAAACACGTTCACCCAAATAATTGTTCTGTTGTGTTTGACATTTATTTTGTATTCATACACAGGTCCTGATGATGACAACAAATATTGTCGAAACGTCGACACAAATAAGTTAAAATTTGTGTTATATTTTGACCGATCCTCACAAACCCTTCACTGAAAAATTAATATACTATGTAACTTGTATCCAAACAATTTGTTATTCATAACTGCAGAGGTTAGTCGTCTGGGTTCTTTAACATCAATGAAAGAACGACATATAACTGAAAGAAAACTAAAAGAAGTAGTATACTAATAAATATTCTAATTACATGTTTAAAAAAATCAATGCGTAACAAAGCAAAATTTATTACTTTATTTCATTTTTCGTCGAATAGTTTAGAAACAGATAATAGTATGTTAAGTAACTGACTTTAAAAAAAACTTTCAGCTATATGCCTCATCTCAACAATATAATTGAGGTGAAGAGTCACAAGCGTCAGTGTTAAGTGTTAAATGACTTGATATATTCTACATTTTGCACACGTAAATGGGGATACAATCGGTAGGATAGCGCTTGGAGACGAGACTGTACGCTACACACGGCGAATCCCTACAGCTACGTCTGCGTATGTGCACGTGTGCTTTACTTGCTGTCACGTGTCTTAGTCACATGATCCAATGTCGTTAACGTTAACAGGTTTAATTTCCATTTTAAAACTCGGGATGTTATTTAAGCTGTGTGCTGTGTTTAGCGGTAAAGAAGTCGGATATAGATTACTCTGAAGATGGAAGAGCTAAGACAAAGGCTTAAATAAACTGTAGCTAATTACGCTGTCATCTACGAACCGAGGAGACTAGTTCTAAAAAGAAAACCTAAGCAGATTATCTACAATAATGATAATAATGGGCCATTTTTTACCGCTAAGCAGTAATGTGAGCTGTTCGGCATACAAGGAAGGTTTTGTGGCCACCATTACGTCCATTATTTCCCAAAGATGTTATCCCAGGTACTCATTAACACAAGCTGAGTCGATCTGGGGACTGAAAAACGCACCTGTATTTCATGGCACGCGCGGGGAACGAACCCGGTACATCTTTATTAGTAACCAGGCGTCACAGCCGCTGGTCTACTAAGCCTCTACCAAACTAAGTATAAAATTAGTGAAAATTTATTTATTTATTATCAAAATACCCTTATACCATATTGGTGTCGGGTTACTTCAACTACACTCTATATACAAATTAAATTAGTGAAAATATGGTGTGTAATACTATTGTACACTACGGCGATTTCTCATTTCTTAGTGTACAGCTGAAACAGTAAGACATGAAATGTTTCGCGCAGACCGTAGTGGCGGCAGGGAAGGCAGTCCAGGAAGTGGAGTGCCAGGTGACTAACCATGACACACAACCATGTGATACACCATCCATGCTGCAGTCTTGAACACAAAATAATTGACCCGAAAACAACGCGTCAAAGCTACGCATGCGCAATGTGATATTTTGACACAACGCAACCAGACAACCGTTTCATGTCTAATTGTTTTAGCTCTACTGGCTGAAAATTTTAGCTAACACTTCCTGATTCTACTACTGAGTGTCGTGTCTCTCCCTACCAATTGATTCACCAAGAGAACATTAAGAAGCGGAACTTTCTCAGTTTAAAAATTTGACCTCCTCTGTATTCCATCATGAAGGTAGGAAATTAATGAACATTACAGGTTTTTCGTATCGACTAAATGGGTAAATGGACAATCGATCTGACAAAACATTTTATAAACCAGTGTGTGTAGTAGCCTTCAGAGGCCTATTATTGTAAGATCTGTGACGAGTTTGTCGAGTAATACTTCGCAGACTTAGGTGAGTTAAAAGTGACAGAATTTACAGGTGTAACAGAGTAAAGCAAGACTATATAGTAGATTTACCTTAACCTGAGATTCCGTCATTCCTAACGCGTAAGCAAGCTTGGCTCTTTCAGGGCCGGCGAGGTATTTGGTTTGTTCGAACGTCTTTTCGAGCGCGAAGATTTGTTGTCCGCTGAAGGTGGGCCGTGTGTGTTTCTTCTTACCGTCCTTCTCCGCTGCTGCGCTCACTGAAACATTGCATCACTTACGGTCAATGTATTGCACTCCACTGTCATTGTTAGTTATTAACTGACTAAAAATTAAAGTTAATATTGCGTTCGTCGAAATTAGTGTTTTTATTTATTTTTTAATGCAATTTACTTATAACATTACAGTTTTACTCTTCGCATTTATTTTACCTCAGAAGATATCCCTACTCAACATTGTCATTTTGAAATCGGCTAAAAATTTTTTTTTGTTATTGAAGCAGTAACAGAATTTCCGTAATTTAATTTGAAGTTGCGGTTACATTACATTGAATGTTACATACTACACTATTCTATTACACTATTCTGTACTACACATTAATATACAAAGTATATTGCATGCAGGGTATAACATAACTGTCTATAATCAATTAATAATTACAATTAATTATACTTATTAACAGGCGAATAATTTTAATTTCAGAGGGGTTTAAGTTTAAATATAACAGAGATTAAAGTATATTCAATGCGTATTTTTAACAGCACCAATTTTATAAACACGGTCCTAAAATAATTTACAATATGAATAAGAACAAGCATTAAGTAAGACGACGTCCCTAAATTTAGTTGTAATTAACGAAGTTATATTTTACGAAACAAAGTAAGGCGTAAATCGTACGCAGGTAAAAAGAAGTAAATATATAGAAAGAAACGGTTTAGTGATGATGTCGCCAGTTGACAGGGGGATAGGCAATGAGGTGTGAGTGAGGGTAGAAGGTGAAAATGATGAGGGGGTTATTGAGCCTGTGACGCCATGTTCTGAGTTATGCGCAAACTCCATTGTCGAACCAATAGAGATAGCAACAATTACTACTACAAGTCGACTCTCTTCATTTAGTCCTCGGCTTGACTCAGTAAAATCCCGTCTTTCACCGATTTCGTTTTCCTGTTATGACAAAATAAAAGAAAACTTAAATAAAGACCGTTTCGAATAAAAGATTTTCAGATGGAACAGTTCTAAACCTATTGTGCTCACTGGCACAGAGTCATCTAGATTCGAGATTTAATATTTTGTTGTAGAAATTACTTAATAAATCTTTTTAAACAAAAAATATTCCACGTTGTAATTTTTCAACACCATACTGACTACTTCCGGTATTAACAAACAAGCGTTAACTATGCTATTCCATCTCAACAGGAATCAACGCAAATCGAAGTTTAGGCTACAACAAAGTTTCGAAACACGTTTTTAACGTACGCACACTCGCACGCTCACACTTGTATTGTTCAAATTTCAATAATACATTTCTAGACATTATCCTGCAGAACCGAAATTATTTTAATATTTTTTCTAGTTTCTGTGCTTAGGCAGTCGCATGTTTATTTCTAAATAAATACTTCACTCGCCCGTAGTAATTTTTAAATTTTAATACCTGTACCTGTATTTTGAAGTAATACCTGACGACGGAGTTCGTTACCACACTCTCCAGTTTGTCGCAGATAATTACGTCCGGGCGAAGGAATTAAGTCTTAAGAGTCGTCAAAGCTTGTTGTAGATTCGCCAACGGAATTTGCAGTGAAACAACTTGATAACGCTTTTAATTGTTAATAATTGCTATGATGACACTTAGCATGCCTGCCTACTTGGAGACCGTGTGTGTGTGTTGGGTCTAATGAAGAGAATATTGATTAGCAGACAAGGAGTAAGGGTCGGCCACAGAACTAGGGGGTTGTACAAGTGTGCAGGTGGTACCCACCGCAACGCTGCCCTTCTCTTACCCCCCAGAGATGCAAATGAAGCAACTCTTAATTCGGTGCAAAAGTTGTGTTTCATTACAGAGCTGCTTGTTTTAACGACCCCTTTTAACTTCAACGCGCACATGTTTTGTCTACCAAATGATCATTTCATTCCATTTTCTCCCACTTAGAGCGAAACTCCCATGAATGAACTCTCTCGTTTGTTTGAATCGTTAAGAGGAGCACAAACACACGCGTACGCGCGCGCGTTCACGGCAAACATAATTAATTCATATCTGAGCTGCACAGTATAATTTTGCATCGTAAATGGTGCCTCTCTACCTGTATAAAATACGGCCCTTATTAACCGTTTAAAAATGTCAGTTGAAAACGCCACATAAACTCGTTTATCAATTACAGCTAATAATAATATTAATAGCCGAGGCATATTTGCACAGTGTATCCCGTTCCGCCCTCCGCTGAATATCATTACTGGTTAATTTGACTAATCAACATTTTCACTGTTCCAACTATTAATTACTTTTCAGAATTCAATTCAATAATTATAAACGTTGAATTTCCACGTTAATTATCCAATACTGAATTTTATCGCAATTAGTAAAGAAATTATTTTGCAACATTGTCCGCCCGAGTCGTTTATTTACACTCGTTTTGGACCTCTTTAAACAGACATCTCTTCGGTCTGGCTCAACTGCGTGTAATTATGTAGGCCTGCAGTAACCTACTTTCACTAAGCTCCCAGCTACATTCATTATTTTTTTATTTCAATTATTTTCCAGAGTTTATATAGCAAATATGTAGCCTCAATCGGTATGATTACTGTTCACAGAGTGTATATCTACCCCTACGCATATAATTATTAAAAGATCTACTACAGAGCATGGAAATTCCCAAGTATCATTGTGTGAAGTTCACAGTTACGTTACAAGCACTGTACAGTGTATAAACCGTGCATTATGATTTATTAAAATTCACTGAAAAGTTTCTTGACTCTTGGAAAGTAATAATTTTGTAGAATGAACCCGAATTCAATATAAGAATGAGTACATACAAGTAGCGAGAGAAAGAGAAAGGGAGAGAGAGAAAGTTGTAGCAAGGATGAGCTTTTTAAAGGGCCAGAGGAACCAGAAATAATAGTGGCACCTACACATACGCACACGGATACCTTTTGAGGACAACTGAGATTATAGGACGGTCTTAAAATTTAATATTTTTTAGTCGTGTTTGGTGTCATTTTCATCGTATTATTTCGCTGATTTCGAATATAACAAAATTTTACCAGTATTGGGCGAGGCAAAAAAAATTTTTTCATACTGGACGCACAGTGAGGTGACTCACGTGGCAATTAGCTGCTGTCTAGCCCGGGCGGAAGTATTACAATGGGGGAGAGGCAGCAGGTAGGCCAAGGGTCCACACGCCAACCATCGTCATACAGAGCATAAACGAGACTGAGGTGCGTGTTAAAGTTCAGATATAAAGTTGACGCGCGCGCGCGTGTGTGTGTGCGTGCGCGCGCGTGCTGGCGCGCACCTGGCATGGATCTGAAACTAAGGGAAGCGCTCCATGATCTCCTTCAGTTTATGTTCTTAGAGGAATTTGTAGCAAACAATATTTAATTATGCAAGAAACAACTTCAAGTTTATTTATTATAGGCCTGTTTGTAAACTAAATAGATGCCAATATTGTGTAAACCTTCATCTCATTATCTGTAGATAAGCTTGGTTACTTAGGTGTAGTTCCTTAACTTTGTTCGTGACGATGTCAATTGATCGCAAAAATGTAGTTTCCGTCGCGAAAAGTTACGTATAACTTTACAACTTCAGTTCGCGTGGTGGTAAATGAATGGGCTAGTACAGTATTACCAGAGAAGCTCCCGAAGAGGGCGCTTCTGTTGCTGTTGAATGACACTACGCTTCATAGTTACAAACCTAAAGTTAAATATAATTTGTTATTACGCTATTTAATTTCCAAAATGCACGTTACTAAAGAAATCTAAACGGCAATTTTACACATTAAATAACAAGTAGACCTAGTCTAAAGCACAAACAAGAGTAGTGCGTAATGTCACTCATAGACACAAAAACAGAATGCCCCGCGCCGACAACATTCGCTTCCTGACGACGAATTACGCATGCGCTGGCCTGTGTACAGCTTCTCACTTAGCCAGCCTTACGTTATACAACTTGTACTTAAGTTTCAGCTTATCCTCTCTAGTTTCTCATTGCATCATTGAATACTCTGATTAATCATTATTTGATTACTTTAAGTTATTTTTAGCACACGATTGTCAAGAAGTAGAGCCACGCTTCTATTGAAGCGCTACGCCATCAGTGTGCACTCAGTTGGTCTATGTAATTTACAACGTGTCCAAGCGAAACTGGCTCGTGAAGCTAAGTTACTGGGCTGTAGAGGTTGTCAACGATAGAGAAGCGTATGCGCAGTGAAACACGAGAGTGGAGTAGTGGAGGGAGTGGGTATACCTACCAACATTGTAGTGTACCCCCACCTTTCTCCCTACAGGCGCAAATTGAGCTTCTCTAACGTTGACAATCTCTACCGCTCTTCGCCCCTTCACTATGGAAGTACAGTCGTTTCTGAGTGTTAGTACAAATTCACGTACTATAAGACATCTGAGCGGTGTGTTAGAACTAGTTCTACTTTGTAAGTACCACATCTCTCTGAGAAAATAAAGTAAAATAAACGTCTGTACCAAACAAAAAATATTAGGTTTATTTTCGTCTACAACCTTCTTCTGACACCTTTCACCGGACCAAAATATAAAACACTTTCTCACGTATAAGTAGAACTGTTTGTAGTCACAAACCTCATTTGCACTTTCAAATTGCAAAAGAAACCATTCTTTATACTCTTACTCTTATAAAAAAAGTGTTTACAATATACGCCGTGTACATTAGTCGCAACGTACGTATATAGGCCTACAATTACAGCGCGTTGTATCCCCGTAATCAGTGTTTGGTTCAACAACCGCTCTGCAGATTAAAGTAAGTTCTTTGGGAAAGTGGTTTTTAAGTTAATATTATATACATGTAGGCCTATAAATATTTATATTATTTAATCAAATTTTTGCCTTAATGTAAAATATATAAGTTTATAGCTTTACTGAACTAAAATTGTTGAATTGCTTCTTCGGTCTTGAAGTTCCAACATTCAAAATTAGAAAATTAAAAAGAATAACACATACTTTATAGGCCTATATCAGTACACGCATGCACGCGCACTTGTGCATGTATGTAAATGCCGCACGTGGTCCGTATTATGCTACCTGTTTTCTTTCAATTACCTGTAGACACGGGTACTAATATAGGCCTAGTATATGGACTAATGATATTACCGTTAAATGGCGTCATTCGTATTTCAAATAATACAGATTTCTTTTTTTGGGCTCGTTTCCATCGGTCGTTCTTGCAGAATATTTGTAGCCTATGTACTTTAAACTTAAAATGTATAGCCTACTGGAAATCAATGTTTTTGTACTGACATTCACATATGTACAACCGGAGATACACAATATAAGCTGACAAGAAATACTATAAAAACGCTAACCCTCAATCATCAATAATAGCCATCGATTAATGAATATGATTACAGTACTCTAATATAAATACAAAACGATTACTGATATAATGATCCCTAAAATACAAAGACATTTTAGTAAAATGTGGACAAACCATGTTAACTGAAAATAAACTGTCTCTCATTCTGCTTTTCTCCACACAGTAATTAGTTCCAGAACGATCCATAGTATTGGAACAGTAATTTGTTAAATATTATTTGTGAGTCAAGAACGCCTTAAATTTACTAAAGTTTAAATAAGTGTAAAGTTGTATTTACACTTATTAGCATCTTAAAACATGATGATTTACCGGTGATCTGCTCTGTGTCCTATGAAAAACTCTTCATTGTTTGAAGAAGTTATCATTTCAAGGAAAATATTGATCAAGAACCAAATTCTTTAGAGGTGTGTGAAACAAATATTCCTCTAAAATGAGATATAAAACAACATCCGACTATCCAGTGAATATTTGTAATATTGTTAATGAAATAAAAGTATACTGTACATGTAAATAAATTTAAAATAATGACCATCGAAAATTTATGTAAGTAACACTCTGGAATATAATTAAAATAAACAATTATTAACCTCCATTGTCAACAGAGAGAAAAATATTTTTTATTTTTTGACTGCATTAAATTGGTTTTTGCCCGGATAGGAAAGCTGATTTGTAGCTTTAAAAAACACCAGAACAACAAATTGTCCACGCAGTACAGGAATTGCGAATTAATATTTTAGAGTTTGTACACAGCACGTGTACTGTATACGCCATGAAAATTAAACGCGTTCACATAGTCGTTTTCTGCTGTTACGTATTAATTTATTCCGTTCTTGTGTGGGCAAGAGACAGATAATTCCTGTACAGTTAACCCCTGGGAGATTCGATTTCAAAAATTAAATTGAATAATTGATGTCACCCTAACAATATTTTTAAACATTTTTTCGTATAAAAACACTGTTGGGTAATGTTTTAAAACATGAGTAAATTCATCATTTTTTTTTATATATTTTTTCAATGGTGTCGATGTTTGGTGAATCGCACTAGCCCTACAACTAAAAATTAATTCCCTTCATACAACTGTCTCCCAATGATCGAATTACTCCGGTTACTTTTCAAGGATGACCTGCCGTTTTACGAAGGATGCTGACCCCGTTTTACTCACTGAAGGCGAATTACTTATAATTACGGACAAGTAATAGATTTAATACTTGGTAGCCTAGTTAGTAGTTGATACTTGGTATTTAGGCATTAGGGCAGGCCTACTTGTAACTGATAGTTATAGTTACAATTGATGGCTCACACAATGTTAATGTCAATCTTACAGATGCATTTGTATAAAAAATAATTACGGAAATTAATCATAGGACACCGTCAGTCACCTAAGGAATTTAGGTGAGTCTTCCTTAAATTTAGGACATTTCAAAATCGAAACTCGCCTCTTAGCCTACCTGGAAAAAGTGTTGTATTAAAGTACTAAAGCTTAAAGCGAACTCTTCCGTTACCTTTGTTTAGGAATACGTGTCATCATACTGTAATCTTTGTTAATTTAGTGTAATGTTTGCAAAGGTACTTCTTCAATACCATAACAGCCACTGTGCTACTGCCGCCCGTGTGCATGGCTGATTCTTACCACTACCGTAAGCTAACACGTACGGTGTTGTTTAGAGTATGTTAAAGACAGAAATATGACGGACGCGGAAATGCACTTTCATAATGTGAAGTGAAACGCTTGCGCTATACGGAAGTCGTGTTCTCAGAACAGTAGGCCTATGCTCTATCTAGATTATGAGCTATAAATACGTAACCAATCTGAGCAGTCTTCTATTGCGGTCTATTCATTGCTCATAACCTAAAGATACCATACATATGATTTATTATGAAGTTTTAATTACTCACATTCTTAATTTCGATAGATTTCGGTCATAGACCATCGTCAGGACATATACACTGTGCACTCGCGGTCGCAATATCAGTGTTTACGAATTAGTTTTTTGTAAATATTAACTGTTTTACAATATTGTGACTGCGAGTGCACAATGTATATGTCCTGACGATGGTCTATGACCAAAATCGGTCGAAATTAAGAATGTAATTAAAACTTTATTATAAATCATAAGTAAGGTATCTTTAGGTTATGAACAATGAATAGCCTATACCCCAGTAGAAGATTGAGATTATATGTACCATTAGTAAGCAATAAGTGTGTATATATTATAAATACATCACATTATCATTAATCTGAGTAGATTTTGTTATAAACGACTATTCAAGTAAGATTCATAGGGATCTAAATTTTTAAACAAAACAACTAGTGTACAAGATCATTTCGTACCCATTCAGGAGTAGTCGTTATTCTACAGGAAGAGTAGTATAATAAATGTAGTTAGAAAATATATAATCTTTAAACCTAGTTTATATAAAATGACACTTAAAGCTGTCATTTCAGAAATCGTTTATTATTCATAATAAAAACGAAAACCGCGTGGGTCTGCATTATTGCATTTTATGCTTTCTCTGGGAGAATGAGATAAAAATTACATTACTTGCAGAACAAGTAGTTGTGTTATAGAAAACACGTGTGCAGCAGATGTGTTGAGAGAAATAATAAGAGCAACTCCTGGCGCGCGGCGGGAGCGTCTCCACTCTTTTATAGCTGTTGGATTCGCTTGTTTTGATGAGGCGTGTATGTGGAAGCAATAAGCTGCCGAATGGCGCCATATTGAATTCGATGAAGTTGTAGTGAAAGCCCCCTAGGGAACCCCCGGATGCCGCCCCCCTTCTTGCCAACTCAGCAGTACTCCCCTTGAATAACAAACATCCCAACCTATGTCTACACTCATATTTTGTTATAGATTTTATGGATCAGAACGAATCATTCTTGTAACATTAATATCATAACGGGTTTTATTGAACTGTTTAGATAGCGGCGAAACTGTTGTATCATTGCGTTTTACGCCCCGTCTGCAGATTAAATTTACATTACACGGCCGGCTTAAATAATCTACTCTCGGCATGTGATAAATTTTATTATTAATTCTCCTGATAGCATACGGGCATAATGTGCTTCTTATCTTATCTTTTATTGAATACGAATTTAATGTAAATTTTCGTATAGATCAGGTAATATAACTCCTCTCGCGCCTATGCACCATTTGTGTAATGTTTTCACTTCCCGTAGCGTACGCTGTGCTCATTGCTTACACTGTGGTGTCCCGACTTTGTTCTTAGTCCCATCTCTCCTTCATCAATCAGGTGTCCCGCCTGGGTTTAATTTTTAGGTGTACTGATGCATTTCGAATTATTTATTCTTTTTCTTTTAATAGAAACGAATTAAACGATGTTAATTATTTATACTTTTGTGCTGATAATTCATGTTAAAATGTTTTTAATATTTAGTGCTTTATTTTGTTATATTAATTTACGCATATTTAAAGAATTATAGAAAATGCAGTAGGCTACGATCATACGGTTGAAGCGTTGTAGTCCCACTGTAAAGCAAGTGTTGCAAACTTGGACGGCTGATCATACGACGGCTCAGTAGCCAGGAATGAGAAACACAATCACATAACTCTGACTGCAAATTTTTATATCTTATTGAATTCTGTAAACATTAACATATGACATCTTTATTAATAAATCGATCACAACAGCTAGTGATATTTGAAAATAATGCGTTAGTCTGTAAGATATTCGATTATTTGGCTTTAAATTCCTTGCAAATGCCAAAGTCAAAAAATATTCCTTTCCAAAAATAATTTGGTATTTCATATAGTAAAGGAGTAACTATAATTATACAGTAACATTCTATATTATATTTGAAACGAACATCCAATTCCAACGTGAATTTTTGAAGATTTCTTTCCTTGGACAATGCGCTGAAAAAAGGAATGTCTAAAATTAATCTAACAAATGCATAAAGCTGGTAAGTTTAACCTTGGAGAACGACGAAATTGATATATCTTGTCGTTGGATTGCGTTTGTGTTTATATTATAACATCGTAAGAGTGGAGAGAGTGCAAAACCCTATAAATTATTAAATATTTAATTATAAAAGGTATTTAATAGATTAAGAATATGATTAATACGCTGTATTAATGGAATTTAGAAAACACGAATGTATGAGAAAGCACATTTATCTGAGATTTCTAATCAAAAATTTAATGTTGTTCAATTCGTTATCGTAGTCGAAGACATGTGGTACATACTCAACATTCTTAATTCCACAGTACAGAATTTGAATCTGGAAATCTTCAGCTGAGAATTCATATTATAATCACATTTAGTTTGAGAAAACAATTTACTAACATTACTTGTAACGTAACTAAGTGGATGTCTACAAAAATGCTGATGAATATTCGACACATTAAATGCATTTTAGTGTACAAAAGTTTTACTTTTTTTTAGTTAACACTGGTAGTCACGTATATAGCCTAGTAGTATACAGGAGGCATCCCCGAAACTGTAACGCAGTTTAAGTTTTTGTATTACTATACTGGCTGTTTCAGGTAGTTCCTGCCATGCTTCTTCATAGGCAAATCAACGAATAACGTTAATATTTGCAGAGCCTGGAAAGGGAAAACTGTTTTTTTTCCTTTTTACTAATGACCAGTTTTCGTTTTTTTTTTTGGCTTCGAAGGAAAAACAACGTAATACTGCATTTATGCGGGAGAAATGAATTACATAATCGATTTATTATTTCAGAGGGACTTCCGCCTAAATCTTCACCTTCTTCTTCTGGCAGCACAACCAGAAGCCGGAATTCTGAGCTGTGTGGGTCTTAGTTTGCTACTCAACAATTTTCTTCCATTCTGTCCTTTCACCACACAACCTTCTCCATCCTCCCACATTCATACTGCTTATAACAAAATTACATTATAATTTTAGATGACGTTATAAAAGTAATTTATAAAATTATTTCTATAAAGTGATTGTTGAGGTCTACAAATAATTAAAAGTTGTAGAATTATGGAATAAAAATCCAAACTCATTATGTCACTTGGACCTCTGTACTACCATTACCTGTAGTTCTATAGGTAAAGAGTAACAGAATATTTACAGAGTAATAAGAGTTCACCGACTATTTTATTTTAACTTTAGCGGCAACAGTTAAGAAATAGCCCTCGTTAAAGTTTCTGTTGTTTAAGATATACGATGGTACAGATTAGTCGTTGTAGAGCAAACAATCGACGTGCGTGGGAGGGAAGGGGATGTCGACATGCAGCTTGCACGCACTGTACGCCTCTTGTGAGACACGTGAACTGGATCCCATACAGCAGTACAAACACGTGTAATACTAGAAAATGTCGATTAAAAAGTAATTTAAACTTATTTAGTTATTAACTTTTTTAAAGTTCCATACAATTTCTTTTTAGAAATAGGCCTAAAGAAAATTCTTGGTCATGTGAGGAAACAAAAGTATATGTAATTTCTGTAGCTATTCAGTACCATCATTAGGCAGCACAACGCAATAAAAATTCTACTTATCTATGATGTAATCTTTCGTAAATAATGTTTTTCAAACATTACTCGCGTCTGTCTAGATCAACCACTTACAACGACGACACAGATTCAAATGTAAATATACTTTTAGGTGAAAGAGCAAAAAGACAGAAACTAAAGTATTGCGCGGGCGCGAGCGAGTTGTGAATCTATAAATATTATCTTCAAACGGATATTAGTTTACAATTTTCATATTTATTGTAATTCCTACCGATACAAAGAGTGAACTTGTAAAGTATTAGGGGAGAGGCGGGTAGTATGGCCCACTTATGCAAAAAGTGTCACAAAATATTAAATGATAGGCAGAATCATCTAAAATTAAGTAATACTAAGTAGTGATATATTTACTTCACACACACTCTGAAAAAGGAATTAAAATTAATCAAATAAAATGTGTGTGGTATTTCAAATTTATAGCTGTAATTGTGATAAAATTTTCGGCGTCGGGTAGTGTGGGCCACAGTTAAAAAACAGGAGTGAAGATAAATAAAAATTATTTTTGTTAACAGAATTGTTTAATTTTTATACAAATTCAATTTAAATTGTGTAAATACATTTTTTAACTTTTATTTAGACTGCATACTGTTGAACTTGCAGTAATCTCAATAATAATACAGTGTGTCTTCAATATCTGCACAAAGTTCATGTATGACACTGAATCCAGTTTTCATCAAAATGTTCACCACATACAAGACAGTCTACATTTTTACACATAGAGGATTCTGGAGTGTCATGATGAGATGCTTCACTTTTTTTCTTTCAAGTCTTAGGGCCACTGGATTTTGATTTTTTCCTTTTTCTTTTTCACTCTGCTGTTTTTCAAACTTTAATTGTCTTCTATATGTCTTAGCTTCTTCTCTTTCTTTTCCTATCTTTTTCTTTTCGCTTAATGCATTTTTGACGGGAGTTGATGTCAAAATCTCACTTTTTCCTGCCTTCCTCTTGCGACTTGTCAATCTTCTTTCACTGCATGATGGCAAAGGCGACACTTTTTAAAGAATGTTTTCGAAGTTTGAGTGCCTAACAACTGGAGACAATACTATAATATTTGAGTGTGTTTTTAAAGAAGGCCCAGGAATTGGTAATACAGCAATTGTAGGAGTTGAATTGTCAGGCATTTCCGATGTCCCAGGAGAAGGTTCAGTAGACGTTGGGACAGGAACTGCAGCAGCTGAGTTATCAGGCATCACCTATGTCCCAGGAGAAGTCTCAGCAGTCTGTTGAACAGCAATTAAAGCAGTTGAAATGACAGACATTCCCGATGTACCAGGAGACGGTTCAGTAGACGTTGGAACAGGAACTGCAGCAGCTGAGTTGTCAGGCATCGACGATGTCCCAGTAGAAGTCTCACCACACTGTTGAACAGCAACTCTTGATTTTGAGGGGCTGTTGGTTACGTTGGTTAACTCACTTCCCATAAAGTCCAAATCAATGAATATCTGTGAATTCAAAGGATATATTCCTGTGCATTTGAAACCATTTTCGGCAATGTCCAAACGACGTACTTTCCTATAGGCATCGGCAACTAGCTTTGCGATGTCGTAGTCATTTATTCTGAGGCCAGGATTAGCCCTCATCCACAAACTGCAAGCAACTTGATAGGCACCTTTAAACGGTTTCATGAATGTTCTATCAAGGGGCAGCAATTTATGGGTCGCATGAGGGGGGACGCTCAGCATATGAACGTTGTTTTCACGTGCATACATGATAACGTCCAGCTCCTTGTGACTGCCATGCCCATCGATGATCAGTAAAACTGGGTCTTCTGTAGTGGGTTTCGTAAATGAAACAAAATGTTTCAACCACGTCAGAAAAGCTGGTCCATTTATCCATCCATTTGGAGTTGGGAAACTAATACTTTCAGATGGCGCCGAACCGTAACTACCGAAAACAACTCTTTAAAACTCTTACGATATATTCTAGACATAGTATACTATAATAATAAGTTAGTTTGCTTACCTAATGTTTTACCTATTTCAACACAACCACTCACAAAACTTATGTGGAGCAACGCCGGAAAGGATAATACAAACGAAAAAAAGTATACCTTCTGACACGCTGCAATGACAACAACTATCTATTTGCACATGGCGGGAAGACACAACCTCTATGCACAGAGCTCTGTAGCGTGCTACTACCTAGCGTTAAACCTTAGAAACACTCAATGGCCCATACTACCCGCCTCTCCCCTATATGTAATTTCTTTAGCTATTCAGTACCATCATTAGGCAGCACAACGCAATAAAAATTCTACTTATCTATGATGTAATCTTTTCGTAAATAATGTGTTTCAGATATTACTCGCGTCTGTCTAGATCAACCACTTACAACGACGACACAGATTCAAATGTAAAAATACTTTTAGGTGAAAGAGCAAAAAGACAGAAACTAAAGTATTGCGCGGGCGCGAGCGAGTTGTGAATCTATGAATTTTATCTTCAAACGAATATTAGTTTACAATTTTCATATTTAGTGTAATTCCTACCGATACAAAGAGTGAACTTGTAAAGTATTAAATAAAATATGAAACCTCAATCCATAAATACGTGCAGTAAGTAATAAGACATCCCTTCTGAACAGAATATAGACGTTTGCCGTCCACAGATGATGCTATCCAGAAGCTCGATGATTTTTTTCATGAATCTGAGATTCATGACCCTGTGCAGTTATTGGACTCACTGCAGACAAAAGGTCACTAAGCCACTAAGCACCGTCATTAGTAAGATAAGTTCTCACATTGTCTTTTATTAACTCTGATATACTACATCACATGTAGCAGTAACGTAGGACTTCAACTACATATTACAAAAACAGCCTAGTAAGTGCTTAGTGTTTATATTTTGCAGTTAAAAAGTAAATTAATATTAAAACTGAGAAAAACAATCACATAACTCGGACTGCAAATTTTTATATTTTATTGAATTCTGTAAACATTAACATATGACATCTTTATTAATAACTCGATCACAACAGCTAGCGATATTTGTAAATAATACACTAGTCTGTAAGATATTCGATTATTTGGCTTTAAATTCCTTGTAAATGCCAAAGTCAAAAAATATTCCTTTTCAAAAATAATTTGCTATTTCATATAGTAAAGGACTAACTATAATTATACAGTAACATTCTGTATTATATTTAAAACGAACATCCAATTCTAACGTGAATTTTTGAAGATTTCTTTCCTTTGACAATGCGCTGAAAAAAAGAATGTCTAAAATTAATCTAACAAATGCATAAAGCTGGTAAGTTTAACCTTGGAGAACGACGAAATTGATATATCTTGTCGTTGGATTGCGTTTGTGTTTATGTTATAACATGTCGTAATTATGAACAATAATAGGCCTACGTGTTATTACGTTAATTGATGAATGCTTCTTTAATTGATAAAGAGTATATATAATGAAGCAGTATAAGAATTATTACATACTTATTTACTGTATAAAAAACCTCTCAGAGATAGCTAATAGTCTTAGATTAGATAGTTAACTAATCGTCTTCACCATATTTCCCAAGAAGCATGAAGTCCCGAAAGCGCTTTTGAGTGGATAGAGGTAATTGTGTGATTAAAGGATATCAGAAAACGATACGCTGTGAAAGGAAATAATGAAATCAAATACATCTATCCAGCTCACAGATTATCTGTTACAATAAAGATGTAAAGAAAAATGCTTAACTAAAAATGAACTTTTTCATGTGAAAACGTACTGATTTTATTGGACGCGTTTCGGCTTACGTATCCGCCTTCTTCAGCTTTGATACAGACTGCCAGCATTTTGTAACGGTTGTGTGGAAGGTGTAGTGGTGGTGGTGTGTGGAGGAAGGGGATTGGCGCGGGGATTCAACTTTCTGTTTGTTTTCTGTATAATTGTGTCAAAAAGTGTATGTGATTTATATTGTAATTGATCGTTGAGTATGTTGTTTGGTTGTGTTGTGTGGTGTTTATATATTTCGTATTGTTCAGTTGTGTTGAGTTTTCGACCTTTGGGTATGTAATGTAAAATTTCAAGATTAGTGTCTATGTTGGTGTAACTGTGGTTTTCTGTGTGTATGTGTGTGGCAAATGTGGAGTGTATATTGTTGTTGGTTAAAGCTTTTAAGTGTTCAGAATAACGGGATGAAAAAGATCTTCCCGTCTGGCCTATGTAGAAACTATTGCAGTCATTACAATTTAATTTGTAAACACCTGTTTTGTTATATTTGTCTATGTCTGTGTTTGTATTACTGATGTGTTTTTTGATGGTATTGGTTGTTCTGTATGCTATTTTGTATTTGTGTTTACTGAATGTGTTGGCGATTTTGTGTGTGTATGAGTTGTGGTATGTGAGTGTGATGTATTTATTGTGTTGTGTGTTGATGGTATTTTGTGTTTTGTTGTTTTTGTTTTTGATGCGTTTGTGTAGTATGTTTATTAAATTGGGGTTATAACCGTTTTTGATTGCTATGTATTTTATTGTGTTGAGTTCGTCGGTGTAATCTTGTTTATTTAAGGGTATTTTAGTTAGTCTATGGAGCATATGGTTGAAGGCCGCATGTTTATGTTGTGTTGGGTGGTTTGATGTGTTGTGTATAACCATGTCGGTTGTGGTTGGTTCCTGTATATTTTGTACGTGTGTGTATTGTTAGTTTTGTTAATTGTTAGGTCTAGAAAATTTATACTATTGTTTTGTTCAGTTTCCAGTGTAAATTTTAATTTGTGGTGTATAGTGTTTATGTATTTGTGGAAGTTTTCAACTTGTCTTGTGTTGCCTTTGAATAAAAGTAATATATCATCTACATACCTGTGCCAGTATATAATTTTGTTAGTGTATTTGTTGTTGTTTATTATGTGGTTCTGTTCAATGTCGTGTATATATATGTTTCTGCTAGTATTCCTGATATGGGGGATCCCATCGGGAGTCCTTCTGTTTGTGTGTATATCTTGTTATTGTATGTAAAGTAATTTTGTTCAGTTATTATTTTGGTAAGTGTGATGATTTCTTGTATGTGTGTTTCAATTGTGTTGTTTTGTCTGAGTAGTTGTTCTAGTGTTTGTATGGTTTCTTTGATGGGGACATTAGTGTATAAATTGGTTATATCAAAAGATGCCAGAGTTGAGTTATGTGGGATGTGTATGTGTTCATATAACCATATCATATATCATATATGGTTTATAATCAAACCAGAAAACGCCAAATACCTTAAACAAATAAAACCTAACCCCCCTAAACTAAATGCATTACCAAAAATACATAAACCTAACATTCCAATCAGACCATTAATAAACAACACACAGGCCCCCTCCCACAAAATCGCAAAACAACTAGACAAAATAATCAGAGAAAACATTAAACTCAGTAACAACACATCTATCAAAAACAACATTGACCTAGTCAGGAAAACTGAACACATAAACATCCCACATAACTCATAAGTGTTAGTGCTGTGAAAGAAGAGATGAATAATCAAGACAACTAAAGAAAAATGGTTTTTCCGAATCTTGTAACTGTCCAGAGAATGTACACGACAGACTATATTATATTTGACTCGAGTGCCTAAGTTTAATATTTAACGTAGCCTAAGTGCCCCGGGTAACACAAACATGATATCACACATAAACTATCACACAATTTTTATGTTAAAAACAATTAAAATTATGGAAAGCCTAATGCGTGAACAATTGATTTCTAGGTTTTGTGTTTTCAGAAGCGGTCAGAAATAAAAATTAAAAAATGTCTGTAGCTTTACTGAAAGAAGACGTTCGTTTCCGTGATTCTAGATTAAGATGTTTAACATAACACTGCATGTTCTTAAATAATAGTTGAACTAAGATAATAATGTTGCCGGATGTAATTTTAGGTATTCCAATTTTTTTTTACATTCCTCCGTGTGTTAAAAAATATGCAGTGTGAAATGTTTGAAAAAATGCCAAAATATAAACGCCTTACTAAACACCAACTCTAATGATAAGGTAAGGCAGGCTAAGTTTGTTGTCAGATTAATTCGAGTGAAACTGTGAATAGAACAGCGGCGCGCAAAGCGATGTTAACAGGATAACATTATTTAGCCCGGAGAGACAGCGTGGGCTATTACTGTAGCTCAATAGACTGTGTCGGTGTGTGATGTGTTAATGTGTCCAGATATTAATTACTAATAATGGGGTGGCTCATATTATCGCTGTTTATGACAGTACAATCCTTTCAATCAACTATACATCAAACACTAGAGTATCGCATTTAACGTTTACATATCTCGTTACCCAGTGTGATGCACACCGTCCACAAAGTCTTCCAATAATACATTTTAGTTTTTCACTCTCCACTCTGAAGTTCTTCTAGTTAAAAAAATTGTTGTACATTATGCTTTTACGACGTAATTCAGCACACTCTACTCAATTGACACGCTTGAAACGAAGGTTCTTAAATCAATAGCCTACATAAAATTGTAAAATTTATTTAATTCGTAAAATTCATAATTAATTATTTAATTCGTAAATTTTTTAAAATATATAGCTTCTTTTTGTCTTTTAAAATGTAGCACAAATTCTACAAGTGGAACTAACCAAAGACTAAACTTTTATTCCTTTAACAAACTGAGGTATACTTTATTAATTCAGCTCCGTTTCGGTTTTGTACCATAACCATTAGTCAGCTTAAAGGGTATCCAATTAATAGAATTTTTACATACTTTAAAACACACACACACACACACACACACACACACACACAAACACACATATATATATATATATATATATATACTTTAAAACTCATTGCAGTAATAAAATGTGTCAGTTGGTATTCAACAAAAATCTGTAGGCACGTCACGTCATTAAGTGTCGAACCAAAAGAAACTGGAAAACTATTCAGTGTGAAAAATCACACTTATAATGAAGTCATATACATACATCCATTCCATTTACATTTCACTTTTAAAAAAGAAATAAACAGTGTCTTAATCTTGCAACTATCCAAAAGGAAACAAACAGTACGTAGGCGTGTTAAAAAGTCACTTTCTTTCAAGACCCCGAACTTTGCTAGATGACCCATCACAGTCTTTTCCTGAAAGAACCACTTCCAAACCAGCCTACAACTGCGCGAAATATAATGCAACTAGAGACTGCCTTGAATGACGGTCGTAGCCGCTAGTGGCCCATGAGCGGGGGGGGGTGTCTCTTGTCAGTTGCGCAAAGCTTTCTTTCTTGAGGAATCCGCCCCCGGGATACACGAGCTGGTGTGGCCCGACCACTGCTAGGCGGTCAGATGAGTCGCACTAAAGACAACCTGGTCCTAAGAAGGACCAGCCGGTATACTCGCTGTTACGGAGGATGCGTCGCCATTGGTTCAAGTCACACTCAGGAAAACAAGACAAACCGCTGACCACCGCACTTGCTGAGATAGTTACCCAGTTGACCCACTGTCATGACAAGCGTGTCCATTTTTACTTAACGCCCTTGAATATCTTAAGGGCCTTACGATTATTATCTTATATACGATTATATTATCTTAAGAGAGTACGATTATTGCAATCATCGCAAGAGTCACTCGGGGTGCTGCTACCACGTAGGGACCTTGAGCGCGGTCCCCAACAAAAGCCTGTTTACGTTTGAATTGTCCATTTGCACATCATCAGTATCGGAGAGCGCCATTTCTTGTCGAAACATTTCTAATGCTTTACACACATTCACAGTGTTTCGCCAAACTCCATACGAGAAAATTTGGTTGTTCTTGTGCTGACATAGTAACGAACTTGCTCAGTTATCAATGAAGATCGTGACAAGAAGGTTCCTGCTACACTCCATCTCGCCACCTCACGCCACCTAAGATTCCATTTAGTCTGATTCAGCATGAACTTTTAGATTTTTTAAGATTCACGATTTCCTTTTAGCACTGGCGTCTTACAATTTTGAAATTTCCGAAATTGAATACTATACTGAGGTCTAGTTAAAATATTCTTTAATTTAGTAAGTTTGGATCCAATTTTTGGTCCCTAGTGACATTAAATTTTGAAATTTCGAAAACTGAACACTGTACTTAGATTTAATGTAACATTATTTTTGATTTCAAGCCCACCATTGATTTTTGCGATTCCTCGAAATTCTGACCTCTCACATTTTTGTCTTCTGCCTCCCTAGGGGGGGGGGTCAATATAGAAAACAATAAGGATCTGTAGCATAAAAGTATGGATACGTATGATAAGCTTTACGAAATCGGTTGACGGATTCAAAAGAAATCGTGAGACATTTCCCAAATACAGACCAATGCCAAACGGTCGAGTTAAAACTTAAAACTCGCATTACTCGTAGGCTAGTATAAAAAAACACAATGCTTAAAATATGGATTTTAAATATATTTTTTAGTAATTTAAAAGTAATAAATTTCATTAAACGCATATAAGAAAGTTTTCTACCTTACAATGGGACAATAATTTTACCACCTTAACGCCGCATTTTAATGCTATTTTATTGCTTTGAGTAGCAATAAAAGTTAATTGAACAAGTATTTAATTCAACTACATGATGAGTTTTTTATAACTTATAAAAAACATTTACATACCCAAAATTCCATCCATTGTTTTACACACACACACACACACACACACACACACACACACACACACACACACACACACACACACACACACACACACACACACACACACACACACACACACACACACACACACACACACACACACACACACACACACACACACACACACACACACACAGGGAGGCAGATGGATTGTGTGCGCAGTAAAGGAGTTTAACGTGAACATAAAACACAACACTTGTTCAAAGCGAAATGAATTATTGTAGAACCGACAATGATGGCTAGGTCCACACACAAACTCCCAGGTGCCAGCCAGCACAACTCGTATAAAATGTTTATGTCTAGTAGTTAAAGTGGACATTAATTCTGTTATGTTAAATGCTCACGGCAGGTGTCGTTATGTATACTATATTTATTATACCAAGTTCTGCTATCTGATCTTTAAGACAGTTCTGAAAGTGCGTTTGAACTACCTAATAAAAGAAATCGTTACTAACCTAAAGCAGGTTAGGTTAATAATGGAATACGTTACTGATTCTGTGTCTGTCTGTCAACCCTCCTTTTCACTCGTTCCCTCATTCTCACGCACGCACATTTTTATATTGCGAATTAATGGTTGTCCTTTATCAGATGTGTTATAATGTTACAACCAATGAGCGTTCAAAATGAAGAGCTTGTATAAAAAATCATTACTGTTTCACGATTTCCTTTTAAATATGCTTCTACTTCCACGTCTGACTATCCATGTAAGAACTCTTGTGCACTCAAAATACATTTGTGTGAAAAGCACTGGACGTGCTGCCGAAATGTTTGCTCTGAGGAAAACAAAACAAAAATAGGAATAATTTTTGTGCCTAAAGTTTAGGGAATCTAAGCGATAGATCAAAGAAAACATTTACTAAAGTCTTCGAAATAATATTACAAGGATAGAGTATTATCGTCGAAAGGAATTCTGAATATCGACGAAAAACTTAATAGTACTTAAGTAGAACACGATATGTAAGCCTTTAATTACCATAAAATCTAAAACTATAAGGTAAAAAGAGCATGATTTAAACATTAAATAAAATCAAAATCAAACGTAAAAAAAACTAAACGTTTCGTAATATTGGCTAAATAATTAGTCTGTCGGCTATTCTCATACAACGCACTGCATATATCAATGTCTCAAAATCTTCACCTGACCGTCGAAGGGGAAAATTTCAATTTTGAACAATGTAGGCCTATTGTAATTTTCAATTAATTAAATATATAGTACAGAAACATACGCCGTCACAGTCATATCAGCCTTAAGTATTAACAATACTGGCCTTATGCCATTAACAATAACGACCAGGTATAACTCAGATATAAATTCACAGAAAAGTTATAGAGAAAGTAGAAATATTAAAGCTAATCAGTGTTTCCTTTTTACTGAAAACAGCATACATGTTCTCTAAAGAAAGTTTCAAATAGTTTTCTACTGATTAAAGAATAGAGAGTCAACGTTTTTTGACACTTTTTTTCCAGTACGTAAATATAAAATAGCCAACCGTAAATCACGTTATGGAGAAATTTTTTTAATTAAATGCAGACGTTAAGATCTTGTTTATAATAATAATGGCTCCCGTGTGTACCACCTGAAGTAGTGTAGGAGAAGGCAGGGTAGGCTGCCTTATGTGAGCCGTACGGCATACAAGGAAGGCAGTGTGGCCAGCACTACGCTTCAGCCGCCCATTATTATCGCCAGGATGTTATCCCAGGTACTCATTTTCAACAGGCCGAGTCGACCTGGGGGCTGAAAAACGCACCTTGAATTTATGGTGCGGGCTCGGGAATAAGATCTTGTTTATAGGCCTATTTATAGAACTATTTTATTTACATATGTCATTTATTATAAGCCAATGCGATTTACTAGAGTAATACAATGTAGCTGATACAATGCTGGACGAAAAATTAATATGGCTAAATAATTAAATTATATATATTTAATATTACTAATGAAATATCTAAAACTTAAATGTTTACAAAAGTTGTTTACCAACAAAACTATATTAAAATTTGTTAAGCATAATGCATTTGTATAGCTGATTACAGTTTACTGTAATGTAGGCCTATAATGCGTAAAAATAAACTTTATGTAGATGTAAAATATAAACTTATTAAAGTATAATAATTTATTTAATAAATAATTATTATTATAAGCGTATAAATTAATACATAACGTAAGTTAAACATTTTGATTGTACTAGTTTACAAATAAACTTATTAAGAGACGTTCGCTAGAGGGAGGATCTCATCCTTCTAGTCTGAGGTGTTAAATTGATTTACACTTGTCTCAAGTGGGTGTCATTGTTCTTCTCATGGCGGCCACGACACCCGTTTTATTGTCTACAGGCGAGAAATTATTCCGCCCATAACACAGAATTCAGATTAAACATAAATACGCTGGGGATAAATTAATACTCCCTGCAACACTATAAACTCTGCATTGGTTCATTTCCTCCCCTCAGCGGGGGTGTACAGTGACTACCCGTTTTACTACTTACAATTAGGTTACTACTCTGTTATAGCAGACTTTCTGTAAGCGGTTTCACCCAATTTAAATAATACGAATGAATTATATTTTTCTCTTTAACAATAAAACATTTAAACAACAAATATAAAAAACTATACGTTAGAGTGTATTAACTGCCTAATGTATTACTCCTATGAAAGAATAAAACAAGGTTATTAACTACATTGATATGCCTTTAATAAATTCTTCTTTATCAACTGAAATTCATTAATCTGTATTTAAATCAGCTTTCATCAATCGACAATCGACAGTGTTAATAAAAAATATTCACACATAGTTCCTAAGGCGTCCACATAGTTGGAAACATTAGAGTTGGTTTCGAGTTTATGCCGAAACACCTGTCTAATATTGTTTTCAATTATTAATATTTTTTACATGTAGACCCGTTCGTCCATTAGCTCAAATATTTTTAGCTGTGGCTGTATTTCATGTTTATCAGTCATATTTCATAAGATTGAATAGATATCTTTGAAGATATCAGATCACGAATAGCTGAAATGTAGCGTACCATAGGCCTACATATTTTGCTCCTCGAGACTGGATGGAGACGATTCTAAACAACTATTTTTCCTTTATCATCTTCTTTCTATTGCGTAGTAAATTAACACATCGGATGCTCTCTATGTCCACTGTGATTGCTTCCCGGTTGCCACCGCTGTGAAGCATCAATCCAACAAGGCTATCAGGACTGAAAATTCCAGTCCTTGAACTGATGTTTGGATGGTCATCCTCAAAACGTGAGCACTCGAGAAAAGTGTGAAAACACTATCTCTCTGCGATGTTCAGTGCCTGCATTGAGGGGATGTCACGCTTCCCAACCGGTGGAGATACTCACAAAACTATCCATGGCCTGTCAAGAACTGCGTGAGGAATAGTTTACCTCGCCGTGGTTGCATTCCATCCACTGACCTCACTTCTGATGAGCCTGACCGTCCAGCGACCTCTGTCAAGTCCATAGTATGAGCATGGGGCTGGACAGCTGCCTCTACTCGGCAAGGTCTCCATTGCGCGCGTACGAATCTTTGTATTACGAGGTGCTATCAGAAAATTCCCGGACTAGGTCTAATAAATTCTTTTTGCTTAACTAGGCCATTAATGGCTCCCATCTCCTTCAAAGTAGTCTCCCTGCGAACTGATACAACGAATCCAGCGTTGTTTCCATGCCTGGAAAGTGTCAAAAAAAGTCTTTTGCTGAAGGCTGTCAAGCACCTACTGCGTTTTTTTCTTAATGTCTTCTACAGTGTCAAAACGGTGACCTTTCATGTGAATTTTTATTTTCGGGAACAGAGAAAAATCACAGGGGGCTAAATCTGGTGAATATGGAGGGTGTGGGACGGTGGCCATATTGTTTTTGGTCAAAAACTCTGTTGTTTTCAGTGAAGCGTGAGCAGGTGCATTGTCGTGATGCAACAGCCAGTTTTGGTCTTCCCACAATTTGGGCCTTTTTCGTCGCACATTTTGTCTCAGCCGCCTCAAAACGTCACAATAAAAATCTGAGTTCACTGTAACACCAGCTGGCACGAACTCGCGATGGACAATGCCTTTGATGTCGAAAAACACAATGAGCATGGTTTTTGTTGCACTTCTGACCTGCCGTGCTTTTTTTGGTCTCGGTGATTGTGGACTTTTCCGCTGTGACGACTGCTGTTTTGTTTCTGGATCATAACCATAAAACCAGCTTTCATCACCGGTTATGACCCTGGAGATGAAGGTAGGGTCATTTTCAGACGTTTCTCCGAGTTCACTGCACACATCAACACGGCGCTGTTTCTGATCCACAGTATTATTTCATTACTATTTTGTACTTTACTGTTAAGGTTTTACGTCCACATAATTTTGAAAATTTTCTGACAGTGCAGCTCTTCGTGGTAGAAACAGTCGACAATGTTTCAACTCTGTTGATTGAAATACGTGTTATTCAAAATGAAGAAAAAAATCATTGATAAAGCTGATAATGACAAAAACTACATTTAAAGCCATAAATATTAATCAAGTTGATATTTGAAGGAATCAACTCACGCGATTTTTCAAGAATTGTTTCACGTGTTTTTTGAAAATCCTCAGTAGGGCTATCATCTGGACTGATCCACACTGAACTTACGCAGATAGTATAGGTTAACTATTTCTCCTGTCATGTTCCTTTAAAATTTAGTTTTTAACTTGTTTCGCGAGGGTACATTTTTTGTTGCGTGAGTTACTTGTAGGCCTATTCATAGGATTATCAGATTCTGTATCTTTCGAGTCCATCTGCAACGATTGACAAGAAAATTGTACCCCAATCACTCACACTCTCTCTCACTCTCTCTCTCTCTCTCTCTCTCTCTCTCTCTCTTTCTCTGTAGACACACACACAAAATACGAAATACGAAATCTCCAACATTATTATTATCAATTTCTGATAGGCAGAACAAAATTTACAAACGCCCTTTCGTAAATTTTTCAAAGTGTAGATGAATCAGACAGGAGCATAATTCGTATAAAAGCTTTCATCCAAAATAAACTCAAGACAGTTAGTAACATTCTATAAGTTATGAAAGAGGGTAAGGACTTGCACGAATTTTTGTGGAACGATTTTTATATCGTTTACAAAAATTGTTAAACGATATTAGATTCAAATAATTTACGACGTACCGAAACGGTACTTTAATTGGAAGAGACAATTCTGTTATGTGAAAAGATGGAAATTTACTCCCATGAAGTTTCTATCAGAAATAAACCGTCCACAGTCAGAAGAAGGCGTCTAATTGATCATATCGGATGTGAAGCAGGTTTTGCAAGTGGTTTTGCCTTTGGGCTACAGAACAATGGGAAAGTGGCGATTTTCACGAAGCAGAAAACTTTGAAATTTGGTATAAAAATACTCCCTTGAGTTGACAGTTATCCAATAACAGAAACTGACAAAACAACTTCAAACCGTAGAAGCGGAAAAGAAGTCTGTAGCAAAACATAACTGTGACATAGTAAACCGAACTGTATAAAATTGACTCGTAATAAGAATAATGATATTTCGTTTTTATTAGATTTACAAGTGTTCTACAATATTGTTTGCAAGATAAGTTGTATTTCAGTACATGCAATACCGAAACTGCCACGCTATCAACGGATAACTAGTTCATTTTGGGCCGAACAAAAAATGTAGGCCGACTTATGTGAAAAATAAATCTTTTTTTTTTTAATTCGGGGTCAAAACGTCCCATGACATTGTCCCCAACCTCCCAACCTCCATTGTTGTCTGTCGTTGCAGTTTTCATCCTTTAGTTTTTATAGCTCATTGAGCTTCTTATGCTCTCTATCCATGTTTTCTTGGGTCTTCCTTTCTTTCTGTGCTCTCTAGGTATCCATCTCATTGTTTTCTTTGGTAGACGGTCTTGTACCATTTGTGTCCGTACCAGATTAGTTGTTTTTCTTCAATGCAGTCGGTGATTGTCCTTTGTATGCCCATTTCTTCTTTGATCGTTTCATTTCGTATTCTCTCTAGTCTTGAAGTTCTAGCAGCTTGTCTCAAAGCATCCATTTCTGTAGCTTTTAACTTTCTTTTGACCTGCTTCTTTATTCTCCATATTTTGGATCCGTACATCAACGTGCTTTTAATCATACTATCGCATATTCTTTTTTTCCTTTCTTTTCCAATTTCAGTGATCTAATTACTTGTTTTGCTTTATTTATTCTTGATTTTGTGAAAAATAAATCTTACATAATAAATTAGATATAAGTTACTTTCTGACTAGTATTATGAAAACTATTAAAACAAAATTATAGGAGGTGATGTAGAATCGAACAATATACGCTATGTGAGTAAAACTGCTACACTGAGGATAATGAGACGGTTAATTAACATTTTGGATAATTAATGTTAATGTCCATAAAATTATTAATTAATGTAAAGAATGGAGACTAAAAAAACTATCAGCGATTTTATCATCATCATAATAATCATTCTATAAAAGTATTATTTATATGCTTATGAACCACACAAAATAATATGGCATCACTGAAATCCTTAATAACTTGTATAAAATGCATTATTAATTTGCGCGCGCGCGCGCGCGCGCGCGCGTGAAAGAGAGAGAGAGAGAGAGAGAGAGAGAGAATTTGAATTTGTTAAATAATTATTTATTAATAATTTGTTGATTTGATATAGTGATATTAGATAGACCAAATAAATGGAAACAGCAGTACTGGCAAGGTCCCTGCCGCCGTAAAGTGAGTCTACAATAGATGGGTGAAGCAACAAACTCCGAAAGCAAATTTGTTGTGCTCTAGAATTAATGTTAACTTTTCAGTTTGGATTAGTGTATTACAGTCCCTATTGTGAAGAGGGCAATTTTTGTCCAGCATAACGGCTTGACCTTGAAATGAATTCATAACAGTCACACAGCCAAAGAACTCTACGTCTACAGAGAGCACGCAACCGCCTCTACCACCCTGTATTTCGGTAAATTATGAAAAAATACAGACGATTGTCTTTAAATTGTTTAAGCCTACATCTTAAATTGCAAGGAGACGTATTGGTAGGCCTACACTGTTTCACTATGTAGGCCTATATATTGCACCTCTATTTTAATCATGTGTTTGGTAATCGTAAGCCCAATTCACATTTAATGCGTTCGGTCACATACAGTTTTAACTAACTTACTACTACTACTACTACTACTACTACTACTACTACTACTACTACTACTACTACTATATTTTTTTATTGTCTATTGTTATTATTTACGAGCTTTTCGAGGATTACGTCCCCTCTAACACCTACAGCTCTGGAGAGGAACACGCCATACATTGCAACATCGCAACCCCGATCTCACTTCGGGAGAAGGTAAAACACTGATGGGGCGCAAAACACAAAACCAGTGAATCATCTGCCATGCAACACACAGCACATCGGATTCCAACTATCAATACCTGTTAATTCACTGGTGATACCAATTTGTTAATTCACTGGTAATAATAATGTTATTGATAATTATGATTATAGTGTGATGTACTTTGTACTGTATAGTCGATAATCTTAAGTCAGTCATCGCAGTATTGAGAGTATGTGAAACGTTACTAAAAACTAATACAAAATTACCATTACTAATAAATCAGTGCAATTTAAAATATTCGTTATTTCTGTCTATCATTTACGACAGGCTGCATCAGTTGTATACTATAATCGTAATTTACAAGTTATAACGATTAGAAAGTACGTCAGTTAGGTAAGTAGCTTTGATTTATTTACAATGACAAATAGAAAGCTTACAACAGTACCGGGTACGCATCATAAACAAAGGCCGCAGACGGAGTCACACTACCCTTTGTAAGGAATAATTTTTTCGTGAGGAATTTTACCGGACGTAAGTGATAATAAACGCGCGTCTTTCAGGGGGGAAATGTAGCTGAATAAAATGAATTTTATACAAGTAATGTGATACAGCAAATCGTTTGAGATCTCGTTTCGCAGAATTAAAATATTTTTATTAAACGAATTTGAGCCAGTATTAAATAAATTAGAACCAAAACTTTTGCCGTAGAAATATTTAAATCGTTAAATTTAGTGGGCTTCTCTGAAGTCTCCACACCGTTGTCACCATTGCAGTGTCATGCCCAATAAAAAATGATAGTTGAGTACAGATGATGCATTAATAACGTTTGCGATGTGAGTCCCACGTGAGTCACGCAATTCTGTTGTTCTGTATCTTAGTAATAGATGCATTATTATTAGTCATGTGTTCTCGTACTCATCTAGAACCATATTTAACTTACTGTCCATAATCCGCTGTTTGTAGACACGCTGCTACCAACTCCACCAAAATGCACCAACTGTTTATTAGAACTGTTTCGTACCACACGTAAGTTTCATTACGCTTTTCTACTGGCTAACTACAGAGTTTCAATGACAAGAATATTTTTTCCGGCTTTGATTTCGCTACGGGCGCTGGGCGTTCATTGCCATCAATGCAGTAGTCCAACAATGTGAGGAGTAACTATGGCCTACCCCACAGTTACTTTGTGTTCAGTAAACAAGACAGTCCTTTCAAAATCGTTATTTTTAGGCTAACATATCGAATAATACACACCTCTAAATGTTATAATACTTATCATATTGAGTTTGTTTCTGTTTAGTTTGTTTAACCGTTGCTGACATGAACGTCGTGTGGTTTTCCTTCTAATGTTTGGCTACAATTAAAGATATAAACTGAATCAAATAACGGACCATATACGAGGGTTAGCTGAAAAGTTCGCGGAGCGACATCTACTCGTATAGTTCAGTGGTAGAACTAAAATCTTTCGTGTGCAGCAAGACGTATATTTCGCGTGAACCATTGTTAATTTCCAGATATATCTGTTAATTTATTCACTTTTAACCAGCTGTTTGAAATTTTCCTGTCACGCGTGTTTTAAAAGTACATAAAATTAAACATCGTGTTGTGATGAATTCGCTGTTAAAAACGCCGATGGAAAATCAAAACAAAATTATAAATATGTTAGGAGATGCTGCGCCTTCAGAAACAACGGCACACTCAAGTTTAAACGTGGTCGTACAAGCACTGAAGATTATTCCAGTAGTGGACGTCCAAAAAGCGCAACAAATAAAAAATTACCGTTAAAAATTACGTTACAACTTAAGAAAATAATTACTAAATGTTTAAACATTTACGTACAATGCATATTAGACTTACCTTTCATTCAACAAATACTTTTTTGTTACATTGAATTCCTTGTAGCAGGAGGAATGGTAACCAATAATTTCATCGTCATAACTTTCCGGAAATATAACGTAGCTGTATTTATGACAAATCAGTGGAAATAAAATCAAGCAAATTAATAATTCCGAGAGAGACGAGCAATAGACTAATAAAACATACAAGATACAGACGAGATACCAAAACTACGAAATAATAGCCAACTAATACACAGAACAAAAAATAACAGAAGTTGGACTAAAGAACAACACACACAATTAACTAATTGAACGATGAATACAAATACAACGACTAAAGACAGTACTAATATTCCGTAAATGACAAAAAGACGAAAAAATGACGTTTATGTAAAATAACTATAAGTAGTGTAAGTAGTAAATAAAGTTAAACATTGTACAAATAGCTTTTATAAATATCGAATCTATGAACGAGAAAGACGAAAACTCGCGTGGGATCGAACACGCGATGTTACATTTGACCGCACACAAAATTCAAACTTTAAATTAATAAACCTTAAAAACTGCGTAAATTAACGGAAAAGTGCGAAATAAATACCTAATAGTGCGTATAAATACGGAATAAAAAATATTACTAAAAAACAAAGAGTGATATATGAAACATGAACATGTAAACAGAGAGGGGGAAATTGTTACGGATTCTCGTCGCATTCCTTTCTGATGACGTCACATTCTACGGATTCACTCCCGTGTAAATTTTTTTCCTCTCCTCTGCTATAAGAAGTTAACACTTCAAAAATGGCATTATTGAAAAAATTTCAACTGACCCTCGTATAAAACAAAAGTAAAGTTTAATTTAAAATGTAGGTATACTCTTTGATTAAGAGTTATTTCGGTATTATTTAAACCAAGTTGTCTGTACGCGAGGTAGTCTTTACACTTTAAGTCAAGAAAGAAGTAGTCTTTGTATAACATTTTTATCATCATATTTAGAAAACCCAGGCGGTACAGAAGTGTGAACTCTACTTGTAAAGTAAATCATCACAAGGACAAATTCTGGATAGATGACCAGATGGCGACTGCGGTCCTTTAGACTCTTGACAGTAAACAGAGAACAATGCCATACCATACAATGTCGTAAGCACATTTCTTACTCCATCAGAACTCGGCTGTTTGATAGGTGTTTCTATTTCTCTAGACACAATTGACATTTTACAACAGATCACTGTTGTTTCAGTTTCTCGTGTTGGTTTTTTGGCCTAATCGACCATACACATATTAAGCCTTGAATTTTGAAACCTAAATTACACCGCTCTAAGGATCCACTTATCTGTGAATATCCGGTGGAATGGCAAACACGACGTTATGGAAATACTGGTGTAGTCGTCGCCCATACGAGTCGGTCTTGCTGTTGCCCCCCCCCTCGAATAGCAGACGTTTCATGCCCCACAACAAACAGATTTCAGTTTCTCTGCCGTTTCGTAGATCTCGTTTAGAACTGAACAGAGGCAGTACACGGGGAGTTAAATATACTTTGCCTTGGATAACAGTTTTAAAGTCGTCAACCTGTGCTAATGATAATGAATGAGAAGTCAGTCTGAGTGCCTACACCAATGATTGCCGATCCGCGGTATGCTACCAAACAAGTAGCCAACAACCAAGTGTGTTAACTGGCACACGGTGACACTATTGCACCTGTAATAAATTCGCACCTCATTTTTTTCGTAATTTTAAAATTAATCTTATATCAAGAACAACCAAAAATAATATTTGAAGCAGTGGCGTAACTACGGAGTATCACTGGATCAACCCCCTCCCAGAGCTACTAGAAATTTCAGAAAAATTTCGTAATAACTTAACGTATTTATGGCCTATTTCTAAGCCAATTGCGTCTTTTAAAATAAGGCTTATAAATAATTGTAGAAATAAAAGACATTACATTATTTTTAAATTAATAAGTCCAGCCTTAAAACTAGTATCACCCCCCCCCCCCAAGAAACAGCTCCTATTTACACCACTGATTTGATTTGAAGAATGTCCTTTTGTTATGTATTTTTTATGTGGGCCTAACTTCTTTTTTTTACAAATGAAAATATGTTTTTATTTACAATTTTAATATAAGACCCACTACCCACTAAATCCCAGTTTTAATGGAAAAACTGCCAATTCATAGCATTTCCGTGTCATAAACCCATTTGTCGTGGGTTTTGGAAAGCCACGACAGAAATGAAATAGAAAAAAAAAATTTAAGAACGTTACAAATAAGAAAAAACTATTTACAGAGAGTTTAGCAGTGTCAATAATGCATCCTAAACTTAGTATAATGTTTGGCTATATGTCTGTACCTTACACCCATTTAAGTGTACCCTTTGTAAGTAACTCTTGATATTTTGAATTTCTTGCAGTAATTGTATGTTATATATTATATTAATAATTAACAAATTACGCTGCAATTTTTTATAGTTTGTTATCACTATATTTGCCGTTAACGTAGGTTTCACAATTTAATGTGTATCTTCAGAGATTTCAATTACTGAAAATTATTTCCCCTGAAGATAGAAATTAAATCTGTGAAACCTACGTCAGGCGCAAATATAGTGAATTTTTTTTTTAATACGCTTACAGAATTAATTGATTAACTACCAATAAAAGCCTAATATTCCTAATATCACACACACACACACACACACACACACACACACACACACACATATGCATATAGGCCTACATACACAATATTTATACGAAATAATTCGTTCACATGTCACGCCTAAGTTTCACTGTCACAAAACTGGCTCATGACGTAAGAAGATTGGCCACTACTAAACGGCACAGTTGACAAGGTCTTGTAGGCTACTAAGATGATTTTGTAAAGTCTAAAGATCAACTGTGCTTGGGTTGTTGTTTGGGCGGTCAAAACCCTGACTACTTTAGTTGTTTATACTGGGACAATTCGAAACAAAACTGGGATAATTATCACGAATTCGTACCAATAATAATTGTTTTTTATGCAATTATAAATAGACCTAATTATGTATTAATCAGTTTAATTAACAGAGGTAAATACGTAAATGTAACTGAACAGTTATTTAAGAAGTAGCCATTTAGTATATTATATCACTTATCGTTGAGCTGTCTCACCTAAAGAGATATTATTTTTAGCTTTTCGGAAATATTAAATTAAAATTTTTAATTAAGGTGCGTACAGCTGTAAAACTTTCAGTAGCAAAAATAAATACAACTGGCTTTTCCAACAGCAAAAAATAAAAACTCGAATATTCAGTAAGGAAATTAATGTAACTTGCAGAACACAATGAATTGGAACGTCCATTTAAAGCGAAAGTAAAAAACATATAAAAGGTCACCGCAGGGTTTTTACCCCTCATATTGGTTGTGGTAATAAAAAAAGCACGAGGAGAAGCATATTGTGAGCGTGTTAACTGAGGACACGGGGGTAGTAAGTCGTTGCCACAATTATTGGAACAGGACCAAAAGTTGGCATTTTGTTGCTAATTAATAGGGCACTGTTCCCACAGCTATAACTCATCATAAACCGTCTGCAACAAACTCCAAATAAAATTATTACTGTCAAATCGTCAACTCGCCGTAATACGGAGCGTAGAGAAGAAAATACGCGCGCGCGTTATAATGATTAAGAAAGTAGACGATGTTGGTTAGGTGAAAAACGATCTGTTGTCATTCACGCTTAAATAAAGTAGGTATATTAAATTCAAACAGATAAAAAGAAAACTATTTACACAAGATAAATTTTACTGTAACGTGCGCCGGAATTATTCAACTTTAGATATTAATAAGGAAGTAATGTTCAGAAACTTTAGAAATTTTAATATAGGTATTGTGTATGATTTGATTAAGTGTGCAGACATAATGAAGTTAAGGGTTGCAGAGGAGGAGAGACAGCCATTTTCTGTGGTTAACACGTGAGGGCGTGGACCAAGGGTGTTTGCTGGAAAAGGGAGGGATGATTGAGCCTTTGATTTATTGCAGGGCAAGCCTAATCTTGAACGGCACAACTACCCTGCCTCATAACTTGCACAACATAAAGCAAAGGAATACTGAATTCGATTGACTTTGAATTTGTCTTGATTTATACATTTCAATTTATCGGATTCCAATTCTAATCTTTCCTTTCTGTTAACCATACGATAACAATGTACTGTATAAGTATTTCCAATACATGGCTTAGGGCAGATCTATTTAAAAAGATACAGACACACTATATTAAGTGCATTTAGCTACCCCATTACACTAACAACTTCTTATTGCCTACAGAGATTTATACGTTTTGTCCAGATAGTCCTCATAGAATTAGAAAATTAATTTTGTTCTGTGTCACATTAATCTAAACAACTCTTCAACTAACGACCAGTTGGAGCATTTATGTACCTATGTCAAATAGTCTGTATCTAAGTAGAAATAGAATGAAAAATTCTATCTGTGTGACAAAGGTAACCTATGTGATACCTTTTATTTGATGGAACAGAAATAAGTTACGTATTGAAATACGTATATGTACGTATAGTGCACGCAAATATGTGTTGACTTTAACTTAAGTTGTTTTTAACAAATGTATCCTAAAAAAAAAAATCATGCAGTAGGCCTAAAAGGCTATATATTAGGTTAGTTTAAAACATTACTTTATGATTAGGAAACGCAAAGACAAAACATAGCCTATTAATAATGTATCCTCATGTTCCAGAACTGCAGTCTGAAGTTTAGTTTGAAATTCAATACATGTATGCATGGGGAAATTTGAGCAGCTACTAAGATGGTTTTTTTACTTCCAGCTCGTTGCAATAAAACTTCACTGCAGATTGCAATAAAGCTCGTTGCAGGTTTTTTTCACTTCCTGTAGCTTTTCTTAAATAGAACATCTAAATTTTGGTGTAACGTTAATTCTTCAGCGGCATTGAGGTGTGTAGGCTACTTAATATAAAAGTGTAAGGCATGATTACAGGCTATTAAACTTCGATAGTACGATAGATAGTTGGTAATTAAGAAACTATAAAATTTGATAATATGAAAGTGGAACAGATTTATTTGTCTATCTATACAAATAACGTTGTTAAGAGAATTTTTGTTATTCCTGAAACATTTTTTTTAAATACAATAAAAATTTAGGGTTTAGTATGGAATAATAAAACTAAGAAGAGCTCTTATGATGAAATGATTCCTTCGTTACAGAGTTCGTCTATAGAGTTGGTTATATAGGCCTATAGTTAAAATGCCTACTGCCATGAAATGGAGTATGGTTAGGCCAAAAGGTTAGGCCGAAGTTATGTTTACAATAATAACTTAAATATATTACTTACACGAATGTCGTAAAATTAAGAAAATTTTATTAAAAATCGTATTTACTTTTCCATTTTTATATTATAGGCCTATGCCTAAAAATATTGTATACAACCGACTTGAGTGAACAAATGAAGCCTCATTATATTTCTTGAAAAATGTTGTTTTGTTCTCGTCCTCTCTCTCACACACACACACACTCTCTCTCTCTCTCTCACTCTCTCACTCTTTCACGCACACGCGCGCGCGCACTCTGGCAGTCACGTATTGACATGTTGTGCAGCGTGACATGAAACTTTTAACAAATTACAAATTTAATTAACCTTTTTCACACAGTGTTGATATTTTTAAAAACTTTAAACTACAAAATTTAATTAAAAAAATCTCCGGTATCGTTTGGTAATTTCGTATAAAATGTATTTTATTAAACAAGAATACGTGTGAAGCAGGAGTAAGAGTTACTGCCGGTCGTAAATCAAAATGTTTCAAGTAAACGCTGAAACGCCTATAAATAGTGTGTTCAGTTGTGCAGGGATCGCGCTAGGAATTATTGAGTAATTATTTGGCCGCAGCATGTGACAAATGCCAAAGCCGAGTGCGGTGGCCAATGCCTGCTCACTCAGCTGTTCCAGCGCCCGGCATTATTGTTTCCAGAAACTTCTCAATAAAATTATCCCTCCAACCCCTATTATACCCTTTGGCTATCCACTCCTTTCAAACAACATATTAACAACCACATCTAACATTTTGCCTTGCGACCGTTCTCAAACCAAGCCTGCAGGTGTCATAACACTAACTCCGTATCCTCAAACATTCGCGTGCGCGCGCGGGTCACACTCACAAATGTAAACGTAACACAAAATACGAGCCCAACCTGCTTATGTTGGAACAAACGTTAATTATTGATTTCAAACCATTTTTACTGCTTGTTAATTAATGTAAATTATAAATTGGATAGGCCATAAAATTTTAAGTTCTAATTATCTTCAACAGAATTCACCCGGCAGGCTAATAAACAGTAAATTAATTAAAGGTTAATTAATACTTTGTTAAAATTAATTTAGTATTATACGACCATTTACTCTGATCATACTTATACAGGAATGTTAAGCTCTGAGGCATCCTGTAAGTAGGCCTATAATATGAACAGATTTTAATTAGCTTTTATAAATACTCGGCTTCGGTAAATTTACAAATATACAGTATTTGTATATAAGTAACCATTAAATTTATAAGTATGAATTTTCCTTTACGAAAATATAATCACTAAACATATTATCTGTAGGTATATGTTTTCTTACTTTTGAAAAATGTGTTACAAATTTTAACACACAAATTTTAGAAACAAGATCCTATGGCTTTTAGTAATATTGTTATTAGTATCCTTACTAATATCCCATAGTAAACATAGTAATATCCTTATGTTGTTAGTAATATTCAGTCTTAATGCAGTAAGACAAAGAGTTCATTATCGGCAGTACTGACAATATCACACGATTGAATGTGATGTCAGTTTGAGCAGTAGTAAATTTCATCTAAAACAAAGTAACTTATGTACAAGACAACTCGTAGTAGACAACTAAACATGTACGTCTGTTTGAATGCTTCTGTAACGTACATAATCAATTGAATCGGTGTGAACATAAACCCTTTTATTAAATCAACAAATTTATTGCATTTATTAAGGAAGTATTAATAATTTAAGTTTACTTCACGTAAAATTTTAAAAATAAAAACAATGTGAGGTAAATATATATTCTTAATACTTTAATCCTTATTAATTTTGTTCACATTTAATCAGTGTAGAAAATACCGTTTATAATGTAGATTCAAAAAATTCAATAGCTCTGTTTCTTCATCGTTGTGTTAGATTCTGTAATAGACTCATCACACCACGGATTTTGCAACATTCTTTACACAAATCCTTCTTTTAGCACGTTGATTTATGCAGTAGGTCTCTCGTAAATTTTATGGATCTGCTTACTAAGTTTTTTTTCATGCACAGTCTTGCATCTATGTTTACAAAACATTCACACATTCATCATTATGAATGAACCTTTCCTGCGAATCATTGTGGTCTTTTAACATATTTTGGTCTAGTTTATATTTTTCCCTCTGTGACTTCCACGTGCCCGTAACTGAACATTGTAAGCTGTTTGTGTGTATTCTTTTAACGTCGGTTGTTTGTTTATTGCATGCTTTTATTACATTTTTGTTTTTGTTTCTTCCCTAGTAGCTTATTGCCTACTTTTAAAATTACTGTTTTAACTTTGTACCACTCTTCCCACACGACTTCTTTTGATTCTGTCTACTGATTTGTAGTAAATCAGTTAGTCTATTTGAGTGATAAAAGTTTCTTTCAGGTTAAATATATTATTGATATTTGTTTTTTTTTACATGGGTTTCACCGTCTTGCCTACATATTTGAATTTGGTATGTGAAAAGAAAACGACCAATATCTGCGCTGTACTCTTAATATATATGTGAAGATGTTTTACAAGTGGTAATTACGATCAACACTAGCACGTGTTGGTAATTATAAGAAAAATAAAACGTGTTTAACCAAAAAAGAAAGTAATTATGAAGTTTACAAAACCACGAAACAAGTTTCCGACAAATATTTGAAAACTGGCTCTACAAAAGGAAGGAAGGGAGGAGGGAGAGAGAGATATAGGCAAATGGACAGGCAGAAGAGAGATACGCAGCAAACACATATCACAGACTTCACACCTCCCACTTACAAATAAGTACAGTTTTTATAAAATGCATCCTTCCTCATTCCCTCTAGGACTATGTCAAACAATGTCGCCGGTAACACATCTCCTTGCTCATGCGGGGTGGGATTGTACCAGAGATGGAGTCAAACTACAGAGAATGCCACACAGTAACTCGGGCGAAACGTTTATCCGAATTAGAATAAAACGTGTGTTTATGAAAAGGTAGATTAGTTTTGAATGATAAAAAAGCCTGTTTATAGTCGATATTATACATTTTTATTAATCTACTATACTAATAAATATATATACAACAAACTATATAGCCTACATAATTGATTATGTAGTTATTTACACAGAAAAGTTGTAATAATATGTTAATATAATTATAGCTTCGATTTCTTTGTTCCTTTCTTAGAACTGAAAGTCACTGAAGTACTCTGAAAGTCACGTTAAAAAGATATTATACATACTTTTGTTACGTGTTAGCAAATGGACTCAATTACATTTAAAAATGCACAAAAAGAAGCAAAACAAAGTCTCAAAATATTTGCATGTAAGATGTATGTATCTTAGGCCTACATGTTACATATTACGAGTGTGGCACTCCCGTCAGCAGAGTGCAAATTCCTTTACCTTTCGTATAACGGACTATCATGAACAAAACCTAGTGTGCCACCTACGTTCATAACATGATTATATATTTTAACTTCAAATACAGTTCATCATAAAAATCAAATTATGATATACGTTTAAACAGAGACGCAGTTGTCTACTTTCTAATTAAAAAGATGAAATTATTTATCGAGGATATGGAAACACATTATGCTTGTATTAGGCTAATACTGTTTAAAATTAACTAGCAAGTGTAAAATCATCTCGCACTATAATTATCGAATGTGGTTCTGACTACTACTAGAAACGGAATTTTTCAACAAACTGTAGGAAATAAGAGTAATTTCCTCCGCTATCGTTCTCCATTTCTTCTTATCTATCTTCTTTCCTCTCCACATCATAATCCCTTACAGTCTCATTCTTGAACTTAATCTATGGTCTTCATTTCATGTTTTCTTATTCTTATTCCTCCTGCTTTCTATTTGTATGTCATGCCATCTCACTCTCTGTAGTTTAACCAATATATAGGCCTACTACCTTCCACATTTTTATTTTCTAGTTATTTTTTCTACACATTTCCACTTGTTTTCTTCGTTCCGTATAGCCTCAGGCTCCTTATTGTTTATCTCCCATACACTTTCAATTTTTCCTTGCCTCTGCCTATTAGCAACTATTTAATGTACTCTCACTTTTTTAATATTACTAATTTCTTACTTCTCATAAGATCTTTATATCTGACGATTGTGTCATGCCCTGCTTATATTCTCTGGTTAATTCCATGCTTTTCGCATTTTAGTTGCTCACTAATGACTTCGCTGAGTATTTGGAGCTCTCCAAGTCTTCTAATTTGCCTTTTTATGTCGTTTACGTCGTTCTTTTTTCTCCGTCTCTCCTATGTCTCCTACTTAGTTTCATATAGGCCTACTTAGGTACCGGTACTTCTAGTTTATTTCCAGTTCTCTGATGCAAGACTCTCTGCTTCTATCATCTATTTTTTTCTATCATCTCCTCTAAGCGTCTTTATCCCTTATCACATCACCGTTCATTAAGCGGCTACGTCAACTGATTTCTGAATTCTTACCCTTGTCACTTCATCCTTCCCCATTCCTTCTAAATGGGTTAAACAATTTAGAGTAACCCATCTACTTGCTCACTCCAGTATTTACCTTAGTCTTTGGCATTCCCTGATACATAATCACTGCTGATTTTTACCCTTATAAAATAATTTTGACTAATCTTAAAAACTTCATGGAAACGCATTATTTTTACATCTCATATTAACACAATGTATATATAATCTATTCAATTATTAAAAACAAGCTTGCATTCTTTATTTTGCAGTTTTATATTTTATTCATGACTTTCCTAAGACGTGTTTCATCACATGAATTGCGTCTACTGTTGACTTTCCCTGTCTACATCAATTTTTATATTCCCCTGTTGTCTTATCTATAGGCATGTAAGTTGCCAACATTTATTAGATCAGATATATTAAAATCTTATATGCTGCTTTCAACAGTATTATTCTTTTATAATGCTTACATATTACCGAGGCTACTTTTTAAAATATAAATACTACTGTTCTTATTCTCATTCTTCAGGAATTAGCCTATCTCTTTCCTCCATATTTTCTCTACGTACCTTCTTTCTTCGCTTTTGGCCGACTATGTGCTACGCGATTTTTCTTCATGATTTTTCTTCTTTCTCACTTTTCTGTCGTTCCAATATTCTTTCATCCTTTTATTACGTTCCCTTTTCCTGTCTTTTGTACAAATAGATTTTATTTTTAATCGCTTCTGTTTTTCTTAGACATACCCAAATGCTTTAAACTTTTTCTTAAATATGCCCCTGTCTAAAGTATCGTGTTTTGTAAACTTCATTTCTGCGAATTTTTTTTTTACCAATGAACAAATGAGTTGTGTTTTTGGAATGTTTATTGAAATAGTCGAATATTCTTTTGGACAGTATTTCTAGCTTCATCCAAACCAAGTTCTGTAGAATGTGATCTTTCTTTTCCTAACTGTATCCGACAGAAAGTATAAGACATGTTTCAAAACTGTTGCCAATAAAAAGAGCTAGTATCCACTAAGTTATACGGATACAAAGTTATGAGAGTTTCTATATAAACGTAAACAAAAATAATATATTTTATACTGTACAACGCATTATTTTAGTGTTCGTGTGTTGTGTTCGTCTTTATATTGAAAGACCAATCCTATAAGATCGCTCAGAAAGTCAATTCTTAATTAAGAATATTTAACTCATCTAGAAGACATTCATCATAGTACTTACTATATGCACAAATAGGTAAATTTAAAAATTTAATTGCAATACACTTACGCATTCTCTCTCTCTCTCTCTCTCTCTCTCTCTCTCTCTCTCTCTCTCTCTCTCTATCTATCTATCTATCTATCTATCTATCTCTCTCTCTCATGCACTGTCACAGATAAACGAATAAACGATAAAACTCCTTTCTTTAAATAAATGTTTTCAATAGGAATTGTATATTAAACAATACTATTTAAGTACATACTTTTATGTTTCTTGAAAATCCAATTCACTTAAATCTTGCAATAATCATAAAAGATAGTATTTTTCAAAATGTAAATTTATTGACATCGAAGTCACAAGATAATATTAATGTGAGAATAAAATATACAATTCTCTATAATACTGTTCAACACCACCTTCACAGGCCTGTGAATGAAATGGAATGTTGTTGTTTTTTTATACAAGATATAGCCTATATAAGCCCTGTAATTTTTGATTATGTCTTTGGGCCGACATTGGAGCAAGACAGTAGCTGAATCCATAGTTTTCGTCAGAGAACTAGTCCGGTTTTGATGAGGTCATGAATGTTGTGAAATCGGATGTTTGATGATTGTTTTCCCTATTAATACAGGATTCTAATATTGTCGAATTTATGAAGTGGCTATTATTTTTGTACAGTTTATTAACGAGTACTCCTACTTCTGAAAGGAGTCGGATTCACGTACGATGTTAGGGAAAATGGTTTCTTTCTCAAGTAAACTTCACACAATAAGCATTACTTTAACATACTTCTATACTCGAAACCAGAAATTTTAACTTCTAAATATAAAATGGATAAACGTATTTCCCTTTACAATGTCACAAACACAATTTTGTAACTGTAGTTCTGTAAGTGGTAAAATATGTTTGTTTGTTTTACGATAGTCCAACATTAGGCAAAAGAATTTGATTGTACTTTGCTGCGATGGTTTGGTTGAGAGCTAATAAAGAGGATGCCTACGAAAGATGTAAGAAAACAGGCTAGAGAAAAAATTATTAAATGAAAAGGCTTGAATGGATAGATGAAATATGGGTTCAGAATTAAAGAATAATACCACGTTACATCAGTGAATACAACGGCAGGAGAAAAGAAGAATCGTAACAAGAAATACAAGAGGGAGTGGAAATTATATAGAAGAAGTAGGCTACATGAAAACAAGGAGAAGAAAGTAAGGAAGAAAAGATGATCAAAATAGTATGGAAACGAATGAACCATCAGTGACAGGGTGTTCCTAAAAATTAAAAATATGAGGGAAAGGGCAAGTAGCAAAACGGAGTGGTGTGTACAGTGAACCTGAAATCAATTAGGATGAGACATGTTAAAAAATAATATACGAATAAAAAAATGAAAGGAAAGACTAAGAAAAATTATTGCCGTAAAGAATGGAATGGACGGATAGAAAAGAATCATCAAGGACGTTTTTGAAAATGAGAAAACTTTCGGATTCAGTTAGGAAAAGAAAGATCACATTCTACAGAACTTGGTCTGGATGAAGCTAGAAATACTGTCCAAAAAAATATTCGACTATTTCAATAAAAATTCCAAAAACACAACTCATTTGTTCACTGGTAAAAAAGAATTAGCAGAAATGAAGGTTACAAAACACGATACTTTAGACAGGGGCATATTTAAGAAAACGTTTAGAGCATTTGGGTATGTCTAAGAAAAACAGAAGCGACGAAAAATAAAATCTATTCAGAATATTCAAGATGTGAAATCGTATTTAGTGGAACAAGTCTGAAAGTCTCGTTCATCACTGAGGTTACTTAAAATGACGAAAATAATTTAAATAATTAAATTAAAAATATAGTATAATTCACGATATGTTTTATAAAACTCAGCACGCTCAATCTAAAAACTAGTGAGAAATACTCACCACCCACCTAAAATTTACTAATGCCACCATTTTCATTCTAGATTAATATAGTAAATTTCTTTAAAAACGAAAGTAAAGTGTTTTTGTTTAATATAAACTCAAGAGGGCCATTCCAATCATTTTCATCCTAAATTCCAATAGCTTAAGATTTCCAATTTTTGTTTCTGTGAAAATGTTTGTGATGTGGCTGTAAAGTTTATATTTCATTTTATAATTGTTCAAGTGTCGTAAAACAGTATAATTTGCTTATTTAATATTTATAATGTTAATTATAGTGTTTAACATTATATTATAATGTTATAATACTTATTACTGTAATTTGTTTTTCTAATAGTCCTACTTTTATAAATGGTTAAATGAAAAGTCAGATTCCCTGAAATAATCTTACCTTAACCTTACCTTATCTAAGTCTTACCTTAATCTGTTACTATAGTATATTGAGGTATATTTTTGCATTTAAAACGTTTTTTGAATGTACTAATTGATGAAGAGGAAGCCTGTGCACTGGATTTCTTTAAGAAGTAAAAATTATTTAAATAAGACTAATACTTTTGTAATTGTACTACTTTCATTTGCCAACTTATTTTACGTGACAAGTCGATATATATCCGGTAGTAGTAGTACTAGTAGTTAGTACTACTACTACCACTACCACTACCAATACTAATATAATAATAATTATTATTATTTTTGTTACTAGTATCTCTCTTTTTGTACCAGGGAGGCAGGTAAGGCTGCCTATTTCAAAATGTACGTTTAATGTGAAAAAGCAGGCAGCGGAACGCAGAGAACGAAGATCCTGATGAACGAAATAATTCTAAAAGTCTGGCTATTAAGTGTGTGTGTGTGTGTGTGTGTGTGTGTGTGTGTGTGTGTGTGTGTGTGTGTGTGTGTGTGTGTGTGTGTGTGTGTGTGTGTGTGTGTGTGTGTGTGTGTGTGTGTGTGTGTGTGTGTGTGTGTGTGTGTGTGTGTGTGTGTGTGTGTGTGTGTGTGTGTGTGTGTGTGTGTGTGTGTGTGTGTGTGTGTGTGTGTGTGTGTGTGTGTGTGTTTATCCAAATCCTACTGCCTGTACCGCTGTAGTAAGTCATCGGCTTCATAATGTAGTCAAATAATGTGAATGATCAGGGAATAAAAGATTTAAATCTTTCCGTCAGCTTGACAAAAATTACTTTTGAATTCCCATAACGAAATCTTTATAACAAAGGAATAAACTGATTAGTTGTTAATCTTTTCGCAAAGGTGAAAAGATCTGTTAAAGGGCGTAATGTTTTCGATATCTTTAGAAGTTTCTCGTGTGGGTTTGGAATCTAAAAACATCTGTAGTGTGGCAAGCGCGTCATATAGATTGTCTGACTTTAATGAGTAGGTACAGTAAACCATTTGAGCCGAGGTGGATAAAGTATTCTACATCTTTTACTTTATTGGAAATCTACACTCTACAGTATACTTAGTGCTGTGTATACACACCAGACGAGAAAGGTATGACAACGTTGAAGCAATCTGAACACTAATGCACAATATATTCAAACTATTAATGTATACAGGTGGATGTTAGTAATAAAAACTCAGAGTTCATTATAAAACAATGTAAAAATACAAAAACACAAGTTATGTAGTAGCCTAACACTGTGGGACAACAATTAGCCTATGTAAGGTCATTAGTCTGTGTAGAAAGGCTTTTTTCGATTTAGAAAATGAACCCTCTTTATGAATCTTTTCAAACCTGGAAGACTTAGTCAGGAAAGGTTACGCAAATTCCCTGTTCTCCGTCAACTGGCGACGTCTCGTGAGAGGGGGAAGTATTCTTCCTTCGGAAGAGTAACGCACTCCCCGGTAAGGAACATAAAAACGTATTCGTGTTGATATAGGACATAACGATGCCCAATGGGGACGTCACGGACGTAGGAAAAAATAGACCACAGAATGTCCAAGATGTGAAATCGTATTTAGTGGAACAAGTCTGAAAGTCTCGTTCATCACTGAGGTTACTTTAAATGACGAAAATAATTTAAATAATTAAATTAAAAATGTAGTATAATTCACGATATGTTTTATAAAACTCAGCACACTCAATCTAAAAAAACTAGTGAGAAATACTCACCACCCACCTAAAATTTACTAATGCCACCATTTTCATTCTAGATTAATACAGTAAATTACTTTAAAAACGAAAGTAAAGTGTTTTTGTTTAATGTAAACTCAAGAGACTATTCCATTCATTTTCATCCCAAATTCCAATAGCTTAAGATTTCCAATTTTTGTTTCCGTGAAAATGTTTATGATGTGGCTGTAAAGTTTATATTTCATTTTATAATTGTTCAAGTGTCGTAAAACAGTAGCCTATAATTTGCTTATTTAATATTTAATATCAGGGTGACCGAGCTTTGCTCAGTTTTCACATTTATTTATAAATATACAGATTTAAAAAACATTATTTATTATTAATTATTTATTTATTTTTATTAATTATGTATTTTTTGATATTTATTTTTATATATAAACATACCGGTACTACGCCGTTTGCGTTTATCGACGGTTTCTGTTATTGGAATCACAATTATTTAATACTTCTTTCCATACAACGATTCTTGTATGGCGAGGATTTTCTGGTGGTAAAAGAACTTTTAAGCCACTTCGCCTTTTGACTCTGGAAAATGCTACATACAACATGCCGTGCATAAACACAGGAATTGATAAGTGAATTCCCACCACTTCAAATGTTTGACCTTGAGCCTTGTGAATAGTAATAGCAAAAGCTGCTCTGACGGGAAATTGATGCCTTTGCATAGTGCACCCAAGCTGACTTTTGCTGGAATATGTAATACTTGGAATATGAACTTCTCGGCCTGAATATTCACCCGTGATAATCTTGGCTTTAATAATGTTATTACATAATTCAGTCACGACCAATCTCGTTCCATTGCACAGCCCTTCAGAGACGTCCAGTTTCGTAAAAGCATTATTATTTAATTTTTTTTAAGCTTTAATTCGTGTGGTGGTAAGTCAGCCATCTCAACAGAATTTAGAAATTCAGAAGTGAATTGAAGAACTCCTTCTGGTTGATCTTTAACAGAATCGTAACTTTTATATACTTTATAATATTCTCCAGGAAGCTTTTTAATAATTTCGTCGTTAATTTTATTTACGTCTTTATTCAAAGGCGCTAATATAGCTCTGTCTTTCATATCTTCGTATCTGTTGTTTGCCAAACAATCACCAAATACTTCATCAATAAGATTCCCGTTAGACAGAATATGACTACCACTTACCTCAGAGAATGCAAAAAACACAACAGCGTATAGAGAACACTTAATAGTTTAGATTATGTATATACCTCAGAGAATGCAAAAAACACAACAGCGTATACAGAACACTTAATAGTTTAGATTATGTATATCAGATAGATTGTACAAAAATCATTGCGCAGAAACCCACAATTGTATGTCTCAACTCTTAGTTTGTTTATTTACGGTCATAGCAACATCTGTTTATATTATTTATAAACATCGATACTGCGCCGTTTAGGCCGCAGGTTAAAGACCTATAAAGACCCTATGGTATCGTTAGAGCCGTTTCAAGGACATACATAGATTAGATTGTATGTCTTAACTCTTAGTTTGTTTATTTACATTCATAACAACAGCTATTTATATTTATTTATAAACATCGATAATGGGATTGTATGTCTCAACTCTTAGTTTGTTTATTTACATTCATTGCAACAGCTATTTTATATTATTTATAACATCGATAAGATCTATTCTTTATGAACAGAATTAAAATTAACGTTTTAATTTCAAATGAAAAATATTTTTTTTAAATATTTGTTGCTGGGTGACAGAGTTATAACAATAGCAATTGTTGTGTGAATATTTAAACCTACATGAATTAAAATGTATACTTAAAAGACCCTACGGTTTAGGCCTTAGGCGATTTTTGCGGAAATGAGACCTAGCCCAATCGATTTTTAGTGTCCAAATACGCTTAAGTACCAAATTTCGAGAAAATCGTTAGAGCCGTTTCCGAGAAAATAAGGACATACATACAAAGATTGCTCGCTTAACAGTATAAGAATAATGTTAATTATAGTGTTTAACATTAAATTATAATGTTATAATACTTATTACTGTAATTTGTTTTTCTAATAGTCCTACTTTTATAAATGGTTAAATGAAAGTCAGATTCTCTGAAATAATCTTACCTTAACCTTACCTTATCTAAGTCTTACCTTAATCTGTTACTATAGTATATTGAGGAATATTTTTGCATTTAAAACGTTTTTTGAATGTACTAATTGATGAAGAGGAAGCCTGTGCACTGGATTTCTTTAAGAAGTAAACATTATTTAAGTAAGACTAATATTTTTATAATTATACTACTTTCATTTGCCGGATATACATCGACTTGTCACGTAAAATAAGTTGGCAAATGAAAGTAGTACAATACTTACCTGCCTCCCTGGTACAAAAGAGAGATACTAGTAACAAAAATAATAATTTTTATTATTAGGCCCTATATTAGTATTGGTAGTGGTAGTGGTAGTAGTAGTACTAGTAGTAGTAGTAGTAGTAGTAGTAGTAGTAGTAGTAGTAGTAGTAGTGGTAGCAGCAGCAGTAGTAGTAGTAGTAGTAGTAGTAGTGTTATACAAAAATATAGCATATTTATTTCAAGGTACAGGATTCTTCATATCATAAATGATTACATACTAAAAATTTCCCCACATGACACCTTACAGCAAACCTCATGATTAAATTTGTTTGTTGAATCATAATTGTCAGACGTACCAACAAAATAATAAACAAACAAAAAAGAGTTTAGTCTTTATTAAATTTTGGAAACAAGTTTAGATTTTAACTAAAAACAATGTTTTAAAGGGGCTACAGGAGTCACCAAGAGGTCGAATAACGAACGAGAGCTGGTAAAGGGGGAGCCACGATTGAACTCTAATTTTTTTGTCTTGCATAATAACAACCATTTCTTACTTAAACATGACGGGAGCTGACAATGAGACATAGGACTAATAAGAAACGAGGAGCAAGGAACGAATGATGGCTAAAAAAGCGAATAAGGGAACTAATCTAAATCTTTTTTAGTTAGCATAACCCACTCCCGAATGGAATTGTTGGTACACTGGAAAACATCAATCGTGTGATAATATCATTAAAAAAAACGCAGCGTATACTGAATCACAATTTAGCATTATTTTTTAGCCCCCACTCTAGGCTTGATATTTCACTTCAACTTGTGACGGTTGACTTTATGACTTATAAGAACTACGACACTTTGACCACACAACGTTAGGCTCCCGTCGGCTATGTATGTTCTTATGTATGACAATTGTTACATTTGTGTTGTTATATGTCATATTTGTATATTTCTTCGTGTATAGGTCACTTCATGCGTCGATGTATGTATGTTGTCGTGTCAATGGATGTTACACGTAAGACAATGTAAGCAGATAAACGGCATGGGTGCTGTGTCTGTATTTGTTTCACTGTTGTATTAACGCCAAGTAAAATACTAACCCAAATGCATTCAGTGCAAGTATAACGTGATCAGTATAGTAATAAGTTTACCATTCAAAAACACGACTCAACAATATTACGTGTGTAGTAAGAATGTACATTACAAATATATAAACATCTTTCATTTTTTCGAATATTTTCAAATAGACTGTGCGCTACCGTAATTCCACGTGCTTCAGGTAGGTTGCACACGAATATTCAGTACACCTGAAGGACAGATTAACCTATGCGTGCGCGTATAGATTTATTGTGTGTGTGTGTTTTTTACTTGCTATGATTTCTTCTTCTTCGCTCTTCTTCTTCTACTTCTTCTTCTTCTTCTTCTTCTTCTTCTTCTTCTTCTTCTTCTTCTTCTTCTTCTACACTTCAGGGATCTACAATTATGCAATGTGCCTATTCCGACTTCACATTATCAGATCCATTTCTATCTTGGTCTTCCTACATCCCTTCTTCCAAAAGTTTGTACTTGTTTACAATTATTGGTATTCTGTATTCATCCATGCGACTTAAATGCTGTCTCCATTTTCCCATGTATTCTTCAAGCTTCTCATTTAGATTATAGCCCTATATATTTAGTTCTTCCCGTATATCTTTAATTCTTATATGATCCCTTCTTATGCATCCTTTAACCCTTCTTAAAAATCTCAACTCTGGTGACTGGATGTTGCTTTTATATCTTCGTTCTGTTCTTCTCTTCGTCCAGGATTCACTCTCATATAAGAGCACTGGAACAGCTATTGTTTTGTATAATTTTAATTTTATCTCACATCTCGTTTATTTTTCAGTGTTCTGCTTATAGTTCCACATATGTGTTGAAATCTATTGACTTTATTGCTTATATCTTTGTCAACGTCAAAACTTATATCACATACTAAATAGTTAAAATTTGAGGTATGTTCCAATACTATATCCTCAATAATAATCTTTGAGCTTACTGGAAATTTTCCGTATTGATCTTTGTTTCCAACAACTTTTGTTTTGTTGGTAAATATCTTTAGGTTGTAGTATTATCGTCCCAGTTTTTGTAGTCTGTACACAGAACGTTGTAAGTCTGCTTCATTATTTTGTAGTATAACCACTTCATCTGCATACAGCAAAAGATTTAAATGGTAATCCCTTTTCAGGTGTATGCCTTGATGGACTTCAATTTTCCAGTTCTGTATGAGGTCCTCAAGATAGATGTTGACAAGAGTTGGGAACATACTACACCTTGTCTAACAGCTATGATTTCATAGCAAGAAATTTAAGTACACTCACAATGTTTCTTCACTTTTCATCCCGACTTATGTTCTAATTTGTCGTTATGTAAATTCTTATGTTTGTTTTTTCATGTTGAGTCGAGAGTTTTAACTGTGCTTGTTTTCCCCGAAGAGCTTTTGCAATGTTTCGCTCAGATTCATGTTTGCCATCCTCAGTTCCAATTCCATTTTGGAACATAAAAGTGGAGTCCACGACTCTCAAATTTGGAGGGACTCAACCCGAAACAACAATATATTTTTATGTGGGTATTACATATATGTATAAATTAAAACAATCCCACCATACGCGCGCGCGCGCGCACGCACACTCACACACGCACACACGCACACACACAAGTACCGAAACTAAAAATTATTCATTTTAAAGTAAAATATAATTTCTTAAACGAACGTTGCTATGCTCTCCATCCAGTCATCTTTTTAAGGACAAAATTGCCAAAGGAATACAAAACCGTCAAGACTCTAACATTACTTACTATAATGATGTAATGTTACTATAATGTTGTTACGGCGTCGAGGGGCTTGCGTTTCTCCATTAACCAATGAAGTCCATTAGCCAACCTCAAAATATAGCCATAAGTAATGACAGAATTGTCACCATGCGCGGGAAACAATTCATTACCTAGTGCTTTTACGGATAATGTACATAAGACAACGTTTTTTGATCGTAAACGTAAAGCAGCAGTGTGTCCAGTGATAGTGATAACTGTAATGAAGGTGAATGTAAATACTGAAGTCAGCTTTATCAGTTATGCCAGTACGTCGTCAGAAACTTTTGCAAGTTGAAAAGATTATAAAAATTCTAAGCCCACTGTTAAATATACTATAATATTATATGGGACAAATCTATATAGCTTAACCTATTTGTGTTGAACACGTCTACTCGCAGACCACTGTTTGTAATATCTCAGAGAAGTCTCCTTCAGTGTAGTAGTCCTTATACTGTCTCTTACAATTTGGTTCTGCATAATCGTGCGAGAAAAATATTTAATTTCTGCCTACCCGCACACTCCCGCACTCTACTCAAAGAACTTGGTCACCGATTCATACGTAGAACTACTATTCTTTTGTAATTTAATATATTTTTAATAAATAAAATACATTTTATTTAGAAGAATTATGTAGCCTATAATGCGACATTGTGACGTAAGTCTGCAGCAGCAGCTTATATGTAAGATTTTGTCTAGCAGACTAGGGTTTCCAGAAAATATTTTCACACGTCTCGTCTGATAATCTCTTTCTACTTGCACGCGCACACATACATTACATATTCACGTATATTCGTTAAAGTGGCACTGCGACTGTACAAGCCTACATACAGTTCACCAACGACCTTGTCAAATCAGTATCGGTGTGCACTCACAACTACACAACTAAGAACAAATACGTACACACAGTTGTCCCAAAAACGTGTGCACAAGTACTCTCCAATGACAATACAGTTCTATGCTCCACGTCATTTAATAAGACGCATATAAGATCACATTCACGTCTACCTCTTGATGCGGTACCTTCACGATCGAAACCCCCATACACACTCGCGCTCTCACATACCACATGAACGCGCGCGCACGCACACGCACACTCATACACACACACGTGCAAACACACACACACACAAACACAAACGTTAGTTATTGAAGGTACGTACGCGATCTCATCGTTCTTTTACTGAGTAGTACAAATACGTAAATTTTTATTGATACGACCTTGTCAAATCAGTATCGGTGTGCACTCACAACTACACAACTAAGAACAAATACGTACACACAGTTGTCCCAAAAACGTGTGCACAAGTACTCTCCAATGACAATACAGTTCTATGCTCCACGTCATTTAATAAGACGCATATAAGATCACATTCACGTCTACCTCTTGATGCGGTACCTTCACGATCGAAACCCCCATACACACTCGCGCTCTCACATACCACATGAACGCGCGCGCACGCACACGCACACTCATACACACACACGTGCAAACACACACACACACAAACACAAACGTTAGTTATTGAAGGTACGTACGCGATCTCATCGTTCTTTTACTGAGTAGTACAAATACGTAAATTTTTATTGTAATAATTTTTACATTTTACTTATGTTGTAATTCATTTATTAAAATAAACCAATCCTATCTCATAAAATGCGATGTGCTTTAGGACTGTACTGCTGAGTTAATGTAATGAGTAGCCTACTAAACTATATTTACTACGTGTAAGGATTGTTTACTTTATCCAAGAAATTACGTCACTCATATTCATTTGGGAAGGCTGAGACACTAATCCTACAGAGCTTAAATGATCAGTGATTGTGTTCGAACGAGACTGCCTGTATTTCCCACCCCAATTACTATATCTATCACATATTACTGTTGACCACGGTATCACGGATTCTCTAACATTACTATCAGAATGTTGCTGCTTCTATTATCTACAATAACCAGAAAGTATTTCTTTGATTGCTTCCGCTTCCTCAAGCCACTTCATTCATTTTTATTAATCAATTCCTGTTATACTTTAGGAAACCAACGGCAAACACATAGTCAACTTTGATCGTTTTGTGTGTGTGTGTGTGTGTGTGTGTGTGTGTGTGTGTGTGTGTGTGTGTGTGTGTGTGTGTGTGTGTGTTGTGCTTACAATATATAGTGCCTACAGTACATCGGAATAATGAGCTACGCATGTGCAGTGACAAGGACAGAAACAAATAATTCATATAGGTTTACTGAAAACATCTAAGAGATACTGTACATTAAAAATGGGCTTCTCCAAGAGAAGGCTTTGGCATGCCTCATGTTTAATATTGATTTAGAAAAGTAACTGGGGAATAATGAACGTAAATGTAGTACAATATTCTGTAAATTAGCCTAGATGTTAGAGTACGCTGATGATTTGGACATTATTGTAAGAAGTATGAGGTAAGAGGGCCACAGTGAAATTCTACCTGGTGATAGATTAATTTGTATTGAAACGGGGCTTAATAACAATTGAACGAACGAATTGAGTTTTCATTTTTTTAACTCAATCAGTTTGTTTTTCTGTCTGTTTGGAGAATGTCTCACGATAATTTTGGAGTGCATCACCCGATTTTCGTAAAACTTCGTATCCCTGAACATACTTTTACCCTACACAGCTTGTAGGGTAATAAATTTAACTAATTGTTTTTAATATTGGTCCCCCAAAATAAGTGGGCAAAAAAGTGAGAGGGTCAAAATTGTGCAGAATTGCAAATATCCAAGTAGAGTATCAGATTAAAGAGAATTTTAACCACACTCTGAATATAATGTTCATTTCTGAAATATCAAAATCATGGGTCAGAGTTCAAAAAGTGGGTCAAAAGTTTGATAAGATCTCCAAAATCCATGTGAGATATCAAATTAAACGAAATTTTAATCCAAACCTGAATATAATGTAGGCCCACAGTTTTGCAAATTTCAAAATTTTATAATGTCAAGACCTAAACAAGGGATCTAGAAATTGGAAAAATTTGAAAAGTCCAGCCGGGTTTCGGGCTAAAAGGAATTTAAATACAAATTTTAATGTAGAATTGACTATGAATTTTTTTATTTTAGGGGCACCAAAGGCCAAAAATAGAACTCAATATTTTAAGAAAATTGTAAAAGTCTATATGGGGGGGGGGATCAAGTTATGAGAAACTTTGTTCAAAATACACACTTAATATAGCCTATGTAATAATTTGACAGAATTAATGTACCGGTACCTCAACATGCCTTGGAAACTTTGGATCGCTTTCAAAATGTTCGTAAGCTATGTTTAGGCCTGCAAGAAAACTTTATATATTGTTATCAGTTATGTATGTTTGTGAAATGTAATTGCTGTCTTACTAAAAAAAATAATAGAGTAGACGAAGTGTTCATAATTTTTCGGGTAATTGAAACAATTATCTGATGTTGAAATTTATCTAACTTATAATAAATATATGTCGTTCAAATAGTAAGCACATACTGAAGCTCAGGAAGTTTACTAGTATAACAACAACAACAATAGTAATAGACCATTATTAGAACGTTTAACATCTCTAATAATGACTCCATTTTTGCACTGCTAAAACGGTTTAGAAGTTGAGACAGAGTAAGCTACATTACGTGAGATGTTCGGCTTCAGTCTCACATTATTACTCCCAAGTAGTCATTTCCACAGGCTGATTCGTCTGAGGGCTGCACCTTGATTTTATTATATGCTCGGAAATCGAAGCTCTAGATCAGTAGCCAGATCCCATATCCCCTAAGCCTCTAGTTTACTGACTTTATATAAACTGGTCTAAAATCAAGTACACGGAGATAACAGAACGTCACAGACACAGAATACGCCATCTGATATCAAAATCGGGAACTACTGCTTTGACAAAGCAGAAAATTTACTTATTTGGGTTCTGAGTAACCCGGGATGATGATGTATCGTAGAAAATAAGAACAACATCGTACCTAAAAACAGGGCTTACTGTGGTTTTTGAATTTTAAAATTACAATTTTTAAATAGGAATACGAAATTAGTAATCTACATAAACCCCGGTAAGACCCATGTTAATTTATGCCCATGAGATCTGGGCAATATAAGAAGAGGTGACAACCAGATAACCTGTTTAAAAGGAATAGCTTGAGAAGAATTTTGGGTGCAACGTGTGAGGACAGCCTTTCAATCACGAACTATATGGAATATTTAAAGAGCCATCGGCAATCAAATTTATAAAATCAATATGGCTTAATTAGGACAGACATATCGTCCGCATGCAGAAGAGGAATGGAGAAAGGGAAATCTTCATAGGTCATCAAGACAGGCGAATAAAATAGGCAGACCCAAAGGTGGGTAAATAGGATTGAAAAAGATTACAGGTAGAGGTAGAGATAGAGGAGTTCTGAATTGTATGTGCTGGCTCGCTCAGAACTGTGACCTACTGCGATGTGTCATAGAGGGGTCCAAGACACGCAGGATCACAGAGCCAGAAGAGGAAGAGGTGTACAATGTTAACAGCTCTGTGTGTGTGTTGTGTGTGTGTGTGTGTGTGTGTGTGTGTGTGTGTGTGTGTGTGTGTGTGTGTGTGTGTGTGTGTGTGTGTGTGTGTGTGTGTGTGTGTGTGTGTGTGTGTGTGTGTGTGTGTGTGTGTGTGTGTGTGTGTGTGTGTGTGTGTGTGTGTGTGTGTGTGTGTGTGTGTGTGTGTGTGTGTGTTTAACAATTTACGTTTAGAGTCTATTGCAAGGTTTAAACGTTTTAACATAGGATTAGAGCACTGGCCTACAGGAAATTCTTGATGTGCTAGGAAAGTTTTTCTGAAATGCACGTGAATAGAAAGTGCAACCGTACTCACAGAGTAAAATCTCCAGTTACTGTCGGTATGTACTCTCTACTCACACTTCGTTCCCACCTATGTTACGTCTGTTTCTCCTTTTTTTTTTTTACTTTTTCTCACGAAGGCAAAATCATAATTTATACTTTATATGACGTCCACTGCCCTAACAAATATGTCTTTCCGTAGTAAACAGATTTATAAATGTTACCGCTTGTTCACCGCTATGTGTGTTTTAAAAGCATTCGTCTCACCAAATTCGCAAATAGCACAACTCACACCATTCACTTGACAGTAACCCAATCCTCATGGACTACATAGAACACAATTTAACACTCACCAGATGTTATTAACATCGAATGATGTTGTTTTAAAGCTACAAATAAGTTGGTTAGTTATGATAACCTTATTCTTAAAACAATGTAAAACTACATATAAGGTAATTATAAAAAAGGCTTATCAACTTTGATTTACTTTGTTTCAGTCGTTAGCAGTCCTTATAATACTTAGACCAATAGATTATTAACCGATAAATTATAAAAACGTATAATCACGATAATCATTAATTAGGTACAGGTCTACACTCTACTTCTATCCAACTTTGCAAACAAACTTAGCAATTTTAGTAATTACAAAAATGAAAATTAATAAAATTATCTTCAACACGTTCCAAGGTCTGCAAACACTTACAATTTTCATGTTTGTATACCTTGTTTAAATAAAATGTTCACGGTTTCTTATCACTAATAACGATGTCTCTGATGTACCCTCTTTTATATATTGTTATGTATAAACGTATAGTTATTCAAACACGTCTGCATTCACTACTATAAACCGAGCTTTCCTTGTACGTAAATTTTATCTCTAAAACAGCTCTAAGGAGTTTAATGAAAATAATGTACTTACGTTTCCTGATGTGAGAAATGATTTTGCAAATTCCTGATTTGGGAAAATCCATTTTAGCTAAATATAAATAAAGAAACTAATACGGCATATCCCGGAAATTAGAAAAACTTAATAAATGCGCAGGCGCCGAATAAAGAGACCAACGAATCGCAAAAACTCGACCACACGCGCGCACACTGAATTGTTCAAAGGTCTTTGAATGTGTCATGGAACCGTGATTCTTTAAACTATAAGGATGTTTGTCTAAAGTCCGTTTAATTTTATTCTTAATTCGATTTCTGTACGTTCGTGTCCATGCGATTGTTTTGAGTATTCTTATTATATTGTTAGACCTATTCCGTTTTTCTAAAATTTTGCTTCATTGTATTCCAAATTCGTGCCCTTACGTATTAACACTTGTTCGACTACAAGAGTAATTTGGCGTAGACATCTTACAGACGTCAAAAATTCAATTTTAATAAGAACACGATATCGTTGGATAAGGAACAGGCCAAAGAAGTAGGTCTATGCATACCTATATGTGGAACATTATGAATTCAAAACATGCTGCTTTTTCGTTGGACTAAGACAATTTCTCCATAATTTGTACAAGACTAATTCCAGCAGCAAGGGTTAGAAACACGAAGACTTATTATGATAGGCCTACTTGAAGAATCTCAAACATGAGAAAAACTCGATCAAAGCGACGAATTAGAAGTAGACAGTGAAGAAAGCCGAATCATCCGAAGAACATTTCCACCTTTCGGAAGAATTACGATGTCAAACGTCAAAGCGACTCATAACAGAAAACGCCAAAGAACGTGTTCAGTGAGTGAAAGACATGCGACAACTTGCAAGCCGACGAAACCAATGAAGGACGAGTCAGCGTAACTACGTCATAATACTAGCCAAAAGGCACTAGAACGGAATAAATTAGCGATTTACAAGCACTCTGTCAATCCCACCTACTGTAGAGTACTGTCCATTTTGCTGAAGAAAATGTATCCAACTGCTTCATGTATGGTTGAATTGAGAAGGAACAACTGCAGTTCCTGATTTCATTGGACACAGAATGTCCAAGGAATCGACTACTGTAGTATTAAACTACAGTAATTTAATTTGGTTAAATATACAATATGGACTCCGATGATGTTGCCGAGCGACTCGAACACTGTCAACCACGGAATTAACCAAGCTGTACTCAATTCCTGCAACGGATTTTGCGATCGCAGAACGATTTCGCGTAATCCCTCTTGATTATGGAAGAGGTGAACGAATAGCAGAATATCGACTGCAGAAGATTTAGCTTTCCTTTATCTAACAAAATATGCGCCAGCTTCAAGATTTACGATGACATCGATCAGAGTATTCCAAACAACGAAGTGATTGTGTATCAGCGTGGCGAGAAGACTGTCCGTTTGAGGAATAGCGACAAACGCGTGGTTGAATATCCATGCGTTCAACTCAAACCAACAATGGCTCAGTGGTGTAACTCTTTTTTCTGGGCGCCTCCGCAGAAATCCTTTCCAAGCCCCCTTAATTCATGTCATTGTTCCCTCTTAAATACTAACCCCTCCTTTTAGCCTAGCTGTGAAAACTACTAACATTATATTCCGTAAACAAAATACATTCTCCTCAATACTGTTTAAAATCTCTTCTCCTAAGCATAGGTCAAATTCATCGGTCAGTTCTATACATCCTAAAAAGATTTCATTAACTTTAAGTTGGTGGGCCTTCCTGTTTCACCTTCAGAAATTGAGACCCAAATGTGTGACTCAATTAATCTTTTCTATTATTTTTATTATTATTATTATTATTATTATTATTATTATTATTATTACCTTGTGTAGCATCCATTATTACAGAGAAAAACTGAGCAGATTCAATCTGTTTAAAATATTTCCAACTTTTTTTAGGTAAAAGGTGAATGAGATAAATTTGAATTTATCATATACTTCTCGCTGTTCTTCGGACCACTAATTATCTCTTACAACAACTGCCAGAAACGTTTCCGCGATTGGGCTGCCCTATCCTCTCTTGTGGCGTAAAGCATCCAACGTCAGACAGAGTAGTACTTACAACGCGATCCAGTACTTTGGCCCATTTATTAGTTTCCTTTCGTAGCTCATAACGAACAACAGTGCGACGCAGTTGTTCGGTGGCCTCGTCCTTAAAAATTAAGGGAAATGATTGTGCGGGCCCCCTTGTCCACAGGCTCCCCGCATTGTACCTGCGGGCCCGGCAGGTACGCCACTGAACTGGCTACTCCGTGGATCTTCAGTTACGAAAACAGTATGCCAACCGGCATCATCTTACGTAATTGAAGTATACAATATAGAATCGTTTTCGACTCGAACTTGCCAAGCACCTTTCACCGGGAAACAGCTATAGTGGACCCTTATCTACATCAAATTGACTTCCATTTTGATGACCAATTTTGCAGTAGTACCTCGTCATTACATACGTTCGAGTATAATGCCACCTCATCCAATGGAACAAGGCTAACCAATATAAGATTCTCGTCGGCCAACACACCGGGGAGTTACCCGTAGTGTTGCCAGGTCAATCAATCCTCTTTTATCCACATAGCTACACAAAATTCCCCCACTGCCAAAAATATTTGTACTTTACGCAAATCGTAATATTTTAACGAATCTGAGCGTATACAAAATGTTTAAATTGTACTACAAGAATGACGTCATATTACATTTTTTAAACTATGTTAAAAAAATTTACTCATCTCCTGAGGTCGAGCTAATTTCCTTCGCAATCTTTTTCTTGAATTTAATTCATTATAGCCTACTATATTTACACAGCTTTTCAATTGTTTAACTGACAAAAACGATTTACAATCAGTAACACCTATTTTTAATTTACGCAGTACAGTTGTCCGTCAATGCACCATTTAGTGAAATCAAAACAAGATTTATTTTGTTTGCTTATGATACTTTTTATGTTTAATAGGCCAGAACGTGTTTGAGTACCTAATTTATCAATGATTTTGTTTTTATTAAGGTTACTTGCAAATATTCCCTGGCTAGATCTGTAATGTCTATGTCAATACTTTTCACAAAGGCTGCCGTTACTCAAACGAATGACTGAATATTTTTAACTTTTTCCTGTCAAGAAATTTCAAATGATTGAGGCTTTGAAAATAATCACTGTTGAAACGAAATTCCTCACCAATCATCTCGTAGGATTCTTGAGCCTTCATATTTCTCCACTCTGGGGAAAATCTCTAAACTGACATCCCTGGTCCCTGGTTTGCTTTATCAGCGACCCTCACTGAGGGGGGAAGCGTTACATAAAATATTTGGAAAATACAACAAAACTAAACAAAATTAAAACCTGAGTCGGTATGAAAACGTCACGAATATTGAGAGTGTAGGTCTACTTAAATTTAAAGATTTGTAATCGTGGCAAGAAAACCAAGAGACACGTTCTTATGCTAAGTGCCACCGGTCCGAATGCAGTCTACATTAACATAAATAGAAAAGAAGAATGGATTATGTTTGTATACTTTTAAGTTTATAAATGTGTGTACTTTATTACAGCGAAAATAATTAGACATGAACCGGATGTCTGGATGCGCTGTGTCAAAAGATCTCATTCCGCATGCGTAGCTTTGACTCGTTGTTTTCGAAGCAATTATTTTGTGTTTAAAACAGTTGCGTGGTTGGTGTGTCTCGTGGTTGTGTGTCATGGTTGATCACCCCCATCGATTGTCACCTCACATCCCACTTCCAGCACCGCCATCCTCCCCCCAGCTACGATATGCGCGAACCATTTCATGTCTTACTATTTCATCTGTAATAGTGACGCATAAAAGCACAAATCTGTTATGGAAATAAAACTATTCTGTCGCGTTTCAGAATTATAAAGAAGTAATTACTGAGCACGTTATACTGAAGCCTATGTATTTGGGTTAGTTCATATTCGTTAATGCAATAGCAGAACGATGCAATACCTACCCATACAGCAGCTGTATCGCTTCCCGCTGTTGCTGAAGTTGGGCCTACATTGTCATACACGGAAGCATAAATATACACGACCAAACGTAAATATGATACGAATAGTCCTAAGTGTGATATGCAAGTTCATTAAATTTTAAATACATATCGGATAAATTCGCTAACCAATTCTGACAAATAAATAAATAAAATTTAGCTACACGTAGCCCTACTGAAAACGTGAAGGCGTCTTCTGAAGAGCAGGTGGATAGAGTAGATTATAGAATTTGTATTCTGTTAACATTACAGACTATAACCTAAAAACTTATAACTAAGTAGATGAAATACTTAAGTACTTTCGATTGTAAAACCAACACCGACTGAACATAATATAAAAAACAAAGTATTTAATGACGTAATTAAAATTGTAACGATAAAATACAAATTTAATAGCTAGGCTATAGTTATTAGTATAAAGATTATTCTTATTTGACAGTTTTAATAAAAAATATACAGAGAACTAAAAAACGTTATCTATTATGTCATTACAGAATAAAATAAAAACGATAGGAACGAGTAATTTCAAAGCTTTAGTGAAAATCAAAACACAGGCGAACATGTGGCAATAATCTTTTTATTGGTTTGATACAGTAATAATAGTAATTTGGATCTGATATCGGCGCGGGCTTACCATATGCCGCTCGTACACATCATAATAAACCTACTTCAACCGACCAAATATCGAAATCAATAAAGATTTAATTGACTCGTAATCAATATATGTTTTTTTGTTTCTCCCATATGTCGGGAAAACGAGCGGCAGTAAACAATAGCTGAATATCCTGCACTTCATTAAATCTAGAAATGAAAACACAAATTTTAGTAGTACATTTGTTTTAATCGTTTCACAAATTCAAAAATTTCAGCAAATACTTAAATTCAATTTTCATGCTTGTGTTGACTTGTTTTTACGTATTATGTCACTGGAATAAAAGCGATTAATGAACGCTCAAGACACATGTGTAACTTACTCAGACTTTTGAAACATTTTGCTACACATAACTATTTCAGTGATAACGGAAAATATGTAAATTTGAACGCGTATTATTGGATGCGGCCTCCATTCACACACACACACACACACACACACACAGATAGGTTTTTTTTTCACAGATAGGCCTACTGAATGTGGTCCGTCGAAACGGTGAGCTCGGACGGAAGCTCATCACCATGCACTCACATTAGACTATATTCCTGTTAGGCCTATCATCCACTACAATCTTCTTCTATTCACCGTTTTACATTATACACGCACACACACATTCTTCCATATTTACATATTCCATGTACAAAACAAGAACATAAAGGATAGGCCTATGTTAACAATATTCCATGTTAAAAATAAAGGATACATGTAGGCCTACATATAAATAAATAATGTTTCTCATGTGTTCAGTTAGCCATCAGCAGGCTACAACAGACGAATTAGATAATAGGCTATATTACAACAAAAAATACAAATTTCGGTTCTACGTGTTCAAAAATATAACACCTAGCTTACTTAAAAAAGTGTGTAGTAAATAATAATCAGTTACACTTATGTTAACAATACATTAACATAAATTACATTATGCCTATATATTGAACAACAATATATCGAAAATAGGCCTATATTATTAACAACATACTAACACTTATATTAACAATGAACAAGAAGCGGTCCTGGCATAGTGGCTAGCATGCGGGCGGGTTCAAGTTCCCGCCCGGTTCATCTGATTTAGATACGATCAGATGGCAAACCAGCGAGAGGTATCCCGCTTTGTACAAACCATCCCCAACTATGTCGTTCGGATCCGACATTAAACTGTAGATCCATATGCCTGTGATAAAAACTGTGATAAAGCAAAAGACACGCATCACGGTTATTGCAAGAAGGGTACAAAGGATACAAACCAGTCAAAAGGCTGTTGAGTCAAGAAGAATATTAACAACTAATAAATTCTTGTTAACAATGTTATTAAATAGCTGGGAGTCGCTTATTCGGTTAGCAAGAGTTATTTCTCAAATGTTGAAAAGATAGTAACATACGGTAAACTTGTGGTAGTTGCAGACCTATTAAATAATTCTTATTTACTAAACTGTACATTATATTTTTTTTAGTTGAGATTAGGTGGAAAAAACTTTTTGTGCCCAATAATCTGGTAAAAAGCACAAAAATATGATCAGTGGAGTTGTTCCCGCACTATATTGTGTGTATGTGTGTGTGTGTGGGGGGATGGATGTTCCGCGTTCACATACTATGTCAGAGACAAATTACAAAATACAGTATTACAATATCTGACTGCCCAGTTCTCAATCAGTTATAATGTAGTTAAAATATAACTGGACAGTAATGTGGTAATTTTCGCATTCAGAGGTTGGCTAATTTGTGCTTTCTGATATTGCCCTATCATGTTTATACAACGTTAACGTCACAGTTGACCGAGCGTCGGCGGGCAGCAGACACAACGTTTGCTGTCTCGTTCTGTCTTTTCACTTTTCTTGTCGTCAGACAATCGATGTCGGCTTTAGGCCACAACACTTCTTGCATACTTGCACCAATTAGCGATACACTGCTAATTTCTCGATTTCATGTAATTTGAGCGCCTCAAGTCTGACGACATTCGTATAGGCCTTAGGCCTTAACATTTTTTGATGTAGTTTGAGTGCCGCACATTTGCGCCTCATCTACCATTTAGCTTTCTTAGCGACACGTTCATTTAAAACTTAAATCTCAACCAGACCTAGCCAACCTCAGCGCTCAGAGTTAAGTGTACAACAATCTTAATAAATGTATTATACAGTCCACTATCTTCATCATTCTGCATCCTGGCAATAGCACCGCAAGGCATCATCTTCCTATCAGAACATTTCCTGGTACACACGTGCTGACACTAACACATTTTTTTTTTGGTCCACTCGGACCGGATCTCGACATTTTTTTGGTCGCTCCGTGCCTGGATTCGTCATTCACCTTTTCATTATTTTTCTGCCCCAATTTCTGGCCATCACGGGCGATTCAGCATATTCGCTGATCCGACCGTCTCGGGACTTACTTCAGCATTTTTTTCGTCGCCATTGAGCCTCGTGACGACATCAGTGCAAGACCATCCATGTGCTAGCGTCAACACTTCAGTTTAAGCAGTCATCTCTACGGTCTGTATGTTTGCCATCTTCTCCACGACCTCGACGCTCCAGGACATCGCATACCAGGTACCACATCATTAACAGGTGCGTACAATGGCTGAAGAAGGCCTCAAAGTGTTCGTCAGAAAGAGAGGCGGCTTAAAGTCTGCCATAGTGCGTATTAACTCGGCTATCATTAACTTTGACAAAAATACTAACACAAAACATTTTTTAACAGTTAGACTCCAAAGTCTAAAACGTTTGGCAACAAAATACGATGAGGTACAGTCCGAAATTGAACTCATTTCTAAAGACATAAACGCTGCTCTAGAAGACCGAATTGAGGTCGAAGAGCTGTTATATTCAACAGAAGCCAATATTTTACAATTGATAGAAACCTTTAACGTTCAGACTGTATCTCCCGTATTAACAAGCAATATGCAACTAAAACCGATAAGTTTGCCCTGCTTCACAGGCAATATCTTAGAATGGCAGCATTTCTTCTGAATATTTCTGGACTTGGTGCACGCCAGATCTGATTTAACGTCAGTGCAGAAATTACACTATTTGTATTCGTCTCTGAAAAATGAGCCGCTAGATTTAATTAAGGCATTACCTATTTGTAACGAAAACTATTCGATAGCGTTGAGTTTGCTGTCCGCTAGATATGACAACAAATTCATACTAGCTAAGTATTATATTCAGAATTTACTTGAAGTAAAGTCAACAATTAAGGAATCTGTCCAAAGTTTGGCAGAATTCATAAACGCAATAACGTCTTCCGTTAATTCACTGGCGGCCATGCAACTGTCAGTGGATTCATTCGAGCTTATCACTGTACAATTATTGTCAGCAAAACTGGATCACACCACGTTTAAATTATGGAAGGAGTCTATAGACCCTGATAATCTTCCTAACTTTCAAAGCTTCACTCACTTTTTAAACGCACGTAGACAGTTGCTAGAAAATACACTGCCTATCGATGCCGGACAGCAGCTCAACAAATCAACTTTAAGATTCAATAAATCTGACAAACAGAAATCACGAAACTCTGCTGGCAGCACTGCATTTAAAAGTTATCACTCAGCTTCAAACAATTATTTATGCTTATGCTGTAAATCTAGTCATCCAATTTACATGTGTGACAAATTTCGTGCATTAAGCACATCAGAACGAGGGCAATTTATATTAAATCATAAACTCTGTACAAATTGTTTAAGATCAGATCATTTTTCATCAAATTGTAAGATCAAACAATCATGTAAGATCTGTTCAAAACGACACCATACATTGCTACACATAAATAATGTGTCAAAACCAGTTTCTGCCGGCAGTAGCAACTAATGTTCACTTAAATTACAATTACAAACAATGTTCTTTTATCAACAGCAATTGTGTTTGTCATAGACCAGGCTGGCAATAGACAACCCGCAAGAGTTCTGTTAGATGCGGGGTCACAAATAAATTTTTGTACGGAATCATTTGCCAAGAAATTACGGCTTAACTTGACTAAATCTAACATACCGATTACAGGTATAAATAATACCGCTTGTTGTGCCACTAATTTAGCGTCTATACGCATTATCTCACGCTATCAAAGATTTAGTTTCCAAGCAACATGCGCGGTCTTATCTGCATTAACCCATAAATTGCCAGCACAATCTTTTGACATAAATCAGTTTAATGTCCCAGATAACGTTTTCCTCGCCGATCCACAGTTCAACATAACAGCTGATATCGATATACTTTTAGGAGCGCAATTTTACTTAGATTTAATTTTACCTAACAAATATGTACGAGGTTCTCATTTCCTACTATACAAGAAACAAAGTTAGGCTACATTCTAGCAGGCAATCTGCCCAAACACTGCCGTTATAAGGGTCCTGCTGTTTCGTTCCTGGCTAGGAACAACGACAGTCAAATTCTGGCGTCTCTCGAGAAATTTTGGGAGACCGAAACTATCCCTGATAATGCACCCATTAGTAACGATTCAGCTTGTGAGGAGCATTTCGTTAAGTCTACTCATCGCAATGAAGAGGGTAGGTTCGTTGTTTCGCTACCATTTAAGTCTGACAATCCCCGGTTGGGTGAGTCCTATGCTAGTGCTGAAGCGAGATTCTTGAGTTTAGAACGCCGGTTCATGCGTGATTCTAAGCTTGAGCGCGAATACGCAAACTTCATTCAGGAGTACAGGGATCTTGGCCACATGACGCTTGTCGACGATTGCTCCATAAATTCAGGGGTTTTAAATACTTATTATCTGCCTCACCATGCAGTTTTTAAACATTCTAGTTCTACCACAAAGCTTCGCGTCGTTTTTGACGGCTCGTCCAAAACTACCAATGGCCTTTCTCTCAATGACATTTTGTTGGTAGGCCCAAACGTCCAACAAGACCTTTTTTCTATTCTTTTGCGATTTCGTATGCATAACTATGTTCTCATCGCCGACATCGAGAAGATGTATCGACAAATTCTGGTAGCTGAGAAGGATTGTCATTATCAACGTATTCTGTGGCGTGACTCTCCCCTCGAAAAGTTTAAACATTTTGTACTGCGAACTGTAACATACGGCACTGCTAGTGCTTCGTTTTTGGCTACCCGCTGTCTTAATCAGATTGGTAAGGATCATCAAGCTTCTTTTCCTGACGCTGCGTCAGCTATAACCAATGACTTCTATGTCGACGATTTGTTAACCGGTGCAGACACCATTTCTGATCTGACCAAGTTGAAATCTGACTTAGGTACGTTGTTGAGTCAATACGGTCTCACTCTGCATAAATGGGCATCAAATGAACCCAATGTGGTCACAGATCATGATAATTTATCACTCCCTTTAAACAAACAAGGTAATGTGCGTACCTTGGGCATTCTCTGGAATAACACTACCGATTCATTTTTGTTTTACATCAAATCATTCCCCGTTGAATCAAGCATCTCTAAGAGGAAAATCCTATCGATTATCACAGGCATATACGATCCTCTCGGACTCGTCGGTCCCATTGTTTTCCTGTACAAACAGTTTATGCAGCAACTCTGGCTGTGCAATCTTGGTTGGGATGATCCGATCTCCGGGCAATTACGCTTGCATTGGCATTCATTATGCGATAAATTATGTCTGATCGGTAAAATTATTGTCCCACGTTCTATTCGCTGCAAGTCAAAGGCAAGGATAGTTGAATTACATGGGTTTTCGGATGCATCTGAAAGGGGATACGGGTGTTGTGTTTACGTTAGAGTCACTTATCAAGATTCATCGGCCTCTTGTCACCTTCTGTGTTCTAAATCTCGCGTAGCCCCCCTACGACAGGTCTCATTACCTCGCATTGAACTCTGCGCTTGCTTGTTGTTATCGCTACTCGTATTCAAGGTCGTCCCTGCTCTTCATTCCTTTATTAATAGTGTTCATCTGTATTCTGACTCCATGGTGTCCCTTTACTGGATTCATGCCCAGTCTTCTAGGTGGAAGACCTACGTCGCTAATCGTGTTGCCGAGATTCAGCGTCTTACTGAAGCCTACACATGGCATCACATCAATTCACAACATAATCCTGCTGACATTATTTCTAGGGGATGTCACCCCGACGTTTTGCGCGATTGTTCGCTTTGGTGGCATGGTCCCGCCTGTTTGTCTCAATCTTCCGAGTCCAATCTTTTTCCACCCTTTTTACCTTCTAATCTGTCGTCTTCTGAATTCACTGCGGAGGAAAAACAAACCCCCAAACTCTCTCTAATGTCTACCCTGGCTATTGATCTCTCAAAGGACTTTTCTTCGTTGCACCGTCTGACTCGTGTATACGCTTACTGCTGTCGATTCATCAAAAATATTAGACTCTCCTGGGCTGAGAAAATTTCGGGCGCTCTTACCCCCGTTGAAATTCATTCTACTCTTAATTTTTTCATAAAACAATCTCAGTCGATCCACTTCGCTGCTGAGATTAATTGTCTTCGTAATGGGTCTTCTGTTTCTATCAGGAGCAAGTTGTCTTCTCTGGACCCGTTCCTTGATGAGTCTGGCGTAATACGCGTCGGCGGGCGCTTACAGCAGTCGCAACTACCTTATGACAATAAGCATCCTATTGTCTTGCATCCATCGGCTCATATCACTCGCCTTATTATTGAACGCGAACACATTCGTCTACTCCACGCTGGTGCTCAACTCGTGCATCACTCACTTCGTCAACGTTGGTGGATCATTAACGCCAAGATAGTCATTCGCTCCATCATTCGTAGATGCGTCAAGTGTCTCAGGTTTAGTGCCAAACATCAGGTTCAGAGGCTTGGTATTTTGCCATCTCCTAGAGTCACTCCTTCGCGGCCGTTTCTATTCTGCGCAGTTGACTATGGTGGTCCCTTCATGATTCGTCATGGCGGGCAGAAATCTAGGACTCTGTCAAAATCGTATGTGTCTTTGTTCATCTGCTTGGCAACCAGGGCCATTCATTTGGAATTGGTTTCCGACCTTACGGCCAACGCGTTTATAGCTGCCTTACGTCGTTTCATTGCCCGTAGGGGCATACCCAGCCAGTTATATTCTGATAATGGCACGAACTTTAGGAAGGCCCGCAATGTTTTGCATGACCTTTACAATCTTTGGCATAATAAGGATGCCACCTCATCAATCCAATTCTTTACGACCTCTCATGGTATTACATGGTCATTTATTCCGCCCTCATCACCTCATTTTGGTGGGCTTTGGGAGAGCGGTATAAAGAGTTTAAAGTATCATTTGCGCCGCGTGGTAGGCAAGTCTATACTCACGTTCGAGGAGTTTACGACGGTATTGTCTCAGGTAGAGGCATGTCTAAACTCACGTCCATTATTCGCCGTCTCATCGGATGTAAATGATCCGGTGCCACTTACACCTGGCCATTTTTTGATTTGCGCACCATTAACGGCGATACCTGATCCAGACTTATCTCACGTTCCCATCTCTCGTCTTGGACGTTGGCAACTTCTCCAGAAGTTTGTCCAAGTCATTTGGAAGGCTTGGTCTCGCGTCTACTTACATCAATTACAACAACGTCACAAATGGAAATTCGCCAAGGACAACGTTTCCATTGGTGACCTGGTTTTACTGATTGAGGATAACTTACCTCCATTAGCGTGGAAATTTGGTGTAATTACCGCCACATTTCCCGGACCAGACAACTTAATTAGAGTAGTTGACGTTCCCACGCCTACTGGCACCTATCGCAGACCAATCCATAAATTATGTTTGGTCCCTACTAGGGACGAACAGTAAAAAAGGGTTTATTTTCCTTTGTATATTTGTCAAAAATACATAAATCAGATGTTCAAAGAAGACTTTGTTAGTTATAAGCACCTTTGTTTTTAGCATAAGCTTTAATTTGTATATTTTTGATTCAGAAACTGTTTGTTTTACTCAAGCAAGTGTCAGTTTATTTAATATGCAAAGCTTTAATTATTATTTTGTATTTTCGTATATGCAACAGATGATTTATGCCTCATGTCTTTGCTTACTATTGTTTTTATGTAAAAATTTTGTTGTAATATTCGCATGGTCTGCAGTTATACAAACCATGTATGCATTTTCTCGCACATTTTGTCAATACGTGTGATATTTTGCTACTCTGTGAATTTATTTCTCACAGTTGTTCAACACATGTATTACATTTTGTAATTATCTAAACCGATTTCTATTGTATTTATTATGTATAACTTGTATCTATGTAAAACACATTGTTTTATCCGCATCTACTGTCTATAACCATACGCCACGCCTATATTTTTATATTGTATTTGTATTTTGTGATCATGTATTGCACAATTATTATTCATGCTTTAATTATGACATACATGTCATTCCACTTTGTGCTTACAATCATTCAACTATGTATAGCTTGTTTTCACATAACAATTTATTGTATATTCCTGAAACATCAGGTATAGCATGCATCGTGCAAGCTATAAAGCGTCATGCTAAATTTATGTCTTTACATGTATAATTTTGTTTGTTCATTGTATGCATACTATTGTATAGGTCTACTGGCCTTATCTGGTTCAAGATAACCATTATGACTTGCATAAATGTTACAATTTATCAGGGCCATCATGTGATGAGTCACCGATTATTCGTCATAAGACATTGTCAAACCATGTATTTTTCATGTCTTATATTGTTTAATATTGTATACATGCAATATATATTGGCAATACATTGCTAATCTTGCATTTATACTCATGTATAGTCAGGTTGCAAGCCGACTTTGGCCTGCTCAACTCTTATCATCACTCAAGCTTATCGCTAAACAGTTAATGTCATAACTGTTATCTAAGATTTCAATCTCCAAGTTCAATACAATTTATTGAGATTGACTTCTATTATCAAGAACACTGTATTTTCTTACAATAAGTTATTATTGTATTATTATATTATTATTGTATTATTATATTATTATTGTATTAAGTATTAAAAAATCTTTTGATTTTTTGCGGGCAGTTATGGACAGTAATGTGGTAATTTTCGCATTCAGAGGTTGGCTAATCTGTGCTTTCTGATATTGCGCTATCATGTTTATACAACGTTCAACGTCACAGTTGACTGAGCGTCGGCGGGCAGCAGACACAACGTTTGCTGTCTCGTTCTGTCTTTTCACTTTTCTTGTCGTCAGACAATCAATGTCGGCTTTAGGCCACAACATTTCTTGCATACTTGCACCAATTAGCGATACACTGCTAATTTCTCGATTTCATGTAACTTGAGTGCCGCGTACTCGCGCCTCAAGTCTGACGACAATCTACGACATTCGTATAGGCCTTAGGCCTTAACATTTCTTGATGTAGTTTGAGTGCCGCACATTTGCGCCTCATCTACCATTTAGCTTTCTTAGCGACACGTTCATTTAAAACTTAAATCTCAACCAGACATAGCCAACCTCAGCGCTCAGAGTTAAGTGTACAACAATCTTAATAAAAGTATTATACAGTCCACTATCTTCATTATTCTGCATCCTGGCAATAGCACCGCAAGGCATCATCTTCCTATCAGAACATTTCCTGGTACACACGTGCCGACACTAACATATTTTTTTTTGGTCCACTCGGACCGGATCTCGACAATAACAAATTACAAAATATATAGGTATTAACAAAACCAACTGTTATAAAACCGCAAAAATAGTTCTCGTTTTCAAGACAACTGCAGTAACCACGGTGCAACCTCCACAAAGCACGATTCTCGTTTCATTCCCGCTATCATTATTTTGACGTTGCTCTGAAAATTTTTTCTTAAGTAGATGCGAGTGCACTTACTACTTTTCCTTGTTTTTATTTCATCAGTGTATTTCTTATTTTCTGAATTCCCGACTATCTTCAGAGAAAATCTTAGTTCACTTAGTCCGGTTGTCTTAAGAAAAAGTCATAATAACCCCAAAAAACCATATCAAAGCCGTTCCTTAGGCACTTCACAATAAAACTTTACCCTTCCATGCTCTTGGAACAAAGTTTCTTCATTTATTTGTTCATCCTACTATTAAAATGTGATTAAAGTGTGCATTATTCGAAAGAGAAGAATAGATTTGTAGTTTCACGGTTACAAGAATATTACAAATAATCTTTTATCGATTCGTACCTTTAAGCATTAGTTTTAATAATATTAGAGCAATTTCTTCGTTTTTAATAACATTTTCTAGTGATGTTCTAAAAAAACATCATTTATAGGCCTACTATCTAAGATGTTTATATTATCAAAGTACAATAATACGTAGGTTTCTGCATATTGCATTGTAAGCTAAACATTAAATTGAATGTTGCATTTGCTTATTTGTTTTAATTTAGCAAACAAGTTGGACCAGGAACTTACGCAGCAAATTTAATTTTTAACTTTGCTTCTATAAATAGGCCTACAAGATTTAATGGATAGTCGAATAGTTTTTAGATATTTAGCAAAATATTTATTTTTTTAACGTGATTTAATATTCTGCCAAAATGTTAGGGCGAATAAATAAATGTGTTTTTTTTTTTTTTGAGCACAAAGAATGAATAGGTACTTTATTATAAAAACAATCTAACTGATAATTCTTTGCCGTAAAATAAGCAAATAATGCTCAACCAGGTTTTAGACTTTCAGATTTTTTTCATATTTAATAAGACTGTTAATCATAATGTTGGTTTTGTCCAATAATAACACTCGGGAAATAACTGACGTCTGAAATCATCGGATTTTGTACTTTGACGGCTTTGTTGGGAGTTTTTTGAAAAGTATTTTCACATAAAAAATACGTTTTGCTACTAATCTGTAACAAATATTTCAGATTTAATTATTGCAAAGACTTTCAATAATCTGTTGATTAAAAAAGTCGATATTAATTATTCTTTCGCTGAAAAAATTATTTAATTAAAAATTGTATTTTTCATTTCTTGGTCTCTTAATACGATATTTTATAGAGAAAATATTAAATAGCTTGCGGGTTTGTTAATGAATTTAGAGGAAGGTATAAATAAAAAGTAAAAGCAGTCGGTCGGTCGGTCGGGGCGGTCGGTAAGGTAGAACACGGTGGAGGCAAGCCCTGGCCACTGTCTTTGTTGGCAATAAGGGATGCCGTGTAATATATCGTCCCCTAATTGAGAACACAATGCGCTCTATTACTGTTAATTCCGCGCACACGAATTTAAGTTCAAAATGAAAGCAACAAATTAAACACTGACGATTAGTGAGCTGAGGATGGTGAAACCGCACGTGTTCCACATCGTGCTTACCATTGTGTGTTCAAATTGACTTACACCACCCTCTATCCTGTAGGACAGCGTCGTGTTAAGGTGTCGCCGCTTCCTTCTTCTCAAGCGTGCTTTTCGCTAATGCTAAAATTTAAGTACACAAATAATTATTTCACGTGTTTTTGGCACAGACTTCAAACTGACATGAACTATGCACTTCATACGCTCAGTATTAAGGACGAACAAATATTGGACTGTATCCTAAACACAGCTTCTGTTAGACATCTGCCTACAGATTCTGTCAACTCTCATAGATTCGCACTTATACTTATTTGTTTATCTGAACAAATTGTGTTGTATAATGAGACATTCCACGTATACTTCATTCAAGTTTATTCCTGGTAGCCTAATCCCCAAAATTTACAGGCCCGCATAGGTGCATTTTAAAGTCTACACAAACAATTAATTTTTTTCAAGTAATTCTCATAAATATTTGTAACGCGCTGTAAGATACATTAAAGTTTAACACATGACAAGTATTTATTAATTAGCTACTTTAATTTCTTTAACACCTTTTGTAACATTACTCTGACGTTTTCATATAACGTTCATAATTATTGAAGCATTTTTTTGTATCTATAAACTGTTAAACTCAGACTTTCATAATTCAGAATATAAAACGATGTTCTCAAAGGAAATTCTTCTGAAGATTCTAGTATTAATATCAGCGTAAGATACTGTATAGGCTACTGTTCTTTTAAGATAATTCTAAAATTTCAGTTCGCAGATAATTATTTTGTGTATCCTAAAATGTATGCGCTGTTTTTTTTTTTTTTTTTTTTTTTTTTTTTTGCTTATGAACCACTTTGAACTACGTTTGGTTCAACTGGTTCCTTCCTTCTTCTCCTCTCTTTTCCTCCTCCCCAACATCTCCTTCATTCTTGGGCGATGTCTCTCCCTCCTTTCGTCAGTCCACATGGCACCTGTCCTCTTTTTGGGTTTTCTCTGAAAATCTTGGGCATTTTTAATTTCTTTTTGAGTGACAAGCACTCTTCAATGTCTTCTTGGGTAATATGGAGTTCTTCTTTGTCTTTTTCTGTTTCTTTGAACGACGATTGGACATTTTGGGATTTCTGAAATAGTTAAAAAGCTTCCTTGTTAAGTCTATCAGGATTCATTCTTTGAACATGTCCGTAGAAAGCAATTCTTGTTTTTCTAATTACGTATGTGATTTTCTCAACACGTGTGTACAGTTCATTATTGTGGCGTCTTCTGTACTTTTTTTTTCGTTATTAATAATTATATATTATTAATTAATTCGAAGTCAGGTTCTGTTCCATCTCCCACTTCCACTATGGAGGTTTCGAAATGCCAAATTATATTTACATTTGTAATGTGGCCCTATTGTTGAAATTAAATGAACTTAGAAGTGATAATAACAGCTGCTTCTTGACGCCTACCACAGAAGTAGCTTAGGGATATCAGGCTGCCGTATTTGAGCCATTTGGCATAGAAGGCAGCTGTGTGCTCAGCACTACACTTCAGCCGCTCGTGCTCATTATTACCCTAGATAATACTACGTACACATTTCCACATAGGCTGCTGAGTTGACGTATGCTGCCCAAGACTGAACCCGGTAGTCCTATTTCAAGATGAGCAGCCAACTCACTGCCCTGCTAAGCCCCCCAATTGTTGAAATTGTATTTACATAATATTTAATTCGTACAAATATTGTGTCTCATGTATAATATCCTCTCTTTAGATAATAATATCCTTCTATCATATTATATAATATTGTACCCTCCATTGTTTTTTCTCATATCCGTTGTACATAATGTAAAGTGGCATTCCGAAATTGAATATCACACATCTTTGAATGTATAAAAAATTATAAACACCATCCTCGTCAATGACACAGGTAAAGCGAAACAAAAGGCTTTTTTCTAAAATCGTATATAAAGTTATTTTTTGGCCCTTCTGACTTTTCCGCTAAATTACCAGACAGGATTTCTTACGCGGATATCTTAAATTTGTTTTGTTAGACGTAAAAAATTCAGTTCTGCACGCATTTATCATTATTCCCCCAAATATTCAAATAGCAAACATAAGGTAAAGTAGGTTTTGGCTGACTCGTATCTTATTAACTGTCTTCACGTTTTTACAGTGGAACAGTAACGCAATGCCTGTAATGACTACGGCTATACTCTTCCAAAATTCCCTGAGTGTGTCTATAGATCTTCCCATTTTGTAAATATTATTTAATTGACACATAGTAGATGTAACTAAATCTGTTGTTTTGATTTCAGCATCTTTATCGTACAAAATCTGTTCCCACCTCCTCATCTTATGCTACTACGTTGCCTCTAACAGAAATTATAAAACTATGTCCTCTTAATAGCCCTTAAAAGATTACTGACTAAAATTTCAAGTAGTCCATGGATTTGGTAGCCGAAACCGAATCTAAGAAAAATTATCATAAGTAACTACTACAATATTTTTTTGTTTTTAAATGAAAGGATATAACTATAAACATAAATTTAAGGGAAATGTGTAATAAGGTACAGGCTTTTCTAACTCGTCCGTAGTATTCTACGATTTCTGTAATTTGATGAATTTCCGCTGTGTAAATTTCAGAAATGTGTATATTTAACGTAGAATTGTTTGGTGGTCTGTAACTTTATTAAGAACTCTTAAGTTAATCTCTCAGAGTAATAAAATTCTTCCTTCATCATTATATTTCACAATGTACTCCTGATATAATCTTCCTGACTGTAGGTTTTTCGAAATGTGACAAAGTTCGTTTTACGGTGAGATGTATATAACATTTACAAATAAACTTTTAATCTGAGCAAGCTGCATCTTTACTGAAACCATTTCAATTCTTGAAACACTGCGTTCTGCAGTTGCATTGTCTTCGTTTCCGTAGTGTTTACAGACACTGTTTAAAAGGCCAAATTACTTGTAGTTGAACAGTCACTGTAAACAAGTTAAGAAGTCAGTAAGTACCGGTATTCTGTACCAAGTAGGTACTGAAGTTGTAGTTGAAAACTAGAACCACTTTTGCTATTCTCTATTCCTTAAAGTCTACGTGTCCAATACTGAAAGATTCGACATATGACACTCAAGAAGCCTAAGGCATATTTTGTAAGATCTGCATGATCAGAATCTGGAACCTTCTGTGCATGTAGTGTAGAAAAACTATAATCTAGCGTAATTTAGCTGTTGTAGCTAAGACGAATACTATATACTATAGGCCTATCTCGAACAGCAACCAGGACAATTTTTTAGGCAATAAAACAAATCTGTTTTCTATTTTGTCGTAACTGACCAACAAAAGTTAAATCGTTTTCAGTGGAAATCGAAACTACACTGCGAAGCTACAATATAGACACACTAAAGAAATCATACTTGTTACCCAGATTTGAGTAGGTAATTTTTTTCCATTATCAGTCGTCCATTTGATTAGTTAGGCCTAATATTTCGCTTGGTAAAAATGTAGGCCTATATCTTTGATCAAGTGTAAGAGTTGAGATTTCCAATGTCATCCGCCTGTAATGCTATCTAAATGACCTTTCTTTTCAACCAACAAAAATGTAATACATATAATACTGTGTCTTCACAAATAGTTTTTAAATTATTGAATTTAATTTTTAATTCTGACGACAAATTAATGGAATCTCTTTTAATTCTGAGTGTTTTAGCACTTTAATGTCTGACAGAACCATTGTTTTATTAGTTGAGTAACAGAAATGAAGATCGAAAAATAAATAAAATGGCTTACACAACACGTTCAAAAATGCAAGCATGCAGTGTTGCATTACTTATTGCAATAATAGCTGCAATCTCATAGCAATTACATTAAATGTGTATAATACTGTAATGTACAGTGTGTGAACACTCGCATGTATGAGCTCCTCATAGTTAATAATAGGCCTATGGTAAATCTGGTGTGGTTATAGATTCCAAGATCAAATAATCGCACAAAACGGTGTTTCACGGTTATTAAGTTGCAACAATAAGTTCAGCTTAAAAAAAATATTAATCGGCATACGTAACTATTCTACAATCAGTACTGATTATAACGACAAGTGAGATTATTCCACTGTATTCCTTAATATATAACATAGGTACCAATCACAAAACCCGTGGATGCGTGGATAAACACTCCGTTTTTACTTCTTTTTTTTTTGTAACCATTTCCTTTGATTTAAGAATAGTAAGTTCGTGTGAGTTTATGTAGGTTACACGTTCTGTCAAGTCTACATAGAGTGTTCGTCTGACCGGGTTAGTTACGAAAAACAAATGAAACATCAGTTCTACCACTTAAAGGTGTGCTTTACACAAACTCTGTTTAATGTTTAAGATATGTAAAAACCTTCAGATAAACACTGTAAAACAAAGGTGTTGTAAATTATATAAAAACACTTGGTAAGTTTCACACATTTTTTAAATTAACTCTGACAGCTGTTTCGACTAACTAAGCCATTGTCAAAGAGGCGAGAACACTGTAAAATTTAACTGAACTAAGAAGAAACTAATAACAGTCAGATAAATTAAAAACCGAAATTGAAAAATGTAAAAGAAGTTTTTTCGAAGTCTTTAAATTCTTATGAAATTCACCTTCAAAAAATAACGTTCCCAGACGACAAGGACAAAAACAAAAATTATCTAATTAATAAAACTTATCTTTTAATTTAGATAAAATTGTACATCTTTAAACTAACTCAATATGGAGGAATGAAATACAACGTGGTTATTATCACAGCAGAAACTCTGTTGCGTACGTTATGATATGAGGGTGTGTACGTATAACCGTTAGTGATTCCCAAGGTTGTCGACTAACATCACTGTACCTTAAGTTTATTAGGCCCATATGAATAGCCAATGTTACCGCACACCACGACTGAGAGTGTTAATGCACAACCACTCATTACATATATTTATAGTGCATCCACTTAGGCCTACTATATGTATGTAATCTACAGTTACTATATACATAGGCCTATACACCCGTTTACTAAAACTAATGCATAGGAAAGCGAGACGCGTTATCATTTCGCACGCCTTTCCAGTGTTAGCCTAACCTAGAAACATCGCGCTAGTGTTTCGCGATGCCAGGTCCTAAATCATAAACCTATTACCAACGTATTCAATATCATAAGTCTTCACAATAAATTTAGACTCACAACAGTGTTTCCAATTTACGTCACTCTACATTATCAGAGCTGCTGAAACAGCAGTCCGGTGTATAGGCCAAATGTTTTTAGAACTGACTTTTAGGACGACATAACGTGCATCAAAATGTAATAGCGCGGGTCTCTAACGGCTCACCTCTTGAGCTGGCGTTTATTTTTACATTTTAGATTGTAGGAATGTATGAGTGAATGGTCAAATTTTTATCGAATTTAAAGCGTAATAAATTTATCTTTAATTGAGGGCTATTTTGGCCGAATTCGCATAGTAAGCCTTAACGTCGCTTGATCACAAGTAGACCTAGGCCTAGACTATTTAAAGTTTCCTGAGTGCCAATAAACATTTTCTTTCCACCCTATCCATTAGCGAACTATTCTTTCAAAATGTGCATTTCTACCAGCTGACATGTAATTCACTAGATAAATAATAATAATGAAATTAAATTTCCGTTCATTAAAAGGTACTTTCATCTGTTAACAGTTACATTATTCTGTTTTCTTTCACCAACAATGAGTCAGTGAGTTCTTGTAAGAAGACCTTAAACATATAAATCTCATTTGAGGTAAACATCTAATATAAAATTCATTAAACAATTTGAATACACGTTTAAACTGTAGTAAACATCCCACGCTTTAGTATGAAAGAACAAGTTATGTCTTCTGTGTAGGCCTATTACTGTAAATCTGTAAACATTTACTGATCTAATATTTAAAATAAGAAACTTGTGTGTTTGTCGGTTTTTATCCATTGTTTCTATCAGTCAATACATTCTATTTCTTCAAAAAATACGACCCTAGTGTCGTCCACCTGGTGGTATTTTAACGTGAACAAATTAGTCTGTCAGATTTCTCGTAGCGGTTCTTCCTTTGTGGGCATGTATGAATACGGGAGATTACGAATTACCAGGAGTTTCAGCACCAGAACCCTTCATATCACAAATCACAGTCGGAAGAGTTATTTTACTGTAGGCCTATTGTACACACCCATTCCTTTTTAAGATAAGGATAGTGAAAATTTTGTAGAATCGGTATTGTAGTTACAAGAAATATCTCGCATAATGGTTCTGATATTTAAAAAACTGTTCATTCCAACAATAAATTCAATGGGTCTCAACTGAGGGAATGGGATTTTTGTGCTTCCCCCTAGCCATAAGTCGATGCTGGACAAGTATAGGTGGAGAGAGAAATCGATTACATAATAAATTCATTACTTAATGAATATGAGAACTATTATAATCTCTTACTATAACATAACAAAGGCATTTTTGGCAAAACAATCAAGTGAAATTACGTGGAAGGAACACGTAGGAAACACAGAGGAAGAAAGCAGTAGCCTCGAAAATCTCAACACACGAGTGGATGTCTACCATAGGAAGCAAATAGTAGGTCTACTCGCTGTGTAAAGACACAGACACAAGTCTATCGGAAAACATTATTCCCCTTGATCGACTCAACGAGACTTAATAATGGTCGTTCCCAAATTTAATTGCGAGATTTTATTTAATAATTAAGAATTTAAAATTTAAAATGGGTAGGCCTATAGGCGGCAACCAATCAGCGTTAAGGAAAAACATGGTTGCCTTTCTCTCTGTTTTCTGTCATCTTGTCTGATAAACGTGGGACGCCAACTGTTCAAGAAATGCATCGTAACCTACGCGGAAGATGGGTATATTCATTAAAATTGAGACAGAATTTTAATAGGCCTATTTACGCTTTCTTTCACAAGCTCATCACATATTTTAATTCTTCCAGAATTTCCAAAGGACAACATACTGTAGGTCTAAATGAAATAAAACTGTTCAAAACGGAACTACCACGACCTCAGCGTTACCAAAACAAACATGTGCGATAAATGAAATATAGGCCTACAAACATTCCAAAACATTACAACTATCAACTTACCAATATACATAGGTCTTCTATAAATTAACTTTTAAATGCTGTCTAATTGACAACAAACATTACCATGTTGTATATGCCTACTGTTATTTATTTGAGCTCATAAATTGCCTCGGAAAAGGACTGTCTTCATAACTTCTGTCTGACAGTGATGGGAGCAAAGTTGGCCATCATACGGTTAAACTAATTCAATGCTGTTACAAAATTGTAGGCTATCTCAGGTAATTTTGTAACCTATAGGCCTACTTAGGGCCTATACCACTTTAGGCTACTTAAAGAAAGTTTTATAAAATATTAAACTTTTGAAAAATTTCTAAAAATTTATTGTAATTTCGCTTTTGTAAATAAACTCGCCGTTATTGTACATTTTATATGGCATTCCAAAATTTGAATCTTTCCTAAAATGTGGCTTTCGATTGAACTCGAGATTTTGTTTCGGGTCTAATTGCTGCTTCCCAATCTAGGCTACATGGTACCTTAATGATTCCCAAAATCCTGTACGAATTACTTGCACGGATTGTAGGCCTATATTAATAAACCTGTGAAGATAAATTAATTTGTGACAAACTCAAGTACAAAAGTAGGCCTACATCATATGTGACTTTGAGTAGACTACTAATGGAATCACTGACAGTAGAGCGCCCGCGTGTGAGCAGAACACAAACATGCAGACAAGCAGCTCGACTGGTAGACTACACGATTTTACTCAAGTATTTTCTTGTTGATAAAATAAATATAGCCTATCCTAATTACCGACTTAATAAAAAATCAACTATTAATAATTAAAAATTTTAGTTACAGGCTAACGTAATAATAGTTTGCGTTTACGTAGGATAGGCTACGTAAAAAAGGAACGTAGCAACATTGACTTACAGCCTGTAAATTCCATAACGTTATGGTTAGGCTATAGACGAAACTAATATTTACTTCAGTTGTGCATCCCAACCATCAGCCATATAAACAAAAAAATTGAATATAGGCCTGTCTGTAGGCCTACGTATATTCTGATGTTTTCACGCAAACTGAGCCGTCTTCTTAACACACGGCTCGCTTCTTCGTTTTACTTCAGACTTATTTTCTTTTTTAATTGTTTTATGAAGATAAACACAGTGTAATACGAAGACAAATATATGTAGCCTAAAAATGGATCCAAAACAACAATAAACATATAGACCTACAGTTGTCTTAGATGCCGGGTCAATACAAAATTAATTGTAAGGATAGCCTACAGAAATTCACGTGACCTATTCTTATTCAATTTCAGGCTACTAAATAAAGTTTTATCAAATATTAATTTTTTGAAAAATCTCTAGAAATTTATTTTAATTTCGCTTTTGTAAATAAACTCACTATTATTCCTACATTTCCTATGACATTCCAAAATTTGAATTTTCATTTTAAACGTGGCTTTTGATTGAAGTTGAAATTTTGTTTCGGGTCTAATTGCTGCTTCCCAATTATAGGCTATATATATTCCCAATTATTTTTATATTTATGCTAGTCCGTCTTATGTTAAATCTTCGTTGTTAACTGCGAGACGCAGTTAGGCCTATAGGCCTACTCTATTAACTAAATCTACTACAACTATGGGCTTAGCCATAATTACCTTATTGCTGTAAACAAACAAGACAATAAAATAAAGATTAATGGAACGTTAAAATTACAATAAACACAAGCACATGTAGGCCTATATGATTTGCATGTGTGTCTGTGTGTGTCTGTGTGTGTTAACCGTGTATACTATATTTAAACGTGTAGGCCTAAGTCTGAATTTATTCACTGGTAATTAATCATTATTGCTGGGAAAGCTAATAAATTACAATAACAGATAGGCCTAATTGGTAATTAAAAATACCAAAATAAAATAGTCCATGTTGTATTTTATCGTCGAACTGGAATGTATAATTTCGAAAATAAATTTTAGATGTTTCACTAATATATTTAAATATTAGCGAACATTGATGGGTGTTAGCAGTTCAGTTAGCCAGTTCTCTGACAGATGGTGAATGGATTTCGCAATAACTGTCTTCCTGTTCACATTAATTAAAGTCGATATGTTGGGCTACATAATCCGCATACCGGTTACCGTACTGCACTTATCAAACAGCAAAAAATGACATAGCCTATTACACGTTTTTTATTAAAAATTGTAATCGATGTTAGCAATAAAATAAACAATCGATATTCTGTTTTTTGTTGTTATCGCTCCACAGTTTACAATTCAATTACGCTTTTGCAATCGCAATACAATATCATTTTACAATAATTTCTGTTTTATGTTCTGTTTTAATTTTATTAAATTGCTACAACGAAATTTGTAAAAATTAATAACTGACTTAACATTACGATAACGTTTTGAACTGATAACAAAATTGATAGTAAAAATCATACAATACAATAGTCTAAGTGTTATCGCATTGGACTATATCGATTAGATTTACGTAGGCCATAAGTGGAAAACGTTTAGTTAATTATTATATCTTCAGAACAGATTTTTGTTATTAATAATACACGGTTTTCTTAGAACTTCATAATATGGCATAAAAGTAAAAGCTAAATTATTAAAGTAAATTTTTGGTTTAGTAATAATAACATAATCTACTTTGAAAACCCGGAGTGAAAGACAAACAAAGAATTAAAATCATTTCTTAAACGTATTTTAAATATGTTTTTGCTTAAAGTACGTTTTAGATTTAACTGCATTTGAAGTGTTCAGCGGGAATTTATAATTCTTTATTGTTTTGGCCGTCAGTTAACTGTTCTCCACATGTTGCTGTTTACAAACTTTATTGACAATTTTCTTATTTACATAGGCTAGGCCTATATTAACTATAATAGTACTGTAGCAATAATATACACTGTATCAGTAATAGATAGCCTAATCGTATGTTAAAACCTAACATATAGTAATAGATAGCCTAATTGTATCGGTACAATAAACAATGCAAAGCTTGAAACAAATGCAAGTTCTCAAAGAGTAATAAACTGTTAACGTTAATAATCTAACCGAAGATCAATACATAGGCCTGTTTATCTTTTATTTAAAATGGCAATAAATAAATAATAACTTATAAATAAATGTATTCTAACAACAATTGTTATAGAAACACCTCTATTACGGGTCTGTCGCATACACGCGCGCTCAACATTTCCTTCTTGATCTCTTTTTCTCTCTCTCCCCCTCTCTCTCAGGTTATTGGTTCAGTTGTTCATCTCAGTTTCTTTCATACTCTGGTTTGATACAATTTTTATAAATATATATACTGTTTACTAAAATCCAAGCACAACTACTGTGCAGTGTAGACTATTATTTTTCATTCATACTACTTAATTTGAATTATCTGTTTTATGTTGTTAGGTTACTACACACGGTGAGCAGTAAATTCAGTTCTAGATCCATTTCATCAATGTCAAGAAGCTAATTTTCACTGTCGGTAGGGTTAGCGCGCTGCGGCTCACTGGCCAATATGGCAATATTGTACCAAACTGGCGGAAAGACAAAATGCTATCTGTAGCAAGTTGTCATCACAATAAGAACCACTTTCATACAGCTAACCGCAAGTGACCGGCCTAAATAAATTACCAGCCCATTGATTACAACACATTTCTTGGATTTAGCTTTCAATCAATTTTAGCCTACGTTAGTTTTTATTTCAGTTTATTTTGCTTATTTGTCTGTTTATTAGCGTACAGGCCTATAAACTTTATTTGAACCAAATTTTCAATATCATGTGTTAGCTGTAGGCCTACTATATGTACGATAGTAGAATATTAATATAAATAACAGACTAATAATAATGATAATGATCGTTTTATCGTTATTACCATAAGTATGGAAATATTAACATTAATATCAGTGTAATAGTAGACTAATAATGACCCTTTTTCATCATTATTTCTGACTAAATTTATTATTATGAAAACTTTGTAAATTTTGCTTAGTTACCGGTACTTGATTTTTTATAACAATTTACAGTTAGATGGAAATGAGAATATTGCCCAACTAGATAAACACAAAAATATTAAAGTAGTATGTGGCCTACAACACAAATATTAATAAACATGTGTCATTAATAACTATTGTATAAACTAAGGAATTTTCTAAATTATATTTAATGCTTATTCTACGATCATTTATGTTTACTGTGACTTACTGTTGGCCAGTCGATCCCGCCACGCGATAGGATTACTAACAAGTCCCTGCAGACCCGGCCAGTAGATTCCCGATCTGGAAGTCAGTTCCGCTAGCGGATGAGCGTGGTGTTTGTAGTAGGACGCCGCTGCCATACCCGCTGCTGCTGCCATCCCTGCTACGTTAAAACTTCTTGCAACGCTATTCGGAGGCCTCGCCAGAATGTGGTCTATGCCATGAGGATTGCCACCGGAACTGTGCCCGGTTTTCATTTCCGTCATAGAGTGCAGAGCGGCCAGCGGCGGGCTGCCGCTGGCTTCGAAGAACGACAGCATCGGCGTTAACATTGCGGGGGACCGGGAAGAGTCCCTCGATGAGTCACTTTGATTCTCCGGAGAAGCCGTGGTGACGATGACACTATAACATTCCAGGTCGCGGACACTGTCCCAACTAAACCAAACAATGATCACGAAACACACCAGGCTCCTCCCTGCCGCGATGCTTAGACACGCCCACCACTCCTTACTTCCCATTGGTTAGCCACGCCTATTTACTCTCCCACCCACCTATTATCACCGGATAGTGGAGTTCTACTACAACTCATTACTCAATTACCCTCTTCTCCCGCTCGCAACATGTCTTCACAACTCATAATAAATATACTTTCAAATCGCGACAAGTTTTTATACACTCCTCATTATATTGTCCACTTCCTGCTTCCCCTCACGTTTCACTCCCCCGGCCGAGCACCGTTATGTGTTAAACATTTAAATCTGCTTTAATAAATATTTATAACCTACTTTAAAAATTATATAAAAACAACACAACTATTATTGCATAAAACTGGGACATTGTACCGGAACAATTTCAGCTTTGCTCAGAACAGTCTACATTACCATAGCAACAAAATACGTTCCGTCACCATCCGCTGATAATTGTTTCCAAACTTATTGCACTCCACATTTAACTAGAACACGTTTTACAGTCGAAATTGTATTACATGTACGATTGCAAAAAACCATACCTACTGATCGATTAACAATTTATAAACGTTAGTTTGTATTAAGCGAGCTGTTTACAATGTCCTTTATGTCTTTTCTCAGTGCTAACACTGTTAGGCTATTAGTTTTAATTTTTTAATTTTAATAGCGTAACGATGATAGGCTTATCAGCTCAAAATAATATGAAGCTGAGTTCCTGATTACATAAATGATGTTGTAGTTAATTTAGGCCTAATTAAAAAAAACTTTATATTTTTTCTTTATAGGCCTAACGCCATACGTTTTATAGCCTATTTATAAGATTCTAATCTCAACGTCATTTTTAAGAAATTAACATTTTAATTCTTAACCAGTCCTTCAGGCTGGTTAATTCTTAACGAAGTTCAAATCTTCACGTCTGCCATACACAATTTCAACAAATATTCTTTAAAACAAAATACCTACATTTTACGAATTCATTAGGAAAACAAACGACTTAAACCGTAGTGTTACAAAGTGACTAGAACAATAACAGAGCATTTACTTGGTGCAGATTAATCACGGTTACCAGACGGAAGCAATTAAGAAACTAAGCTTAATTTTACCGTACTCTATTGGTATAGTGCAGCCCTGAGTATTAATCCACCTATCTCCCTCCCCCAAACACACACACACACACACAATACGATAGGATAACGGTATGCAATAAACCTAATTGTTAGCAATAGTTAACACTTGTATTAGACCTAATGGTAGATCCCACAAGAAGAAGACTTAAGCTACCTCGCGTGCAGACGGCGTCATGGAACCAAAAATTTGTAAGCTACCAGGTAGGCCTACCGTTATTAAGCCTATAGTCAGGGCCTGATTTACCATTAGGTTGTAGCCTAGAGTGCAAGCTTTGGGGGGGGGGGGGTCAAAAATTTTAGAGAACAAAAAAATTAAAATCATGTCATTTTAAGGGCAAAATCTCTCCCAAAAGTAACACATTTGGTATGGGCAAGCCGGCTGGGAAATCAAATTCCCTTCAACAGAACTCGGAACTAGCACCAGTAGCCTATAGGTTGCTCTTCTGACTTCGATCGGCTAGACGCTAGTCTAAAGTCAGTCCTCCGACGTCTATCCAAGAGACAAGAGCTCTTAACATGTAGGCCTAGATAGGCCTACGTGAATGTTCATGCCATTCTAATAAATAAATTTACGTGATTAAAATGGAAATAAAACAAATTTTTGTTTACACAACCCACGTGTTTCTAAATAATAAGTAACCTATAGGCCTAATGTATAAAATATAGGCTACCTTAACCGTGCATAACAATCGTCGTTTGAAAGATTGGCAGGTAAACGGTAGGGGGTGGCGCAAAAAATTCATCAGCCTAGGGCGCTAAAACTTTGAGTAAGGCCCTGCCTATACTATCTATAGCCTATTGCTGTTTATGTGTTAGACTATTGTGATAAAATTATAATCCGTTAGAAATACGGCTATATTCAGAACAACGCGTTTTCGAATTAATCAGTGTTCTCAGTAAATATAGCCTATCCGATAAAATAGGTATCTTGTATAGGCCTAATGGTTAAAGAGTATTAGACCTTTAGACTACATTGTAAAGACGACATTCAGTGCTATTGATCATAAGACAGAAGACATCCCCTGTTATGGCGTAGGTAATGACCCTGGCCCTGTTATGTCGCTTCGCGATGATGACACCGAAAGGTAGCCTATCTCAAAACAACAGTAAAAAAACAAAATCCCATATCGCAGAGACAGAAAAACATTTAGATATCCAACAATCTACGATAAATGAAATGAGCAACAGGCCAATATCACACAATGTTAAAACTACAGGCCTAGCTATAGGCTATCTGTTGGCCCTGTAAAGCTCTGGAGAGGAGTTACTCCGGAAAGAATGAAAAGCTATTTGTTCAACAGTAGGCATACAGATGTTAATTCTGATAACCCCCCACACACACACAAAATACGTATATAAAAATGTATCTATAATAATAATAACAGTAGGCCTAGTAGTAATATTTTTTAAGTAATGGGTAATACCATCTCCCCTTATAGCCTTCTCAACAAGTCGACGGTTATCTAACAAGGCAGCAGAATGACTAACGTACTGATATGAAGAGAGTGTAACCTATAGCCTATCACTAGAACAGTAAGAATTGGTATAGACCTACATGCACTCTACCTAACTGGGGTCATATTTCAAGGGGAAATCTCAAAACAACGTAGAAGAAAGGAAGAAATACTACACATAGTCTATATACGAATGTAATATAATATAACCTATAACAAGTAGGCTACAGGCTATATCGTAAAACAACAAATAACACATACACAATAAAACAGTGGATAGACATAGGCCTACTAGTCAAAGTTTCACTATTTGTTCACATCCCATTATTTTCGTAACATTCTTCTTAACATTGCTATTCTGATCGAAAACGTCATCTGTTCATTGTATATGAAACAATCTCTGTTCATAATTTTTATAGATCTTACCACTGGCGCCAGCACACTCTGCTGCAATTATCTGAATAAAAATGATGCCTTCTGTGGTTTATGTAAGACACTCTAAAACCAATTTAGAAGAGACGTACTCAGTAAGCCGTGATACTCTTTATAGGCCTATAGGTAATGACCATATATTGTTAGTGATCTTCTATGTTTAAGGGTGATAATGACTTGAACATCACAAATCATAGGGATGCTATACTGGCAGTAGTGCAATCTTCTTCATTATTATCTAAATTCTTTCTGTTATCACAAATACGTTATACTATCAGTAGTGTAATTTTCTTCACTGCTGCTACTAAATTGTTTCTGGAGATAATATTCGGTTCATGAACAGACTGGAAAATTTTCCGTAATTCCTCACCGAAGCCTGACACTACTTTGTTGTTTACTCAAAGGACGTATACATTAGAATCCTTCAAGATGGGTTTAAACAGGCCTATTTAAAGAGGTCTGTTAACTTTGCAAGCAGCTCTCCATCCACATACGCTAAATTTTGTCTCTACAGAGAAGCATCTTCGCTTTCTTTCTGAGTGCTGAAAACTTCTTATAATGCAGGACAATATCTGTTTTCTTAATTTTTTTTATGTTCTGCACACTTTTATTCAGCCATTTTATTGGCTTTACGCAGAACCAAACTGGATACTTCTGGTAGGTACATTAATTTCCTTACTGGTATAATTTCCTTGCTTGGTAATAATGGCAGACAAGGCGTCGTTAAGATAGTAAGCTACTGTGTCTACATCACAATCGGTGTAAATCTTATTCAAATCAGCTGGTTTAACAACATTGTAGAGCCCAAAATAGTAGTTTAAAATATACTTCTCACTGGTTGAAGATAGTCTACTACTGCACCCACAGTGACCCGTAAAATAATAGGGTTACGAAAAACTTCACGGAGAACATTACAGAATAGAAGTGCGACCTACAGTTAGGAGAGCGATATCCCAATTCACTCCAGCTACATTGAAGTCACCAGCCAAGAGGACCCGATTGCGATCAATCTCTATAACAATAATATTTGTTGATGTTGTTGTTGTTGTTGTTGTTGTTGTTGTTGCTGTTGTTGTTGTCGTCGTCGTCGTCGTCGTTGTTGTTGATGTTAAGAAAAAAAATATACAGAGGATAGAAAGAATAGCGTAGACTATGCCGTGATAAAAAGAACAGCAAGATGAAAACAATGCATAAATGCACCAACGCTGACCACAGGGAAAGAAATTCAAACAATGAAAATCATCAAGAATTTGAACGCTTGAATAAACAGATAACACGTGGAGATTAAATTCTACTTAATACAGTTTCTCACAGAACATGGACAATTTCAGTCTTATTTTTACAACGCGGATAGGGCTGCTAGACCAAGTTGCCCCCAGGCTACTGTGTAGACCTACATGAGAAGAAAGAGGCTTACCACATTTTCTTGGTATGAAATAAAAACAAATGGACAGACGAGAGACGCACTGGGCCTAGAAGGCACAGTGGGACCCGTTACTCCGAAAACATTGTTGAAAACATGCCTAAATTGGCAGGAAAACTGGAAGGAAGTGGCACTTTGCAGTGAGAAGGTCCTACGAAAGAAGAACCAAACTGTGACCGCCACAGCGCTTAAATAGTAGCGTAAACCAAGAAATGTGAAGCATAAGCAAGCAAGGAAATAGCAACACCGTGATGCATTGTGAAAACTCAGACCGCTGTGATTCTTGCAAACGTGGATGCAAGTCCCACACACCGGGAAGCGGGAAGCACACCTGATGATGCGTAGGCATTTCCCCTTTCTTGGAAAAAATTATTATTATTGTTATTATATTAATGTAATATTATTATACTTATTAATTTTATGTTATTATTATTATGTTAGTAATAATATAATCATTTAAAAGTAATAATATTATTATTGTTGCTAAGTAGATTTTTCGTTTCGTCCAGCTCTGTAGGCCTACCACGTTGTTGCAACTCTTTTCTTACTTTGGCTTTAACTTTTCCCCAGAATTGCTGCATTCGTTTTCGGTGTGCTTCCTTTCTTCTTCAGTCCACGTCTTGCCTGTTGTCAGTTTGAGCTTTTCTGGAAAACCGATGAGCTCCAAGTTTCTTTTTAAGAGCACACAGAAACACCAAGATAGTCATATTGACAAGAGAGAGAATATCCACGATCCTGGAAGTGCAGGTGACTGCAGAAACAGTTGTCACAAAAGAATCAGTGTAATACTTGGGAGTCAGATTGAACACCAAACTGACTTTTTGGCAGCAAACCAAGTCTGCGTCTCAGAAAACCGAGGGGTTCACTTCTGCGCTCAGCAGGGTTACGACAAGTATGCTATCGGAGGCCCAAGGTCTAGCAGTCAAAAACTACTTATGTCTGTCATACACTCCATCCTCTTGTAAGGATCTGAGATATGGTATAAACCAAAGCCTTACCAAACATGGAAATTAAAGCGATTTATTGTACCAAAGTATTGGTCACGATATAAGAGGTTTGTAGCCTGTAGGCCTATTTGTACACATTTCCCTCGTACGTTCGTAAACACGTCACTTAACAATTTTAAGCGAAATAAAATGTTTTTGCCCCAATAAACATTACTAAGAAAAACTGACTTTTTATATCTTTAAAATAAAAATAAAATATATTGTCTTTTGAATTATTTAACACCGTCCAGCTCGTCACTGCAGACTCGTTCTTTCTGGCGGAGATTATGTGTGTGCTCTAGAGGACGCCTACTGCTCGAGGGAAGATGACGATGTGAGTTAATACAATATTTAGTACAATACGATATTTAGTAACATTTGGTTAACTAAAATATTTTAATGAACTGAAATAAATTTATAATCTACAAATGTCAGATGTGCTGCGGACAATTTCAACCCAATGTTTATTTTCTCAAGATGATGACCGATTTAGAATAACTCTGTGAACTCGGATAGTCAAAGAGGTAATTCATCTTTGGTGATCTCTTGAACGTTTCCCGACGGATTCGTCTCACTATTGAATCAATTTTAATTCGACTGACTTTCAAGCACCCTACTTAACTGGAAATACTAAGGAAAATGCTTCTAATGTAAAACTTCAGTTTGTCGTAAAAAATTTGGTTCTGAACTGATCAGGACTAGTCATAAAAGTATTTTATTAAAACAACATACTTAAATATTACGTATCCTTGCAGTAACTAACCAAAATGGTGCAACACTACTTATACATCTGCGAAGTCCTCAAAAAACTTATAGGTCTAGTTTTAAAAAATAAGTCAAAATAAAATTGATTATTTCTTCGGATATCCATAGCTTGCTGTTCGTAAAACCGCACTTCACTAACACATATAACTTATATCATTCTACTTAAAATTAGGGTTCCTTATAACATTACGTCAAAAAAACTTACAAACTTAGATGGGTCGACGAAGCCTACCTCTATTCTTCAGTGGAAAGTGTAGGCTATCTCTCTGTCAAAACAACAAAGATATTTGGTTTAATTGCACAGGCCTATAGGCTATATAGTGTGTGTGTGTGTGTGTGTGTGTGTGTGTGTGTGTGTGTGTGTGTGTGTGTGTGTGTGTGTGTGTGTGTGTGTGTGTGTGTGTGTGTGTGTGTGTGTTTAGATCCGTATTTTATATAACGTATAATCGTATTTTATATATTATATCCGTAGGCATACTTGTATATTCTGACAAAAAATAAGCCTACTTAAACTATAACAACTTGCATGTCTCTCCAACTCCATGCCTCTGCAAGACTGCATGATACAGTTAATAGGGCTAATTATTGTATAGTCTAAGCTATATTCGTTATTCTGTCATTGAATATAATAATAGATAATAGAATACAATCTCCGTATAACGACAACCCCTGATAAAATATTCTGATCCCTCCATTAATTCCATTAACGCAATGTAAAATTTCTATCGATTCAACGAGACTCTTCATGACGCTAAATATTTCCATTACGATTGTTGTTTTGCAGTCACCGTTAATGTAGTCTAATATGTTAGCCATGTAATACCGTTACGACAATACGAACTGTAAAAGAAGCAGGAAGATCAGTTGTGGCGAATTGGATCCCTTTGAATCTGCTGTAAAATTTGCACATTTTTTCACGGCCTTCATAACAACCTATGGCGCTTGTCGAGCAATCTGAGAAATTAAGAGGCGAGGTTACTGCTACCAAATTCCAAGTAAGCTTGCGGCCAGTACGGAAGGATTTAAAGAATAACACTTGGTTTACAGTACCGTACAATCAAACAACACTGGACGAAATTCATAGCAACTAGGATAAAGATTAAGAATAAGGGTATGGGAAGGAAAAAGAACGAAACCCAAATGAACCATCGTTGTTATTACATCTTGTGTAGCGCTCCAGAATTACCTTATAAGTTTACCGAGTTCGGAAAATTGCTAAGTGACTCTCGAAGCAACGAGACCTCTGTGGTTTGTTCTGTGTGAAAAATTGTCATTTCCGAATGTTTTAAATACAACAGTATAATGGTATAGCCTACAATTATATCAACAATAAATACGATGCTGTGAACACTGGTTCTCTGCCTACTGTGAAAAATGTGCTCAATCAAACACGATAAAAATGAGAGTTAACACTGTACAATAGACACATGCTGTAGTAACGTATATTGGACATGGGGAAGTCTATGTTTATCAGACATTAATTCTATATTTTTCTGTTATTATTTACGTTCCGTTTTCAAAAATCTCGCCTCTGACAGTTTTAAATGTAACAGATTGTGAAGTAGTTACTGAAGTTCAGTTGTGTGTTGGAAGAACTTTATAACAACGAATTGTGGGAATTATGCGTAACAGGAGACTCCAATGGGTTGATCATGTGGCGAGGATGGACTCTCACCTATTTACTTAGAAACCTGTCGAAATGAGAACGAATTACTGCATTGTCCTTTAAATTTATCTATGTAACGGTAACTCCCTGCACAACATTTTTGACTTGCATCGCGATGTCACTGTATTTGAAATAATTTGCCTTTTCAGTTTTCAGCAGACTTTGAATACTTTCAACTTTATTTCATCTCGTAATCTTACGTTGTTGAAATTTCAGTTTCTTTGTTTTCCAGCTTTGGCTTATGCGCTATAAAGATTCAACATTTCCGACATGTTGCTTGTTTGTTCATTGATCTTCAGTGTACGATGTGGTTTCGTTGAGAATTTCGCGTCATACAACAGATGAGGCGTATGTATTAGTATCAGTCAGCAAAACGAGTGTACCGAACCGAAAATATGTATCTGTTAATCTGTAACTTCCTCTGTGAATTCTTTCAAATCTGCTGACGTAGCGTGGCGTCCATGTAACCGCTGTTGCTGGCGGCAACACTCCTGGAAACAAAAGAAAATAATGTTAATTAAATCACAGAATAGTTTAGTTATTGAATAATTTGAAATCCGAACAATATTAGTAGGGAAACTTGATGAAAAGCATAGCAATGCCTTCGATCTGTGTGCACTTGCACCGTCTTGTATTGCCGGCTCAGACATCGGCAATGTTTTACTGCGTGTGGTCATTGACCTCATAGTAGTTGTCACTGGAGGGGGGCACATACGTCCACCCAATGTGTTGCCGCTCTATAAACCGGCAAAACGCTCATGTTCGTTTCGGAACCAACGTGCCGCAGTTACTACCTACCTATCTGTGTTTTGTTCGTTTAGTTATCTGTCTTTCTGTTGGTCTTTATTATTATTAATTCGATTATTTGTGTCCTCATTTATTCTGTGCAAGTATGGTGGTCAGATCCCGTTGAACCGGGACCCTCTTCTTCTGCCAACGAAAGATAGAAAATACTCTAAAATGATATTTTAGCTCTAAAAAGAATATTTTGGCTCTGAAAAGAACACTTAGTACTAGGAAAAATTCGAATTAATTTTTAGGCTAAGTTTTAGGCCTATCACAACCGGCAACAGCTGTTATGTACCCACGCCACGCCACTGCTGCTGACGTATCTTATCCTCTGCCTGCAGCATCCGCGCGAGTGGGTTAATAGCGTGGTTTCTAACAAACTAGACGAAATACCTACACCAAATCGTTACTTTATGGTCTGTTTTTTTTTTTTTTGTGAACACCATGTGTGTGTGTGAACTCCTAAGTTACTTAAAATTAGTTATAATAAAAATAATTTTTCTTTTGAAAGCACAAAAGTAATTAGAACGTAATCATTATTTTAGCAAATATAGACATGACAATGTAAACGTACCTTTTCACTTTAAAATTTCTATTAATAATTTTGTAGTGTTCTCAGTTTTCACCATTGTGTATAAGTAGGAAAGTAGAGAGTAGGCCAATTACTTCGCAACTAACTTATTAGGCTATAAGCCTAAAGAGTATGAAGTAGGCTACAAAACCATTGCCTTGAACAGGAATTACGTACGTGACGCATTAATAGTGAATTACGGATGTGACCGATGTGAGCTTTACAACACGTATCGTCATTGCTCATAGTTTACCTAAGTACTGTACACGCGAGTCTAATTAATTATTCCTACCGTTTGTCCTTACTTTGGCTGTAATAATACCGGTACCCATGGCAGATTTCAACACACGCGTCTAACTGAACACGTCACTTTGAATTTTTAAAACATTCCTACTGTTCTAATCAAACAAAACTCGTTGAAAGTAGTAATTAATTACTAAAAAAACGTAAACATTCCCATACTTTCCCACATTCCCTCTATCCGTCTTCGTATTTAGGACAGTGGTCGATAAAATTGTGATTTAAATGTTCACATTTTTCGTCACTAAATGTAAGACCTAACGTACAGTAATTATGAAACTGGTTCTAATGAGTGGTTCAGCTATTATCTCATACAATGTCAGTCATTTGTCTTTGAGAGAAGCGTCTCGATATTTAATGAAGCAACTCCATCGCTCACCGAAAAAAAAAACAATTTTGATTTTAAACCTATAGGTATATATTCCGCGTATCTGTAACATATTTTCAGAATATATATTTAATAAAAAGATATAGAAATCAACAGAAATAGATAGACAGGTAAATACATATACGTAGTCCTACATGGAGACAGCGAGAGGGGGGAGAGAGAGAGAGAGGGAGAGAGAGAGAGAGAGTTATGGAGACTGATAGATAGACAGCGCACATAGGTCTACAGATTTACGGTCTGGTGACACGTTTCTTATGATTCTACACAATCCACTTCTGCCCTGCCCAGATTTCAAAGATACTTTGTTTACAGTCGCATTACTCCTTTCATTCTTACACACCTTCCGCGTCGTATCATTAACGGACAAGTCAAAGGCTACATGAAAATTTATAATTTTCAAATTTCCAAAGTAACAGTTTAAATTTTTTGACACTTATCAGAATCACTGTTACAATTTATAGGCTTGTGTGTGTGTGTGTGTGTGTGTGTGTGTGTGTGTGTGTGTGTGTGTGCGTGCGTGTGTGTGTGTGTGTGTGTGTGTGTGTGTGTGTGTGTGTGTGTGTGTGTGTGTGTGTGTGTGTGTGTGTGTGTGTGTGTGTGTGTGTGTGTGTGTGTGTGTGTGTGTGTGTGTGTGTGTGTGTGTGTGTGTGTGTGTGTGACGAGTATTGCTTTTGGAAACTGCATGGTTTATTGTGTTTAGTTTGTGAATGCCTAACTGGTTCTATTTAAATAACTGATTGAGAATATTTGGATATTGACTGTACTGACTACTTACTACTAATTCAGGCTATTTGTAGCCTGACAGATCTTTTACTACCGGTATTAAAATTTTTAACAAAAACGTTACCTGTCACAGAATTACTTTTTAAATAATGTTTTGATTACACTAGAAATCTGTACCCGTCATCGGCCTTAAATAATTTTAAAACAAAAAATAATTATGAATAGGCCACACTATTACTCAATTAAACAATTACCTTGCAGAATCCAGTTGTCCAATAAATGAGCAGGAGACCCTTATAAAAAAAATAAGCAAAAAGAGACACAACAACTGTATACGGTGCACACCATTCAAAGAAAGAAAACCTGAGCAAAGTGAGGTCTTCTAGTGTGACTGAAATTTTCTTTAAAAATTCATTCACTGACGAGTAACGTACGTATTTCAGATTTTAACACAAATATTCGATCTCTGTTATAAACATTAAACAAAGATTACAAACATTACAAAGTTTAAAGATATTGTCCAGTGTTGTTCAGTGTCTTGTTCTGTGCGTATTCACATGCGACTACGCATGTGAAATACAAACAACAACCTACAGGAGTCTATGAGTTGAAGGTTGAGCTTTCCTTTATATCTCTACTTTTTTAACATTTTTTAAAAATCGGTTATAATTATTCTTGCTATAATATGACGAATAGTTACTAGTAAATTAATTAAGATAGTACTTATTATGCTGATTGTTTAAAATTAGATTAAATTTAAATTTAATTAAATTTAAGTAAAATTATGTATATATAGGCCTATATTTTTAATCAATGGGAAAATTTGAAGTCAACATAGAATTAGATAGGCCTATTTGTTAAGAAGATAAATACCATTGAAAGTAGTCTGTAATTTATAAAAAGAAGTTAAAAAGAATAAGCATGCTTCTTTAGGTAGAGGTAAATTATTTCAATGAAATAAACTCCATGAAATCGTGCGTACGCTACAAAATAAGAAACGAGCGTGACATCGTTGTATAGCTTCCAGACCGATCTGAGAGAGTCCACTGGTAAGGCCAAGAATGTACAAACTTTATGATACCGAATACGAACCCTATACGACTGTTATAGAATACACTGTTTATTCCGTTTACAATAAGCCTATATAATTATGCATTTATCCTACAATATAAACATCGATAAGTGATAATGATCGAATGGTCTCAATTGATGTCAACAGATCACACCTATACCATTTTTTTTTTAGTGTTATGATCACTATAGTGTTCATAGTGATCTTATTTTTATGATTATTTTATAATTATGACTTTTTTGTGATTATTTTTATCATCATTTGAAGTGATTGTTAAACCGCATTTACGATTTCTTCATAAAGTTACATTTCTGCTTTGAAGGAAATTAGGCTATACTTGAGCTTACATTTTCTAAATACTGTATTTCATTTTTCCCGGTAGTTCGAGAAGTTAAATACTTTTATATATCTCTATATAGGATCCTTGCACTAATTTTTCTACCTTCCCTTGTCTTCTACTATAGGTACAATTTTTTTTACATCTACCGGCAGTCGCCATTTATTATCCATATTCTAATTCTTATTCTTATTCAATCATTTTCTAATTTTCTGATGTTACAACTTTCAACATGTTGTCATTTTCCGTTCTTGGCAAAGTAAACTCAGTTCAACACCTTGTATCACAATCTTTTTTATTTTCCCTTTTTTTTTTAATTTTCTTAGTGCTTAGTTCTGTGATGATATTCATACTTCAGCTATTTCATTCGTTTTTGTTATTAGGCCTATTGCTTCAGTTATTTGTCACTGAAATCAACCATGTAATTTTATCCTGTTGAAGTTACACTTTATATTTGCTTTTTCTTAATAGTATATGTCGATAACTATCAACATCTTGTCTGTTTTCGTACCTTCTGTAATCGTTTCATTTTTCATGTTTACTGATATTTTTGTTTGTCGAAGTCTACTATCACTACCGGTGTTTAATTGATAACTCAGATGTCGAAGTCTACTATCACTACCGGTGTTTAATTGATAACTCAGAGACATCTTTTAAAATGTCTTTTCTCTAGTGATAATAGAGTCTTTAGGCCCTACAGTTTGAGTTTCTTCGTGTCCACTTTCTATTCTCTAATTTTTTGAAAAATATAGTAGGGATGTAAATACTTTTGCTATGCAAATACCTTTAGTCTGTCTCTTATTTTTCTCCATATACAACTTATCTACATATTCTTCCTGACCATTTCTCTTTATCATCATTTGCATATAAGTCTCGAGTAAACAGTATATACTTTATTTATTCATGTTTGCGAATGTAAGTAGTTTTATACCTACTCCGTTTCCCCATTTATACTATTTTACAGTACCATAGTAAACTTAGTCTTTCTCTTATCTCTAGCCTTAATTTTATAACCCTTTATGCAACTTTTTTATGTATTCCCTCTTATGTTTTTTGAGGCCATTTATAGTAGTGTGCTCTCGTTTCTTAGTTTTACATAGCCTTCACCTTTCTTCGGAACCGCTGATAATTCCTTTTCAACTTCTGTAGTCGAACCTTTGAAAACTCTGGACCTTTGAAAACTATGAATACATTTACAAAGAGAATTTGCACCTTTTTCCCTCATTACTGTTCCATTATTGTCTGTCATTGTTACCATAAGACAAAACGTCTTGCCATGACTCCCACTCCAGCCACCGCGTATTGAGAGGAATCAACACACTTTGGGAATTAGCTTGGCTAAGGTTACATGTTGCCATATGCCTTCTGAACGGTTCATACGTCATTTCAACAAGAGTATCCTGTCTAAGCACTTCGTCGCTGCAGAGACTCTTATTAGTCGTAGCGGTTAAATATTATTCTCTCCAGCCCTACATTACAAGATTTTTTTTTTAAACCGGAGTCTTACTAAGTTTAGAAGCCAATTTTATCAAGATTGCTCAGAGTAATGGTCCAACCGTGTGTTTCAAAATCTACACTTTAAAAACATAATAGTTTCGTTTCCACTTTATGCCTATAGGCCTATAGCATTATGATTAATTAAATCATTTAATATTCATTTCTGTTAATGTACCTGCCATATTTTTATAATATTTTCACTTGAAAATTCCGTAGATCCGCGTTAAATAAAATGTGACTTTCATTAGTAGACATTAAAAATTAATTATTGAGCTTGAAACTAATTCTGTTTATTGTAACTTATTGGTTGAATCGATGAGAAATAAGGGTACCCTATTAAATTACTTAATTTTGTTCATATGAAATATTACAGGGATAACAAACACAGTTCTCAGTAGAGTAATAATTTTTATACGTCTACAACATAATTAGGAAGTGACAATGTTCAGGAACTGTGTACACATTTCTATAGGCCTATAACAAAGCATTTTATGCAAACGCTATTCTGGGAAAAATATTTAAACACATATTAAAGAAAATAGGTGTCATAGGTTAGACTTTCATTTTTTATTCATATTCATAGCCTATTTATTCATTTTTCTACTACTTACAAAAAGTAGTAGGCCTACTAGTAGGTTACTTATTACTAAACAACGCATATACCCATAAAATGAGAAACTGAAAAATTACTAGTAGTAAAATACTACAACGCAGTTAAAAACTATTGTCGATAACGGTATACACTACAATCATTTGATCAATTTGCAACAAGAAAATTACTGTCCAGGAGAAAATTTTATTTTCATATAGAAGTCACATGAAAAATAGGCCTACTAAGTTAATCAGTGGCTTAACTAGGAGCTGCTCCTGGGAATGGGGGAGGATGAGACTAAAGGGATGCGACTAAAGGGATGAGACTATCTTTAAAGTTGGCCCCGTCATTTACCTCAAGACAAATGTAAAATTCGAGATTCTTCCCATATACCTAATTTTATAAATAAATTTTACAAATTCTTTGCGTTTCGAAGTTTTTTATTGAATTATCGTGACGTATGAGGTAAAAAAATAATATGGAAAACCGCTGAATTCGAAATATTCTGTCTTTATTAATTGTTATTCAGATTAAAGGTAATACATCCCATAGCCTACATGTCATTAGGAATCGAATCACTTTAATTCTAAAGTTGTTTCTTAAATGATCTTGTGAAAACGAGTCTTTCTGAACACATTTTGATATACCCGGTTTTATTACCCCTTCGCATTTGAATTTAAGAATTTTATCCCAAGAATGTTTTAACGCAACTTATAGTTTGTACCTATTGAAGTACGATATTTTTAATGTAAAATCCAGCAATAAAATCGTCTTATTTTTTCAAATTAAAGTCAAGATACTGCTAGTTTACCTGTGCTAAGACGACGGTTGAAACGATAGAGATATTGAATAGAAGAGTAATGACATAGATTACACATACAACCCTCTAAGAGTGATAGATTCAGAGACTGATTAAGCTTAATGAACAATGCAGAGTACAGCTAAAAACTATTATTCATTTTCGCGAATTTTGTTAAGAGTGGTTAACCAATTGCAATCATATTGTTGCTGTAAACACCAAAAAGGATTAGGCCTGCCTACATTTATTTTCTTTTGCGTTTAAAGAAGGTCTAATTTAATCTATTGTTACCATTATCTTTAGTCATTAAAAATATAATTTTAAAAATTACATATGTTCAAATATTAAATCATAATCTAATTCATCTGTTATTATGTTAAAATTTTATTTTTAAACATTTTGTTCCATATATAGATCATTCTTTACGCATCTGATACTTATTAAGAACTAAACTCACCGAAAAGTAAGCATTTGTGTGGTAAATTGTGCCAATTAACAAAATAGAAATATAGGCCTACAGCCTATAATAAATATAGACAGATAAATTTTGTTGTTTATTATTTCTATACCAGTTGTGCAGAATATTTTGATCGCTCAAATCCCGCCAATTAACCGTTACAAAATTAGATAACTAAAAATGTAAATAATTGTCCCGAATAATCCAAAATCTTTTAATCCGCAATTTCAGGACAACAACAACAGAACAAGTAGGCCTACGTCCTGTTATTGAAACATCATACGTAATAAAACTTTTGTTTAATTATTACTGCCAATTAAATTTTATTTGTTCCTCAGCAACTGAAAGAATTTGCCATCGCTCGCGTGTGTTGAACATGACGCAGATGGGTTTTTTAGCTAAAACCGTCATTGTTTTAAATTGTTTACTTCCTCTCTTGTATCACTTTGCCTCACCATAGTTTAGTAAAGGCTAATACTAACTATTAGTAAAATCTTAGATAGTATGGTCATGTTGCAATGAATAGACTTAGGTCCTAAATAATCTGCAGATATTAAAGTCTGAATAAAAGCATTGTTATAGTGACAGCATGGATCCTGACCTTAGAGCACTAGAATATTATATTAAATACCAAAGAAATTGACAGTCTAAGTACTTATTAACACTTCTATAAAACAATCACACTCGTAATAGCACATCTAGTTATAATACGCGCTACACACAAAAAATAATAGACGTCGTTAATCAAAGCAACGTAATCAGTCGTTAAAGACTTTTTAGATTCACCCATGTAGTTGGGTTGTTGATGTGATCCCTTTATATTGCTTAAATAAACTTCTAAGCCGACAGCAGAATGACGACGACACGAGGGGTCTGTTTGTTTGAAGTTGATGACTATTAATTGTGGCAACGCTGCGTCCACGTGGGACCAATGTGACGTCATTTTATTAACGGTACAATCTGACGTGTGCGGAGACTGTGGAACATTTCTAAGAACACATTACTTCTAAGCGTTCCTAATTTACTCGTTCCTTAATACAATTAGGTCTACTGTATATATGCCTACTTGTTTATTCAGCAGTAGGTTTCCATGAGACTGAACGTACGTCGCCTCAAGTGCGAGGAATGAATCTACCCAAGTCCTATATAGTTCAGACAGGCAAACTTAATTTTATTACATCAACCATAATATTTTCTTTTGATCGACATTTCTTTAAATATCTCGTTTCGTGACGATGTTACAGATTCATAAATATAACATACCAATTAAACTAGCTTTTATAGTTTACAATTGAACACCTTACAAGAATATATATCAGTCATGTTCAGCATTACTTTTAAAAATAAGAAAAACTAACTGTTGCATATGACGAACCAATTCCTGCTGCTTTGTCCTGCTGATCGGTTGTTCTATCACAGAGTGAATTATTAGCATTTTATTCACAATGAATAAATTGAATGTCGCAGCAGTTAACACATAACGAAAGTATGTGTGAGCAAGACATTGATTGTCATTATTTCCTATGCCAGTCATTTCACCTTCAGTGTGTAATGTGATTATTATTTCAAATATTTTTTTGAATTTTTGGGTATTGCGAGAGAAGTACACGATCTACAAAAGAAGAGTGAAAGTGGAATAAAAGGGTTGAAAAATGAATTGAAGAAACAGGTAAGAGAGAATAGGGAAGTGAGAGAGAAAGACCGTCAAGAGTGGCAGGAAGCCATAAATAATACACAGAAGGTAATCGAACAAGTCGACCAAAAATTAGATCACCGAATCCAAGAGACGAACAATAGAAATGAGGAATGGAGAAGAGAGATGCAGAACAATATTACACAACAACAACAAGAGCAGGGAGAAGCCGTCAAAGTATTAAAACAGAAGATCGTTGAAGTGGACGACCGTCAACGCACGGCGGAACAGAAGACCACAACAACGGAGAAGGAGAAGGACGTGATAATTGAAGAGTTGAGAAGCCACATAAATCATATTAAAAGTGGACAAGAAAGACTACAGCGACGTATAGCGGAAACTGAGATGGGACCGTCCACGAGAGCGAATGGAAACAATAATTCCGAACTCAAGTACAACGGAACAGACTGTTTTCCTATAGAGTTCCTAGAGGAATTATCCGAACACCAGCTAATGTACTACCCAGCGGATAACGTGAAGTGGATAGGCAAGCATCTCGAGGCCGATGCAGCTATATGGTGGCGTGTGGTACGTGACCAGATCAAGAACTTTGATGAGTTTAAAGAAATATTTACGCAGAAGTATTGGGGCCCGGAGAAGCAAGATGATGTCCGAAACAAGCTGAAGTATGGTCGTTGCGACTGGCGTGGGAGTATGAGCGCTGTCCAATACATGGAACGACAACTTCTGGAAAGCCGTCAGCTTACACCGCCGCTCACGGATTATCAACTGATTAGAAAGATAACGCGTCATTATGGACGAGAATTAGAGATAGCGAGCGTGACTAGGGATGTAAGGACGATACATAATCTTGAATCATTGATTTCCGAATATGCCATGATCCGGCAAAGAAACAATAGAGATGATCGGTTTGTGCGACAGACAGACAAGTTGAACGAACGGGACACGAGAGGGGTGCCTCACGGTCAACAAAACACCGCCGTAAACAAAGTGAGTACGAAGCAAAAACCTTCACACTGGCAACATAGAAAGGGGGAAGGAGGGAACTACCGACCACCCCAACATTTCGGTAACAAGCCGGCAATAAATACCATTGAATTCGTAAACAATGGTGCCTCCACGTCTGCCACTAAGGGTGGTGGAACAGTAGAAAAAAAAAATTAAGTGGGTCACATGAAAAGATGAAAGTTCGTAGACCCACACTACAACAGTACGAAACCGATATTTTGTTACCTGACTTACGACATGAGTTAATCTTGGATGAACAAACGCAACTGGAAAGGCGAATCTCTAAATGTCCAGAGATAGAGGTAAAATTTAATGGTGATGTTACGGTTCTTGCCTTGATTGATACAGGTTCTGCCATTAACGGGATATCAGAGGAATGGTTTAACAGAAATAAACAACGCCTGCGTCCATACGAAGAACTCCGCATGAACAACACGCTAATTGTTAGTGCAGTCTGCGGAAAGTCTAAATTAATTAGGAAACAAATTATGTGTGAAATTTTTATTGATGATGTCAGATTAGATTGTTTTTTCCTAGTAATACCGAATTTAATTAGGGACTGCATATTAGGTATCAGTTTTTTAAAAGAAGAGGGATGTGTGATCGATATGAAGAAGGGAACCATCGAATTCGAAGGGAGGACTGGTGAACAGGAACTGCGGTTACCAATCATACAAATGGAACTATTAGAAGAGGACTGGGACGGAATCGAGAGGAGGATCGATGAGAAGGTCGACAGTGTGACGTGTGAGGACGAAACGACAAGGGAGGAACTAAGAAGGATCTTGGTGAAGTGTAAGAATGTATTCCGGGAATGTCCAGGACGGATGGATTGCTACGAACATGAATTCCGAGTGACGGATAAAACACCATATTTCCAACGCGGGTGGCCAATCCCAACAGCGTATAAGGAAAAGGTGGACGCCGAAATCAGCAAGATGCTAAGGTATGGCGTGATTGAAAGGTGCAGTAGTCCATACGTCAACCAAATGGTCACCGTAATAAAGAAAGATGGGAATGTACGTTTGTGTTTAGATGCGAGGAGGATAAATAGTGTCACTGTTCCAGACTACGAAGGACCGACTCCGATTCAAGAAATCCTGGCGAGATGCAGTAACATGAAGTACTTATCAACAATAGACCTAACGAGTAGCTTCTGGCAGGTTCCGTTGAAACAACAATGCCAAGATTACACCGCATTTCTGTGTGAGGGAAAGTATTACAGGTATACCGTAACTCCATTTGGGCTTAGTACCAGTTCCGCAGCCCTGACGAGAGGTTTGGATATGGCATTGACCGAGGGAGTGAAAGAGAATACGATCATCTACGTCGACGATTGTCTTTGTTATTCGACTAACGTACGCACACATTTGGAAAATATTGAAGCATTACTTGAGAATTTATTAGCAGCCAACCTAACAATAAATTTGGAGAAATCACAATTTTTCGCAAGGAGATCGCATACCTAGGTTATCAGCTTACTACTAACGGTATACGAGCATCCGAAGAGAAAGTAGCGGCAATCAGGAAGTTCCCGACCCCGAAGAATCAAATGCAGTTAAAGGGATTCCTGGGACTTACAAATTTTTATAACAAATTTACGAGCAAATATGCAGAAACCACACAACCTTTGTTAAGTCTACTTAAAAGGGGTCAGAAATTTAAATGGACTCCTGATCTTGACCAGTGTTTCCAGAAGGTCAAGGACTTGTTTATCAATACTATTATATTAAGTTTTCCACATGTAAATAAGAGGTACTTCTTGCAATGTGATGCGAGTAATTTCGCATATGGAGGCCAATTATACCAGTTGGATGACGACAAAAACATCTGCGTTGTAGCGTATACTAGTAAAACGTTCAAAGGTACAGAACGAAACTACTTTACTACGGAGAAAGAGCTACTAAGCATAGTTAGATGCCTGGAGAAATTCCGAATTTACGTTTTAGGACAGCCGTTGACCATAATAACGGATAACAAGGCGTTGATCTTCATGAGTAAGTGTCACCTAAACAACTCAAGGATCACACGTTGGATACATAGTATTCAAGAATATAACTTTGATATAATTCACTGTAAGGGAAAGGAGAATATCGTTGCCGACATCTTGAGTCGTTACCCAGAAGATATGACGAAGGAAGATCCAGTCGACGACAGTTATGAATATCAAATGAACCATACAATAATTAAAATGAGTAAAGAAATGAACATGATGTTAAAGAACATCGAGACGTACCAGTTAGAAGATAAGAAGTTACAGCAGATAATGAGGGATTTGACGACGGATGATAAGAATGAATTATGTAAGTTTTATAAGTGTAGTAATGGTAAATTGTATAGAAAAAGTAAGGGTCGATGGAAACTCTACGTACCGGAAAGCGTTACGGGGAGACTCATCGGAGAAATACACACAATGTACGGTCATGTTGGCAGTAAGAAATGCATAGTTATTGCAGGAACATTTCACTTTCGACCGAATAACGAAGCGCGTACAGGCGTACGTAAAAACATGTGATAAGTGCCAAAAATGTAAAGATTCAAATAATCGTAACTTATTTGGTGGCACGAAGCCGATTATACCGACGAGTAAAGGTGAATTGATTAGCGGCGACTTTTATGGACCTCTTCCAACAGCAGCAGCAGGAGTAAAGTATATCCTTGTCATTATAGATAACTTTACCAAGTATGTAAAACTATATACACTTAGAAGAGCCACAACAGTAGCTACGCTTCGTAGACTCCGGCAATATGTAAATGAGTTTGGAAAACCGAAGGCAATACTCACTGATAACGGTAAGCAAATCACGTCCAAACGGTGGATTCAAGGACTAGATGAACTTGGAATCATACCTAAATATACAGCGATAAGAAACCCACAGACAAACCTTGCCGAACGCGTAAATAGGCAACTGGGAAACCTATTTAGAATATTCGTAGGGGACCAACACACAAAATGGTCTAAATTCATAAATACTATAGAATGTTGCATTAATGAAGTCTACCATGAAGCAATAGAAGTTACACCGTATGAAGCACATCACGGAAGAAAGCCGAATCGTGTATGGGAGAAATTCATAAAGGGACTGTGAAACGAAAGAAGAGACAGTGGATAGCCACCAGATATTCGTAAGGATCAAACGAAAACGAGAGCGACACGCAAAACGCGTGAACGAAACGAGCAAAGTGACGAAATTTCAGGTAGGAGACTTAGTATTGGTACGGACACATTACCAATCCGATGCGATACAAAGGAGAATCGAAAAGTTTTGTGAATTGTACACAGGACCTTTTAGGATTAAAGATATTGTAGGTGAATCTACGTATATATTAGTTGATAATTGCGACGAAAATAAAACACGCGGCAAATTCAGTGTAAGACTATTGAAACCATATTACGTAAGGGGAGAGTAACTAAGGCGAAACACGACATCAGCATGCATGCGAAGTGAAAGCGTTTGTTGAAAAGCGAATAAGTAAGGAATAAGGTTGAAAATCATGTGAAGTAGTAAATAAACAGAAAGGGAGGTGTGAAGTGACGTAAGCTCAGCTGACGAGGGTCGACAGTAACAACAGGGACTAACTCAAGGCTGACGACAACAGGTAGATTTGTAGTTAGTAAGGACACTCTCCATGCGAGACAATGTTATAGTAGGACTATATGTACTTCACTAATAGACAGCAGAAAGAGAAATGAGCTAAGCGTCGGAATAGGAGGAGGAATGACCGATCTGGATGAAAAAGAATAACGGTAGTAGGCGCGAATGCAATCTACTAGTTAATTCATTCAGAATTGTCTAGGTGAAATCTTAAACTTGTAATAAATTTAAAATGTCAGATTTTATAAGTAGGGGGAAAATGACAGTTCTAACGCAACACAATGTCAACTAATAGAGTCCCGCACCAATCACTTTCACTTTCTACTGGACCACAGCATCCGCGTTATTTTTTTATATGCCGCCTTTCGCGAGCTTAGATCACTTTCACTTTCTATCACTTGATGCATTATAGTGTATATATTAAATATATGATCGGGGGTTACCAACCTTGTATGAGTTCAAATTTGTTATAATGTATATTAAATCTATATGATCAGGTTTACCAACCTATGGTGGGGGGTTCCGACTTGATGCATTATAGTGTATATATTAAATATATGATCAGGGTTACCAACCTTGCATGAGTTCAAATTTGTTGTGTGTTATAATGTATATTAAATCTATATGATCAGGTTTACCAACCTATGTATGGGTTCAAACTTGATATGTGTGTGTGTGTATTATAGTGTATATTAAAATATATGATCAGGGTTACCAATCCTGCATTATTGTGTGTGTATAGAACAGATCTGCCAACATTTTTCTTCGGTGGGAAATTCAAACTATATTATACTAAATTGTTGACGACGACTTCGATATCAACTCTCTCTCCCCTCCTCTCTCTTTGTCTCTAGACACAGTTGTCGATCACGATATAAACTCTCTCTCTCTTTATGTCATCAGTTTTACATAAGCGTCGTGCTACTTATGGATTATTGTAAGTAGCGATACAAAAATGTAATCACCAGGAAATATATATATTTATCACCTACCTCGTTGTGTCCTTTTTTGACACATGACAGTCATTGACTACGATTTAGAAATTAATATACTGCCAAGTCTCTGTGTGTGTGGTAAAGTGTTACGCATAAAAAAAAAATCTCCTTGAAATAAGGTATTTTCAAAAGTTTTGTGTACACACACATTGTATAATAATTTTCGTAATTGTAAGATACAACCTGCAAATTATTAAAATGTCTCTCTCACACATTTCTGATTACTATACAAATAATTGGATGCATATTCGAAGGTTTATAACGAAATAAATTAAAATAAACCATAATTTGTTTTAAATAATTAAATATATATATTTACAACACTGTACACAAACATAAAATATATAGTTTACAAACCGCTATAATACAATTATTGATTAAATATATATATCACAAACATTTTTATATATAAAATATTAATAATAATATTGTTTTAAATGATTAAATATATATTTACAGCACTGTACACAAACTTAAAATATAGTTTACAAACCGTTATAATACAATTATTCAAAATACATTTTACATTGATTAAATATACATATATCACAAACAAACATTGTTATATAAAATAAATAATAATAATTTTTTGACATTGTAAGATTTTAAAATAATAATTTCACGGCTGTAGATACAGTTCTCAAGGAAGTTTATCTGTAACATAACAATACAGTCGATATTAGAATCACTGATACGATAATATTCAATTATCACATGCACACACACATACAGTTAGTGGAAAGAATCAAATGTGTTAAGTAAGTAAACTTTTTCAAGTATATGTCATTTTTCATAAGTTAATGTACTTTCAAATAATTTCTAATCAAACCAAACCAAATATTATTCACTGGAAATTTGTAAATACTACTTAGAATCAATGATACATTTATCGCATAAAGGTAATGTACTTTCAAATAATTTCTAATCGAACCAATTATTATTCAACGAAACTAAATAGAATCAATGATACATTTATCATGTACATACAAATTCAATTATTAAAGTGTTAAGTACAGAGAGTTGAAACTACACACACACACACACACACACACACACACATCAATAAATTGTTTGTTAACACGATTGCTACTTACGACGTTAGGACTCGATCTCTACTTGTGTTGTTTGATTTCTCGTCCCTCGATACACTAAATGTAGTTCTTTAGGTTTGATATGTCTGAGCTCCTCATTCGTGAAGACACCTGCATACCTCTTGGGAAGATAGACACGATACTGACGGTCGCCATCCTCCAACGTAGCAAGCACAGAGTTCCCATACTTCGTGTCCACATTTGTTAAGACCATGACAGGATATTTTTTATTCACTGTCAATTCTGAACATCGTTTGTACTCGATAGCACTTACAGCATTAAACTTTACAAGAAACGACATTATTAGAAGACACAAGTGAACATGTCTGTATCAAACCAGAGAGAACCAAACAATGACAGAATATTCGTCACAAAAGGACAGTAGAATGTGATAGTGGTGGTGGTAACGTCGGTGTCCCACTTTCATTTGCATGTATGAACATGTCCCACAGACGAAATTAGAGACACCAAAAATATAACAATGTCATTAGGAAAGGCCATTTTCATAAGAAAATAGTCACTGCTTACAGCTATGCATGTATGTACATGTCCACAACAGAATGAGAGAGAGATATAAATGTCATCATTCGCGGTGACCTACTTTCTAAATTTGTTACATTAAAAATGTTTGTTAAAGCAAAAATCATGAATCATCCATTCCCGAATAGCATGCACCTTATAGTTGGCACAACGGTCAGAAGAATTGAAATGTCTAAGACATTCTGTTCCATGAATTATATACGGTATGTTTTTAGGACAACCAAAGTCATCGAGATTGATGATATTATTGTGTATTATCTTTGATTGCAAAAAACGTTTTTTCTCAAAACCCTTCACAAACACATATTTATATATACGTGTATGTGATGTTAACAATGAAACAAGATTGTCGTATGGTGTCTCTCCTTCGCTCCATCTAAGTCTATGATAATTTGACGTTAACCAGTGGTTTGTCCTAACGTATTTGGGATTCGTAACGGATGTAGCAGGTGGAGTCAAAATCCAATGTCTACCAGCAAATCTCAGAACGTCCATGATTGACAGTTCCTTTACAATATATTTTCCGTTGTCATCGAAAAAGCACTGGAAGTCAATTATAACCGCAGTGTTATCCATAATACTGTAAGACAAAGAAACCACACACATTACAAACTCTATATATGTATATATTATGTTTAAACATACAAATATCGTTGCGATATTAATATGTGAACTTACGTTTACAGACGTCTGGACTGAAGCACCGAGAGACGTCAACTGACGAAAGAAACAAGTGTTGAGGAGGGTTACTATACATGGAGACGAATTTTTTTAGTAGGTGGTGAGGTGTCGTCGTCGTCGTTCTCCATGTTGATGCGTTGTCGTATCCGATAATGACCGTATGCAAACGTATCATGACCATTGTCTAATATATAACGCTTATCATCATACGGTGACAACGCTTGCTTATTTACACGCATCGTGTACAGCGTATGATGATCGCTACGTAAACAAAGCGCACTGGTAGAAAACTGACAATGATCAGTGAGACACTTACGATACATATCGTGTCGCAGACTCCTCTTAATTGCAACTCGAGGCACACCTTTACATACACGTTTTTGACACTCTTGGGTGGGATCTTCGTGGGCCACAAGGAACGAATAACATTTCGCACGGAGACCACGAATTCTCTAATAGGACGACCACACGTTTCATCCTTGAACAGTCCGACAACCTTTTTGTTCTTAAGGCTATAACAAGGATGAGACGTAGGGTAATCCGATGTGTCAAAAACGTGTAGGTCCTTCTTCATGTCTGCATACAAGTCTGATGTTTGAATGCTATACATCAGACTGTCTGTATCTGTCATTAATAATTTAACGTTGCAACCGTACTTGGCGACAGCATAACGATAATGAAAGTCGTACATTATCGTTTTGCTAACGTCAAGCACCGTGAAGCCGACATACACGGGACGGGAAAGAACGATGGATTTTTTACGAAGTGAGAGCCCCACCAGATCGTTCGTATAACGAATCATACGTTTTAGCCTAGGTGTGGAAACTAGTTTTTGAAGCCGTCGTTCATTCGAGACTAGTTCAAAGTCTATATGTTTCCGTACGTTCTCCAGCGACTTACCGTATACGGCGTTGTTCATCAGTTTGAAAAGGTCTTTTTCAAAGCTGTTGACGGCTGTTTGCCTCTTGCGGGTGTTGAAATCGACAAACGGTTTCAACCAAGCGCTTTGCTTAAAACACAACACCCTATGAGTCGCTTTCAGCTCTAAGCCAAGACTTAAATACAATTTCAAATTTCGATAATGGAGAACGTAATTTTGTTTGTCCTCCAAAGTTGTTAACAACTTCTCTACGGATGACCCTGATTCGTTATACGATGATCTGTATATACTCTCGTGTAAACGTTTGGAAAAGGGAGAAAGGATATCGGGTGTTACGCGCTGGCGCACAGGTGCAAGTGGGTAGTCGGAATGCAGGTCGTGTAAGGTATCGGGATAGTGTAGGTCGACTTCGAGGATGTACCCGATGTCGGAATCATCACTCACATTACGTACGTCCAAGGACTCGATTTCGTTACGATCGAGCCATCGGAAGTCTGCGTAAGGGAGTGGTTGCGACATGGCTGCACCGTATAAATTATTACAGTCTGTATACAGAATGAAGGAGGTCGGTTTCGATACATCGTACTGATCTGGAATCAGAGGATTGTTAGCGACTGCGTGACGGTTGGATATCATCGCGCAGCCTCCGCGGATCCCAGACTCAAGGAACAGATGCAGATTTATCTCTGTTAACAGCTCTAATTCGACCCCTGTCATTTTTAGCATCGCGTTCCAAGCGGTCCGGGAAGCGAGTAAAAATGACACGGGTCCAAGCAGTAATCGCGTAAGGCCATGTCTCGGAAACTTTCAAAGACATCGGCCAGCAGCATTACGTCTGTCAACAAATACAAATCGTGGTAATCGCCAAACGTACGCAGATTGAATGCACTCCACACGTTTTGTGCGTGCTCGTAATCTGCGTCCGAAATAGCCGTTCCAACAACCGGTTATCAAAGTGTTCACGAGCGGGTAGACTTGTTTCGTTGAACCGATCAATGCTGTCAACGTACTCGTAAGGGTATACTCCCTTGCGTACGAGCAGATTGGTCTGTTCGTCGAAACCCCGTCTAAGCATTTCCTCTCTGAGCAAAGGAAATTGGCTCCCGGGCGTGGACAGATTGGTAACGAGTGTGTCCAGAGAGCGATTAAGAAATTGAAAGGAGTCTACGAAACGCAAGGGACCCAGGGAGAACGACACGTAACGCTCACTGGATGTTGCAATGCAGGATACGTGTTGGTCCTTATATTTTCCTAAACCCAGCATTAAATGGTGACAGTCGTAGCCACGAAGGTTGTGAAAGAAGACGGGGATATGACGAGGCATCTTGTAGCTTAGATTACAGCTATTGTGGGCTGCTCCCAAGAATTTCCCCGTAAGATGACAATGATTGCGTACCTTGTCATCGTCTGTCAAAGGGCGCTCACACAAATGACAAACGGTGGCGTTAGTGAACGCAACATTGTCATCATCGGACATAATTATTTGCACGTTATGTCGTACTACCTTCATCATATCCTCGGCGTCTTTCATCAACCACGAGAAGAAAGTGTCTACGACGTTTTCACCTCGATAAACTTTAGCCTCTCTCCAGAGTCTGTGTGTATGATCCACGATAGCATAGGAGAAACCTGACGGAATATGCATCGCTTCGTATGATGTGGACGATACAGGAGGAGAAGTTATTTTCTGACGGGCACCGTTGCTATCAACTGAGTAGAATTCGCCTAACTCGTGCACTGTCGTCGGGACGTTGTTACCAGGTGAACACGATTGAAGCGGAGTGATGAGAGACTCGAAGTCGGCGTAGACGGTAAAGGGTACTTTAAGACAGTGCGCGTAATTTTTAAATGACATAAACTTCTCCTCCTCTGTAGGCATTTTGGTTTTCTGCTCGCCGTGAGGTGTGCAGTAGGGGAGATGATCGGACAGACCATGTTCTGTGGTGAAACGATGCAGGCAGTAGTCGCAGTAAAATGATTGGCCGTCGTGTTTTGTAAGGGATGATAACAATCTACTCATGTTACTGATAAGACAGTTATGTTTTCGGCTATTTGTATCGGACAGAAGTAAAAGATTAACGTGATGTAATCTGTCCTTATTGGGGGTAATTCTTAACGGATACACCTCATTTTTTGATTCGTTTCTGATATTGTCGTCTATATCATAGCCGAAAACGTTTATAAAAATGTTGGGATTCTGTGTTTCAAATTTAGAAAGTGAGTTTATAGAAACAGGGTACTCGATACCGGACATATTTAAGGTGTTTTTGAAGGGAGCGTATTTTGAAGCACGTTCTTTATCTCTTACTTGAGGGTGTATGTGAGCTAGTACGGACCATAGAAAACACATTTCATCTTGGGGGTTCTTGATGTTGACTACTGCCTTGGTGAGTGCAAGTTTTCGCGGGGTTGGAAGGTAGGAGGACGCTGCTAGAGGCCTGTACCGTCCAACAACTAGTTCCAGCTTCAGTACAGCATCCACCGACCATCCGCTCCCGTCACGGGTAAAATTGGATATGCTATTCATGATTTTATCGTAGGATTCATCGAGTAGACAGTTCAACTCGTCGTTGTCGTCCGTGAGCAACGTACGACAACGTCCGTGGAAGACGGCGTCTTTGGTTACCACTTTTTCTTCGCCGCTGTCACCATCTAACACAGTTTTAGTGAAACGTATCCTGCACGCAATATGCCATTTGATACTGCGTAAACGTGCTTGTTCTGCCAGAATATCCTTGCACAATAAAGGTCGCACCTCGGTCATTATCGGTACTATATCTTGATCTTCTTCTTCTGTGTACACAGGCAGGTAATTAAAAGTTGTGAGACATCCTCTAATACTACTGTTTCGCACAATATAAAATCGTGTCATATCTGAAACAATAGAAACACATGTATTAGCTAATAGGAATGATGAATAACACACATTCATGTTTGTGGTAAATAAATAGATAGTACACGTTAGTAATACGTTAGTTTATTGCAAACTGTGAAGATGGCAGCTACTCATGATTTTAGCATTGAAAGTGAAAGAAGAAAATCGTTCAAGTATTGGGAAGTGACGTTTGTCAGTCCCGACGAGTTAGCGTTTGCTGGGTTTTACTACTATCCGCTAAATTATGATGTTTGTGGACATAGTATGTCATTCATAGACGATAGAGTTAAATGCTTTTGTTGCGGAATTGAATTAGTTCATTGGAGAGAAGGTGACATACCTATGGTGGAACATGAAAAATTTTCTCCGTCATGTCAATTTCTAAACGATGTCAAGAGACAATACATTGGGGAGAAGGTGACAAACCTATGTCAGAACATAAAAAATTTCCTCCGTCATATCAATTTCTAAACAACGTCAAGAGACTATCTTGTACAGGTTAGACAGAGTTAATTCATATCAAACAAATTTGGTTTGCTACATAATTATAGAGAGACAATTGGTATTTTAAAAAATTTTTACCTTGTTGAGGATGTCCCTGTTCCTGCTGATGTTCTGGATTCTGTTGAAGGTCAGCCATGGTGATATTCAGATGTGAGAATGAATACTGAAAAACAAAGAAACTGTTATAGATATATATATAGTATTTTTAACGCCGGTATTATGTTAGTGTATCTTAAACCATGAACAACGCACGCAAGACTATAGCTCTAGAGCTACACAGAGCAGCGAGAAGGAATTTCGTTAGGCGCGCGGTTGAATTGAAGGGTCTACACGACTTGTACCAGGCGGATCTTGTGGAGATGATACCATACGCTCGAGTGAACAAAGGGTACAAGTACATGATGACAGTGATCAATGCGTTTAGCAAGTACGCGTACGCTGTACCATTGAAAACAAAGACAGGAAAAGAAGTAAAGCAGGCACTAGAGCCTATACTAACTGCTAATCGAATGAAATATTTACAGACAGACAACGGGAAGGAGTATTACAACAGCACAGTACAAGCGTTACTAAAAAAGTATAATGTGAAACATTACTCAACCTACAGTGAGAAAAAAGCTTCCATAGTGGAACGTTTTAATCGCACACTGAAGACACACATGTATCGAGCTTTCAGTGAACAAGGACACTACCGCTGGTTGGATCTACTACCTACATTACTGAAATCGTACAACAATACAACACACAGAACCACTGGTATGAAACCGAGTGAAGTGAATGACGCCAACGAACATATAGTGTTGGAACGAATAAGGAAGAACACAGCGCCTAAAATCAGTCCAACGAAACCACCCAAATTTAAAGTCGGTGACCGTGTTCGTATAAGTAAGCACAAAATGACGTTCGCCAAAGGTTATACGCCGAATTGGACTAACGAAATATTCACTGTGGATAAAGTACAATCCACTACTATCCCCGTCACTTATCTGCTAAAAGATCATCTAAACAAAGTGTTGAAAGGTGGTTTTTACGAGCACGAGATTAGTAAGTCCAAAGTCGGTGACGTATACCTAGTGGAAAAGGTGTTACAACGCAAAGGTGACAGAGTGCGTGTTCGTTGGCTTGGTTTCGATGGTAAACACGATGCGTGGATACATAAGAAAGATCTAATATAAAAAAGGTGACAGCACGTGATGAAAACAGTATGCTTTCGGTACTCACAAAGATGAAGATTGTACAGCAAGCAAACAAATTACCAATAAAGGATATGGACTTTTTGGCTGGTGACGAAGGCAGTGCTAAGCGTAAACATGGCCCGCTATTACCGAACAGTATTCGCTGTATCGTTACAGGCCCAAGTTCCTGCGGGAAATCAAATGTGCTATTCAACCTACTGTTTGATGCCAACGGACTACGTTTCCGCAACGTATACGTGTTTTCAAAATCATTATTTCAACCAAAATACAGAATGCTAGAAACAGTGATGAAATCACTCGCTGATGAAGGTTTAGGTTATCATGCATACAGCGAGAACGAAGAAGTCCCGCTACCGAGTGAAATCACTGGTCTCGACTCTGTTATCGTATTCGATGGTGTATCGTGTGAAAGACAAAACAATATTCGAAAGTATTTTGCTATGGGGAGACATAGCGGTGTGGACACATTCTATCTATGCCAGACATATAGCCAGATACCGAAACAATTGGTACGTGACAACGCTAACTTGTTGATATTGTTCAAACAAGACGATCTAAATTTACGACATGCATACAATGATCACGTTAACATAGATATGAAATATGATGCTTTCAAATACGTCTGCATGGAAGCGTGGAAGGATCGTTATGGATTTATAGTCATAGACAAAGACTCGCCAATAAATGAAGGTAGATATAGAATCGGCTTTGATCGATTCATAATTGTTTCCGACGAAGTATAAAAGTGGTTGCACTGTAGTAATGTAATCAGTCCTCTTGCTAACACACGATGGCAATGAATAAGGAGGAACGACTCGCGTATGATATAGACACGATAAGCGACAACATAAGGAAAAAATATCATGCATTACAACACGGTATCAGAGAAAGCGACGAGGCGTTTAGAAAAAATTACAGACCGATTCTGGAACCGTTAGAAGTTATTTCACGAAAGTTAAGTGGTGACATGATGGAGGAGGAGGAGGAGGAGCAGCAGATAAAACAAGAAGAGCCTACACAACACGTAATAACAGAAAACGAAAGTGGTATGCAAAGTCATAACGCTTCTCATTTCAGTGAAGAGGACGCTTGGATACCTAACGCTTCACATTTCAGCGAGGATTCATTAGCAAACAAATATATGCGTTTGTGTGAATCGGCGGACTGTAAACGGATTATAGATCGCATGTATGGTGTTCGATACGAAGGTGGTAAATTTATGATAGGTGATTCAAATGTAAAAATCGATGATAACGACAACTTTCATGTCAAAGGAAAAATTTACGAGGGTACACCTGGTCTGTATGAACTTTTGTTTATGAAACTACCGAAAAAATACAATAAGGATGATATGAGGAAATATAAGTCTATACTACTAGCAACCAACGGACACAAACAAAAATATAAACACAATACGCGAATAAACAGTAACAGTGGCGTCAAGTACCGACTAGTAATATCTAAATTGTTTGCACGAAAACGTACAGGGAGTGGCTATATGGAGATGAAACCGAACACTGCAATCGATTACGTGCATTGGGATGATCCTAACGAGTTGGTTAATAGATTGAGACTGTTAATGGCGTCTCGAAATAGCGGCCATACTGGTCATAGGAATGAAATCGTTTCGATATTGGAAGAATTACGTGAAACTGGCATTATCATATAAAAGCAGACGCACCGTTCTATAACCATCAGTTCTTCTTCATAAATATGAGTGTAGACAAGTTCGGTAGACACGACAGCGCTGTAAGAGTGCGAAAAGAAACTCATCGAAGTCTGCGTGAGGATATCGGTTTAGGCGTGACTAACGACGGTCACTTTGATGTGAAAAACAAAAAGATATGCAACTTGGGTGATCCTGAAGAGTTGCACGATGTTGTTACTTTACAGTACGTAAAGGACACATGCTTACAGTACAAGAACGACGACAACGCTACCGTAGACGCAAAAGATCATCGAATAATAAGGCTAAACGATCCGCTTAAATCAAGAGATGCAGCCACAAAACGATACGTAGACGAGAAGAGTTTGAAAAAAGATCGTGCAGGTAACGTAATCGTTAATGACTGTCGACTAACGCGTGTGCAAGCGCCTGTTGACTTCAAAGACGCAGTGAATTTGGAATTTTTACATGCACACACAATCAGTTTGCAAAACGATACTTTCTACGCTGCCGGAAGAAAAATTACGAATATAGCGAACGGTGTCAATGACAAAGACGTAGTCACTGTACGACAAATGCACGAATTAAAATTACATATAAAGACCGAATTGTACAAGGTCACTCAGGTATTTCACGCTCATATAATCAATCTAATAAAGTTTGTCTATAAATATCAAGACAGCACGACACAGCGTTCAGTCCTGTCTGAATATATTGAAGAGGTGGGGCGTTTAATAGACGTTCTCGATACAGAAACGGAAATCAAGGATTGGAGATCTGTTTACAAGAATGCACGTACTTCGTAAGAAAAGAATGGGGCGTGGTGTAATTGGAAAAATACTTAAAAACACTGTGCCCGCTATCGTTTCGTCAGTACCTACTTTGATTAATCGAGCGGTGGACGCATTACCAGTAGAATTACACCTACCGGGCTACCGATTCTGTGGACCTGGAACAAAACTCAAAGAGAGATTGGCACGTGGCGAGCGCGGAATCAACGAGTTGGACGAAGCCTGTCGCGAACACGATATCGCTTACGCTAAGTACAAGGACAACGAACGAAGACGCGTAGCGGATCGTGTGCTAGCCGGCAAGGCGTGGGATCGAGTGAAAGCTTTGAATTCAGGCATCAGCGAAAGAGCGTACGCGGCGGCCGTAGCGGCAGCGATGAAGGCGAAATCGGCAGTGGGTGGAGGGAGCTCGCGTAGTGGTTGCAGAAAAAACAAGAAGAAGAAGGGTTCAGGAATTAAACGTCAATCCGTGAACAAACGCAAAACGACCTGCAAACGCAAAACAGTCCCAAGACATAAACGTAACAATAAAAAAATAGCGTCAGGTCTATACCTACGTCCTTACAGACAAAAAAACTAATTTGCATACCAGTGCGTGCATTGTCTGACAGTGATTTGTATGTGTACGCAAAACTTTTGAAAATACCTTATTTCAGAGGAGTTTTTATGCGTAACACTTTACCACACACACGACCATGGAAGAATGAGAGTGCAGTTGTTAATCTAGACAGTGCAGAAGGACCTGGTACGCACTGGGTTTGCTACAAGAAGCGAAACAAACAAGTTTACTACTATGATGCGTATGGTAATATGCAGCCACCTCTTGAGCTGACACAGTATTTTGGAACCGACACTGACATTTACTACAATTACGAACGTGAACAGCCACCACACACAGTCATCTGCGGGCATTTATGTTTGGACTTCTTAACGCGCGAGTGATCAGTAAGCGACAAGATGTCTTCGCTGTCGGTCACCTTAACAGGTACGAATGCTGCTGCTCTTGTATGTGACTTTTTCCCGCCTCTCGAACTAACAAACGGCGAATGGTATATAGGTCTATTGGACTTTACTACATACAACAGTATACCGAACGTGATTGAAGGAAAAAACAACGTGTTTCCAGTACTACGAGACGGAACAACGTGGGACTTGATAACTTTACCTACAGGTGCTTATGAAATCGGTGACATAGAAGCCTTCCTCAAAAAGCAGTTAGGAGACTCAAAGATTAGTCTACGTCCTAACAACAATACACTGAAATGTGAGCTGACTTGTGCACTGGATATTGACTTTCAACAAACAGTGTACGGTATCGGTGATATGTTGGGTTTCAAGGGAAAGCGTCTGCTTGAAGCGAATAAAACTCACACGTCTGACGCCACAGTTAACATTATAAAAGTGAACAGTATACTGATAAGGTGTAATATAGCGCAAGGATCATACAAGAACGGTAAAACCGAGCACACACTGCACTCGTTCTATCCGTCAGTCGAACCAGGATTCAAAATAATTGAATCGCCTACAAACGTCATATACCTACCTGTGAATGTGAGTCGTTTGGACAACATAACATTATCTTTACACGATCAGGACGGTGACGTAATAGATTTTCGCGGAGAAGTCATCACTGTGCGTTTACATCTAAAACGACTATAGACATGGGCTTGTACTTTGTTTCTTCGCCACCGCTGCTACCACAGTCGTCGTCAGTAATAAAAGAAGAAGAAAGATCAGTTAGGAAACGCATCAGTACTCGTTCGAAACTGAAACGATTAACATCAGTTAACCGCCGTTTCCTGATTTCACTGGGTTTTGTTGTTGTAAACAAGTAACATGGCGAGTGGAATATTATCAGTGGAGCAGCAACCGTTCTTTGAAGACAGTATCACACACTTTTCATTTCACTCACACGCACCGTACGCAACAACAAGATATGGAAACAATGATGAAATACGTGTGCCAATACAACAACAGGACGTCTTTACACTGCCGTCAGAAAGTTTCCTCTACATCGAAGGCAAGTTGGTTAAAAACCCTAGTGCGGCTGCAGATACTGCACTGAATGTGGAACTGGTGAACAATGCTATAGCATTTCTCTTTGAAGAGATTCGTTACGAGTTGGCCGGAGTGGTAGTGGACCATACCAGAAACGTCGGTGTTACGTCAACTATTAAAACTTTTCTATCACTCAACAACAACACACGTAACGCAATGGAAAACACAGGTTGGGTGGCACCGACCACGAACATATTAAAAGTGAATGATGACGGCGAATTCAATTTTTGTATACCACTGAAAATGCTAATGGGATTCGCAGAAGACTATACACGCATCGTGCTGAACGTGAAACAAGAACTTATACTCCTACGTGCTTCTACCGACATAAATACTATGGTTTTAGTAAGCGGACAAACGACTGCTAATTGTGTTCTTGAACTAGATAAAGTTTACTGGAAAATGCCTTATGTACATGTAGCTAATGCGTACAGATTACCACTGTTACGACTCATAGAGAAAGACCACCCGATAACTATGCCTTTTAGGACCTGGGAGTTGCACGAGTATCCTGCCTTACCACAGACTAAAAGGCAGAATTGGATTGTCAAGACCTCGAGTCAGCTAGAAAAACCACGCTTTGTTGTGTTAGCGTTTCAGACAGCAAGAAAAAATGTACTGACAGCACACGCTGATGAATTCGATCACTGTAACGTGATCAATGCGAGACTGTTTCTAAACGACAAGTATTATCCTTACGATAATTTAAACTTGGATATTGGGAAAGACCGTTTTGCATTATTGTACAATATGTACGCCAGTTTTCAAAGTTCGTATTACCACCGTTTAGACGGCAGCCCAGTACTGACACCGGAATTATTCAAATCAAAAGCCCCGCTGTTTGTTTTCGATTGTAGCAGACAAGACGAAGCACTTAAGTCTTCAGCAGTTGATGTACGTTTAGAATTTGAATCGTCAACGAATTTTCCTACACAGACGACCGCCTACTGTATGATACTACATGATTCGCTTGTAGAATATACGCCATTGTCCAACACAGTACATAGACGTGTTTAAGTCTTATTTTATACATATTTTGTAAATACTAGTTTTAAATATATATATATTTTCATCATATTTGTAACATTATAATATTGGAGCTATGTGTGTGTATGTATTTTTAATTGTAAAACTAGTTTAGATATATTTTAATACTTGTAACAATATAATCTTGGAACTGTGTATGTTTTTTTTTTTAAATTGTAAATATTAGTTTAGATATATTTTCATACTTGTAACAATATAATCTTGGAGCTGTGTATGTATTTTTAATTGTAAAACTGTTTAATATAATCTTGGAGCTGTGTGTATGTATTTTAATAAATGTATATATATATATATATTACACACACTTTATTATTATTTGTATAACCCACTCCATAATAATTTGATCATACACATACGCGCTCACGCACACACACATGTATTAAATTCAATAAATAATAATGCGTTTGATAATGTTTTAATGCAAATAATTTTAGGAAAGTCTACATTCTGCATTCATAAGGAGATAGTCACTGCTTACAGCTATGTATGTCCACAACAGAATTAGAGAGAGATATAAATGTCATCATACGCTGTGACCTACTTTCTAAATTTTTTACATTAAAAACGTTTGTTTAAAGCAATTTTTCAGAAAATTTGTAACAGACATAATAATTTGATCATACACACACACATGTATTAAATTCAATAACACACTTGATAATGCAAATAATTTTTACGTTTAAATAAAAATCTGCACATACATTAAAATTAAAATTAAATAAAATCTGTACAACTTACCAAGTTTGAACATAACGTTTGACAACGAGAGAGAGAGAGAGAGAGAGAGAGAGAGAGAGAGAGAGAGAGAGAGAGAGAGAGAGAGAGAGAGACAGACAGATAGACAGACAGACAGACAGAGAGATATAGACAGTCGGACGGATGGACGGACGGACGGACAGAGAGATAAATAGAGAGAGAGAGAGAGAGAGAGAGAGAGCGGGCGTTGTAAGTACGTACACAGTTAATATTTGTCGAATATACATAAACTTTCTAAAATCATATACATGCGCGGTAATGACCACAGAGAGGAGAAACGGTTTGAACATAACGTTTGACAACGAGAGAGAGAGAGAGAGAGAGAGAGAGAGAGAGAGAGAGAGAGAGAGAGAGAGAGAGAGAGAGAGACAGAGACAGACAGAGTTTGTTTAAATCAATTTTTCAGAAAATTTGTAACATACATAATAATTTGATCATACACACACATGTATTAAATTCAATAACACGCTTGATAATGCAAATAATTTTTACGTTTAAATAAAAATCTGCACATACATTAAAATTAAAATTAAATAAAATCTGTACAACTTACCAAAACTAGTATGTGCGTTGTCTACACTGAAGGCGTACAAACAGTCTTTCAACTATTAAAAAAGATGCAGAGATTTCACGATGTATCAGCGATCAATGAGAAATTGCCACTATAAAAATACGGTAAGAATATATTTTCAGAAATTGTAATTTGATCATACACACACGCGTACACACACACACGTACACACACATGTATTAAATTCAATAAATAATGCACTTGATAATGTTTTAATGCAAATAATTTTTACGTTTAAATAAAATCTGTACATACAATAAAAATTATACTCAGTTATTAACGTATTCAAATGTTTCAATAATGCGCTTGATAATGTTTTAATACAAATAATTTTTACGTTTAAATAAAATCTGCACATACATTAAAATTAAATAAAATCTGTACACTTACCAAAAACTAGTATGTGTGTTGTCTTAATGATGAAAGTTGCGTATACTGAATGCGCACAAACAGTCTTTCAACTATTAAAAAAGATGCAGAGATAGATTTCACGATGTATCAGCACATACACAAGCAGTCAAAATGAGAAATTTTCGCTAATTTTCTGTGCGTATATATATTGTACACTGGTAGTGGGAGAAAGCTTGCATGTCCGTTTTTAGAGTAATTACTGTCAGCGGTGTTAATGCTTGACAGGTGTCAAATTAGAAAGTAGAGTTGTCCGTTTTAGAGTAAATACTTTATAATCCTAATTACTGTCAGCACTGCTAATGACTAGCAGGTGTGAAATTAGAATGTAGGACGTCGTACACAAGGTTAATGACCTCTGGTTTAATTTAGCGAATAATAACTATATCTAATTCAGTATCGGATCAATGCTGTCAACGTACCCCGAATATGCATACAATTATTTGTATAGTAATCAGAAATGTGTGTGAGAGAGACATTTTAATAATTTGTAGGTTGTATCTTACAATCATGAAAATTATTATTTAAACTGATAATTGTTTTATTAAAATCTTACAATGACGAAATATTATTATTTCATTGTTTACGATATATATTTAATGCAAAAAATGAATTTTTAAAATTACAATCGTCTGTATTTAAGTTCGTGTACACACATACAAATCGTTTGAATAAGGGATTCTTGTCAACGTTTGCAGTGAGAGAGAGACATATACAATGTGTGTATGTGTACACAAAACTTTTGAAAATACCTTATTTCAAGGAGATTTTTTTTTTATGCGTAACACTTTACCACACACACACAGATTTGGCAGTATATTAATTTCTAAATCGTAGTCAATGACTGTCATGTGTCAAAAAAAGGACACAACGAGGTAGGTGATAAATATATATATTTCCTGGTGATTACATTTTAGTATCGCTACTTACAATAATCCATAAGTAGCACGACGCTTATGTAAAACTGATGACATAAAGAGAGAGAGAGTTTATATCGTGATCGACAACTGTGTCTAGAGACAAAGAGAGAGGAGGGGAGAGAGAGTTGATATCGAAGTCGTCGTCAACAATTTACTATAATATAGTTTGAATTTCCCACCGAAGAAAAATGTTGGCAGATCTGTTCTATACACACACAATAATGCAGGATTGGTAACCCTGATCATATATTTTAATATACACTATAATACACACACACACATATCAAGTTTGAACCCATACATAGGTTGGTAAACCTGATCATATAGATTTAATATACATTATAACACACAACAAATTTGAACTCATGCAAGGTTGGTAACCCTGATCATATATTTAATATATACACTATAATGCATCAAGTCGGAACCCCCCACCATAGGTTGGTAAACCTGATCATATAGATTTAATATACATTATAACAAATTTGAACTCATACAAGGTTGGTAACCCCCGATCATATATTTAATATATACACTATAATGCATCAAGTGATAGAAAGTGAAAGTGATCTAAGCTCGCGAAAGGCGGCATATAAAAAAATAACGCGGATGCTGTGGTCCAGTAGAAAGTGAAAGTGATTGGTGCGGGACTCTATTAGTTGACATTGTGTTGCGTTAGAACTGTCATTTTCCCCCTAATATATTGTATAAATTGTAAATTAATTAACAGATATAGTTGTTATACTATTGAAAAAATTTATTGAAGGACAGATATAAGCAACTGAGTTGCATAACAGAATTAAATATTGTAATAAATTGTTAGAATTAAAAATTGAACTTAAGATTGTATTATAAGTATAGAAAGAGTGGATAGAAAATAAGTTTGTTTGACCTGTAGAATTATACAAATTCGATTTAATTTGTTGTAAATAATTATACGTGTGTTTAACAAAAATTTAGATTTAAAGTACCAGAGGGTAGGAATTACGATGAATATTTGTAAGTAAGTATATGATGTCTTAAAAAAAAAAAATTTTTAATCGCAAATTATTTTTGAAAGTAATAATACAATTTTTAGAAGTATTCATAAGCAATAAATTACTACTAGTGTTTATATAGTTTATATTGTATACGCAAGTAAAAAGGTCGCTTGTAAACAAAATAATTACAATTTGTTTCTGTAATGTATATGTGTATAGACAGATCTATGAACGCACTAGAGCGTATAGTCATTCCACAATTATGGAAACATTCTTTGTAAATGGATTCGTATTTATATTTGATAAGCAATAAATTAAACACTCAGGTGAATGCAAAAAAAAGGGGGGAAAACGGTTCAGAACAACAGTAGGTCAGTCGGGAGGAAGATATAGGTCAACTATACTCGTTCCAATGGGAGATGGCCAATGTACTTAGTGATCGTACGCGAGTACGGGCGAAATATGAATTAGTCGTTCCGTTAAATCTGCACGAAGTAATCATATTTGGGGACACTGTAATGTGATTATTATTTAAAATATTTTTTTTGAATTTTTGGGTATTGCGAGAGAAGTACACCAGCAATTAAAGCCCATGTTAGCTTTGTTCGAGGTTGGTCGACGAAAAGGAACAAACCTTTCCTTTCCATTAAGACGTCGTAAAAACTATTCAAGAACAATGAACTGTACGGCACATGTTGCAGCGAACTGGACCATGCGTGGGAATGCTTGACTCCACGATTAGGACAAAAGAAGACTACCCTAACATCTGTCCAGTAGCGAGAAAACACAGAACCAACGGCGAGAGTATTGTTCAAAACCATGTGTGCGACTTCTCAAAGACAATGGTTTATGCACGGACGATGGGACAGGCGACTAAGTGACGCTAGTGGAGAGCACAGATGTTATGCCACCCGTAAGTCAACGAAGGAAGTTGTCAACGTCTCAACAATAAGGGAATTCGACACGCTACACCAAAAGTAGCAGATGTGATTTCGAAACAAGGCCTTAGCACTGATTCCAGGAACAGGGCAACGGACGTAGGACAGCGACTCGTCCAGTCCACGTGGACTACGTCAAATTCAAGTTGAGAAAGCCAACCACCCAAAGAGGAACGAGAATTCCGAAGGGAACTTCTGTAGGGGATGGTTCAGACAGGAGCTTGAGACCAGAGAGCGAATCTCGTGTATGAACGTCCCTCTCCAAACGGCACTGGGTGGAGAATTCGTTAGAAATACAGACTGGAGACGAGAGGACACAGGGAGGTCCATGGAATAAACCTATCAAAAATGATTTGGTGGGAAGTTTGAGCGTTCATCAGAATCACAAGAGTGGGAACATCAGAAGAAATAAAAACTGTTTACACAGGGAGACGCGCCCTCAGTGTACTACAATTTTTCTCTCAGTTCATTCCAATTTTTGCCTGAGTGTACTACAATTTTTCTCTCAGTTTACTAAAATTCTTAACTCAGTTTATTCAGAGTTTCGATCAGTTTATTTGAACTTGTATTTCTGTTTCATAATAGTTCAATTTATAAAAACTTAATGCAGTGTATAAGTTATAACGCATTTCTGTAGAGACAATAAAGACGTTATTACGACTAAATGGAAGTGCGCGAATAAGACTCAGAACGCAAAACGGAACGGTAGTGTTCGCGATGAAGCGCGAGTAACAATCTTTATAAATTCCATGTAATACACCGTCATAAAGATACTGACATTTTGCAGTGACATTCTTGAACCAAGAAAAGTAGTGATACTACAATGTTTCGTAGTTAACTCAAGTAAATAGAAGTGTGAACAAGTGCCTAATGAACTTGAAAACAATCTAGGCGCCGAAAAGAGTGGTCGTGCGGGATGGAAAACTATTAGAAGCATACGGTATCGAACTGTGAACCGCGTAAATAGACACACGCGAGTAAACATAGCCGACCGATTACAAGTGCAATGCCACTACTTGTATTATAATAATCTCAAAAGCTCAAAGTGACTGTCGCGGTGTGCGGAAGTGTGTTTGCGAACGAGTGCTATATGGATTAACCTCACCCATCAACGCAGGCATACATCATGGGAGCGATACATCACGGCAGAACGAGTAAAGTACAAAACCAATCTCTTCTTATAATTAGTAATTTATCAAATACCACTGACCTGACACTTAGAACCAAACCACCTGAGAAAATTATATGAGTCAGATAGATACGAATCCATAAGTAGGGAATATTATGTTCTAGAATATTGTACATGTCTTCTTGTTAATATATTTTGTATCTATGTATGTATTTTGATGTGTCTGTTGCAGGAACAGGATTTTAGCTATGTATATGATTGATATGTGTATTGTTAATAATGATTATTTCATGCATATAAATGTTTAATGTGTTTTAACATAAAATACTTAATACAAATTATGAGCACACCACATTGTTAGTTAGTAACGTCATTACGGACGAAGAAGCGTCTACATTTGATCGCTCACTTAATTATTTAAATTTGTTCATTTAATTATTTAAATGTGGCATAGAATTTTATTGTTTTGTTGAAGATTTGTAAGTGCTCTTAAATTAATGTTATGACATGAATAAGAATGAAATATGATTTTAATAAACGTAAGTTAGAATGGATTCGTTAGTATTCTATTGATTTATGTAAAAACCTGACTCACAACTTAACCTTTCACTGAACAGTATCTATAATTTATAATTCAATTTAACGATTATCAATTAAATTCCTGAGAAAGATACACAGAATAGAAGTTTGGAAGACAGTTAAAGTCAGAAGTAATTTCATATGTAACAAGTTTGAGTGTGAATAATTAATTAACTCTAATTCAATTCATACAATTATTTAAAGGAATGAATTTGTTAACATTGTGTATGGCAGCTCAACACATGGCATTAATTATATTGTATATGATTATCCAAACTCGGAGTTAGATACACTTTGATCACGACTCTATTAAAGAGATAATTCAATTAATTTACGCAATAAAATTACTACAATGAAATAACAATGGATATATGAAAGCAATGAAATCAACACATCATTAACTCTAAAAGATTCAACATAGTTCGTACAGATATCACCTTTATAAACACAAATAAATTTATAATTGGATTAATTAATTACGCAATAAATTTGCATAATCATTACCATTGCAAATGGTGCTCCAACAACACGGGGCAACATAAAGTAAAGATTTACATAACTATAAAATTAATCAATCATAATTGATGAGTAATTAATCTATGCATAAAAATTGCATAAAGATATTATTATCATTGTATATGGCGTCCAACTACGGGGCTAGATACATGTAAGTACGACAAAGTTCGTACCGGCAGCACTTTCATAAATACAGATCAATTTTTATATAATTAATGAATTAATTAATTTATGCAAATAAATTTGCATAAATATATCATTGTAAGTGACATGGTATTTTTATTTACTGTCTAGTGGACTGTTATTTCAGTGCCTTGTGATTCATAATTTAGTCTTTGTGATGCCATAACTTCTAATTAAATTATACATTGTTCTTTTAATTATCAGTATACTACGTGTACTCCATTCTCATTATAAATATTTAAATGGCGTTATCCTGTTATTGTAAATTTGTGAATTACATTTGATTTAAACACTTCCTAGTTATCATTAAAACGTTTAGCAATTTTGATTTAGGATACATAAAAAATAAAAATATCTCGTGGAGGCCTACACAATGTTGTAAAACTTATGCGCGCGTGTTCAGATTTATCAAATAATTGTAACTTTGATACGTTACATGATATGAAAAAATAATTAATTTTTTATGTAACAATTATTTTCTTTGACAAGAATTAAATTTAATGTAAAGTAATGGTCATTACTATAATTCCATACTATATGAAATTTATTAGTTTCACGGTAAAATAATTATTTTTATAACAATTATTATAAGTGTAATAATTATATAACCTTCTACATTTACATGTAGGCCTACATCACAAATGAGATGCATATTATTTATTTGTATGTTTACACTCTCTCTCTCTCTCTCTCTCTCTCTCTCTCTCTCTCTCTCTCTCTCTCTCTCTCTCTCTCTCTCTCTCTCTCTCTCTCTCTCTCTCTCTTTATATGTCTAAATTACCGAATCGTTATATGGATGCACAAACAACATAGGCCTACATTTAATAATTTAAAGTTTTCACCCACACGCACATGTATGTCATAAGTTTACTTATTAATTAATTATATATTTAAATAGGCATTTAAGTTTTAAGTATGCAAGAAAAGAGAATTATTGACAATTTATACTTAAAAATACTTTACTAACTTCACATATTATATGTCATAAGTATATTCACATATACTTAAAAATCAGAGTTTAATCGTTCTAATAATTTATGTGTCGAATAGTAAGGTTTACAGAAATATAAATTTCATCAAATTTATATGACTTACAATTTATAAGGATTTACTTATGCTCTTTATCTCAGGGTTAAAAAAATAATAAGTGCTCATTTCTACTGATAGCTTTTAAATTTATTCACACTAGTTTGTTATTACTTGTAAATATTAAAAAATAGCACAAAATTCTACGTACTCATTAGTATCTGTAAATATAAAATTAACACATTGCCAAAACTTAATACTCATTGCTGAATTGTAAATATCAAACAATAATACATTAAGAAAATTGAATACTCATTATTAAATTGTAAATATCAAAAATAATACATTAATAAAATTAGTTATTCAAACTCGCAATCTAATGGTTGCATATTAATAATCATTCATCAATTGCGTTCAGTACTTAAGTAAATTATAATGTTTAGCTTCATCTTATAAATTCTTAATATGAATTTTCTCTTAAGTTATTAATATACTTTGTAATTACGGATTCATTTAGAACTTGGAAATAAACATTACTCCAAAACTGATAAAGAATGATAATTTTACTTCTAAATAAACTTTAAACGATTTCTTTAATAAATTCTCGTGCGCGCGCGCGCGTGTGTGTGTGTGTGTGTGTGTGTGTGTGTTCTTTGAGATGACAGACAGTGGATCTAAATTAATTAAGACATGTTTCACTATACTTGATATTCGAATATCCAATCACTCGGTGGTTGCGGTGATGATTCCTCATGTCGATCGTTCTGGAACCGTGCAGATAACTCCTCCAGATGATAGATGGTACTGGATGAATTCCACGATGTCACTCACAAATTGTTAGTCTTCAAGGTTTAAGAACGCGATCAAATTGGACTCATAAAACAAACACAGAATGCACTAAACAGAAGAAATACACTAAATTAGATCCAAAAATAATAATGTAAAAATATATCATGAACAAAGATTTCGCTGAGTATTCTGAATTGTTATAAGCTACGTAACTAATCCAACGTTTAAACGTAGGCTACGTTATTTACAATAACGTATAAACGTGGTCACTATCCAACCAAGTTTGAAATATAGGCTATTTCTGTTCGCACAGCTTGAATTTGTATGTATGTATTACATATAACTAATTATAACTTATGTATTAATAATTTAATACATTATATAATACAAATACATTATAATTTATTATAATTAAAGATTTTGTAGGAAACAAAATATATGTATGCTACCAACAAACTACCACGAAACCCAACCCTTCAAAACCTTGAAATAGGCACAAAAGATATAGAGGCAGTAAAAGAGTTCATATATTTTGGCTCCCAGGTAAACAGCACGAACGACACCAACACTGAAATAAGAAGATGTAGGTATAGCCTATATCTCGCAAATAAAACATATTATTGAACAAAAAAGCACCTGGCATCTAGCTTCATCTCAAGTAGCACGAAATGCAAAATTTACAAAACACTTATCAGGCCAGTGCTGGTATATGCTTCAGAAACCTGGACGATGACAAATAATAGCAAGATACTTCTAGGTTGCTTTGTAAGACGGATTCCAAAAACAATATTTAGAGGAGTACAAGAAAATGGAATGTGGCGCAGACACTATAATTATGAACTATACCACCTTAACAAAAAGCAGGACCTTGTCAGGATAATCAAAATATACAGGCTAAGATGGGTTGGACACGTTGAGAGAATGGAGGAAGGACAGCCTACAAAACATATTTTCTACATATTTTCAATGGTTAGTAGAACAAGGGAAGATCCCGAAGTAGATTCAAAGCTCAGATAGAGGAAGACCTCAGAAAGTTGAACATAAGAAACTGGAAAGCCAGGGCACGCAATAGGGAAGAATGGAGTCGACTCTTGGAGTAGGCCAAGACCCACCAAGGGTTGTAGAGCCACTGCTAATGCTTAAATATAATTTACAATTAAGCCTATAATTTACTTACGTTCATAACAAAATATTTGTAGGCTAAATGATGCGAAACTAAATTTTCAGCGTATAATAATTTCACGTATCAAAAATCAGAAAAGAATTAACTAATTATATACATAGGTAGAGAGATACAAGAGAAAATATGTGTACGTAGAACCTTGGGTCGCACATTACTAACCGACACACCGAAAACTCGATATAATTTTCAAGTGACTTTATAAACTTAACAAAACTCAGAAGAAAAACTTTATTAAAATTCAAGAAGCCTTAGAAAAAATTCGTTCTTAAATTCAGTTCGGAGATTAATAAAGAACCTGTATTAGATATGCTGCTAAAACTAGCAAAATATGAAATATGGTCATTTGAAGAAATAATATAGGATACAATTCTTTTTTTGAAACATTTTGTCAGTAATAGTCCATTAAAAAGATATTTTATAAAAACATTATAATAACAATATTAAAAACAAGCTGAAAAACGCTATTATTTCACTTCGATTCGGGTATCTCATTTCCAGAATATAAAGTAACATCTTTGTCACGAGTACTCTGAGTACATTCAAGTTACATAAAATCTGAATTTTTTAACGTTTGAACATATGAAATGTTTGAACATTTCCAGATAATGTTGAACGTATAAAAACTGTTTAAGTGTCTGTACAGTTTATAATAATTTTAATTTAATAATTTGTATTAAACATTGTAAAAAAGAATAATTATGTAACTATATTTGTACGTGTATGAAGAAATGTATTTATTTTTTGTATAGGCCTATGTAGGCCTAAGTGTGTAATGTATGTATGTATAATGGATCCCAAGACTTGTTGAAGTTAAATTTTTAAATGTATTCTACTGTAGGTCTATGTAAGAAAAGCACAACATAATACTGCAACGGTACTTAAAAAAAAAAATTATAAACTTTTTTTTACAAGAAAGAGCAACAGAACATGTTAGTTTAAAAATTGCTTATTACTTACCTAACGTAAAGGAATATTGTGACACGTTGCATCTGTATGAGGAAGATGACTTTTTTGTGAACACGATGTGTGTGTGTGTGTGTGTGTGTGTGTGTGTGTGTGTGTGTGTGTGTGTGTGTGTGTGTGTGTGTGTGTGTGTGTGTGTGTGTGTGTGTGTGTGTGTGTGTGTGTGTGTGTGTGTGTGTGTGTGTGTGTGTGTGTGTGTGTGTGTGTGTGTGTGTGTGTGTGTGTGTGTGTGTGTGTGTGTGTGTGTGTGTGTGTGTGACAGAGAGATTTTGAGCGTATGAGTGGTCCTTCTGCCGATATAACAATCATTAATACCCAAAGTTATTATAAATTTTAAATGTTACCATTAACACGCAGAAGAAAGTCTGTAATAATTTATACAAGGAGGGTTCCTTTAATCATTACAGCTGTTTATTACTGGAAAGCCGTCACTTTGACATTGAAAGATCGTAGAAAGGGTCACTATTTACATTCGCCATCGCTCTAAGTGGTAATTTATTTATTTTGCTTATTTTCACTTTCTTTTTTCCAGGCTGAAAAGCTTTTAACGATTCTTCGCTAAGGTGCCATAAATAACAGTTTGGTTAATATTGCAGCTTGAGAATTAATCGAATTGGGTTCTTATAATGAAAACAGTCTTATTTACGGCCAGCAGTACTCAGCATTCAGTTGTTAATATTACAAGTCACATATTTTTACTCACTCCCTCAAGTTTTTTTTTAACTTTCTCCTCCCTTCATAACAAACTTTTGTATTAGTAAGTTGGCATAAAATAGTTTTTACTTATAATTTCCTCATGTCTACTAAACTGGGCTGTATTTCTAATGCGACAGTAAATCCTTCCCTTAATCGACAGGGTTGGTTATTACATCTTTTCCTTCTACCCCTTTCATGAAAACTTTGCATTCAACTACTTAACCTCCCTCCATCCCCCACAGTATTTACATTCAAACCTTTGTATTAGCTAATTCAATAAAAATCCTTCCACTTTAATTTAAAAAAAAAACTAAATTGAATTTTCTTTTCCAATGCACTTTGCAACAAATTATCCGCAAAACTTATTGATTTTGTAATGATATCGTTTGTATATAATTGCTTTTTCCTAATAGTACTTTTTATCCATTCTACGACTCTCACTCTTGTAATTCGTTTTACGTTCAAAATCTTTTAGTAGATATACGATGTAGAAAAAACAAAATCAGTTTCTACTTCTTTAATCCACACAAAGTAATAAATATTTAAACAATTTATTATGAGTAAAGTTATTGTCACGACAAATTAACAATTCATTACAGGTCACTTGTTGGTGATATTTCCTTCGCAATAGACGATGTTTATGTTCAAAAATGTATCAGGTCAGGAAAACTATGTATATGAGGTTATCATAGCATTTCGACAACACATAAGTTCTTCGGCAATGAGATCGATTTTAATTTCTCGAGATTTAATCTCGAGCTTTTTAAAAAGCTTATAAAATTAAAGAAGAATTTATTTGAATTTAACAGTGGTATAACAAATTAAAATAAAGTTAAATTATTCTCAGAAATTTACATATAAATTGAACAAACTACTTTTTTTTAAGAGGAAGAATTTAAGTGGACATTCTCCTGTAAAAGTACAGGAAGGCATAAGTTGTTAATTTAAATCTGAATTCTGAGAAATTTAGTTCGTCATTGAAAAATAGTTTATGTAATCCAAAAGTAAATACAGTAGACAGTCGTATCGATTGTACCGAAGAGCGATTTGAAGTTAAACGATCTGACAAAAATTAATGTCCGCTTTAATTCGTTTGTGTCTAAATTAACAAAGTTAAAAATGTTTACAATTATTTAATTAAAAAATTCACTGTTGTAATTATGTTTTGAAGTCAACAAAATTTTCAGAAGTAAGATACCTGAGTCAAATAAGGCCATACTAACGTTTAACTTCTTGTTATTTTCATGATTTAGAGGTAAAAATGTAAAAAAGTACACACCGCATTCTTTAGTCTCTTTAGGAGAGGAATAACCACTTGCGACTATTTCCAATTATTATATTATTGGACATTTTTTTGAAATTGCGACGTTTTTGACTTATTAGGAATCTACGTTCCAAATAAAACCACCTCTAATCCTTGTGTTTTAACTATTTTACAATGATTGCAAGAGTCGATATTTTTATTGTATAGCAAATATATCTCTATAAAAATATGTCGTTATAAAATATTTTTATTCTCTGTTTAAAATTTTCTATATTGTTATTCAGAAAATATATCAAAATGTTTGAACCAAAGTACAAACTGGACAATTGTCATCGAGCCCTTATCACATAATATGTAGATCATAGTTCCTGTAAGCATGTTGTTGTACAATTCCGGTTCGAGTCCTTCTCCTTTAAAGAGAACCATCGGAGTTACAACGGACCCACTAGCATCAGCACACGTTACAATCAAAATGTTCGTAAATGTTTTGCATACCTGCGAGCCAAAAACACTGCTGGTGACATCACACATAAGAAAATACGTTTACAGTCGTTTTCTTCACCTACCAACGAATACGTTTGCCGACCAAGTGTCCTAATCGTTGAATCGATTTGCAAGTGGTTTCGTAGTGTCCTCCTTGAATATTGTAGGAAAAGTCTGCCCTAGGTACGCTCGTTGTCCCGTTGTCTCATTGATACATTCCGTAGCGTCTTTCGGTAGAGCTCCAGTCCACTTAGCCCGTTTCAGCTTTCCCTGCTACAATTCCATCTTTCCCTGGCTAAAATAAAAATCACGAAAACATTGCGTAAACACCCAATAAAAATTTAGAGAGAGATAACAGAAAGAAAGTCAAGACTACAAGAATCATTAATCTTTGCTGGTTTACTCACATAATGAAATAATATAAGAAAATTTTAATCACCAGAAAATATTAACATATACAGTACCCTGCGTTGTGATGATCACATTACTAGTAGTCCCCCACTGGACTGGAGACAAAGACTCAGCTTTCTGGTTAACGTCAGGATGGAAATAGCTACTGATACTCGGATTAGTTTGTATAGATCTGCGTGGGTATTTTATAAACTAACAATTGGCCTTATTGGGAACATGACCTTATTTGAGTCAATTACGTTACCTGAAAAACCTTCACCTTCAAATAAAGGGTGAAATCACAATTCTATTTTATTGTTATAATATAGAATTTGTAATAGTTTTCAAGGTCAATGTCATGACAAATTACAATGTCAGCAACCGAGTTCTTCTTTAACTGGCAGTCACAACCCTTGTAGGTTTTTTGCCTTCCTCAATGCTGCCCTTTCCTTGACTATTCCTCTCCAGTTTCATACTTCAGTTTCCTTCATATTTTCATCCACGTCATCCCTCCAACTCTTCCTAGGTCTACCCTTCATTCTCTTCTGCAAATGTTTCCATTCAAAAGTTCTTTTTACAATTCTACTCTCATCCATCCGCGTAACACGTTCAACCCATGAGACAGGTAGTAATTTAAGATATCTCACTACGTCAGCTCCTCCTATAATTTGGACGAGTTCATGGTTCATACGGATCCTCCACGTGCCATCAACATTTCTTATTTATTCGTATATCTTTCTTAACACCTTTTGTTCAAACATTCGAAGTAGGTGTTAGTCATTATCTGTTTTTGTCTACGCCTCACTACCATCAGTTAATATTGCCCTTATTAAGGTTTTGTGTAAGGTCAACTTTATTTTTCTGTCTTATCATCTTATCTGTTTTATCATTAACGTTTTGATCATTAGTAGCAGGTATTGGCCTTTTATATACGTGATTTAATTTCAGCAGTCATCTTCCTGGATTTGTTAATTTCAGATCCTAAGTAGGTGAAAACTTCAGCATTACTGAATGTACACTTAGCAGTAGTAATCATTATTATTATTTCTTCGGATAATTTCCATGTATTTAGTTTATTTTCATTAATACGTAATCCTCTCTAGTTTACGATGTTTCATTGTCTAGTTTTTCTAACATGTTCTTCATAAACTGTTCTAGTTCTGAAAATATTACCACGTCGTCAGCATAAGCGCAGAGGTTATTGGATTTAATTCCTTAATATAACCACTCGATTCTAATTTTCTTATTGCTGCCTCTAATGTTAAATCGAATAAATACTGGTAAAAATGCATCATGCTGCCTAACACCGTTTTTAATATCATATACGTTGACATATATCAGTATACAGTTGACTGTATGTAATATGCGCATCGCCTTAGCATAGGCCTACAACCTGTTCACCAAATGGATGGTAACAAACAGAATATAAACACTTTAAAGTTAAGTTACGTCTTCAATTTCCTTCATAGGCTTTAAGAGTGCTTCAGGCTTCATTGTATTATGCAGCACGGAAGTTAGCTATTACCCGTTTTAAAAAAGTTAAGCGGTCCCAAATACAACTGATGCTTTGCTTATGGTTTGTTCTACCATGCACGCTAAGAAAGCATAGCCTATGGCTACATTAACAATTAAATTAACTTAGTAGGTTCATGTTTTAAACCTGCTTTTTGACATTTATACTAAAACTTTCATAGATTTTTCAACATATTGTTAAGACATTACAGAACAATCTATACTGTTTCCGTTCTTAGCTTAATCCTGTTGTAAACAAACAGGCGTGGCACATCTGAAACACTATTTGTTGCTTGAGTTAGAGGCGTGTCACTCTGACAGAAGGAGTACAGACAGGGTACATATAATATTGATACTGTATAAACACAAGTAAATTGTAATACTTTTTACATTCCGGACCAAAGTGATATTTGTGTGACTGTCAGAGCGACAATGATATATTTTATAACACGCAGAGTTAATGGATTTTTTAATTTAATGTTTGAATATAGCAAGACAAAAAATAAAGTAGGCCATATTTAAAGCGAAAATAGAAGCTGTGATAATTACTGTACTTACCAGTGTACTGTGTACTATCAGTTGTTGTCAGAGAGTAATTCAATGCCTTCCATGTCTGTGTCGGAACTTGAATCAGCACTTGAGTCAGCAGTGTTATTGATAAGATTGTCCACGACGGCGTCGGTAATTTGGTCGAATTCCCGTAGCTTATCTTTTTCCTTGAATACATGGTCGACACAACGACTTCACTTGTCTGTCGTTATTTCATTTACCGCCTGCTCTATCAGTTGTTTTACATCATGCAGCTTATACAGTATGTTGTGTTGTGACGGGCAACATATCCTTTCAACTGACTCCATATTAATTCAGTGGAATTCACAATACAGTAATAAGGAGGAAGTCTTAAAACGGCGTGCCCCAATTTTTCGACAATATCATTTACTAAAAATGTGTTAATTTATGTTCATTTTGCTAGCAGCAATAACGTTCTACTATGTATTCATAAAAGAGATTAAGCGTAAACAAAAACCACTTGTCGCAGTAAAGACAACTCTCACATGACTGTACAGACGTTCTGCACATGCGTGTAACACATTACTGTGTGAAAAGTGTCAACACCCCTGACCAATAGGGTTTCAGGTGAGCCACGTCGGTTTGTTTACATCATGATTAAACTAAAAACGGAAACAGTATACGTGTTTCTCGAATGATCCAGTGGTAATGTGTGTGCGTACGTGATTCTCAACGCGTTAGCTAGACTGTGTAAAAGTCGCGCGGCCGCGCGCACTGTGCGGAAGCCGCAACGAATTACGTTCTGGTGTTTTCTAGTAGCGTTGTTAATGCGTAGTATGGATGTTTCTGGATTTTCGGCGGGGTATAAATACAAGTACTCAGCGATGCTCAGTTCCAGTTTGAGTCGCGATTTATTGGAGTGCGGCTCCCAATATTGTGGCGAAGTGTTATGTGTTTTATAATTGTGCGAGGCAATTGTAATACAATTGTGTTTTATATTAGTAAACATTTTTATTGCGTGTGAACAATTTTTACTTGATTTTTTGTAAGAGACTATCTTGTTAATTGCAAAGTGTTTAATTGTGATAATTAAAGCTAGTGATTAGTGACTTAATTGGTGTCTTGTATTTTGTTTTCCACTGTACTATACGACGATCAGTTAGACCGTCGTAACAATATATTTATTATCTTTATTAAATTGTACTATTATAATTTTTAATTTAACTTACTTTATCTTATTATTTTTACTATACCTCCTATTTGATTTAATAATTGAACTAGTTATGTATCCAGTAAAATACAATAAGTTCGTCTTCACTTATTTACTCATTAATTGTAGCGTATTATTATTTTTAATAATTAAAAGAGTTGTTTCCATTTTTATTATTTTGTAGATCAACAAACGTAATGATACACCCACATAAACAATTAGTAAAAATATTTTTGTTTTAAATGAAATGACACAAAATGTTAGTCGCTTCATTAGTAATCTTGTAGTAAGTGAGAAACGACATTCATCACGATGTGAAAGTATCGGCATATAAAGTAGATTCGTATATTAACTTATGATAATTCTTCTCAGCAATGTGCAACATAATAACTTAATTTTCATTCTTATTATAAAAACTAGTACAAGAAACTGATACTGCGTTATTTACTTACAAGAAATTCAGTACGTTTTGACTAATATTTTGAAACTAATATTAAGATCATATTGCTGCTGTCATTGTTCATTAATTATACAGTTACATAATTATTTACTTTTGTAAGTTAAGTGATAAAATAATGTTACGATTGTACTAAACTAGTAATTTAAGTACAATAATAATAGTCAATAATTTAGAGACTAAATTCATTTATAAAAATAAATTAAGAGGAGATGTAGTTATATTTAATATTGCAAAATTGTGGTATCATTACATAATTTAAAAATAATTAAATTTATTGTAAATACTACTTAATTAAATAAATTAAATATAATGAGAGCTACATAATTCCCTTAAATATTTAAAATTTTCTTTCATATTTAATTAGATAAGTTTCAGAAGCAACGTTATATTTATTGCCGAGTAAATGCCCGCACGCTTATCACAGAAGGGAAAGGCGGCTGTCACGTCCGTCCGTGTATATCTGTACGGATTAAATGCCAGTGATTGTATGTAAAAATGTTCGATTGGTGTGAACGCTTTTTATTCTAATATCTACAAGCGGCATTATACATTCGTCAGCAAAGTGTAATTTGAAGGAACACACCGGTTTGTTAAAATCTATAGATTCAATATGACTTCATCGCGCAACTTATTCCCGTTTTATTAATATTGTTTCACTCTGTCCCCATCCTCCGTGTCAAGAAAAGTATAAAAACTGTTTGAAAACTCTTCGGAAAAAAGACGAAAAAATAACTTTGGATATAGCAAAATGAATGAGATTACCAACAGTTTTGCATGTGTTACAAATTGGAATTGGTTTTCAACATTTTCTCCACCCTCTAAAGAGCGACTCGATTTCAATGCATGAATTATTGCGAAGAAAATTAAACTTGCATGAAAAATGAATTATTGAATTGTAAGGGAGGGAAGTATATTTCTCAAAATTAAAAGTGTTCGAGCCAAGAAATTGAGATCATTACACAGCGACCCCCCTCCCTCCACAATCGGCCAATAGCAAGAAACAAACGTCTAACAGATATTTTTATTACCACCATTGCTAAGTCTTTTTCTTTAATTAGATTCGGAATCGGAAACCCATTTGTCAACAGCTTTTCTCGAGTCACTCTCTACTGTTCCTTCTTGCGAATACTTTAAAGTATACATTATTTTTTTAATCTGAGCCCAGTTGTAAATAGTTTTTATTATAGCCTACCATTGTCGTTTAAAATCGTAAAACGTTCAAGTAAGAATAGCAATTATACAATAACGAGCAAGTGTTTGCGAAGTAGTAATAATGTAGGTATGAGTTAATGCCACTCACTTATTAATTGTATAAGGGAATGTTGTATGAACGTGCTTCACTGAAAGCTGGCCCTACATAAAGTAAAATGGCCGTCATTTTGTTAACACCGTACTACAAGAAGGAGCGCTGGGAAATAACATTTATTATGTATATAGTCTCGCTACAAGGGATATGATTTATAAAATTATGTAACATATCCGTACGCTGGTGGAATGGATAAGCTCACCCCGCTCGTAGTATTGATGTCCAGTTTCTCCGGATGAACATCCTTTGCATATAGGTATTACCTTAAACCTGAATGATTTAAAGGATAAAATAAAAGGATTTATAAAGGCAAACAAAAGAACAAATAGAACAGTGGCGTGCACTGGGCAGCGTCCCCAAGGCATTATCGCAACTTATTATGGTCCGATATTCTTCCAAATCACGTCTGCTCGTGTTCTGCCTCTTTTGCAATTTTATTACATTTCCAGTTCCCACTTGGTCCACTGACTTATGAGATTTCTCCGTGTTTTCGCATATCGAAAACAAATCAAGGGATGACCACATGCTACCAAACCATCTTCACCGCAATATCATAAGCCCCCGCATGTCATTTGTGCTCTCCCCGCCAAACTATCTCTCACATGGACAAGAATACATTTCACATTATTTCGCCCTTGTCGCTTTACTTTTCTTGTTTTTTCAATAACGCTGTACTGTCCTGCATGAACCTTCTTACTGTAATAGTAATAGAAATAGTGCCCAATTTGTAAACGTTAAAATGAATAATTTCCACAACTACAAAAATCTTAAGATGCGTAGTTTGTAAAGCAGCGTTTTCAACTGTACACATTACCTTTGAAACACAAAGTTAAAAACTACTGAACTAAGAATTTAGGCCTGTGTTCTTGTATGTTAACAATACGAGAATATAAGAACGTATTTCTACACGCGTTTAAAACAATCTTTTTGTCAATTTGCAGTAAAATATTAATTTTTGTATCGATCAAAATTTGAGTACCATGTAATGTTCCTGGGTTATCTCATAGGCCTCTTGTGTGTGTGTGTGTGTGTGTGTGTGTGTGTGTGTGTGTGTGTGTGTGTGTGTGTGTGTGTGTGTGTGTGTGTGTGTGTGTGTGTGTGTGTGTGTGTGTGTGTGTGTGTGTGTGTGTGTGTGTGTGTGTGTGTGTGTGTGTGTGTGTGTGTGTGTGTGTGTGTGTGTGTGTGTGTGTGTGTGTGTGTGTGTGTGTGTGTGTGTGTGTGTGTGTGTGTGTGTGTGTGTGTGTGTGTGTGTGTGTGTGTGTGTGTGTGTGTGTTTTGGAGAGCATGTTGACGGGTGTACGACCTAACTTTTTTTAACAAAAATAATGAGTCCTTTAGAATAATCCTTCGAGACAGTGTGTTCTAAAGCCTTAAAATTACGTTTAATGTTTTACATCATAAATAAAATGTTTCACACAGTAGGCCTATACAGTATAGTAATACAATACAGTGCAACAAAATACAATATTGCATTGCACAACGTTATTTAAGAAAGTGTATTCAGGATATAAAAATTTGTTACAGCTTTACTGGCAGTAATAAAGTTCGTCCACTTAATGAACAAATTATTTTGTCTAGTAATTTCACCTTAGGACGGTAAATTAACATTGATTCGATTACTGAGCGAAAAAAAAGATAAAATAGATAGGCTATTGTTCTTTTAAATGCAAGATTAATGATTCGTAAGTCGAATTGATTCGTAAATTCAAATGTGTTGTTAACAAACTACTGTCCCACACGTAGGACTAATAGGCCTACCAATATAATTTACTTAACATTTCAATAAAATCCGCTTTAAGCCTACATTACAATTCAAGGCGGAAATAGACATTACACTTCCCTTTGAATGTAAAAATTAGGCCTACTTTCAGATTGTTGATGTAACTAAATTTCCTTAAGTTCGATCATCGTGTGTTAGTATCAAGTCCTACAACTAGGTAGGAGACCAGTACCTTAAGCAGCCAGTATCTATGCGATGTTTAACAGTCCTACGTAATGACGGCCAGGGCATATTTACAAATATAATACATTAATTATAGGCTAAATTAACATATCGCTAGACTACTTTTTCATATTGTCGTAAAACTTTAGCATATGGCTCACGAGAATCTAGTTACTAGTTTTCGTCTGTTACAAGTTAGTTAGCTGTTACAGAAAAAACATTAAAGCATTTTAAAGCGGAGGGACTGTTATTTCCTTGTGTCAGTTCTTCCCTTGTCATTCCGTTCTTTAGTAAAATTTATTAGAAACTGAGAGAATTTTTCGTAACAGATGAAAAAACAAAATGTGTGTGTGTGTGTGTGTGTGTGTGTGTGTGTGTGTGTGTGTGTGTGTGTGTGTGTGTGTGTGTGTGTGTGTGTGTGTGTGTGTGTGTGTGTGTGTGTGTGTGTGTGTGTGTGTGTGTGTGTGTGTGTGTGTGTGTGTGTGTGTGTGTGTGTGTGTGTGTGTGTGTGTGTGTGTGTGTGTGTGTGTGTGTGTGTGTGTGTGTGTGTGTGTGTGTGTGTGTGTGTGTGTGTGTGTCTTACGTACCAATTTATGGTATAGTGTAAATCGTTGTTATTAAGAATAACAAATTGGTTAAAACAATTACCACGTGAAGGTTAGCTAAAACAATTGCACTACGTATTTTTGTAATCTCTTTATTATTTTAATTATATTACAATGTCATTGAAGAGTGAAAATTTACAAAGCATATAACTTTCCTACATAAGAAGTTAAGTACTCTAAATAAACAATTCCCACGTAAAAAGTAATTAACACTGGGCATCAAATAACGAACAAAGAAAGCTTTCTGCTAATAAAAAAATAATTAAAAAAATTAAAAAACACGACTGCCAAAAAAGTAAATGAATAAATAAAAAATAAATTGATAAAAACACTAAATAAAAAAAACTAAATAAAAATAATATTTAGTAAAAATCACAAAATCTAAATAATGTCGACTTAAAAAGCCAAAAACAAGGTATTGAAATTCAGCTCTGATCAGATTTAACGAAAATGTTATGAATGATTAAACACATAGTAACTTTATTAGATTTAAATTACTTTTCGATGTTGAATATATATCAATGCATCATATGAAGACTACAATTATAAAAAATATTGCTGATAAAATTTTGCTCTTCAATTTTAATTTTCAATGCAGTCGGGGGCTGTTTCTAAATAGATTTGTTCTTTTCATTAAACAGCCCCCGACTGCATTGAAAATTAAAATTGAAGAGCAAAATTTTATCAGCAATATTTTTTATAATTGTAGTCTTCATATGATGCATTGATATATATTCAACATCGAAAAGTAATTTAAATCTAATAAAATTACTATGCGTTTAATCATTCATAACATTTTCGTTAAATCTGATCAGAGCTGAATTTCAATACCTTGTTTTTGGCTTTTTAAATCGACATTATTTAGATTTTGTGATTTTTACTAAATATTATTTTTATTTAGTTTTTTTTTTATTTAGTGTTTTTATCAATTTATTTTTTATTTATTCATTTATTTTTTTGGCAGTCGTGTTTTTTAATTTTTTAAATTATTTTTTTATTTTTATTCCTTTTTGTGTTTAAAAAGGGTATAATGGGAATGTGCAGTGTGTGCGTGCGTGTGTGCGTGCGTATGTGTGAAGTGCAAAAAAAATTCAATTTTTACATAGTTTTATTTAGAAACTTTATTATGTACATAGTATAATTAGCGTATGAACTTATAAACTTATAAATATAGTATAACTTTATTTTATATACTATTATTATATAACTAGTAAAATACAAACATTTCGATAAATTGTTTTATAAATTATATAATTAACTAAATAATTTCATTTATTAGAAATGATAAAGAAAAAGCTTTGGTCTACAGATTTCTGAGTCGATTTAATTCCTCAAGTGAGTTTTTATCGTGCGGTTCATGCAATAATTTTCGTGGATCCAGACAACTTATTGCTAATCCCTCTAATGTTTTCACACGACTTAATGCGACGTAGGCCTGACCCTTGGCAAAAATATTACTACTCAAATCAATGACTGCTTTGTCTAAAGTAGTGCCTTGGAGTTTATGTACTGTTATACAGCCCAACACAATATTAATGGCAGCATACGTCGTTCTACTTTGCCCTGGCCTCGCAAAGCATCATATTCAACAGTGGTGGGCTCTATCTTTACTCCAATACCAGCAGTATTTCCCCTAATTGATCTGTCATCAAATTCTACAAATACGGCTTGTGGAAGCTCACCAGGCTGAAGCTGTCTCGACGTAGTGCAGGCCACTCAATTTTTCTAATGATGCCGATTGCTCCGTTGACCAGACCATGATTAACATTAATGTATTTTCGCAACATTACCCTAGTTCCGACTCCGATTACTAAAGAGTTTGGAATACCTCCAGTTATGTTTGGATCCGTTGGTATGAAGTCTTTCTTTAACTTTTGTCCGTAATTCTTAGCTTCGACAGACACATCCACCGCTGCAATATCGTAAACTTTAGATGATGTTTTCAACTTTTCAGTCATCATAGCATTATATTCTTCTACCTGTTTAGTGGTTGGGAAAATACGCAGACACTCGCCATCAGCAAATTCATCTGTCAAAGGAACTCTTCGACGATCTAAAATTTCTAGCTGCTGCATGGTGAGTTGGCCGACTCGTAAATTATTTAGAATGTCTATAAAAGTAGTGTCGTTAGTTGCCGCATATTTTGAGGTAATTCACAGAAGCTAAACAGTGTTCACAAATTAATTTCAGCTGATAAGTAATGAGGTTGCTTGAAGCAGTAGGTACCACCAACTGCTTTTGATACAGGTGGCAACTGCATTAGATCGCCAAACAAAATAATATTGATACCCCCGAAGAGAGCATCATTCATTTTAAGCTGTTGCAACCTTAAGTGAATATTTCTTAGGGTAGTATAGGGTTCCATTGAGATTTCGTCAATGATTAGCCAATTAATATGCTTCAACCTTAGCCGTTCCCTTTGAAGACGCTCACCAGTAAGAGGGCGAAGAGCTGCCACCTTGCCTTTTTCGATAGGAAGGGCAAAAGTAGAGTGCAAAATGGTACCTCCAATCAATCTTGCAGCGACACCTGTGGGTGCTGGTACCGTTACAGCTCTGCTTGCAGGTAAATGAGAAAGACGACGAATCTGTTCTACAATAATTTTCAGATTAAAGGTTTTGCCGGTGCCTGCTCCTCCAGTAACGAACACACGTAATGGCTCAGTATTATTTTCACTTGGAAGCAATCTGTCTGAAATCATTTTGAACAATTGGCGCTGCTGAAAATTCATTAAGTTTACTGCTGCGGCATATTGTTGATCCGTCATTTCATGTATTTCAGGTTCACCATATTTCGCAGAGAAAAATATATATAGCAAACCAATATATATATATATATATATATATATATATATATATTACTTTAATATTTATACTAAATTTAGTATAAATATTAAAGTATTATATACATCAAGAAACAGACTGTAGCAGAAAGTGATTGAAATATATATATATAGATATATTCAGATCAGCTGTTCTGTTTCTCACGGATTGCACATATATACTCTCACACAATAGCGCGCTAACATAGTATTAGTGAGCGTGGTCTTAAATCGCGAGCACTATCTGGAGTGAACTTTACAGAATACCTTCCACTAGCGCCACCTGATGGATCAATAAACGAACAAAAAAAAATCCTTAGAACCGATCACTTGTATTCACTTCCGGTCAAAACCGGAAGTCAACTCACGGTGATATATAGCCTATGACACTTCTGGTGAAGTAAGGAATCCATCGAGCCATCGAACATCAAAATCGGTAAAGCCGTTAAAAAGTTATAATGGAACAAACATACATACATACATACATACATACCCTACCACTGAAAACATAACACTCCTTTTTAGCAGTCGTGTAAAAAATAGTAACTGTCTACTGGTGTACATTGCCTTGCCATAAACATGGCACAATTGTTGAAAACTTCAAACAATTGAAAACCTTTGTTATAGAATGAACTATACTAACTTCGACCAAAACCCTTATGCTCCCAGGACCCTAAATGGCACTAGCGACATTTCGGAATATGCTTGCTTCAAAATTATTGTAAAATGTAGTTACATTTTGTTTACAGATACAAAGAAACATGTACACATGAGCTCACATCATTAAAATATTTAGTAACGTTGATTTCAGAACATCTAAATATGTTACTAACGCTTCAGCCAAATTCGTCTTACTGGAACAGCATTTCGGTATAACACTGGATTATTTTGAAAATAAAATAAGTGCTTTTCAGGTACAAATCACTACACTCAGCCTTACGATAGCTGAACTTACACAGTAGGTATGTACAAGAAATATGCAAAGAGTCAACAAATTATTAAGACGCCGAAATTTTCATTTATCTTCCTTTTTGTTGTAAATAATTTTAATGCTGTCGGAAAGACAGAACATGTACTGTAGAGGTAATCTTTTTTCTTGGTTAAACTACTGTTTCTGAAATTCTTTCGTGTATTATTTCTGTTCTAGTTTTGTACAGCAAAATTGTGTAAGCACAAAAACGTATGCTAACAAGATAGTAATGAAACATCTACACTGATCAAACTTAATAGTAGGCCTAATTACACAAAGATGTGAAGAAAAATACATAATCTACATCACTACATTTTTTCCTAACTATCGGTTTCAGAAATGACGTATCATTAACATATTGGGTCGGATAGTTTCTATCCAAAGAACTACAAAAACATAAATATTTATTAGTTTTTTGCTATCCAAGCAAAGGCAACGAATTGCGAAATTCTACAATTTGAGTGACAATTATTATTTATATTATTTATTTATTACAATTACTAAACTATTCCAAACTTGGATTTATCATTAGCTCTGATAAGGCCTATAACATATTTTTCAAATCTGTTCTCCACGAGGTTTTCACCGAGAAATATTTAAGCAAAAATATTTAAACAAAATAATATTTAAGTCTATCTTTTACTAGCCATTTTCGAACCTTTTGTGATTTGCTATAAGCCTGTGTTTTCTAGATAAAATTTTAAAATTAAAATAAATCTAGTCTAGAATGTTTAAACGACAAAGTGATCTTCAAAGGTGATCTTTTGAACTCAAAACGTAATACTGCAAACGTCGTTGTTGTAGTGTTCGGACGAACCACTCATATATCAATCACCGTGATTTGCAGTATCACATCTACTTATTATTTAGAAATTGACTCAATCACAGCACTCACGGCTGGTCATTCCTCTCCCATATTCTCAATATTGTCAAAGCCTTTATTCCTTGCAATCACCATACTTAAGATACACATACTACGATTGGTATTATCGAATTTTCTCGTGTATAATGCGTACTTTTTTCCTCAGATTTTCTTCCCAAAAATATGGGTGCGCATTATACACGAATAATAAAATTTTGTGCTAAATTGTAGATCTACACTTGTGTGGTCATATTGTGCATACCAGAGTTGGTAACATCGCTTAAACCTAGCAGACTTGACTCTATTAATAGTAGGCTAATAGTAAGATGAAATTTACCGGTAATTTGGTTCGCCGTGTTTATCTCTTCTCCATTAGTTATTAGTTCGCGTCGTAGACTTGTAATGGTACTCTGTTGTAGCATTCTGTTACTGTACTTGTTTTCGCCGTCAGCCTGTTGTTTTTACAGTAGTTCATTACCAGCGTTGTCAGTAAACAGATTATATATTCATAATGAGTGGAAGAACCATGATCGGAGTTCTTCCCGTGTTAAAAAAGCTAAGTTTCCAGAAGAAGAAAAGAACCTAGTCAAGTTTATAAAAGTGGGGCTTTCGCCGTTACTACTGAAATGGTAGAGATTCAAGCTAGGCAATCGTTCAGCGTCTTGGAATAGACAATACACAATTTCGTGCCAGTCTTGGTAGGTGTGTACGGTTTCTTCGCAGACAAGTTTTTCGATTCGAAGAAATACTCTGGCTCAACGTTTATTCAAGAGCACTAAAATAAAATTATCGAGTTTCATCGACTAACTGTACAAACGAGGAATGTGAACAATGTCGTTCGTCTCAAATTGGGAATGCAGACAAGTGTAAGTCTTTTACGATGTGCCAATGACCACGAGGATTGATAAAAAAGATACAAAATCTGTGCCAGTCAGATCAACAGGAGACGAAAAACGAAGGTGCATCAGAAGAATCAGAAGAAGAGAGTAATTCAATACTGCGTTCTTCAGAAACAGACGAAGAATGCAAATGTTATGTGAAAAACCAAAATTAAACAAAGTAAATAAAAACTATTACTTCTGTAAGTTTGAAGTTGTTTTAAATTTTATATGATTTTAAAATTTATGTTTTGTGTTCACAAATAAGTGGGCATGAAAAATACATTTTTTATATTTTTTTATTTATTTTTTTTTGTATAAAACGCTTTTTCTGGACAGTATAATATTCAAACAATATATAGGCCTATCTTTCTACGTCCTAATAAATTTGTTCAACCGTTTCTGATCACAAATACGGATGCACCTTATACACGAATTACATTTTTCTGCGAAATATTACGACAAAAATGGGGGTGCGCGTTATACACGAGGGCGCATTATACACGCGAAAATACGGTATATATTAGATGATGTATTGAAGATTAAATCAGATTGATGTATATCGTTAGTCCTACAAAAAGATGCTCTTGTCTGATATCATTTCCTCAGCTGTTCTATTCTCGGGTAGTTGTAGCCTACTTAATTTGCTTGAGCGAAATTCGATTTTTCATCCAGTTGAGATTTCTCCCGTAACATTTTTCTTTCAACACTGTGTTTCGCCAACTGCATTTTCTCTTAGTATTCATTTGCTACAGTTCTGGTTTGCTCTCTGCAGGATAAGTAGTTCGTCTCTGGCTCCGAACGGGTACAAAGATATCACTCATCGGGTTGCCGTCACCCTGGGCGCAGTGTAACAATCTATGATTAAATCACGGTCACTTCCTTCATGGTCAATTAAATAATTTTCAATTTGAGTGTCCTACTTCATACTTTGAACAAGTTTTGGCATCTATTAATTTTGTCTTCTCTATCGATAGGTCCACTATGACAAAAATTACTTCATTCCTTATGTAATCAAATTAGTTAGCTTGGTACAGTGTAATCAAGTAAAATTATTTTTCAACAGATAATATATATCTTTCGGAAAAATGTGTATTTTTGGTTTAAACCCTTAAAGTCTGTTCATCACCAATCTGCTCTAGTACGTACAAATATTGTAGGCATATTATCATTTTTGTGGTAAATCATACTATACCACTAACAATTTTCCATGCGGTGCTCTTCACTAGTACGTGTGCACAATTCGTGAAAATAATTTGTCTCCAATCCTTAACAAAATATTGTTATTATAAATATTAAATGACAGCAGGCAGCCTGTAAAATGCCGTTTGTCTAAACGTTGCACCAATTAACAGTTATCGTGAAATTTCATTAACTTCTTTTTCCTTAACTCCACACATATTATTCACTGCAGCAAAATGACGAATAGTCCGCTGCAGCCTACACGCTCTACATCAAGTTTATAGGCCTCTGTTTACACGACAGAAGATTCGATAAAAAACTCGCGCGTTACCAAGAACGATTTCTTGTCCTTCTCAGTAATTTAAGTGAAAAGCCTAATTGTTCTACCAGTTCTGGCTTTCCGGTATTAGAGCGTTTAAGATTAGACACACTTCGTCGGGATCGTACCGCATTCTTACATATTAAATAGTTAATTTATGGACTAATATCCTTACAGTTTGGTACTCAATGATGCATCTACAATACACACTCAAAGAATTCACTAACTGTAAACGTTATGAAATTATGGAATAGTATTAGTTATTTCTAATAAGTGTCAAATATCTGTGTAAACAATTACTACCATATGAACACTAACTTACATCTATTACTATAATATTAATATTACGTTTCCCTTTCTTACATAACGGGATGGACAATTGCAGACTACAGGGCCATCAGTATTGCGTATTTATTCATAAAAATCTAACAACTTTTCAATCTAAACTATATTTTCTAAGTTGTTCGCGGCTAATTTCACTTTCTTATGCGGAATCAGACTCGTTTTGAATAGCTACAGAGTTATCATCCAGAATAATTTCTTCACCTCGGGTCGTACTGTAATGTTCTTTAATTACCTAAAAATTCGTATCCTGTATATAGGCCTAGCCTATTATTAAGACTTAGTTTGCCTTTTTTATCGTTTTTATGAAACTTAAATAATCTAGTAGACAAATCGTAGCCCCCTGCGAACGTTTACTTGGTTTTTGGTATCTCACTGGGTTGCGAAGGTAGATCAGTTTTGCCGGACCTTTACGAAGAACTTTGCTACATTTCTTTCCGGTGATAAAACCTAATCATATCATTTTTAGGTGCAGATAATTCCTGTTGCTTCCTTTCTGCCTGCTGTAGCATCTCGTCTCTTGGTTTCACGGACCGATTTACGTTTTAACCCTCTTTCATCTCCCCAATATCTCGTAAGCTAAGCAGTGAATCGTGTATGTTATACTGGGCTACTTTGTTTTCACACCATCCTTCTGGTCTACGTACCTACTTCAAATAGTTGAATGCGTCTTAGTTGTTGTAATAATGTTACCGTAAGACTTCATCAGAATATCTTTAGGATTTTATAACTAAAATGCACAAGTTTAATAAACATAGCGTATTGTTTGTTTGTTATTTTCTTAAAGGAGTACAAAGAGAAATTGTGGTTTAAAGAAATTAAAGAGAAATAAAATTACGGTTTCGCATGCCATGTAGATTTAGGAAATTTTGTGGCTAGTGTTTTAGAGTAGGCCTAGTTATATGCAATTAATTAATTCAATACTACTACTAATTCAACGCAGAGGGAGTTGGAATCCAAGAGAAAACGTAACTATATTTACTAATGGTAATCAATATTAAATCTCATGGAGGCTTAGCTATATGTCATCAACGTAGAAATAAGCAATATTCGACGAAGAAAACGATTATTTGGGTAGGCTATATCGTACGTTTAATAACAGTTGATATTCAAAGTAATGAAGCCGTTTCGTGTAACTAGGGCATATATTGTAAATTTTTCTTAGAATAAAAATGTATGGAAAACGCCTAAAATTGTCAGATATCACTACAGTAAAACAACTTTCCTATAAATACACGAAAACAAGCACATGAAGCAACGCGCACTCCGCAAATGTGGAGTCCCACTCATCAAACGATATGTGAGTTTTAAAACAACGCTATTTGTTACAGATTTTAGTGTGTAGATTTACATAATTTCCTTTGTTATTTATTCACGTGTGCTGTAACACAATTGACGTTTTTGAATTATGTATTATAGTTCATACGGGGGATTGGGCGAAACAAATTTGTTTGGTATTTATATAGCCAATTTATCAATATATGAAGAACGAACGCGCAGGAAAATAGAAATGTCTAAACATGATTGACATGCTTGCTTTTTGAAACGCAACAAAACAATCCATTATTGAAATTGGTTTCAATGTATAAATATATTAAACAAATGTAAACAAGGTGCAATAAATCGCAGATGACAGCCGCGGGCAACACTACTAAACCACGGTATATGTATGAAGTTAATTTCTGAGGCCGCAGTGTGTGGCCGTCGTAAAAACTCTACCCTATATTGCGCAATACTGAATTTATTTCACCTGCACTCCAACCCCCGGACTTTATGTATACCTCAAGACAGACACTGCTATTGTATAACAAACCAGACATAAGTTTAAACGCGTTTCGAATAATACTTGGAGCCTTTCGGTTTGTGTTGCATCCGAGTATACGCTTTTACCCTCCGCTAACAAAACAAAATTGTTACTGACGACACGAATTGCATCAGGAAGGAGAAAAAAGCCCTAACGGTACTCTAACATTGCATAGGCTATAGGCTTATCCTTTCTACTAGTAAAACTTTAACTGTAATGCACAGTGATAATTCTATTAAAGCTGCTGTTAATGAATATGGTTTGTTCATTTCGAATTTTATGAAGAACAAACAACTATGTGAAACAATTTTAGTGTTTTAAAACAGACTTATAATGTGAGTGATAATGAATTACAGTACCCATCAGGTTAAACAGAAAACTACCACTGCACAGATCCAGTGCATCTTTCCCCCTTGTACGCTATACATCTCACGACCTGCTAACCTCTTCTCTACTTCCGTGCTAGTGTTTCGTCCTTTCTAATTTTTCTCAGATCTCTAATCAGATATTATCCACAATTAGTTAATGTTATTCTCAAATATACAAAACTCACATGTTGTTTGTCAGCTCTGCAATAACAAACGCAGTAAAGTCTCTTTGTACAAGTACAGCACACAACATTACCTTCTAATATCATGGGGACTAGTAATTAGAAAACGTGCAACTAAGCCTGAGTCTGTTTGGTCTCCATTATATATGGGGGACACAGAAGAGTATTCTAAGCCTGACTCTGTTCGGTGTCCGTTATATATAGGAGTTCCATGAGGAAGGCTAAAATAAAGAAGAAATTTCATATAAACACAGGTCCGAAAACGCTTCGTTTTTTATGTATGGTTTCCAAAAAATTTCACCTTGATTTCTGCTCCAAGACTACAATTAAGTCCTACTAAAATTCTTGGAACTTAAAGTGTAAACTTAATGGTTTCGTATTATTTTAGATCTCACAAATTGAAAAAAAAGGGTCCCAGAACTGTATCTTTGGTAGTTTTATAGAAACGTTACGTAAATATCAAAAAATTGGTGTAAAAAACACCATTTTTAGGTTTGATGTGAATTTACTTGTTTAAATTGCCATTAAATACATGTAAATTTGTAATAGAATTTATAAAGCATTTAATTCCGAGAAATCTAATGTAAGCAAAGTTAAAAAATAACAAGTGAACGTTATAAAAAGGTTAAAGTTTATTGAAGAAGAAACACAACAAAAAATGTAGGAATCACATCTTCTGATAATGTACTACAAACCACTTACTTATTTGTTCACAATAGCAATTTACTAATAACAAAAATTTATTCATTTAATAAAAATCATTAATTCCAGGTAGTATTGGTGGAAGAATTTACAACAAAAGATAATTTCAGCAACATTAACTAAATTCTTTAATCAAGTTTATAAAGAAAACTACAGTTGTCAATACTGTACTGTTTAGACTCAAAATTGAATTAAAATCAGGAAACAGCTGTTTAGCAATACAGTAGCTTCTTTATTTATCACAACTAATCTGTAATCTGAGATTTGTAGTGTGTTTTTACTGAAACAAAATTTTGAGTTGACATTGCAATTTTCAAATCATGAGTGTGCCGATATTTTCCTGTACGGTTTTACACGAAACATGGAAATTCCCGGGCTGCAAAACGTCAATACCAACAAAGATTTCCGAACAAAAGAGTACATCATCACAAAACATTTTTCCTGGTCTTTCATAATTTACGAATTACGGGTTGTTTCTAACGGTTGTTTGTTCTATTGAATATCCTGTAGAACAGTCAGTAGCTGAATAAGAAAATATCATTCAAATGATACAGCACAGTCCTCAACCCAGCACCAGAACGATTTCACATCAAACAGGCACACCTATGCTCTGTATGACGGTGGTTGGCGTGTGGACCCTTGGCCTACCCGCTGCCTTTCCCCCATTGTAATACTTCCGCCCGGGCTCGACAGCAGCTAATTGCCGCGTGAGTCACCTCACTGTGCGTCCAGTATGAAACAATTTTTTCCCTCCCCAATACTGTTAAAATTTTGTTATATTTGAAATCAGCGAAATAATACGATGAAAATGACACCAAACACGCCTAAGGAATATTAAAAATTGGGCGTTATAAAGCACTATGCACTGAAGATGTGTATTAAAGTAGTTGTTGAGCTTTTACCTTGAAACACCTTAAAATTTAATATTTTTTTGAGTACTAAAGTCTGGAGAATACTAAAGAAAGAGAATTTTTTTCCTTATCATTTGCATACTGTTCAACACTTTCAAACCACGTGACTGTGAGTTAAGATTAAATTTTTGCCAATGGGTACTAAAAAATTGAAATATTGTTAATTGTGTTTATTCACTGATTTATGTTGCGAGAAACAAAACACAAAATTTTAAAAATAGTCACAGTTGGATAACTGAAAATCCAAATGAAATAAAAATAGTCAAACTTTCAAAACCGGTTATCTTTAAATGTATCTTGTGGTATAATTGAGGACCAGTTAATTGTACCTTTTATTATTAAAGATTGGCTTACTGGTATTGCATACAAAGATTTTTAATAAAATGAGTTGCCAATCCTGTTAAAAGACATACAGATTGAAAAAAGCTGCAAATGTTCTTTCAACATGGATGGTGCACCACCTCATTATTCACATGAAGTTAGCTCTTAAATCTAATTTGAATTTTTTATAACGTTCATTTGGTGTTTATTGACGTACATCAGATTTTTCAAAATTAAATTCTTTATAAGTTCTATTACAAATTTACATTTATTTATTGGCAATGTAAACAAGTAAATTCACATCAAACCTAAAAAAGGGCGTTTTTGACACCAATTTTTTGCGATTTACCTAACTTTTCTATAAAACTACCAAAGATACAGTTCTGGTGCATCTTCTTTCAATTTGTAAGGCTTTATTTAACCATGTGAAACCAACAAATTTACCCTTTAATTTAAGTTGCAAGAATATCGTAGAGTTTAATTAATTGTACCCTTGGACCACAAATCAAGGTGAAATTTTTTCCAAGCCATAAATCAAAAACTACGCTTTTTCGTACCTATGTTTATATAAAAAGTTTTCTTTATTTCAGCCTGTAGAATGCATTCCTGAAGTATGTCCCATTCCTCATGAGGGGGACACAGAAGAGTATTAACTTCCAGGATTTCAGAATGAAAACAAAAGTTTTGTAACACAGGCTTATAACGTACTTATTGCTTTGAAATTTTTTTGATTTTTTTAGATATTCCAAGGGAGATACGCCAGCAATTAGAGCCCGTCAAGACTGACACGAGTTAGCATTGTTCGAGGGTGAGCGACGGAAGGAACAAACCTTTCCTTTCTACTGAAATGACATAAAAGCCGTTTAAAAGACAAAGCGTGCTGCAACAAGTGTTACGACGAAAAGGGTCATGCGTGGGAACACTTGACTTTACAAATATGACAAAGGAACATTACCCTTGCATCCGTTTCAGTAGCGAGAGAATAGATAGGCCTAGCTAAGAGCATTGTTCCAAGCATATGTGAAACTTACTGAAAAACAATAGCTGGAGCACGGACAATGTAGTAGGACCACGGGAGGATTGTTTTCATGCTGTGCAGGAGACAAGGAGGCGTCTGCGACGTACACAGATGTTTTTGCCACCCGTAAGTTCGCTAGAGGAAGTCGTCAGAGTCCGTACAATACTTTATTTCGACACGCTACACCAAAAGGGGCAGATGTGACTTCAGTAGCAAGGTCTCGATGCAGATTCCGAGAAATTGGCAACGTCCTGATGACAGCAACTCGTCATGTCAACGTGGACTATGAGAAATTCAAGTAGAGAAGCCAGCCAGCCAATTAGAAACGAGGATTCAGAAGGGAGTAACTGTAGGGGATGGTCTCGAAGGGAACCGACGACCAACAAATCCCGAAGAAGAACGTCCCTCTCCAAACGGCGCTGGGTGGAGAATTCACAAGAATCACAGATTAGAGGCAAGAGTACCGAGGGAAATCCGAACAATTGTCCTATCAGAACTATTTTGGTGGGAAAATGGAGCGTTTGAAGGAGTAGCGAGAGTGGGAAAGCGAAGGGCATAAAAACTGTATGCAAGAGGAGACGCTCTCGCAGTATTACTCCAATTTTCTCTCAGTTTCCATAAAAATTTTGTTTTGTGATATTCAAACTGGTGTTCGGTATTAGTGGAAGTTCGGGAGTAAGACTTGAAGCGTTGAGCCGAAACAGTGGTATTCGCGACGATGCGCGACTAATGAACTTTGTAAAACTCTAAGTATTACACTAATACAATTAGTGCCGTAAGAAGTTGTATAATGCAGTAGTAATATACTTGAACTCTTTATAAACGAAATGAATCGGTATACAACATAAGACTTAATTTGTGATACAAAATTATTTCGTAGAATAGAGACAAGTGCCGATGATGTTTTATATGCGTCTAATGAACTTGAAATCAATCTAGGCGTTACGGAAGAGTCGAACATGTATTTAAACAATACCAAAGTGCGTGGAAGTATCAAACTAAAATAAGCATAAATAGACTGACGCGATACGAATAGACAATATAATCCTTAGCGCAAGTATCGCGACTTAAACTGTAATAACATTATAAAAATTTATAACGGATTTCATGAAGTGCGAACTAGCGTTCCGAAACAATGTACTATAACAATTGGAAGTGCGAGTTACGAGTGGTTCCAGGACCAGCATCAATCGTCACCCAGCGGACATGTAACGGGAGCGAGACACTACGATGACTTGAGTAATGTACCAAAATAACCATTTATTATAATTCCTAGTTTACCGTAATACCGCTGACCTGTCACTTAGAACTAACTGCCTGAGATATTTCAAAATAGAGCCATTATAAATACGAATCCATGGTTAAGAATAAATACTATTATAGAATATTACATATGTATTATCTTATTAGTGTAGGTATATGAGTATTTCAGATGTGTATGCGTTTAATATGTTTACTGCAGGTATTTGAGTATTTCATGTGTATATGTGTTTAAATATGTTACGAAGTATATCACTTAGTGCAAATCTCAAGCACGCAACATTGAGAGTTCTTAACGTCATCAACTATTTCTTATTTCATGATACAATAACTACACACGAGTATGTGTAAGCATTTGATTGTTTTTCTTTCAGATATTTTAGATATGTTATAGAGTTTAATTATCTCTTTGAAACAGTAGTATATACTCTTGTTACATAATTTCTTTTATGCAATGAATACGTGCAACATGCATTATTATAATAAATTTAATTTATAATGGATTCGATAGTGTTGAGTTAATTTATTTTAAGACCTGGCATACAAGACAATTCTTTCAAAGTAAAATCCACAATTAATGATTTAGACACAATATAATTTAACAGATACCTTGTGCCGGTGTTTGCATAACCCGGCGATCGAAGATATAAAAAATTTTTCCAATAATAAATTCGTTGACTTATCAATGTCAGTTAGCGCGGCGATATTTGGACGGCACTGTCAGACAGTGCACGCGATCTCGCGGCGAAGTTTGGGGTTCGTTGCGCTGTCGCTGTACAAATCAGTTGCAGTTAGCCTGTCACCGAATAAACAGCTTCACCTCTCCTCGGACAGTTTACTTGGGCAGCCTTCTACTCGTCTTTGATGGCAGGCTAAGTTTTTGAGACTTCCCGGTAAGTGACTCATACAATTGTAGACAATGATTTACTAGTAAGGAAATGTTAAATTCAAAATGTATTCAACCAGAGGTGAACGTTATAATGCTCGTGGTTCGGTCAGACGTGTGTGTGTGTGTGTGTGTGTGTATAGTAAGAAAGTTAATCGATGTTTTACTATTTAGATACCGCCAGTAATTTCTTTTAATCATGGTTAAAGTAACTATCATTTGTTTAATCATTGTATAAAGTTGTAACTAAATGAAGTACGTTATAGAGAGAGTTGAATCTTGTTGGTTATGCATAAACACGCACTGGTGACCGGAAGTGTGAACTTTTCTTTAATTATATCAGTTAAAAGTAAATTGTAAGACCGCCCTTAGATGAAATACTGTAACTCTTTTCATTGTATGTAGCTGTGAGGGCCTTTAGTGTATTCATTATTTGCAAAATAACGATAATTGTATCGCCACGTGGCGAGGTGGCTCCAACATGTACGGTTATGTCGACACTTGTTAAATCTGGTGCTTGTGCCTCATTACTATGCACATTTTATTATTTTTATGAGTTCATAATTACTTTGAAGATATAATTACTCCTTATGCAAATTTAAAAAACTTTTTTCATTATCTTGAGTTAGTTGGGAGCTCCAGTTCTGATGTTTAAAATACTTGACTAGGGTGCAAGTTTTAGTGGACAGTATTTTTAATCTTTTTGAATCCTTAGGGTTCTCGCCCTAGAACGGAGACGTGGCCACAGCTGGTGTACTGCCACCTTCACCAGCCATAAACCACCTGAAACTTGTCTGTATCGAGGAGGGAGCTAGCTAACCGGAAAGATGTAATTCAACCGCTTCAGTTAAGGTGATATGAACTCTTTTATTTTTTTTTTTTCGCCTGGCCCGCAGAACATCAGTGTAACAAATTGTGCTCGAACTATGTGCTTACTCAGCTAGACAGTTAAATCAAGGGTGTGTCACCAAGACATTTACTATGAACATTATCCACACTTATAACGTACTATCACTGTAATTGTGAGCTACACTGTGGGGGTGCGCCAGAGTTTTTTATATGTTCCGAATGCTAATATTGTAAGGGTAATTTGTTCTGTAAAGCTAAGTATAGGTATGAGTTTCTTGATTCTGAACCGGCTGGTTCAGATGTTTTCTGAGTGTCACTGGGGTTTCACATTTAATTATTTTTCTGTATTTAAGGGTTGGGCGTTTTGTTTTCAGGCTTTCCGGGTGTTAAATTTCACATAGTTTTTTGGGGACACAAGTTAGGCACACGTTGGTACCGTTTCATGCAGGTCTGATACTTGTCTCACCTGGTCATGTCATGCCTTTTCTGGCACACTTCAACAGCTTGGTTTTAATTTATATATGCACAGATGGCTGATATATATATATATATATTTGTAACAAGGTTTAAACAAAATAACAATTTTGTAAAAATTATGCCAGTTGTAAAACTTAAGTGATAATTGTTTTTATCACTGTTGTATACAGTTTTGAAAATCTTTAATTTTTTGATATACAGTACTTATAATATACAATTCTTTGATTTTACAAAATCATATGGGCTGCCATGCCACTCTGACTTTGCAGTTTTTTTAGTCGTTATTATCCATACTGTTTTCTAAAAAAAAAAAATTTCTTTTCATTTTTAGGGAGTTAAGGGGTTGTGGCTTTTATGAAATTATTCCAGCTGTGCTGGAAGCTTAAACTTATGATTCCGGTTTTGGGGGCTTTATGAAATATACAGATTCTCCTCCCAGTTATATGTGGGTTCGCTATAATATACAGGCTGGCTGCCAGGTCGAACATGTATTTTTGTGTCTTTATGTTCCAGTATGTGTTGTTAGTGTTAAGTGTTATCAGAGGGAATTTAAATAATTTATAGGATGTTGATTAAGGAGCCTATGTGATATTTTTTATACATGTATATATGTTTTGAAGATGTTCAAGCTTACGAGTTTACTATATTACATTAGTGATGTTATTTTGGGGTGGGGCTTTGCATGTTGAAGAATTGTTGAGAAATGATATATTGAATATTGTAAATTCTAAATATTAATTGTATAAGGTCAAACGTTAGATTTGAAAATATTAAATTGAATATTAAATTATACTAAATTATATTAAAATATATATATATATTTTTTTTTTATAATGAGTTTTGGGATAATAAACATGTTCTATTACTGATTAACCGAGTTTTAATTGCAAGTCCCGTCTCACTGGACCCAGCGCATTTTTGCTTCTCTAGGCCTTCCGCCTAGTTTTAATTAACTAGTGGCCCCTCTTTTAAAAAAAAAAGTTTTTTTTGTGTAAAGCATAAAAATAGAAAGAGGGGTTACAACCTGTAATGACCAAAAATTTTAATTTTATAAATTTTGATCAAGAAGTGCGTTACACAAATCGAGTCACCCCAACCCAAGCCAGAAGTAATAAATAAAGGGACAACTTAACAACATGTCAACTGGACGCTTGCTAGGAAACAATGTGAGAACGCCTGACACAACACTACAATAGAAAGTAAGGATCGACTGTGACAGACTCGATCCAACTCAGATTTACAGCCCCACAACAAACTAAACAAAGGATACAGTACGGTGGCACAGATACGGAGAAATTGTAGCGAACACACGCTGTAAGGTTAATTTGGAGCGTGCCAGCAATAAGAAAAGGATACTCACACAAAGGGTTTAGGAGAGTCTTACCCCGTATGAAGACAAAGCAGTGAATACACCAAGTAAATGCAGCCAGGAAGTGTGCACAGCATGAAAACATCGTAAGGATGACAACTAGTATTTATGACGGGAGACCGGAGTGGCATCTTGGGGATGACGACACGCAAGGAGCTGCTAATTGACAAAAAAGGGTCGTGGGAAGTCGAACAATAACGAAATGCTACGTATTGTTCGCATGAGAATAACAGCAGACCTTCGGAGCATACTTGAACAAAAGCTTGATGGACAGGCTCGGGTTGCTCTACATTCTAAGAAATGGTACGGAGCCCTTTCGTCGTGTACTTGAGGGGATGTCCAATAACCAACCAGAGTCTAGCATCTTCCCAGGACGTAAGTGGAGTGGACTGTCGTCATGAGGGCAACGAGAACAACGAGTCAGGGGTCGAGAACCATAGTTCTTCGTAGTGGTAGGAATTATCTGACCTATCGTGATTGACCAAAGGCGTATTTGCCAGGACATTGCATTATGGTAAATGAAGCTTAATAAAAACTGTTTACAGGGCACGCGGAGCCTCAGTCTTAATATAACTCTCAGTCTTACTATATTTCTCAGTCTTTCTAAAAACTCAGTGACACAGTACTTTAGTCAGTTAACATAGTACTTTCAATTATTCACAAGTTATTCAGTCTCAGTGTATTAGCAGTTACTCAATCATGCAGTATACTTCAGTTGTTAAAAACTTTCAGTTACTCAGTTTTACGCAGCTACCGCTTGTTAAGAACTAAGTCTTTTATTCGCAAGGTAATCAGTTAATCAGTCTTCATTAATAACAGACTCACAAAACTTTACGTCAATATTTTACCGAGTTACGGAAGTGTATCGCGGTAACGCAGTGTGAAGTGTTATAAATACCGCTAAGATTCAAGCACGATATTTTAATGAAACAATACGTCATGTATACTAAACACAGTACATTAACGTATATAGACGCACGAAGACGTTTGACGGTAGACAGTTATCTATTAACTGATCATTAACAATGAATGCACTTATGCAACACAAAACTTTATAGACTTTCATATTAACGGCCGACACCAACGGAGGACACACACACAGCGCGAGTGAATCTTATCCGCGAGTGCTAAGTGATGACAAGCATCAAATCTACGCAACCTTTACTTATTTGGATCATCAGTGGAAAGGAGCTTCACCGATGGAGTTTTTGGATAATCCACTATCACAAGTAAATCTTCATGTTATTACTGTTATAATAACGCTACTGTTCTGACTCTTTTCAAAGAAACCACACTTTGAGAAATTATATCAATGTAATGATAACATTAAATATATAAAACTATTCATCTGAGGCAAAATGAACGCATTAGTGTAAGATTAATATATTGATTGTCTATGTTATGTATATTCATTGTGTTATATATATGTGTGTTTTTCAGCGAACGACGTAATGAATTCATATTGTAATTTGTATTCTTATATATATGTTTTCTTTTATGAATGTACTTACAGGGCATAATTTATATCCATATATCGGAAGTTTTCTTTATTTGAATAATGTTAAATAAATAAGTATTTATTTGCTAAGTATTTATGCGTTCATTATTGTCATTTTACCTTGTAACAAACACTAACGTCAATTGAATTATTTGTAGTAAATTTTCCTATATCGTTTTTATACAACTTTAAGAGTCTCAGAGCAGTAATTATGCTAATCGTTAGTGAACACAGTCAATCACATCAAAGTAATTAATATATTACGTAATTTAAATTAATTTGACATAAATTAACCTAATTGGATAATTACATAATTAAATTCCATAAATTAGCATAATTGCACAACAAATTTAAATTAGAGCATAATTTGTTCATTATATACCATATTCATAAATGTTTTAATTCTTGAAGTTTTATTTAGTAGTAGAAGACAAGATTAACCACTCTTTATTGATAATTAGACCACTTGATTGATAGCATTGTCGATTACCTATTTGAATAATTTGATCAAAATTTATTAATTAACACTTGATTAATAGGAACACCCCTATTAACGTTATATATGGCTGCCCAACGCGTGGCATGATAAGATTAATATTGCAGGAACTAGACAAACTAACCTGTAGGCCAATTAAATATTGATTAATTGAATTGAATATTAATTAGTCAATAGGCATAACGTTATAGGCTACCTTATTGAGTTTTCTATTATCCTAATTTCTACTGCACTTCGAATGTGATCAACACAATATGATTACAACAGCTAAAGCTAAAGCTACAATTAAACACAGCTAAAGCTATAATTATTGTATAAGTTAACATGAACAATTTAAAATAAGTTTATTTATAGTGTTCTGTCTGAAAGCCGAGACACTACACAAATACAGCTACCCGGCCGGGGGGCTTTATAGGCTACTCGTAACTTACGTTTTCAATTTTCTACACAAATGTACACATCATTATACGAACCTTATGTTTTCTGTATATTTAACCACAATTTAAAACACATTAAATACACTTAAGCAAATTTGAATGTCAAAAACAATGTTTCAGTATCTAAAAAGTAATCAAAATTTCATCTACTTTTATGTTAAAGTATCAAAAAGTAGACGTTAGGTCTGTATTAACAAAATAAATCTTATCCGTTAGTTAGAGAAATATAGATCTACAAATTTGCTTTACAAAATGTTATAGGATGTTTACAGTTTTTAATTCTCCCGCCGCCGTGCAAACAGAGATATTCTTACTGTATCTTACTACCTGTTGTCAAAAAATAAAAGCACCGGTAATTGTTATTGTTACACAGTTATTACTTTACCGCAAAAAATAGTTTTTTTTTTTTAATATTTCGACGTAACTCACTTTTCTTGTGTTTGTCACTCTATATTATGTTCACAGGCCAATATGGAACTGACACAATTCAATTTCAATTTTATTATCAAATTGTATTTGCTACTGCCAGTAACAGTTACTGCCACGGTGAAAAAATATTAATGGCTTGGACACACTTTTAAAAGACCAAACAACATTTGTAGATTTTGCAGTCGAATTGGTTATGAAAGACGGAGGAGAAAGATTGGATGCAAATAAGGAAAAGGGCAAGACTTGGGGAGAACTGTAATTGCTCTGAATCCGGTGAGGTGAGTTGGAAGTCCTTTGTTGCAGTCCTGCAGTCCCGAGAGAATAAAAGAAATAAGTCGAGTAAGTCATTTCTATTTACTACTATAAAAAATATAAATTTATAAATGTCTGGTTCATACATGCTCTTAGACACTGGGACGAATTTTCTGAAACTTTGGTTCCAGGAAATTTTACATGTTCTTCTGACATGTTCCGCTAAAAATTACCTAGGACAAACGTAACTCATAAAAAACAGATATACCTATTAGTTGAGAGGCATATGAAAAATAAATAAATAAATTAACTGCAGTGTACGTGGTATTTCGACCACGAAAATACCTTATCAATAAACTAAGGTAACACGATCACGGAGCGAAGATGCTACTCATTAAATAAATCAACTACTCACCCTCTGCGATTAACAGAATATTGTAGTTCAGGGGTCTCCAAATTTATTCACTTGAGGGCCGAATTGAAACATCTTGGAAGTCAGGCTGGCCAACAATATATATGTATACAGTAAACTTTTTTTTAAGTTTACGAAATAATAAAGTCAATAAAATAGGTATAGGTACGGTATTTAAACAAAACTTAAGCAGACTTATCCAAAGAAAACAAATTCATTTATTCAAAATAATGTAAATAAAAGTAAGGAAAAAATAACTTTCAAAGATATTTCTTATGTATTATATTTTGGCTTTCTTATGTACGTATGGGATGTGTGGAGTTGCTTCTGACATATGTCTGTCCATTTTTGCTCCAATTTTGATGGTCCTATCACTAGAATGGATTTCAAGTATTCGTCTGACAAGTTATCCCTGTACTTTGATTCATTTTTAAAAAAGTTATTCGCAGATATAGGTAGATCCAAACATTGAAAGCATTGCTCTTGGAACATTAACCACGTAAATGTTTTAAACTTGTACAAAATTTTATAACATTTTACTGAACTTATTTCTTGTTTAGTTATTTAGTAAAATATTATAATATTTGAAGTATTTTGACAATCTATTAAAAAACTGCACGCAGCAGTTTGCCGCGGGCCGGACAATGACCGGTTCCGCCCCGCGGGCCGTAGTTTGGAGACCCCTGTTGTAGTTAATACAGAACTGAGATACCACTAGTTGAAGTTTCTGAGTGAAACTGCATCATACTTTTTCAATATTTTGCTAAATGTCACTTTAAATTTATATCCAGTTTGCTTTTCTTTGACGAACTGAGTGATCACTTCTTGTACACGCTTCTTAATCACCTCCTCATTTTTCGTCTTGTCTGACCACATTAATTTTCCATTCTTCTCCGGCAAATACATTCCAGAGCTTTCAAGGCATTTACAAAGATTGAATAAATAGACCTGTGAGAGGAAATAATACTTCCTGCATTCGAACTGGGGAACACGTTGAATCTCCGTGTAAAGAGCGCCTACAAAACAATCTGCCTCCAGTCGAGCAGGTTCTTAACACTTTCCGTTGTTTGGAACTTTCAGCGGTGTGTTACCAGTTGCGAATTTCTCGCGCACCAAACAACTGAGTTCTCAACCAACCAGTTCTGCACTCCCGAATCTATCAGTGTGTTGAAGTGTGATATCTGTGAAGCCTACTTAAAACAGCAGTATCTGTTACTAGAAAGAAAAGGTGTAACAATTGAAACACACCACAGGCAGAAAAGAAATGAGTTTTCTTCTATTTCTTTTTTAAATTAATTTTAGCTAGACGTCGGTGTGGTTATTTATTAAAAGACAAACGAAGAACATAGGTATAAAAGGAGAAAAGAAAAACAATTTACTTATATTTCTCGTATATTAAACGAATTAAAAGGCATACAAAATAAAACATAACAAAAAATTTGTCATCACAGAGAAAATCATTTTGAGAGCTACTTAACAATAATTTGTCATATACAAAGCAAGATTGTGTCATATACAACAGTCGTATTCAATAGTTATTTATTATTGTTTATATGTGTTAGTAACTGATACTTAATATATTATTTTTTAAACATTTTACAGTATGATGAGAATTAAATTTCTGTTTACAATTTATTACATAATTTAAACATAACATTCATTCCTCCCCCTTTAGACCACACAATTTCTACACGATTGACATACATTGACTTTTGTGTTACTGTTAAATAGTTTGTCAGTCTTAGCTTTGAAATCACAAAAGTTAAATACTACTATGTATTTGTGACCATTTATAATACTAATCTTTAATCTATTTTGAAATCCACAGGTAAGGTAGATGATAACAGAAAAGTTAACAAGAAAAACACTTATTTACCCTTCGCATTTGCTCTACATTCAACAAAATAGTTCTATACTGAAAAATGTTAAATGAAGCTATAGGCCCTAATATTTTGTTCATTTTTAACTTTTTTTTTTGAGGTGTTACTTTTATATGGTCTATCAACGTGCTACACCTCGATGTGTATATTTACTGAATGCAAAGCTATAGGTGTATGTGTGACCTTTGCTGGACTTTAACGGAATCATTTTCAGTTATGTAGGCCTATCATTTACGGAATGTAGGCCTATATCAATTTAGTTCAGACGTGATGGCTGCACGAATTCTGTAAAGGTAACTGTGTTTTATTCACAGTTGTGTATTGGCAAAACCAAAACGTGATTCAGGAGAGGTTTTTAAATTTCAAGTACAATGAAACTTAATTATTTCAAACTGGCATAATTCGAATTTTTGGATAATTAAAAGTTTTTTAGTCCCCTGTAATTCTGCTGTATTAATAGTAAAAGCTTCTTTAATTCGAAGCTCATTCTGATATTTTTTCATTAGGTAATTCTAATAATGCTCGCGGCAATAAAACTGTGCATATCCTTTGTTTCTGATTGGTAAACAATAGTCTACGATCTAATTATTTTGGTTCTTGTATCTATTGCAGGTATTACTGTACTGTATTTCATTTCGTATGGCCTTTCTTCTAACTGTATGTCTGTGCGAAAATAGGTCTACAGATGTCTTGTAATTTTAACTCTATCTGGGTTAATTTTTAGTCAGATGAATTTCCTTTTCTAGTCGTACGATAGGTATATAAGACAATAGGCCTACATAGTAAAATTATTTCAGACTTGAACTCGAAACTCTTTCCTCGTTTGATCAAAGAAAATTCCCTATTAAAACCGTACATGTTCAGTTGTAATGCGAGCTCATTTTCCTGCTACGCAAAAAGTCTATGGTTCTATCTGTCTTAAAAGACGAATACGAATAGATAGCCTATAGGCTATACGTACACTCAAATGCTGTGATTTGTTGTGACAGGAAACTTGGTTTTTCCGTCAGTAACTAACATCCACTTAAATTTACTGAGATGTCCGTGTCTATACGAAAGAATAGACTATAGAATTTTGGTGAAAGGAAAGAAGTTTGGCGAAAAGGTCGAGATACTCAGTGCGGTAGAAAAGGGGACGAACAAGGATGATGAAATTGAGAAATAATTCGGTATTCCCGCGATTACGCCATCTATTTTTCATAAAATCAAACAAAACACTTTTGGAATTTGGACTCAACGTGTAGGATGTGATATGAAAAGAGAGAGAGGGGCGTAAAATTCCGAAATCGGTAAATGCGTATTGAAATATCAAGAATGCGACAGAAACCTTCCGCTGAGTGCCACTTTAATTAGCAGCTAAAGCCAACGAATTTGTTACTAAATTAGGAAAAGTCTTATTTTAAAGTTAGCACTAGATGGCTAGACGGTTTCAGAAAACGTAGGCCTACTGCCATAATTTTTTACCCATGTGCCATGAACATTCTTCAGATACTTTTGACACCGCCACTGGGTGGACGAATAAGTTAGCCAAATATAATAACATTTGGTAACGAACGTCATAACATTTTTATTGCTGATGAAACTTGGCTTTTTATAAGAATTAACGGACAAAAGATTTTTGTTCAAATCAGATTCAGGCAACGAGTAGAACTGTAAATAATGATATTCCTATACCCATTACAAATCTTGAAAAATGTACACAAAACCATATAATTAGTTTCAAAACACGACCTAAAATCACGAATTTTCAATTCACAAACTCTAACGCAATTTTTAAATAGTTTTAAATACACAGCATTTATGGAGTTACCTTACTTCGTTTGAAGTATAATTACAGTATAGATTTACCGAGTTTTAACTCTTAGTGTTTTATAATGTAGCTAGGCTATAATGTACATAGGCTATATATTCCATGAAAGTATACTCGCATAAGTCAAAATTTTACTGTAGGACAGTAAACATTAACTTCACAATTTGCAACTTGATTAATTCGAATTTTGTATAAATCGAAGTTTTTCTGTGTCCCCCTTAACTTCGAATTAACCAATTTTACCACAACATGTAACCAGTCATGCGAGAACATGCATTCATTGCTTTGATATTTTGTTTTCATTAATCTTTAATTACTTTATCGTTTCTTATAAGGCAGTTTATTAATATCTTATCAAACGTTATCAGTAATGTAACCAAGGTGTTATGGGGGTTACAACTCCAGGGGCGGACTGGCCAGGTCGGCTGGTCGGCGATTGCCGAGGGCCCCGGGCCCCGACGAGGCTCAGGCGGCCCCCGAGCCATAAAAAATTTATTTTGAGAAAAAACGAGAAATAATATATTTTTACCAGTATTAAAAACCTTTTCTCGTCTAAATATTGTTGTAAATAAATCTTCAGGATTTATTTTGGTCAGACTGGAAGTGATCACGTCTCAGCCTTGTTTATACAGCCTATTTAGTATTTAGTAATGGAGGAAAGCGAAGGAGGTTACTGTAGATGCGCGCTGCGCGGTAACTGACTGACGCGTCGAGTACTAGGCTACTGTCATTTTTGTTTGAATGTCATTGCAGCATTCAGGGCTGGGGGCCCGAAGGCCTGGGAGGGCCTCAGGGCCTTATGTCAAGATTCCAAAGGGGGCCCATGGCATAAACTTGCAGGAGGGCCCGGTTAAAAAAGTTACGCTGCTGGGGCTATGGATTGGTGGGACGGAGTGACAATGGACCGGGCGCTGAGCTTAAGGCTCCACCGCTGTAATACACTGTGCAATATTTTTAATTGGGATTTTATGTAGATTTGTAGGGTATAAATGTTCTTTACAGTAGAAACAAAAAAATAACTCTTTAAGTAAACGGAAAACAACAACAACGTAAAGACTCATGTATAGTGGGTCTAATGTTATTATAGGCCTATTATTTACTTTGACGACTAACCCCGTCAAGGTTGTTTTATTTTATTGTCAGTAAGCTTACCACTAGGCTGCAGAGCCACAGCGAGACTAGGATCCCACACTCTAGTGTTCTCCACTATAAATTAATCTAGTACGTGGTAACTCACTGTTCACCCCTGAAATCATCCCTGCTCAAAAATATAAATTGATCTACTTCAATATTGTCGACTGTGCTAGAACAAGTACTGAAGAAAGGTTTAATCCCAACAAAGACATTTTGAAACTGTTCCTGGTTGGACCCTAAAAAATTCCATGAATCATAAAAGTTGATAGTTTTCCTACCAAAGTCCTATATAGTATTTCTAAACTATCTAAAGTTGACAGACATCTTTTAGAAATAGAGCTGAAACAGTTTGCAGATCGGTATGAAAGTTTCATAGACTGAAAGGGATGAGAATGAAAAAAACAAGATAGGCATAAGCTGAACAAAGACGAAGAAGACAGTGAGGATGATGATTTAGAATCAGAAGAAGAGGAAGATTATGTTTACTGCTCTGAGAAGAAAAAATGTTTTAGATGTTTAGCCTGTGCCTTTTCTGTTGTTTTTGAATTATCTCAATCTGGGCTCTTTATCAGTCTTTACATAGTCTACAAGTTTGTATTAACTCCTCCTTGCACCCAGGTAACCTGTGAGAGAGTGTTTTCTAAACTTAAAATTGTCAAGAATAGACTTAGGTCAATTTTAAATCAAGAGTTAATGTCTAATCTACTGTTTATGAATGTAGAAAAAGACTTATTTGTCAATTTAGATAAAAATGCAATTATAGGTGAAATAGCGATGACCAGTGAAGAAGTTAGGAAAAAGTTGTTACGTTAGTGCAATATTATATGTAGGATAAAGATTTTAAAGTAATTGTATAAATCCTTAAGTTTATGAAATCCTACTACTGCTATTAGGATATTAGTCTTCTGTTGGTTTTCCAGCATGAAAGTATTAGATTTTATCATTTTACAGGATGATGATTTTGAAATCCATAAGTTGTTTTTCTCTGTAGATTTAAGTACTTTATATTATTTGTTTTTTGAGATAAATTATATTTTAGATTTAATTTTTTTTAAAGATTTTATATTACTTCTAAATCTGTATTGTAAGTTTCATTGAATAAATAGCGTGATTATTTCCAGTAGTAATTACTGGTAACTTACCCTATATATACATCATTGACATAGGTAATTATGGTATTAAAGCTGGTTATTATTAAGTCTAAATAATCAAATAAACTGTCCTGTATGTTTTGTGTTAAAACGTTCACTTAGGTAAATACTGTACACACCATGTATCTATAAAGAGTAAATAAATAATTTAAAAAAGTATACACACAAATACGTGCATGTGCATTTGTGTGTGTAGCTCCAGGGGGCCCTTTGATTGCTTCCAGCCAAGGGCCCTCAGGGATGCCAGTCCGCCCCTGTACAACTCCCACTTCAGGTAGGTGGCCAACAGAGTCTTACACATTTCTGCAGGTAAAATCTGCAGCCATGCAGTACCAACTTGTTACCAGTCATGATATTATAAGGTATTTGGTAGAGTAATAAGTGGTGAATCTTCTACTACCACTAATACCTCTCCCCTAGTTAAAATTTGGCTCCCCTCCATGGGAAAATACTGGCAACACCACTGAACATTACATTCTGGAAAGCACTACTAAATGTTCAAACATAATTTTGAAGCATAACTTTAGGTGAGATGAATTTGCCATTGTTGTGGGAGTATTACAAATACTACTTGCTGTGTGGTCTTAATTACCTGACATATTATTATTTTTTTAACATATTTACTGCTGTTTCTTATCTTACAGACACTCCCTTTTGAAAATGAATATTACATTTATTACTAAAATGTTGCACATAAGAATTACCTACAATACCGCATTACTAAAACATATACATAAAAATACCTTTTTCACAGTTAGAAGTTTATAAACTGCACACATATGTGTGTAAACTAAGACTTAGTATACACAATTTTTTGGCTTATAACCAAAACTTAATTGTGTAGATATCTGTTTTATACTATTCATGAATGCATTAATAAATGAACATTTAATGCACACAATTTTATGTAGGTAGGTATACAAATATGTCTTCTATCACTTTACAGCTTATGTAACTGTAACATTACGTATTGTGTTAAATAAAAAATGAATTCTTTCTGGTCTATATTAAATCCAAAAACAGCAGTAGTTTTTTAAAAATCGTTAAATACAGAATAAATAAAAAAATACAGCTTTAATAAAAAATAAAGGAGGATTAAGATATATTTATTATGAAAAAATCCATTAAAATCATTAGAGTTAACTACATACAAAATGACTGTCAACAAAAAGTAAATACTACTCTAGCAATTACTGATACATATGCGCTGCTTTCACGCGCGCGTGCGCACACGCACACACACACACACACACACACACAGGTTGAAGCATGTGAAATTAATGTATATGTTTAAACATTTTCCCTGTGAAGTTTAAATATTCTATTATAAAGAAACCAAACTTCTATAAGCCAAGTTTTTTTATGCTTGAATCTGCTAATTAGTAGTGTTAGCATTATGTTTATTGATACCTTTTATGAAATCTGTTTCAGATTAACTACACTGACTAATATTACCAACTGTAACAAGAGTTCTGGTAACTGAGAAAAAACTATCAGTACTGCCATCAGCGCACTGACTGTAACAGAAATTAAAAGATGACTTAATTAACAACTTAAGTATGTAACTAACACAATTACACAAATTATACATGCATATGTGATTGATATGAATGATATATAAATATAGTGAATTATGTAAATTAAATATGATTATAATGATTAATTTCTTAACTAAAAATTTGCTTAAACAAGAATATATTTTTATTTAAATTATATAATGCTCTATTTTGACAGTTTTTCTGATACTGTTATTATCAATTAAAAAATGTTTATTTCTATATCTGGCAATTACGGTATTTCTCAGCAGTCAACATATGGTACTATGTAATTTAAAAAAAATTAATATTCTTGTTTAAATAAATAGTATTATTTGTTATTCAATATTGAAGACAACACTAGAATGAAGTGGATAATTTGTGATTATCTTGGTTATATAATACTTATGATGACATGGTTATAACTATAATAATATGAATTACATGTGAATTACATGTAATTCATATGTGTATTTTCTAATATAACATTTAGCTTAAATAACTGTAAAAGTTATTTTAATATTTCATTCGTGACTAATAATTCTTTTACGCAGATTTTAACACACACAAAAATTAGTTATAATAAAAAGTACACTTAAATATGATTAATTAATACAGTATTTAGTAGGTAGATTATTTAAACATACTTTAGCAGATCACAAGACTCATCTGGTTGTTGCTAGTTTGGCTAGTGATGGGCACAATGAAGTAAATCCCAGCTCTTCTCGTGGAATACCTAACATTTCCAGTCTTTCTTCCCAAGTTTTCAACATGTCATCATATGCTCTACACATTCGTGCCAGCTGTAAATGAAGTTCTTGAATTTCAATGTTTTTAGTTCCTAGAAGTTCCTAGTAAATAATAATATATACAGTTTATTATCATTCATACTTTTTTTTTGCAAGAAACCAATTGATTTGTCACACACATTATGTATCTTCAGATAATCAAAAGAAGTCATGTCAAGTTACACATAACTAGTTGCTTAACTCTTTTTTAAATTTCCCATGTTTCAGTTGTTAGGGAGGTGTTCCAAATACATGTATTTTTTATTACATTCAGTGCAAAACCAATCAATCCAATGATAATGTGATGTATTTTATAATTACACTTATTGTTTTTATTAATGGTACCTATAATTCAATTTTTTATTTTTTGTATTCTTTTTATATAGCCTAAAGGTACCATATAATGTTATTATTTACATTCTTAAAGCGATTGATTTTGGTCACAGACCATCATCAGGTTATATAGCACATTCACAATATTATAAAACACTATTATTTATAAAAACGAATTTGTAGACATTCTTAATTTTGATACATATGTTGTTGTCTAAAGCTTCCTAAGAACTGATTCTGTTATAGAGTGTTCATGTTTACATATTATATCAGCTGATTACTGAATGTTGATTTTGTGGTAATATTTCAAAAGTGATATGATTTTTGAAGTCTGTCATAACGTTTAATAGATTTTCATGACCCTCTTCTTTTATATGTTTGTATATTCGGTATTGTTCATATATATTTGATCTTATTTTGTCATTGCATGTTTTCAATACGGTTAAATGTTGTTGTATTGGACCATATTCACAAGATTGTAGTTTTATGTGGTTTGCTACTGTTGAGTTTGGATTTGAACTTACAACATTTGATTTACAACAACATTTAACCGTATTGAAAACATGCAATGACAAAATAAGATCAAATATATATATGAACAATACTGAATATACAAACATATAAAAGAAGAGGGTCATGAAAATCTATTAAACGTTACGACAGACTTCAAAAATCATATCACTTTTGAAATATTACGACAAAATCAACATTCAGTAATCAGCTGATATAATATGTAAACATGAACACTCTATAACAGAATCAGTTCTTAGGACGCTTTAGACAACAACATATGTATCAAAATTAACAATGTCTACAAATTCGTTTTTATAAATAATAGTGTTTTATAATATTGTGAATGTGCTATATAACCTGATGATGGTCTGTGACCGAAATCGATCGCTTTAAGAATATAAATAATAACATTATATGGTACCTTTAGGCTATATAAAAAGAATACAAAAAATAAAAAAATCAGCAATCCAGTTTTACACATGATTAATTTTGTTAATCATGTTTTTCAGTATTTTCACAGGTTGGGTGTAAATGTCGCCTCTTTTTTATTACATTGGATACAGATTTCTGTTAAGAAGCAATAAATTTAGTGTAAATTAAATACAAAATTAGCTAAAGAATGTAAATTAAATTCATTAGCAAAATGTACCTCTTTGCGCTAATAAGTGGTTTTAATTTTAAGATTAATATAATTTTAATCTAGTGAAATTTTATTTTTTCGAAAATTTGAAGCCCAAAATTTACAAGTTATTGAAGTTTCAAACTTTAAATTTGTTAAAAAGTTATGTCTATAAAAACAGTTAATGAAATTGATATGGAGGGATGGCTAGGAGTGGGAGAGTATAATTTTGAGAGTAACCAAAAGAATAACCAATTTCTCTTGTCTGTGATCAACAATTAATAATAAAATATCATAGATGAAGAAATAGGAGCAAGAACAGCAAAGGGAACTAATGCCTATTATGCTAGCAAATTATTACTGTCTCCAAAAAATTAATATTTGCTGCCATTCTAAAGTAAGAATCTATAATAGTAATATACTGGAATGAGTAGTGAGACTTAGAGCTCTAGAAAATGGAAAAGACTTGAGACAGTTTGAGTTAAAGGCAATTAGAAAAAAGTACTGTGATCAATCAGAGAACAAAATGTCACCTGCCACAAAGTTCACCTAACTAAAAACCACAAACATTTTTGTTATTTTATTTAACAAGTAAATATAACTCAGTAGTAAAGTATTTACTGTATTTACAAGAAAATTAAAATAATAACTGTAAGAATAGTAATTGTTTAGACAACCATTTAATTTTGTATAAATGAATTTTGCTATTTGAAAAATTGTGTCTTTAAAACAGCTGATTTTTATATTTATTAACACGTAAACATTTTTTAGCACTTTCACTGCGGGCAGTAATTTTTGAATATCCCTTAGTTAGGGGTGAATATATTTCTTTAATATTTCACATTGATGTATTATTTATCATTTTTTAATGTTTTTTTAGTAGTTTGGAGGAAAAAATCAACCGGAAGTGAATATACGAGAAGTTCCTCACCTGAGGCCCATCCGTAATCGGGAAAGTTCGCCCGCTAGGGGCTAGTTATACTACCAGCCCAGTACTGTTTGCTTATGCTAAGACCGCATTATACCTTTACAAATTTTCCAAATAAAACTGTAAACAATTTTCATTAATTCATAATTTTAGATTCTTGTTCCGTTGAAAACATTTCAAATGTAAAAATCCAGTAAAAATTGAGATTATAGGTACCAGTATCCAAATTGTTTTCACATTTTGACTGCACATTACAATAAAAGATAACAAGAAAGAATTATCTCTTATTACTTTAAATTTACACTTGACAGCTGCCAAACTAGAAAACTAATGACCAAAAGTCGGATCACCCTTAAAATAATGCCAATGTAGCTGGTGATTTTGCTTATCTCCTGATCACACCTATTAGGAGAGATAAGCTGCAACATTCACGTTTTGGCCATCTGAATCCGAACTGTTTTCACTAAAACTCGTATATTTTGTTATTCTAAAACACTTATTTACTTCAGCTTTTGTGTCACATTTGTAGTATTGCCGTTTCATGCACTTTACAATAAAAAACAAAAATAACATTTTTGCCAGGTTACAATGAAATGAGAACAAATTTTTTTATAACACTGTTTATTAAACCTTAACTATTTTAGTACTACTACTATATATTATTTATGTTATTATTTAACATTAAAAAATTATGAAATTGAAGTAAAACTAATTTAATTCATGCCTAATTATTACTAAAAACTTTACCTAACTATTTACAAAACTTAATCTAAATACGTTACGTTTTTGTTCAACCTAACGATTTAGAAAATGTAATCTTAATACGCTACGTTTTTGTTCAACCTAACGATTTAGAAAGTTTAATCTAAATACGCTACGTTTGAATAAATTTCAACATAAAACTCTGCTTATACCTTGTTAACGAACTAAAATAATTGAATTTCCGCAACTGGATTCTGTTTCTCTAAAGATCGGAAAAAAAATATATTTAAAACTGAAGTAAATAATGTTAAAGTGTATTAAATAATGTAATATGGAATTATTTATTAAAATAAATAGTGAAAAAAACCTTTGCAATTTAAAAATAAGTAAAAAAGAAACTAGTCAACGGATTTACAAACGAAGCGCATTGTTCAAAAGCGAGAAGCCTACTGAATTCAGCTGTCCGTGACGGGAATAGAAACAAGCAATCCCCACCACGTACGAGTCGTTCAAACCCAACAAGGAGAAAAGTTAGAGCTGTCCTCACCTGAGGCCCTCCCGTACGTGGGCTACATACAGCAGGGCCTCAGGTGAGAACCATCCGCAGCGAATGTGTTAAAATCTAATCTAACATTAGATTATTAACATTAGATATTCCTGGATTTTGTTGTCCATGATGTCTCCGTTGTTATTAATTAACTATATAGAATACTACCGACTAGGATCACAAATTATTATTGATATTTGATAAATGTTCACCTTGTAGCCTAAAGTAGCTTTTGTTCCATAGAGCTTCGTCAGAGTTAGAGCTTACCTCTGACAAAGCTCTAATAGAGCAAAAGCTAGTTTAGGCCATAAGGTAACAATTTATCATTTATATGATTTGTAATTTGTGATCCAAGTCAGTAGTATTCTATATAGTTAATTAGACATAACAATAATAATAATGAATTATTCTTAGATGAAACTATCAGTTATCAACTATTCAAAAAACTTAGATATATTAACATTTTTAATTTAAAATAATTGTGTAACATTTTTAACATTAAACATTATTGAAACAGTTTTGCAACTCACAAACATTATAGATTTTCATGTTCTAATTGCTGTAGTATTATGTTTGTGTGATAACATTATGCATACAACCAGTTACTCTTGATACGTTTTCTCAAAATATTTGTTTTTTTTTTTTTGCCCACACAGAATGATTTGAAGACAGGATCTCATTTAAATGATACATTAGGCCCTGAAGAGTGTAAAATAAGAACACTGTACAAAGTTTCTTTCAGATTCTTTTCTTAATTTTTAATCATGCAAAGTCAACAACTTCTTTTATGGATATACTGATATACATTAAGTTTTTACATTCTTTTTTTCATACTGACATGGTATTCCAAGCAATCTGAACCTGATATTTAATAGTACTAAATTGTGCCACAGTCAATATGAATAATCAGTATTTATTTTTAAAATTGGATGTGAAATCTGATTCTTTAACTAATTTTTTTAGAGATGCAAAAGTACTACATTTAAAATAATTACTAATACAAAAGTAATACCGTACGTACATGTTTAATATTTCTTACTAAATGAAAATATATCAGTACCTATCGCTATCTGATCATGACAAGGTCTCTATAAGGTAATGGTGAAAACAAGTGGCACCAAACATTACAAAGCGTTTTCCATGTATTGTTTAAAATAATTCAATTTGCCATTCTTTCCAAAACTCTTCTTTGAAGCAGTACATTAATACATTTATTTTTATTTTTGTACTGATCTGGTGTACTGACTGGCTTGTTTTTCTAGGTGTAACGATGCTGATGTTCCCACTAAGGTGTGTCTGGAAGAAATGAGTTCTAGATATATTAACTGATACACAATCATGAATTTAAATTCTGCTGTTTTTGTACTGTCATCTTATTTGTCATAAATGTATAATGAAGGGATGAACTTTTGCTTGTCTTCACACCCACTGTAAGCTTTGGATTTCTTCCTGAATGACAATGGTAGGCCTGCAGTTCTCATTAAAAATGTATTTTGTTTTAACTGAGATCATATTCCAAAACTTAGTTATATTTAATGAGATAAATTTTGTTTTAATTATATTTTAATTTATGCTAAGAAAATAATATTTTCGACAATTTAGAAGTTTGCAAATTGTCAAAATTTAAGTTTAAATTAAAAGTTTTAAATTTCCAAATTTTAAAAATTAGAAATTTTATGAAGTATAATTTTACTGAATTTTTTATACAATATGCTCAATTTTATTGATAGTCTTGACAAGCTTCATAGTTCTTTTCTTCAACAGGGTTCCTACAATTGTTGACGCTTCCTGCATCTCATATTCCAAATTTCTCTGGTTCCCCAATCATTATCATTTAAGCCTCTATCCATCATAGCCTGTTGAATGCCATGTGACCAAGTAAACCTAGGTGTACCTTTCTTTTTTGCTATTCAGTGGCAGATAATTGAATAATCTTCAAAGCCATAATTCATTTTCGATTCCTCTTATGCGCCCATATCATTCAAGTTGCCTATTTTCTATTTGTTCAATAACTGTCTCTTCTATTTATGCACTACTTACTCAAACTCTCAACTCCAAGCCTTGGAGTTTATCATTAAAAATAATGGAATCAGTAAACGTACAATAACTTAAAATTGTGGGATTCAATTTTTAAAAAATTAACAGTTTCTTACTTTTATCCCTTATCAGAAATCTCCACCTAATATATAAAAAGTGATACTTTTTACTGCTGATTACTGCAAATACTGGAAAACATATGTAGTACTTTACAAAATTAACTGTAATATAAAAACCAGACAAAATAGATATATATGATAAAATATTATTATGTATATAAACTTTCACGTATGAACTTACTTTTCTTTATCACTTCCCCATACGTTTCAAGGTGATGTGCCTCTTCCTCAGTGGGAGTAAATACTGAATGTCGTTTTACAGAATAACCGTTATGGACTATAGGTGTGCGTGGTGGGGGTTGATGGTGGGATGGAATTGGCGCTGAGGTTCAAATTGTGTGTTTGGATCAATGTATCGAATAGTGTATGAGATCTATAATGTAATTGTTCATTTAATATGTTGTTGGGTTGTAGAGTGTGATATCTGTATATTTCAAATTGTTCAGCTGTGTTTAGTTTTCTACTTTTAGGTAAGTAGTGTAATATTTCCATGTTGTGTTCTGTGTTTGTGTAACTGTGGTTTTCGTTTTGTAAATGTGTGGCAAATGTGGAATGTATGTAGTTTGTGGAGAGGGCTTTTAAATGTTCTGAAAATCTGGAGGAAAAAGATCTTCCCGTCTGGCCGATGTAGAATTGGTGACAATCATTACAATTTAATTTATAAACCCCTGTTTTGCTGTATGTGTCTGTGTCTTTGTTAGTATTATTTATGTGTTTCCTAATGGTGTTGTTGGTTCTGTAGGCTACTTTATAATTGTGTTTCCTAAATGTGTTTGCAATTTTGTGTGTATTGGAATTGTAGTATGTAAGTGTTATGTATTTACTGGGTTGTGTGCTGTTGGTCTGATGTGTTTTACTTTTTGTGTTTAGGATGCGTTTGTGTAGTTTATTTATTAATTCGGGGTTGTATCCATTTTTGACTGCTATATATTTGATTGTGTTTAATTCTTCTTGGTAGTCATGTGTATTTAGGGGTATTGAAGTGAGCCTATGGAGCATGTAGTTAAAAGCTGCATGTTTGTGTTGAGTTGGGTGGTTGGATGAGTTATGTATGACCATGTCTGATGTGGTGGGTTTCCTGTATATTTTGTATGTGTGTGTGTTGTTTGTTTTGGTGATTGTAAGGTCTAAGAAGTTTACGCTATTATTTAGTTCTATTTCAAGTGTGAATTTTAATTTATGACTACCAAGAAGAATTAAACACAATCAAATATATAGCAGTCAAAAATGGATACAACCCCGAATTAATAAATAAACTACACAAACGCATCCTAAACACAAAAAGTAAAACACATCAGACCAACAGCACACAACCCAGTAAATACATAACACTTACATACTACAATTCCAATACACACAAAATTGCAAACACATTTAGGAAACACAATTATAAAGTAGCCTACAGAACCAACAACACCATTAGGAAACACATAAATAATACTAACAAAGACACAGACACGTACAGCAAAACAGGGGTTTATAAATTAAATTGTAATGATTGTCACCAATTCTACATCGGCCAGACGGGAAGATCTTTTTCCTCCAGATTTTCAGAACATTTAAAAGCCCTCTCCACAAACTAACTACATACATTCCACATTTGCCACACATTTACAAAACGAAAACCACAGTTACACAAACATAGAACACAACATGGAAATATTACACTACTTACCTAAAAGTAGAAAACTAAACACAGCTGAACAATTTGAAATATACAGATATCACACACTACAACCCAACAACATATTAAATGAACAATTACATTATAGATCTCATACACTATTCGATACATTGATCCAAACACACAATTTGAACCTCAGTGCCAATTCCATCCCACCATCAACCCCCACCACACACACCTATAGTCCATAACGGTTATTCTGTAAAATGACATTCAGTATTTACTCCCACTGAGGAAGAGGCACATCACCTTGAAACGTATGGGGAAGTGATAAAGAAAAGTAAGTTCATACGTGAAAGTTTATATACATAATAATATTTAAAAAAGTGAACGAAGAGAATGAATCAACAAGATAATTATATGATAAAATGTTTCTAGCTATAAAAACCAAGGGTACATAAATTCACAATTAAAATAAAAAAGTCGATCAACCAACTTTTCTTAAATTGGGACAACTGAGACGGAATGGGGCATTAAATTGATTCATTATGTTTTGTTCAATCCTGTGCAATTTCCTGACAATTCTGCATATACAATATAAAATAAATTTTCAAAGTCTGACATGTAAAGAAAATGCCAAAACTACAGTTTTCAAATGGGAACAATATCTTAGAATTGATTTAAAATTATTAGTAGCTGACATGAATATTTTGAAACCTATGACTAGTATTCTAAAAGAATATGTAAACATATAGACCAGCAGCTCAAACAAAGATTCCCCCCTCTCTCCCTCTAAATTAACATTTCTGCTAGCAGTAAATAGACAAATTAATTGTTATTATCCTTTATTATCCTTAAATTTCAATAGACATATTCTAAACTATGAACAATCAAATGTTGTCACCATTATTTACTTGTTGAATACACTTTCACATGTAAAACTTACTTTGTTTATTTTCCTCGTACGACGTTTCAGCATGATGTTCGCCTTCCTCAGCGAGGTATGATATATTTCTGTATCATACCTCGCTGAGGAAGGCGAACATCACGCTGAAATATCGTACAAGGAAAATAAACAAAGTAAGTTTCACATGTGAAAGTGTAGCAATTAATACTCATTAAGTGCTGTAAATGAAGAGGATGAACATTCAAAATAACATACTTACTTGTGTACCAATCTAATATCCAATTGTTGATTACTCTTTGTTTAATTAATTAAAATATCATTACATATAGTAATTTAAATTGTAATAGTGTATAAATTAAGTTCTGTCATACTATAATTTTCTCGTTTTCTTAAAGATAATATTGGAGATGTAAACAAACTATCTCAAGTCTTCACATATACAACGATACATACATACGCACGCACACACACTACATACACGAACACATTCACCCAAATATTTAATTGTTCTGTTATGTTTCACATTCTTTTGTATTTCATACACAGGTCCTGATGATGACAATAAACATGGTTGAAACGTTGACACAAATAAGTTAAAAATTTGTGTTATTTTTTACCGATCCTCACTAACCCTTCACTGAAAAATTCACTGATTGATGGTCATTACGAATTTAAGGATTTAATTATTTACTTACTTCAAGTTTTTTATTAACCATGTTTACAGACTTTGGATCAGAATTGGTTGATGCTATCACTTCTGCAATCTGAACATCCCTATTTTCCAGTGCTGCAAGTAATGCTACAATTTTTTTCTCAAGTATTACATTTTTCATTCCTGATTTCTGTTGTAGTTCTAAAATAGCTGCCACAAACCTATCATGTAAATCATTTCTCTCCATTTTTACCTAAAAAATAATTTTAAATGTTGTTATTGTCAATAATCTTTTCACAATCTTGAAGTGTGTTTCCTTCTTATTAGATACTAGTGGATAATGTAATAAATTGTAATTGTTTCATCATATAAGTGGGAACACCAATTAATAATTTAATGTGTCTACAAATTAATTTAATTTGTTTCTTAATTCAATTATATTATTCTATTGATATACTCGATTTTTAAAAGCTGACAATTATAAACATTTTTAAACTTAATGAATTTTGCTGTTCATCAAAATTATAAAAAACAAACAAACTAAAGCAAATAAAAAATGAACTTAATTGACAGAAAATGGATGCTTCAATGTAATATGTCAAAAAACAATTTTTTTGTGATATTCAACTAACATATTACCTTTTCTAATTGCATTTCTAAAACATTATATTCTGCTCTTAAATCTTCCAACTGCTTAGTCATTGATGATACATGTTTTTTCATATTCTGAAAAATCAGCAAAGCAAAAAATAGAAGTTTATTTAATTTTTGATTAACATAAATAAGAAAAACCTTAATTTATCATTTGGTAAATTAATTCATGTTGAATAATCTAGAAAAAACTTATAGAATAAAAACAAGTACAGTATAGAGTACCTCTGTAAAGACTATATATATTAGAAAACATTTTTTTTTTTTTGCCTCTTACCTAATTCTAATATTTCTTTCCTAACACTAGCTGTCTATGTGTGGTACAGGCACTTTTCTTATTAGTGTAAACACACTTGGATAATTCTTTATAATCACACATAGACACCTTTTCTAAATTTGCACTTTTTTCCATAATATTATCTCTTTTATTAGATAAGAGAGATATGACATAGTTCCTCCTGTTCCACATGACAAAGTTCTTCTGCTCCTGCATTCCATGTAGTAAACCATCAGTGACTGGCCTATCAGAAAGTTTGTTAAGCTCAATTTTGCTTATGAGCTGAAAAGTAATGCAGAAAATATAGTGGAAGTGAGGAGACCAAGGAATCAGATATCTGCAATCTTCCTAGATCTGAAACAGCCTTTGGATCATATCTAGCAGGAAGGGGTGAAAATAGACAATATGACTCTTTAGAGAAATATATCATCAACAATTTCCCCAAAGGACTTAAGGACTTTTCCTTCCCTGTGTATGTTACAAAGCACTCAGTGAACTAAGAATTCAATCACCCTGTTTATAGGTAACCATAACACGGTGCAAGGTTTTTAACCTTGCAGCATGCAACATTAACTTAATATGTTAAGTGACTGGACTGAAAACTGAAAAGTGGTTGCTAATATACCATTAGTGTTGTAGTGCTATATTAAAAACACATTAAGATACTCCAAGCACACCTACAAATGGATAGAATATATTTGTCCTGGTCTAATGAGGTGAAGTGCCCCAGTGAGTTCACTGATTGTTAATTCTAATATCTCCTGGTTAATAGACATATCCATATCTATATGGTTACCAAATGAACACCATCCCTCTGGGATGACTATTTTCACTGCTTACAGTTTGTTGTGACAAGTAAGCTGAACAAAACAATACCACATAGTTCTACTGATCATTACCTATGTTGCTTTGGTAGAGTGGATACCTTGACAGAATGTATACATCAAACCTGCATCTTCTCAGTCTTCTTATAACAAATCAAGGTAAGTACCAAATAAGCCCAAGGGACAAATATAAACATCCACAGCATATTCTAAGTTAGAGTGATTAAAATGCTGCACCTAAGATAGGGACAATCAGAAAATAAAAGCAGTAGGTGATTTGCTACATGCTTAGAGTTTTTATGGAGGACCAGATCTTGTTTTAAATGTTTAAATAACGGACATGCTTAGGAGTCATTATTTATTTTGAAAGTTTTTAAGTCTGTAACATGAGACATACAGTAGCGTGCAAATTAATCCGAACACAGATGTTTTTCCATAAAAAGCTACTTTATTCACAAACAAAACCACACAAGTACATTTAGAAAAATAACTAGTAGCTGATATGTCCTCCTTTGTTCTTAATGAGGCCAGAGACACGTTTCGGCATCGATTCGACAAGTGTGTTGCAGATTTTTTTTATTTCTTCATCATGAAACCATACCTTTATGACTGCTTCAATCAGTGCATTTTTTGTGGTACAGTTCATTTTTTCCACTCTCCGCTTTGCGATAGCCCACAAGTTTTCTATTGGATTCAAATCCAGGGAATTGCCAGGCCAATTTAAAACAGAAATTTTGTGTTGTTGAAAAAAAGCTTTTACTTTTTCGGCAGTATGGCATGGTGCTAAATCTTGCTGAAACACTCCGTTGCCTTCTGGGAACAGGTCCTGAAGTTGTGTGATGACTCTTGTTTGCAGAATGTTGATGTATTCATCACTTCTTAGCATACCATTCACTGGAACCAATGATCCAGGGCCTTTAGAAGTAAAGTTACCCCAAAACTTTTTTTTTATGCTTAACAGATTGCTGGTGGTGCGCTGGTGACGTTTTTTCATTAGCTGCTTTTCTAACGGCACTTTTTGTCCTTGAACAAAAAAATGTGGTCTCATCGGAAAACATTACATTTTTCCAGTCTTCTATTGTCCAGTTTGCATGTGCTTTGGCCCACGCTAGCCTTTTTTTGCACATTGCGGTGGTTAAAAGCTGTTTTTAATTGGTCGGCGAGCTTTTCGTCCAGCTGCAAGTAGTCTGCGTCAAACTGTTGTCACATGAACATCTGTTCCACTAGCTGCTAACTCTCGGTTCAAATCGACAGCAGAAAGTGTAGGGTTAATTTTACTTTTTCTCACCAACATCAAATCTTGTGACGAAGTAGTTTTCTTTTTTCAGCCACAACTTCCCTTTCTTTGTGGTGAAACCAAACCAGTTTCTTTGAACTGCTTTACAAGAGCATTCACAGTTCCTAGGCCTACACCAAACTCAATAGCTATTTGACCCTGTGTCATATTGGTGTGCTCAGAAAGAGCAACAATCTTGGAGCGTTTTCTCGGAGTTATATCCATTACTACAAATGCACTACACTACACTACACTACACTACACAAAGTATAGAAACTTTAAAATTCTAATTTCAGAAGAAGCAATAACAAAACTTACTCAAAGTATTTTATTCACAACACAATAAACTCAAAACTCCAAGAACATAACCTCAACTACTAAACAACATGAAGACAACTAAGAGAATGTGTTTTGGTTAAACAGTGTTACCACCATGAACAAATAAACTGAAATTTCCCTGCATTAAACAGATATGTCCCTGTGCTCGGATTAATTTGCACGCTACTGAAAGTTGCAAAATTCTTACAGATGTGCAATACCCTAACTACATTTCTTGTAAATAATACATTGTTACAGCTGATGCTGAGAGCAGAAGCTCTATGCTTCAAAGCGAGTGATAAATTAAACTCTACATAATTCAACCATTATGACCATTGTGTTCTTTACTGATTTCATGATCAAACTTGATTGTCATCTACCCAGTGCAGGAAGCAGATGGCAAATATATTGTCTACTTTGTCAGTCACTTCAGTGGTCAGCCAATGATGCTGCCAGTTTCATGTTGCAAGAAGCACATCTGTGTAAACTGAAGCAAGGCAAATTTAGTCACTCAGCAGTGGTCCCAGTGGAAGCAAAAAAATCAGGGTAGCTAATTTATTGAAATCCCTTGCTAATTGATCTATAACAGAGAACACCCTTTCACTAGTACATTGGCATAGATGATCTTTCTACATTTTAAAATTGTCCTTTTCTTTAAGAAGGAGAAGCTCAAGTTGACGCTTGGCATTTGACAATCCTGCAAATTACTCTGTATGTATAACAAAGAGCCATCAGCCCTTGACCTGTGGAGATGAGAGCTGTGCCTGCATGTGGCAGACAGTGTTCAGTCAGTTTTTCGGGGGGATGAAAGGGTGTTGTGAACCTGACAGAAACCAGGACCAATAGATTCCCTTCCTAGGAGGGCTCACATATGCAAATGGACTGTTTAAAGTAGATAGCTATTTATCCATGCTGTCTGTGCTATATGGCATTTCCTCAGCCCATTCCAGCAGAATGGTTAACTAATACAGAGCATTACAGTTCCTTAATTAGGGGTCAAGAAAGTGAATAGTGTAAGAAAAGGACATCACACTCTAGTCTATATACTGGCAGTTCAGAACAGCTTCTATAGACAGACGCTTTTAGCGCCATGGCGAGTTGATTAATAACTCAGATGAACTGAAGAGTAATCAAACACTCCCACCATAATCCAAACTGGTTCTTGTGGGAAAACCACATAACCACATCTTTCACTGACATGAAGGACCAACATGAGCTCTCAAATCTCAAATACTTTTGAGACCAATGACAAAAGTGACACCAGTCACTTTTCCTTCCAGCTTTCAGGCAGTATAGGCAGTTTCTTGGACTTTTGGATCATTACATGTTTACTGTTTTCTATAAGCAGGGAATATAACACAGGCTGAGGTAGGAAGTGAACAGCCACAGCAGAATATCGATTGCTGGAACTGAGAGATTCAACAATGATTGGCACTGATATCATATGATAGGGGCAGGGATTTTTCTCTTGTTTTGATGATGAAGAACCAATGCTAGCTGTCTGTCTAAATAAAATAGTGAATCTGCTGAAAGGAAGACCTTCCTGGATTGAGGCAGAGACACCTCAGTGAATGATGAACTCCTTTTCAATGTAGTTGATACCTAACTAGAAATAACTAACACATAAAGCAAGGTTTATGTCAAAAAATAAAAGCAACTCTACAGTAAACTACAAGATCTTATTAAGTAAATGTGTATCAATCTTATTAAGCAATATTTCAGTATACTGGTTCTGGTTTTTTATAATTTGTTTAGTGTTGACTGGTACATTCAACACTAACACTTTACATTTAACTTGAAATATTTATAAATTAACCCATTAACATGCCCACACATTAGGTACCAAGCTCAAAAGACTTTGTCTGTTTAAAGTCTCTTATTAGTAACAGTATTACTGAGTAACCATAATATGCTCTCATTGATATGCTGTTGTAGTTGCTGTTGATGGCTTTGAGCAAATCATTTAAGTTTAATAATCAACCCATCTAGTTTCAGATAACATTATTCCAAACATATCACAGAAGTTTTACTATAACTGGAAGTTCTTTGTTCTGAAAACATTTAGTTAACTTGGTATTATTTTGTTTAGTATTACCCCATAGCTGGTTGCCATAAGTCAAACCAAATTAAAAAAAAATTTATGGAGTGCTAACTTACTATGTAATTCATATGTTACGATGGTCTACTCGATCGTCGTAGGTACAGTGGAAACAAAATAAGTACAAGACACCAATTAAGTCACTAATCACACCTTTAATTGTTACAGTAAAACAGTTCGTAATTAACAACACAGTCTCTACAACAAGTCAAATGAAAATTGTTCACACGCAATAAAATGTCCACTAATATTAAAACTCAATTGTATTACAATTATACCGTCCGATTATAAAACGCAACACTTCACTAATAACTAGTTGAACGTACACAGTAATAACTCGAACCGCTCTGGAAATATATCGCACTAATACTCTCGAACCGCACAGTCAAAAATTCGCCTAATACTAAACTGAACGTCGTTGAGTACCGGTATTTATAGCCAGTCGAATATCTAGACGATTCCTAATTGCGTCGTAGTGTGCGTATGAACTACGTAATTAACTGCGGCCTTGACACAGTCCGAGCGCCATAGCGAAGCCCGATACAGTCGAGACGATTCTCGCAAAATGCGTCTACTATCACGTACGCCACACGCTTACATTCTGGATCTCTCTGGAACGTTCGATAAACACGTAGATTGTTCTGTGACGTCGTAACACTGCCTCCTCCTTAAGCATGTTCGTCCCGAACTGGCAAACCGTCTCTAATGTTGTACTTAGCCAGGCGATCTAGGTGGACGACCTTGAACTTTCGCTGTCCTTCCTGTTGAATCCGATAAACAACATCGTTAATTCTTTTTTTCACAGTGTAGGGTCCTTCCCAGTTAGACTGAAACTTAGGTGAGCGACCACGACGGCGCTTTGGATTGAACAACCAGACCTGATCTCCTTCTTGGAAACCCACACTATTGCTGCGAATGTCATACCGAGTTTTCATTTTATCACTGGCAATCTTCAGCCGTCCTCTTACCAAGCGATTCATTTCTCGCAGTTGGTTTTCTAATTGCGAGGAATAGTTCTGCGGCTCTTGGGACTGAGTCTCAGGTGATCCGAACATTAAGTCCCCAGGAAGACGAATCTCCCGCCCAAACACCAATTTTACTGGAGTCATGCCGGTTGTGTCGTGTACTGATGATCTATACGCCATGAGGAATAGTGGCATACGTTGGTCCCAGTCTGTTTGGTTCTCGTCAACAACCTTCGAAAGATGCTGTTCAAGTGTCCCATTGAATCTCTCAACCATCCCGTCCGACTGAGGATGCAGAGGCGTTGTCCTGGTCTTTCGAATTCCGAGTAGACGGCATAATTCTTTAAACACTCCTGATTCGAAATTTCTCCCTTGATCCGTATGGATTTCCATAGGGGCTCCATAACGGCAACAGAAGTTGTGAACTAACTGCTTTGCCACAGTGGTAACCTCCTGATTTGAAATTGCGTAGGTTTCCACCCACTTAGTAAAGTAGTCACCCACAACCATGATGTACCGGTTTCCATCGTCAGTAACTGGGAATGGTCCAGCAATGTCTATGGCAATCCTCTCGAAAGGTAGTCCAACGTTATACTGTCTCATTTTTCCTCTGATTCTGGTTTGTGGTTGCTTGCAGCACATATTTCACACGTCCGAACCCATTCCTCTACGTCGTGGCGAAGATGAAGCCAATAGAATCGCTTCCGTATTTTGTCAAGGGTTTTGTTAACGCCAAGATGGCCTCCAGATGTTCCATCTTGCATCTCCTTCAAAACAGACTGCACTTTACTTCGGGGAACTACCAACTGCATGACCACGTCTCGTCCGTCTACACTTTCCCAAGCCCTTTTCAGCAATCCGTTTTCTAAGGTGAGAGATTCCCATTGTGCCCAGTAGCCCTTCAGCACTTCGGAACATGGCAGATATCTTGCCAATCTGGGCGGCGACTTCCTCTTTTGCTGCCAAGATCGGTCCAATGTCTTCATCAGTCATCTGTTCTTGTCGACAGTCTTGTGATGTCCAGCGGTCAGCCAGGAAATCCACTGTGATGGCTTGAACATGTTCGGTTGAGTTTTGTTCTTCTTTTCTGTGGCAATGTCGGCAGTCTTCCGGGCACGGTCTTCGTGATAAGCCATCTGCATTACCATGCAGGCGCCCCCGCCGATGTTGTACCTTGAAGTTGTACTCTTGCAGACGTTCAAGCCACCTTGCCAACTGACCTTCCGGACTTTTAAATCTTAAGAGCCATGCAAGCGCGGCATGGTCGGTACGTAGTGAAAACTCTCTTCCATAGAGGTATTTATGGAAGTGCTCCAACACTCGGACGATTGCCAGCAACTCTCTCCTTGTGACGCAATAATTTCTCTCCGGTTTAGAAAGTGTCTTGCTGTAATACGCTATTACTCGTTCTTCACCATTTTGCACTTGAGACAAAACTGCTCCTAGACCAGTATTGCTTGCGTCTGTGTCTACGATGTACTTCCCTTCGGAAGCTGGAAACGCGAGAATTGGCTGCGAACATAATGCAATCTTCAACGTTCTAAATGCTTGGTCACACTCTCCCGACCACTGGAAGTTTCGTTTATTTTCCGTTACCTCATGTAGTGGTGAGAACTAGCACTATTTCTTAGCAATAGTAGCGAAGCCTTTCACAAAACGTCGGTAATATGAGCATAACCCCAGGAAACTCCGAACTTCGTGTTTACTTTTCGGAACTGGCCAGTCTCTTACGGTGTCTACTTTATTAGGATCCATGCTAACACCCGCTGGCGAAACCAGATGGCCCAGATATTGTACTTCCTTCTGGAATAGAGAACACTTCTTCGGGCTCAGCTTCAGTTGTGCACCGTGAATTCTAGTTAGAACTTCCTTAAGGTTTTCCAAATGGTCTTCGAAAGTCTTCCCGATCACTATTACATCGTCTAAGTAAACAAGGCAAGTTTTCCACGTCAGGCCTCGGAGTATCAGGTCCATCACTCTCTCAAATGTTGCCGGTGCATTACAGAGTCCAAATGGCATGACGTTAAATTGGAATAAGCCACTTGGGGTCGAGAAAGCGGTCTTTTCCTTGTCTTCTTGATGAAGACCCACTTGCCAATATCCACTCTTCAGGTCCAATGTGGAAAACCACTGTGCTCCGGACAACGTGTCGAGTGTATCGTCGACGCGAGGTAATGGATAGCAGTCTTTCTTTGTACCGTCATTTAACCTCCGGTAGTCTACGCAGAAACGCAATCCACCATCCTTCTTCGCTACCAGCACTACAGGAGAAGACCAAGCACTTGACGAAGGTTCGATTACTCCCTCTGTCAACATGTCCTGTACTAACTGAGACATTTCCTCTTGTTTAGATAATGTAGGCCTTCGAGGAGGTTGGCGTATCGGTGTTGTGTCCCCGGTATTGATGCGATGTTGCACAAGAGATGTTCTTCCCAGTGACTGTCCCCGAATTGCAAAACAATCTTTGAATTTGTGTAAAAACTGTCTAAGTTCTTTTACCTCACCACTTGAGAGGTCGTTAGAAGATCTGTTCAATAATTCTTGCAGTTACTCTGGTAATTTGGAATTATCCGAAGCACTGGATCTTCGTTGCGTTATTCCGGCTACCCAGGCCACAGGAGTCAATTTGCCTAGGAGCGTATTGCTTTGTAAAGTGATAGCTTGATCCAAAATATTCGCCACTCTAATAGGTACATTTCCGGTTTCGTCAGGTTTTACTAAACTTCTGGCAATTAGTATGCCCGGTGTGCTGACTACCTGGTGTTAGAATATAGAGCACTGGTTGCCCCTAGTATCTACATCGGTTCTAACCATGATGATCTTTTCGGAGTTTGGCGGAACAGTTACGGCCACTTGATTTATGACGTCCATCGATTTTTCTGTTGTCGACATTGTTGATAGCATTACCTCTTCGCCTCCGATTCTCAAGACATTGTTTCTGAGGTCAACTATGAATCCGTATGCGTTCATAACGTCCACACCAAGAATTGCTTCATCCACAATGTCTGCGACAAGTACTTGATGATTAAACTCAAGTCGACCGAGGCGTAGGTGTATCTCCACTTTTCCATACACTTTTACAGGCCGTCCAGTAGCTGTTCGCAAGCTGCAAGAGCACCAGATTGGCTTGAGATCTTTCACCACGTCGGGCCGCACAATAGAAACTGTTGCGCCTGTGTCAACTGTAATCGAGGTTGGCCTTTCTTGAAGAAATCCGGTAACTACCAAGCTCCCGCTGTTTTTCTGAAGTGTAGAAATTGCGTATTGTCTAGGGGCTTCGTTCCTCCAGTTAGTCAGCACACGCCCCGTTGTACCGACTACTGCTCGTTTCCCTGCAGCTGAATTCTAACCCGACAATCTCGTTGTAGATGTCCAGGTTTCCCACATCTATAACACTTCGGTCTTCCATCCTTTCTTATTTTATTCTGTGGCGCCGACCGTCGAGTCTCTGTTCCTCGTTCTTCTTCCTCATCGTCTGTGCCGTCGCGATCTTTTAGCACGCGCACTTTATGACTTGTCCAACCAGACGCTGATTTGGCGGCCTCAAATTGCAAAGCATGTACCAGGGCGTCCGTACTGTTCTGGTGTCTTGCCATTCGTAACACTTGCTGTAGTTCGTTATCTCGAGCACCGGCAGTAAATGTCTGCATCGCAAAACTCGTTCGGAAATCTTCTGGCGCTTCAGGATAGGCCAGTCTAATTAGTCTATCGATACTTGCTTCAAATTCTTGAAGACTCTCCCCGGAATGCTGTCGCCTTGCTCTCAACTGGGTACAGTACACGTCTCGCAAATGTTTATCACCATACCGTAATTCTAGAGCTTTTATCAACTCGGCATAGATTTTCTGGCTGCCAGGTGGCACTTTCTGTAGTAGTTCTGCCGCGGGTCCTTTTAATGCGAGAACGAGTGAGACTGCCTTGTCTTTCTCTGTCCAATTATTTGCGCATGCAGCAGCTTCAAATTGGCGGAGATACGTTGCTTCCGTCAAAGGTTGGAGCTTTGACATGAACTGTCCCTACTGCAGGCAAAGTTACTTTCTCTATTGACTTATTTTCTGCGTCATTTTCTGTCTTTATCATTGGTACAGTCTGTTCACAAAGTTGTTTTGGTTGTAATTTCAGACACTGCTCGACTTCATTTTTAATCTGCTCTCTTATATTTGTAATCGAGTCTTCTACTGCACATATTTTTGTTGACATAGTTTCTTCCACAGTCAAGATAGATTTTTCTACTTCAGCTATTTTTATTGCATTGATTCTTGTACCTCCGATATTTTAGTAACTTGCTTATTAAGCTCACCTCGTAGGAGATCCAACTCTGCAGCGGTTTTCTTGTGTCTGCTTTTGCTGCTGTATTAACTCCTTGATGTCTTCTGTTTACGTCGTTCCTCTGTTTCTTCCTTTTCTTGTCTTCGGTCTTCTTTTTGTCTTTCTTCTGTTTCTAACATTAGTGCTTTCTGACGTTCCTCAGCCTCTTCTCTTTCCTGTCTTCGTTCTTCTTTTTGTCGTCTTTCTGCTTCTTCCTGTGCCTGCCGCAGCAGTGTTTGTAAAACTTCCATCATCTGACTGGGATCCATGTTTACCGATTAATTACGAATCACACTCGTCTTGTACAAAGTATCCACTGTTTCCACTGTTAACCGTTCTATCCCAGTTCTGACACCACTGTTACGACGGTCTACTCGATCGTCGTAGGTACAATGGAAACAAAATTAGTACAAGACACCAACTACTCACACCTTTAAATTGTTACAGTAAAACAGTTCGTAATTAACAACACAGTCTCTACAACAAATCAAATGAAAATTGTTCACACGCAATAAAATGTCCACTAATATTAAAACTCAATTGTATTACAATTATACCGTCCGATTATAAAACGCAACACTTCACTAACAACTAGTTGAACGTACACAGTAATAACTCGAACCGCTCTGGAAATATATCGCACTAATACTCTCGAACCGCACAGTCAAAAATTCGCCTAATAGTAAACTGAACGTCGTTGAGTACCGGTATTTATAGCCAGTCGAATATCTAGACGATTCCTAATTGCGTCGTAGTGTGCGTATGAACTACGTAATTAATTGCGGCCTTGACACAGTCCGAGCGCCATAGCGAAGCCCGACACAGTCGAGACGATTCTCGCAAAATGCGTCTACAATCACGTACGCCACACGCTTACATTCTGGATCTCTCTGGAACGTTCGATAAACACGTAGATTGTTCTGTGACGTCTTAACAATATTTACTGTAACAGCTAACAAATCTTTCTTAGTATGATTATACTTCTTGTTTTTACTTCCATGTTCCATAAGGAAATGGAAGTATGGTGATGGCAAAAAAAATCGTGGTCGAGATTATTGCAGATTCTGATTGTACTACCCTCAAAACATGAAAAAAGTCATTTTTCGAAAAGTGTCTGTGTGTGTGTCTGTAGATTTTTTTCTATGGCAAACGATAACAGCCGCAAATTCAAACAGAATCAAATACTTTTTTGCATACAGCCCTGAATTGTAGAGTTCTCAAGAGTTATTGTTTTTGGTGGAGATCGGTAAAGGGAAAGGGGTAGTTTACCTGCAACATTTTATGTTTTAACAAGGGTATTTTCTATGGCAAACGATAACAGCCGCAAATTCAAACAGAATCAAATAATGTTTTGCATACATCCCTGAATTGTAGAGAACTCAAGGCCTGTTGATTTCGGTGAAGATCGGTTAAGGGAAAGGGGTAGTTTACCTGCAACATTTATGTTGTAACAAGAGAATTTTTTCATGACGAACGATAACTGCCGTAAATTCAAACAGAATTAAATAATTTTTTATATATGTGCCTGAGTTGTAGAAGACTCAAGGCCTATTGATTTTGGTGAAGATCGGTTACGGGGAAAGGGCAGTTTACCAGAAACATTTTTTGTTGTAACAAGAGTAAAGTACTTAATTTTGATAAATAAAGTATCCTGATAAGAAGATCTTAATAATCCACTGTAGAAACGTAGATGAAATATCTATAAATGAAGAGGCTAGTTGAACGGGGTGGGGGTAATTTTCTACAAATGAAAATTATAGTTGAAGGGGGAGGAGATAATTTTTATATGTGTACTACGTTATCGGCAACAAAGTAGTAGTTTGTTGTTAAAATTCCTTCCCAGGCTGTTTGGCCGTAGTCCAATGTTTTCTGCAAAACCAGACGTTTAGGCAGTGCCGTCGACTGCCATCATCAGTGAAAATCGAGTGCGATAACGTGAGGTGGTATACGTTAGTGACCACAGTACTGTGGTTAAGACTGAAGCAATAAGTGGAAAGAAGTAGTTTCTATGGAAACATTTCATTTTGTAAATGATTTTAAATATAAATCTTAGAACATGGAAGTCATGTATGGTTCTCCATACCGATATTTTTTTTAACTTTCTCTTTCCAACAAAGTTTGAATTCCATTGTAATGCCAAGCTATTTTGTTATGTCCAAATGCAGAAGCAACATTAACCCCAATACACAACAAAAATACAATGTTGAATCCTTTTGTTCGTGAGATCAATATACATCAATTTCATTTTAATTTCATGCATTAAATTTTGGTTCAGGTAATGACATGATTTACTGCTTCTGCTTTTAGTTTTATAGTTGGCTGTTTTCCCTGTAGATAACATCGCAGTGTTATCTACAAGTGTGCCAATAGTGCTGCTAGATAGTGTCAAAGGTGAATTGAAAAGTTTGGCTTATTGCAGAGGGCATCATCATTTTGGAATGAACCAGGCTAACTGGAATCTTATCTAGCATTTTATAATTAGCCTAATAATTTTTCAGCTTATTGTAATAAGCTATTAAAACAAATTAGAAAATGTACAATAGTATGCTCATATAGGCTCAATAGCTCCATCCAGGCGTATTGCAATGAGCCTTCTCCAATGCAGGAGTATTGAAAACAGCAGTGCGACTGAGTCATCACAAACCTGTTGAAACATGGTTGGTCATAAACAACAGAAAGGAGTTCCGCTCCACCCTTCATCTTCTAAACTCCTCAGCAACAATTTAATTGTCTCGACAGGAATTTGCATTTGATATAACGTTTCCTTTCGTACATCTTCCATTTTTATTTCATCTTATTGTGTGTGGTCATTGTAATAGAACAACTTAAAAAAATGGATGTTGCTTCAGGAACTCCAATTCTTAAAAATGCAGGTCCAAGACAGAAATTCAAGATAGGAACTCCAACTGTGCAAGACAGTAATCCAGGTGGAATTGACTCTCAAGACAAACTTCATAATATGAAAGTAAACTTTAATTAAAAAATGAAAGAATACAGTAGCAATAGTGATGGAATGGTTAAAAACCATGGCCTATTGTAACCATACAAACCCTCATCCATGAAATTTTAGATTCAAATAATCCTGACAAAAAGAAGACTAATAGGCGATATAGGGTAACTAGAAAATATGACACAATGGAGGTAGGCAAAAAGAGAATTCAATTAAAAAAAGGAAAAGCAGTAACAATCCTGTTGTAGTAATAATTCCTGTTGAAAAACATTTTGACACGCTTCCTCAGTAACACCGCACCACTGGACATGGTGGAAGAGACAAAATGCTGTTTGCTTTGAAAAATAAATTTTATATTCCTAAGCCAGTTATCAGGATTTCTGTATCACTTTGTAGATTGTGTAATACAAAGAATTCTCAACAACAACAACGTAATATCATTGTACAACTAATTACTACAAAAGATTATAATCTTTGAGGTAAAGTTGGTTTGGTTGATTGTCAAATCAGCTCCCTGTGGAGGCTACAAATGCTTAATGAACTACCACGGACATGTAACAAAATTTTGTGTTCTTTGTCCTTTGAAAACAAAAGATGCTGCTGAAGTTGTATTTGAATTGCTGAATGTATTTTTAGACTTCGGTGCACCTCACATTTTTCAGAGCAACGACAGCCATGAATTGTCATCCAGGAACATTCACTTATGTGGCTGGATTGCAAAACAGTACATGGAAGACCACAGGGGAGTGAAGTGCACTGCAATCAAGATATTGAAAATATGCGCAAGATAAAATGTTATGTGCTTGGAAGTACAGATTGAGTAATAGGATGCCATTTTGTGCAGTGGCAAAAAAACTCAAAACATAGAGTCATAGGATGAAGTCCATACACAGCACTTTTTCGAACAGAACCAAAATTAGGATTTAATCAACGAATATTCCTGCAACAATATTAGGAACACTTGGCAGCAAAGAAGTTTTGGAACGGTTTAGAGAGAGCTGCACAGAAAGAGAAACCACAAAGGAAAGAGAAGACAATCAAGTCACTAACTTGAAGAAAGAGATGTGTCCTGTTTGTTCAAGCAATATGAACAAAACAACATGCTCTTCATGCTCTATGAGGATTCACATAACTTGTTGCCAAAGTGTTGGCTCAACCTCTGAGGAGATTAATCCTGTTTATAGTTCTACAAGACACAAGAAAAAATAAGGGAGTAACATCAAATAGCACATGAAGGCCAGAAAAGAGTAACAGAAAAAGATAATTGAAACTACTGGAAAAACTGAAACCAATTTCAGTTAGAAATTTTATGAAATGTTCAGAAGATAAGCCATGGGCCTTTAGACTCCTGAAATTTAATTGGGAAAATTCTTAATGTGAAAAACGATCTTTACCAGATATGAACAAAAAGTGGAATTATTAAGAAATGGTTTGCTAGATGTGACTTCCAAATTTCTGGTGCAAATATCCTTGATGACATCCCAGAAATATATATATATATTTTTTCATGAAGTTGTGGCAAATGAATTGAAGTTTGGGGGCCAGGGGCATAGCAGTTTATTGTGTTACAGTGTCAAACAAAAAAATGAGTCTGTAAAAAGTCTGTAACAAAATTAACTGTACTCATCAAAGTGTCACAGGAGTTCACCTTGTGGAAACATATTAAAAAATTGGTGTGCAAGATATGAGCTACAGATTACAACTACACATCTACTGGTAACTATAACAATTCATAGTCTAATGGTTACTCTAATTTGCTTTCCATTGACAATTTTCTCTTTTTTGAAATTACCAAACAGTTAATATTGGTTAGTGTGTAGAATGTAAACTGATTTTTTTTAATTGAACTAATTATTATTTTTAATTATTTTTTAAATGAACAATTGTTTTATGTCATAAATAATAATTAATTATACTGTATCATCATTTTTTATTAATAATAATTACTTAAACCAATAAAGAATAATAATTATTACTTTTTATGCAATTTTTATGTTACCTTTTCTCAATTCATAAATAATTACCTAATAACCGATAACAAATAACTAATTTAAAAGTTCACTGAACTAATCTTTGAAACAAAAAACTCTTATTATATGTACACTTTTTAATCAGCCTTCAGTATCTTGGGCGTATTGCAATAAGCCTGGATGAAACCAGGCTGATTGTGCAAACAATTGCTCATTTTCTAATTAGCCTAAAGCTGTAACACCTCATTACAATAAGCCAAAAATTATCAGACTGATTAGAAAATGCTAGATAAGATTCAAATTAGCCTGACTCATTGCAAAATTGGAGCGATCATAGCGTAGTGGCTAGCATGTGGCACAGCTACAGTGTTGGATCGGGTTCGATTCCCAACAGGGTGATCTGATTTAGATACGACTGTTCCTCCTCACAAAGTGATGACAGACTAGCAAGAGATACCCTGCCTAATATAAGCCCTCCCCAACTATGCCATTTGGATCCGGCACCAAACTATAGGTCCTATATACCTGTGAGAGAATCTGTAATACACACACCACTGGTATATGCAGGAAGGGCTCAAACCAGTTGAAAGACTGATGACTCAAGAAGAGAAGAAGACTGCAAAATGAGGGCATCCTTTGCAAAAAGCCTGATTTTCCAATTTGGCTACGACACATTTATCACTTGTAATTAGGTGATAGACAATACATTGCATTGCTAATACAAGATGTTGAATTATTCTAAGAAACTATTACTCACAAAATTAAAACTTTTATAAATTATAACAGTTTAGTTAAAATAACATGCCATGCTGACTACTAAATCTGTTACATTTCTTAATAACACATGACACAAAAATAATACTTCTTGTTTTCACTTCAGGGATTAAGTACCCTGCCTGTTCCAAGATACTTTTTTTTGGCTATTCAACATATCATTTTCTTGTGGCAAAACCTTACTTTATACTCTTAATTATACCTCATATCACATGTCAGCCACGTGACAAGACTGATTTCCCCAATTTGAAAAATATATTCCCAGCCATTTTATATTTAAATATTAAAACAAAGATTTTTCTAAATACAACATAAATTAACAATAATTATTATTCATTGTTTAAGTGTTCATGTTATTAAAAAAGAAATAATCATATAAAATATGTATAATAAAAATACAAAACTCACAGACAGTGTAAGCTTGTCCTTATTGTAATTACTGAGTTGCCGTTGCAAATCTGCTACTTGCTTTTTAGCTTCTTCTAATGGTTTTACAAGTTGCTTGTTTTCTGCACTTACTTGTTTTACTTTTTTCTCCATATGTTCTTCTTCCTGTTTCATTGCAGTCATTTGCTCCTATACAACAATTCATATTACAAATTTAATTAAGAAAGTTGTGTTAGTGGTTATAATCACAAACAGATTTATCACTGTTGTACACCACTATAATTTTTCTATAGTGGAGTGCAACAGTGATAAATCTGTTTGCAATTCATATTACTTTCAACCACTCAAGGTGCTGACATATTAAAACCACATTAACAACAACTGCACATTCACTACGTTTTTGTTCGTGTGATGCAAATGAAAGCTGAAAATTTAAGCTGTCTATGCAGGGCTGGCCCAAACCTTTAGGTCTGACCGGGTCGAGACACAATTTTGCGCCACCCCCAAAAATTGTGATGCTTACTTTCTTATCAGTACTAATTTAATAACATTATACTTTAAAAGTTTTATCATGACTATTTTATACTAGTGGCGGCAGTTAAGCCCTACACATAAAAAACCTATTCTGTAGGTCTACATGAATTTATTTAAAAAATTTAAAGTTTATACTATATACCGCTTGTGTCAAATAATACCGCTTTATGAAGATTTTGATTGTCTTATTATGTACGAAACAGTAGCATTCATTGATAATAGAGTTAAATGTTTAACCTGTTTGAGAGAACAACTTCATTTATTAACAATCATAAAGGAAAGAAAAACTTATTTTGGCGCCGTCTAAAAATCTGTGCCCGGGCCACGGCCCGGTTGGCCTGTCCTTAAGGCAGGCCCTGTGTCTATGAAAAACTTCTAACAATCTAATTAGCAGACCTTTTTGTTTATGTTTTTAATTAATTATGATGGAAATGTAAGAGAAGCAATTATAGATTCTAATATTTTGGAAGTTATTAATACTTATTAAATTAGTAAATACATGAATAAAATTTTTAAGACTTACTTTAAGGCTAGAAATAAGAGCCAAATTGTTTACTGTTATATCATTATAATATGATTTCAATTCTGCGAAAGCTTGTTGATGTTTAGCAATAAGCTGTGAGATCTGGGTGTTTTTCCTTTCTTCTATTTCTGTGATTTCCATTTTGTGTTTAAGGTTTAAGTTGTTTCTTAGTTCTGTTAATAGCCTATCTATTTTCTTTTCAAATACTTCACATTTACGAGCATATTCTTCACGTAGTTTACTAAGTTGTTCACTGTGCTTCTGTTAACACAAAACACGATAAATACATTTACAAAATCATACACTATATATAAATTGACTTCTTCCTACAAAATATTTTTTCTTCAGCATGAGTAAGGAGATGCAAAATAATACTCCATAATTATAAAGTCTAGGAAAAACCAAATAGCTTGTGTGATATAGTTCTTAGACAACTGTTATATCCAGATTGATGGGATATGAATAATTCTTTAATTTTTTTAATCAGTTAATAAATTGATTTTTTAATATATGGCACCTGGCTACTAATCTATAGGTCCTGGGTTCGATTCCCGGGCCCGCACCATAAAATCAAGGTGCGTTTTTCAGCCCCCAGGTCGACTCAGGCTGTTGAAAATGAGTACCTGGGATAACATCCTGGGAATAAATAATGGGTGGCTGAAGCGTAGTGCTGGCCACACTGCCTTCCTTGTATGTCGTTCGGCTCACATAAGGCAGCCTACCCTGCCTGACTCCTAAGCTGCTTCGGTGGTACACATGGGAGCCACTATTATTATTGTTAATTGTAATAAATTATGTTACAAAGCATAGTGACAGAAATAATTTTCATAACAACTGTTAAATTTAACGTGAAAATTAAACAAGATTTGTAGTTGAAAGGAATTCATAATTCCTTATGAAAGTAGACTGAGGCATGCAATGAGGATAATTCTACAATTTCCATCATGTAAATGTAGTTTGAAATATTTGTTAACATCTTTAACAGAAAAATATTCCTACTGAGGGATTTGTAATGATCAACAGGTCTGTAGTACCAGCAAACAGAAAACATCTCTGTAAATTTTATCTCACTTAAAAAAGATTATTGAAGAAAAATCAAATTCATAAAAGCAGAACTGAAAACAGAGATCTCTAAAATTAACATCCCATTATTTCAAAGTCTATAAACCTTGATATTCATACAGATAAATTCTCACTGTATATGATTTACTGCCAGTGACTGTTGACGAAAGGAATTTGTAAGTATAGATATATCTATACAACTGACCCAAAGTCAAATATATATGTAGACAATTATTCTCTACAAATTTATCTCTTTCAGTTTAGACTGGTAGGTAATTTCAAAGACTATGAGCAGAAAATAACTTTTCATTGTATTTCAAATGTATAAATGTGACGATTGAAATTGAACACTGACTTCGAGATGCACAGTGGACAAACACCTCATTTTGAGGCTAATAAAATTTTCATTCATTTCGCACATGCACACAACAGTCTTGTACAGTGTTTCGTAGTGTGAACATTGGCTGCAACAGACTGGCAAGAACAATGGAAGCATGTGTGACACAGAGAGAGTTAGTGTAGAAGTAAGACAGCAAACTACAATTTACAATTGTCTCCCCTCACTCCTCTATAGGCAACTTAGCTATACTTTTAAGTGGGGGTGATTCATTCACTGGGTCAGCACAGCTCAGCGACCAAGAAAGGTTGTCACATTTGTATAATAACTAATATCTGTCTATATCATTTTTCTATCAGTGTTACAACAGTATGTTTTATTTTGAACAGAGACATAACATAAATACTTGTTAAAGAGATCTTGCACCAAACAGAAATCATCAAAATCTGAAATAGCATTGTTACCATGTGGATGGCCTTCATTTCTTCTTCATGAGCAAACTTCTCTTCAATGAGTTGTTTTTTCAGAGCCTTCTTATCCTTCAGTAGTTCAACTTCTTGTTCAGAATAGTCATTTTCAGCCATTTTCAGTGTCACCATATTCTCTGCCTATGGATAAAAATAAATATCTAAAACATTACAATTATCACAAAAATGTTATGAGTTTATAGGACACAAAATAGTTTTTCTACAGGTCAGCAAATTATAACCAGTTATAATTATACTAGCATTGTTAAGATACTGCTCCACAATATTAGATGTATATAAAACAAAAATGTTCTAATCAAAACTACGGTTGTATAAAAACTTGTGTGTGTGTGTGTGTGTGTGTGTGTGTGTGTGTGTGTGTGTGTGTGTGTGTGTGTGTGTGTGTGTGTGTGTGTGTGTGTGTGTGTGTGTGTGTGTGTGTGTGTGTGTGTGTGTGTGTGTGTGTGTGTGTGTGTGTGTGTGTGTGTGTGTGTGTGTGTGTGTGTGTGTGTGTGTGTGTGTGTGTGTGTGTGTGTGTGTGTGTGTGTGTGTGTGTGTGTGTGTGTGTGTGTGTGTGTGTGTGTGTGTGTGTGTGTGTGTGTGTGTGTGTGTGTGTGTGTGTGTGTGTGTGTGTGTGTGTGTGTGTGTGTGTGTGTGTGTGTGTGTGTGTGTGTGTGTTAATAATTGTAAGATATAGCATGTTGCCACCAAACCAAAGCTGTATTCAAAATATTATAAATTTAACAATTTGATGTGAAGACGGTACAGAGGACTTCGATGTAGATGGTTAATGTTTACTTCCGATTCATATCAAACTATGTGATATGTCTTAGCAAAATCCAAACAGATAGGACAAAATTGTCTACTAATATCCAGTATTAATTCGTTAAGCTTAAAATTTAATTCTTTAATAAGCTTACTGAATTATACTTGACCTTAACCTTTGCCAACAGGAGCATACACTTCAACATATTTATTTATTTGACTTATTTATATGTCAAACATATTTATTAAAATCTAATCTTGTTAAAATGTTCCAAATTATGATTAAAATTAACTCCCGGGCTGTTTGGCCGTGGTCTAAAGTTTGTGACAAAACCAGACGTTTTGGCAGTGCCACTGACTACCATCTTCAATGGAAATGAGTCAACGCTAATGTGGGATGATATACGTTAGGACCACAGTACATTTTAGTTTTTAGGTTAAGGCTCTGGTTCACAGTACTGTGGTCCTAACGTATATCATCCCATGTTAGCGTTGACTCATTTCCACTAAAGATGGCAGTCAGTGGCACTGCCAAAATGTCTGGTTTTGTCACAAACTTTGGACTATGGCCAAACAGCCAAGGAGTTAATTTTAATCAAAATGACACTAGCCTTCGTACAAAATTTCTCCAAATTATATTTAAATTTTATTATAGTATGTACTATTATGTACACAGAAGGTGAATAATTAAACTAACTGTTTAATTAAGTAACTGAAATAATCAAATTAAGAAAATGATAATGAATACAAAAATTCTTATTTTAAATGCTTAAAATCTTCAATGGTGTTGTTGGTTTTGTGGTTGGTTGTTTGGTGGTGTTGTTGTGCAGCAGTACAATTTGGGGAGAGGAACCTATGCAAATAAAATTCAGGGAAGGATCTTTTGTCTATTGTATACCCCTAATTGTATACTTATTAATTCTTGTACTTATTAATCATATACAATTATCCTCTTATAATGTTCTGTTAAGGTTCATATTACATTGCTAGAAATTAGTATAATATTCTCTAACACATAAATACAGTATAGTCTAAAATTTAATGTTTATTCTAATATATTATACTACTTAAGTATACTGTTGTCTAAAATTAAGCCACAATTGACTTGAAAACAAAGACAAATTGTCTGTCATAAAGCATATGACAATGCTTTTCTATACAAAACTTAATGAAGTACGGTACCAAACACTAAAAGTAATTAGGTGAGAAGTGCTTCCATACTGAACCTACAGGTTAGATTTGTCACCATAAGATTTTCAGTTCATTTAAATAACCTCTATAAAGAATTTTCAAAGCAGTAGCTAAACACAGTTCAGGAATACAATTGATTTCAGTATTAAGACAAAGAATTATTTGAGACAAAAATAAGGGGTTGGTCAAAAAGTGCATAGCTTAAGTGGGAATTTTATTGGGTAAAAATTCAATTTACTCTCTGAAGTTAATATTAATGATCACCTCTTACAGGTTTCACCTCACCTCACCATACAAAATCCTCATTTATATTCTAAACTTGAACAACTGTTTATCTAATTTTTAAAACTTCTATAAGCAGTTAAGTTTAGTCAGCAGGGATTAATGTGATGTAATGTTTGTTGTGATTGTTTATAATATATAAATTACAGTTCTAATTAGAAATTTGTATTTCAAGCATAACTGATTGCCATAATTTATTTACTTACATAGAATTGTTGCAAGACTGTTATTTATGGTATATGAATCAAGCCTAAATAATGCACATTGTTATAATGCACCAGTGGTGTGGCATATTATGCTGATATATGAACAGTTTACTTTATCGTGTAACCAAGGCATTGCTTTATAATTCTGTGGGTCAGGTATTGTGTGCATGTTCTTGTTTTAAATGTTATTGTTCAGATAAGCAATGGTCCTTTGCCAGTTCTCCATTACACTATTCTTATCTGAAAATGTTTAGCATTAAACTGTTTTACAACACACATCAACAATTACATTCATTTAGCTTGAAGTAGATGTGCCTAGTACTAGCATCAAAAAGTCTGACGGTGATTCTCTGCTGTCAGAGGACAGAGAGCTCACAAGTCTATGAAACAGGTATCTAAGTGCTTGGAATGCTATGTAGGCCTAAATAATGTATTTCTGAGTTGCATGGTGGAACAACTGTAAACAGTATGCATTGTAAGCAGTCTGACAGCTAGTTACTCTGATATAAGTTACTCAAAGTTCTCTTTTTTTACAAAATTGGTATAAAATTATCTGTAAATTATATACTATTCTACATCATTTTTTCAATTAGTATAAAAATTAAAAAATATGTTTTACTACTTTAAATTGTAGGTGTGTTTACAAAGTTATACAGAAACTTTGTGCCACTGTAATATATGCAATGTTATCTGTTATATTTTAATTAAAAACCAGCATTAAAATAAAAGTTTCTCTATATGAAGTGCTTCAAATATAATATGACTTTACCTTCAGCTCAGCTAAATTGCTGCTATGTTCATACATTAAATGTTTAACTTTCTGTTTATACATTTTTATCTCTTCATCATGTCTGTCTAAAGCTTCTTCCATTGCTCTATCCTTATTTCTGGAAAAATAATAACAAACACATCACAAACAAAAATAACAAAAATTGATATGGGGATGTCAGAAACTGACATTTAAATTGTCTGAATAATAAAACAGATGAATGGAATTGAAATTTTTGTATTTTCAGTACTTAACGCTACTTTGCACACAAAAATTAATCAAAAATATATCCAGGCAATCAAATACTGTATTAGTATGTATGTAAATAAACAAATACAATTTTTGTTACTTACGTACAATCAAAATATTTAACTAATGTTTTTATTACGTATGTAATAAGGTATATTACGTATGCTATATGAAAAAGGTAGTTTCAAAAAATTAACCCCTCACCTTTCAACTACCCTTTTTATTTATAGATATTTCATCTACCTTTCTACCTTCTTTTCAGGATATTTTATCAAAATTAAGTACTTTACTTTTGTTAAAACGCAAAACATTACAGGTAAACCCCTCTCCTTTAACCGATCTTCACTAAAATCAATAGGCTTTGAGTTTCTACAACTCGGCCACATAAGCAAAAAATGATTTGATATTATTTGAATTTGCAGCAGTTATCGTTCGCCATAGAAAAAATTCTACATATAGACAGACAGACACACACGCAGACACTTTTCGAAAAATGACTTTTCTTCATGTTTTGAGGATAGTACAAACAGAATCAGCCCTTATCTCGAACACGATTTTTTTCGCGACCACCATTCTTCCATTTCCTTACGGAACATGGAAATAAAAAGGAATCTCCAGGTAACATAGAACTGTATGTACGCCCGAAAACATTGCGCACACAAGAGCTGCTATCCTACGATATCCTATGCTAAACATTCTGCCTGTCGCCATACAGTTTCACGTGGCTCGTCGAATACCAGTGTTCGAAAAATTCTTCATAATGATTTAAACATGCAGCCTTACAAAATTAAAATATTGTAAACCTTAAGTGACAGTGATAAAGTAAACCGTGTGACTTCTTGCCGCCAGTTCTCGTATGTCATAAATAACACCGTAGACGTTATTCACAATACGCTATGAGTAATGAAACGCATTTCCATCCGAGCGGATATGTAAATAAACAAACGTTTCAGTATTGAGAACCAAATAACCATCGAGATATGCTTCGAGAACCATTGCACACTGCTAAACTTATGTATGGTGTGCAATAGCTTCCTTTGGAATAACCAGTCCTCACTTATTTTTCTGGGAATTCCATTACTGTCACATCAGAGCAATGTGTCAAAATGATAACGAATATTTGTCTCCCCAAGTCGCAGAAAAGTCTGAAATCACACCAAACACTATGCGGAGCAACCAGCCATAGGGCTAGGCGATCAATGGAAGCAGTTTAACGAGTTACGTTCAGGAGTGGCAACATTTCGTGGCCCGCGAGATTGCCAGCGTGCCATTTATTCTACTGGGGATATTTTGAGAGTAAGGTGTACAATGATCCACCCCCATGAAACATCGAAACACTCAAAGTTGGTGTAATTTCTGTTCACATGTTACACCTTGTAATAAAAAACGTAAAAACTCGACTGCAAAAATGTGTCGGTTGAAATTGTCGCCACATTCGAGGTGTAGTGTTCAAAAACTTGTAGTTTCCGCATCTAGTTAAATGCTATTATGTATACTTTCAATTTAGTGTAAATGTTAATTTTACAATCCACAAATAAAAACGCAACTGAATTTTTAAAGTCACCTGTATCATTGACTAATCCTGTATTTAAGAATTATTTTTTACTAATGTTTAAAGGAATTATATCATAGTGGACATCGTAGTATGTTACATTTCCTAAAAACCTAAATTACAGCACTTAATTCTCACCATTTGTATAATAGTAAACCGTTTAGGAAAAAAATTTTAATTTTTCATTGTTGTAATTGTTAATAACAATAAGTTCTTCGTTTCTAAGCAATTGATAGAAATTAAATGAAATTATTTAGTTTAATTCAAACCAGCAAAGATAACAGATGTGTCCTGTCGTTGTCTCTGCAGATAAATTCAGCTTGTGGCTACTTTACCCACTGTGAAATACTCTAGGTAATGGAATTTTTGCTACTCTGAGTGTCACGATTAGGATCAGGGACCGCTCTACCATATAGGCGACCTAGGCGGCCGCCTAGGGCGCCACAAGTCGAGGGGCCCCAAATTGCGAAGGAGAAAAACAAATTTTTTTGGAAATATTTTTTAAAAATTAACTTTGGGAATGTCAAATGGCACCAAGCCTCAGCGAAGAAAATTTTTGTTTAAAATTATTTTTCTGACTTCAAGTGTTGACGATAACCTATTTGAAAGTACATAGATAATGTATATCATATTTATACTTTCTTTGTTGTATTATGACAACTAGTTGTCGCCCAGTGGTCGAAATTCGACCGTAATTCATTAAATTTTTAAGTTTGAACGTTATTGAGGTTCTTTTGTCAAAGAGTATACCTCTATAATCATTGCATAAGTTATAATTGTTTTGAATTTTGTTCTATTACGTCAGCTGCGAGCGTGTACAAATACGTCATTAGCGTGTGTTGTTTGCCTTAATTCCCTGCAATACCTATGAAATTTAAAATTTAATGTTAGTAACAGTTGAAAAAAAACACAATTACAGCTTGTATTCGTATTTATTTTTTGATATAATTCATTGTCAGTTTTAATTTTTTCATGTTATTATTGAATCAAATAAACGCTAATAAAAATGAGACTTGACATTCATAGAAGTATAAGATACATTGTTTTCAATTCCAGTGGATTACATTTCATTTTTGGTAAGGTACAAAATTCGAAAACAGTTTGAAGATTATCTGCTACAAAGCTTATATAATTTTTTAATTTTTTTAATTTTTTTCTCTATGCATTAATTTTCGAGTTATTTGAAAAATATGAAAGGTAGGAAAAATGAGGTTTACCTTGGCTAAGCCATATTTAAAAAGCAATAACGCGTTTTTTGACATTTCCTTGGGTTTTTTTTATTCCCATACTGACCAGGTTTCGCCAAGGCTACACAGTTAATTTGCCTATCTTTTTCGAATTATATAAAATTTAAATAAAAAATTAATACAAAATAAAAAATGAAATAAAAAATACGTGCCTCGTATTTTTTCATATATTTTTCATTAAATCAAAAAACCGGGCGGTTAAAAAAATAAATGTTGTCCATTGAACTTAAAATAGTTTGAAAGTGAATTTAATGATTCAGAACTTCTGTATAAACGATGTTTTTTTGTAAAAACTCTTTCATCATTTGCTAAATGCCCTTGGCCATTATATTCGGAAATATAAAATCTCAAACCATCGAATGATCGAACTCTACTTGCTGCGACGTACAATTGACCATGTGTAAAAACTGGCTGCCTCAATAAAATTCCAATTTTTTCGAATGTTTGTCCTTGAGACTTATTTATTGTCATCGCAAATGCAGGTATAATTGGAAGTTGAGTTCTTTGAAAGTTAAATGATAAAACAGTACCGGAATATGTTAAATTTATACGTGGAATCAAAATTCTCTTATTGCGTGCGGTTCCAGTTAAAACTTCGCAATCAATAGCATTACGATGCATACACTTGATGGACATTCTTGTTCCATTAACTAATGCTTCCTTTGTATTTAAGTGTCTGATCAGTAAAACGATGCAATTAACTTTCAATACTAACTTATGTGGTGGCAAACCACTAATAGTCAAAGAATTCAAAAACTCTACTGGATAGTTATTGATTTCATTTTCATCATCACAAATTATTTTATCGTAGCTATGATATGTTTTCTGTTCACCTGGTATTCGATTAAGTATATCAGTATTAATAAAAGTACAATCATCATTTTTAGGTGCTAAAATAACTGACTTCAATATGTTATCTGAGAGTATGTTTTCGGAAATATTTCCATACACCTCATTAATAATATTATTTTCATCTCCTATTAATTGCTGAGGTATTTCAATAATATTTTCACCAAACTCAGGGAATTGTGGGGCTTCATCATTACCAATTTTTTTCAAGAATTCGACAAATTCTATTTCACTTGGTAAGGCTCTCATATTTTGAGTAAACGTTACTTTATGAAAATAAACAAATTTATGCCAACTCGTGACACAATTTTCAGTTAAAGTTGCACGTGATCCATGTGGGACAACTGGTAAGATTTGCCGAAAATCACCGCACAGAAGTATCGTTTTCACTCCAAATGGTTTATGTTTATCATTTTCATCGCATAGATCCTGCAATAATCTATCTATGATTTTCAACACTTGCAGTGGGCACATAGAAATTTCATCAATAATTATCAATGATGATGAATTTATGTAACGTCCATAGCTAATATTTGCGGTAATATTCACTACAGAATTTTCCAAAATGGGTATAGGCAATTTAAACACATTGTGTAAAATTCTACCTCCAAGTAATAGAGTTGAAGCTATGCCACTGAACGCTGTTGCAATGCAACTAAGATTAAGCGAATTTAATGTGTGAATGATTGCTGTTTGTGTGAATGTTTTTCCACAACCTGCATGAGCGGTTAAACAAAAAACATTAGATCCAGTATCATGGTGCAAAACTTCACGAATCACACGATCAATTAGATTACGCTGTTCAATATTTGCAGTTTCATAATGCTCACAAAACAGAAACTCTTGTTCTATTGGATCAATAGCATTTGCTTCGTCTGTTCTCTGCGAATACGTGGGAACTGGTAAACCAAGTTCTTGACATGACAAATTATGAACATTCAAAATATCTTCAAGTTCTAATAGAGCTGTGTTAAAGGATACTTCTTCGTTGTAATCTCTCAAAAAATCTTCACTAAGATATACTTTAAATTCATTCCATAACGCCAATGCATTGGCTGGCACATTTAATGCACAAATGTAACCAAATAAATTTCGCATTTGTTTTGGTGAAGATAATTCTTTTGCTTCATTTAAACATTCGCGCCATTCATTATCATTTGAAGCAATGCCGCGAGCATGGCACGCTTCAACAAAAGAAGTGTGTATAATTCCATTGTATGTTCTAACATCCTCAAATGATTTTGGACCACAGACATGTAATAAAAGCAATCGTAAATGGAAAAGTTCGATGTCTTTTGGTGATACTACATATATGCGTGTAATGATTTTATCACCTCCATGCCTTCTCTTCTTCCATTTTTTTCGGGAATCTTCCCACACATAATGCAAAGGAATTTCAATATACTTATATTCATGCGCTGATGGATCTGATCGATTCAATTCAAAAAATGCTAATAATTTTGTTTGTCTTGCATTTTCAATTGCTTGATGTTCTTGCCCTTCTCGAAAGTAAACATTCTGTCTACGCGGTAAATGAATGTCAAGTCTAACGATGGCATGTGATTGAAAATGCATTGGTAATTCATAGATGCGCCATACAGCTTCAGTTGATCCGACATAACGGCCATTTAAAAAATTTTTAACTTCATCAATTTGTATTTCTTGACCTGGTTCATTTCTCTCTGAACCTAATTCAACAGATGCACTGTCATAGCCTTTATACACGTATTTATAAATGTATTTAACACTTTTAACTGTAGTGCATACTTCAACATTTATATGGCAATTAAATTTGGCAAGTAAATACGGATTGTATGGTACAACATAACGATTGTCGAGGCAACTACCGCGAACTTCAGCATTAATATCGTTATCACGCCTTTTGTATAATGGATATCCATTTAATGATTCACATGTAAATTCATTAAATCGTTTTGGATAATCTTTTGTGCATTTTCCATCTCTCATACATACAGAATTTGGATTAAGTACACCGCATGGACCATGCATCATGTGTTTTACAACATATTCATGTAATGTAGGATGTGTTTGAATGTTAGGAATCTCCGCAGATACAACTTTATCAATATCGGTAGCGTTAACAATTTTATCTTGCTCATTTAAAGAGAGTAAAATGTGAGCATGAGGCAATCCTCTCTTTTGAAACTTAATTGTATAAATGAGTGCTTCAACTTTACTGAAGATTTTTTTTAGTGTAAGGCCCTCAATTAATGCTTTCAGTTTGGACACGCACAACAATATCAGGTCGAAAATTAGCTGACTCACCTACACCAATATTGCTAACTATTTCAGGCCAACTTGGATTGCAAGTCATTGTAATAAAGAAAGAAGGCTTTCCGAAATGTTGTACAATTGACATTGCATCTAAATAATTCTGATACATATTTCTTGGAGATCCATTGAATGAAGATGGTAAAATTACTCTATGGCCAACATTATTGGCATTGGGGTTCAATTCTACATAATCTGTTAAATTGTTGTAAACTTCAGACCTAAGACTTGTTTGATTTTGTCGAATGAAATGTAACCTTGTGCCCTCTATTCTCACATACATATCAACTATCCACTGCAGAAATAATTTTTGTGAATGGTGCAACATGCTAAAATCTTCTCTAATTGCAAGTCGATAGGCTGCATACTGAAGCATGGTTAATTTATTTCTGGGCGCTCTTGAATTAGATGTAGTTGGTACATTATGAGAAATATTGATATGCCACCCAGTATCACCATTTGGAAAAAGTAATGGATACGCTAAAGGGTCCAATGATGAATCCAAAACAGAGATATTTTTAATGGTACCATTAACTTTTGAAAACGAAACCATATTTCGTTCAAAGGGTGGCTCACCATCAACTGTACTAAATATTACTGCTACATCAGTTTGAACTGCATCATTATAACGGCGTAGATCTAAATTACGATTTACTTTAATGAGCATACAAATTTCTTTATTTTGATTTTCAACTCTCTGACAATGATCTTTCATTGCAATGAATGACCGAACGAAAGGATTAATGCGTTCCAATTCAAGAGAGATTTCGCGCATTATATTGTTATTGCATGTTTGATTATAGTGTTCACGTAATCTATAATTGACAGCAGTGTCAACATCATAAAAATATAATTGCGCTTAACATGGTGAGCGACCATATCCAACAGTCATTGGACCTGATCTGTGATAAAAAACATCATGTATTTTAAAATGATACACTCCACGCTTAACTGTATCCGAAATTTTAGCTTCTGAGCTAACCATAGCAAATGATGAATTGTATTTACGAATGTTTTCAAAATAATTTTTTGACTTTCTTTTTATTGAAGGTTCATTTGAAGTAAGTCCATCATACAATGATTTAAAGTATTCATTTTGACTTAAGGCCGGTAATATTGCTTTACCCTTATGACAACATGAAGTGAATGCAGTCCTTTCACCTAAAGTGACCTCAGATTCGAAATGTTTTGCATTGCAAAACCTGCATTGTAATTGCATTAATCCACAATCAAAAGTATTAAAATTTCTTGGAATGACATTCAGTGCGCATTTCAATGTATCCCTCAAAATAATTTCATCATTTTGTATACTATTTACACTATTTAAATTTGCATTTGGTCTATTATCATTTTGACTTTCACGCGAATATATATTCCTTCTTCTTTGTCTCTCACTCCGACCCGTCAATGTTCTATGTCGAGGCATAATGGAAGTAGATGCGAATATCTGAATGTAAAAAAAAAACATGTAATGAAATTACTGAAACTAAGTTTAGACAGGGTTTAATTTAAAAATAATAAAATGTACTCACTTTTTTGAAACCACCAATAATAATTAGGCGAGAGTAAGTCAATTCAAATTGCTGCTACAAAATTTTCCTTTTGCAACAGGTGTATATTAAGCAAGCTGTATTTCACTTTCAACTGCACATTAATATATAAAACACAGATATCTAATATACAAAATAAACGCTTTTTTGCCTTGACATACACTCCACAGACTATTGAAAAAGGAACATTTGAAATCACACAAAATTCACAGCTCATTCAGTCAATCTGTCAGTAATTATTTGTTGGCAACATTTTAAAATATTTGGCGACAATCTCTACTCTGTGCGACTGTTTGACCACAGACTATTATGTGTTTGACATTGGCAGTATGAACGTAAACAAACGACAGACTATTATGTGCTTGACATTGGCAGTATGAACGTACACTAAAATAAAAAAATTATAATTTTATTGCCTGGCAACAAAATTATTTTATTTTTAACAATTACCATTGTTTGAAAAAGTTTAAATGAATTTTCAAGTGCAAATGAATGTTTTATTTTATTTTATTTAATGTATTTGTAACACATATTATATATAAATTTTAGCTTTCTGCACTCCTTCTCCATATAAACTTTAACTATGCCAAATCTCACACTCCTCCGTGCGCGCAATATGCTTAAAAAGGGGTACAAAGTTTTCTCTTCACGTATTAATATATAGAAGATACATTTAGTTGGGAAAAATTTACAAATATTTAGAAGAATTATGCCAAAAAGAAACTAATACATAATTTTATTTTGTATTGCGCCCTAAAAGTAGTACTTTAATAAATGATACTCTCCCTTATCGACATGTGATGGCTAACCGACTCGTTTAAACACCGACGAAATAGAATGGCGACTCATGCAAACATCTGTAATCGTGATACCTAATTTACGTAATGGTAATATGTTATTGATCATCGACAGAACATTAAGAAAACTAACCAAATTGTATTGATTTATATTATTTCAAACTTACGGTTACAAGCTCTTAGAATATTATAGACGCTCCCAGTAAATGTAGCTTCTGGGGAACGTAGCTTTTCGAAGCTAAAATTAATAAAAACTTATATCAGAAACAAGATGACACAAGAGAGATTGTCAGGCTTAGCAATGCTGTCCATTGAGCAGCAATTAGTTAGTACGTTACCATTGAAAGATTTGATTTCTACTTTCGCACAAATAAAAGCTCGAAAAGTTAAATTTTAGTTTAAATTAACTAAATTAATTATTTAACATAAGTTCTACATTTTACTATATTGTTCAGTATTTTATGTAAAAAATCAGTATTTTTCTAGTTAGAATAGTTAGTAATATTTGAATTTTGTTAAATAAAGCATTTTTAAAATGAATTTCGAATCCTGTATTAATTTAAAACCTTACTCAGTAAAATATTTCCAACGTGCAGAGATATCATACAGATTAAAGATAAATAATGTGAAAAATTTTTTAGGGCGCCGTTCTCGGTTTTCGCCTAGGGCGCCGATTTTCCTTGAGCGGTCGTTGATTAGGATACAGGCATCACACTCACAACACCCGTTTGGCGGACATGTCCTGCGTTGCAGTCTGCATGTTGGGAGTCAGTGCAAGCGCGCCTTGCATTGACTTCAACACGCACTCTGGTAAGCGCGCGCGTGTGTTGCCCGCGCGTACAGACTCACCACACCGCTGAGCCGACACGTCCTGCGATGCAGTCTGCGTGTTGGGGGTCAGTGCAAGTGCGCGCCTTGCATTGACTCCAGCACGCACTCTGGTAAGTCGCACGCATGTGCGCTCGCGGTGTACACACATGCTTCGTTGTTTTAATCGCGCCAATCATATTAATAAAATTTTGCAACTGGAGTATGTTTGCAATGGACAAATTCAGCCAGGGTTGAATTTATTGTAGAGACAACATACAAAACACGTTACATGTTCTGGACTATGATTCCACAAAATAAATACATACATTTCTGGTGGATGAACACGTACACCATGTTGAACTTATAATAAACTAGCAAAATACCCGTGCTTCGCTACGGAGTTTCACGTTGTACGTAATTGTACAATTATTGCTCGCTTAATAGTATAGGATTAGATAGATTGTACAAATTCTCAACTCTTAGTTTGTTTATTTACAAATTACATTTGTTTATTTACAACAGCTATTTATTATTTATTTCGAGAAAATCGTTAGAGCCGTTTCCGAGAAAAAAAAGGACATACATTTATTAATTAATTGAACTTCTAAATTTTCTCGACTATAAGAACCTGCAAACAACGAAGTTTTTTCAATTTAAAACAATGATTAAAAACTCAGGACTAAATGTATTCTGGGTTTCCAGTAAACTGAGATGTCAACCACTTCATTTACAAAGTATGCAATTCCCGCGATAAATTTCAGTATTTGGTTTTTTGCCCCTTAGGAGTGAAAGTTTTTAAAACCGTTTCTTAGTGAGCACCTAAGACCTATGATGAAGCTATGTTCAAAGTTTCATTGATATCCATTCAGTGGTTTCAGAGATATCGTGATCAGTGAGTCAGTCAGTGGTATTTGGGTTATATAGATATCTATATCTACCCGATTTACCCAGCGTTCCTCGGGTTCATAATTTATTCATAGGCGCATAGGCACCTATTCTTGTTCTAACGTTATATTAGGCCTACTTGTATATTGTATAATCTTCCTTATATTGTTACGTTCGCATTCTCACTGGAGGAATACTCTGTAGCGCACCTGTTTAAGACCATGTCATAAACTGTATTCTTATATCTGGAGAAGAATTCTGTTGCGCGTGATGCTCCTGCTCGATTTCTAACTCTGGGAGAGGGCGAACAGCTAAATTAGTTTTCAATAAAATGTCTAAGTACTTGCACGCGCTGCGTATTTAACTGTCGTTTTATAATTCATTGTGTTAATGTTGAAATAAGGCATTTGTTAAATTAGTGTCTCCTAAACTTATTCTAACAATACAATACCTCTATAGATTTCAGCTTATCAATTTTTAAATTCAAACTGAAGCAAGTGCATTTATATTGTCTGAACACTATGATCTGAATACATTCGCTATCAAAACTTTGTTTTTATACTCGCTTATAACTTACTTCGATCTTAACTTATCCACTTTTAAATTCAAACTGAAACAACTCTGAATTCACACACTATTAAGAAGTTTCTTAAGATGCATACACCACCTCTGATAGCATAACCTATATCTTTATTTATAAAAACCGTCGACTCTGGCCCCGCCGTCTTTCGCGGGATCCGACCTAAGACTCCCCGGGTTCCGTGGATGAACTCCGGGGAAGGCCCGTCGGACGACTCCCGCGCTATTTCCTACGCGGGAGACTTCCACCGATGCCATGGTAACCAGAATCTATTCTATTGGGTTGCCATAGTAACCAGATCTAATAGTTTTTTAAGACCCAAAGGACCCCCCGAAGGACCCCATCGAAGAAAACACCTATCCTATGTTGGTTCTCCCGTTGCATAAAATATTTGTGCCAAGTTTGGTTGAAATCGGTCCAGTGGTTTAGGAGGAGATGTGGAAGACCCTAAAGAACCCCCCAAAGGACCCCATCGAAAAAACACCTATCCTATGTTGGTTCTCCCGTCGCGTAAAATATTTGTGCCAAGTTTGGTTGAAATCGGTCCAGTGATTTAGGAGGAGATGTAGAAGACCCCAAAGAACCCCCCAAAGGACCCCATCGAAAAAAACACCTATCCTATGTTGGTTCTCCCGTCGCGTAAAATATTTATGCCAAGTTTGGTTGAAATCGGTCCAGTGGTTTAGGAGGAGATGTGAAAGACCCCAAATAACCCCCCAAAGGACCCCATCGAAAAAAACACCTATCCTGTGTTGGTTCTACCGTCGCGTAAAATATTTGTGCCAAGTTTGGTTGAAATCGGTCCAGTGGTTTAGGAGGAGATGTGGAACATACATAAAATGGGGGGGGGGTTGCCCCTTAGGACTGAAAGTTTTTAAAACCGTTTCTTAGTGAGCATCTACGACCCCATAAGAATATACCTTCAAATTTTTAGATCATTATCTTCAGTAGTTTTTGCTCTACGTTGATTCTCTGTCAGTCAGGACAAAGCCGCTTATATATATAGAGATAAATTAACAGAAACTACAAATTTGAATTTTCTTGTTACTTCATTTAATGTATTTCTGTAATTAATAGTTTCCATACTCTTTAACAAATTTGTAAAAAATTCGTTAATATATTTATTTAATTTTCTGTTGTTGGTGTTGCTCCTATCGTTTGAAGGTGGTGTCGTACAATGTAGGTTGTACTTTGTAAAATGCTTAACTTTTAACTCTTGAAAGTTAACTTTACGTAAAATTTAAATTATATATTTTTAGTTTTCTTTTTCTTCTTCTACTCAACACAGAGGTTAGTGGACTTGCAATTTCTTCCTTTACGTAGACAGCCTCTTGATCACTACACACCTTCTTCCTTTTCTTACCCGAACCGTGTAGCCCTACCTGGACCTGGGCCTTCCCCTCCTTGCCTTGATCGGGGCGGCGAACCAGTTTGAATGGCATAGCAGGTGCCTATGAAACTTTTCCTTTCCACAGTTGACCCAATCAACACCTTTTTAGTTTTATAAGCACATGAATGCATTGACGTCTCCTTTCTGTACTTACTATAATACTGTCTTCCCACTTCAACCTGGGTCTGCTTCTTTTCCTTTTACCTTCTGGTTTTGCTTCCCACGCTCTTCTAGGGTATCTTCGATTTTCTATTCTACAGACGAGACTAAACCGTCTCAACTGTGAGCTTTGTATCACATCAGCTAGAAGGATCATCTCAAAGTTCCTGCGGATAGTGAGGCTTCGTATTATATCTGTTGCTATTTTAACAAAACATTTAATTTCGTTCGCATACTTATACCGACTGGCACTTGGTGGAGCCTTATTAACAATTTTTTCCACATTTATTCTGAAGAAACCTTTATGTCTTCCAGAATGAGTTCGTCAAACGTCCTTTCCACCTCAACTGAATTTTCACTAAATAACTCCTTCCAAAGAAGGCGTACGTCAAACAACTACTGTCGTTAGAACTTATCACACAACATTTCGACTACTAAACAATCTGTAATCGTCTTCAAGTGTAAGGTAAACTAGCACATTAAATACTAATTTAAGCCTACTCGAAATTCGTTTACTAACAAGCGCAAAAAAAACCACCATCATCTACAAAGTTAAATACAACTATAGAAAAACTATATAAAAAGAACCGTTACTTACCCTCTAAGTCCGCTGGACAGAACCGGGAAGCACCACGTCACTGACGCAAGTTTACACAACGAACAACCTTGCGTCAATGGTGGTGCTTCTCGGTTCTGTCTAAAAGGGTTCAAAATATGAAACGACGCGAGGATGCATTTTCAAGCCCTGAAATTAGGTACATGTAGGTTTTTTGGGGTGCTGATTACGATTCTGACGTCCAAGATTATATTCGACGCAAAGGGTAGTTTTAAAGAGTTGAAGCAGACTATAATCAGGGGGTGTTAATATTAACTTCGCGAGAATGCCGGTCAAAGCCTCGAAAGTAAGTACCTATAGATTTTTGGGGGTGTTAATTACGATTTTTACGGTAAGGGATACATCCTACGCAAGGTTTGGACTTGAAAGGGTTGAAAACCACCCCTAAAGGGTTGAAAACATGAAACAACGCGAGGATGTACTTTGAAGTCCTGAAATTGGGTACCTACAGGTTTTTGGGGATGTTTAACCTACAATTACTTAAACATCACAACATTAATAATATTTAACAAAATAGTACAACCCTTGCACAATAACAAATAACTCTGAGCACGCTCAGCTGATGCTCCAAAAATCACGTGTCAGCTGTAAGCAGTTAGCGCATCTTCTGGTCTCCGCTAGAGGGTTCGTGTTTTTAGCGGTCATACTTCAAAATTCAGTCGAAAAAAATATATTTTTCATCCATGCTTATAAAATTTAATCAAAGACAAGTCGAACCATAAACATTATATTATTTTATTAAATTAAATATTCGATTGATATAACGAACCAGCAGTACAGACAGTGACAAATTGCAACAGATATTCTTTTGTTTACAATAGACGTTAAAAAAATAATAATATTTAATTTTATTGTCAATTTGAAAAAAAAATAGTTTAGTATAAACTAATAGGCTCTCAGGACCGCATCCGAACATATAACGTACGATAACAAAATCTAACTGTTGGAGCGCGTTGTCAATTTTTAAGAAAAAACTTGGAACTAAAATGCACTTTATAGGAAATTTAAACAGCTACAACCTTCTTCCTATGCACTATAGTCGAAAAACCTACTGTACACTAAATATTTTGCCTAGAAGTCAAAAATTGTTTACACGATGTCGGCAAAATACACTTTTAAACTGCTGTAGCTCATCGAGGTTTAGTCAAAAAGGAATAAAACAAAATTCAAAATGTTTGTTTTTTATAGGGTTTATTTTTTATTCATATCAATTTTTCAATAAAACTCATCGTTACTAAGATATTTAATAAAAAAGGCGAATTTAGGCAAAAATCCAAACACTTGAATTTTCTTAAAACGTTACGCGTTACTGTACAGTAACACATATATGCTTCATAAAATTTGAGGATATTGCTAATATAATACACAACCGAAAACAACAGTAGCTCGGCTTAATATGCATATTTAACAAAATGGCGGACATCCCTTTTTAAATTTCTTGGAAAAATTTGTAAAAATTATTTAATTTTCCTACATAACTTCGTTATTTTTTAAGCTAGACAAATGGTTGACCCACCATTATTTAGAAAATTAACAAAGCTTTCATTCGATACTAATTTTAGTTAGGCTACGTCGTCGAACCATTTTTCGCCGAGTTATATTAGTTTTAAGCACGTGATTTGATCAAAAAACGGTGAATTACCATCTTGTTTTGGCTGTATCGCAAGAACCATTTGACATAACGAAACCAAACAAAGTGAAAAATGTTTGTCTACTAATAAGCTTTAATTTTTATTTATACACATTGTTTGTAAAATGGCGTCGTTTTTTAGTTATTTGCAGATTACTGTTAAAAAACAAGTTTTTTTTGGCAAAACTTTGAATCCTTATAACTCGAAAACAACGCATTTTTTCGGAAAAGTGTTTACCACCTTTTTGCTAAGAATTTGATTCTCTATCGGATCCCGGGGTTTATTGAATTTTGGTTTTTTAACCCCCGAAAAAGGGATGAAAACAACCCCTAAATTTAAGAGCGGGCCAAAAATTTCCTTAACTTTATTCTATAACCTTTTATGAAGACATTGCAAAAAAAAAATCAGAAGTATCCATGGACACTGACTCAAAATCGGCAGAAAATTCCTCACGTAATAGACTAATTAGAAACATTCGGATTTGGGTTACAATTCCTTTTAATCTGACACCCGGTTGGATTTTAACTTTTTAAAAAAAACTGTGATCTTTTTACTGGTTCTTAGAGTCCAAATATTTTGAAATTTTAAAACTTAACATTATATTCAGATTTTAGTCAAAATTGCTTTAAATTAATATGCTTTAACTTGAATTTTTGTGATTTTATCAAAAATTTCGCCAACGTTTTAACCTCTGACTTCCAAAAACTTTGAAAATTTCAAAAATCAATACTATATTCAGATTGTGGTTTAAATTCCCTTTGATACCTTACGTGGGATTTTGCGATTTCTTCACAATTTTGACTCACCGTCCTATTTTTGGGGTGATCAATCTCAAAACAACAAGGTTCTGTAGGGTAAAGTGTGGACATGTGTGCTAATATTTACGAAAATCGGTTGATGCATTCAAAAGTTATCGTGAAACATACCCCAATTAGTTAGACAGACGGACAGATAAGTGCCAAACGGTCGAGTTAAACCCTGAGAACTCGCTTCCTCGTTCAACAAGAGGCATATGTTACAGGGTGACTTTCAGATGTAATTTTCATTATCTGTGCCAATCAAAAAGACCAAAGAAGGACTATTGACCGCTACTAGTATTTGTCGATAGGTGCTCTGAGCACGGAGCCACGAAAAATTATGTTTTTTACTCTACAACCAAGACACGACAGGTGTAAAATTTTATGTTTGTGTCTATAATATTGTAATAAAACGTTCTGAGTGATGTTTTGATAAACTGTTTAAGAAAATTTTAATTTATTATATTTTTTTTCTTTTTAATTTAATTATTTAATTATGTTATGTGTTTTTATTATTTTATGAGAATTGGTAAAGAAATATTTGTTTCACCGCGTTAAATAGATTATGTCATAGACAATTCGACTGATGGTAGCTGTCAATTCAGCGTCTTTATTTCTTCTTCTGCTCGTCTTTTTCCTTTTTGAAGTCCTGTTTTTTAATTGAGAATTGACGTATTTTAATTTAGCTACTTAACTAGTCAATAAAACGCCAAGTTAAAACAAATAATTATCTTTATTATTAGTAATGCGATTATTCGACTTGCGTCGACTATTGCTCTCGGAGTCGAGACTGGATCTCAGATCGAATAACACATTTGGGTTAAGTTATATTAAATTCATTAACATGGATTCTTTTAACTGTTGAAATAGTCAGGAATGGCAAGTTAGAGAATTCAGTACTTACAATTAGAAAAACTTATTCATTAACACATAATAATTTAAAATATAGTATATATTAGTAAAAAGAAATTCGAACCGCATGTAGACTGTTCTGACGTCACGCAGTCTTTTTCTTGGCCGAGCTGCTCTTCGTTGAAATTAAAAGATGGCTGCCTTCATGCGTTGTACCATGCTGATAATCTGTTTCTGGGATTTTTCTTCAATAAAATGAAGTAGTTGATAAATTCCTCTTCAGTGATGTAGTTATTGAAAGGTTTTCAAGTTATTGTGTTTAGTTTCGTCCTCCACTGGATTTCGTTCGGTAATGCGTGTGTAGAATTGAGTGTCTTCTTCAAATCAGTTCGCTGTTCATAAATTGTGTTAGATTTATAATTCCATCCTGGCCGTTCGTTCTGGTAGTAGTTTTAGTGTTTTTTAAATTCGTTTTATTATTCCCCCGATTATTTAAATTGGATTCATTGATTTACTGTAGATACTTCATTTCTTCCTATTTCCATAGGACATCTTGGTTTTAGTTAAAATTAATTTCAGATTTCTTCTCGATACTATGACACGTCCGTTCTGCTTGGTGTTTAACAATCAACTAATTTTAATTTGTTCCTTCATATAGAAAATCCTGTGCGATTTTGGTCTCATTTCCCATTGTTCACAATCAGCTGTTTGCTTTATTCCCGATTCGATTTTATGGAAATAAATGACATTTTATTATATTTTACTGGCTATAATTTAGTTATTTAGTATTTTTATGAAATTTTAATTACATAACTATATTCCTGCTTTGATTTTATACAAATTAATATTAAACGTGACCTATTTTGGTTTGAATTAAACTCAAAAATTACATTCCTTGAAATTTACTTCTAGGCCTTATCATGATTCACAAAATTACCCATTAAATGGTTTACCGTATGTTTTATGTTACCATTGTCCTCAAATAAGATTACTAATTAAATCATTATAATTTGCCTTTACTACTTTGTTATTATACTAAACATTTACTGATTTATTTACATTTTACTTATACTTGGTTTACTGCCTGAGCATTATCTTGTACAATCACTATTTAAGTCAATGTTATCTTCTGACGTTTTTAATTACTACTATAGGTTGTTGTGATAATTATAATAAAGTATTTTCATGCTAAAAGGAATAATTTATATTAATTTGGTCCAGGTTTTCACTAATTTATCTACTCTGATTTGATTACAGTGTCAAAGTTGAATTTGGCATGATTATCAATTTTCAGTTTTACTATCAATATTATAATTATTTCACATTATTATTATTATCTTTTCTGAGTTACTATTTATATGACATTTGAATTATTGCCTTTCCTTCCTTAACAAAATTCTGACATAAACTAACATTCTTTAAATACAACAAACACTTATTCTCTAACACTTAGTATATCCTAATATCAACATTGTAGGTAGTGAATACCAATATAATAATTAAACAAATTATGGTCTTAATCTAATTACAGTCCTTTGCTGACCCTTCAAATTATTGTTTTGGGTTTTTTACCCTTAATTACACACTATTCCCTTTATTCTCTCCCATAGTTTGTAACAAGTTTTCTAATTTTTTGGATAATAAGGAATTTCACTTTAAACACTACTTATTATCTTTAGTCCTTTTTTAATTTCCACTATTTTACTTATACTTAGATTTACATTAAATCAGCCTACAGGTATTGTATTCTCTGACTTTGGCCATATGGTTTTCTAAATTTTATATAGTAATTATTGTTTAGATTTATTTATTTATTTGTTAATTCTTCTTTCCTTCTATGGAAGTACTTGTCTATAGTCTTAGTTAAGTATATTCCCTGAACTTCATAAAGTAGTCGGGCTGTGATGTGAGTGTCTACCTTTTGATTTGAATGTGGCTAGTTTACTCATAGTCGGCTCATAGTCCATGGTTGTATTTCCTTACTGCTCCTTATCTTACTGGGTATACTGATGATGTTACTGGGATAATAATCATCCTACATGGTTTAACATATATTGTTTTGAATTGAATGTATTTAATTTCTTTGGATCGAGAGTTTTTATCGTACTGTTAAGGTATTTTATTTATTATAGTAATTATTTCTTTTATGTTACTTTTATTTTGGTTTATTTTACTCATTCCATATTGCTTCTTCCTTTCATTTTCTATGTCGTAGTATTAAATTGTAAATAAGGCAAAATTTTCGTTATGCTACAATATATATTTTCCAAGACGCAGAGTTAGTTATGGTGGCAAAACATCAAATAAGTGGATGCTTGAGTTCTGAAGAAATGACCTATCAGCTAAAATGATACTCCAATGTCAGGTGGGTGAAGACTATCCTCAACCTTCCTGAGGAAGGACAGTAATTTTGGATAAAATGTTTATAGGTCGAACGAAGAGCTGGCCAAAGGGAGCTGTGATCTGATTTCTGTAATGAATTAGGACTCTCGCTGCGCGTTAGCGGCCGAGGGTGAACGACGTCTGTAGTGTTATCGAAGTCTTTTCCTATCAGTACCGATACCATACTAGTCTTTTTCCTTTTTTAAAATCGAGACTTTCTTTCCATTCATCTTCTGATTTCCTGAGCGACGATTCTGTTCATCCGTATAATAATAAATTTTTCAGAAAAACATTTGTTCCTTAATACGTTTTTGTCTTCTGTTTGTTTAACACCCACCATTCTGATCCATGTCATAATGTTACATTCCACACAGGCTGGTAAATAACTAGCCATCAGGGAGGTCAAAATATTTTCCAGGAGGGGCAAACAATTTTCCAGAGGAGAAAAATATTTATATATTTGTACGGTAGCGCGATAATTTCGCTTTCTAGGTTGGCTAATCTGCTTACTGCTTTGGTCCATTTTTGCGTGTTAGAACTTTGTACAGTGTGTGTCAGTCGCTTGCGGCGGTCGGTTCGCCGACCTTTTTACTGTCATATTTTCTTGTCGACATTTAATGTAGGCTTTAGGCCGGCATATTCTTACTTATGGCCAACTAGGCCCGCTATCAATTTAATTCAAATTTTTTAATACTTTTTGGCAACATGCATTATTAGCCAACCTGATTTCAATAAATTAAAACATGTAATGTAACTTGAGAAAATGCATTAAAATCAATTCAATACAGTCCACATTTTATCATTTTTCATTCCCACTGAACCAATGCATGCATTACTGCCTATTTTTTACAAACGTTGTTGGTACACGCCGACAGGATTACTCACTTCACAAAACATTTTAGCCCACTTAGGCCTGATATTCAACATTTTTTGGTCACTCCGGACCTGGATTTTCCATCTAATATTTTCTACCACTATTTCTGGCCATCACGGGCGAATTAGCACGTCAGCTGATACGACCGTGGCGTGATTTTCATCGGCATTTCGCTCGTCATCTTGCAGCCTTCTGACAACATCTTAGCAAGTGCCTGCTAGCTACAGTGCTTTACACAAGGCGGTCATCTCTACTAGCTGTTTGCCATCTTCACCAAGGAGCCGACGCTGCAGGACATCGCCAACAAGGTATCATCAACAACAGTGTATTAAGGTGCGTACAATGTCTGAAGAAGGCCTCAAAGTGCTGACCAAAAAGAGAGGCGGCTTAAAGTCCGCAATAGTGCGGATACAATCTGCTGTAAATTCGTTTGATGTAACTTTAAATACAAAACATTTTCTAACTGTAAGGCTGGACAGTCTCAAAAGCTTGGCCTCGAAATACGACGAGGTGCAGTCTGAAATAGAACTCATTAGTAAGGACACGAGCGTTGCTCAAGCAGACCGAGTTGAGGTCGAAGAAATGTTATATTCAACTGAAGCAAACATTTTGCAATTACTTGACACATTTAATACTCAGACTGTACCTCCCGTATTATCGACGCACATGCAATTAAAACCAATAAGTTTGCCCTGCTTCTCAGGCAACATATTGGAATGGCAACATTTTTACTCAATTTTTACCGATTTAGTGCATTCAAGATCTGATTTAACACCAGTGCAAAAATTACATTATTTACATTCTTCTTTGAAGTGTGAACCGTTAGATTTAATCAAGTCATTACCTATCTGTAAAGAAAATTATACAATAGCGTTGAGTTTGCTGTCCGAAAGGTATAACAATCCATTCATACTAGCTAAATACTATGTGCAAAACCTACTTCAGGTCAAGTCGACAATAAAGGACTCGGTCCAAAGTTTGGCAGAGTTCACTAACACAATAACGTCTTCCGTTAATTCACTGGCAGCAATGAAGCTGTCAGTGAATTCATTTGAATTTATCACTATACAGTTACTATCCACTAAACTCGACCCTATTACTTTCAAACTTTGGAAGGAGTCAATAGACCCTGACAAACTACCTAGCTTTCAAGACTTCACGCATTTTTTAAACTTACGTAGACAGCTGTTAGAAAATACAATGCCCATTGAACCCGGACAGCAACTCAACAAACTTAATGTAAGACCTAACAATAAATATGAGAAATGTAACTCAAGAAATACTGCTGGCAGCACTACATTTAAGAGCTATCACGCAGCGGCAAATCATTATTCATGCGTGTGTTGTAAATCCAACCACCCGCTTTACATATGTAATAAATTTCGTATATTAAGTACCGCTGAGCGGGGACAATTTGTTTCAAATCATAAATGTTGTAGCAATAGCCTTAGATCAGGTCATCTTATAGCTAGCTGTAAGAGTAAACAGGTGTGTAAAATCTGTTCAAAACGACACCACACATTGTTGCACGCAAATTACGTGCCGAACTCAACAGCTGCCAGCAGCAATTATTGCTCGCTTAAATTACAGTGCAAGAATAATGTTCTTTTATCCACAGCAGTTGTATCTGTCGTTGACCAGGCTGGCAACTGACATAAGGCTAGAGTGCTCCTAGACGCCGGTTCACAGATAAATTTCTGTACAAAATCATTTGCAAAGAAGTTACAGCTCAAATTAGCTAAATCTAATATACCAATCACAGGAATAAACAATACAGCGTGTTACGCAACTGATATTGCTTCTATACGTATTATTTCTCGCTATCAGAGATATAGTTTCGAGGCGAAATGTGCCGTCTTATCTACGTTAACTCACAATCTGCCTTCAAACTCGTTTGATATCAACCAGTTCCGCATTCCAAACAAAATCTTCCTGGCTGACCCCGATTTTAATATATCGTCGCAAATCGACATACTATTAGGGGCACAATTTTATCTGGACTTGATCTTAACCAATAAATACACACGCGGCCCCAATTTTCCCATCATTCAGGAAACAAAACTGGGCTACATTTTGGCTGGCAACCTGCCCAAGCACTGCCGCAACGAGGGTCCTGCTGTTTCGTTCCTAGCAAGGAACAACGACAGTCAAATTCTGCAATCTCTCGAAAGATTTGGGGAAGCAGAAACTATCCCTGACAATACCCCTGATAACGAGTCAGCCTGTGAAGAGCATTTTGTGCGCTCTACCCAGCGCAACCACGAGGGTAGATTTGTGGTTTCACTTCCATTTAAGTCTGATAATCCCCACTTGGGGGAATCTTACACGAGTGCTGAATCAAGATTCTTAAGCTTAGAGCGTCGATTTAGGCGAGATGCTAAGCTCGCTCGCGACTACGCGGACTTTATCAAAGAATATATGGATCTTGGGCACATGACACTCATCGATGATGGCGCTATCAATTTAGGAGCGTCAAATATTTACTACCTGCCTCACCATGCCGTATTTAAACAGTCTAGCTTGACCACAAAACTGCGCGTTGTTTTTGATGGTTCGTCCAAGACTACTAATGGCCTTTCCTTTAAATGACATATTGTTAGTAGGCCCCAATGTTCAACAAGACCTTTTTTCCATTCTTTTGCGTTTCCGCATACATAAGTATGTTCTCATTGCCGACATCGAGAAGATGTATCGTCAGATTCGCGTAGCTGAAGGGGATTGTCACTATCAACGCATTCTGTGGCGTGATTCTCCCCTCGAACCACTTAAACATTTCGCATTGCAAACGGTAACCTACGGCACGGCTAGTGCTTCGTTTTTGGCCACTCGCTGTCTTCTACAAATTGGTAGGGACAATCAGGCTTCCTTTCCCCAAGCGGCGTTAGCTATAACAAACGATTTTTATGTCGACGATCTACTTACCGGTTCGGACACTATCCCTGATCTAACCAAGCTGAAATTCGATCTAGGTGCGGTACTGAGTCAATATGGTTTCACGTTGCACAAATGGGCATCAAATGAACCCACAGCGTCGCAAATCATGACAATTTTTCACGACCCCTAAATAAACAGGACAATGTGCGTACCCTAGGCATTCTTTGGAACAATACTGCCGATTCATTTTTGTTCGACATCAAATTATTTCCCGTTGATTCAAGCATATCCAAGAGAAAAATTCTTTCGATTATTGCTGGAATATATGATCCTCTTGGTTTAATCGGTCCAGTTGTCTTTTTGTATAAACATTTCATGCAGCGACTTTGGCTTTGTAAGCTTGGTTGGGATGAACCGATTTCCGGTCAGTCACGTTCGGATTGGCATTCTCTGTGTGACAAATTGGGTCTGATTGGCAAAATTGTGGTCCCGCGATCTATTCGTTGCAAGCGTGAGGCAGCTACAGTTCAATTGCATGGTTTTTCGGATGCTTCTGAAAAGGGGTTTGGCTGTTGTATGTATGTCAGAGTCATTTATCAAGATTCTACTGCCTCCTGTCACCTCTTGTGTTCCAAATCTCGCGTGGCTCCCCTACGACAGGTGTCATTACCTCGCATCGAACTCTGCGCTTGCTTGTTATTATCGCGACTCGTATCTAAGGTTATTCCTGCTCTTTATTCGTTTACTGATAATGTACATTTGTATTCTGACTCTATGGTGGCTCTTTACTGGATTCATGCCCAGTCTACGCGGTGGAAAACATACGCCGCTAATAGGGTTGCTGAAATTCAGCGTCTTACGCAAACTTATACTTGGCATCACATTAATTCACGACACAATCCTGCTGATATTATATCAAGGGGGTGTCCCCCTGACGTTTTGCGCGATTGCTCGCTTTGGTGGCACGGTCCTAGCTGTCTGTCTCAATCGTCAGAGTCTGATCCCTTCCCATCCTTCATACCGGCCACTCCGTCGTCTTCTGAAGTCACCGCGGAAGAGAAACATACACATAACCTTTCTCTAATGTCTACCCTGGCTGTTGACCTCTCTTTGGACTTTTCCTCGTTGCATCGTCTAACGCGCGTATACGCTTACTGTTTTCGGTTCATCAGAAATATTAGACACTCAAGTGCTGACAAACTTACGGGCGATCTTACCCCTGTAGAAATTCATCAGTCTCTCAATTTCTTCATAAAACAATCTCAGTCGATCCACTTCGCAGCCGAAATTAATTGTCTTCGTAACAGATCTTCTGTTTCCATTAGGAGTAAGTTGGCTTCTCTCGACCCGTTTCTTGACGACTCTGGAGTGATACGCGTGGGCGGACGATTACAGCATTCCCAATTACCCTACGACTCTAAACATCCGATTGTATTACCCCCATCGGCGCATATTACACGCCTTATCATTGAACGTGAACACATTCGTTTACTTCACGCTGGTGCTCAACTCGTGCATCATTCCCTGCGTCAACGTTGGTGGATTGTGAATGCCAGGTTAGTCATTCGTTCCATTATTCGAAAATGTGTGAGGTGTATCAGGTTTAGTGCCAAACAGCAGGTACAGAGGCTTGGTATTTTACCATCCCCTAGAGTCACTCCTTCTAGGCCGTTTCTATTTTGCGCGGTTGATTATGGTGGTCCCTTCATGATTCGTCATGGCGGGCAGAAGTCTAGAGCTCTTTCTAAGGCATACGTATCTTTGTTTATTTGCTTAGCGACTAGGGCTATTCACATGGAATTGGTTTCCGACCTTACGGCCAGCGCGTTTATAGCCGCATTACGTCGTTTCATGGCCCGTAGGGGCATACCCAGTCAACTGTACTCCGACAATGGCACAAACTTCAGGAAGGCCCGCACTATCTTACATGATATTTACAACTTTTGGCACAATAAGGATGCCATCTCATCGATCAAGTCATTCACGTCCTCTCAGGGGATATCATTGTCATTTATTCCGCCCTCCTCACCTCATTTCGGTGGCCTTTGGGAGAGCGGCATAAAGAGTTTGAAATTTCATCTGCGCCGCGTGGTAGGCAAATCTATACTCAACTTCGAAGAGTTCACGACCGTTTTGTCTCAGATAGAGGCATGTCTGAACTCTCGACCTTTATTTGCTATTTCTTCAGATGTTAACGACCCGGTGCCACTTACACCTGGCCATTTTTTGATTTGCGCACCCTTAACGGCGATACCGGACCCAGACCTTTCTCACGTTCCTGTTTCTCGTCTTGGGCGTTGGCAACTTCTCCAGAGGTTTGTCCAAGGCATATGGAAGGCATGGTCTCGCGATTATTTGCACCAGTTGCAGCAGCGTCACAAGTGGAAGTTTGCCAAGGATAATGTTTCCATTGGTGACTTAGTTTTGCTTATTGAGGATAATTTACCTCCATTAGCCTGGAAATTTGGCGTAATTATCGCCACATTTCCCGGCCCAGATAACTTGGTTCGTGTCGTGGACATTCGCACGCCTACGGGTGTTTTGCGGAGACCAATACATAAGTTATGTCTGTTGCCAGCGCGAGACGAGATTTGACAAAATTATGATTACTTAGCACAATGCTATTTTATTTAGCCACTGGCTTATTACTTATTACGACCATCTGGTCAACCTAATTGTGATGAATTATCACAATATTTTCTTATCAATTTTGCGCCATTGCATGCTTCTAATTATCACAGTTTTTGGTGGTATATTAATATTTTGTATTTGTATGTTAATTTTGTGTGGCATACTATGTCTTACACATTTACATTTGATGTTTTGGGGTATATTTCATGTTTTTGGTGGTCTCATTTTATAAAATGTTGTTACATAATATTTGCATGTCTTGCAGCTGAGCAATCATGCATTCATTTCTTTATACTGTTGCTAATAAATGTGTGTATTATTCTGTGAATGTCTTTAAATTGTTAAATTGTTTCTGTAATCACAGTATTGTATCTGTTATTTGACATTGCAATTATTCATATTGTAATTATCTAAATTATTGTTGTTGTATTCACATAACTTGCGTTTATGTAAAAACTATTGTTTTGCGTCTGCCGCATGTAACTGCCACGTCTAGATTTATTTTATATTGTATTTTATATTGTATTCATTTTGCGAGTAAGCATGCACAATTATTTTTACTTAAATTATGACATACATGTCATATTTGGGCTTGCATTCAGTCAGCATCTAGCTTGTTCATACATTATTACATATTGTAAGTTCCTGAAACTTCAGGAACAGCATGACTAGGTCAATACATGCCGCCCTGCTGAATATACGCTTGAACATGTAATTGCAACATGTTCAATAACAATTTTGTTCATGTAATTAATTCTCTGTACAGGTCCACGGGCCTCAACTAATTTTACAGTAACCATCTATGACATGCATAGGGTTACAAACTATCGGTCCATCATGTGATGAGCTTCCGATCATGCATTAAACATTGTACAACTGTGTATTTTTTCATGTTTTGTAATGTTATATACTGTGCACATACACTATGTGATGGTAATATTTGTCAAACCAGACTTTTATATTCATGTCTGAAAACAGCTGTTCGCCAACCTTGGCTTACAAACGCCTATCTCTAGGCTTATCTTATGCATGCTTATCTCTAAGCTAGTAACGGACTGCCGTTATCTAATCTCATAACTCAAGGTTCAACTTAGCCTTGAATCTAACTCTTATTATTAAGAAAACTGTATCCTTTTAAATCAAGTTGTAAGATGTATCATAATTTATTAAAAAATGTTAAAAAATCATTTGATTTTGACGGGCAGCTTATGTACGGTAGCGCGATAATTTCGCTTTCTAGGTTGGCTAATCTGCTTACTGCTTTGGTCCATTTTTGCGTGTTAGAACTTTGTACAGTGTGTGTCAGTCGCTTGCGGCGGTCGGTTCGCCGACCTTTTTACTGTCATATTTTCTTGTCGACATTTAATGTAGGCTTTAGGCCGGCATATTCTTACTTATGGCCAACTAGGCCCGCTATCAATTTAATTCAAATTTTTTAATACTTTTTGGCAACATGCATTATTAGCCAACCTGATTTCAATAAATTAAAACATGTAATGTAACTTGAGAAAATGCATTAAAATCAATTCAATACAGTCCACATTTTATCATTTTTCATTCCCACTGAACCAATGCATGCATTACTGCCTATTTTTTACAAACGTTGTTGGTACACGCCGACAGGATTACTCACTTCACAAAACATTTTAGCCCACTTAGGCCTGATATTCAACATTTTTTTCATACATACATACATGCACATATTAGTTTGTAATTCTATTATCATAATAGAAATAAGTACACAGATTGTATTAATTTATTAAAACATTTATTGCTTCAAAATACGCATAAAATTAATGGCTTGTGAAAGTTAATGTTTGATCTCCATTAAGTAGTGCTCAAGTTTTCAAAGTTTTAATATTACGATCGCCGTAATCAAAACATCAGAGCAGGTTTTAGTGTATATGAGGGTCCACCGTGGACAAAAACTTTCAACATTCCCTATGGAGCATTGCTCAGAGTACAGCTGCGAATCTGCAGTGTATGTTTCACAGAACAAACACGCGGAAAAGAAGGAGCGCTCCGAAGTCTCTCATGGACCCTGATCATCTTGGAGAGGGTTCATTCCCTAAAGACGAAAAGTCTGTCTATGAACCGTTCCTCTGTAAACACGTGCAGTTACACTAGCCAGCGATGCAAAGGAAACAAATCGCTGTCCACGCTGGCCACCTTTTCGGCTTGTGTGTGTGTGTGTGTGTGTGTGTGTGTGTGTGTGTGTGTGTGTGTGTGTGTGTGTGTGTGTGTGTGTGTGTGTGTGTGTGTGTGTGTGTGTGTGTGTGTGTGTGTGTGTGTGTGTGTGTGTGTGTGTGTGTGTGTGTGTGTGTGTGTGTGTGTGTGTGTGTGTCCTGCCTGTCTAATAATACAACTTTTGAAACGAAAACATTACATAGTTGAGATATTTTTGCCTACCAGGAATGATATATCTTCACACTGCCTATAGATGATTTAAATTAAAATGAACAAATTTTGTTGCCAGGCAACCAGTTGTTCGGTTAGGAGGGAGGGGTAGTTTACATGCAGTGCTTTGTGTTTTAACAAGATTAAAGTACTTAATTTTAATAAATAAGTGCCCCGAAAATGAAGTCATATTAATCCACTGTAAAATGGTAAATGATGTATCTATAAACAAAGAGGGTAGTTGAAAGGGAAGGGGTGATTTTTTGAACATTTCTTTGCTGAAATCAAGTAAAGTGTATTTAATTTTGAAGGATAAGATACCTTAGCAATTACATATGATAAAACTGTTAATCTACGAAAATGTAAATATCATTGATGGTGGGCATTGGTTAAGGAGGAGGGATCATTATCTGCTAAGTTCAAATTCTTTATAAGAATAAAGTACCTATTTTTTATAGATAAAGTGACTCAAAAATAATATTATATTAAATGACTACCCCATAGTTACAAAAATATATACAAATAGTAAAAATAGTTGAGGGTGGGGAATATTTTTTTTAGAAATTATCAAACCGAATTCAAGTAAATGATTTCAAATATAAATCTTAGAGCATGGAAGTCATGTATCGTTCTCCATACTGATATTTTTAATTTACACATCCCTCAAAAGTGTGAATTTGTTATAACTTGCAGGTCATTAATAAATTTAATATGTCAAGAAAATGTACTAATAAATGTGCAGCACCCACACTTGGTAGAAAATATACTAACTTACTTGAGTTCTGCTCTATGTTCATCTAGTTGTTGACGTGTAATTTCCCAAAATGTTCGCAGTTTATCTCTTTCCAACTGAAAAAAATTTCTTTCTTCTCTTTCTCTCTCCAGTTCATCCTGTATCCGTAAGGCAAACTGTTCTAGTTGTTCTCGAGACATTTCACTTGTAGACACGCCATCAATAATACCTCCTCCACCTTTACTGCCCTTCCCACTTTTTGATCCTTTCTTTTTTGGTGGCTGAAAGAAACATATTAAAGTATTTAAATTTATAATTCAGCTTTCAGTTATAACATACTACAACTGATTAATTACACTTCTTAAAGTTACTGTATATTATATGTGTTTACTCATATAATAAGATGATTGTTTAGCAGCATACATTTACTGTCTTTTGTTATATTTGTAGGCTACAAAATGTGATAGTATTGAAGATTTTTCTCATTTAGAATTATTTTGTCTTTTAAGATGATGATAATTCATATTTTTTATGGATTAATCAAGATTTTTTTTAATCAACTATTTACATTTTCTACTAGCAGTTGCACTGTGGGGGCCTGAACTTTTGGGGGCCCCTAGTCTTAAGAAACAGAGTATGTTTTCTTTTTTTTTTAATTAATTAGCCTAAATTCAATTACACCATCATAATAATCAAATATTCTAGTTTTACTACTTTATAACTAAGTGAACATATTAAGTTGTAAACTCACAAACACAATGAAATTTATAAGAACTTCCTCCTGGCCTTAACTGTAGAAAAATTGTCAATGACTTCATCATAATTCATATTATTCAGGGCATTACTCTCTGAGTACAATATTGACAAACTATTCAAACGTTGTTGAGAAAGCGTTGATTGAATATAGTTTTTCACTGTTTTAAGAGTACTAAATGAACTTTCTCCACTTGCTTTAGAAATCGAAAAAGTAAGGAAAATATTAGGAATGGTTTCCACATTTGGAAATGTCTCTTTCTAACATCACTAAACACAAGGAGTTTGTACCACTTTTCTAACTGGGCTGAGGAATATTGTATCCCCTTGTGTTCACAAAATGGCAGACGTGCTGCAGTTCGACACTGAATGGTTTTTCATCCATGTCACTTAAATACACTTCGCAAACATAGCTGAGATCACGTTTTGTAGATTTGCATCTGTAAAGTCCCCCTTGAATATGTCATATATGTACTGTAATTCTTCTTTCGTTTTCTTCAATTCAATGTTCAGGCTTCTGTACCAGTCCCAGAAGTAGTCACTACATATTTTACCAAGGAATAGTTTCAATGACTGAAGTAGATCTACTGTCATCTTCATGTTTCCATCTTCTTTCTATAAACACTTGTTTACTTTGGTAATTCTTTGCAAAGACTAGTCCCACAAGACAGTAAGCTGTCTTGAAGCTGTTTTGTATTTGTAAAATTTTTTGCCAATGATTTTGCCTCTATTTTCATTTCAGGCCTTTCAGTTTTTATGGACAAAGACAGAGTAAGCTACACCAAGTCTGCAACATTCAGCAGCATTATTTCCAGTAAAGAATGGCTTGAGCAAAACACATAGCATGTTATGGAGTTTCTACCGTTATTTTTGCTTGAAAGCCACCATAGATCCCTAACATGTTCGAGGCATTGTCATAGTATTGGCCTCTACAGTACTATAGAGGCTGAAAGATCTGAAATTTTCTTCAAGATAGTATATTTTAAATATTCTGCTTTATGAGATTTTATGGGCACAAAACTGAAGAATTTCTCAAATGTTTATTTGAAGCTTTTACGTACTTCAAAACAAAAGTTAGTTGACCCATATGACTTACATCAGGAGTCAGATAAACAATAATTAAAAAAAAGTACTGGGAACTTTTTACTTCTTCACAAAAACTCTTCTCAAGTTATTATAGTTAATATCTCATCATATGTTTGAGATATGTGTTTGTATATTTATGTGTTTTCTAATAATACTAACAAAGACACAGACACATACAACAAAACAGGGGTTTATAAATTAAACTGCAATGATTGTCACCAATTCTACATCGGCCAGACAGGAAGATCTTTTTCCTCTAGATTTTCAGAACATTTAAAAGCCCTCACCACAAACTACATACACTCCACATTTGCCACACATTTACAAAATGAAAACCACAGTTACACAAACATAGAGCACAACATGGAAATACTACACTACTTACCTAAAAGTAGAAAACTAAACACAGCAGAACAATTTGAAATATACAGATATCACGCACTACAACCAAACAACATATTAAATGAACAATTACATTACAGATCACACATACTTTTCGATACACTGATTCAAACACACAATTTGAACCCCAGCACCAATTCCCTCCCACCATCAACCCCCACCACACACACCTACAGTCCGTAACCGTTACTCTGTAAAGACATTCAGTATTTACTCCCACTGAAGAAGTACACCACGTTGAAACGTTTGGGAAATAAAAACCAAAGTAAGTTCATAGTGAAAGTTTATTTATATATAATATTTAAAAAAGTGAACAAAGAGGATGTACCAACAAGATAAAGACAACTTAAATTAATTCAGTCTCTCACATGAATGTGATTCACTCGTATCAAGATTTGAAGAATTTTAACTATCGCTATCACGGTTGTTGTCCAAACATGAATGGTGTGAGCCCTGGGAAGTTCTGATTGCAGCTGCACATTATCTTTTAAAACACATTAATCCAGAGGCTTTTGCTTAATTAATTCACCAGAAGCACCAATGTGCTCAGGTTTCTGCAAAAAAGCTAACAAACTATCTGCTTGCTTCTGAAGACATTCATGTTTCTCTCTTTTCTTCTTTCACTTCTGATATCAAAAATTTTTTCCCCAGTAAGAGCCACCCTTAGCAGCTACAGGGATTGGTTTAAACTAGCTGCCCCCATACTCTTGAAAACACAGACACAAAGACACAATATAAATAAAGAGCATCAAGATAATTACTGACAGCATTCTGCACTAAATGTAAATTCAGACACACAGCACAGGTAGAGTTCTGTTGATTGTAATAATTACAGGTGAGGGATGTTGCCAGCTTACAGTATAATTGTTAAAAAAAGATGGTAATCTTGTTTATTCTCAAAAAAGAGATTCATTACCTTTTACTCATTGCAATACACAAAAAATAATACAACAATTTCTGTAGTTGTCATTTGTGTCTCACATAAATCAGGAGATCAGTCCTTTCCATATCTGTTTTCTATTTAGAACTCCAGTCATCAGTATAGCAGCATTGGTAATAAAACCATAATTGATGTTGCCTAAAATGTAATCAAGTCTCAACAGTTTATATTCCTCTTTCAGCACATGCTAAATCAATAAAATCACTTGCTTACACATTCCACTTGCACCTGGACTAATTGTTTAATCTCTTGTAATTTGTACCAGTCCACATTAAAAGATGCCTCTTCAAGAATAATGTTTTGCACATTATAACATTGGTAATTTATTGCCAATTATTTAGCAATACCATATAAATTCAGCAACCAATGCTTCAACAATTAAACAGGAAAGAGTTAAAAAAACATTAATTGGTATAAGTTAAAATAAGAAATTTGCTCCTTCACTTTGTCAGTCTCTCTCACTCATGTCTTTTTGTTACTTTTTTCATAAGGAATGAGCAAAGGGCCCTGTGCAACTACACCTGTCACATGCATCTAAGGGTACCTCTAGGCCTGGTAATCGTCAAGGTAAACTCACAAACTGCATAACTGAATGTACTAGGCTTTGAGTCAAATGACACCAAAAAACATGGGATAGAAGCTAAGCAGCTTGCAATCTGAGCACAATTAAAGCTCAGTATTAAAGGCAAAGTTCTGACCAACCGATGAAGGGCAAGTGCAGCTCATAGCCCTCAATTATAAGTTTCAATTTTATATTGTATTGTATTTATTGTTCGTAGCCTAATGGTACCATACATACGATGTGTAATAAATTTTTTTTTTATGTATCAGTTACCTATAAATCACATTATCAATTATAAGGTGCAGTACTGGTACTTTGTTGAAGATAATTTCTAGGTACATATCTATTTATTTCCTCTAAAGATGAAGACATTTAAGTTCTGTCTATAATGTGTAACCACGCTGAGGCATATGTACAAGTTAACTTAACATTGTCTCTTATATCCGCAAACATGTGACGAGAAAGTACCTTCAAGATTGCTGTTTCCTTTTTACAAATGTCACTCAGATACTCAATAAAAATTCTCCATCAGTTAATTTTTCACCACGAGACCTAGTGAAGATCAAAGAAGAATTGATCTGAGGGGTTATGCTGAGATGGCAATGGATAGGAGACATTGGAGAAGATTGGTGGTGGAAGCTAAAGCTCATGTTGGGCTGTAATGCTAAAGAAGAAGAAGAGAAGACAAGACCTAGTGCTAAGAACCTAAAGATCCCTGAACATACAGTATAAGGCGAGGATACTCTACTCTTTTCATAAGTATGAGATGTGAACACTACAACTGAAGTTTCACACATCTCTTTGAAGTAAATAATGAAGCACATTATTTTGCTCATGATGTAGTATCTCATAGCACCCTAGTGTTTTAGTTACATTTAGACAGTCTCTGCTACATATTATATTGAAGTCATAAGTATAAACAATGTTATCAGCTGTCACAGCTACCAAGTGATGAACGTCATTAATAGTTCGAAAGGCCGAAAACTAGACACCTTGAACAATTGGAAATATACAAACACACAAAAACACATAAAAACAACATCCTAAATGAGCAGACAAAATTCAAACCACACGTATTATTCGAACATATCACACCCGACACACACAACATTGATCCTTCAAAAATCGATGCCGTTGCCAAGTACAAGACGGACAGCACTCCCAGTGGCAGCCTCTGATGAAGCTGAAAACTGATGAAAAAAATAAGTGAAAACTGGTTCAGGCTATAAAATAAAACTTTTACATTTTTACCAATAAAAAACTTTGTGTTCAGAGTCGGTAGTGACATAATCATATTTTAAATATTTATATAAGAAAATGTCTATTATCTGCACAAATTTTCTTATTTTATCTTCTCTCTTTCCACATCTTCTTTTCTAACTAACGTTCCTTAAGGTATGGATGATGAAAAACCATGTTAATAGCTGCTAATTTGGATCTGACACACCTCTTTGTCAGCCTGTATTTGAATTAACTATAGACTGTCCCAGGTTTTTTTTTCAGTTTTGGCACTTATGGGAGCTGTCTCACTCATGTGTTTCCCCTATACTTCTTTCCTTTTCTGTCTATGCAATGCTGCCATTCATACTAAATATGAAGTACAAATTTTAAATCTAGTATTTTTTTGTGTTATATATGCTATGCTGTACATATCTGTATACATCATATGTCTGTAACACAATTATCTTCTTCATAAAAAAATATTTTATAAATTCTGTTGACTTGAACAAGTTAGAGCCATTTCAATCACCCTGTGACTGCTGCCCTAATATGTGATTTATGGAATTAATTTTACCACGTTTTACTTATAATAAATTTCCTTTGTTATGAACACATTTTAATAGGCAAAGCACAATAAATACAATTTTTATTGAATTTTTAATTTCTGTAATTAATTAATCTAGTCAGTGTGTGCATTAGAATTTTCGATCTATGAGGTTTTTTTATTTCTTGAGATAGACATACAGTATAAGCACAAAAGTTGCAATAGTTTTAAGTTATTTATAATGCAAATTTTAATATTCTATTAAGGTGGTTTGGATCCTATATACAATTATTTGTAATGTTTATACTGGACACTTCTGGGGAATAGTATTAGTAAGCCACTGGCATCAAGTCTTGTCACCACCACATTATTTCGCATTATCAACTACCTCATTAAAAGTACTATTTAATGTATAAAAACATATAAATCATATTTGTTTAAGATGACAGTTTAAAATACTGTTTAAACATTATAAAATAAATTATATACAAAAACATATTGTTGTGTAAAAATAAGAATAACAAATGTTATTTATTACTAAATACATATTATTTTTTTATATCTAACATCACGTACCGTATTTTAATTTTTTTAAAGAATACAATGTTTTGCACATTTCCAATTTCGAATGTACAAATGTTTCGTCCTTGCTCTCCTCGTCAGTTACTTTATATTTTATATTGATTGTCTACACTTCTTATTCAATAATAAAAACACACCTCCAGTTACAAGTAAAGCTCTTTTTTATGTTATTTTCATATAAAGAACTGAATGATACAGGGGCGATCTACTTCAAATGCCTTCGGTGAGTAGAATACACTACCACCACACACAAAACCTGGCAACAGTGTACTCCATTTAACCAATACTGAAAATTAAATCTGGGATGGTCTATAAATACAGGTACACTAAAACAATGATGAAGTTTAAAGTATATTTATATGGAGATAGTGTTGTTGCTATAAGTGGAAATTCTGGGCTTTTATTAATTTACATACGGTATCTACTTTTATTTTTGTGTTACACATTATGGTAAGAAGGGTTTGGAATCAAAACATAATTAAAAATAAGTAAAAGTTACTTGGTAAACTTATTTTGTGTAACAAATTTATAAATTTGTAATAATTTGACAAAAATATTTTATAAAATACAAATTTCATATTTATTAAAATATTTTATAAAACGGTAATTTTATATTTTCATGGACACTTGGGTCATGCATACAAACAATAACCAAGTCGTTTTTCATGGTATATCAATTCTATATTTTCTCAAATAAAAAATATGCTGTCCTTTAACTGGCCTATTTTTTAGTTTTATGTATATTTGAACGTACCATTTCAATGTTTCAATAGATGATTTAGTTGCAGAAAACACTAGTTGTAAGAATACACTAAATTTTTTTAAAGTAAAACTAAGCTTCAAAATACAGCTACATAACACTTTTAATTTTCGTTGAGAACTATCAAAGTTTGTTATGATTACTTTTCGTTGTCATGGAAACATCCAGTTTTGAGAACACAACATGAAAAATGTTTAATAAGTCTTAAAAGTTATTTAAATCCAAGTTGAATAAGAGTAGCGTATCCCAATACTTCAATACTCATACAAACTCCGATAAATTCATAAAAGCGAAAATAATGTCTTCGATATTTAGATTTCAGAGATTTAATTTCATTTAAACGTAAATCATTTTTAGGAAGTGTACTAGTAACGTTGGTGGCACTGATACAAAAGAAAATTCTTGTTTGCAAAAAATGTGTGTAGGAGTATTGAACGTGTTATTTACATATGCATTGTTTCCATACCTAAGAGGATGATACTTGCGGTGTATAAAAATGGTCATACTTTGGATCTAAAATGCTGTTTCGTGTCTGTAAAGTGTTCTTTGTATTATTATGTATTCTGTCAGTATTGATCTACGTAAGAGGTAAGAGTATTAAAATTATTTTGGTAATTAAACTAAACGTATAACAAAATTGTATGCTAATATTTAAAATCCGTAATTACTCTGATGTCGCAGGTTAGGTAATTACAGTTAACCTCGCTTATTTATGTTACCGGAACATCTATACATTCATCTTCACATGACAGTAAACGTGTGCGTATAGATATTTTTGCCAGTTTGTAAAATATATTTTGTAGGCTTGTGAATTTAAGTTTATATAGTCACTTATAAGATCAACACCTATAATAAAAGTAAATAGCAAAACCTAACCTCACGAGTACTGTGATTTTTTTTAATTATGTGGTAAAGATGTAATCTTGTGTTGAATGATAGAAGATCTCTCGGAAATTCGGCAAAGTAACACAAATTTCAGGAAAAGTTACATAAAACTAAATTTTAAATGAAATAACATTTATTTTGAATGTTAAACTTTTTGTATTTATTAAGCTTCCCATGGTTACAAAAAAAAAACACAAATTTACATCTTCTAATGCCAAAACACTTCAGCTAAACACCACTTCTGCATCAGTATACTGGATTAGTGGCTTCATTTTGTATTAAGAATTATAATTTTTCATAAAAATAAAGATAAAACAGAAATTTTCTCTTTCTTGTTCTTATTTCAGTGAGAGAAGTAAGCACAAGTGCCGATTAGCCAAAAATGATTTTTAGAGTCACAGTTGTTCACAGTATGTTTTTATAAAATTTGAAATGTACGTGGTCCTTCATTGTTTTTGGGTTATTGAGTTGGGCCTATGTACAATTTGACTTTGAAATACCTGTTGTAAATATGTGTTATATAAGAAAATAATTGTATCATTGTTGGTGATACAGTGTGATTCTCGGCTGATGAACACGTTATAAGAGAATCGATCATAAATGGTTGTGAGGTATCATATGATAAAGAAATGTAGATTTGGAGGCAGACTAAGAAATAGTTTTAGCGATGAGTTTAAAATTAAAATCATTTGCATATAAAAATGAGGTATATGATTTAAATTGAGTGAGTAGTAACACAGTACTTTCAAAAATAAAACTGTATAAATGTAATAGTCACAGAGACTTAAAATTACCAAGTGGTATGTAACATAACATTCCAGTAATTAAACACATAACAGTGATGAAATACAAATGTATTTTTATTATTTCATAAATTGGTTTTTACATATATAGGGCAGTTTGGCTAAGAAATTTATTAATTGAATGATTTACCTGATTAGAATCAGGATTTGTTGATGCAAAAATATTCTTTTTTTCCAACAGGTTAGAATATATCCAAAAATCAAGAAACATCCCATTAAGGCATTGAAATAAAATAGTTTGTATGATTATTAATGGCCATAAAAGATCAATGATAGATGAGAAATTGATCAAGTTCAAACAGAGGCTAATAGTTATAAAAAAAATGAAAATTACTAGTATAAAATTATTAAGTAGGATGAAACTGGGATAGAATGGGTTAGGTTAGCTGTTGCTACAGATGTATTATTTCTAATCAAACAACATGATAAATGGAATATATATTAAAAGCTTTTGTAGGCAGTACATAAGTTTTGGGCATTGTAATCTTTCTTAAGTATGCTGTCCATAAGAAATGTAATTAAAAAAATTCAGATGTCTTTTATGACCATTGACTTGTCAAAATGCCAACATTGTGGTTGACTTAAATAATGTTTGTATATATAAAATTCGTAACAGGCATGCGCGCGTGCGCTTTAACATTTGTTGCTTTTACAGCTTTTTTTATTACTTAATGCCCATGTTGTTGTGGTGCCAATTTAACACTTTTACGAGCTGTACCCGTTTACGCCAGCGGTGGACACCAAATTTATAACTTTAATTTTATGCTGCTTATTTTATTCAGCATAAATTAATTGACATATTTTAATTTATTTGTATTTTCTCTTATCTCAGGGTTTATAAAATAAAATGTAGACTTACTCTTATAAATAGTTTTTCGATTTATTAACGATTAGTTATGATTGATTATCATATTTATCACTGACATATGAATTATGCAATTTCTAATCAAAATATAAACATTCATTTTCATAAATCTTATTTCATTACTCATATTTATAGCTCTAATAATTTAAATATTGTAATTCTTATTCAAAGAATTACAAAAAAAAACTTTTAATAATTATTCTCGTAAATTTTAAATACTATAACATAGTTAATTACTGATCTGGATTCATTTAAAATCGGTGCTCATAAATAAATTTAACTTCCATAGCTTCCTAATATTATTTCAAAATATCATTTTGTTTTTTAAGTAAAATTTTTATCTTAATTATTTAATTAATTCGTGTGAGTTCTTTAAGTGAACAGACAGTGGACCTACGACTATTTATGGCATGATAAGTTTACTTGTAGTATGTATCCAAATCTGGTAGAGGTTCATATGGTGTGGTTCGCATGTTGATCTTCTGTCGTGATTGCGATAATTCCCTCCGGTTTATCAGATTTTATCGTGGTCTCCCGTGGAGTCTCACAAGACACAGCACAGCACCAAACTTCACTCACTCGGAATTAGTTCGCGTTAGTTGTTATTATAGTTATTCGCTTCCACAGACATTATTGATTATTATTTATCAACTGCGTTATGGTTGGAACTAGTGTTATTTACGAGTTTAGTTCGTCTTGTAATTTTACTCGATGATAAAGTTATTGTTGCGTATTTGCAAAACTAAATTACAGCGTTATTTAATTATCATTCGTGTTGTACTAATTCACTTGTATGTCACTAATAAAATTACAGTTATTTTACCGAAATTGTTTTTAGTACGAACTTACTTTTCTAACCATCGTACCGAATTTCTCTAAGTCCCATAATTATGAGATCTTGGTCGCGGACTTACACTCCCGTTTCCATCAAAATTTTTAGTTAGACTTCTCGAGCGCGTCTTTCTCACGTCCCTATATCGAATTCCGTATTTCTCCCACTAATTTCTGATTTTTCTTATGCTGTTTCCTAATTGGTTCTACTTTACCACCCTTCAGATCTACAGACCACCTATTTTTCCTAAAGCACCTCTCTGATAGGCTTTTGGATTCCCACCAGATTTCTTCCCTAGGTCACTATACTGAGGTCGTTGTCGCTGCTAGATATTGTAGCAATAAATTCTTGCCTGTCACTTTTTTGGAGTATACAAAGCAACCCTTAACTTTCTCGTCAAAGTATTGTTTTCTGCACTTGGTCATTCTAATAGCATCAACTATTGTTACTTAAAGGCCTCACCAAACTTCCTTTGTATGTCCGTTTCTTTGTCTATGTTTCCATCAACACATCTTCCTTGAGTTCGGACATTACACCCGAGCTTTCTTTCTTCTCAGTAAGGTCGAAGTCCTGTCGCTGACCGTTTGAGTCTTTCAATAATATATACCCTTTTTTGTTTCGCTATATGCAGCTGGCGTGTATACGTAGTTTGGTCTATTGTTAATACATACATCTGCTCTTCAAATGGGTTCGTTTACGTTTGTACAATTTTTTCTAAGGATTTGAGGTAGTTGTCAAAAACTAACGTTTCTTAGTATGGAGAGCGATGAACTCTGTCTGCTTTCCGTGAGCGCGTTGGGGCTGTTACATGATTTTATTGCCTGTCAATCACCTCTGCGTTTCACACAACAATTCCCTGTCACAGCGCTTAATGATACATCTCTACTCAAAATAGGAATTTTTTAAAATTTCTGATTTTGGCGTTGTAGTGCGCGTGACGAGCTTCTTTTGGCTAATAGGAGGTGTATCTGTATGATAACAATAAGTAAAACGTAGAGTGTATGCTGTATTTAACCAGAAGAATAAGAAAAAGTAAATAAAGTATCTCAAAATACATCACAAAGATAATTAAAAATAACCAAGAAACATATACTTATCATATGACATGTTATTTGATAATGCTAACAAGTAGGCTCCCTGAGCTGAAGAATTAGCTCAGTATTTTGTTTGAAATACATTTATCATTAGATAAATTTAAATACTTTTTCAGTTGTCAGGAAAATTATGAAAACCTCAATTACTCTTATTTTTCTTCACATACATACAGAACTGATAAAAATATATATGGTAGGCCTAGTTTTGTTTTACAAACATGGCTTACAAACTTTTTAAAGGTGGTCCAGTTTTGTAGGGGTGTTGAAAGATATTAACTTTGTCAAATTATTAAAGATACCGAGCTTGTGGTTGGAATAAAATTCCCCTATATCTTGATGACACACGTAGACTTCTACAATTTTCTTAAACTTTTGACTTCCATTTTTGGCCTGTGATGCTTCTAGAGTTAACAGATTTTCAGAATAACTGAACAGAGTAACATTTGGATTTGGGTTCGAATTCCCTTTAGTCGTGATCAGCATGGATTTTTTTGTGATTTTCCCAGAATTTGTATCTCATAGTTTTGCCTCTATTTTTGAGTAGAGGAGCAGTGTAGAAAGCAATAGTGATCTGTAAAGTAAAAGTATGGACACGCATGCCAAGTTTTATAAAAATCTGTTGATGCATTCAAAAGTTATTGTGAATCTGTACCCCAAACAGATAGACATACAGACAAAATTAAAACAGAACTCACTTCACTTGTTCAATTATAAGTTGTTTGCCAATGTATTCAGCACCACAAAGCATATGTACTTATTGTATTGTATTTTTATTATATATTTTTAATTTTAATATAGGCTATTTTTATATATTCACTATATACTATATTTATTGTATATTTTGTTATATAATTTAATACTACATTTAGACTATGTGTACTTTATTTATAATTGTAAAATTTTTAATGTACTTTATCTTTCCTAATTTGTTCAGGGATCTCCGAGGTAACTGTTTTAATGTATTGTATAGAAACACATAATAGAACATTTGTAAATAGTAAAATAATTTCAACTGAAAATCTGTAAATGAGTTTCTGCAGGATCTTATGTAGGGCTTGCTGTCGTGCTTAAAAAATTGACATTCCAGTCAAACTTGTAGCCTATTTAGGATTCATGGTGTTTCATATATGGCTGTTACATTTGAAATTACTGTTGACTTAATGTCACAGGCAGATTATTTGTTCTTATACTAACTGTTTTGGGAAACAGAATAATATCAATTTTTACTTCCATGTTCCTTAAGGAAATTGAAGTATGGTGATGGCAAAAAAAATCGTGTTCGAGATTATTGCAGATTCTGATTGTACTACACTCAAAACATGAAAAAAGTCATTTTTCGAAATGTGTGTGTGTGTGTGTGTGTGTGTGTGTGTGTGTGTGTGTGTGTGTGTGTGTGTGTGTGTGTGTGTGTGTGTGTGTGTGTGTGTGTGTGTGTGTGTGTGTGTGTGTGTGTGTGTGTGTGTGTGTGTGTGTGTGTGTGTGTGTGTAGATTTTTTTCTATGGCAAACGATAACAGCCGCATTTTCAAACAGAATCAAATAATTCTTTGCATACAGCCCTGATTTGCGGAGTACTCATGACCTATTGTTTTTGGTGAAGATCGGTTAAGGGAAAGGGATAGTTTACCTGCAATGGTTTTTTTTAAATCAAGGGTAATTTTTTTCTATGGCAAACGATAACAGCCGCAAATTCAAACTCAATCAAATGATTATTTGCATGCAGCCCTAAATTGTAGAGATCTAAAGACCTATTGTTTTTGGTGAAGATCGGTTAAGGGAAAGGGGTAGTTTACCTGCAACGTTTTGTTTTAATTAGGGTATTTTCTATGGCAAACGATAACAGCCGCAAATTCAAACAGAAAATCAAATGATTATTTGCATGCAGCCCTAAATTGTAGAGATCTCAAGACCTATTGTTTTTGGTGAAGCTCGGTTAAGGGAAAGGGGTAGTTTACCTGCAACGGTTTTTTACCAAGGGTAATTTTACTTTTTCTATGGTAAACGATAATAGCCGCAAATTCAAACAGAATTAAATAATGTTTGGCATACAGCCCTGAATTGTAGAGTTCTCAAGACCTGTTGGTTTTGGTGAAGATCGGTTAAGGAAATAGGGTAGTTTACCTGCAACATTTTATGTTTTAACAAGGGTAATTTTTTTTACGACGAACGATAACTGCCGTATATTAAAACATAATCAACTACTCTTCTGCACACCTTTTTCAATTATACAGAACTCAAGGTCTGTTGATTTTGTTGAAGATCAGTTAAGGGAAAGGGGTAGTTTACCAGCAACGTTTTATGTTTTAACAAGGGTATTTTCTATGGCAAACGATAACAGCCGCAAATTCAAACAGAATCAAATGATGTTTTGCATACAGCCCTGTATTGTAGAGTTCTCAATACCTATTGGTGTTGGTGAAGATTGGTTAAGGGAAAGGAGTAGTTTACCGGCAACATTTTATGTTTTAACAAGTGTAATTTTTTATATGACGAACGATAACTGCCGTAAATTCAAACAGAATCAACTACGTTTTTGCATACCTTTTTGAACTAAAGAGAACTCAAGTTCTGTTGATTTTGTTGAAGATCAGTTAAGGGAAAGGGGTAGTTTACCAGCAACGTTTTATGTTTTAACAAGGGTATTTTCTATGGCAAATGATAACAGCCGCAAATTCAAACAGAATCAAATGATGTTTTGCATACAGCCCTGTATTGTAGAGTTCTCAATACCTATTGGTGTTGGTGAAGATTGGTTAAGGGAAAGGAGTAGTTTACCGGCAACATTTTATGTTTTAACAAGTGTAATTTTTTATATGACGAACGATAACTGCCGTAAATTCAAACAGAATCAACTACGTTTTTGCATACCTTTCTGAACTAAAGAGAACTCAAGGTCTGTTGATTTTGGTGAAGATCGGTTAAGGGAAAGGGGTAGTTTACCTGCAACATTTTATGTTGTAACAAGAGAAATGTTTCCATGACGAACAATAACTGCCGCACATTCAAACAGAATCAAATATTTTTTTGATTGCATCCCTGAATTGTAGAGGACTGAAGGTCTATTGATTTTGGAGAAGTTCGGTTAAGAGAAAGGAGTAGTTTACCAAAAACATTTTATGATTTAACAAGAGTAAAGTACTTAATTTTTATAAATAAAGTATCCTGATAAGAAGCTCATAATAATCCACTGTAGAAACGTAGATGAAATATCTATAAATGAAGAGGTTAGGTGAACGGTGTGGGGGTAATTTTCTATTATTAAAAATTATAGTTGAAGGTGGAGGGGAGAATTTTTTATATGTGTACTACGTTATCGGCAACAAAGAAGTAGATTTTTGTTAAAATTGCTTCCCGGGCTGTTTAGCCGTAGTCCAATGTTTTCTGCAAAACCAGACTTATCGGCAGTGCCATCATCAGTGAAAATCAAGTGCAAAAACGTGAGGTGGTATACGTTAGTGACCACAGTACTGTGGTTAATGCTGAAGTAATAAGTAGAAAGACGTAGTTTCTATGGAAATATTTCATTTCGAATATGATTTTAAATATAAATCTTAGAACATGAAAGTCATGTATGGTTCTCCATACCGATATTTTCCATCTATTATTAATATTTCTTTTTTTACTTCCATGTTCCATAAGGAAATGAAAGTATGGTCATGGCTAAAAAAATCGTGTTCGAGATAATGGCAGATTCTGATTGTACTACCCTCAAAACATGGAAATAAAAAGTCATTTTTCGAAAAGTCTGTGTGTAGAATTTTTCTATGTCAAACGATAACTGCCACAAATTCAAACAGAATCAATTAATTTTTTGCATATAGACCTGAATTGTAGAGGACTCGAGGCCTATTGATTTTGGTGAAGATCGGTTAAGGGGAATGGGAAGTTTACCTGCAACGTTTTACGTTTTAACAAGAGTAAAGTGCTTAATTTTGATAAATAAAGTATCCTTAAAAGAAGGTCGTAATAATCCACTGTAGAAAGGTAGATGAAATATCTGTAAATGAAAAGGGTAGTTGAAGGGGAAGGGGGTAATTTTATATAAATTAAAATGGTAGTTGATGATGGAGAAAGTAAATTTTATAAGTGTTATATGGGTAATACGTTATTGACAACAAAGAAGTAGTTTCTATGGAAACATTTCATTTCACTTTAACAAAATTTTATATTTTTTCATTTTAATTTAAATCATGTATGAGAGACAATATATCGTTCGTGGCAGGCAAGCATATCTCAATTATCTAATGTTTACATTTCCATTTATTATTATGATTACCACAATAAAAAGACAGGAAAGACACACACACACACACACACACACACACACACAATTCACGTTATTTCTGGCCTCACTCATGTTTATTTTCTTACATTTGCACGCTTTTGTTATCGATTTGCTTCCTGTGGATCGCTTTGCAGTGTAACTGCATGTGTTTATAGAGGAACGGTTCATAGACAGACTTTTCGTCTTTAAGGAATTAACCCTCTGCAAGATGCTCAGGGTCCATGAGTGACTTCGGAGCGCTTCGGAGGAGGGATGATTATATGCGTAGTTCGGTTTCTTTATAAGAATAAAGTAAGCCTACCTAATTTGTATGGATAAAGTGACTGAAAATAACATTATATTAAACGACTACCCCATAATCACAAAAATATCTTAAAATAGTGAAATTAGTTTGAGGTTGGATGATATTTTTTTAGAAATTACCGAACCAAATTCAAGTAAATTATTTTAAATATAAAACTTACAACATGGAAGTCATGTATGGTTCTCCATACCGATTTTTTTTATGAGGCATGTTACTTCTGACATATAGCCTTCATATATCAGTGTACGAGCCTACGTATATCAATGTGTACAGCACACTAATAAATATAGGGATCATGGAATCAAATGCATTGTATGCACAATGAGGTTCGTGGTGGAGGATGAGTTTACCATCGTCCTTGGGTAGGTTGCGTAGATTCTGTAACATACTCAGGAGGCTATACCTAGCAAATATCTGTTATCACCAACATAAAAACCATTACTTATTAATAGTACCATCCCCTATTCCCAATAGAAAAATCCTGGCTTCACACTGATATTTAGTAAAAGCTGAAAATAAAAACCTAGTCAATTAATCTAAACAAGATCATCACAAACTCTATAGAAGAGTGGTTAAAAAGTTTAAAAGAATATATAGGTTATATCATTTCATCCCTCTTCACTAAACTGACTTCATTAAATAGAAACACAAACTTTATGTGTTGTATTGTGTAAACAGGAGCATTTATTAAGAAACAGAAGTCAGTGGCTTATTTGGTGCACAGTACGTTAACTATTACAAATATTGTTTAACCATTCTATTCTAAATTCTAATACTCCTTAAGAATAGTCTCCATTAACAGAATTTAAGCAGTGAACTGGGGTCTGACAGAACAGATTGACACCTGTGTCAATACAAATGTAGCTATGTTGATACATGTGTACATAATTGTTTGATGTACTCGTACTGTGTACGTGCTGCTGTTTGTACCACAAACATTTAATAACATAAAACATTTATTAAATTATCTGTGCACATTTAAACATTTTAAGACATACGCAGTCCAAAAAGTTTGATCGTATTTAGATTTTTTTTATAAGCTTGGCCAGTCAGCTATTGACCTTTTGAAATAACTTAGGTTTTTGTTGTTCTAGTACTTCTTCATTCTTTCACTCTATCCCTTCTTCCTTTCTTCTGTCCAGACATTTCTACTTCCTTTGTTTGTTTGTTTTATTCCTTCATATTTAACTTTTTCCCCTTATGTTATTGTACAGGTAACAACTTACATTGGATAGGTGAAGTATCGCAAGCCCAGATTATTGGAAGTGACATTTTCTTTGAAATATTAGAACCAAAAGAACTCTGTTATACATACAGAACAAGACCGGCTAGAAACTTTGGAGCACCATTTGTAAGTGTTTGTAAAATACTAAATTAATGCTGCAAAGTATTTGTTGCATGGAAAATTTTACTTCTGAGTAAATTTAAAGTTATGTAAATTTATGTATGTTATAGAGAAATATGTTATCACACACATGAGTATATAAAATAAATATACAATATTATTTATATAAAATAAAATATTTATGCTTTTCAGATAGTGCATAGTAAGTGGGAAGCATTTTAAACTAGACACAAATTTCTGTTGTGGGTAAAGTACACACACATACACAGATTGTTCTATTTCATAACAATACTGTTCATAAAGAAAGTGAAAACTGTGAATTATATCTCAGCCAAACTGACTCCTTCTTAAAGAGATACTGACAGAGAATAACTAGTATGCACCCTGACTTGCAGAACTCACTCACTATTTTGAACAAAGTACATTTATTATTAGATAAGTTTCAGTTAGATAGTTAGACATTTTTTCAGTTATCAGAAAAATTATAAAAATCCTGATTACCATTTTTCAAATAAAATAACAACTGTAAATCAGACGAACATAAAGTAAACACTGAAAATTCTAACATTCGGATTTGAGTTAAACTCCCTTTAATCTGATATCCAGCTGGATTTTTATTATTTTTTCAAAATTTTGAATCCTTTCCAAGCCCTTAGAATTCAAAACTTTTCAGATTTCCAAAATTGTACACTACATTCAGATTTTGGTAAGAATTATCTGTAATTTGTACCCCACATGAAATTTTTGTGATTTTATCAAAATTTTCAACCACTTTTTGAGCGTCCAAAAAATTTAAATTTTTCAAAAATGAACACTACATTCAGATTACAATTAAAATTCCCTTTAATTTGATACTCCATATGGGCCGTTGTGGTATTTTCACTATTTTAACATCTTTACATTTTGCCTCCCACCCCATTATTTTTGGGAGGATCAGTCTCAGCAACAATAGGGTCCTGTAAAGTAAAAGTATGGACATGAATTCCAAGTTTTACAAAAACCAGTTGATGCTTTCAAAAGTTATCATGAGACATACTCCAAATAGACAAGCAAATGCCAAACGGTAAAGAAAAACTAAGAACTCACTTCACTTGTTCAGTGACTCATACAGTATTTAAAACGTATAGTATATAACATAGGTTTTTGTAAATAGTGAACAACTTCAGCAATATACCTTAAATGTGCATAATGTAAAATGTTTCGTCAAAGTAAGAGAGACAGGCTTGTATTTAAAGTAACTAACTAAACATAATAGAAATTAAGAAAGTTAAATAAAAATAAAAAAATCACTGTCAATGCAAATTAACTAGCTGAGACAACAGCATTCTATTAACATTCTGCATTCTTTGGCCATTCTCTAAGTGTACGTTCAGATGAAGGACTGTAGGATGCCTCTCATGAATGGGAAAACTCAGTATTCGCCAAACTGCCTCGTTGCTGCTTATGTATCGTCCCAACTGATAATTTGGTATCTCATCATGCTCACTGGCCTTCGTCAAACCAAAGACAGCCCTTGTTGATATATTTGCATATGTACTTTATAGATTTTACTGAATTACAGTATTCAACATTTATGTGAGCCTGGAACATTTTAGAAAGCAGAGGTGAGTACGGAACTACCCTCTTGTTGTCGATCTCGATTTCCTCACCTAGAACACTTAATTTTACTGTGTATCCACCATCTTCTGGACCCCTTCTCCTATACTTGGGGTAGCCATCATCCCCAGTTTGTGTCTCCTTAATCAATTGTCTAGGATATTTCTTGCTACATCTCCCATCTTTCATGCAAGGTGCATTCTGGTTAATGTTTCCACATGGCCCGTGTACCATGTTTTTTTTTTTACTACATCCGAAAGAACTTGATCTACTTCTGGATTTGGAAACTCTGCAGAAATAACATCGTGTATTTGGGTGGGATGAATTTTTTTCTTTGAGCCAGATTAAGTTATCAGAATGCGGAAGTCCTCTTTTCTGCCACTCAATAGAATACATCCAACATCTGGTTTCTCCAAAGACGTGGCTCTTGGTCAATACATTGATTAACTTTTGTTGTTTTTGTCGAAAAACTCTAGCTAATAAGTCGTGACGATCATTTGATGTTTGCCCATGAGTTAGTTCTTCCTTTAATTCTGGCCAAGCTGGATTACATGTAAATGTAATAAACAGGTCGGGACGTCCATATGATCTGACATAGGTCATAGCGTCTTGAGCGTAGTCATGCATTTGCCTGGGACTTCCTGTAAAAGTGGCGGGCAAAATCATCATTTTCCCAATATCGTCGACATTTCTCTCACTCGCAGTGGCATCTCTTAAATGAATATATTCTTCACTCCGAAGCTTTTTTTGGTTAAGTCTTATGAAAAGAAGATGCTCAGCCTCAATTCTATATATATATATATATATATATATATATATATATATATATATATAAACGATAAACTGATGAAATAGCTGTCCAGCGTGTAAAATATGATTATATGAGTTGTTTCTAATCATTATCCTGTATGCATAAAAGTTCATCATTGAAACTTTCCTATCAATCATTGACTCCGTATTTGGATTGTATTGCTTGATGTTAAAATGATATCCATCCTCACCTAGCCAAAATATAATGGGATACTGCAGAGCATCATATGAGTGGTGTGTCTCTGCAATGCGTTGTAGCGAGCCACCTCGTCTTTGTATTATTATGTCCCTTCTGTCGCAGTCACTGGTGGCTATGACGACAGCCACCTCATTTATTTGAGGACTGTTGAAGCACCACTCGTGTTCTCCATCTGATCTTTTATCGGCACGGATGACTAATTTACACTCACCCGAAGGCATATCCTCTAAAGCTGTCTTGAACGTTTTTATGAGTTGGTTATGTTCATGAAACATTCATTAGAGATTTAACACAATATCACGTCTCACCCGTTGTGTAGTCACATCGTTGATCCACTTCCAGATCTTCGTTTCCGAGAAAATAAATTTGTTAAAACTTGGCATTTTCACTCAGAAGAGGGAGGAGAGAACCCGCCTTATGGTATATTTGACCCTGAACCTTCAAGGTGGTTTGAAACCCACTTTGTCCTTCTATGGATGAGGCTCTAAACGAAGTCATTTGAAAACATGAATTGTACCTCCTGATATTCTTGAGGAAATGTTTGGAATGTGAAGTAGTCCCAGTCATGTAAGAGAGTAACGGCTCTGGTGGCGTTTCGAGTGGTGGTAGACGGACTTTTCCGCTGCAACAGCACATACCCTGAGGTTCGCCTTTATATTTCTTGGCAAAACAGTACTTACATATTTGGTCCATTCCTCCAATAACAATGCTTTTATGTTTGCTGTACTCTTTTCTTGGATTGTAATGAAAACCTTTGAGAAATAAATTTGAATGCCATTCAGCCACCCGCGATGTGCTAGCATGTTCCCACATTTCTTGAAGACGGCGTTCACGTTGGTCATCCGATTTAGTGGCCCACGATGAGCTAGCATGTTCCCGCATTTCTTGAAGACGACGTTCATGTTGTTCCTCAGATTCAGTCGCCCGGGATGTGCTAGCATGTTCCCGCATTTCTCGAAGACAGCATTCACGTTGGTCATCCGATTCAGTAGCCCGCGATGTGCTAGCATGTTCCCGCATTTCTTGAAGACGACGTTGGCGTTGATGCACAGATTCAGCCGCCCGAGATGTTCTGGCACGTTCGTGCATGTCCTGAAGCCATTGCTGTCGTTGATCATCTGTTTCGTCTGCTTGCAAAATCTTGGCTTTATTTGCTTTCTGTTGAATTTGACCGATGGACTTTCTTTTCCTTTTAGGCATCACCAGATAACAACGCTAAAGTATATACGCTGATAATATTGACCGAACACTATAATCTGATTTCACCCGCTATCAAAGAATTGATTTTTATGCTCGCTTATATCTTACTTCAATTTGCAGCGCACCTGCTTAATTCACGCACTATACAGTATGAACTTAGAAACCTTGGTTAAATTGTCGGATATGGTGCACGATTTTTCACTAAGCAAAAAGAGCAACAATACTATTAGAAATGTAAAGTTAACAGAATCGAGAAATTTTCTCATTAAACTACAAAGATGTTTATTTGTTGGTTGCAATGGCAACCAGAATGTATTCTATTGGGTTGCCGTAGTAACCAGATCTAATGTTTTTTTTAGACCCCAAAGGATTGTATCGAAAAAACACCTGTCCGGTTCTCTCGTTGCGTAAAATATTTGTGCCAAGTTTGGTTGAAATCGGTCCAGTGGTTTAGAAGGAGATGTGGAACATACATACATAGATACAATGACTTTTATTTATATTAAGATAAGATAACATTTAAAACATATAAATATTAAAATTAATATTTTGTAAAACAAAATTTATTAAGTTAATTTTTTACAGAATGCAAGTTTTTTCAAATCTAGTATCCCACTGGTGCCAGCTAATCCTTCAGTATGTTGTGGCCGACCAGTTAATGCTGATGACCTAAGAGGGAGTGTGGCTTTAGTGGAAAGAGGGTAAGTAGTACAACATGACTGTTTCAATGTTTGCTACAAATTAAAATCCTCTATCTAACAATAATTCTCTTGTTGTGATGGACATAGGTTACAATATTTGTCTATACAATTATAAAAATTAAATTATATGGACAGTCTTCTTCAGTCCTGATACAACCAGTACTGAGGATAAACGTCATAGATGGTTCTTCCATCTATCTCTCTTGTGTAAACTCTTATCCATAGTAACTTTGCCACTCTTTACATAATCACACTATTGTATTACTGGTCTACATTGATTTTTCCCCTGTCCATGGTGTCTATATTGGAATCTTTGCTTGCATTTCATCTACAGATTCTATTATTGCTGCATGGTCCTACACATACAGTCTCATTTCAAGTATGCTGCTTTCCTTCCTACATCAGCCACTCTTTCTTTATCTAATCTCCTAATATGCCTCAATTATGATTCTAAATATTTTTCTTTCCACACGTAAGAAAGTAAGTGACTGAGTAAGTGACCAAGTTTTCTGTTTCATAAGAGGCTTTACCATATGGTGTTTGTGTTTCACTCCTACTCCCGCACCTGAGTGGAGGCAGAACTGTGACACCCTGGTGTGAATGCATGCAGAGCGCACTCAGCAGAGTGATGAAAAGGCATGTGGTGTGAACAGGTGACACACTTTTGACTACTGGTTTGCACACACAGATGTTTCACTCACAAATAGTAATGTGTAAAGGCTAAATCAACACTTATCCACACACCTGAGTTGTGTGTGGAGTAACAAAAATTCAAAAACAGCTAAGTAGCATGTCAGCTTGTGTAATAAGTTATTCCTGTTTATTTTGTAGTTAGCTAGTTAATAAATCATAAATTAGCTTACTAGTAAATAATAATTATTTATTTAATACAAAAACTACTAAATAAAGTAACAAGTTATTAAATCAGGCCATTAAATTCTTGTTTCACAATGCTTGCATAAAAATGTAGTTTTGTGTACTCCCTGAATTTATTGTTCCACAGGCATTGCATTTGCCATTACAAATTAATAAGTATTCTACAATATTCTGTAGAACAATTTTGTGACTATATTGAATTCATATATAATCTCCAACCTTTTTCTACGTGTGGTTGATGGTTTGTTATGCAGCATACATTTTTTTGTCTTTGTGCCAGAGTATCAATAATGATATTTATACAGTTTCCGAAATTGAACAGTAATAATTGAATGGTACTCACATAATTCACATGTACGTCACTTGATTTCAGTGCACTTTACAGTTTCATCAAAGGAACATTGTCATAAAGCTTTGTGGAGGTCAGCAAATATCAGGTGAGTTTGAAGGTTATGTGCTGAACATTTTTCAATACAAAATATATCATCAGTACAAGAATGGTCTGGTTGAAAGCTGTTGTGCCCTTAGTGGTCTTCAAAATTTTCCTCAACATGTTCTTTTAATATTTTGCCATAAATCTTCCATATAGATTTCAAAATCAGTAATACCCTTGTAGGTCTTACAATCATCTTCCTAACTTTTTTTGTATGTATTTGTGGTGTCTCCAAGTTTCCAAATAATTGGGCATCTTCTTCTTTTAAATACCTATTAAAAAATATAGCCAGTTTTTCATATGTTTAATCAGTTCTGTTGCTACTGCATCTGGTCCCAGTGATTTTGTTTTATTTTTAAAAGTTGTTAACTGCCATAATTATTTCATCTGAAAATTTATGGCAAGGTTTCTCCATTTTCATAAATTTCTAAGGTTGCTTGCACAAATACAGGTCAATTTTTCATTAATATTTCCTGGTAGTGTTTCTTCCATTCGCTTACGGTAATCATTTCCAAATCACACTTGTTTTTATTATTTTCCCATACTCCCATACTCTTGATCGCTCTCCATACTTCCATCTCCATCACCTGGTCTAGCATCGCCCTATAAAAGTGTTTATTTAATAGCATTTCATTTCCATGTGTTTTTTCCTAATCTCACATTTAGATGCATTTCTGGCTCTTATATATTGTTTTCTGTCTTCTTGGTTTCTACTACTTAGCCATTTACAATATGCTATTTTCTTATCTTTTACTAAATCTTCTATTTCCTCAGTCAAAAAGTAGAGACTACTTTTATTCTTGTGCGTATTCCCCAAGCTTTCTGCTGGTGCTTTATGAATTCCTACAGATAAGTCATAGAGCATTTTAGTATTTGAGTACTGGTATCATCTATGTCCATCAACTTGACGTTTAGATGAAGCTTGTTTAAGAAAATAAGTTGAGTCATTATACAGGTTATCTATATTATCATATCATTGTACATTTCTGATTGTCTTCATAGCAGGATCTAACAAGTGTGGTGCTTTATGTGGAAATAATGTTTTAGCTGGTGCGAGCATATGATCGCTTCCATCTGTAATAGATCTCACTCCTTTTTTAGGTTGTATCCATGTATATTTATAAATATCTTGATGTTTAAAGAAGCCATTGTAGCTTTCTATTTCTTGTGACTGGCAGAGTTCAATAAGTCGTTCACAACTTTTATTTAATATTTCCTCCTCATTGCATCCAACTACCTTATCATCAATCCTGCCCACTTGTTCATTTAGATCCCCCCATTAATAAAATCTCGCTCCTTGTGGTTACTGAATCAAGCAGAGTTGCCAACTAACCATAACATTTTCTTTTTCTTTTTATTTATATCATTGTCATTGAGGGAGTATGCTGCGATAACAACAGTGTCATAGCCATGAATGTTCATATTGACTTGCAGGAAGTTCATATTGACCTTGATTCCCAAATTTTATGTTATTTCTTAAAGATTTTTAATAATCACAGGTACTCCACATTTTGCCCTTACTTCTGTAGGGACACTACTGCGAATATGATTATAACCATTTACTTCTTCTGTACCCTTAACCTTTGCTTTTAGTTTCTATATGAGGACTGCAATGTTGATTAATTTTATTCATTTCTTGTATTATCTCATATTGCTTAGTACTAAAGCATATACAAAAAAATCGTTAACCTTTACCATCGTTAACCTGCTGTTGTTTACCATTTAGGTAGTCCAAATTCCAAGGCTTCTTACCAGAATATAGACTTCCTTAATAGCTATTGCTGCAAAATTACACAATGCTCACCACAGTCAATGGTTGCTATGAAAGTAGTGCCTGAACTCTTCCTTATATCTAACTGAAACAAAGGCAATTGAATAAACATGTTTCACATCCTCAGTCACAGCTTGTTAGTGTTAGTAACTTGAGAATCCTCCTTATATCTGAATTGCACCAAATAAGTAGAGAAGCATCCATGCCCTGATATAGGCTTTGTTAGGTAAAAGTTAACCTCTTTGTAAGATGTATTTGCCCATATTTCTATAATTGGTATAAGGTATAATTGATGTATTTTCCCATCTACCCTTATGCAAGCTCCAGTCCGTTTTCAGTATTCAAGACTATGCTTTCTCCCACAGAGACAGTATTCCTAAGAGTCTGTCAGGTTTTGCTCATACATCCTATGTCATTGTGCAACAATGCAGACGATACTACTAAGTCAACTTGCAGACTCCTGCTTTGTCTTGCTCCCCCCCCCCCAACATTGGACATTATCCATGCTGTTGCTGTGGCAGGGACTGCAGCAGAGCCGGATTTAGAGTTAGTGGACCCCCAGACCTAATATTAGGTGCGGGCCCCCCAGGTACAGGGGTCTTGGGGTATGGAATACCCCCCAGTAAAACGGGGGTCCGGGCCCCTCCCCCCAGAAAATTTTGAAAAATATATCTTCCAAAACTGCAAATAAAATTCCTAAACCATTAAGTGTACAAATTAAATTGGGGAACACTGTTTTTTATAAATTTTTAATACTATGTTAAACAATTTAACAGTTTCAAGGTATCTCATTGTACAATAGCATTCTGGAATCTATAAAAATAATAATAAAAGATTGCACTCATTTTTGTATTACTGTTGGTAACCATCATTGACAAATACATTTGAAGTGCCACTTCCACGTTAGGGAAACATTCCTTGATGTTCTTTTGTAGAAGGAGTTTGTACATCTACTGCTCGTGGCTGATGACAGTTTTCTCCTTTTTCCTTCTTCGATTTACTCATTGCAAAAAGTCTTGAAATGAATTAGTTCATTTCCCAGGTTGTCGTCCGAATCATTGCCATACGCGTTTACTATCATTTTGAGCTACTTTCATGATCTCTTCATTGACAGTAATGTTGTCTAATTTACTAAGAAATTCAAGACGAGTATTAACTAATTCATATGCTTCTACCCTCTGCCTCAATGACGACACAGTTTGATCTAAAACGGGAAGGAAACTCTGGTTTTGAAACATTTCTGAGGGTGTCAGTTCAGTTTCTGGTACCTGGCTGCTGTCAAGAGGTGCCAAATGCACATTTATTTTGCACTATCATTGTGTTTTTGTTGCATATTCAGTACAGTACAACCAGACAATTCTGCCCCAGATGCGGTTTTTGTTTTTTTTTTTTTATCATACCAACTGCAACAGGAAGCGTTTTCAAAGTATTAGGACAGGTTAATGTATGCTTATGTAGCCATACCACCAAGTGCTTATTACAGATATCATTGATAAAGTGACTCTTGGTATGGATAATATGAATGTTTATGGTTTTTTAGCGGATGTAGAGAGATAATGTCCATAAAATTGATCATGGACCCATGTGTGTAACAATGATAGACGTGATTGAAAAATCAACTATGGCCGTCACCACACATGTACCTGTGTAAACATGTGCAGAGAAGCTGTGTTTGTTTGTGAGTTAAAGGAACTAATTGGGGGGGGGGGGCTGGTAGAGAGAAGAATTGGTTGTAAGTAAACAAGATGTACAAGCAGAAAGGAAAAAGACATATGGGAAATACAGGCAATAGAAGAGCTGGGAGATGGAAACACACTATTGCAGGAATAGCAAAAGTTGCTGAAAAGAACATTATTCAGGAAATTGGGGTAAATTGGGAAAGCAAAATGGGACCAAACAAGAGGTGCTTGTGAGTGACAAAGAAAGTTCTATAGATGTGGAAAAATGAGTTTTTAGAGTCAAACTTAAACTGAAGAGCTCAAGATGATTCGGTAGTTTGAGACAAACAGGTTTAAGGAGAGCCATTCTTCCACTTATCAGACAGCGGGCAACTTGCTTGCCAGCATTGTTTATAAGGTCAGCTAATGTCACAATTTTTAATCAACCAAAGATTTTTGTGCTTTCTAGATGTAAATCAGTTATTCTCCACGCATCGATAAACTCTATGGAGTTTATATAAATAGTGGTGTTTTGTTAGTGGTCAGTCAGTTATAGTTGTGAGTTGTGTATTTCAAATCAAAGCAATAAGACTTGTTATAAATTGTTGTCATCAGTTGTGAATCAGTGCATGTTATTTGGCAATGGTTTAGTGTAAAGTGTTAATTGTTTGTTCATTATTGTGTACGGAAAGTGCGCAACTTGTAACTTTTATTATCTGTTGCAACTTTAAGTGTAGGATACTTATAAAGTTGGAAAATTGTTATATAGAAAAACCTTTTTTTTTATTTTAAAAAAACTGTTATTGAAGGTTTAACAGTTTCTCTGCTAATCATTATTAGGACTGTTATTTAATTATTAATTATTTATTCTTGTGTGTGTGTGTGTGTGTGTGTGTGTGTGTGTGTGTGTGTGTGTGTGTGTGTGTGTGTGTGTGTGTGTGTGTGTGTGTGTGTGTGTGTGTGTGTGTGTGTGTGTGTGTGTGTGTGTGTGTGTGTGTGTGTGTGTGTGTGTGTGTGTGAGGTTTATTGTAAATGAAATAACGCAGAATTTGATGTACAGGGAATGTTCATTTGTGAGCAAGACATTGAGAGCTGAAGAAGTAGGCGCTGTTGCAGTAATTATTTCTGATTACAAACCATCTAATGATGATTTGTTCATTGAAATGCTTGACGATGAAACGTTTAGGCAGACTAACATTCCTGCTGCATTTCTTGTTGGAAAAAATGGGTAAGGGTATATTCATTAAGGTAGTAACAAGTAAATACTGGGATAATAAGTATTATGTGTGTTTAGAAATCCATCCAAGTTAAAAAATGTAAATGTATTTTGTTTTTTCTTATTACAAAAAGAGTCAAATTAAACTTTACAGTAAATGAAATGTATGTATGTACATTACAGTACTGACCATGTATGTGAAAATATATGGGTAGTGTGACATGTATGCACAAAAATAAACTGTGTGTAGGCCTACTCAAAGAAATAATGTTCAGCTTATTAGACTATAATGGTTTTTAGCCCACACAAGAAACTAACATATTATACATTAATTATTAAGGATTCATATTATATTAATAAGGATGTATTTTATTATTCAGTAATTGTTACATACAAATGTCATACAAGAACTTAACATGTTATATAAAATTTTACTTTAATAACTTTTCTAACAATTAAATAACTTTTGTTACTAAACATTATCTCTTTAGCACAAAAATAAATGTTATAAATACACTGTATGAAACTTGGATTATTTATTATTTTAACAAATCAGAAATATTTTTTATTAGTTTATTGTGAGCACCTTCTATGTACTTCATTTCAAATCTGTAGTATCTAAAGGACTTGAGCTGCAGTGAAAGACTTTGTAATATTTAAATTTTAAGCTATAAATAAAATTTTGTTACATTGATCTTGTGAGCTGATTATTGTTTTGTTACCATTATCGTTTATCAATTTTTTTTCAGCAAAGTTTGTGGATTTTATTTGTGTTTTTACTGATACACCTTTTTATTGAACCTTTTACCAAATAAGCTCTATGTGTCCAGAATTTCTCCAAGCTTTCATACCGAACTTGAAGACAGGATTTGTAATTTTTTTTTTCCTTCAAGTGAAGTAAATTAAATTATGTAGCCTACTCAGTCAAGTAAGTTGAGAAGATATGTTTTGTGACTTCAGTAGTGTTTGAATAAGTCGTGAATATCAGTTGGTCTTGTATAGTTTTTATATTCTGGTGCACCCTTTTCATGTTCTGAACGAGTTCCTGTTGTATATGTTCAAAGTAATATTATGAATATATTAAGTAATATTGTGATTGACATTATTAAAACTGTTTTGTCATTAGAATATTCCATGGATTAGAATAGTACATAGGTTATGTTACTTATGTGGGTTAAGTAAGTACTCACGTGCATTTACATTATCCTAGACACTGTTTATAGAATGTAGTAGAATGTTCTGTAGCAACTGTACTATAAATTGGTGAGTAAACATAGTTTGTTCTACACGATTCTATAAACAGTACCCAGAATTTTCTTGGCTTATCTATTATTGACAAAGGCTGTGAATGATGTCATTACCAGGTGTATATAAGCAGAGGTAGGTGGAGAAAAAGTCAGTATTTATTGTGAGTTTGGTTAAGTGAGATGTAGTCAGTGTGTGTTGGATACCACATTTGTGAATCAATATTATATTTGTGTTTTTGTTTGTATAAATTACGATTGTGTCAATAATCAAAATATGTATTTTAATTGTAAAAAAATATTGTGATAATGATAAATAAACAGGGTGTCGACTGTGATATGAGCGTTTTATTTCAATCACTGCCCAAAAGATGACATTCGATTTTGAAACAAATTTGATGAGTATAAAATAGATAGTTTACGTTTCTGTTCAAATGAAGGCCATCTTCATACTCTAAGAAAACTTGTCCCAAATATCAAAAAAGTATTTTAAGAAAGCAAGGACAGTTTAGGAAATAATAGATTATTTTCATTACATATGTTATAAATAAATTTATTAAAGAGGACTGATGTTTTGTGTACATGGATGGAATATACATCCATACAACCTGTACCATTAGAAGAATTAAAGTTATATAGACCTAAGTGAGAACAAGAAACAAACTAAAATGTCCTAACTGAGAAGATTCAACCTGTTTTCAGAAGGAAGGTCATCAGTAATGTTGTTGAAATGGACATTCTCCTAAAAACGCAGGCATATAGAGATTGCCAAGAAACCACAACATTTCTATTAGAGGGGACATTCCAGCTGTTGAATTGCTATATAATATATAAAATCAAGGACTGTTACATTTGCTACATTTTAAAAACAGGCAAAAGGGACATCTTTCATCTTATCATCCATAATTAAGCATGCCAGTTAATTTGAGCTGAGCTGAAAAACTGTCTAATTAATTAAACTCTACAAAAAGAAATTCCAAAAATTGGATCAAGAAATGTAAAAGAAATGTGCATATATAAGACATTAACATAGAATATCAAACCATTCAGATAGAAAATGCTATAAAATCTTTTGTGATTAATATGGATAAATATAATTAAATCACTATATAAATATAATTGTAGTATATAAATATAATAATAAAATATAAATATAATTAAATCATCACACTCGGAACACAAAGTTTTTTATGGGTAAAAACTTAAAAGTTTGTGTTCCGAGTTGGTAGTGATTTAATTATATTTAGTTAAGTAACGGACATGTCATGGACAACAAAATCCAAGAATTTAATATGGATGATGGGACTGAAAATTCTTGCAAGGATAATGAAACGAAGAAGTAGAAAAAGAAAAGTATGAAGGTGATATGTTATTTGGAATAGAATTAATATAACAATGTTGTGAATTATTCACTGACTTTTTACATATAAAAATTAAAAAAGAAAACAATAGACACAAAGTAGACCTGAAAATGTAACAGATAATACTGTGCGAGCGCGCGCGCACGTGCGTGCGTGTGTGTGTGTGTGTGTGTGTGTGTGTGGATACATTACTAAGTGGTTATGTATGTTGTTCTCCCTATCATTATTTTAATTTAACACAAGCAATTGTTGAAGTGTAACGGATAGAAAAACATGTCAGTGCATTAAATAATAATGTACATATATATTACTAGTGGCTAATTTAAACACACAAAAATAATAGGGACCTTTGAATAACAAGGACAATGACTAGCTACACAAGATGCAGCAAACATGAATCTCTTCTGACAAGACTTCAGTACACATTCATTCACCAGATTAATTTTTCACACTTTATGTACTTCTGTGTACAGTTTGTTTAATGTTATTTGGGTTGCTTCTGATATACGTATACGGGGTGTGCGTGCACGTGTGTGTGTGTGTGTGTCATTCTGTATATATATTTTTCTAAGGCAAATCTTCATTTCATTGTGCAACGTTATTGTACTTACTGAAACACCCCAACATCTTTCATACTTATTTGAATAGTTTTTGTGAGTGATGCCCAAATTTCAAGTAGTAGTGAATACAAGTTAATTATGAATGTGATGGTCACACAGCACATTTATTAAATGGCATCTCACTGCAATCACACAATCTTCAGTGACATAGCCCCTGAAGAGTGTGTCTGTTAACACATATGCAGTAAGGTCTCTTGAGACGGGTTGCCAAATGAGATGATGGCATCACATGTTTTCATAAAATTAATATTTTTCTATCTAGAATAATTGTTTTCTCAAGTATGTATAAAGCAAAAAAGAGGTAATGTCACTAACTGTTAATAATGTTCGAGCATAAATAACATTATGTCGATTTCTTTTTGCAAGGTGTTTATTTTTTCTTGAAGGCAAATCAGTGCATACGAGAAGAAAGCGATTTGTAAAGAAAGAGGTTTGCAGTTGGTCTAGATAACATAAAAGAAATATAACTTAGGGAAGATGATTTAATCAAAAATGGCTCAGTTAGAACCAGAGTAAACTAAAGTTGATGTGGTTAATATAGTGAAAGTTTTTTACTTACTATTAAAATAATAATTTTTTGTTTTCTAATAAAAATATTTTTCATGTTTTGATAATTAAATTTAGTTTTATGGGTTGTACATTTACTGATGGTTTGTGTTATTATTACATGTGAAAGTAGATATGCACACTATTAAGTTGGTTTATTGAATGTGAAATAATAACATCATTGAAATTCTGAAATTATTTTTTGAAGTAAGGATATATGTCTTGATTTTACATACAGGCTAGGCCAATTATACAAAATTTGAGGTAAGTTAGTTGTTGGGCTAAGTACGAAAATCAAAACACCTAAAGCATAGTGAGAATAAAAACTTTTAAAAATCTGTAAACAAATAGTATCTAGGAGCAAATAAACATATTAAGTAAATAGAGGGCAACCTCACCTAGAAACTTGATTTGGATTGGTTACCAGTCAGCGTTTGTTTGATAAGAGATAACGTTTTGAAGTCTATACCAAAATCTTCTAAGATGTTGAAGATGCCTCTGTCTTAGGAAGCTAAGCTTCTTTGAAATCTGCGAAAACTATTACAAGTCCTTTATTCATGTATATTTGTTTGATTTTTTCAAGTTCCAATTTGCTCAGCACATAATCTACCTTTTCTAAAACCACCTTCATATTCTCCTGTTTGGTGGACAAGGTGTTCTTTTAATTGGGACTTGCGAGCTCGCAAAAGTATTTTTGTAAGTTACTGGTAGGATAGTAGTGTCTCTGTAATTATGTATGTTCATTTTTGTCCATTTATGTTCCTTGTGTGACAGGTATTTATGAGAGCAAACTTACATCCCTCTGGAATCTGTTCTGTTTCCCACTTGTCAGGCAGGAGCTTTTCTAGTATTCCAACCATTTGTTCTGCTTCTTTTAGAAGCTTTGTTACAGTCACATCTTCTCCAACTACTTTGTCGTTTTTGAGCTTCTTGATGAGTTTTGTCATTTTGTGTTTATCAGGAGAATCAGGGTATCTGTATCACTCTTTCACATGCTGATGTTGGTACTTGGCGGTTGAATAACTTCTTAGAGTATTCAGCCAGTATGGAACTCTTTTCCTGGTTGTGTACAGACAGTTTACCATCATTTCTCTTAAAACACAGGCTTGGTGATTGCTACCCAGTCAGGTTCTTTTCAAAATTTCGGGAAGATTCACTGCAATTGTTTTTCTCTATGTCCTGAATGTCCCTTAGCTATTTGTCTTCTTGTGTCCCAAAATTTCTGCAAACCAGTTTCTGTAAGCAGCTACTCTTCTTTCTAAGGCCTCATCACACTCCATGATCCACCAATTGTGTTTCCTTACATGTCATAGTGGAGCAAAGTTGCTTGGAATACTATTCTGTTCTATTGGTTGATCATTATTTTGGTCTTTACCTCTTCCCAGTTACTAATCTCTTTAGTTGTTCCTGGAAGATCACTTTCCCTTTTTTTAATTTCTCTATATCAAATTTGGGTATCCTAGACTTTTGTTTCACAAGTCTGTTTTTCAGTTGGTAAAGGTCTGAATTTAATTTTAGTTAGTCAGTGATCTGAATCCGCATTTGCATCCTTCTCAGTATTATTTATTTGTATATTATTGTATAATTATTTATTAAGATAATATAGTAATAAAGTAATTATAGGTATGTTTTAATACAGTAACTAACATCTTTTAGAGTACACGAACTTAGTGGACAATGTATATAGATCCAGAAGTCTTAACCTGCCAATGGGAGATAAACATTTTCTGTAAATACATAATCAACATAATTATAGTGACCTTCATGAATATAGAACAGATGGATATTATAAATTATCACTAACTTTATGAAACCTGTTATACAAACCAAGTTCTGCTTACACTTGTTGTAATTATATAAATAGTTTCATATAACTCCAGTCATTTCACTGTATTACTGAACAACAACAGTATTACAATATTGCCTTGATCACTATGAAACTCTGTAAATATTATATCAAAACACACACACCTCAGCATTACTATGTGACCACTCTACTCCCACTGCTCAGATTTATTTTAATGCATGCCTTCCTACCATAATCTAAGTATATCAGATGTAAATCAAAATTGTAGATTCAGAAACTTCTGTTTAGTCCTAAAAGCCTTAGTGCTATATTATTTACGTTGCTGTATGTGTAGCAAAATATTTGGTGTTATTAATAATACTGTCACATAAGACATGATTGTTGCCTGAAAAAAGTTATTATTAAAAATTCTGACTGTGTAAGTATATGAGAGAAAATATTGAAAACATTATTTAACTATTTACTTTATTAAGATTTTAATATCGGGGGACCAAGCTTTGCTCGGTTTTGATATTTATTTATATATATATATATATATATATATATATATATAGTTTTTTTACGTTAAATTGTCTAGGATTTGTAAACATAAGCAGAAATTTGTAAACATAAACGGAAACTATATGTATAATGTATAAACATTTATAATAACAGCAATTGCATTATACATATTGCAATGGAACATCTCAGGAAAGGGTCTTTGTAGCAAAGACTACATGCTTTTATACAATTTATGACGTTATAGACATGTTGAAAATTGATTTTGTTAAAATTTTGTAAAATAGCTCTAAGTTGTGAAATAAGAAATGGGTAATTAACTGCTGTATGTCAAAATGCCCATAAATTTATTTTCTGTCATGTCAAGTGCGCGTGTTATTCATATGTACATGAATTACTTTTGAGTAAATTAACGTATCGAATTGAAACTTAGACAGCTCATACTTCTGAATTAGCGCTACATTTTTCATATGTCAGATACTCAAAACATATTATTTTAATACTAGTGGTCGCCCAGTGGTCGAAATTCGACCGTAATTCATTAAATTTTTAAGTTCAAACGTTATTGAGGTTCTTTTGTCAAAGAGTATACCTCTATAATCATTGCATATAATTTTTTTGAATTTTGTTCTATTACGTCAGCTGCGAGCGTGTACAAATACATCATTAGCGTGTGTTGTTTGCCTTAATTCCCTACAATACCTATGAAATTTAAAATTTAATGTTAGTAACAGTTAAAGAAAAACACAATTACAGCTTGTATTCGTATTTATTTTTTGATATAAAACATTGTCAGTTTTAATTTTTTCATGTTATTATTGAATCAAATAAACGCTAATAAAAATGAGACTTGACATTCATAGAAGTATAAGATACATTGTTTTCAGTTCCAGTGGATTACATTTCATTTTTGGTAAGGCACAAAATTCGAAAACAGTTTGAAGATTATCTGCTACAAAGCTTATATAATTTTTTAATTTTTTTTTCTATGCATTAATTTTCGAGTTATTTGAAAAATATGAAAGATAGAAAAAATGAGGTTTAGCTTGGCTAAGCCATACTTAAAAAGCAATAACGCGTTTTTGGACATTTCCTTGGGTTTTTTTTATTGCCATACTGACCAGGTTTCGCCAAGGCTACACAGTTATTTTGCCTATCTTTTTCGAATTATATAAAATTTAAATAAAAAATTAATATAAAATAAAAAATGAAATAAAAAATACGTGCCTCGTATTTTTTCATATATTTTTCATTAAATCAAAAAAACCGGGCGGTTAAAAAAATAAATGTTGTCCATTGAACTTAAAATAGTTTGAAAGTGAATTTAATGATTCAGAACTTCTGTGTAAACGATGTTTTTTGTAAAAACTCTTTCATCATTTGCTAAATGCCCTTGGCCATTATATTCGGAAATATAAAATCTCAAACCATCGAAACTTGCTGCGACGTACAATTGACCATGTGTAAAAACTGGCTGCCTCAATAAAATTCCAATTTTTTCAAATGTTTGTCCTTGAGACTTATTTATTGTCATCGCAAATGCAGGTATAATTGGAAATTGAGTTCTTTGAAAGTTAAATGGTAAAACAGTACCGGAATATGTTAAATTTATACGTGGAATCAAAATTCTCTTATTGCGTGCGGTTCCAGTTAAAACTTCGCAATCAATAGCATTACGATGCATACACTAGATGCGCATTCTTGTTCCATTGACTAATGCTTCCTTTGTATTTAAGTTTCTGATCGGTAAAACGATGCAATTAACTTTCAATACTAACTTATGTGGTGGCAAACCACTAATAGTCAAAGAATTCAAAAACTCTACTGGATAGTTAATGATTTCATTGTCATCATCACAAATTATTTTATCGTAGCTATGATATGTTTCTGTTCACCTGGTATTCGATTAAGTATATCAGTATTAATAAAAGTACAATCATCATTTTTAGGTGCTAAAATAACTGACTTCAATATGTTATCTGAGAGTTTGTTTTCGCAAATATTTCCATACACCTCATTAATAATATTATTTTCATCTCCTATTAATTGCTGAGGTATTTCAATAATATTTTCACCAAACTCAGGGAATTGTGGGGCTTCATCATTACCAATTTTTTTCAAGAATTCGACAAATTCTATTTCACTTGGTAAGGCTCTCATATTTTGAGTAAACGTTACTTTATGAAAATAAACAAATTTATGCCAACTCGTGACACAATTTTCAATTAAAGTTGCACGTGACCCATGTGGGACAACTGGTAAGATTTGCCGAAAATCACCGCACAGAAGTATCGTTTTCACTCCAAATGGTTTATGTTTATCATTTTCGTCGCATAGATCCTGCAATAATCTATCTATGATTTTCAACACTTGCAGTGGGCACATAGAAATTTCATCAATAATTATCAATGATGATGAATTTATGTAACGTCCATAGCTAATATTTGCGGTAATATTCACTACAGAATTTTCCAAAATGGGTATAGGCAATTTAAACACATTGTGTAAAATTCTACCTCCAAGTAATAGAGTTGAAGCTATGCCACTGAACGCTGTTGCAATGCAACTAAGATTAAGCGAATTTAATTTGTGAATGATTGCTGTTTGTGTGAATGTTTTTCCACAACCTGCATGAGCGGTTAAACAAAAAACATTAGATCCAGTATCATGGTGCAAAACTTCACGAATCACACGATCAATTAGATTACGCTGTTCAATATTTGCAGTTTCATAATGCTCACAAAACAGAAACTCTTGTTCTATTGGATCAATAGCATTGCTTCGTCTGTTCTCTGCAAATACGTGGGCCCTGGTAAACCAAGGTCTTGACATGACAAATTATGAACATTCAAAATATCTTCAATTTCTAATAGAGCTGTGTTAAAGGATACTTCTTTGTTGTAATCTCTCAAAAAATCTTCACTAAGATATACTTTAAATTCATTCCATAACGCCAATGCATTGGCTGGCACATTTAATGCACAAATGTAACCAAATAAATTTCGCATTTGTTTTGGTGAATATAATTCTTTTGCTTCATTTAAACATTCGCGCCATTCATTATCATTTGAAGCAATGCCGCGAGCATGGCACGCTTCAACAAAAGAAGTGTGTATAATTCCATTGTATGTTCTAACATCCTCAAATGATTTTGGACCACAGACATGTAATAAAAGCAATCGTAAATGGAAAAGTTCGATGTCTTTTGGTGATACTATATATATGCGTGTAATGATTTTATCACCTCCACGCCTTCTCTTCTTCCATTTTTTTCGGGAATCTTCCCACACATAATGCAAAGGAATTTCAATATACTTATATTCATGCACTGATGGATCTGATCGATTCAATTCAAAAAATGCTAATAATTTTGTTTGTCTTGCATTTTCAATTGCTTGACGTTCTTGCCCTTCTCGAAAGTAAACATTCTGTCTACGCGGTAAATGAATGTCTAGTCTAACGATGACATGTGATTGAAAATGCATTGGTAATTCATAGATGCGCCATACAGCTTCAGTTGATCCGACATAACGGCCATTTAAAAAATTTTTAACTTCATCAATTTGTATTTCTTGACCCGGTTCATTTCTCTCTGAACCTAATTCAACAGATGCACTGTCGTAGCCTTTATACACGTATTTATAAATGTATTTAACACTTTTAACTGTAGTGCATACTTCAACATTTATATGGCAATTAAATTTGGCAAGTAAATACGGATTGTATGGTACAACATAACGATTGTCGAGGCAACTACCGCGAACTTCAGCATTAATACCATTATCACGCCTTCTGTATAATGGATATCCATTTAATGATTCACATGTAAATTCATTAAATCGTTTTGGATAATCTTTTGTGCATTTTCCATCTCTCATACATACAGAATTTGGATTAAGTACACCGCATGGACCATGCATCATGTGTTTTACAACATATTCATGTAATGTAGGATGTGTTTGAATGTTAGGAATCTCCGCAGATACAACTTTATCAATATCGGTAGAATTAACAATTTTATCTTGCTCATTTAAAGAGAGTAAAATGTGAGCATAAGGCAATCCTCTCTTTTGAAACTCAATTGTATAAATGAGTGCTTCAACTTTACCGAAGATTTTTTTTAGTGTAAGGCCCTCAATTAATGCTTTCAGTTTGGACACGCACAACAATATCAGGTCGAAAATTAGCTGACTCACCTACACCAATATTGCTAACTATTTCAGGCCAACTTGGATTGCAAGTCATTGTAATAAACAAAGAAGGCTTTCCGAAATGTTGTACAATTGACATTGCATCTAAATAATTCTGATACATATTTCTTGGAGATCCATTGAATGAAGATGGTAAAATTACTCTACGGCCAACATTATTGGCATTGGGGTTCAATTCTAAATAATCTGTTAAATTGTTGTAAACTTCAGACCTAAGACTTGTTTGATTTTGTCGAATGAAATGTAACCTTGTGCCCTCTATTCTCACATACATATCAACTATCCACTGCAGAAATAATTTTTGTGAATGGTGCAACATGCTAAAATCTTCTCTAATTGCAAGTCGATAGGCTGCATACTGAACCATGGTTAATTTATTTCTGGGCGCTCTTGAATTAGATGTAGTTGGTACATTATGAGAAATATTGATATGCCACTCAGTATCACCATTTGGAAAAAGTAATGGATACGCTAAAGGGTCCAATGATGAATCCAAAACAGAGATATTTTTAATGGTACCATTAACTTTTGAAAACGAAACCATATTTTGTTCAAAGGGTGGCTCACCATCAACTGTACTAAATATTACTGCTACATCAGTTTGAACTGCATCATTATAACGGCGTAGATCTAAATCATGATTTACTTTAATGAGCATACAAATTTCTTTATTTTGATTTTCAACTCTCTGACAATGATCTTTCACTGCAATGAATGACCGAACGAAAGGATTAATGCGTTCCAATTCAAGAGAGATTTCGCGCATTATATTGTTATTGCATGTTTGATTATAGTGTTCACGTAATCTATAATTGACAGCAGTGTCAACATCATTAAAATATAATTGCGCATAACATGGTGAGCGACCATATCCAACAGTCATTGGACCTGATCTGTGATAAAAAACATCATGTATTTTAAAATGATACACTCCACGCGTAACTGTATCCAAAATTTTAGCTTCTGAGCTAGCCATAGCAAATGATGAATTGTATTTACGAATGTTTTCAAAATAAATTTTTGACTTTCTTTTTATTGAAGGTTCATTTGAAGTAAGTCCATCATACAATGATTTAAAGTATTCATTTTGACTTAAGGTCGGTAATATTGCTTTACCCTTATGACAACATGAAGTGAATGCAGTCCTTTCACCTAAAGTGACCTCAGATTCGAAATGTTTTGCATTGCAAAACCTGCATTGTAAATGCATTAATCCACAATCAAAAGTATTAAAATTTCTTGGAATGACATTCAGTGCGCATTTAAATGTATCCCTCAAAATAATTTCATCATTTTGTATACTATTTACACTATTTAAATTTGCATTTGGTCTATTATCATTTTGACTTGCACATGAATATATATTCCTTCTTCTTTGTCTCTCACTCCGACCCATCAATGTTATACTATTTACACTATTTAAATTTGCATTTGGTCTATTATCATTTTAACTTTCACGCGAATATATATTCCTTCTTCTTTGTCTCTCACTCCGACCCGTCAATGTTCTATGTCGAGGCATAATGGAAGTAGGTGCGAATATCTGAATGTAAAAAAAAACATGTAATGAAATTACTGAAACTAAGATTAGACAGGGTTTAATTTAAAAATAATAAAATGTACTCACTTTTTTGAAACCACCAATAATAATTAGCAAGAGAAAGTCAATTCAAATTGCTGCTACAAAATTTTCCTTTTGCAACAGGTGTATATTAAGCAAGCTGTATTTCACTTTCAACTGCATATTAATATATAAAACACAGATATCTAATATACAAAATATAAAATAAACGCTTTTTTGCCTTGACATACACTCCACAGACTATTGAAAAAGGAACATTTGAAATCACACAAAATTCACAGCTCATTCAATCTGTCAGTAATTATTTGTTGGCAACATTTTAAAATTCTTTGGCGACAATCTCTACTCTGTGTGACTGTTTGACCACAGACTATTATGTGTTTGACATTGGCAGTATGAACATAAACAAACAACAGACTATTATGTGTTTGACATTGGCAGTATGAACGTACACTAAAATGAAAAAATTATAATTTTATTGCCTGGCAACAAAATTATTTTATTTTTAACAATTACCATTGTTTGAAAAAGTTTAAATGAATTTTCAAGTGCAAATGAATGTTTTATTTTATTTTATTTAATGTATTTGTAACACATATTATATATAAATTTTAGCTTTCTGCACTCCTTCTCCACATAAACTTTAACTATGCCAAATCTCACACTCCTCCGTGCACGCAATATGCTTAAAAAGGGGTACAAAGTTTTCTCTTCACGTATTAATATATAGATGTATTTTTTAACAGAATTCACTTTTCTAAAGAATCCTTATCTTCTGAAAGTCATAAAACTTTTAGACAAAATCTATACATGCTTTAGCAGTCTTCAGCAAAATTGAGCAGGACATAAGTCTATCTATCTAACCCATCTATCACGTCCTATGGGTTTTAACCAATCAGAAGCTCCTATTTTCATTCAGTTTTGTCTTTTGCGGAAGATGTTTCACTCAGTTCAACCTAACAGCTCGGCCTTAACAGACGTTGTCTCTGTGCGAGTTTGTCGTATCAGTATACGTTCTACATAAGGGTTACAAGAGTACTGGGTCTTAGCAACGAGTTGCCCATTTGCTAGATCGATTGGGTATGAGAACTCAAAATAATTTAATTATAAATTAAATAGTGCTATCTCGCGATAGTCAAGATTTATCCGCAGAGGAATCAGCATATTTGCCGAAATGCATCTGGGTAAACGCAAGGACACGTCAAGATACTGGAATGTGTATGTAAAACACACCAAAATTGAATTAATAATAGTTAAACCCATTATCGAGCCCTGAGATAAACTATATTGGTGATAAACGGTGTGCGTGCGTGAGTCGCGAGAGTTCTACGTGTCATCATTGCAGCTGATCCAGCAGGCGACAAGTGCAGCAGTGGAGCAGTTCAACGGTTTGTCAGTGGAATTCGTCGAACAAGTAAAATAGACTATAAGAAAGAGAAACATTCAAACCATTTTACAGACACTATTTAAATTTAAGAATAAATAATTTATGTTTAAATCGCAGACCATATTAAATGTTTTTTTAAATAAAATACCTAACTCCAGATAAAAGACTGATATTATTTTGTTCTAATTTACTATGCCTTCTATTTGTTACGTTGCAATATATAAAAAATACAAGTAAATAGAATAATACAAAATACAGTTTAATACAAAATTATTGGAAAGTTATAGTAAAGTCTTCTAGTCGTCTAGTATTTAGTATTTCTTTCCTTACAACATTTTGTGTATGGTGAGGATTTTCTGGTGGCAAAAGAATTTTTAACCTGCTTCGTACTTTTACTCTAGAAAATGCTACTATGTACAACATTCCATGCATAAAAACTGATATAAGTAAGTAGATACCAACGAATTCAAATGTTTGTCCTTGAGCTTTGTGGTTGGTCATATCAAAAGCAGGTCTTACGGGGAACTGATGCCGTTGCATAGTACATCCGAGTTGATTTTTGCTAGAATCTAATGTGATTCTTGGGATATGGACTTCACGGACTGCATTCTCTCTGATAATCTTTGATTTAATAATATTGTTACACAACTCAGTAACTATTAACCTTGTTCCATTGCATAGTCTTTCAGAGTCATCCAAGTTTCGCAAGAGCATTATTATTGTATTTTTTTAAGTTTCAGTTCATGTGGTGGTAGATCAGCCATTTCAACGGAATTCAGGAATTCAGAAGTAAATTCGATACCTCCTTCTGGTTGATCTTTGACAGAATCATAACTTTTGTAAACCTTGTACTCTACATGAAGCTTTTCAATAATTTCTGCATTAATTTTATTAACATCTTTATTTAATGGTGCTAGTATAGCCCTGTCCTTCATATCTTTATATCTGTTATTAGCCAGACAGTCTCCGAATACTTCTTCAATAATATTGCCGTTGGAAAGAATATCCTCTGGTAGTTCACTGTCATCCATAGCATTTACTGGCAAATCTCCATTGAGGTAAGTATCTGTAGGCAAATCCTCCGCTAGGTATCTGTCTTGCTCTTCTTTATTCAAATTAAAGTTCCATCCCTTGGATGGACGTCCACCAGGCATCTAAAATTAAAAGATACATACACAATACATACCCCACGCACCAACCTGAGCGTTTTACTCTATAATAAAACGTACCTTTCTGTTCTAAGTCACAAAGAAGCAAAAGCAACAGTTTCAAAAAACTCATAAATTATTATTAACTTTAATTTACTAAAAAAAAACCTTGATTGAACGTTTCAATACAATCCTTGAAAAATTTTTTTGTCCATGACGTGTCCGTGTATTAATACTTACCTCAGAGAACACAGAAAACACAACAGCGTACAGGGAACACGTTATAAATTAAATACGTTATTGCTCGCTTAATATTATTAGATAGGGTATACAATTATTGCTCGTCTCAACTCTTATTTTGTTTATTTACATTGATTGCAAAAGCTATTTATTCTTCTTCATATATTAACATATCGATACCGTGCCGTTTGCATTTATCGATGGTTTCTGTAATTTATTTATCTGTACGGTAAGAAACCTGGTTAGAAATTGCAGTTGCCTAGCAATAATTAATTGTAGTGCGGTATCGGTCCCACGATATTTTAAAATAAAGGCCCTTAGACTAATTTTGCAGAAAATGAGACCGAGTCAATCGATTCCTGGTGTCAAAATACCCTTAAGTACCAACTTCCGAGAAAATCGTTAGAGCCGTTTTCGAGAAAAAAAAACATAGATACATACAATTATTGCTCGCTTAATATTATAGGATTTATGCCAAGAGAATTTCTTTTTAATATTTTATTGTATTTGAATTTATTTTTAATTTACTAACTGAAAGTAGTTACTGGTTATTTTAGTAATAGTAATTATGGTAAATTATATATTATTATTACTTTTATTATGTTCTAATTGTTAATGCTTTTGTTGTTGCTTTCGCAGGTACATAATTCGCAAAACCTTAGAAATGTTGCACAGAGACCACGCTCTTATTCGGATACCTGTCAACTTGACTCATGTACCAATACATAAAATGAAACAGCCTCCTTGGCTGGCGTGGTGATGTATGTGAATTATATCTGTTAAATCAAGTGAAGTGGTTGATAATTTTGTTTATAAAGTTGTTTACAATTTTTGTAATTTATATAAATGTAGTTAATTGATAGTTATGTTTTAGTTAGATTTTACATTACTTATTTTAAGTTAGTATATGAAGGTCTTATTACTTTTAAAAAATTATCCCTTAATTAATTTGTTTTGTAAAATTGTAGTTTATATAATGTGTTTAGTAATTTGTGATGTGCAATAAATAGGGTACTACAGGCAACCAATTAGTTTTTTCTAATATTTGTATCTATTTTTGCACTTTGATATACGGAATGAATTGTTTCTTAGTTTGTATACTGATTATGAGGACTGTATATGGCATGAAATAGATGTACATGGTGTGATTCATGTGTTATTTTGTATTGAATATGATATACTGTTTATAAACATTGGCCAATATTGGTCTACAATAATATTTGTATAAATTAAAATAAGTACTTGGAAATTGTTAAGTAATTAAGTTTACAAATAATTTTAATTATTATGGAGGGGTAAATTGTACAGTGTATGTAATAGTTAGTACATATAATAAAAACTTTCATTATATATAATGTGTGGTACAGTTATACATCCATATATTACTTGAATATTAAATAGTATTTAATATTGCGCATGTATAGCAAAATTGAAAGTTAAGGGGATGGACAAGCGCGAAATGCTTACGGTCAGAGGGGAAAGGTGATGTGGAGGGAGGAGATGTGAGAAGAGAATTGTTGTTATTAGCGATGGTGCAGCCAACCTATGAACATTATTTCTAATAGTAACAAAACCTCGTGACTGTGTTAAGGTTTGTTTGTAAATGTGTCATCACAAATCTGTGTGTGTGTGTGTGTGTGTGTGTGTGTGTGTGTGTGTGTGTGTGTGTGTGTGTGTGTGTGTGTGTGTGTGTGTGTGTGTGTGTGTGTGTGTGTGTGTGTGTGTGTGTGTGTGTGTGTGTGCCTACAGTCACACAGCTGGCTTTAAAAAAAAGAATTATACTTTTATTGTTTCGAACGTAAATCAAATAATAATAAGAATAATAATATTGTAATTGTATTACTATTAAAATAAAACAAATGATATGTATTGTTCACACGTATCGGAATTTGTTGCTGTTACATATCAGAATGTTTTGTAAACATATCTGAGTGTTGTTTGGATCTGTCATCACGTACTGCTGAGACGTAAAAAACTACAGCCTTTCTGACCATTCTTATCGCAATGGAATTTGCAAACTGTACACTTCAATTCCTTAATTACACTCAACTATCTCTACAGTTTATCATTACATAAAGGAACACATTCTTCATATTAATTTAATTGCAAGAATCTTTTTAATCCTGGACAACAAAAAACTGTTTATTATTACTTCCCGTGCTTGATTATGAATAACTTTCCTGTCTTTGCTAGTTGAAGGAGAAGTATCCATTTACTAGTTACTGGATGATAACACAAATAATTACGATAATACATAATTACAGAATAAAAAATACCAATAGAAATTAACTAAAAAATTAAATAACTAATAAAAATGAGTGACTGTAAAACACCGATACAGTTAATAATAAATTGAAATAATAATAACAAATGCAAGACTGAGATAGTACGTCACACAGTAACTAATAATGTATTTGTATCTAAAACACCACACGCAAGTTGGCAACACCTTCACTTGCTTACCAGCTGATTCTCTGGTACCCTCCCGCCATTCACAAGTTCAAAGTGAACTCGTCCATCCATAAATTGGTTTCTGCGCATATGCCCTTAACCTTAAATTTTACTGTAACTATTCTATACAGTATTCACATTGTTATGTGCAGAGCAATTTTTAATATAGTGCAATAACTGAAAACAAAATAATCAGTACACAAGTTCTATGTAAACACTTTTTTTATAATTCATATTACAACATTCTCCTACCTAAGTACAAGTACCTATTATCTACATTGATAGTTACCAATCTATAAAAATTTAATTGATTTAAGTGTTTACTAAGTGATCAAATAAACAAGTATCAGTAAACAAATAAACAGCTCTTCACTAAATTATGATGTCTATTTACTTGTGAAGATAATACACAGACAATGTCTATATTATGTTTACCTTTATAAATTTCACAAGACCAACAATATTGTAAATTGAAAGGATTCAGAAACAGTCTTGATAAAGGCAAAAACTACTATGTTCTTGTTGTTTAATGACATTGTGGTAGGATGTACTATTGTTCTATTGTTTGCACATCAAGTCATTATTTGATGAGTCTCTTGTTACATAATCCACAATTACATGTTTTATTATGTACAATATATTATTTCCATTTCTTATATGATATACAGATGAATGTTTTATTTATTGATTTAATTTATAGACATTGTCGTAAATTAGATAACTGTTTTCATATTTTTGGCATGTTATTCTATTAAATATCTTTTTTGTAATGTTAATAAGAAATGTTACTTCTGCAATGACATGATCAGTAGAGTACATATTGTATCTGTTGCAAATGTTTATAACTAATTTAAAGTGAAACGTCTTGGCAGCTATCACCATTATTATTTGGTTTCTCGAGTATGCTATACACAGGTGCTATTAGTCAAAGTTGTATGTGAAGACAAAGCTCGATTTCATGCCAATGTGAATTACAGTTAAAACACATAAACTTTAGGGTTTAAACAAATTTTGTCTGCTTATTTAGCTTACTTGTTTGTAATTCTCACTAGTGTTACTTTAATTTATAAAACAATTTAATGTTTTATTTAAATAGTGGGATAAATAACTGGACACCAGAGAATCCATTACTCACAACTTAATAACATTATATAAACAAGGGCACTTGTATATAACAATTTTTCAAGTTTACAATTGTCCAACACTCACTAATGTAACAAACAAGAAATATCATTTAATTAACATTTTGCAATAAATAATACAAGTCATCCATTACATGGTCTGCAGTAATTCACAGTTACTAGTGACACACGTCTTATAGCTTTGCTTCATAATATACAAACTGACTGTGGCAAGCTGGTGTTCTTCTGTTTATAGCGGGCAGAAGCAGCAGTGTAGCATAATACATTTTGAGAAAGCTCCAGTATGTTGTAGAATAATCAGGAAAATGAAGGTGTGTGACAGCTCTAGAAACATCAGAAACATTCTATATTGTAACAATATGTCCAATGTTATAGCACTACTATGCCTGTTGTGTAACTCTTGGCATATATTGCTGGCCCCATAAGCCTCTTCTTCCTGAATTAGCAAATCCTCTTGTGTTCTTTGCTGTAGATTTTACTCTGGAAACAACTGTTTCTACTTTCAGATCACTTCCTTCGCCATTCGCAAACATCTATTCCTTGTACTTCCAGTATGTCTTTTTCTCACCTTTTCACTGTTCCTATCTTTTCTTCACTTGCAGCCAGTTCTTCATCTATACCAGTTTCTTCTACAGACACTTCTCTCTACTCAGGATAAAGCATCGGCTTCTCCATGAAAATCGCAGTTGATTTTTCAGTCGGTCCTACTGTGATCTCACAAATGGATACTTCTTCATCTTGTTCTTCTCTTGTTTTTGCACCAAAGATTACTCTTCTCCATGTGTGTCAACTCCTTCTCCAGCCTGCATTGTCTGTTTAATTGATGATCGGTTACCATTTCATCTATGCAAAAGTTTGCCTTTTTTTGCCCATCTCTTAAATTATAAGCATTCATAATGTCCATACAAAGAATCACTTCATTTACAGCGTTTATAATTAGCTCTTGGTGACAAAACTGGAGGAGACCCAGGCATAAATTTATATCAGCCATTCCTGTCACTTTGACGAGGCTTCCAGTTGCAGTCCTTATAGTTAAAGAGCACAGTTGAGTGCAGAGGTACTTGACTATATTAGGATACACAGTGGTCAACTGTAAATACTGGTTTACCTCAACAAATCAATTGACAATCAAGTTAGCTGTCATCTTATGGAGCATGGAAAATCTATGGTTTTGAGGAGCTTTGGTCTTTGAATTGGTGTGTTCACACCCTTTTATCTCTGATTTTTTTTTTCCCCCAACAATCTGCTGGAAGATGGCTATGTTTTCCACATTTGTATCACTTGGACTTCCTGTCTCTTTGGCATGGTTAAAAAAAGTTGCTGGTGCCACTGACTTTTTAAATTGTTTTTTTCTTAATTGTTTGTGTATTTTGTCCATTATAACTGTAACATGTTATTGGTGGTTTTTGACTACATTACGATGACATAATTGTATTAATGTAAATGTATGCTAACTTGGTAGCTTTAAACTGGAGACCAAGAACAAGAACATCTTCACTGCTCCTGAGTTAAAATAACACAGGCCTGTGAAAAAATACTTTTTAGAAATTGTTTTAGTTTTGTCAACTTATTTTTATATAATTTTTAGTGCTGATTCCAAAAATGATGTTTATTTTTTCTGTCAGGTAAGTTTATTTCACAAAAAGATTATTGGTTTTGAAAAAAGTAACACTTGGTCAGCCAGAGGATTTTGATCATTAATTGATTACATAATTGTTCATCAAAAGACGGCTTCACAAGTCAGGGATACACATCTTTTTAGAGATCCAGAGATTAACACTGATCATTATATTTGTACATATGGTAGGAGGCCTTATCTATTCCTATTATACTGTTCTTATTCAAGTTTGGAATAAGCATTTCAATAATCCACATTTCGTAATTTTCAAAATTCAAATTGTTGTGATAATTGTTTTTTATGGAACCCAATGTAAACATTAATAGTGCATTAAGTACACACCCATTTTCACCACCACCATGAACTAAAACCACCCACTGTCCTTTGTTTGTTGGGATTTTCAAGCTAACGTAATGTAATCTAAAGATGTAGTGTACTACATCCATATTACATTAGCGTTAGGACATCCACATTAGCATTGACTCATTTCTTCCACTGAAGATGGCAGCCAGTGGTGCTGCCAAAATGTCTGGTTTTGTCAGAAACCTTGGACCACGGCCAAACAGCCCGGGAGTTAGTTTTAATTTAATATTGCCATTGCTGTCCACGTTTTTGTAACTGACATAAAATTCTGAAAACACGTTTCATCTGTGTATACTAATGGGTTGCTCTTCTCTGTATTGGCATACCGTTCTTATACAATCAGCTTTTATGTTTCTAATGTTGTGTTTTTCTAGTAAGCGTCCCCTACTGCTTTCATGAGTTTCCAGTGAAATCCAGTTTGATGTATAATGTTTCTCAGATTAGATACAATACCCTTAAAATTAATTTGTTTGTTTAAAATTCTTAAAATAATTTGTAATGTGGGCCTGCCTCTTCTGTCATGTGACATTCATAAATAATTTGTTGAAAGTACACTTTTCAAAATCATCCATATTATTAATTTATGGGCCTACAGTAATGAATGAAGACAAGGTAAGTTAAAGGTGCTATGAGTTTTATGAAGGCCATATGAGTATTCACAATGATGAAAAGAGGTGGAGGCCTAGTGTCATACAGATGTCTTGATAAGTGAATGCAAAAGATAACAGAAACTGATGCTTTACAATTATTGCTCTTTGCATAGATTCCCAAAAATTTTTTATATGAAATTATTACTGAAACCTGGGTTATCTTAAATTGTACTCAAGATGTGTCCCGAAAATTCTTACTGATGTGCACAAAAATCAAAGAATGACTTCATGAATTTTTGACCACTATAAGGAAGATGGAGATACTTTTTTCCTATATTCTGATTGGTGATGAAACATTGATTTGTTACCTCAACATCAAGTCATAACAAAAATCCATGCAGAAGTGTTTACAAAAAAGAAAGGAGTTGAAGGCCTTCTGTCAGATGACTTGTTGATAAGTGAATTTAAAAGTTCGAGTAAACTGATACTTTACAAATATTCCTCTTTGCAATTTAGCTTCACAAAGGCAACAGAAAGAAAATTTAAGCAAACTCAGTCACCTTGAAAGATCTAGCCACTGTTTTCTGGGATAAAAATGGGTCCTTTTGGTTGATTGTGTGGGGCTAATAACCAGTGGCGGCTCGTGACTTAAGAGGCTGGAGGGCGCGGCCTTTAGGCTTCTTAATTATTTATCAATATTGAAGTTAACGCACAATAAAAATGTCACCAATATTTGATCACATGATTCATTAATAAAATAAGAATAGTAACACGTGAATCATGCAACGATTATTTAAAAATTTGATCTCACCTCAAATATTGTGAGCTCTTGTAGTCAGCAGCTTTATTAATAAACATAACCACAAATTGTCGAAAATGTCCACAAAAATGTCTATGCTGTTTCCACAAAAAAAGTAATATACTATATTTACATTATATTATTTTTATGATACCTACACTTTAAGCAGACCATTTATTTTTATACAAAGTCCATTCGCCTTTCCTTTAAATTAACGAACTTTCTAGCCTCAAAGTCCTTCATTTCTTTAACAAGTTCCTTGTTGATAGATAACATCGCAAGGGAATTCAGTCTATCGTTTTTCATTGTATTTCTCAAGAAAGTCTTTAGTCTTTTCAGAGTCGAAAAGCAGCGCTCAGGTTCGGGAGTTATCATGGGGTAGATATGACAATTTTCAGAAGTATCAACACGTCTTTGAAAACTGACGTAAGATTGTTTTCTTCTATAAAGTTAAGAAGTTTTATTGCGCCTTTAATATTATAATCATGCCGTCTGTATAATAGTTCCAATTCACTCCGGAGTTTGTTTTCTTGTAAGAAAGGTTAATGCCGAATCACTAGCTTGAATTTTTCTTCCGGAAAGTTTGTAAAAAAAAGTGGAAATAAATCATTGGACATCATTAAGCTGCTTCTAGGTGACCCGTGTAAGTAAATCTATCTTTTACGTGAGTTATAATGATGTCACGTACTTATTTTGCATCCCCTATTCTAGTGCTGCATCCAACATTATTGGATCACCATTGTCTCTAGGAGACAATAAAATACATGGAAAACAGAACAAAGATTTCTGAACGTCGCAACCACCCAGATCCAGTCATTTTTTGGTATGCATCTTTTGAAAGCAGTTGCCATCTGAAAACACGATTCCCACTTTTCTTATTTTCTGTTTCCATCATGCAGAATTCAGGAGTTGGCCTACATAATGACTTTAGTTCAATTTTTCGATCTTGCAAAAGTTATTGCTTTAAGGGCCTGCACTGTATGTTAAAATGTTGGATTAAATGTTAAAACAAAACCTAATAACTCGACACTACAGTATTTCCCTAAATATTATTCGTGAAGCTATTAAAAAAAACACACAAACTCAAAACCTAAACCTAAACAAATGCCCGCACTCAATTAACCACGCCATAGGAACTATTATAAACCACTAAAAAGAGCAAATCTCATATTATTTTCAATAGTCTGTGATTAGTTGTACTGAGTGAATCACGCTAAACGTGGCGTGGAAGCCGTCGCGCCCAGCGACCGTCTAAATGCTGTATTTAAGCTTACAACTTCGTTCAATTTTGGATAGAGTTGGGGAATTGAGAAATGGGCGCGATTGTCAGAGCGCCGTAATGCATGCTGTTCCGAAAACATTTCTGCTACTATCTAATACAAAAACATTATCTTGTCCGAAGTATTAAAGAAATATGTAATGACTTTCCACAAGTAGTGATAATGGGTTGTTTGATTATATGATTTAATCTGGGGGGGGGCCTTAGCGCCCTAAGAACGAACCGCCCCTGCTAATAACAATAATCTCACTGGAGAGGAACTCTGAAATGCTTTAAAAACTGACACATGACATTCAAAACCAGCAACATGAGATGCTGATGTCAGAGATTATTTTCATTCTCAACTGCACATGCGTACATACCACAGTGTTCAGTGTTCAGACAGTCCAGCTGGGAACTTTTTATCACCCTCCTTATAATCCAGACCTCACACTTAGTGATTTTCATGTATTCTTCAAAGCTTGGATCTCAACCGTTCAAGGAGCATGATAAGTTTAAAATGGCAGTGATATACTGGCTGCCTATTGCAGACATTGGACTTTTATGCAGAGGGTATTAAAAAGCCTGTTCATGGATATAAATATGATCAGAAAACTATAATGACTATGTAGAAGAGTTAAGTAGGTGAGTACAGGTATTGAACCAGAAATATATTTTTTTCTCGTAGGTTGTTTATTTTTATAACTACTTCTGTATAGAAGTTAGGCTCTTACTTATAAAATATGTATAATATTTGTTTCTTATTTGTTTATTTCTGCAGTGTTGTTTGGATTTCAGGTTTTTATTTAGCTTTTAAGATATGCAGTTTTAGCATGGTAGTAACCATACCATTGTTTATTCCCCCCAACCAAACAACAAAAAACTGATGTGCCCTAAACATTATGTCTATTCCACAGTTTGAAATTTCTTGGATGGAATTTAAACCATACCAGCTTTTCAGATTCTAGTATCATTATTATATGCATTCTGACAATTTGCACTTGCAAATTGTTAATATACAGTGAATGTTAAATTAGATTTAATTCATTAAGCAGAGTACTAAACAATTAAAGCCATTGGGTTATCACGTTAGTTTAAAAGTACTCAAAAGTAGAAAAAAGTTTACAAACTAATGAAAAAATTTATAACGTCCTTAAAAGAAATAGTTTGACCTAAGGTGGATCTGAGGCTACAAACATTGTATGCATATTATTTTATTTTTTTTTTCAATACACTAAAAATCTTCACAGTGATCAAATAAAGTATAGAATATAGTAGACCTTCAAAATTTAGAACTGTACTGTAACATTGGTATTTTACTTAAGTACACCTCTGAAGAAAACATATATGTGCAATGCACGACATGGAGATGACAATCTTGACTTGAATCTCTGACAATAAGTGTCATTCTATAGTTAAAAAATCGCTCACAAGGAAAATTAAATACAGTATTGGATAGTATGTGTAGAACACGTGGGTCATTGGTTACTTTTGAAACTCAATGGCCAGTAAGAATGTAATTATTATTGGGTCCTTCAGTCTTTCGACTGGTTTGTACCCTCCCCACATATACTCGTGGTATGTGTGTTACAGAGTCTCTCAGAGGTACATGGGACCTAAAGTTTAATGCCGGATCTGAACGGCATAGTTGGGGAGGGTTTATACTAGGCAGGATACCTCTCGTTGGTTTGCCATTATCTTGCGAGGCTGAATGGTCGTATCTAAATCAGATGGCCCCAGCGGGAATAATAAATAAATATATTAGGATGTAATAAATATATCTTAATTTGGCTTTCCTCATACTATTCTTTCAGATCTCATCATAGTGAACTGCATGTAATTTTCAGTTTCAGTCATCCAAATTTCCTCTGTCTTTGAATGGGCAGTTTTAGGAAAATATCTGTTGCAAATGTATGGAGCTCATTCACTGATTATGCTAAGTAGTACATCCCAGCACAGTGGTAACATACAAGACTCAGAATCTCAATGGCTTTGCTTCTGTCATGGGATCAAAACTTATGATATCCCGAAATCCAAAAATAAACATAAAAACATGAACACACAACAGCAAGAGACAAAATTAGACTCTCCTTCCCCAACAGTCATGGCAGACGCATGTGAGACCTGGGAAAGAGAATCCTTGACAGGCAAATGATACAACTTAATGGCTGCCCAGTCAATGGGCCCTCCATCAAGTTCAACATTCGCACGCATGACCTGACCGTCTCTACCAGGAACAACAGAGATGATACGCCCCAAATGCCAATAAAGAGGAGGAGAGTTGGCCTCCTTTACCAAATCTCCTATAGCCAAGTTGGGTATAGGACAAATTGACTTAGCATGAACCTTCAAGGAATGAAGGTATTCTAACCTCCAGCTCCTCCAGAATGACCTATGAAGCTGAGAAGCAGCCCGGTAATGCGTGGTTGAACCATCCCCATGCATATCAGATTCAACCAGGGCTACTAAAGGTTGGCCAATGAGATAGTGGCCTGGAGTAAGGGCACTCAAATCTTCTGGATCATTGCATAGGGACCCCTATTACCCAATGGGACAAGAATTTAAAATAGCCTTCACTCTAATAAGTAGTGAATGGAATTTACCAAGCTGAAAGGTTACCCTGGCCAGGCACGCACATTAACTGGAATTTCATGGACTGGATTGCACTCTCCCAAAGTTCACTATGGTGGGGAGCAGCAGCCGGGGGAAGAAAGTGAAAGTTAATATTATTGGCTATTGTAAATGCCCTGATGGCCATTTGTAATGGTGTGATTCATTAAGCATGAAATGTTGAAGCTCCTGTCGTAACAATGATCTGGAGCTATTGAAGTTATGGCCACAGTATGAACACACTTTCTGTGGACAACCACACGGCTAACAAACCAGCAAAGAACATCCAAAAATGCTTCAATTGAAAGATCCAGGGCAAGCTCCAAGTGAACCCCCCCCCTCCTTGGTAGTCATACAGATAACAAGGCACATATAGGTCTGAATTTGTGAGGCCTTATAATGCCCTTAAAAGATAAGATCCGGCATAATCCATCCCCACACTGAAAATAAAAATGAGGGTTTACAATGAACAGAAGGCAAATCCTCCATGAAAGGAAATGCCTGCACAAAATGGAGGCTATACTGTAGTCGTACAAAACTGATAATCAGGTTTCAACTCAAGGTCACCACTATAATTACTTGGCAGAAAAGATGACAGCCAAGTGGACTGGTCTTCAACAAGAGATGGAGGACCAGACTACCGCAAACAGTGATCAATGACATATTCAGCCAAAAGACCATGGTAAGCACAGTCAGCAGGATTTAAATGAGAGGGAATGTGTTGCAAGATGACAAGGTCGTCAATCACCAACAGCAGCTACCTAATTGCTGACAAAAGTTTTAAGTTTGTATGGCTGCATGTTAATCCAAAGTAAGACAATCATGGAGTCAGTCCAAAGGCAAATTTGATTAAATGACTGGAACAGCTGCACCAGTTCAGTCAGAAGATAACCCCCTAATAACTCAAGGCAGGGAATCAACAGTGATTTCAAAGGTGCCAATTTAGTCTTAGCTGCCAGCAAACAACAGAAATGATTGGCCCTTTGGCCAGACACCATTTATAAACAAGCTGCATATCCCTGCTGCAAAGTCATGAAGGACATGCTCATCCGACAAGGGTGAAACAATGGGGCTGCTTTAACCCATTTGACTGAAGTATAGTTGCAGGGATGGTATCTTGCTTTGAGACTTGTTTCTTCTCAGTCTACTTCTGGGGTGGCATCTCATCGTCTGTCTCGCACTGTGGTCAGTTCGGCTGGAGTAACCCCAGCTGACCCTACCCACCTTTCACAGTCATTTGCCAGCCTGGCCAGAGTTTTATTCAAAATTCATTTATCTGGTTCATGAAAATGTTGCCCTCACACCTAAACATAATTGTTGTATTTTTGTAGACAAAGCAGCAGCTTATAAGGAAATCTCGAATCTGCCAGTGAAAGACAACTGCTATGATATTGCTATGTCCATCTTCATGGACCCCAATACCTCAACAAAAGGCTAGCAGTCCAAACCTATTGGCAGAATCTTCCTTCCATCTCACTGAAGTCTTCAAGGGTGATCCTTGATTTTGTTGACACATTCACTTCTAACTTTGGGTCGTTGCAGCCCTTGAGGGTTGAGGACATATTTTGGGATGTTTTTTTGGTCTTTCTTATGTCAAAATCAGATATGCCATTGAGAGAAAGATTCAAGCCCCACTCAGGTTCTTCAGACCATGTTCTTAACATGGAGTCCCTTATAAAATTCCTGAACCTCATGGCTGAAAAAAGGACCATGCTGTCTAGTTCACTGGCAGACCCATCTCACCCCCATGGATATGTTACTCCTCATAAATCTTCTCACGTTGCATTGCTAACTACTCCAGTCAAGGCCTCCAGATGAAAATGCCCCATCTGTAAGTCCCATCAACTGAATGTGTAATACAAGAAATTGCTAAACCTGAGCCCATCTGACCATTACAAACAGGTCTAGTGACTAAAATTATACAGTCTGCTTGTCATCTGCCCATAAGGACAAATCTTCTGGTATGTGTGCAGTTTCCTATCACATGCTTCTTCATTTCCCAACAAGCTGGCTGCCAATGGAGGTGAACAGTCCTCTAAGGGAGGTGACCAACCATTGGTCTCCCCCCCCCCACCACCACCACTACCACCTCCACTGTGAACACTCCACAAACTCTTGTGACCTCTACTGGTGAAAATAAGGGAGTGCTGTTGCCTACTTGCCTTGTGTTGCTGCACTTCACTGAGAGGTTTGTCATTGCCGAAACCATTCTGGATACGGCGTTTCAGGCCTCATTCATTTCAGAGTATTGTGTGCAGCACAGCAGTTGGGGTGTCTGTGTGTGTGCAGTACATCGGTCATGGATGGTATTAGAACTGTTCAGGTGCTGTCACATGATGTTTATAATTTAGCCATCCAGACATTAGGAGGGAAGGTGATTATGAAAGGAAAAAGATGATTATTCATAGTAAATAAGGTTTATCCGAACTCGACAGGATTGTGCGGTATCGGGAACATCTTTGCCGAATGGATGACTGCCGCATCCCCTAACAACTATGGAACTATATGCTGAAGGGACGGAGAGGTGTGAGACATCCGTGGAAGCAATGGAGTGGCCAGCTATAGACTTTGCCTGAGTGAGACCGGGGACAAACCATTCTTGAATTAATCCTTGCAGATGATGATGAGATTATTTTTTGCATCTTTTCTTCCTCTACTAGCTTTACAGACATGTTAAACATTGACTTTTTATCATTTCTAACATTGTTCCTCTTTCATTCATAAAATAGTTCTTGCTTCTTCTTCTTCGTTGGTTGGTATTAATTATACCTTCTATGATTATTTCTGCTATAACAGTTCAAATTTATGCTAAACTGTTACATTTGTAGAAATACCACACTATTACCGCCAAAGAGTTCGAATTACAGCTGTCAAATCTGGATGCAAGCATGCCTCCTGTTAGAATCAAGCTAACATAACAATCTTTTTTGTCGGCCTTGTGTTCAAATAGTAAACTGGAATGTAACAAACGCTTATGTACACAGAGGCATAGCTAAGGGGGGGCCAAGGGAGTAGCCGCCCCAGGTGGCATAGCCAGGAGGGCAGCAAAGTGAGCACAAACTTAGAAAAATTGTTTTCAGTTTATAAAATTACAAACAACTTGTTTCTTTGATATGATTATTCGTTTCATGAAAGAAGCATAATATATTTAATAATTTTTGCTACTTTCTAGTGAATTCTTGTGCTGGAAAGGAGAACTGATAATCATACTATATTAGCTTTCTATGGATAACACTGAGTGTCAAAATATTACAATTAACAAGGAATCAACTTGCGATCATAAAGTGGATGTTGCTAGCGACGAGGCTGTTGATAAATACAGTAAAGTTAACGACGTGAATACTTCAAACTGTAAAAATGTCAAAGTACAGTTACAAGATTCACTTTGTTCTAGTACCGTGGATAACGTTGCATCATGCAGTCTTGAAAATATAGGCGATGAAGGAGAGAACATTACTGGCAACAATGTAGACAGTGTTCCCAGTGCTGCTCTACAAGATCTTGGTCAATCAAGATCTCAATCTTTCCTAAATATAATGGTGAATAGAGGAAAATATCAGTTGCAGAACAAGGACAACCATTTTCCTGAAGATGAAGCTGAACGATCCTTAAACAAGTATTGGTTTGATAAAACCTTTCAAAAAGGTAAATAGCATGTGGATCTGCTTTTTCTCCAACTAAAAAATCTCTATTTTGATTTTGTTGCACTTTATTTCCACAAAAAACTATCAAAGAAGCCATTTTAATAGTGAAAATTGGTTTTTCGTCATGGCGAAAGTTAAATCCATGTATTCAGGGTCATGAAAATAGTCCTGCTCATAGCTCTGCGTTTATGGAATGGAAGGTATTGGAAGTTCTTTAAACAAGAGGGACTTATTGATGATCTACTTCAGGAACAAATAAGTAAAGGAGCTAAGACATGGAAAGAAATCCTCGAACGGATCATTGCCACAGTAAAAACTCTTGCACAACAAAATCTGGCACTGAAAGGACATTGAGAGTTAATTACTAACGATCCAAATCCTGGAAACTTTCTGGCTTTATTATATATATAAACTTTCACAATTGAACTTACTTTCATTTATCTTTCCAAAACGTTTCGAGGTGATGTTCCTCTTCCTCAGTGGGATTAAATACTGAATGTCATTTTAACAGTATAATGGTTATGGACTGGTGTGTGTGGTGGGGGTTGATGGTGGGAGGGAATTGGCACTGAGGTTCAAATTGTGTGTTTGGATCAATGTATCGAATAGTGTATGTGATCTATAATGTAATTGTTCATTTAATATGTTGTTTGGTTGTAGTGCGTGATGTCTGTATATTTCAAATTGTTCAGCTGTGTTTAGTTTTCTACTTTTAGGTAAGTAGTGTAATATTTCCATGTTGTGTTCTATGTTTGTGTAACTGATTACACATATACGATGTCATATGATTACACTACTTACCTAAAAGTAGAAAACTAAACACAGCTGAACAATTTGAAATATACAGACATCACACACTACAACCAAACAACATATTAAATGAACAATTACATTATAGATCACATACACTATTCGATACATTGATCCAAACACACAATTTGAACCTCAGCGCCAATTCCCTCCCACCATCAACCCCCACCACACACACCAGTCCATAACCGTTATACTGTTAAAATGACATTCAGTATTTAATCCCACTGAGGAAGAGGAACATCACCTCGAAACGTTTGGGAAAGATAAATGAAAGTAAGTTCAATTGTGAAAGTTTATATATATATAATAATATTATAAAGTGAACGAAGAGGATGAATCAACAAGATAATTATTTCTGGCTTTGTTAAAACACTTGGCTAAATATGACCCTGTCATGAGATCTCGTTTGGATTCAGTCTCTCATAACTCTGCGTGCATATCGTATGTTTCGCCAACTATTCAAAATGAAATAATAAGCCTGTTAGGAGAAAGAATGCGCAAACATATTATTACTGCATGTAAGAAGGCGAAGTACTTTAGTATTATATTTGACACAATACCAGGTGCTGCACATGTTGAACAAATGTCTCAGAGTATAAGATTTGTTAAATTAAGCGCAATTCTGTTGATATCAAGGAAGCCTTCATAGATTTTATTCCCTGAGAAGTGAAAACAGTGGAGGGGATCACACAAGCTACTACAAGAAAACTTGAGAGAGGTGGATTGAATCTTAGCGATTGCAGTCGTATGACAATCAAGCAACAATGGCTGGAATCCATTTATGAGTTCTGAAGAGAATATTAGATTTTAATCCACTAGCTATGTTTGTTCCCTGTGACAATTATTCACTCAACTTGGTTGTAATTCATGCAGCTCATGTAAATGTTCAGGCAGTGACTTTTTTGGGGACAGTAGAACGTCTATTCACCTTCTTTTAATGTTTTACTCACAGATGGAGTGTTCTTAAAGACTTCGTAAATATTATTCTAATAGGACATTGTGATGCCAGGTGGAGTTAAAAAGCAGATGCAGTGAAAGCAATATCCACTCAGCTGGATGAAGTGACCGCTGCACTAGAGAAATTGAGGGATACACCGACTGAAACAAATGATACGAGGAAAGATGCAGCATTAATAATTAATGCGATAGAAAACTTTAATTTTGTGACCTTGCTCTTTTTCGGGAAGATATTCTTTCTTCTGTAGACAAAATCAAGAAAATCTTGCAGACCAAAAGAATGAGTTTTATTCAAGCATTGACACTTCTGTAGAAGCTAGCGGACAAATTCAACGTTTGGTGGAATGAGCTGTGTGACGATGTCATTAGTAAGGCAGAGCGGGTATGTAATGAATGGATGTGTCAGAATCACAGAAAGGATAAGAAGGAAGTGCTCGATGCTAGGGGAGTATGCAGAGAATTCTGCATTAACCATTCAGCAAGAAATGCGATGTTCTCTAATAAAATTTTTGGATAAACTGTCAGTTGAAATTTCAAACCGTTTCTGTAACACAAAAGAGTTAGAAAAACGCTTTGGGTTCCTCTGTAAATTTGAGGTGTACGTAAATGATGGGATATACATTTTAAGGAACAGCTTTCCCAAATCAATATTAAGTGCACAATGCTTACAAAACTGTATCAACACGACCTAAACAGTGAAGAATTGTTCATTGACTTGAAAGACGTCATACTGTTATTAAAATGGGCAAAAGTTAACGGAAAACTAACGGACTTTGCATCTCAGGAACTGGTACAATACATTTCTTCAATGGGATTAGAAGCCTACAAAACACTAAAATTTTTAAAGCTTTAAAACTTTTCTTACTTTACCGGTGTCTGTGTCTTTTTGTGAAAGATCGTTCAGAAAACTTAAATTGATTAAATCATCACTACAACTAACAATATCTCAAGACAGGGTATCAAATCTAGTGATATTTTAAACTGAAAACGACATTGCTTCGTCTTCAGATTGTAGTGATTTAATAACCGTCTTTTCAGCAATTAAGACCAGGAAAGTTACATTTTAATATTTCTTGTTTTAAATATTTATTAAATATTAAAAATAAATATGAAATGTTTATTAACAGAAGACGAAACCATTAACCTGTAATAGTGATTTATTTTATTACTTTTAATGTAGTTCTTTGTTTAAATTTATGTTGCTTTAGGATATTGTTTTGACGATGCACTTTAGACCTACAAGGAATTTGCATGTCTGTTAACATTTTTATGTTATAAATATTTCATATTACTACATTTTTTATGGTATACATTTGTTACTAATAAATGTATACAAATCGAATACCGGTAATATTATAATTTCTTAATTTTTACTTAACAAATATTCTTAAGACGTTTGCTGGACGTACTTTCATAACCTCAGGAATCTACACATTTGCATTTATTAAGTACTTTGTTCACATGGATGGGCCTTCATTTTTGTTCTTTTGTCCCCTTTTAACATGATAATTTTGAAATTCTTTCCGTGTGTGTGAGAGAGAGAGTTTATTTATTGTGAAGGCGAGGCGGGCAACGATGTTTTTGTCCCGGGCACCAAAAATCCTAGCTACGCCACTGTGTGTTTACTATAGTTGAAATAAGTTACCAAATGCTTATCGAATAATCGTTTTATTTGTGATTACTCAATTACGATATTGTTAAATCGGCAAATTTAAAAAATAATCCCTAAAAAAGAATTTCTTTTATTTTTATGTACCACAACCGTAAGATTATGACAGCTGTTGTTATTTATCAGTTGGTAGTGTGTGATGATCAGCTGATGTCGTGAAGAGCAAGATGTTTATATTTTAAAGGTGTTACAGGTTATATAAAATTTCGAAAAAGTGTAAATTTTAAATATGTGCGATGATACACTATAAGAAAAGAAAAATTATTTTATTTTGTGTGGAGACTAGTCTAAATAATGGAAATTACCGACGATCCGACGCGGTTTGTTCGAATTATCGAATGGCATATGATGGACAAAGCTAAGTTCTTTCCACTCAGTATGTTAAGTTCCTTTTGTGTTAGATTTAGCCTGTATCCATTAACTTTAATAAAAACTAGACTCCAGATACAAAAACATGGAGAGACTTACAAAGGTAAAATATATTATATTATTGAATATATAAAATAATGATAATTGATGTATTTTGTATCTCTGCGATTTTTAAAGTTTCAACTTCATAGGTATATATATTTTTATTTATTACAGAGTACACAGAACTAATAGTGTAAACAAATTTTATATAGGCTACATAGTTTAAGAACGCTGTTTGTCTCAAAATATTGCAGTCCAGGTCATGTATAACATGTAGGTAAATATACATACATGCACAGGTACTAGAATGTATATACACTTGTGACTAGCATGCTGAAGTTGTGTATAGAATAGTTATCTAATTATACCCATACCTCAGCTGTCTGTGGGTGGTCAGATGGATCAGATCAACAGTTTACTGATAGCTGTGAACTATAGAGATGGTATATTAGGCTAGCGCATGTTTTGTTATTAAAGTACTATTGCTGTTGCTTTAACTATTGCGTTTAAATTGAGAGTGACTATCTATAAGCCTCATATCTACATCATTTGGGGCGTCAACAAGCTAATCCCAGCTATATGATGTAATAATTCAACTGTTACACTTAAATGACTAAGCAACTCCTCACTGATGCCTCCCGTACTAGTATCACTTTTAACAGTGTGTACAGTGCTTACAAAACATTTATGCTCGGGAATATAAAAACAGGAAAAAACTTCAAAACATTTAGGCCTACAGTGTCATTTAAAAAGTAGACACAGTATAGTCATTTATAGAATGAGAGATGAAGTAATGCCCTCAATACAGATAAAATTTGCCCTCAATGCTCTTAAAAGAGATTGTTTCAATCCAGAAGATCAAAAACTCTAATTTCAGGATCGGTGTTGCAGCCTTTAATTCCCATTGTGAAGATTAAGATTATTCTAGTGACTACATTATTCCATTATTTTTACTTCCATGTTCCTTAAGGAAATGGAAGTATGGTGATGGCAAAAAAAATCGTGTTCGAGATTATTGCAGATTCTGATTGTACTATACTCAAAACATGAAAAAAAGTCAATTTTCGAAAAGTCTCTGTGTGTGTGTGTCTGTAGATTTTTTTCTATGGCAAACGATAACAGCCGCAAATTCAAACAGAATCAAATAATTTTTTGCATACAGCTCTGATTTGTAGAGTACTCAAGACCTATTGTTTTTGGTGAAGATCGGTTAAGGGAAAGGTGTAGTTTACCTGCAACGGGTTTTTTTAAATCAAGGGTAATTTTTTTCTATGGCAAACGATAACAGCCGTACATTAAAACAGAATCAACTACTTTTCTGCATACCTTTCTGAGTTATACAGAACTAAAGGTCTGTTGATTTTGTTGAAGATCGGTTAAGGGAAAGGGGTAGTTTACCTGCAACGTTTTATGTTTTAACAAGGGTATTTTCTATGGTAAACGATAACAGCCGCAAATTCAAACAGCATCAAACGATTATTTGCATACAGCCCTAAATTGTAGAGATCTCAAGACCTATTGTTTTTGGTGAAGATCGGTTAAGGGAAAGGGGTAGTTTACCTGCAACGTTTTATGTTTTAACAAGGGTATTTTCTATGGCAAACGATAACAGCCGTAAATTCAAACAGAATCAAATAATGTTTTGCATGCAGCCCTGATTTGTAGAGTACTCAAGACCTATTGTTTTTGGTGAAGATCGGGTAAGGGAAAGGGGTAGTTTACCTGCAACGGTTTTTTATCAAGGGCAATTTTACTTCCATGTTCCTTAAGGAAATGGAAGTATGGTGATGGCAAAAAAAATCGTGTTCGAGATTATTGCAGATTCTGATTGTACTACACTCAAAACATGAAAAAAAGTCATTTTTCGAAAAGTGTCTGTGTGTGTCTGTAGATTTTTTTTCTATGGCAAACGATAACAGCCGCAAATTCAAGCTGAATCAAATCATTTTTTGCATACAGCCCTGATTTGAAGAGTATTCACGACCTATTGTTTTTGGTGAAGATCGGTTGAGGGAAAGGGGTGGTTTACCAGCAAATTGTTTTTTTAATCAAGGGTAATTGTTTTCTATGGCAAACGATAACAGCCGCAAATTCAAACAGAATCAACTACTCTTTTGCATACAGCCTTGAATTATAGAGTTCTCAAGACCTGTTGGTTTTGGTGAAGATCGGTTAAGGGAAAGGGGTAGTTTACTGGCAACAGTTCTTTTTTAAGCAAGTGTAATTTTTTTTTATGGCAAACGATAACAGCCGCAAATTCAAACAGAATCAACTACTCTTTTGCATACAGCCCTGAATTATAGAGTTCTCAAGACCTATTGGTTTTGGTGAAGATCAGTTAAGGGGAAGGGGTAGTTTACCTGTAACGTTTTTTTTATCGGGGGTAATTTTTTCTATGGCAAACGATAACAGCCGCAAATTCAAACAGAATCAAATAATGTTTTGCATACAGCCCTGAATTGTAGAGTTCTCTAGTCCTATTGGTGTTGGTGAAGATCGGTTAAGGGAAAGGGGTAGTTTACCAGCAACATTTTATGTTTTAACAAGGGTAATTTTTTATATGATGAACGATAACTGCCGCAAATTCAAACAGAATCGACTACGTTTTTGCATACCTTTTTGAATTAAAGAGAACTCAAGGTCTGTTCATTTTGTTGAAGATTGGTTAAGGGAAAGTGGTAGTTTACCAGCAACATTTTATGTTTTAAGAAGGGTAATTTTTTTTGCGAAAGATAACTGCCGCAAATTCAAACAGAATCAAATAATGGTCTGCATACACCCCTGAATTGTAGAGTTCGCAAGATCTGTTGTTTTAGGTGAAGATCGGTTAAGAGAGAGGGGTAGTTTACCTGCAACGTTTTATGTTTTAACAATGGTAATTGTTTATATGACGAATGATAACTGTCGCACATTCAAACAGAATCAAATATTTTTTGCATGCATCCCTGAATTGTAGAGGGCTGAAAGTCTATTGATTTTGGTGAAGATCGGTTAAGAGAAAGGGGTAGTTTACCTGCAACGTTTTATGTTTTAACAAGAGTAAAGTACTTAATTTTGATAACTAATGTATCCTAATAAGGAGCTCATAATAATCAACTGTAGAAACGTAGATGAAATATCTATAAATGAAGAGGTTAGGTGAACGGGGTGGGGGTAATTTTCTATTAATGAAAATTATAGTTGATTGGGGAGGGGAGAATTTTTTATATGTGTACTACGTTATCGGCACCAAAGAAGTAGTTCTTTGTTAAAATTCCTTCCCAGGATGTTTAGCCGTAGTCCAATATTTTCTGCAAAACCAGACTTTTCGGCAGGCCATCGACTGCCATCATCAGTGAAAATCGAGTGCGAAAACGTCAGGTGGTATACGTTAGTGACCACAGTACCGTGGTTAAGGCTGAAGCAATAAGTAGAAAGAATTAGTTTCTATGGTAATATTTCATTTCGAATATGATTTTAAATATAAATCTTAGAACATGGAAGTCATGTATGGTTCTACATACCGATATTTTTCTATGGTAAACGATAATAGCCGCAAATTCAAACAGAATCAAATAATGTTTTGCATACAGCCCTGAATTGTAGAGTTCTCAAGACCTGTTGGTTTTGGTGAAGATCGGTTAAGGGAATAGGGTAGTTTACCAGCAACATTTTATATTTTAAAAAGGGTAATTTTTTTATGACGAACGATAACTGCCGTATATTAAAACAGAGTCGACTACTTTTTTGCATACCTTTTTGAATTATAGAGAACTCAAGAGGTCTGTTGATTTTGTTGAAGATTGGTTAAGGGAAAGGGGTAGTTTACCTGCAACGTTTTATGTTTTAACAAGGGTATTTTCTATGGCAAACGATAACAGCCGCAAATTAAAACAGAATCAAATGATTATTTGCATACTGCCCTAAATTGTAGAGTTCTCAAGACCTGTTGTTTTTGGTGAAGATCGGTTAAGGGAAAGGGGTAGTTTACCTACAACATTTTATGTTGTAACCAGAGAAATGTTTGCATGACGAATGATAACTGCCGCACATTCAAACAGAATCAAATATTTTTTTGCATGCATCCCTGAATTGTAGAGGACTGAAGGTCTATTGATTTTGGAGAAGATCGGTTAAGAGAAAGGGGTAGTTTACCTGAAACATTTTATGATTTAACAAGAGTAAAGTACTTAATTTTTATAAATAAAGTATCCTGATAAGAAGCTCATAATAATCCACTGTAGATTCGTAGATGAAATATCTATAAATGAAGAGGTTAGGTGAACGGGGTGGGGGTAATTTTCTATTTTTTAAAATTATATTTGAAGGTGGAGGTGAGAATTTTTTATATGTGTACTACATTATCGGCAACAAAGAAGTAGTTTGTTGTTAAAATTCCCCCAATGTTTTCTGCAAAACCAGACTTTTTGGCAGTGGCATCGACTGCCATCATCAGTGAAAATCGAGTGCGAAAACGTGAGCTGGTATACGTTAGTGACCACAGTACTGTGGTTAATGCTGAAGCAATAAGTAGAAAGACGTAGTTTCTATGGAAATATTTCATTTCGAATATGATTTTAAATATAAATCTTAGAACATGGAAGTCATGTATGGTTCTCCATACCGATATTTAAATTTCTCTTTTGGCACATTGTCACTCACTGTGAGCTTTTATTCTCACTTAATTGGAATCATATCCTAAAGTAACTAATGAAATATGAAGCTGTTTGAAGAAATTTTATACTCCAATGTAATGTAATAGTGTTTGGATGCTTGGTATTGATAATTGGGTCAGTTTAATTCAGTTGATTTGGATTGAACTGGCTTGAAAAAAGGAAGTGTTTAATGTTAATATTTTGTTACTGATGTAATAACAAATATATACTTTGTATAGGCTACTGTAATTATATGATGTACTTTACGTTATGCATATGTGTAATTTGTATACTGTACATTGATTAAGAAATTTGACTGAAATATAATTTTTAATTTCAGTCAGGATTTTAACTTGTATTTAGTCTGTTTGTTTTATTTCTAAAAAAGCTTTAATCTTCAACTGAATTGATATTTCACCATTAACATCATTAGCATCGACACCGTTTACCATTGATATTGTAAACATATGGAGTAACAAATGTCTTTAATGGACGAATCACAAGTAAATTAATTTTGTTATAATAGTTTGGCCTATAGATAAATTATGATAGGAATTGATAATTCCTTGTGCAAAGGAATTCTATATTACTTTAAATATTGAAATAATTAAGTTAAGTTCAGTTCTTAATACATATTGTAAATTTGGACTATTTTTTTGCAGTGACATCTGTTTATGAGTGCTTGTTAACATGATAATTATTTAACAGATTAAAATATTCGTGAGAAAATTTTTTTTTCAGCAGGTTGTTATCAACTTTTTGAGTATAGTTGTGATGTTACACAAAATTTCTTTATTATTCTAGCACAGTGATATATATTTGTTGTCCCTTTTTGTACAAAAGAGGGATTATAGTACATATTGAAGGATTGATAAAAGATACTTCATTTAAATTTCATACTCTGTTGTAAGTTATCCTATTGAAATGGATCTGAAATCTAAGGGTAAATTTATAATCTGATAGGAATTTTATATTCCTATGTAATGTAATATAGAGTATTATTGTTTTTATTTCCATGTTCCATAAGGAAATAGAAGTACAGTAGAGTCTCGCTTATCCGACATAAACGGGCTGGCAGAATGTCGGATAATAGGGAGGTGTTAAGAAAAACCCTATTAAACGTCAAACTATGTTATAATTTTACACATTACGAACCTAATAATCATGTTTTACAACAAAACAACAGAAAAAATTAACTGAAAAAATGAACTTACAGTTACAGAATTGTCTGAAGTTAAATACACTTAAAAAGTTCAGTCCTGTGATGATTTAAAGAAATTTTTGATAGTAGAGTGGTTTCCTGATGAATGCCGTTTCTTCGCTGCCAAGTCTCGTCATCTTTGCAGCATCATTATATCGATTCCTGTAGCTTCTTCTTGTTGCTCAATGTATTTAATTGCAGTTTCTAGAAACTTAACTCCGTCGTTATATGAAATTGTGAGAGGCTCAACAGTTGGCGCTTGATCTTGATCTTCAATTTCATTGTCATCGCAATTGACAAGAGCGACAATTTCTCCATCAGTTACATACTGATCATCATCCTTCATCCAACTTTCGATTTCTTGGAAAGATGCATCCTCACATCCAGGGATACGTTGCACTAAAGGTAGAATGGTTTCTTCGGTTTCATCTATGCTTTCCATTTCCATACTTTCATCATCGCCTAGCAGCTTCTTCCATGATTTGGCAATTGTTGGAGCCCTTATGTCAGCCCAGGGCCTTGCAACCCAATAAGCAACATCCTTTACATTGATGCGTTTCAATTATTCAATCATGTCTTGTCCTTCTTCAATTTCTTCTATCACTGTGGACAGTAGCTTCCTGCGATAGTTCCTTTTTATCGTTTCCAAAACGCCCTGATCTATAGGTTGGCATATGGCGGTTACATTGGGGGGCAGAAACATAGCCTTAATGTCACCATCTTGAAGCTCCTCTGTATCAGGGTGTGTTGGAGCATTATCTACCAACAAAACTGCTTTTCTGGGTAAATTATTTTCTTTCAAAAACTTCTCTGTTGAAGGAATGAATTCCTTAAAAAACCAGTCTTTGAAAATTTCACTGCTCATCTATGCGCTTTTCTGACTGTAGTATTTTACAGGAAGAGCGTTTTTTGAAACTGTTTTAAAGGCTCTAGGATTTTTGAACTTTCGAATCATTGCAAGGTCCATTTTGAGGTTTGCTGTACCATTGCTGCATGCTAAAATTGTCAGCCTTTCCTTACTACGCTTGTAGCCAGGGGCTGCCGCTTCAGTTCTGGCTGCAAAACTCTTACTAGGTAACATTTTGTAATTAAGGCCTGACTCATCACAGTTAAATATCTGATCACCCGTTAGGCTTTCAGTTTTAATAAATTCCTGAAATCTTTTCTTGAATGCTTCCATTTCTTCAAAATTCGATGATAGTTTTTCACCACAAACACTTAACTGACGGATACCATAGCGTTTCTTCCATCGGTCGAGCCAGCCGAAACTTGCTGTGAAATCTGGGTCCCCTTCATTGAATTCATTACGAAAATGCAACGCCTTTTGCTGTAAAATAGGCCCTGAAATAGGCACACCTTTTTCCCTGAACTGTGTAAACCAAACATACAAAGCTTCACTAACTTTTTCATAGTCACATTTTTTCATAGTTTTTCTTTCTTTTAACGCACCCTCCGCAACTCTTGATGCACACCATTTTTCTATTTCTATTCGTTTTTTTTTCCAGTCTCCTACTGTTACCCGTCCAACGCCAAATTCGTCAGCTACCTTCTGCTTTGTCTCTCCCTTGTCCAGTCTCTTGATTGCCTCAAGTTTTTGTTCCATCGATACAACAACTTTCTTTCTTTTCGTCGCCATACTTGCGTAAATTTCAACTTTTAAACAACACAACAACGTTTGTCAAATTAACACACACAGACACATACGCATGTAACAGATGATAAACCGATCCGCATACAATGATAAACTGCACTGCACTGAGTAGTGAGTTGTGACAGTGAGTGAGTGAGGGTGGGGTGAATGACAGACACATGAGTCATAGTGTAGACTGTAAAGTCGGGGTAACTAATTAGCTGCGGTAGAGTCGGGAGCAACAAAAAATAGACTACGCTCACGCTCGCAACTTGCAGTTCTTGTTGCCGATCAATGCGTTTTTTTGTTGTTTTTTTTTTTTGCGGTGGGACGTCGGATAATACGGAATGTCGGATAAGCGAAGGTCGGATAAACAAGACTCTACTGTATGGTGATGACAAATAAAATCGTGGTCGAGATTATTGCAGATTCTGATTGTACCACCCTCAAAACATGAAAAAAAGTCATTTTTTGAAGTGTGTGTGTGTGTGTGTGTGTGTGTGTGTGTGTGTGTGTGTGTGTGTGTAGATTTTTTTCTATGGCAAACGATAACAGCCGCAAATTCAAACAGAATCAAATAATTTTTTGTGTACAGCTCTGCTTTGTAGAGTACTCATGACCTATTGTTTTTGGTGAAGATCGGTTGAGGGAAAGGGGTAGTTTACTTGCAACGTTTTATGTTTTAAAAGGGTATTTTCTATGGCAAACGATAAGAGCTGCAAATTCAGACAGAATCAAATAATTTTTTGCATACAGCCCTGATTTGTAGAGTACTCAAGACCTATTGTTTTTGGTGAAGATCGGTTAAGGGAAAGAGGTAGTTTACCTGCAACGTTTTATGTTTTAAAAGGGTATTTTCTATGGCAAACGATAAGAGCCGCAAATTCAAACAAAATCAAATAATTGTTTGCACAAGGTCCTGATTTGTAGAGTACTCAAGACCTATTGTTTTTTGGTGAAGATCGGTTAACGGGAAGGAGTAGTTTACCTGCAACGTTTTTCTTTTAGGGTAACTTTCTTCTATGGCAAACGATAACAGCCGCAAATTCGAACAGAATCAAATAATGTTTTGCATACAGCCCTGAATTGTAGAGTTCTCAAGACCTTTATGGTGTTGGTGAAGATTGGTTAAGGGAAAGGGGTAGTTTACCTGCAACATTTTAGGTTTTAACAAGGGTAATTTTTTTTTATGACGAACGATAACTGCCGTAAATTCAAACAGTCAACTACTTTTTTGCATACCTTTTTGAATTATAGAGAACTCAAGAGGTCTGTTGATTTTGTTGAAGATCGGTTAAGGGAAAGGGGTAGTTTACCAGCAACGTTTTATGTTTTAACAAGGGTAATTTTTTTTTTACGAACAATAACTGCCACAAATTCAAATAGAATCAAATAATTTTTTGCATAATGTCCTGAATAGTAAAGAAGTGAAGGCCTGTTGATTTTGGTGAAGATCGGTTAAGGGAAAGGGGTAGTTTACTGGCCACTGTTCATGTTTTAACAAGAGTAATTGTTTCTATGACGAACGATAACTGCCGCACATTCAAACAGAATCAGTTATTTTTTTGCTTGCATCCCTGCATTGTAGAGGACTGAAGGCCTATTGATTTTTGTGAAGATCGGTTAAGAGAAAGGGGTAGTTTACCTGTAACATTTTGTTTTAACAAGAGGAAAGTACTTAATTTTGATAAACAAAGTATCCTGATAAGAAGCTCATAATAATCCACTGTAGAAACGTATATCTATAAATGAAGAGGCTAGTTGAACGGGGTGGGGGTAATTTCTATTAATGAAAATTATAGTTGAAGAGGGAGGGGAGAATTTTTTATTATGTGTACTACGTTATCGGCAACAAAGAAGTAGTTTTTTGTTAAAATTCCTTCCCGGGCTGTTTAGTCATAGTCCAATGTTTCTGCAAAACCAGACGTTTCGGCAATGCCATCGACTGCCATCATCAGTGAAAATCGAGTGTGAAAACGTGAGGTGGTATACGTTAGTGACCACAGTACTGTGGTTAAGGCTGAAGCAATAGAAAGAAGTAGTTTCTATGGAAATATTTCATTTCGAATATGATTTTAAATATAAATCTTAGAACATGAAAGTCATGTATGGATCTTCATACCAATATTTTTTTTAATCTAGGGTAATTTTTTTCGATGACAAACGATTTTTTGTTGTAACAAGAGTAAAGTACTTAATTTTGATAAATAAAGTATCCTGATAAGAAGATCTTAATAAGCCACTGTAGAAACGTAGATGAAATATCTATAAATGAAGAGGCTAGTTGAACGGGGGAGGGGGTAATTTTCTATAAATGAAAATTATAGTTGAAGGGGGAGGGGATAATTTTTATATGTGTACTACGTTATCGGCAACAAAGTAGTAGTTTGTTGTTAAAATTCCTTCCCGGGTTGTTTGGGCGTAGTCCAATGTTTCTGCTAAACCAGATGTTTCGGCAGTGCCGTCGACTGCCATCGTCAGTGAAAATCGAGTGCGATAACGTGTGGTGGTATACGTTAGTGACCACAGTACTATGGTTAAGGCTGAAGCAATAAGTGGAAAGAAGTAGTTTCTATGGAAACATTTCATTTCGTAAATGATTTTAAATATAAATCTTAGAACATGGAAGTCATGTATGGTTCTCCATACCGATATTACTTCCATGTTCCATAAGGAAATAGAAGTATGGTGATGGCAAAACAAATCGTGTTCAAGATTATTGCAGATTCTGATTGTACTACCCTGAAAAATGAAAAAGTCATTTTTCGAAAAGTGTCTGTGTCTGTCTGTCTGTAGATATTTTTCTATGGCAAACGATAACAGCCGCAAACTCAAACAGAATCATATAATTTTTTGCATACAGCCCTGATGGTTAAACTTTGTACTTATGTAAACTTTGTACTATAAAAATCCGCATTGCAGTCCGTGCAGTGACGTCATTTCTCCCCACGCTGATCTGCTACCGGCTTGCGTCCAAGCTGGCAGCAGTCAAAATTAATTAGTTACTTGCAAGACTCCGAGCGGGCTACTCGCCTCAGTTCGACAGCCACGGCTACATAAAGTTTTCAAAATTTCATAATTTTAGCATGATCATCATGCGATAATTCACTTAGGCGATCTCGGCCTCTACACACTATTATGGGTTTTCAATATTTAATTCTATCTTAATTCTCCGGCATTTATGCCGTGCTAAAACTGCACGCGCCAGCAACTATGTCTTATTAATTTTCAATAAACAATTAGCTCAAGATCATGTACAGTCCACTTCATTATTTCACTTATTTACCAGCTATCACAACAACTAGCGTTCTAAGACCAACTTAAGATTTCATCGAGAGCGTCTAAGACGCAACATTTTGGTCCTACGGGCCGCATTTTGGTCCACCACGGAAATTCAGATATATTTCATTTAATGGGCCCAAACAACCTGTGGTTCAAGCCCGAATACTTTCGAACTTTAGATTGCTGGCCGTTGCATGACTTCATTGTTCTCAGAAAAAACTTCATGCGTGACATTGCAAGATTCTGCAGAGCATCAACTCTGAGACAACAAGACACTACAAGACATCATCATTTGTCCTACAGCAGCGAAATTCCAGAACTTTAAAATTATATGGAGAGCTACAACTTCAAGCGTCACCCGACCAGCAGAAACAAGAGTTGCGCCAACTTCTAAGGATTTAAACATAATTATTGATAACAATAATTTAAATAATTTGATATTTAAATAATGAAGTCATTAATGCCGAGACCGCTGTCAAAGCTATTAATGATTCGAAACTCCAAAATGAATCATGTTACATAATTAATCATAAATTTATTAAAATTTTAAATAACCGTAATACGGATGGTCGTACCATACACAAACAGTTAAGAGCGCAGGCTGAATGCAAGACACTCAAAAAGATAAATACTAAGTTGCTTGATAATAACGCACTTATTACTAAAGCAGACAAAGGTCATACTTTGGTAATAATCCACAACGACACATACACACAGAAAGTACACAAGTTCATTTCCGATAACAATATCGAGATAATAAAATTCGATCCCTCCGACTCATATGTAAAATCATTAAACAATACTATTAACAATTGTACCAATTTATTTGATGATCGCACTCGTCATTTCTTAAAACCTATTAACGCGCGCGCCCCAAAACTTACCGGCTTACCCAAGATCCACAAAAACGACATTCCTATCAGGCCATTAGTTAATTTTACCACAGCGCCGGGTTTCAAAACAGCCAAGAAACTTGTCACGCTAATTAAGGGCAACATCTTTCTAAAAAACAACCATATTATCGTTAACAATATTGATTTCATAAACAGGGTCAACGACATAAAATTACAACCCAGTTACAAACTAGCCTCTTCTGACATTGTCAATTTATACACAAATATACCCGTGAACCAAACTTTGGATATTTTGAACGACAATCTCCACGATACTAACAAACTGGACACACAACTCATTAAAGAACTAATTACCATACTAAGGCTCATCCTTCAACAAAACTATTTTACTTTCAACGGGAATTACTATATTCAAACAGATGGCCTGGCTATGGGTTCACCGTTATCTGGCCTGTTGGCTGATATATATTTTTATTTTTATAAAAACAACTACATCCTTAATAATAACATCTTCGCCAATAATATTATCTTTTATGGCCGTTATGTTGATGATACTTTTCTGATTTTTAATGGTACTCTACGCCAAATCAGTAATCTTAAAAACCATATGAATACTGTTACTCACAATATTCAGTTTACTATGGAAACTGAAACCAACAATGAACTCAACTTTCTTGATCTTACTGTTACTAGGCGGCTTAACAACTTAAATTTTAAAATTTACAGAAAGCCTACCACCACAAACATACATGCAGACTCACACCACCCTTTCTCTCAAAAATTAGCGGCCTACAATAGTTTCATTCACAGGCTTTTGATGATCCCCCTAAATAATGATGATTTCGAGTGTGAACTCAACATAATTAAACACATAACTATGGCCAACGGCTATGAGTGCCAAATGATTGACAACATCCTTAAAAAACACAAATCCCGTCGTTCCAGACAGACACAAGATAATACACCTAATAACAAATTCATCTCAACAACATACACCGAGTTGATGCCTAAGATCCTAACATCCACCTTAAGTAAAATAGGTTATACCGTTACCTTTAAAACAAATAACCGTCTACGGAACTTGGTTCGTCCAGTCGTTCAGACCAACATTGAATTCAAAACCGGTGTTTATAAGCTTATATGCGACGATTGTGACCGTTTTTATATCGGCCAAATGGGTAGACCTTTTATCAAACGATTCCAGAACACACACCACACAGCCACTTTAACAGGGGTGATTTTTCCCTAGATAATATTAAATCTAACTTTACACGGCATCTAGTTTCGAGCAATCATTCATATACCAATTTCAACGCTAACCTTATACCTCTACATTATTGTAGTAAGGGCCGTTACATGGATGCACTCGAAGATTTCGAGATATATAGAGGTCATAATAACCCCGATATATGTGACGACATACTCAATGATAAACTTAACTTCAGGTCCAACCCACTGTATGATACCGCGCTGCGATCGCTTACAGATAATATTAGATAATAGTGCCCATCGACACAGTATTGACATGATACACGCGGTGCACCGTGTCGGTTAATAGTACGCTTATAATATGTTCATTCAGTGTGTTTTACATATTTGTTTATTATGTGTTTGTTTTAATATGGATTTTATTATATAACGAGCTCCTTTGGAGTGAAGGTCTGAAGATGGGTCATATGGCCTGAAACACATAACCCAGCACAAATTACGCTTCACGTCACTTGACGGAAATTATAAGGTAAATTATATAATTCTAAGGATTGCCGAACAGGATCACCACTGAAACAACGGGATCGAAGCCTGCTTGAACACGCCAGGATTCACAATCCATGTGAATATGAACTCACATTTCTCATAATTTTTCATGTATAATTTTTATGTACAGCAAGGTCAGTAATATTTTAGCACAGATTTAATAACATTTAATATAAAACATCATTAATAATTTTTACATAAACAGATGTTAGTGTCAAGTGGCCATAAACTTGTATTTTATCTAAATTTTCATTTACGCAGCTGTACAATAATGCATTAAGAAACTTAAGTGATGTGATAAGACTATATGTATATTGTTATTTTGAACAATTTATATTTTCAATAACTTGCATAACTATTTTTTAAAAAAAGGAAATAAGTACCTATTATAGTAAGTAATATATTAAGGTGTATACCGATCACTGGCTCCCGCATCATATCTGGATTTAGCAAATTATTCAAATTACAACAATTGTTCACCTGCTCTATATTCAACTATCGCTTTTGAATCACGTTTTACATTTTGGTCATGGCTGATGTGAAGGCGTTAATTAAAAAACAGGGCACAATTAAAGCTTCTATATCCCGTGTGAATACTTTCGCTGACAATTTCGATCCGGACACAAGCGATCATCATGCCTTAAAAATTAAGCTCCGCCACTTGATGGAATTATCCGCGAAGTATGACGAAATTCAGACTCAAATTGAGGCTGACGATTCCGATTTCACATCAGTCAGTGACAGAGTTCAAACAGAGGATGATCTCTGTACTATTGAGTGCAAACTACACCATTTATTAGAGCAAGTAGAGGAGGTGAACAAGAAGCCATTGATTCAAGCTGAAGTTACGCCAATTGAAACCCCCCCCATACAGTTAGAGCCAATTAAATTGCCCTGCTTCTCAGGCAGCATTATTGATTGGCAACATTATTATAATATGTTTTTGGAACTGGTACACGTCAGAACTGACCTGACGGACATTCAGATATTACACTATTTACACTCGTCATTAAGGGACAAAGCGTTAAATGTAATAAACTCTCTTCCAATCACCCATGAAAATTATGCGGTAGCCATTGATCTATTAAGGGCCAGGTATGACAGCAAATTAATTGTCGCAGCCTATCACATAGGGAATGTCTTGGGCGTGAAGTCCATTCAACAAGAGTCCATGGTTGGCATTTCCAAATTCATTGACGAGATCACCGCGAATATAAATGCTTTAAATTCATTAAATTTACCGGTAAATACCTTTGAAATCATTTTCGTTCAATACTTAACACAAAAACTCGATAACCAGACATGTCGGCTCTGGAAAGAAAGCCTGTCTGACGAGCGATTTCCTAATTTCAATAACTTTATTAAAATTTTAAATAGTAGAAGACAATTATTGCAAAACGTCGGCGGCGCGACCAGCTCAGTAAGCAAAATATACGTTAGCGATAAGACTCCCTATCGCAAAGCTATTAAACTGGTTGATATTACTAGGTCGACATTCCATTCTCATATCAGCAACAACATCTGTCAGCTGTGTCGCGGTAAACACCGCCTTTCTGAATGCCCACAGTTTGTGGCTATGTCTCCCCTTGAACGAAAAAATATTTTAATTAAACATAAACGGCTTAAATTGCATACGTCCAGGCCATGATCTTGCACACTGTCCTTCCAAATTTGCTTGCAGGACATGCGCTAAACGCCACCACACAATGATCCATATATCAGGCAATAAAGCTTCGTGTAGGAACAATCAGTTTTCACTGAAACTGCAAACAAACAAATCTATCTTATTATCCACCGCTGTCTGCATGACAACTGACCATGCCGGTAGGAAGCACCCAGTAAGGATTTTATTGGACTCAGGATCGCAAGCTAACTTCTGCACCATGAGTTTCGCACGTCGCATGGGTCTAAAACTAACTAAATCTCAATTACCCATCACCGGTATAAACAATTCCTTATCTCAAGCTGACTTCAGTACTAGGGTAAGGTTGCATTCCCGTTATAAGAATTTTAGTTTGAACGTACATTGCTCTGTGCTTCCCAGCATTACGAATAATCTCCCTGCGGAATCATTTGATATCTCATCTCTAAATATACCAAAAGAATGTTCCTAACTGACCCGCAACTGAACTTCTCTTCGCAAATCGACCTATTGCTTGGTGCTCAGTATTATTTACAATTAATTGAACCTGTCAAATTCATCCGTAGCCCACATTTTCCCGTAATACAGGAGACAAAATTGGGATTCATTCTCGCGGGTAACTTGCCATTTAATGTCGACATGACAAAACCTGTCTCATCATTCATGGCATGTGAAGATAACAATGCTATTTCCTCGCAACTAAAGGACTTCTGGAATTTAGAGGATGTTGCTGTTCGTGCCCCCTCCGTTGAGGACTCGGAATGCGACAGTCATTTTGTCACTAACACTTTCCGTAATAATGATGGCAGATTTGTGGTATCCCTACCACGCAGGTTATACAATTCTCATTTGGGCGATTCTCTTCACGGAGCTATTCGCAGGTTTCAATCACTGGAACTCAAGTCCAAGCAGAACCCTGCCCTTCACAAAGACTATAGCGCATTCATGCATGAATATTTAACTCTTGGTCACATGTCTTTGCTTGATGCTTACGATTTGTCAGTTGACAAGTCAGACACCTTTTACTTGCCGCACCACTCAGTTTTTAAAGGCTCTAGTATAAGTACCAAATTGCGAGTTGTTTTCGACGGATCTGCCAAAACAACAAACAATTTGTCCTTGAACGACACATTGATGGTTTGTCCCACGGTCCAGCAGGATCTGTTCTCTATTGTCTCGGTTTCGCACTCACCGATATGTCCTCATTTCGGACATTGAGAAGATGTACCGTTAAATATTAGTTAATCCCAAGGATTCTAATTTGCAACGAATTGTCTGGCATGACGCCCCCATAGGGAACTTCAACATTACGCCTTGAGGACAGTCACACATGGGACTGCAAGTGCGTCATTTCTTGCCACAAGATGTCTGGCACAAATAGCCCAGGAGAACAAAACTAAACACCCTATAGCTTGTTCAGCCATCGCAAAAGATTTTTATGTGTACGATCTCATGACTGGTTCAGATAAACCGCACATCCTATCTAAAATGAAATCCGACATCACAGATTTATTAAGCCAATACGGTTTTACCTTGCACAAATGGTTTTCCAATGATCAGACCATTATAGCTTCGCACGCTCATTCTTCCCTCAACTTTAGCAAAAATCAAACTGTGCGTACTTTGGGTATTCAATGGAACATTGACGATGATAGTTTCGTATATAGTGTCCAAAGACATCTCAATGTAGAGGTATTCAACAAGAGAAGGGTATTATCAGTTATCGCAGGAATTTACGACCCTTTGGGACTCATTGGCCCAGTTACATTCTGGTGTAAGCATTTTATGCAGATATTGTGGTTAACAGGTACAAGTTGGGACGAACCCTTATCGGACTCATTATCTAATCAGTGGGTAGAGCTTTATTCTCAGCTGATGTCAGACACTTACTTTAAAATTCCAAGGTCTGTAAACAGTTTAAATAATTCGCAAATCATTTCATTCCAGCTCCATGGATTTGCCGACGCATCAGTAAAAGGTTATGTATGTTGTATTTATGTGCGTACGGTCAATTCAAACTATGTCATCTCATCAAACTTGTTATGTTCTAAATCTAGAGTCGCTCCCTTGAAGCAGATAACATTAACCAGACTTGAACTTTGCACCTGTCTCTTCTTGGCTCAGTTTGCTTCCAAGGTTATAGACGCCGTGAGTTACAAATTCGACGACTTATATTTTTACTCGGACTCGATGATAGCCTTACACTGGATCCACCAGCAATCTTCCAGATGGAAGGTATTTGTCGCCAACCGTGTTGTGGAGATACAGCGTCTCACTGCAAAGGGTACTTGGCATCATGTCTCGTCACTGGACAAGCCTGCCAACATTTTATCGCATGGTTGTCTCCCTCAGGTTTTACACGGTGACCCACAATGGTGGCATGGTCCATCCTGGTTGGCCCATGAGTCATCATCATGGCCCATCTGTGCCTTCGATGCCCATTCACCCTGCACTCATCCCGATCTTGAGCAGGAACAACGTAAGCAGGTCCAAATCTCATTGATTGTCGCGTCATCTACGTCTAGTTATTTTGAAAACTACTCTTCGGTTTCAAAACTCCTTCGTGTATTTTCGTATTGCCATCGATTCATTCAGAACTCTAGGCTCCCTATAGCGGATAGAGACACTTCCTTTTTAACTTCCCATGAGTTACATGGTACACTTTTGGTTTTTATTCGCCAGTCCCAGCAATAGCACTTTAGCATCAACATTAAAGAACTTGAGGCACAACGCTGCATCCCTAATAATAGTAAAATTCTTTCACTTAACCCCTTTCTGGACGATGCGGGGATATTGCACGTGGGTGGACGTCTTCAGCACTCCCAGCTTACCTATGAGAGCAAACACCAAATCATACTCCACCCGCACTCTCATCTCAGCAAATTAATTATAAAAGGTGAGCATCTTCGTCTACTACACGCTGGGGTACAATTGACTCAGTACTCTCTACGGCAGAAATATTGGATAATTAATGATAAATCTTATATACGTTCAGTAATACACAAATGTATCACTTGTTTCCGATTCCGTGCTAGGGGCGCAAGCCAATTATTAGGACAATTACCCCCTTTCCGGGTTACCCCTGCTAAGCCATTTTCTCAATCTGCAGTCGACTATGCCAGTCCCATACTTATACGTCATGGCGGGCAGCGTTCAAAGGCAACGTCAAAAGCTTATATTGCTCTATTTATATGCATGGTCACTAAAGCTATTCACCTGGAACTAGTCTCAGATCTTACCTCAGACACCTTCATAGCAGCCTTAAAACGGTTTATTGCGTGTAGAGGTATCCCTGATCAGATATTCTCCGACAATGGAACAAACGTTCGTCGTGCTAGTAGCACACTTCACAAATTATACAAACTTTTTCAATCTAATGGATTTGAACAGACCACCCAGGATTTTACCAGTGCCCAAGGCATCAAATGGTCCTTTATCCCCCCCCCCTCAGCGCCTCATTTTGGTGGCCTGTGGGAAAGTGGAGTCAAGAGCGTCAAGTTTCATTTGCGGCACGTTGTCGGCGGAACCATTCTTACGTTTGAGGAGTATTACACTATCCTAACTCAAATAGAGTCCTGCCTTAACTCACGCCGCTTGTTTGCCTTATGAAATGACTCTAGGGATCCCGAACCTTTAACTCCAGCTCACTTCCTGGTTGGTTCTCCGCTCACTGCACTCCCGGAACCTGACTATTCCCAAGTCAATATTAGTCGTCTGGGCAGATGGTAGCTGCTCCAAAGATTCACCCAGTCTATATGGAACAGGTGGTCGAAGGATTATTTGCATCAGTTGCAACAACGCAACAAATGGAGCATCCCGTCAAAAAATTTGACACACGGACAACTCGTCCTTATTCTAGAAGACAATTCCCCCCCACTGCAGTGGAAACGCGGGGTAGTCACGAATGTCTATTCGGGTCAGGATTCAATAGTGCACGTCGCGGATGTTCGCACCGCAAATGGTATCCTACGTCGACCCATTCATAAATTATGTCCACTTCCAGTGGCCTCAGACTAATAGCATGAGCGTTCATGCGACATGCATCATTGTATCGAACCTTTATCATACTTTCTATTTGTTGTTTTTATTATATTATTATTAAGCTTTTTATTATTGTATTGCCATATTGAATCAGTTTTGAGGATGTTTTCTTTATATAGATTAAGTGTTATTATTTACATTTGTTAAAATTTAAATATATGTATTTACTGGACATATGTTCATGCTTCAAGAAAGATCATGTTTAGTTATATAAGAACTTTGTTTTTATCATGAGTTTTTATTTTGTACATTCTTTAGCACAGAAATTGTTTTGTTTTGCTTTTGAGCTTTCTGATAGCTTTAATTAATTTTGTTATTTACAGATTTTTATGTCAGAGATGATTTACTTTAAAAAAAGGGACCAATTTAATGTATAAAGCTTTCAAGTATATTATGTATTGCCTTTGTATATAACATTTGATAATAATTATTATTCTAATATCATGCATATGAATTATATGTTTTTTACTATTGTATTATTCTATGGTTATATATTTTCTGAATTTTGGGGATTATTATTTTAATACTATGCTGTAAATTATTATGTCTCTTATCATTGTATTGTCATCTGTTGCATATTTTTGAATTTTTTGGGATCGTTATCCTATTATTATGTAATGCCAACTATTATGTCTGTCTGATTATTGTATTGTTATGTATCATTATCATGTTATTATGGAATTTTATTATCATTATTCTATTACTATGTAACGCAAATCATTATGTATTATGTATCCTTACATGAATTTGGTATGTCAATTATTATGTACTATTCCCACAATGAATTAAGTTGCAAAATCGCCCGATTTTGTGTAGGCAGTATGGTTAAACGTTGTACTTATGTAAACTTTGTACTGTAAAAATCCGCATTGCGGTCCGTGCAGTGACGTCATTTCTCCCCACGCTGATCTGCTACCGGCTTGCATCCAAGCTAGCAGCATTCAAAATTAATTAGATCATCATGCGATAATTCACTTAAGCGATCTCGGCCTCTGCACACTATTATGGGTTTTCAATATTTAATTCTATCTTAATTCTCCGGCATATATGCCGCGCTAAAACTGCACGCGCCAGCAACTATGTCTTATTAACTTTCAATAAACAATTAGCTCAAGAACATATACAGTCCACTTCATTATTTCACTTATTTACCAGCTATCACAACAACTAGCGTTCTAAGACCAACTTAAGATTTCATCGAGAGTGTCTAAGACGCAACACCTGATTTGTAGAGTACTCAAGACCTATTGTTTCGGTGAAGATCGGTTAGGGGAAAGGGGTAGTTTACCGGCAACATTTTTTTTTTAATCAAGGGTAATTTTTTTCTATGGCAAACGATAACAGCCGCAAATTCAAACATAATCAAATAATTTTTTGCATGCAACTCTGAATTGTGGAGATCTCAATACCTATTGTTTTTGGTGAAGATTGGTTAAGGGAAAGGGGTAGTTTACCTGCAACGTTTTTTGTTTTAACAAGGGTATTTTCTATGGCAAACGATAACAGCCGGAAATTCAATCATAATCAAATAATGTTTTGAATACCGCCCTGAATTGTAGAGTTCTGAAAACCTATTGTTTTGGTTGAAGATCAGTTTAGGGAAAGGGATAGTTTACCGGCAACATTTTATGTTTTGTACAGCAAAATATAATTTTTATATGTGTACTACGTTATTGGCAACAAAGTAGTAGTTTGTTGTTAAAATTCCTTCCTGGGCTGTTTGGCCATAGTCCAATGTTTCTGCAAAACCAGACGTTTCTGCAGTGACGTCGACTGCCATCATCAGTGAAAATCAAGTGCGATAACGTCTGGTGGTATATGTTAATGACCACAGTACTATGGTTAAGGCTGAAGCAATAAGTGGAAAGAAGTAGTTTCTATGGAAACATTTCATTTTGTAAATGATTTTAAATATAAATCTTAGAACATGGAAGTCATGTATGGTTCTCCATACCGATATTACTTCCATTTTCCATAAGGAAATGGAAGTATGGTGATGGCAAAAAAAATCGTGTTCGAGATTATTGCAGATTCTGATTGTACTACCTTCAAAACATGAAAAAAAGTCATTTTTTGAAAAGTGTGTGTGTGTGTGTGTGTGTGTGTGTGTGTGTGTGTGTGTGTGTGTGTGTGTGTGTGTGTGTGTGTGTGTGTGTGTGTGTGTGTGTGTGCGTGTGTAGATTTTTTTCTATGGCGAACGATAACAGCCGCAAATTCAAACAGAATTAAATAATGTTTTGCATACAGCCCTATTGTTTTTGTTGAAGATCGGTTTAGGGAAAGGGGTAGTTTACCTGCAACGTTTTATGCTTTAACATAGGTAATTTTTTACTTTTCTATGACGAATGATAACTGCCGTAAATTCAATCCGAATCAATAATGTTTTGCATACCTTCCTGATCTATAGAGAACTCAATGTCTGTTGTTTTCGGTAAAGATCAGTTAAGGGAAAGGGGTAGTTTACCTGCAACGTTTTTTGTTTAAACAAGGGTATTTTCTATGGCAACAATAACAGCCGCAAATTCAAACATAATCAAATAATGTTTTGCATACCGCCCTGAATTGTAGAGTTCTCAAAACCTATTGTTTTGGTTGAAGATCGGTATAGGGAAAGGGGTAGTGTACCGGCAACGTTTTATGTTTTAACAAGGGTAATTTTTTCTATGACGAACGATAACTGCCGCAAATTCAAACAGAATCAAATACATTTTTGCACACCTTCCGAGATTATAGAATACTCAAGGTCTGTTGATTTTGGTGAAGATCGGTTAAGGGAAAGGGTAGTTTACCTGCATCATTTTATGTTGTAACTAGAGAAATATTTTCATGACGAACGATAACTGCTGCAAATTCAGACATCAAATAATTTTGTACATATGTGCCTGAGTTGTAGAATCCTCAAGGCCTTTTAATTTTGGTGATGATCGGTTACGGGGAAAGGGCAGTTTACCAGAAACATTTTTTGTTGTAACAAGAGTAAAGTACTTAATTTTGATAAATAAAGTATCCTGATTAGAAGATCTTAATAATCCACTGTAGAAACGTAGATGAAATATTTATAAATGAAGAGGCTAGTTGAACGGGGTGGGGGTAATTTTCTATAAATGAAAATTATAGTTGAAGGGGGAGGGGATAATTTATATATGTGTACTATGTTATCGGCAACAAACTAGTAGTTTGTTATTAAAATTCGTTCCCGGGCTGTTTAGCCGTAGTCCAATGTTTCTGGACTGGTTCTCCATACCAATATTACTTCCATTTTCCATAAGGAAATGGAAGTATGGTAATAGCAAAAAAAAATCGTGTTCGAGATTATTGCAGATTCTGATTGTACTACATTTAAAACATGAAAAAAAGTCATTTTTCGAAATGTGTGTGTGTGTGTGTGTGTGTGTGTGTGTGTCTGTAGATTTTTTTCTATGGCAAACGATAACAGCCGCAAATTCAAACAGAATTAAATAATGTTTTGCATACAGCCCTAAATTGTAGAGTTCTCTAGCTACAGCCCTATATAGTTTTGGTTGAAGATCGGTTTAGGGAAAGGGGTAGTTTACCTGCAACATTGTATGTTTTAACATGGGTAATTTTTACTTCCATGTTCCTTAAGGAAATGGAAGTATGGTGATGGCAAAAAAAATCGTGTTCGAGATTATTGCAAATTCTGATTGTACTACACTCAAACATGAAAAAAAGTCATTTTTCGAAAAGTGTCTGTGTGTGTGTCTGTCTGTTTGTCTGTCTGTCTGTGTGTGTGTCTGTCTGTAGATTTTTTTCTATGGCAAATGATAACAGCTGCAAATTCAATCTGAATCAAATCATTTTTTGCATACAGCCCTGATTTGTAGAGTACTCACGACCTATTGTTGTTGGTGAAGATCGGTTGAGGGAAAGGGGTAGTTTACCTGCAACGGTTTTTTTTAATCAAGGGTAATTGTTGTCTATGGCAAACGATAACAGCCGCAAATTCAAACAGAATCAACTACTCTTTTGCATACAGCTCTGAATTGTAGAGTTCTCAAGACCTATTGTTTTTGGTGAAGATCGGTTAAGGGAAAGGGGTAGTTTACCTGCAATGTTTAATGTTTTAACAAGGGTATTTTATATGGCAAACAATAGCTGGAAATTCAAACAGAATCAAATGATTATTTGCATACAGCCCTAAATTGTAGAGTTCTCAAGACTTATTGATTTTGGTGAAATCGGTTAAGGGAAAGGGGTAGTTTACCTGCTGTGTTTTATGTTTTGAAAGGGTATTTTCTATGGCAAACGATAAGAGCCGCAAATTCAAACAGAATCAAATAATGTTATGCGTTAAGCCCTGATCTGTAGAATACTCAAGACCTACTGTTTTAGGTGAAGATCGGTTAAGGGAAAGGGGTAGTTTACCTGTAACATTTTATGTTTTAAAAAGCGTAATTTTTTATATGACGAATGATAACTGCCGCAAATTCAAACAGAATTGACTACATTTTTGCATACCTTTTTGAGTTAAAGAGAACTCAAGGTCTGTTGATTTTGTTGAAGTTCGGTTAAGGGAAAGGGGTAGTTTACCAGCAGCATTTTATGTTTTAAGAAGGGTAATTTTTTTTTGCGAAAGCTAACTGCCACAAATTCAAACAGAATCAAATAATGTTCTGCACACACCTCTGAATTGTAGAGTTCGCAAGATCTGTTGTTTTTGGTGAAGATCGGTTAAGGGAGAGGGGTAGTTTACCTGCAACGTTTTATGTTTTAACAAAGGTAATTGTTTATATGACGAATGATAACTGTTGCACATTCAAACAGAATCAAATATTTTTTTGCATGCATCCCTGAATTGTAGAGGACTGAAGGTCTATTGATTTTGTTGAAGATCGGTTAAGAGAAAGGGGTAGTTTACCTGCAACATTTTATGTTTTAACAAGAGTAAAGTACTTAATTTTGATAAATAATGTATCCTAATAAGAAGCTCATAATAATCCACTGTAGAAACAGATGAAATATCTATAAATCAAGAGGTTATGTGAACGGGGTGGGGGTAATTTTCTATTAATGAAAATTATAGTTGATTGGGGAGGGGAGAATTTTTTATATGTGTACTACGTTATCGGCACCAAAGAAGTAGTTCTTTGTTAAAATTCCTTCCCGGGCTGTTTAGCCGTAGTCCAATGTTTTCTGCAAAACCAGACTTTTCAGCAGTCCATCGACTGCCATCATCAGTGAAAATCGAGTGCGAAAACGTGAGGTGGTATACGTTAGTGACCACAGTACAGTGGTTAAGGTTGAAGCAATAAGTAGAAAGAAGTAGTTTCTATGGTAATATTTCATTTCGAATATGATTTTAAATATAAATCTTAGAACATGGAAGTCATGTATGGTTCTCCATACCGATATTTACTTTTCTATGACGAATGATAACTGCCGTAAATTCAAACATAATCAAATAATGTTTTGCATACCGCCCTGAATTGTAGAGTTCTCAAAACCTATTGTTTTGGTTGAAGATCGGTATAGGGAAAGGGGTAGTTTACCGGCAACGTTTTATGTTTTAACAATGGTAATTTTTTCTATGGCGAACGATAACTGCCGTAAATTCAAACAGAATCAAATACTTTTTTGCACACCTTCTGAGATTATAGAGTACTCAAGGTCTGTTGATTTTGGTGAAGATCGGTTAAGGGAAAGGGTAGGTTACCTGCATCATTTTATGTTGTAACAAGAGAAATATTTTCATGATGAACGATAACTGCTGCAAATTGAGACAGAATCAAATAATTTTGTACATATGTGCCTGAGTTGTAGAATTCTCAAGGCCTTTTGATTTTGGTGATGATCGGTTACGGGGGAAGGGCAGTTTACCAAAAACATTTTTTGTTGTAACAAGAGTAAAGTACTTAATTTTGATAAATAAAGTATCCTGATTAGAAGATCCTAATAATCCACTGTAGAAACGTAGATGAAATATCTATAAATGAAGAGGCTAGTTGAACGGGGTGGGGGTTATTTTCTATAAATGAAAATTATAGTTGAAGGGGGAGGGGATAATTTTTATGTGTACTACGTTATCGGCAACAAACTAGTAGTTTGTTGTTAAAATTCCTTTCCGGGCTGTTTGGCCGTAGTCCAATGTTTCTGCAAAACCAGACGTTTCTGAAGTGACATCGACTGCCATCATCAGTGAAAATCAAGTGCGATAACGTGTGGTGGTATACGTTAGTGAGCACAGTACTATGGTTAAGGCTGAAGCAATAAGTGGAAAGAAGTAGTTTCTATGGAAACATTTCATTTCGTCAATGATTTTAAATATAAATCATAGATCATGGAAGTCATGTATGGTTCTCCATACTGATATTACTTCCATGTTCCATAAGGGAATGGAAGTATGGTGATGGCAAAAAAAAATCGTGTTCGAGATTATTGCAGATTCAGATTGTACTACCCTTAAACATGAAGAAAAGTCATTTTTTTTTAAAAGTGTGTGTGTGTGTGTGTGTGTGTGTGTGTGTGTGTGTTTAGATATTTTTTCTATGGCAAATGATAACAGCCGCAAATTCAAACAGAATCAAATAATGTTTTGCATACAGGCCTAAATTGTAGAGTTTGAGGTGAAGATCGGTTACGGGAAAGGTGTAGTTTACCTGCAACGTTTTATGTTTTAACAAGGGTATTTTATATGGCAAACGATAACAGCCGCAAATTCAAACAAAATCAAATAGTTTTTTGCATACAACTCTGAATAGTAGAGTTCTCAAGACCTATTGTTTTTGGTGAAGATCGGTTAAGGGAAAGGGGTAGTTTACCTGCAACGTTTTTTGTTTTAACAAGGGTATTTTCTATGGCAAACGATAACAGCCTCAAATTCAAACATAATCAAATAATGTTTTGACCTACAGCACTGAATTGTAGAGTTCTCAAGACCTATTGTTTTTGTTGAAGATCGGTTTAGGGAAAGGGGTAGTTTACCTGCAACGTTTTATGTTTTAACATGGGTAATTTTTTACTTTTCTATGACGAATGATAACTGCCGTAAATTCAATCAGAATCAATAATGTTTTGCATACCTTCCTGATCTGTAGAGGACTCAATGTCTGTTGATTTTGGTGAAGATCGGTTAAGGGAAAGGGGTATTTTACCTGCCACTTTTAATGTTTTAACAAGAGTAGTTGTTTCTATGACGAATGATAACTGCCGCAGATTCAAACAGAATCAAATATTTTTTTGCATATGTTCATCAATTGTAAAATACTGAATGCCTGTTGAATTTGGTGAAGATCGGTTAAGGGAAAGGCGTAGTTTACCTGCCACATTTTGTGTTTTAACAAGAGTAATTGTTTCTATGACGAAAGAAGATAACTGCCGCACATTTAAACAGAATCAAATACCTTCCTCAATTGTAGATAACTCAAGGTCTGTTGATTTTGTTGAAGATCGGTTAAGGGAAAGGGGTAGTTTACCTGCAACATTTTATGTTGTAACAAGAGAACGTTTTTCATGATGATCGATAATGGCCGCAAATTCAGACAGAATCAAGTAATTTTACTTCCATGTTCCTTAAGGAAATGGAAGTATGGTGATGACAAAAAAAATCGTGTTCGAGATTATTGCAGATTCTGATTGTACTACACTCAAAACATGAAAAAAAGTCATTTTTCGAAAAGTGTCTGTGTGTATGTCTGTCTGTGTTGTGACGATTTAAGATGCCTAAATCCCACAAAAAAATAATTGCCAATGTATCAGTTAATAAAATTAGATGTAAGAAACCCAATAAATCCCTAACGACCTCGTGTTACATAAAAGATTAATAACAGTATAGTGTGATGTAATTAAATTGTAAGCAAATTAAAGGAAAATAATTTATAATAATTGAGAACTACTTTTCGCGCTGAGAAACTACCCGCGCGCGGACAGCCCCATTACCCCTATAGTTAGTTAGTTAGTTCAGTTGACTCAAAGACTCCGCTGCTGATACAGCGTACAGAAAGTTATGGTGACAATATAAAACATGTAGACTAGGTAAAGCTTGTGTAATCGCAGAATGATGTGAATGTTGTAAATGACTTGAGTGTGCGACGATGACATCTCTATAATTAAATAACATCACCTAAATGTGATGTTAAACTTTTAGAATGTAACTGTTAACCATAAACAGTATGTACGGTACGACAATGTGAACACCAGTGAAAGTTACCACCAAAAACAGGCCACAAGAATCTACAGAAGAGACAGACTACTCATCTTTAATAATGAAACCATACTTCACCAACACATGATAGACAGAAGATCTCCCAGACACCCTGCACAACAGACAGAAGCGCCGATTCGCCAAGGATATGTTACACACAGGTGACGCGGAAGTTCTACTTTCGTGGTTCAGAACTTAACTTAAACTAATATATATATAAAAGACGCTTAAATAACAAAATAAGAGGAGAATAAATCACAAAAGACTTACCTAATTACCATAAAATTGTAATTTCATGATATGTATTAAGATGTGTTAAATTTAATGAATTTAATGAGTATAACACTCTAAAGTTAAATAAGCCCATTCTTCAGATGGCACAAAATAAAGATTATTATTTGTAATATCATATACAGGATCAAACAACTCGGATCCGAGGGTAGTACAAGTTATGTTCACCCACGACTTACCCTAATTTCAATTGTATGAAATGTGCAAATATTTTTGTCTTTAGTATACCTATTACTAATTTTCTTCTAGGATGTTAAAAACAGTATGTAATAAAGAGATGTCATGGTCCAAAAAGGTGAGTGAATAAATCTACAAACCCCTGTCTAAATTCCTGAATTCACGGGATCCTATTTAGCGTTTGTTTATATTTCAGTTAATTATGAGTTTGTTAATATTATGGCAGCCTGTTTAATTGACCTGAGCCAATTAACCAGGTTCCCGATATTATAATGTTGAGACGTTATAAAGTGCGCCACTCTGCTTAATAGCAAAATAAAATGTGGTACTCTGTTTTGCTTTTGCTTTTTCTGCTATTGTCATTTAATACCTTGTAGAGTTATTCACTCTGATAGTTTAACTATCCTGTTAATTTAAAATCTGTCCCTTTTGCATGAAGTAAAATAATAAAGACTACTTGGAACTACGATAATAAATATAAATAAATAAAAAGGTCAGATATTTACCCCTATTAACCGGTAAAAAATTGACAGTTAATAATAAGAAATAAAAATAATTATTAAAAAAAAAATTAGAATAAGAACTCGTATTTAATAAGTAAAATCATAAATTAGGATAAAGAGTTTTATAATCATTATAACGCAAAATAATATAGGTAAGGATATTTAAATGTAGTAACCCCAGGTTCTTTTCTGTACAAAAAGTCATTCCCCAACCTGTCGGTTTGACGACAATCTTAGACAGGAAAATAACGTGTTACAGTCTGTAGGTAACAATCCCATTGTTAACCGCTGCAAAGTCGAGCTAGACAATACACTGCCTACCTCTATTGTCTAATACAAAGCGTGTGACGCCCTTGCCCAGTAACAACATATGGTTAAAATATATTACATCTGTGTGAAAATTCCTCTTCTCTCTCTGAGGTGAGATTCGATTCTCTCGTATCGTCTATTTATAAATATCTCTCATGTATTTAAATTTTACTAAACCTAAAGATAGGAAAATAGAGTGTTTAGTATAAGTAGAATAAGTAGTGTATAAGATTTAGCATCTTAAGAGCATGGCTCAATTCAATCCTGATTTATTGTTAAAAGATGAATTATGCTATGAAGCACTGTTGCGCGGGCTACCTTACGCGAACTTAACGGTCGCGGAACTACGCAAAAGTTACGTGAAAGTAGGCAAGATACACCTGCACAGTTAGGTCGATTAAGCGAAATAGATCTCGATAGCGAAAGAGAAACATGTTATGCGAAGTATAGGGAACTGACCTCAATATCACAATCTCTGCACGATGAGAAGTCACCAGCTATAATCTTACGTACCACCCAGAGAATAGAGCATTTAACTCGTCGGATAAATAATGTATTAAACTGGCCCAGAGTTACTGTAATTCCCCCTGATGTGCAAAAATTTGCTGAAGAAGCATTACAGCAATTACCCACAATAATAAGAGAATTACGTAGAAAGTCTGACTCATTTAAAATGGAGGAAATTGAAGAAGCTCTGACTAAATTATATATCTCCCCAGTTCAATCACTTACCCTAGAACAGCGACCCACTATCGTGAATTTCGAATCCCCCCCCGGTATCGAGGATAGAACCGAGTAATGATCAGTTGTTGAATAGCAACGTGAATACCCTACCGATAGCTGGAGCATCACTTCCAAATGCCCACCACAATCTCATCAATAATTATGCATTACCACCCTCAGTGATGACAAATCAAGTATCGGAAAATCCTAGAATAACATCTCACGTAAACTTTAGTGCGGACCTCTACGGAAAGATAACTCACCCCGTAGAAAAAGTTTTATCAGAAATCCCTTATACGGACAGATTGAGTATCACCAAACTATTAGCTTTTATAAAATATCTGCTACAAATAAAAGATTTACAGCAACTAAGCGATTGCGAAATATTACAAGTCCTTCTGCCCAAATGTAGACCACCATTAAAGGACCGTGTACAGGTGTCATTAAGTTTACAACATCCAGTAGAAGAACTCCATACAACTCTGATAAGACATTTTATTCCAACGGGAATTTACGAAGAGCTGAAATGAAACACAGTACTTCGAGTACAAGGAGCTCACGAGAGACTCGCCCACTATATCTCTGAAATAAGAGAAGCTTCCTTATTACTGCAAGTAAACTGGAGCGAACATCAGTTAGTAGAAACAATCTTGGTAGGATTATCCCCGGAAGAGAGATCTCGCTTAGCACTTATCAATAAACCCAACACGTTCACAGAATTAGAACAATGCTGTATCCACTCATCCAATGTATGGTATTCGGATCAGAACCAACGTGCGTTACTCCCCCAGACACAACGTAGAAATGAAACACAACCCCTGGTGTCAGATACAAGAACACACCGCGATAGGGGACCATTTCGAATTCCTGAAACGTCACACTACCAAGCTAAATCGAATCATCAACTGAAACCTCAACAGAATACGAGTGATACCGTCAGTAGAGAAAAAAGATGTTATAACTGCAGGAAATTAGGACACATCAGTAGATACTGTAAACAGAAACAGCACTACCAAAAACCCTCTTATTCAAAAAACATGTAAGCCAGGGAGATCCGAAATCCTGTGTCTTTCACAGCATCGTGAAAATAGGTAAAACCCGGGAGTACAAAAAAGAAACAAAAAAAAAGTAGACCCCTACGTAGAGAGATTTATTGATAAATGCAACTCAATTACTACATGCAAGTCCAGTATGTGTCAATTACCATACATACAAGTTGACCTTGGCGTTACTACCACCCTAGGATTAATTGATTCTCGATCGACACGGAGCTTAATCAGCCAACAGCTAGCAGATACATTAGTTAAACACAATCTTGTTAAACGTAGTCAAATGGTGAACATAAAATGCGCTACTGCTAACAAACAAAACTTAATCATAAAACTCAGCATTACGATTAAACTAAAAATAAAAAATTTAACGTGGTATTTTCCAGTGTTAGTATATGATGGATTAGGACCAAACTTAATATTAGGAGCGGACTTTATCAGTAAAACAGGTATAATTCTTGACATGTACGATAAGCAGTATTATTTTAGATTCGACCGTACTCGAAAATATAATTTTGATTATGAAATAAACAACAGTGGAGATATGGAAACTTCTGCAACGCACCTAGAACACCACGAGTCTGCATTAGATCACTTAGAAAGTAAAGATAGACTGAAAATACAAAAACTAATAAAAGAATTTTCCACCGTCCTCACCCCAAAGTTAGGATTAACGAATCTCATAGAGTACAAGATCAACCTGAGTGACAACAAAGTAATACGACTGCACCCATACAAATGATCTCCACCAAAAATGGAAATAATGAGAAATCAGATCAATAAATTGTTAGAACAACAAGTCATAGAACCTTCCACTTCACCTTATTCATCACCTGCGTTTTTAGTACCTAAAGGCACCGATAAACATAGATTAGTTGTGGACTATAGACAATTAAGTAAAAGAATAGAATTCGAGTCCATACCACTCCCCGACATCCACAGGGCCTTCCATTACTTTACAAAAGCTAAAGTTTTCACCATAATGGACCTCAATCAGGCATTTCATCAAATACCGCTATCGCAAGAATCCAAACGCCTAACCGCATTCGCCGTCCCATTCAATCTGTACCAATTTACTAGAGTACCCTTTGGAATATCCCAAGGAAGTTTTGTATGTAGCCGATTGTTAGAGAAAATATTCCACGACGTAAAATTTAAATTTGTATATCACTACCTAGATGACATAGTAATCTACAGTGAATCTATGGATCAACATCTGCATCATTTACGTGAAGTATTATCACGATTAAAGAAACCCGGATTAACAGTAAACCTGAGTAAAGTAAATTTTGCTGTTAAACAATTTTCATTTTTAGGTCACATAGTAAAGGCCGACGGAAAGGTAAGCATAGACCCAGAACGCACCCGTGCAATCAGAGAATTTTTACCACCACGGGATATGAAAGGAATAGCCCGATTTTTGGGAATGATAAATTACTTCCACAAGTATGTCCCTCACCTAGCTGATATAGCAGCAGCACCATTGAACGCGTTAAGAAAAAAAGGAGCGAAATTTGAATGGACTCCACAACAACAATCTGCATTTGAAACACTGAAAGAGAGCATAATATCACCCCCAGTATTGCAATTAGTTGATTTCACTAAACCATTTGTAGTACAAACTGACAGTTCAAGTGTAGCACTAGGAGCAGTAATATATCAGGAAGTAGATACTTCTAGATTACCGATCAGTTATGCCTCGCGAACTCTAACCGACCAGGAAAAAAAATTCTCCGCATACGAATTGGAATGTTTAGCTGTAGTATTCGCATTTGAGAAATTCAAACCCTTTTTTTAGAACATAAAGAATTTCTGTTAGAAACTGATAATCAAGCCTTATCTTGGTTATTAAATCACCCTACACAGTTAGGTCTTATCGGAAGATGGGTATTGAGATTAAATTGTTACAAGTTTAAGGTACAACACATTCGTCGCACCCAAAATGTAGTTGCCGATACGCTGTCCCATATGTTCCAGCCACCTAATAAAATATCCGAAAATAAGGAAAGTGGTGAAACATCGATAATCAATACGCTAATTACTGCATTCCCACTGGCATTTACTGAAATAGCTCAGTATCAACAACAAGACCCGTATTTAAATAAAATAATAAAACAGTTAGATAAAGGAAATACTTCAGAGAAGTATATATTGAGTAAGAGAGTATTATGTTACAAAGTAGCTAATGGAAAATCCTTGAGAATAATTGCCCCGGATATTATTAAACCAATGCTTATGGAATACTACCACTCATCCATCATTGGAGCACATATGGGAATAAATAAAACTATAGGCTACATCGTATTCGAAAAGAATATCATTGGGAAAATATGAACAGCGAGATAGCTAAATTCGTAAAACAGTGTAAGTTGTGTGCACTGAGCAAACCAGCGAGAAACAGCCACATAGGTAAATTAATCTCGGAGACTCCCACGACACCCTATTCTAAAATTTACTTAGACTTTTCTGTCCCCTACCCACGTTCAAAATCAGGTAATACCATGCTACTCATTTGTGTACTCATTTACCAAATTCGTCTGGATGTATCCCATGCGACGAGCGTTAGCATCTACCACAGTGAAGATTTTGCAAGATACATACATACATACATCCTCGGCGCTACAGCCCAGTCCGGGCCCTGGCCTCCAAAAGAAATCTTCCCCACTGGTCTCTACTCCCGGCCAATGTCCACCAGTTTGCTGCACCCAGCCTCACTGCCTCCTTACCAACCTGGTCCAGCCATCTTGTACGCGGTCTTCCCTTCCTTCTCCTTCCCATCGGCAAATAATTCATCACTCTTTTTGGGATTCTATCCTCCGCCATTCTCTGCACATGACCAGCCCAACGCAATCTGTTAATTTGTATGAGTTGCACGATCGGAAGATCTTTAAACCTTTCGTACAACTCTCGATTATGCAGTCGCCTCCAAATGTTGTTTTCCCTCACAGGGCCATAGATTCTCCTCAGTACCCTCCTCTCAAAAACGGATAGTCTCTGCTCATCTAGTTTTTTTAACGCCCAGCATTCCGAGCCATACATCAGGACTGGTCTAATCAAGGTCTTGTATAGGGAGGCTTTTGTATCTTTAGTTATTAATTTTGATTTAAAATGTTTCACCAGTCCGTAGTAACACCTATTAGCAGATAATATTCGTTTTTCAATATCTCTAGAGGAGTCATTTCCAGAGTCCACATATGACCCAAGATATGGAAAACCCTGAACCTTTTCAAATTCATAATCGTTAATGCGCAGGGACAGGGCACGAGTGTTGGCACCTACAACCATATATTTGGTTTTGCTTTGGTTTATAACCAAGCCCATAGCCTTAGCGGACAACTCCAGTTCCTGAAAGGCTTCCTTTAAGCCAGATTCAGACCTACTTATGACATCAATGTCATCGGCATAGGCCAGAAGCTGTACCTCCTTGTGAAATATGTGTCCGCTAGTTTGAATTCCTGAATCCCTGATGACCTTTTCTAGAGCTATGTTGAACAACAGACACGCTAAGGCATCTCCTTGTTTCAACCCATTCAATGTTTTTAAGGAGTTCGATAGATTTGATTGTATTCTGATTTGGCACTTAGAATTGGACATAACTACTCCAACCATACGCACCAACTTAGATGGTATATTCAACTCCTTCATAGCTCTATATAGCATTTTCCGGTTGATTGAATCATATGCCGACTGGAAATCCACAAAGAGATGGTGAGTGGGCACTCCATATTCCAACGTTTTTTCCAGGATTTGCCTTAGTGTAAATATTTGGTCTGTTGTTGACCTATTCCTAGTGAATCCACACTGATATTCTTTTATGTTTTCCTCAGCGTAGGTAAGCAGCCTAGAAAATATGATGTTGGACAATACCTTATATGCTGTATTAAGTAGAGAGATGCCCCTATAATTTTTACATATGAGCGGATCACCCTTTTTATGTATTAAACACACCACCCCATTGTTCCACTTATCAGGCATTACCTCCTCCAGCCATATTCGCTCTATAAGATGGGCAAATTCCTTTATGAAATCTCCTCCTGCGCTCTTTAATAGTTCCCCTGGTAAACCATCGGAACCTGCTGCCTTGTTATTTTTAAGCTTTTCTAGAGCTTCATACACCTCGTCATAGGATGGCACCAACTCCTCTCTGTCATCCTCGAATTCTCCTACTTCCTCTTCATTCTCAGATGCCTCCATCGAAGCCTCCCCAACTGAGCCTAGCAACTCTTCGAAGTGTTCTGTCCATCTCCTGATTATGCCAGCATTATCACTCACAAGGCCACCATTATTATCCCTACAGGCATTTGTTCTAGGCTGAAATTCCTGTCTCATATCATTCACCTTCCTGTACATATCTCGGCTCAGCCTTTTACTCTTATATTCCTCTATCTTTTTCATCTGTCTCATCATATACTCCCTCTTTTTTCCTCTATGAATCTTCTTTTCCCTCCGCCTGGCCTTCCTGTATTCCTCTTGAACAGCCCTAGTGCATTTCCTTTGGATCATAAATTTGTATGTCTTGTTTTTGAAGTCAGTTGCCTCTTCACACTCCTTATCAAACCACTCATCTCGCCCATGTCTCTTCTTCAAACCAACGATTTCTTCTCCCGTGGTCACTAACATGTTTTTTAGATTAAGCCAGTGGTTTTCTATATCTTGTTCCTCACGGCATTCAAGTCTCCACTGTCTAATTTTCTCATTAGTAACTTCCTCGAACCTCCGTTTTATTTCTTCTTCCTTTAGTATTTCTGTATTGTATCTAACAGTCTTTATTCCTTTTTCATTTCTATTATTGGAGATTCTAGCTCTCAGTTTTGCAACCACGAGATAGTGATCGCTATCCATGTTGGCACTTCTATACACTCTAAGGTCTTGTAAGTCTGACTTATGGCGGCCATCCAATAGGACATGATCTATTTGATTGACCGTTCTCCCGTCTGGAGAGATCCATGTGCCCTTATGTATGTCTTTGTGGTCGAAGAAAGTCCCTCCTATGATCATATTTTGACCAACTGCAAAGTTCAATAGTCGGAAACCATTGTCTGAGTGTTCAGAGTGTAAACTATACTTTCCTAAATTACTTATTTGTTTGCGTACCGTATCACTTATTATATGATATATAATTACCTTAATATCCACTTTAGCGATACACAGTTTCGTCACTGATGATATTTGTAACGTATTTGTTAATTTGCTCTGTGATACTATCGATCAAAGCAGGATGTACCATGTTATATAATTCCAATTGAGATTTATACATAGCCAAATTCAATGATATTTTTTTGCTATATAGAAATTTAATCTCTTCTTTGATCCTAAACGTGCTAGCATATTGTTCGGTTTTTCTGGCTAGTTTGGAGGAATTATTAATCTTAATTTTAGCATAATTTGGGATTAAATTTTGTCGTAAACATGTTTTATTAAATTTTATATGTAAATTGGTTTTGAATAATTTAAGTTTAAGATTTTGATATTTATACGCGATACTTGCCTTGTATGGCTCCATGTTAATTACTTATTTGTTTGCGTACCGTATCACTTATTATATGATATATAATTACCTTAATATCCACTTTAGCGATACACAGTTTCGTCACTGATGACGCGTTTCGGGACTAAGTCCCATCCTCAGATACATAATTAATAAATTAAAATATTAAAATCACGACCATGATACTGGTCAAGTCAAAATAAATAAAATAAATTATAAATCGCATGTAATAAGTTTTGCTAACCACGGCTGGAGCTCCCGCATGCGTTCACCCGCAACCGCGATTGTCACGCGACTGGTCAAAGATTAAGACAAACTGATTGCAGTGTTGAACAGGTAATTTGACGCAAAATTTACCTGGTCATTTAATAAACTGTTTTTGGTGTTATTATCTTTTAAAGCTTTATAAATTTCAAATTCCTCCAGACTATCCATCCGTCTACCCTTTTTACAAATATGCAACGCTGTTAAATTTTCTTCGAAGTTCGTATATTTATGTCCGCTTGATATTAAATGTTGTGCAAAGTTGGACTTATTATTACTTGGCTTAGGAATATGTTCTAGAAATCTTTTATAAAAACATCTGCCAGATTGACCGATATAGAACGCATCACAATCATCACATTTTATTTTATATACACCACATTGCTTTTTTAATGGTAATTTGTTTTTGTTTTTGAAATAATTTCCTAAATTATTATTTGTTTTAAATGATAAAATATAGTTATTATCTTTAAGAACGGGTCTTAAAATATTTGGCATAATATCTGTGAAATTAGCCGAAAGATATTTATAATTTTTGTTACTTGCTTTTATAGAGTTTGAATTTTTATTTTCTAAACGTTTCCTATGCCTATTTATTATTTTGTCAACTATTGTAGATTTATACCCGTTATTTATTGCTATTTGTTTGATAGTGCTAACCTCATTTAAGTAGTCCTCCTTTTCGAGGGGAACATTTAAAAGTCTGTTGACAAGACTATTAAACACTGCCACTTTTTGTGTAACGGGATGATATGAATCATAGTGTATTACTGTGTCAGTACTAGTGTGTTTTCTAAAGATTTTGTATTTTAAATTATTCCCGTTGTGTAATACAGTGAGGTCTAAAAAATTGATACTTTTGTTGTTTTCGATCTCCATAGTAAATTTTAATTTGTTATGAATTTTGTTTAGGTAATTTTTAAATAATTCTATTTGTCTGGCATTCCCGTTAAAAATAATAAAGGTATCATCTACATATCTGGAGTAATGGATGATTTTACTGGCGAAATAATTATCTTTTAAAATTTTTGTATTTTCTAAATGGTTTAGATATAGGTCCGCCAGGATGCCAGAAAGTGGAGATCCCATGGCAAGTCCTTCATTCTGTTTATAATATGCATTTTCAAATGAAAAATAGTTTTGATGAAGAATGGTTTTTAGTATCATCATCAGTTGGTTAACTTTCTGTATTTCTAAAGAACCTTTATTCATTAAATTATGCCTGAGTAAAGTTAAAGTTTCATCGATAGGCACATTAGTGTATAAATCTACTATGTCGAATGATACTAGTTTGTAGTTTGGTTGAATTGTAACGTGGTTTATATTGTTGATAAAATCCTTATAGCTTTTAACACTCCGATTATTTTCTAAGTTGGTGTGCTCTCTGATGATTTTTACTAAGGTTTTAGCTATTTTATAACCGGGGGCAGTTGTAAAATTAACTAATGGTCTAATTGGAGTGTTCTGTTTATGTACTTTCGGAAGACCCCTTAAACAAGGCGCACTAGCATTTATTGGTTTTAGTGAGGATTGTGTGCGTTTATCAAATAGTTGCGTGCATTTATTTATTGTTTTATTCAGTTCTAAAGTGTACTTCTTAGTGGGGTCGGATGTCAACTTAGTAATATTGTTGTCATTTATAAAGTTGTGTACTTTTTGTGTGTATTCGTCAAGTTTCAGCATGGCTATAGAATTTCCCTTATCTACCTTGGTTATGTAAATATTATTATTAGAAAGTTTTTTATTTAGTTGTATAGCTATGCGTTGTTCATGTTGTGCTTTAGTGTAATTAACTTTATTTTGTATAAGCTTATTGTTCTTGTTTTTAATGATTTTATTAAACTTATTATTTACTAATACTCTTATTTCATTTTGTTTACCTGGGTCAGGAATGTTTTTTATCACTGACTCGGCTTCAATTATTTCTTTAATTAAGTTATGTTTATTTTTAAGGTTGGGGGGAAAATTGTAATTTAGACCTTTGCTGATAAGTTTTGTCTCTGCGTCAGTTAAAGTGACGTCAGTTGTATTTATTACTCTAGGGTAGAAAATGTGCGTGCGTTCGATGTTATCTTTATATTTACTATTACTTAACTGGTTGATTTTAATTGCCTGTTTATGTTTGTGAAGTCTAATCTTATTTGTAACGTATTTGTTAATTTGCTCTGTGATACTATCGATCAAAGCAGGATGTACCATGTTATATAATTCCAATTGAGATTTATACATAGCCAAATTCAATGATATTTTTTTGCTATATAGAAATTTAATCTCTTCTTTGATCCTAAACGTGCTAGCATATTGTTCGGTTTTTCTGGCTAGTTTGGAGGAATTATTAATCTTAATTTTAGCATAATTTGGGATTAAATTTTGTCGTAAACATGTTTTATTAAATTTTATATGTAAATTGGTTTTGAATAATTTAAGTTTAAGATTTTGATATTTATACGCGATACTTGCCTTGTATGGCTCCATGTTAATTACTTATTTGTTTGCGTACCGTATCACTTATTATATGATATATAATTACCTTAATATCCACTTTAGCGATACACAGTTTCGTCACTGATGACGCGTTTCGGGACTAAGTCCCATCCTCAGATACATAATTAATAAATTAAAATATTAAAATCACGACCATGATACTGGTCAAGTCAAAATAAATAAAATAAATTATAAATCGCATGTAATAAGTTTTGCTAACCACGGCTGGAGCTCCCGCATGCGTTCACCCGCAACCGCGATTGTCACGCGACTGGTCAAAGATTAAGACAAACTGATTGCAGTGTCGAACAGGTAATTTGACGCAAAATTTACCTGGTCATTTAATAAACTGTTTTTGGTGTTACTATCTTTTAAAGCTTTATAAATTTCAAATTCCTCCAGACTATCCATCCGTCTACCCTTTTTACAAATATGCAACGCTGTTAAATTTTCTTCGAAGTTCGTATATTTATGTCCGCTTGATATTAAATGTTGTGCAAAGTTGGACTTATTATTACTTGGCTTAGGAATATGTTCTAGAAATCTTTTATAAAAACATCTGCCAGATTGACCGATATAGAACGCATCACAATCATCACATTTTATTTTATATACACCACATTGCTTTTTTAATGGTAATTTGTTTTTGTTTTTGAAATAATTTCCTAAATTATTATTTGTTTTAAATGATAAAATATAGTTATTATCTTTAAGAACGGGTCTTAAAAGGTAATTATATATCATATACTTTCCTATATTACTACAGGCATGGCTGCTTCCCACTTTGGCATTTAAGTCATCTATGATTATTTTTATGTCATGTCTAGGGCTGCTACCATACGCATTCTCCAGCAAGTCATAAAAATCATCTTTCTCCTCATCAGGCTTATCATCAGTTGGGGCATGCACGTTATTATAGTATAATTAAAGAAGATTCCCCTAAGTCTTATTTTACACATTCTAGGTGTAAGGGGTTTAAAATCAATGATATTTGCTTTCATTCTACGGCTTACCAAGAAGCCAGTTCCAAGCACATGGTCCCGGTTCTGACAGCTGTAATACACCGAGTAGTCCCTTCGATCCATGATTCCAGCACCAGTCCACCTCATCTCCTGCATAGCCAAAACATCTATCTTATATTTGAGAACCTCTCCTATTAATATCTTCAAGGCTCCAGGTCTGTATAAGGAACGCAAGTTCCATGTTGCAAGTTTAAAATCTTTGTCCTTTTTACACGATCCAGTCCCAATTCCATTAATCCGTCCGGCTTTTCCTTTTTCTCTTGGTTTCATAACAATCTTATTTTATGGGGTGGGTTGTTAACCCTACGCCCAACCCCCAACCTGGAGGACCAGGGGTTTTATGTTTAGAGTTAACGTCTCTTAGATGAGTTGCCTTCACTGAGCTAATGAGTCTCATCCACCCGTCTGCAGTAGACCATACTCACTAGATCTATGGGCACCGCCGTTGACATTTTTATGTTCTTCCGCCGCCAACCCCGCCATGCATCCTGCTGCCGACACACTACATCTTGGTAAGCCGGGTCCCTGATTACCTCAGGGCCACCTCGCCCAGACCCCCATCTCTCGTTGGCTCGCCGACCCAAGCTGCCGAAGGGATTGGTTACCACAACCTTAGCATGGGTTGCTCGACTTAACAGGGCCCACCGCTTGTAGGTGAGATTTGGAGTTGGAGAGGAGAGGCTAGTGACCAGCTCTTGTATGCAGGCCATATATTATGCATCACTCCCCCATTTGGGCCCCGAAGATTTTGCAAGATAGATTATTTAAAGACTTCGGTACACCAGTACATCTAGTGTCAGATAACGGACCCCAGTTTAAGTCCAAAGAATTCAAGGACATGTGTTCCAGACTAGGCATAGACCACATTACCATTACTGAGTATCGTCCACAAGGTAATATAGCTGAAAGGTATTTGCGAAACCTAAAATCCGCTTTAATAGCCTACCATGCAAATGACCAAACATCTTGGGACCAGAACCTATCCTGGATACAATTTGCCTTCAACTCAGCATGTCATGAAGGACATAAATCGACACCCTTTGATTTGTTGTATAAATATAAACCAAATCACCCATTATCCACCAAGTGGAAAATACATGAATTGCTACCCCGCGAAATCAGTGGCAAAAATATAAAAAAGATATGGAACGAAGCTCGCGCTAACTTAAGAGTGAACTTGAGAAAATCGCGAAAATATCACGAGCGGGATAGTAAGGAAATAAGTATCAAGTCGGAGACTTAGTGATGTACAAAACTCACCCGACGAGTAGTGCAGTTGATAAGACAACCTCCAAATTATCTTACCGATGGTGTGGCCCTTACAAAATTTACAGATACTTAACTCTCGTAACCGTAGCACTGTATGAACCCACTACGAATAATTATGTACGTAGAAGTCATGTTTCCCAGATAAAATATTATCACGGAAATAAACATGCTAGTGAGCAAGAAAAGAAACGAAGTAGAGAAGGATAGATGTATTAAGACGTATATTTGCTATATTGTAATTGAGTCACTACTTAATTACCTAATCGTATAAATAGGAATGAGGCCTGATCAACCTTAGATCCTGTTCACCGAGAAAGAATAAGCAAAGTGAGAAGTCAGCTGACACAAAATATAAGTAACGTTACATTACGAGTACTTTACCAGTACTTTAATAAAATAATTCGTCAACTACGATTCAACGAAACCATTGAAAGAGAAAAGGAAACACACTAAGGATGTGAAACATACTCTGTGAAGAGTAACTCCATGAAAAGAGTAGCAAAAAACTAAACAGAAAGAACCGGTAGTAGTCTTAAGTAGTAGAATTAAGATGAATTTTGTGTATTCTATATATTTTATGAACTTTGATTTTTATGTATTTTAAGTATTAGTTAATATGGTATTGTATCTCTTGTTAATAGTAAATAGTAAATTGAGAGTGATTCATGTACCTCACGAGTAAATTGCTTAAAGAGAGAAAGGAATTTCACACTGAAATTTTAGCTAACTCCCAGTGCAATTCTAATCTACTTCTCCGTTGAAAACACATCGGTCCCTGACCCTGTGTCTTCTTTAAGTGGAGGAGTATGTGATGATTTAAGATGCCTAAATCCCAAAATAAATAAATTAAAAAAAAAATAAAAATTATAATACTAAAATAATTTAATAAGGTACTGATGAACCCTTTCTCCATGCCCCAAACTGGTAGTAACATGCCGATTTGCCAATGTATCAGTTAATAAAATTAGATGTAAGAAACCCAATAAATCCCTAACGACCTCGTGTTACATAAAAGATTAATAACAGTATAGTGTGATGTAATTAAATTGTAAGCAAATTAAAGGAAAATAATTAATAATAATTGAGAACTACTTTTCGCGCTGAGAAACTACCCGCGCGCGGACAGCCCCATTACCCCTATAGTTAGTTAGTTAGTTCAGTTGACTCAGAGACTCCGCTGCTGATACAGCGTACAGAAAGTTATGGTGACAATATAAAACATGTAGTCTAGGTAAAGCTTGTGTAATCGCAGAATGATGTGAATCTTGTAAATGACTTGAGTGTGCGACGATGACATCTCTATAATTAAATAACATCACCTAAATGTGATGTTAAACTTTTAGAATGTAACTGTTAACCATAAGCAGTATGTACAGTACGACAGTGTGAACACCAGTGAAAGTTACCACCAAAAACAGACCACAAGAATCTACAGAAGAGACAGACTACTCATCTTTAATAATGAAACCATACTTCACCAACATACGATAGACAGAAGATCTCCCAGACACCCTGCACAACAGACAGAAGCGCCGATTCGCCGAGGATAGTTACACACAGTTGACACGGAAGTTCTACTTCCGTGGTTCAGAACGTAACTTAAACTAATATATATTGTAACGAAACTAGATTGTCACTGTTTAAAATTTATTTTTATTTAGTATTGAAAATTAAAGTTATGTTATAGTTATAAATCGATTATAAAGAATGAGAAGTTACAATTTAAAAACAAACTCTTTTCTAGAATAATTGCAGTAATAATTAATAAATACTGTTTGATTAGTAATGGTTGATAAATATAGTGAATAAAGCGTTAATCGGTGGTCGACTGATGAATGTAGCCGTAGCGTCGATCTGGCAGCGGAACTCCTCTCCTAGGTTAATTGTCATCAGAGTACGTAAAGTTAAGTCTCGTCTGGACAACAAAAATTTATAATAATAATATACTTTCACGTACCTGATCGTGATACTAGAAGTTCTGAAGCTCACTTACAATAATTAATAAGCTGCCAAAAGGTATTTGACACCAGCTTGCTTTATTGACAAGGTTAGATCACTCCTTGTTTGATAAGGGCGCCACATAGGTTTATTTCGGGAAAATACCCATGAAAAACCAATTAGTGCAATTGAATACTTGATAAATTTTCTTTAAAATTTGTGTTAATGCTTAATGCATTTACTGCAAGTCAAATTTAATAAAATACAACCTCTATTCAGAGTTATTTTTGTATTCAAAGTTAATTATTAATTCACTCCTTGAAATAAATAGAGTCAAGGTTTATGCTGATAACAAACGGGTTTTATTTTACCCTTGAAAAAATAAATTCAAACAATTACAAATATAGTCGATACATTAATATAAAATTGCAATACGAACTAGCTCAAATAGAACAAATCAACTCTTATGGTTATCACCATATTAACTTTTAATTATATTTTAATTTATATCTCAGGCATAAGCTCTTTTAAATAGAAGAAAGAACTACTTTATGCCTAGACAGACGTTAACGACAATATTTACTAATTCGGCCTCTTTTTAAAATTCGTACCTATTTTCAGGTTAGCGTTGGTCACACTGACTTACTTACTAACAAATAATTTCATCACTTAAGACTAATACAAATCTTACGTGGGATTAACAAATCCGCTAAATAAATTTGATCACAGTGTATCAGATAGAAAGTTTTGTTGTTTTTGCGTCAGTACAAATTTTGTGTTGAAAAATTACAAGTGCACACAGATTAATAAAATGAATTGTCACAATGTTACCTTTTTTTATTTTAATCTTATAGATTAAAATTGATTAAAACACTCCAGTGGTCGGATTATAGTGACCCTGGTTAATTACACTTCACACGAACTAAGAACGGAGAATAATGCCCTCTTCTGACTAAATTCGGGCTAAGTTAAATACTAATTATTAATCTTTCTCTCGTTCTAAATATCGCGCACAAAAAATGAAAATATTTACTTCACATCGATGCACTTCCTGTTAATAAACTGTTGTGTAGTTATCTGTCTTGAAGAAACTGTTGAAGGGATTCACTATTTACATTATACTTTAAGTTGTTAAAAATTTTGCGGTGACGAGCGACACCTTCTCGCTCGATATGATGATCAAAAGTGTAACGAATTCTCTCGGTTTTTGATTATATACCCCCTTGCTTCACGGGCCTTAGGCGATGAGATCGTTTAATAAGCTATTTTCTGATTGGCTCAGACAGCCGTTACAAAAATGACGCATTGTTTTCTAACCGTCGTTTGACAAACGTCTTTGACAACTTTCGTTGTTGTTAGTTTTAACCCACCAATTTCTCACTTTATAATAACAAATGATGCTACCGCATACTACACACTTATTATAGTTGCGATCGTGGGTTTATTACTATCAAATTAAAGAATAGTTTATGAGCTTTAATTTGATGTGACTTAACACTGGTTTTAACCGCATTTTCTCTGACACTGCTAATAAATACTGTTTAGAAACATGGTTTCTCACTGTCTTCTGCTAGCGATGCCAAATACGATTATTACCTATCTATTTATATTTAGCGTTTCACATCGCGTTTTCTTTACAACGTCTTTGTTGGAACACTAACACATTCGTCGTTATATTTACTAGTTATTTATTGCTATACAATTGTTAAATCTTAGCTTAACTATGGTGATACATTATTATTAAGAATCCTTATTTTCTATTTACATTTTGTTTGGCCTACTCAACTTAATGTTACTCATTAATAATTGAGTGGTGATATTCACTATTACATTTGGTTATATTGATTGTTCAGTAAACTTTATGTAGGCCTACACTAGTAGTCCTTTCTACTTATTAATTCACTGACAAACGTTTGTTTAGGCGTAGCCTAGGCATACCTTTAGCATCGGTTTATGTCTTAATAATGGTCATTAGTTACATTTGGTATAATGAGGAAATTACGTATTCATATAAGGTTTCCTTTTATAAGTATTCTCACTTCTTAATATTACGTTTGGGGTTTGCAATGCTAGTTTTAAATTTACATTGTGGCCATAGCTAGTCTAGTCACAGGCTTTGATATTTACTGGTCATGGTTCATTTATTTTCAGCCAAATGCTGTTGCTGATATTATATTATTCTCGTCATTCGTTAATTAATTTGATAAACATGTGACTTTACATTTATGTCATTGACTGGCTTGTTTGACAGCTTATAGTGAACTTGGCTTGTCCATTAGTTAAAGAGTCAGTCATAGTATTTGTTGTAGTGTCATGCAGTGTATTCCTTCTGCTTCTTGGGATCCTCCTTCTTCTTTCTTCTTCGTTGGTCCTTCTCTTCTTTGCTACTTTCATCATAAATTATCACTTATATTATTTCAGTGTATTTATTTATTCTTTTGGTACACGTCTAGGTTATGTAACATTTTGTTGTGTTACATATACTCCCCTCTCAAAATTGATAATTTGAGAGAAATTTTACATTTGAAGAAATTATCATATTAGTTTGGTTTTAATATACTATTACTGCTTCTTTTCTGCATTGAATTTAACATTCTGTTAGTGTGTTGCACTAGATTGAGTTCTCGGCTAGTGATATATATTTTTTTTGTTTAGCTTACTAGTATTTTTTCAAGTTTCTTATATTCTAAGTCATTTAGTTATAACATGTTTTATTTCTTAAATTAACAATTTCCTGTCTTACAATAATACATTTTTCTTTATCATTAAACACATCTTTATACTCGTGATAAACTCTATTGTTCTTTCATTTTTACCTCACAGTGTTTGGTTTATAATCCTTGATATATTACCATTTAATTCCCTAACATTTGTAGTGGGTTCGGAATCAGAGTGGCTCACTGTGGCATACATTCTCCGCCGTTCCTCATCTACACATCCTCAGAATCAGAGGAATCCTCATCTCTGTCTGGGACAAAATAAAAATTGCACGTAGCAACAGTTGCACTATCACAACACATAAAATATAAAATATCATTCATTTTTCAATAATATAACATATTCAATATAACATTCAAGGTATTAGAGGTTTCATTGGTATCACTTTTCATGCTTTTATACTTTAGCTAACATACTTCTCTTCACAGGTCATTATTTCTTTCAGACTTGACATATTGGTTATGTTATTTATTAGCCTTGTTGTTATTTTTCTATACTAGTTTGTAAGTTGTTTTGTTTATCTTAATATTCTTAAATTACACACTTAGATTTATCATTATACAATTATGCAGTTGTTCTTTAAACATTGAGTTCACAATACTTCACTCTTATTAATAGTTCACAAGCTTTACTCTCAACATTGCTTGTATATAGGTTTTTTTAACATTTGGTTCCTTATCATCCTGGATTATCAGGGTCTACAATATTCACATAATAAACATTTTTTGTTAGATACACATATATTTTTGGTATATACAATTAGATATTTTCTTCATTGTTCAATTAACATTCTTGTTCCTCAATAATAGTAGTATTATGATAACCATTTTTGTTATCTACACATAGACATTTTTCTTTTTTATACCATATAATAATCATTCTCGTTAATCGTTTACTTAACATGCTAAACAGTCTTGGTATATGCGATACGATACACATTTTTCTTTATTATAATATGATAAGTATTTTTATTTATCACTTAATTCCATTCCTTATTCAAACCTTCTCCTTTATTATTTTACACTTTGATGTTCTTCCCCTCTACTCCTTCAATTGTCTGATAATTTACACTTATTCTGGATGATATATAATTCCGTTTGTTGAAATTAATATAGGAGTATTAGAGTTTGAGAGTATATTGGGTTTATACATAGTCAATTTTATTAATTCCATTCCTTATTCAAGCCTTCTCCTTTATTATTCTACACTTTGATGTTCTGCTTCTCTACTCCTTCAAAGGTTAGTTGGTTAAACCTTTATTCTGGATGATTTATATAATTCCATTTGTTTTGAAATTAATCACTTGAAGAGTTAGAGTAACATTATATCCATATTTTACATACATTTCCGTTATACAATATATTTTGGTTTTAATAATATATATATACTTTCACTTATGAAGTTACTATTGTCACTTCCCAAACGTTTCAAGATGTTGTTTAAATTATTATTAAATTAATAAGTGAACGAAGAGGATGCAACAACAAGATAATTTTGGTTTTATACAATACAATAGACATTTTTTCTTTATCATTTGATATGATACACACTTTTCTTATTATAAAATTATTTAATTTATAATAAACATTTCTCCTTATCATTTATTATGATAAACATGGTTCTTATTTAAGATATAATAGATATTTTTGGTATATATAACTATAATGCACATTCTTCTTTATGATACAATATAATAAACATTCTGGTTATATGCAATTAGATATTTTCAATACATTGAATATGATGAATGTTTTTCTTTATCATTAATCTAACTTTTTCATGGTAGACACTTTTATGATATTTGATACACTAAACACTCGTGTTAGAATCACAGTATGATAACATAGTTCATTCTTCTATAATAATAAGTCCATTAATAGTCTATATGTGGGGTTCTCTTGGGCTTCTTCACCATTCTATTAGGTTCATTATGGGTACTGTAGTCTTGCGTCTTGGGATGTGCTGGGTCGGCTGCCATCTCCTCTTAGGGGAATCCAGCGTTCTGGTGAGTTCTGTTGGTTGTATTCCCTTCGGACACTCACAGATGGATCGTCCTCATCCTGGTTTCCACCCCCGGATCTGGACTCTCTAGAGCTGCCTGCTCGGTTGTGCAGTATTGTAAAGCCAGGCCTCTCACAGACTGGCACCCAATCCTCCTCCTCATCATTGTTCGTGATGTTTGTCTGCGATCGGGTATCAGGTCTCCTCGGGTTGGATTGGTCACGGGCTTGTATGAAGTTGACTTGGGGCCGGTAGTCATTGTTGCGGCTATCGCCCTCGATGCTATTGCTCCTCCATCGTCCGCCTCTTGCATTCCTCCTGTCTCCGTTGAAACTATCGTGCCGTGGGTAGTATCGCCTCCTACCTGGTTCGTAGTTGGCATGAACATAGTTAGCCCTACGGTACTGTTGCGGTGGGTTATTTCCGCCTTGGTTCTGGGGTCGGTTAGGATGGTTGTTATAATTCGGCCGTCTTGTATTATTATTGTTATAGTTACCAGTATTCTTATTGTTATTGTACTGATTACTGGGCCTATAGTTATTTTCGTTATTATTGTTAGCGTGATTCTGATTTGAATTATTAACATTGGTATTGAAATTACCTCGGTAATTTCGGAGATTCGAATTATTGTTATTGTTATTGTTGCTCCTGTCCTGGAAGTTCTCGTTCCTTCGGTGGCTTCTTCTATAATAACCTTCGTGCTCCTGGTCCTCAAGTAAGGCTGACATGGCTTGAATTGTCTTCACTTGTCCCCACTGGCGTGCTTTGGCAACTCCCTCCTCGAAATGGTAAGAAAGTTTGGTAATCAGGCACTCCTCCGGTATTTTCGGTTCCAGGTTACGCGCCAGACACACCTTACCTAGGAAGTAAGAGGTTAGAGTAGCTCCTTTACTTGCGTCATACTTGCCGTGGCATATGTTGTCACGTACTATATTCTGTGTGGCCTCCGACCAATACTTTACACGGAATTGCGTCTTAAATTCTTCATAATTGTGGACTTCGTGGCGTGTGGCAGTCCACCAATTGTCGTAAATCTCTTTAAAGTACTCATCGATCAGACTCCTTATCACCGTCCGTCTATTCTCTCGAATCCTGGTCAAGTTTTCGTCTATGCGTTCTAAGAACTCGATCGGATTTTTCTTGTAGTTTTTGAAGTTTATCACGTCACGGTTATCGGTTGGTTGGATGTATTGACCCTGTACTGGACGATTACGGATGATTTCTATCTCTTCCCTCATCTGCACGATCTCCCGTTGTCGTAATTCTTCTATTTTTTCTCTGTTTGCAACTGTCAAGGTTCTTACGGTGTCCACCGATGTACTTATTTCTTCGCATCGTTCACCCACGTCTGTCCTCACTCGCTTGATCTCGTCCTGGCTCATCTTCTTCAGCGACTCGATCCGGGCTTCATTTATTTCTTCGATGTTGTCAATTCTCCCGTCAACCTCTTCTCTAGTCCGTTTTAAATCTTGACCGTGCTGTTCACACCTATCATGCACTTCCGTAATTTCTCTTCTTACGATTGTTATTTCCGTGTCTACTCTCGTGTTAATTTTCTCATTATTTTCCTCCATCTTCTTGCTGATATCATCTAATTTGGTATTCAGATCTTCTTTCAATGCTCTGTTGTTGTCGTCTAATTTATTATTTAATGCGTCCATGGATTTATTGGTATCGTCTATTTTCTTGTTCAAATCCTCCTTCAATGATTCAATGTTCTTATCATTATTGTCTAATCTTATATGCAGATCTTCTTTTAATGACTCCATGTTTTTGAGACTATCTTCTTTTAATGATCGGTTGTCCTCCTTTAATGATTCCATCATTCTTCTCATCCATTCTTGGAAGGCCGTCTCTTTTGATTGGGTTGGCGTTTCAGGTAGTTTGGGTGGCACAGGTTCGGCAGGATGCGTTCCTTCCGGTCGTGTTTCCACATCATTATTTGTCGCGACTTCCATCTCGGGCATTGGTTGCGTCTCTTGTATCTCTGTATTTATGTCTGTATCTGTTTGTATATCTTCTACTCGGCTGGCCTTGTATCTCGTGTCGTGTTGGTGTGTATGTGGCATGGTTGTTCTCTTGTATTTGCCGGGCTTAATATTAATATTAAAAATTTATTCGCTTAATATTTTTACAGCCTCACGTTGCTGGTCGCCAATTTGTAACGAAACTAGATTGTCACTGTTTAAAAATTTATTTTTATTTAGTATTGAAAATTAAAGTTATGTTATAGTTATAAATCGATTATAAAGAATGAGAAGTTACAATTTGAAAACAAACTCTTTTCTAGAATAATTGCAGTAATAATTAATAAATACTGTTTGATTAGTAATGGTTGATAAATATAGTGAATAAAGCGTTAATCGCTGGTCGACTGATGAATGTAGCCGTAGCGTCGATCTGGCAGCGGAACTCTCTCCTAGGTTAATTGTCGTCAGAGTACATAAAGTTAAGTCTCGTCTGGACAACAAAAATTTATAATAATAATATACTTTCACGTACCTGATCGTGATACTAGAAGTTCTGAAGCTCACTTACAATAATTAATAAGCTGCCAAAAGGTATTTGACACCAGCTTGCTTTATTGACAAGGTTAGATCACTCCTTGTTTGATAAGGGCGCCACATAGGTTTATTTCGGGAAAATACCCATGAAAAACCAATTAGTGCAATTGAATACTTGATAAATTTTCTTTAAAATTTGTGTTAATGCTTAATGCATTTACTGCAAGTCAAATTTAATAAAATACAACCTCTATTCAGAGTTATTTTTGTATTCAAAGTTAATTATTAATTCACTCCTTGAAATAAATAGAGTCAAGGTTTATGCTGATAACAAACGGGTTTTATTTTACCCTTGAAAAAATAAATTCAAACAATTACAAATATAGTCGATACATTAATATAAACTTGCAATACGAACTAGCTCAAATAGAACAAATCAACTCTTATGGTTATCACCATATTAACTTTTAATTATATTTTAATTTATATCTCAGGCATAAGCTCTTTTAAATAGAAGAAAGAACTACTTTATGCCTAGACAGACGTTAACGACAATATTTACTAATTCGGCCTCTTTTTAAAATTCGTACCTATTTTCAGGTTAGCGTTGGTCACGCTGACTTACTTACTAACAAATAATTTCATCACTTAAGACTAATACAAATCTTACGTGGGATTAACAAATCCGCTAAATAAATTTGATCACAGTGTATCAGATAGAAAGTTTTGTTGTTTTTGCGTCAGTACAAATTTTGTGTTGAAAAATTACAAGTGCACACAGATTAATAAAATGAATTGTCACAATGTTACCTTTTTTTATTTTAATCTTATAGATTAAAATTGATTAAAACACTCCAGTGGTCGGATTATAGTGACCCTGGTTAATTACACTTCACACGAACTAAGAACGGAGAATAATGCCCTCTTCTGACTAAATTCGGGCTAAGTTAAATACTAATTATTAATCTTTCTCTCGTTCTAAATATCGCGCACAAAAAATGAAAATATTTACTTCACATCGATGCACTTCCTGTTAATAAACTGTTGTGTAGTTATCTGTCTTGAAGAAACTGTTGAAGGGATTCACTATTTACATTATACTTTAAGTTGTTAAAAATTTTGCGGTGACGAGCGACACCTTCTCGCTCGATATGATGATCAAAAGTGTAACGAATTCTCTCGGTTTTTGATTATATACCCCCTTGCTTCACGGGCCTTAGGCGATGAGATCGTTTAATAAGCTATTTTCTGATTGGCTCAGACAGCCGTTACAAAAATGACGCATTGTTTTCTAACCGTCGTTTGACAAACGTCTTTGACAACTTTCGTTGTTGTTAGTTTTAACCCACCAATTTCTCACTTTATAATAACAAATGATGCTACCGCATACTACACACTTATTATAGTTGCGATCGTGGGTTTATTACTATCAAATTAAAGAATAGTTTATGAGCTTTAATTTGATGTGACTTAACACTGGTTTTAACCGCATTTTCTCTGACACTGCTAATAAATACTGTTTAGAAACATGGTTTCTCACTGTCTTCTGCTAGCGATGCCAAATACGATTATTACCTATCTATTTATATTTAGCGTTTCACATCGCGTTTTCTTTACGTCTTTGTTGGAACACTAACACATTCGTCGTTATATTTACTAGTTATTTATTGCTATACAATTGTTAAATCTTAGCTTAACTATGGTGATACATTATTATTAAGAATCCTTATTTTCTATTTACATTTTGTTTGGCCTACTCAGCTTAATGTTACTCATTAATAATTGAGTGGTGATATTCACTATTACATTTGGTTATATTGATTGTTCAGTAAACTTTATGTAGGCCTACACTAGTAGTCCTTTCTACTTATTAATTCACTGACAAACGTTTGTTTAGGCGTAGCCTAGGCATACCTTTAGCATCGGTTTATGTCTTAATAATGGTCATTAGTTACATTTGGTATAATGAGGAAATTACGTATTCATATAAGGTTTCCTTTTATAAGTATTCTCACTTCTTAATATTACGTTTGGGGTTTGCAATGCTAGTTTTAAATTTACATTGTGGCCATAGCTAGTCTAGTCACAGGCTTTGATATTTACTGGTCATGGTTCATTTATTTTCAGCCAAATGCTGTTGCTGATATTATATTATTCTCGTCATTCGTTAATTAATTTGATAAACATGTGACTTTACATTTATGTCACTGACTGGCTTGTTTGACAGCTTATAGTGAACTTGGCTTGTCCATTAGTTAGAGTCAGTCATAGTATTTGTTGTAGTGTCATGCAGTGTATTCCTTACTGCTTCTTGGGATCCTCCTTCTTCTTTCTTCTTCGTTGGTCCTTCTCTTCTTTGCTACTTTCATCATAAATTATTCACTTATATTATTTCAGTGTATTTATTTATTCTTTTGGTACACGTCTAGGTTATGTAACATTTTGTTGTGTTAAAAAAAAAATATATATATATATATATATATAATACACTTAAATAACAAAATAAGAGTAGAATAGAACACAAAAGACTGACCTAATTACCATAAAATTGTAATTTCATGATATGTATTAAGATGTGTTAAATTTAATGAATTTAATGAGTATAACACTCTAAAGTTAAATAAGCCCATTCTTCAGATGGCACAAAATAAAGATTATTATTTGTAATATCATATACAGGAACAAACAACTCGGATCCGAGGGTAGTACAAGTTATGTTCACCCATGACTTACCCTAATTTCAATTGTACGAAATGTGCAAATATTTTTGTCTTTAGTATACCTATTACTAATTTTCTTCTAGGATGTTAAAAACAGTATGTAATAAAGAGATGTCATGCTCCAAAAAGGTGAGTGAATAAATCTACAAACCCCTGTCTAAATTCCTGAATTCACGGGATCCTATTTAGCGTTTGTTTATATTTCAGTTAATTATGAGTTTGTTAATATTATGGCAGCTTGTTTAATTGACCTGAGCCAATTAACCAGGTTCCCGATATTATAACGTTGAGACGTTATAGTGTGTCTGTGTGTTTGTCTGTAGATTTTTTTTCTATGGCAAACGATAACAGCCGCAAATTCAAACAGAATCAAATACTTTTGCATGCAGCCCTGATTTGTACAGTACTCAAGACCTATTGTTTTTCGTGAAGATCGGTTAAGGGAAAGGGGTAGTTTACCTGCAACGGTTTTTATTAAATCAAGGGTAATTTTTTTCTATTTCAAACGATAACAGCCGCAAATTTAAACAGAATCTACTACTCTTTTACATACAGCCATGAACTGTAGAGTTCTCAAGACCTGTTGTTTTTGGTGAAGATCGGTTAAGGGAAAGGGGTAGTTTACCTGCAACGTTTTATGTTTTAAACAGGGTATTTTCTATGGCAAACGATAACAGCTGCAAATTCAAACAGAATCAAATAAGTTTTTGCACACAGCCCTGATTTGTAGAGTACTCAAGACCTATTGTTTTTGGTGAAGATCGGTTAAGGGAAAGGGGTAGTTTACAGGCTACGTTTTATGTTTTAACAAGGGTATTTTCTATGGCAAACGATAAGAGTCGCAAATTCAAACAGTATCAAATAATTTTGTGCATACAGCCCTGAATTGTAGAGTACTCAAAACCTATTGTTTTTGGTGAAGATCGGTTAAGGGTAAGGGGTAGTTTACCTGCAACGTTTTCTAATCGGGGGTAATATTTTTCTATGGCAAACGATAACAGCCGCAAATTCAAACAGAATCAAATAATATTTTGCATACAGCCCTGTATTGTAGAGTTCTCAAGACCTATTGGTGTTGGTGAAGATTGGTTAAGGGAAAGGGGTAGTTTACCTGCAGCATTTTGTTTTAACAAGGGTAATTTTTTGTATGACGAACAATAACTGCCGCAAATTCAAACAGAATCGACTACGTTTTTGCATACCTTTTTGAATTAAAGAGAACTCAAGGTCTGTTGATTTTGTTGAAGATCGGTTAAGGGAAAGGGGTAGTTTACCAACAACATTTTATGTTTTAAGAAGGGTAATTTTTTCTACGAAGGATAAGTGCCGTAAATTCAAAGAGAATCAAATAATTTTTTGCGTAAGTCCCTGAATTGTAGAGAATGCAATTTTTCGTGAAGATCGGTTAAGGGAAAGGGGTAGTTTACCTGCAACATTTTATGTTGTAACAAGAGAAATGTTTGCTTGTCGAACGATAACTGCCGCACATTCAAACAGAATCAAATATTTTTTTGCATGCTTCCCTGAATTGTAGAGGACTGAAGGTCTGTTGATTTTGGTGAAGATCGGTTAAGAGAAAGGGGTAGTTTACCTGCAACGTTTTATGTTTTAACAAGAGTAAAGTACTTAATTTTGATAAATAATGTATCCTAATAAGCAGCTCATAATAATCCACTGTAGAAACGTAGATGAAATATCTATAAATGAAGAGGTTAGGTGAACGGGGTGGGGGTAATTTTCTGTTAATGAAAATTATAGTTGATTGGGGAGGGGAGAATTTTTTATGTGTACTACGTTATCGGCACCAAAGAAGTAGTTCTTTGTTAAAATTCCTTCCCGGGCTGTTTAGCCGTAGTCCAATGTTTTCTGCAAAACCAGACTTTTCGGCAGTTCATCGACTGCCATCATCAGTGAAAATCGACTGCGAAAACGTGAGGTGGTATACGTTAGTGACCACAGTACCGTGGTTAAGGCTGAAGCAATAAGTAGAAAGAAGTAGTTTCTATAGTAATATTTCATTTCGAATATGATTTTAAATATAAATCTTAGAACATGGAAGTCATGTATGGCTCTCCATACCGATATTTTTACAAATGTGCCAGAGTTGTAGAGGCCTATTGATTTTGGTGAAGATCGGTTAAGGGAAAGGGGTAGTTTACCTGCCACTTTTAATGTTTTTAACAAGAGTAGTTGTTTCTATGACGAAAGATAACTGCCGAACATTCAAACAGAATCAAATAATGTTTTGCATGCATCCCTGAATTGTAGAGGACTGTGAATTCTGATGGCAAAAAAAAAATCGTGTTCGAGATTATTGCAGATGCTGATTGTACTACCCTCAAAACATGAAAAAAAAGTCATTTTTACTTCCATGTTCCTTAAGGAAATGGAAGTATGGTGATGGCAAAAAAAATCGTGTTCGAGATTATTGCAGATTCTGATTGTACTATACTGAAAACATGAAAAAAAGTCGTTTTTCGAAAAGTGTCTGTGTGTGTGTCTGTCTAGATTTTTTTTCTATGGCAAACGATAACAGCCGCAAATTCAAACAGAATCAAATAATTTTTTGCATATAGCCCTGATTTGTAGAGTACTCACGACCTATTGTTTTTGGTGAAGATCGGTTGAGGGAAAGGGGTAGTTTACCTGCAATGGTTTTTTTTATCAAGGGTAATTTTTACTTCCATATTCCTTAAGGAAATGGAAGTATGGTGATGGCAAAAAAAATCGTGTTCGAGATTATTGCAGATTCTGATTGTACTACACTCAAAACATGAAAAAAAGTCGTTTTTCAAAAAGTGTCTGTGTGTCTGTCTGTAGATTTTTCCTATGGCAAACTATAACAGCCGCAAATTCAAACAGAATCAAATAATTTTTTGCACACAGCCCTGATTTGTAGAGTACTCATGACCTATTGTTTTTGGTGAAGATCGGTTGAGGGAAAGGGGTAGTTTACCTGCAACGGTTTTTTTATCAAGGGAAATTTTTTTTTGGCAAACGATAACAGCCGCAAATTCAAACAGAATCAAATAATGTTTCGCATACAGCCCTGATTTGTAGAGTTCTCAATACCTATTGTTTTTGGTGAAGATCGGTTAAGGGAAAGGGGTAGTTTACCTGCCACTTTTAATGTTTTTAACAAGAGTAGTTGTTTCTATGACGAAAGATAACTGCCGCACATTCAAACAGAATCAAATAATGTTTTGCATGCATCCCTGAATTGTAGAGGACTGAAGACCTATTGATTTTGGTGAAGATCAGTTAAGCGATAGGTGTAGTTTACCTGCAACGTTTTATATGAAAATGATTTTAAATATAAATCTTAGAACATGGAAGTTATGGTTCTCCATACCGATATTTACTTCCATGTTCCATAAGGAAATGGAAGTATGGTGATGGCAAAAAAAAATCGTGTTCGAGATTATTGCAGATGCTGATTGTACTACCCTCAAAACATGAAAAAAAGTCATTTTTACTTCAATGTCCTTAAGGAAATGGAAGTATGGTGATGGCAAAAAAAATCGTGTTCGAGATTATTGCAGATTCTGATTGTACTATACTGAAAACATGAAAAAAAGTCGTTTTTCAAAAAGTGTCTGTGTGTGTGTCTGTGTGTCTGTCTGTCTCTAGATTTTTTTTCTATGGCAAACGATAACACCCGCAAATTCAAACAGAATCAAATAATTTTTTGCATATAGCCCTGATTTGTAGAGTACTCACGACCTATTGTTTTTGGTGAAGATCGGTTGAGGGAAAGGGGTAGTTTACCTGCAACGTTTTATGTTTTAACAAGGGTATTTTCTATGGCAAACGATAACAGCCGCAAATTCAAACAGAATCAAAAGATTATTTGCATACAGCCCTAAATTGTAGAGTCCTCAAGACTTGTTGTTTTTGGTGAAGATCGGTTAAGGGGAAGGGGTAGTTTACCTGCAACCTTTTTTATCAAGGGTAATTTTTATGGCTATCGATAACAGCCGCAAATTCAAACAGAATCAAATAATTTTTTGCATACGTCCCTGAATTGTAGACATCTCAAGGACTTTCGATTTTGGTGAAGATCAGTTAAGGGGAAGGGGTAGTTTACCTGCAACCTGTTACGTTTTAACAACAGTAAAGTACTTGAAAATTCATTTAAACTTTTTGAAGCAATGGTAATTGTTAAAAATAAAATAATTTTGTTGGCAGGCAATAAAATTATAATTTTTTCATTTTAATGTAAATAATGTATGGGTTAATATACATGTATAAAATAATATATCATTCGTGGCAGGCAAGCATATCTCAGTTATGTAATGTTTACGTTTCCATTTTATTATTATGACTACCACAATAAAAAGGCAGGAACACACACACACACACACACACACACACACACAAAATTCGCGTTATTTCTAGCCTCACTCATGTTTATTTTCTTACATTTGCATGCGTTTTAAATGGTAAGTGCCAAAACTCATACCAACATAACGCGTGCAAGCCGAAAAAGTGTCCAGTGTGGATAGCAATTTGCTTCCTGTGGATCGCTGGGCAGTGTAACTGCACGTGTTTACAGAGGAACGATTCATAGACAGACTTTTCGTCTTTAGGGAATGAACCCTGTGCAAGATGCTGAGGGTCCATGAGTGACTTCGGAGCACTCCTTCTTTTTCGCGTGTTTGTTCTGTGAAACATACACTGTAGATTCGCAGCTTGATAGGAACGCTGTAGCAATGCTCGATAGGAAATGTTGAAAATTTTTGTCCACGGTGTACCCTCATACACACTAAACCTGCTCTGATGTTTTAATTACGGACATCATAATATTAAAACTTTGGAAACTTGAGCACTACTTAATGGAGATCAAACATTAACTTATACAAGCCATTAATTTTATACAATTTTTTATATATATTGTAACGTTACATAACCCGGTCCCAATAAATTAAATCATAATAACATCAAGGTCAGAAATGGGTAACCTATGGCTCGCTCAAAATTAAATTATATCACTCAACATGATAAACAATTCGAGTGATATACGGTGCAAAGTGAGTTATAGTGTACCCATTGAGGTAAAAAATAAAAGTGAAGGTAACTTATTACAGAACTGTGCTGTAGGTTTGGAAATTATAAAACTATGAGAGTAGGCTATAATACTACTAACTGATTTTGTATTTTTATTTATTTATTGTAATATTTATTTTGTATGGACAACCAATTGTTATACATAAGTTAATGTTATTTTTTTTTAAATATTTGTGTTATAATATAGGATAACCCAGGGTTAGTTTTAAAAAACATAAAAACTTTTAAATATCAAAGGATAATAAAAAATTAAAATAATACTATGAGGGAGATGGCAGCAGGAAGTAGTGCAGTGTAGGAATACTATGAGAGACTAATAAAAAATATATATAAATTTATTTAAAGATAATAAAATTATCAAATATTTATATACAAGGTCATAAGAAAAGGAACAAAAACTTATTATGTAAACCAAATTAATAAAGAAACCGGAATGGAAAAGAATTATTTTTCGGTAAATAAAATATAAATTTATAATAATTACAAACTGCCTGTATAATAAAAATACTATGGGTTACTAAGAGTGACGAGAATAACAAGTATTGTTAATAAAAAATTTTGAAATAAAACCATAGAGTTGCAGAAATGATGCTACTACAATTATAATAAAAATAACCTTTTTTGGAACTTTAGAGGAGTGGAAAATAACACAAAATTAACAAGCAACATGACCACTATATAATCATCCATGATTTATCAAAATTAAATGGTTATACTCCTTAATAAACAGTTAAAGAAAACCTTCTGATGATTCAACCTGGTGTCGCTATAGTTCTAGTTGACGATCGAAAAATGCGCCAGACGGTAAGGAAATTATAACGCAAGACGGACCTCACCAGATTAAAAGCGTCATTCCAGTAAGAACCATACGGAGCGAGGTAATATAAACATTTCGTTTAATAGTTCAAGAAGGAAACGCATTCCGAACGTTGATATAGAACACAAAATAGTAATTTAATCACATGTTTTTTTAAAGTAAACAAAGGCACGCTGCTCTCTTATGGACATTCCTGGAACTACATACTACACGAAAAAATAAACAAATTTATTTAACATTTTTTCGGTATTTGTAAAGCTTAGTAATTATCCATTTCTGACACTCTCATAACAAAAAGAACTTACCCTGAACCCTGGGGAATTATTAAGAATTATATATTAATTGATGTTTTTTAAAATAGTGTAAAATTTGGTAAACAAAACCATATATGTTTTTCTCTTTAGACAATTCCATGTTTACTCTGTGAAGTCGAGATTATGTTTTATTTAAGGAAAGATTAATTGTGATACTTGTATTTTGGTGGGAGGAAACAAAACCCAATAATATCAATAAATAATATTATTGAAAAATAATCTTGAATAATAAAGTGTGTTATAATTTTTGTAGTGAGTAGTTGTAATAAATTTCAGCACAAAAACAGAAGAAATCAAAACATCGGATCAAATTTTGGCTACAGTATAGGATGGTTGAACTAAGCGTAGAAACTTATCTCACAATCAGCTGATTTAAATCACAGCGACCAATTTGAAAAAATCCGAAATCGTCTAAACCGAGTTAAATAATTGGTACTTACTCTTTCTTCTTCATAAGGCTGAACAACTTCCCTCCTTGACCCCAAATCACACACTCTCGATTTCTATTTAGATTGAGTAACACATTAAAAAATCCTTTATCTATTTTTTTTTTACGTCAGTTATTATAATTCATAAGTGGCGACTGCGGAGAGGCGGAAACTTTAATATCTCAAACCGAGATGTTACAAGATTGGCGCATAATAATATTGGAAGCTTAATTAAATAAGACGAACACCCAATAAGCCACATACAAAGTTTTCGCTATTAACTCTCCTATATTAGCATTAAAAGCAGTACGTTATAGAATTGGCGCTCAACGTAAAAGGGCGGTAATTAGAAAAGAATTTTGAAATTTAATAAAAATATATACCAAAAAATCTAATTATCGTTGGCAGTTATGAGAAAACAAGAAATGCATAATACCCGAGGCAAATCGAAGAAGAGGGCAGAAGAAAAGGAGATTGAAGAAGGTGGACAGGAACAAGAAATAGAATTAGTCACGGACAGTGAAATGGACCAACCGACAGGTGATAAAGAAGAAACCGAAGTAGTTATGGACCAGGAAACGGAAATAATTGAAGAGGATGCCCAAGGGGACCAACCAGAAAAAGCGGAAGCCAGAAGAGAACCAGATTGGCAAGAAATGATGAGGATGATGATGGAGAAAATTGATAGCATTAAGGAAAGCAATAAACAAACCATAGATGAAAACTCAAGGAAACAAAATGAAACCTTGAGCGAAAAATTTGATAAAATAAATGAGAATTTTAAGAAACAGGAGGAAAACTCGAAGCAAACCAATGAGGAAAATAAGGAGAATTTTAAGAAACAGGAGGAACAAAATAGACAGACCAATGAGAAAATCGATAGCATTCAGGAAAGTTTAGTCAAACAACTAAATGAAAAAATAGAGACCATTCATGGAAATATCAAACAAACCATGAATGAACAATACCATGAACTAAAAGAAACTGTTGAAGGACAAAGGGAAGAGATGAATGCAAAATTTGAAGAGAATAATAAGAATTTAAAACAATTTGAGGGTAAAATGGAGAATTTCAATAAGGAGATATGGGAAACTTTCGGGGAGAAGTTTGAAAATGTTAATGCACTTAGCCAAAAAGCAGATACATACAAGGAGGAGACAAATAAACAAATGGACCATAGTTTCAATAATTTGGATGAAACATTGGACAGCACTTTAGAAGGTATTAAAGTAAGTCCGAATACAGAAGAGAGTAGGAAGGAAATAGAAATTACAGAATACCAAGGTGTAATGCCATCTGAAAATAAAAATAGCCACAACAAAAAGGATGTTCAAACCGTGGAAAGGAAGACCAAGAAAATAATAAAAACATGTAGAAAGAGAATAATAAATACCAAGGAAGAATGGGAGATGATTACAGGTGGATTAATTAAGGTATTCAACATTCCAATTAACGAACAGAGGGAGTTAACTAAGTTTACATCCCAGTTAAATGTGTCAACGATGGAAGTGTATCAGACAATATCAGTAGTATCTTCAAGACGGAATACAACATTCAAATATTTGGTAAATAATCCAGAGGTAAAAGGTAATGAAATTATATTAAATATGAACAACTATGTTATGTTAGAGGAGGTACAATACTTGTTAGTTAAAAAGGAACGAATTATGACGGAAGACCGGTACTTAAGTGAAAGTTTCATAGCAGCAAAGTGGGAGAGCCGGATGGTAAGAAGATTATCAAGGAGAGAATTAATTCCGAACACCCCAGTAATCCGAGTAAAGGGAGTACCTGAAATAATGGACCACGGTTAAACAGACTCCAAACAAACCAGAAAAAAGGGACGGATTTTATTGATACAGGACCAAGCAACCCATTGTAAAATAAAACCCCAAAATTCTAAAAGCACGTAAGGACATCTTACTCAAGTTATTTTGAAACCATATAATTTAAAGTGAAGAGTATATAAGAACAGATTATATAATTTAATTATAAAGAATTGATTTAAAATGAAATAATAGGAAAAAGTAATATTTTTAATGGTAATAAACAGAAGAAAAATTAAATGAACAAAAACAATTGATGGTAATGTGCTCAGATAAGAAGAATAAAGAATAATTTAATGACTCCAATGAAACTGAAGGAGGATGATAATTAATACAATAATTAGAATTTCTCGGAATTGAAGATTTTATAAGAAGAAATGATACGGAGAAATATGTCACAAGAAGTAAAGTCAAAAGAATTTTAACATAAGGCCTATCAATAATGTTATATGCTATTAGTTAATGGAAAAGAAGAAGGAATCAAGGAGAAGAAGAAATATATAAATAAATACAAACAGCTACAGTATGAAGAATCCCAAAAGTGTTTAGTACTAGTCGCTAATTGACTACTACTTATAAGTTTTTTATTTTAATGTATTGACCGTAGAAATGTTCCGGCAATAATTTTTATGAGCAGGGATGATGTTCCCCTGGTCTCAGAAGGTGTAAGGATGGACAGCGGTGTATGGACCCAGAGTGGCCACCCGACTGGTACCACCGCACAGGATAGGGAAAAATGTTAGGGAAATTGAATATTTAAGGGATAATAATTATAAAATTGCTGAAAAGAGTGATATGAGATTCCAGAAGTATAAATGAAGAAAATAGAAGGAAGATAGCAGACCGAAGCTTAATTGATAAAGCGAGTTTATAAAAGTAAATAGAAATGAGTGTTAAAACCAGTTTAATATAATTAGTGTGACCAGTCCTTATCAAATAAAATGAAGTACCACTACCCAGAGAAATAATTGATGAATTTGCCTCCAAGAGAGAGAGAGTAAAGTAAGAAAACAGCAATTACCACCAGTTGGAATTACCAGTCAGTTTATAACCAGTTTGAAATGAAACACTATTATGAAAATAAAGACAAGACTATTAGGAGAATTGAACCAATCAACAATTTATTTCTATAAACGAGTTAAAATAAAATAAATTTGTTCTAGTGGGGGGGGGCTTTATGTAACGTTACATAACCCGGTCCCAATAAATTAAATCATAATAACATCAAGGTCAGAAATGGGTAACCTATGGCTCGCTCAAAATTAAATTATATCACTCAACATGATAAACAATTCGAGTGATATACGGTGCAAAGTGAGTTATAGTGTACCCATTGAGGTAAAAAATAAAAGTGAAGGTAACTTATTACAGAACTGTGCTGTAGGTTTGGAAATTATAAAACTATGAGAGTAGGCTATAATACTACTAACTGATTTTGTATTTTTATTTATTTATTGTAATATTTATTTTGTATGGACAACCAATTGTTATACATAAGTTAATGTTATTTTTTTTTAAATATTTGTGTTATAATATAGGATAACCCAGGGTTAGTTTTAAAAAACATAAAAACTTTTAAATATCAAAGGATAATAAAAAATTAAAATAATACTATGAGGGAGATGGCAGCAGGAAGTAGTGCAGTGTAGGAATACTATGAGAGACTAATAAAAAATATATATAAATTTATTTAAAGATAATAAAATTATCAAATATTTATATACAAGGTCATAAGAAAAGGAACAAAAACTTATTACGTAAACCAAATTAATAAAGAAACCGGAATGGAAAAGAATTATTTTTCGGTAAATAAAATATAAATTTATAATAATTACAAACTGCCTGTATAATAAAAATACTATGGGTTACTAAGAGTGACGAGAATAACAAGTATTGTTAATAAAAAATTTTGAAATAAAACCATAGAGTTGCAGAAATGATGCTACTACAATTATAATAAAAATAACCTTTTTTGGAACTTTAGAGGAGTGGAAAATAACACAAAATTAACAAGCAACATGACCACTATATAATCATCCATGATTTATCAAAATTAAATGGTTATACTCCTTAATAAACAGTTAAAGAAAACCTTCTGATGATTCAACCTGGTGTCGCTATAGTTCTAGTTGACGATCGAAAAATGCGCCAGACGGTAAGGAAATTATAACGCAAGACGGACCTCACCAGATTAAAAGCGTCATTCCAGTAAGAACCATACGGAGCGAGGTAATATAAACATTTCGTTTAATAGTTCAAGAAGAAAACGCATTCCGAACGTTGATATAGAACACAAAATAGTAATTTAATCACATGTTTTTTTAAAGTAAACAAAGGCACGCTGCTCTCTTATGGACATTCCTGGAACTACATACTACACGAAAAAATAAACAAATTTATTTAACATTTTTTCGGTATTTGTAAAGCTTAGTAATTATCCATTTCTGACACTCTCATAACAAAAAGAACTTACCCTGAACCCTGGGGAATTATTAAGAATTATATATTAATTGATGTTTTTTAAAATAGTGTAAAATTTGGTAAACAAAACCATATATGTTTTTCTCTTTAGACAATTCCATGTTTACTCTGTGAAGTCGAGATTATGTTTTATTTAAGGAAAGATTAATTGTGATACTTGTATTTTGGTGGCAGGAAACAAAACCCAATAATATCAATAAATAATATTATTGAAAAATAATCTTGAATAATAAAGTGTGTTATAATTTTTGTAGTGAGTAGTTGTAATAAATTTCAGCACAAAAACAGAAGAAATCAAAACATCGGATCAAATTTTGGCTACAGTATAGGATGGTTGAACTAAGCGTAGAAACTTATCTCACAATCAGCTGATTTAAATCACAGCGACCAATTTGAAAAAATCCGAAATCGTCTAAACCGAGTGTAAATAATTGGTACTTACTCTCTCTTCTTCATAAGGCTGAACAACTTCCCTCCTTGACCCCAAATCACACACTCTCGATTTCTATTTAGATTGAGTAACACATTAAAAAATCCTTTATCTATTTTTTTTTTTTTTTACGTCAGTTATTATAATTCATAAGTGGCGACTGCGGAGAGGCGGAAACTTTAATATCTCAAACCGAGACGTTACAAGATTGGCGCATAATAATATTGGAAGCTTAATTAAATAAGACGAACACCCAATAAGCCACATACAAAGTTTTCGCTATTAACTCTAGAAAAACCGCTACGTTATAGAATTGGCGTACAACTGTGGGGCTGAATTAACGAAACCTGTAATTGCAATACACTCGTAAGTGGTGGACGCCTCTTAAGCAGTACGTTATAATATATTGTACAACGTTATCGGCAACAAAGAAGTAGTTTTTGTTAAAATTCCTTCCCGGGATGTTTGGCCGTAGTCCAATGTTTTCTACAAAACCAGACGTTTTGGCAATGCCATCGACTTCCATCATCAGTGAAAATCGAGTGCGATAACGGGAGGTGGTATACGTTAGTGACCACAGTACTGTGGTTAAGGCTGAAGCAGTAAGTAGAAAGAAGTAGTTTCTATAGTAATATTTCATTTTGAAAATGATTTTAAATATAAATCTTAGAACATGGAAGTCATGTATGCTTCTCCATACCGATATTTCGAAAAGTGTCTGTGTGTGTGTCTGTCTGTAGTTTTTTTTTCTATTGCAAATGATAACAGCCGCAAATTCAAACAGAATGAAATAATGTTTTGCATACAGTCCTGAATTGTAGAGTACTCAAGACCTATTGTTTTTGGTGAAGATCGGTTAAGGGAAAGGGGTAGATTACGTGCAACGTTTTATGTTTTAACAAGGATAATTTTTCTTCCATGTTACATAAGGAAATGGAAGTACGGTGATGGCAAAAAAAATCGTGGTCGAGATTATTACAGATTCTGATTGTACTACACTCAAAACATGAAAAAAGTAATTTTTCGAAAAGTGTCTGTGTGTCTGTAGATTTTTTTTCTATGGCAAACGATAACAGCTGCAAATTCAAACAGAATCAAATAATTTTTTGCATACAGCTCTAATTTGTAGAGTACTCAAGACCTATTGTTTTTGGTGAAGATCGGTTAAGGGAAAGGGGTAGTTTACCTGCAACGTTTTATGTTTGAAAAGGGTAATTTTATTTTTATGACGAATGATAACTGCCGCATATTCAAACAGAATCAAATACTTTTTTGGACACCTTCCGAGATTATAGAGTACTCAAGGTCTGTTGATTTTGGTGAAGATCGGTTAAGAGAAAAGGGTAGTTTACCTGCAGCGTTTTATGTTTTAAAAGGGTAATTTTATTTTTATGACGAATGATAACTGCCGCATATTCAAAGAGAATCAAATAATTTTTTGCATACGTTCCTGAAGTTGTAAGTACTCAAGGTCTGTTGATTTTGGTGAAGATCGGTTAAGGGAAAGGGGTAGTTTACCTGCCACCTTTAATGTTTTAACAAGAGTAATTGTTTCTATGACGAACGATAACTGCCGCACATTCAAACATAATCAAATAAGTTTTTGCATACATCCCTAAATTGTAGAGAACTCAAGGCCCGTTGATTTTGGTGAAGATCGGCTAGGGGAAAGTGGTAGTTTACCTGCAACATTTTATGTTGTAACAAGAGAAATGTTTGCTTGACGAACGATAACTGCCTTAAATTCAAACAGAATCAAATAATTTTGTACATACTGTATATGCCTGAGTTGTAGAAGACTCAAGGCCTATTGATTTTGGTGAAGATCAGTTACGGGGAAAGGGTAGTTTACCTGAAACATTTTTAGTTGTAACAAGAGTAAAGTACTTAATTTTGATAAATAAAGTATCCTGATAAGAAGATCTTAATAATCCACTGTAAAAACCTAGATGAAATTTCTATAAATGAAGAGGCTAGTTGAACGGGGTGGGGGTAATTTTCTATAAATGAAAATTATAGTTGAAGGGGGGGGGAATAATTTTTATATGTGTACTACGTTATCGGCAACAAAGTAGTAGGTTGTTTTTAAAATTCCTTCCCGGGCTGTTTGGCCATAGTCCAATGTTAACTGCAAAACCAGACGTTTCCGCAGTGCTGTCGACTGCCATCATCAGTGAAAATCGAGTGCGATAACGTGTGGTGGTATACGTTAGTGACCACAGTACTATGTTTAATGAAGAAATTTGTGTTAGTGGTTGAAATCACAATCAGAATGATCAATATTGCACACCACTATATAAATATCGGTATGGAGAACCATACATGACTTCCATATTCTAAGATTTATTTTTAAAATCATTTTCGAAATGAAATATTACCATAGAAACTACTTCTTTCTACTTACTGCTTCAGCCTTAACCACAGTACTGTGGTCACTAACATATACCACCTCACGTTATCTCACTCGATTTTCACTGATGATGGAAGTCGATGGCATTGCCGAAACGTCTGGTTTTGTAGAAAACATTGGACTACGGCCAAATATCCCGGGAAGGAATTTTAACAAAAACTACTTCTTTGTTGCCGATAACGTTGTACACATATATATAAAAAATATGCATAAATTTAATGGCTTGTATAAGTTAATGATTGATCTCCATTAAGTAGTGCTCAAGTTTCCAAAGTTTTAATATTATGATGTCCGTAATTAAAACAACAGAGCAGGTTTAGTGTGTATGAGGGTTCACCGTGGACAAAAATTTTCAACATTTCCTATTGAGCGTTGCTTAGAATAAATCTGCGAATCTACAGTGTATGTTTCACAGAACAAACACGCGGAAAAGAAGGAGCGCTCCGAAGTCACTCATGGACCCTCAGCATCTTGCAGAGGGTTCATTCCCTAAAGACGAAAAGTCTGTCTATGAATCGTTCCTCTGTAAACACGTGCAGTTACACTGCCCAGCGATCCACAGGAAGCAAATCGCTATCCACGCTGGACACTTTTTCGGCTTGCATGCGTTATGTTGGTATGGGTTCGGCACTTTCCATTTAAAAAGCGTGCAAATGTAAGAAAATAAACATGAATGAGGCCAGAAATAACGCGAATTGTGTGTGTGTGTGTGTGTGTGTGGGTGGGTGGGTGGGTGGGTGTGTGTCTTCCCTGCCTTTTTATTGCGGTAGTGATAAAATGGAAACGTAAACAGTACATAACTGAGATATGCTTGCCTGCCACGCACGATATATTTTCTCTTATACATGACTAGCAGAATACCCGTGCTTCGCTACGGAGTTTCACGTTGTACGTAATGAAAATGTTAGTTTAATTAAAGTAGGTTTCTTAAAAATAAATAGCTGTTGCCCACAACTTCGTTCGCGTGGTCTTCAATTTAATGCGATAATATATTTAGAACAGAATCTATTCTATTGGGTTGCCATAGTAACCAGATCTAATAGTTTTTTAAGACCGGAAAGGACCCCCCAGAGGATTGTATCGAAAAAAACACCTGTCCTATGTTGGTTCTCCCGTTGCGTAAAATATTTGTGCCAAGTTTGGTTGAAATCAGTCCAATGGTTTAGGTGGAGACGTGGAAGACCCCAAAGGACCTCCCAAAGGATCGTATCGAAAAAAACACTTGTCCTATGTTGGTTCTCCCTTTGCGTAAAATATTTGTGCCAAGTTTGGTTGAAATCGGTCCAGTGGTTTAGGAGGCGATGTGGAAGACCCCAAAGAACCCCCAAAAGGACCCCATCGAAAAAACACCTATCCTATGTTGGTTCTCCCGTTGCGTAAAATATTTGTGCCAAGTTTGGTTGAAATCGGTACAGTGGTTTAGGAGGAGATGTGGAAGAAACCTTCGCGGACATGCGCACAACAACTTACCGAAGTTTCATCGCAATCGGATGAATGGTATAGGAACGCATACGGGACAAACAAAGAAACATTCATTTTTATATATAAGATGTAAACTATACCACTTACTTGACATAAACCGTGATAGCTAAGCTAATATACAACATATATGTATTAATTATACACATAAATGTTCCTCGATAGACACTCTATCTATTGGCGAAAACTTGAATAAAATCCGTTCAGTACTTCCTGAGATTAGCGATTTCAAACACAGAGAGAAAAAGGACCGACTTTACTTTATACTATGTACAGATTTACATTAAAATGAAAACATTATAATTTTATTGCCTGGCAACAAAATTATTTTATTTTTAACAATTACCATTGTTTGAAAAAGTTTAAATAAATTTTCAAGTACTTTACTCTTGTTAAAACGTAAAAGGTTGCAGGTAAACTACCCCTTCCCCTTAACCGATCTTCACCAAAATCAAAAGGCCTTGAGTCCTCTACAATTCAGTGAAGTATGCAAAAAATTATTTGATTCTGTTTGAATTTGCGGCAGTTATCGTTTGCCATAGAAAATACGCTCGATAAAAAACGTTGCTGGTAAACTACCCCTTCCCCTCAACCGATCTTCACCAAAAACAATAGGTCTTGAGTACTCTACAAATCACGGCTGTATGCAAAAAATTATTTGATTCTGTTTGAATTTGCGGCTGTTATCGTTTGCCATAGAAAATACCCTTGATAAAAAAATGCTGCCGGTAAACTACCCCTTTCCCTTAACCGATCTTCACCAAAAACAATAGGTCTTGAGAACTCTGCAATTTAGGGCTGTATGCAAATAATCTTTTGATTCTGTTTGAATTTGCGGCTGTTATCGTTTGCCATAGGAAATACCCTTGTTAAAACATAAAACGTTACAGGTAAACTACCCCTTTCCCTTAACCGATCTTCACCAAAAACAATAGGTCTTGAGAACTCTACAATTCAGGGCTGTATGCGAAACATTATTAGATTCTGTTTGAATTTGCGGCTGTTATCGTTTGCCAAAAAAAAAAAATTTCCCTTGATAAAAAAAAACCGTTGCAGGTAAACTACCCCTTTCCCTCAACCGATCTTCACCAAAAACAATAGATCATGAGAACTCTACAAATCAGGGCTGTATGCAAAAAATTATTTGATTCTGTTTGAATTTGCGGCAGTTATCGTTTGCCATAGAAAAAAAAATCTACAGACAGACAGACAGACAGACACACACACAGACACTTTTCGGAAAACGACTTTTTTTCATGTTTTGAGTGTAGTAGAATCAGAATCTGCAATAATCTCGAACACAATTTTTTTTGCCATCACCATACTTCCATTCCTTAAGGAATATGGAAGTAAAAATTATTCCGATTAGCGCTTTCAAGCTTCACAGCTCATCGTCAGATCAGGAATAGACAGAAAATATGTAATACCCAACCCTTCACCCCTCTCCCCCACCCTGCTCACCAACAACAAACTAAAAATTAATGACCCTTCCCCACCCCCTAAACTCTGTCTCACCATCTGTACAGTTACATATTTTTCTAGTAAATTCCTTGTGTTTCAGTGTGTGTGTGTGTGTGTGTGTGTGTGCGTGCGCATCCTTTTAAACTACCCTCTTCCTCTCCACACACGTGGGTCAGTCACACACCCTTATTTTAAAACAACCAATTAGTACTATGAAATATAATTCTTAATCTTATCTATCTGCCCTCTCTCATTTACTTCTTAATCATGTTATAAAATATTTCTTCATTATCAAATTTAATTTTAATATTAATACGGGAGAATACAGGTATAAAAAGCAGTTGATGAAAGTAATTAAAGAATGTGTAAATCAGAACTATTTTAGGTTTAATAACAAGTTTTATATACAGAAAAAAGGTTTACCTATGGGGTCTTCATTATCCCCTATTCTTGCTGAAATATACGTGAATGATTCTGAAAAGCAATTAATAACTTCCACTAAGTATAAAGACAATATAAAATTATGGTCTAGATACGTTGATGATGTATTAGTAGTTTGGGAAGGAAGCATAGAAGTGCATGAGTTTATAAAGGAGGTAAATAATAAGGATAAAAACTTACAATTTAAGGAAGAGATAGGAGGTAAGCAAATAAATTACTTAGATTTAAACATAGAAATTAAAGATAATGAGAAACTACAGTTTGGGATATTTAGGAAAGAGTCGTATTCTGATATAATTATACCAAGAGAGTCGTACCACCCATACAGATATAAAATGGCGGCAATCAATTCCTTTTGTTACAGAGCTCAGAAGTGTTTAAAAGAGACCGAATCAAAAGATAGGGAGTTAAAAACGATAAAGGGAATTGTAAGGAATAATAATTATAGCACCAACATAGTGGATAAAGTTGTGAAAAGGGTCAACATACAACAAGCTAAAATAGAACCAGAACAAAAGAATTATGCAGGGTCATTGACATACATAGGTTCACATACTAGAAAAATTATAAAATGTTTTAATAAATATGGAGTAGATATAGCTATTAAAAAATGTGAAACGGTATTTGATAAGATAAGGAATAAGAATATAGAAAAAATTCCAGTATTACAGAAAAGCGGAATTTATAAATTAAAATGTAAAGACTGCAACAAAGTGTACCTAGGGGAAACAGGACGAAAATTCGCATGCAGGTTGTCTGACCACAAACGTGGAGAAGGTAATAGAACAACCAATTCGTTATATGCAAGACATTTCATAGAAGACAACCACAAGTTTGTTAATCCTTTGGAAGAATACGAAATTGTAAAAGTAGTAAATAACACAGTTGAAAGGAAGCTTAGAGAGGAGTTAGAAATATTGAAAGAAAGAGAAAAAGGGTTAGACAATTTAATTAATATTAAAATTAAATTTGATAATGAAGAAATATTTTATAACATGATTAAGAAGTAAATGAGAGAGGGCAGATAGATAAGATTAAGAAGTATATTTCATAGTACTAATTGGTTGTTTTAAAATAAGGGTGTGTGACTGACCCACGTGTGTGGAGAGGAAGAGGGTAGTTTAAAAGGATGCGCACACACACACACACACACACACACACACACACACACACACACACACACACACACACACACACACACACACACACACACACACACACACACACACACACACACACACACACACACACACACACACTGAAACACAAGGAATTTACTAGAAAAATATGTAACTGTACAGATGGTGAGACAGAGTTTAGGGGGTGGGGAAGGGTCATTAATTTTTAGTTTGTTGTTGGTGAGCAGGGTGGGGGAGAGGGGTGAAGGGTTGGGTATTACATATTTTCTGTCTATTCCTGATCTGACGATGAGCTGTGAAGCTTGAAAGCGCTAATCGGAATAATTTTTATATAGTGGTGTGCAATATTGATCATTCTGATTGTCACAGTACTATGGTTAAGGCTGAAGCAATAAGCGGAAAGAAGTAGTTTCTATGGAAACATTTCATTTCGTTAATGATTTTAAATATAAATCTTAGAACATGGAAGTCATGAATGGTTCTCCATACCGATATTTGTATTTAATGATTGATGTTAATAATTGATCAGTTTGATTCAGTTGGTTTTGAACTGAATAGATTCGACCATGGCCGACTCTAGTGGAATGTTAAACGTGGCAACACTGGAACATGGTGCTCTTTGAGGCCGACTTGTGCAATCTCTTAATTTATGTATTTCAATAATCAAATCACGTTATTTTTAATTGCCATTAACAGCAGTTTTATAATTCTTTGTTTTTTTGTAAATTAAAATTTTATTACGTGAAATACTGTTGTATTATTTAAGAAATACAGTAATTAACTCATTCATATGATATGGGAATGTAATCATTCGATCAAAATTAATTCATTAGGCCTAATACTAATTCACATAGATATAACATATTCAACATAGAGGTTAACATCTAATAGAATTGTTAATGTTAACAATTGTAGATGTTAATAGCAAATAGATTTGTTGCTGCCTTGGTCCTTGTATTCCTAGCAGGCATGTGTATATATAGAGGGAGACAGGCTATACATACATCTGCTATTTATGCTACATATGTAGATGAGAGGTTGAGCAGGCAGCACACTGAACTTCATGACGACCATGACTTACCATATGTAAAGTGTGCACAGATCTATAATTTAGATTTACCGTCAGGAAGTGAAATCACTGTTGCTACCTATGCCAATGACACAGCAATCCTAGCGACACTCTCTGACCCCTCAGTCTTATGCTACAAGATTCATTAAACAGTGTTCAGTTATGGCTTGATAAATGGCATTTAAAAATCAATTTGTCCAAGTCAGTACACGTCCTTCACCACACTTAAGGCTAACTGCCCTCCAGTAACAATTAACGGTCAACCAATACCTCAAGCTGAAAGTGCTAAGTACCTTGGGATGCCCCTGGACAGGAGACTAACGTGGAAGAAACACATAACCTCTAAGAAGACTGAACTTAACCTCAAAGTCAGAAATATCTACTGGCTGGAACGCAGAAAATCACGGTTAAGTCTTGTCATCAAACTTTTAATATATAAAGCAGTTCTTAAACCGGTGTGGACTTACGGTATTCAACTTTGGGGTACTGCTAGTACGAGTTACATCGAAATTATACAGCACTTTCAACCCAAAACTTTAAAATCAATAGTCAACGCTTCATGGTTTGTCTCCATCAATTCTATATACCGAGACCTCAAATTCCAACTGTGAGAGAAGAAATCATGCGCCTCTGCAGGAAACACATTTCTAAATTGGAAAACCATAATTTTAGATAATAGTGAAGACATTTACAGACTAAAAAGGCATAAATTGTTAGACTTACCCTTCAGGTTCAACGATAATGTGTACTCTGTATTATCTGTATTGTAATGTCTGTTGTATCTGTTCTGTAATATCTGTATCATTTGTGTTCATGTCAACATTAAGTGTTTATGTCAATGAGTTTATCTGCCTTATAGGGCCAGTGTTTAACATTTTGAATTTATTGTATCATGCCAGCAGCAAGTGGATCTGTTATAATATGTGTATCTGTTTAATATGTTAACAAAAACAAGAAGAGCTGTCAATGGTCAGCATGGTCATATACTTCATAATCATGTATTTGTTTTGTCAGTCACTTTGTTCAGTGTTCGCTTAGTCGAACAGATTACAAATCTGCAATAAATTAAAAAAAAAATTGATGTCCATTCTTAATCTTTTTGACTATTTTTTATTTATCCTATGCAGGTGGTAATACCACATAAGTTGTTTTTGAACTATTATGCCCAGGATTTACATGTACAGTATAACATCTCCGACTTCCTGGCTTGTTCAGTATTCATTCTGGCATTGACTTTAATTCTAACTGATCTGCATAGGTATTCCACCTTTAAATGGTGTCTGTTCGTTTTGTTTAGCTCCCAAATTTTGTAGCTGTAAGTTGAAATACTCTCCACAATGACTTTGCAAATGACTGTTTTTTTAATGATTTCACAATATATAGGCGTACATGTGTGTGTGTGTGTGTGTGTGTGTGTGTGTGTGTGTGTGTGTGTGTGTGTGTGTGTGTGTGTGTGTGTTTTAGCAGCTAGATCCCCCCTCCAAGCAACCTAAAAATATTCCTATCACTTCGTCCATTCTCACGGAAATATTGGTCTTTTTGAAAGAGAACTGAGTTTGGAGATGTGCTGGGAAAAACCTAGTCTTGTTATAGGACAATTAGTAAAACTTATTGTATTAGTGGAAAGAGTACTCACATGACTATACACCCTTCAGCAACCTTGGTATGACATGCTATGTTCATAGTTCATTGTGAAATATCATCATTGTCATTTAGTACATTAAATAAAAATGGTTGAAAACAACATTAAATTGGACGTCGAATTAAAAATCAGTCAGACTTTTAGAAAAGATGAAAAAGTAAAGAGTGTTGCGTGGATGTATAATTTCAATTATTCTGGTATCAGTAAAATTAAAGAATTGTTTTCCAATTCAGAAGATTTTTTTGTGGAGCGCGGGAGTTATAATTTAAAAAAAATTGAATTATATAATGATTTATGGTGTACATAATACAAACATAAATTATGTGTTCCATTTTATTTGGAATAAGCAGCTTTATCTCTTTAAGTATATAATAAATATTAAACATTGCTTCCGCTAATGTTTGATGTTCTGATGGTAAAGATAAGTAATTGTAACTCTACATAATTTCATTATATGTGTAGGAACTAATAAACATATTAGTAAATGCTTTTGTTCACTTCATTACATTCTTGTTGTTCAGTGGTCACTTTCATTATTACTTGAGTCTACAAAAAAATAATGTATATAGTGCAAAAATATAATAATAATAAAGGAATGAAAGTGAATCATTAGAGCTTAGTATTAATTGATAGGCATGGTTTACTTATCAGTTTAGAACCTCACAGAGTCTGCCTAAATAACAGAATGAGAACACAAATAAAATTTATAGATGTTGTAAGTTGTATTTTTTAGAGTGTAAAAAAAATCAATTATTTATGTTGTGTGATACATATACTGAAACAAATAAGATGCAAACTGTTTGGAGTAGAATACAAAAGAGGAGAGAGACTAAGTCCTTTTTCTTGACATTGTGTAATGGTAAAGAAATGCTCTTGAGTCAAATGGGGCAATTATATTTATAACATAGTCATATATTTTTAAAATATACTAAAGCTCATATGTTTCTATGCTTTAAGTTTTTTAAGACATATTAGCAAATCAGACACACAAAAAGTAATCGACTAGTCTGGTGTATATTACTGGAATGTATTCCAAAGGCACATATATGTAAACCAAAGTGCCAGGCACTTCCTCTACAGATGCACTATTTGTAGGTGCACTGTAATTACTTCAGAAGCCACAGGAATTACATAATTTGTGGGGTCTCCAGTTTTCAAGTTCTCTCTGCATTTTTATGAGCAGTAGAGACAGACCATTCATACCATTCCATATATGTATGCAGATAGAGAATCTTATACATACTACATGCTCTTGTTAACAATATATGATCTATTTCCTTTTGACAGCATGTCCATATGACTTTTATTTCAGTTGAACGTTTTTACTCTCTCCCCAAAACTTTTGTGGCAGTATTATTCCAATAAGTCTTCTATATTGGCTATGACTGCTGTATGGAGCAACCAGCTTATGTAGTCACACAGAATAGAATTGTTGCTGCCTTGTTCCTTGTATTCCTAGCAGAAATGTGTATATGTAGAGAACATACATCTACTATTTATGCTACAGATGATCATACATATGTAGATGAGAGGTTGAACAGGCAGCACACTGAATTTCAGATGACCATGACTTACCACGTGTAAATGACAACTTGTTCCTCTTTCACCCAAAGGCTGCCAAATTCTGAAAAGGTGGTACATAGCTGTACTTACTCAAAACATCAGTTAGACCCTACTAGGTGTGTAAGCTGTGGTAGTTAAGCTGGGCCTGGGCTTCCATAAAGTTGCCTTGTGGAAGTCGGCTCATGTTGCCATGAATTTCTCTGAATGCAGCCAGTACCTTTATGTCATACACCATAGCTTGTTATATGTCAGCTATCGTTTATGTTTCTTGTCTTAACAAGAACAAAGTAATATAGCCACTCAGAAGCTTGTGTTGCACAACCCCTGTATATACTTCATCATGTTCCCTTATCTGCGTGCCCACTCTATGTACTTTACATAATAACTTGCCAGTGTTAGCATAACATAGTACTACAGTGGAGAACACACAAGATCCTGGCAGTAATTAACCAACAGACATCCAGCTTCACAGTTATCTTACAACATGATTTCTGTTTCAGTAGATTTTGTACTGTACTGTGTCAGCATCTTGTTGGATGTTTGTTTATATTTTTGTTTCAGTATTTTTTGAAACAGCCATTAATACGAAGTGTGAAACTTTTGGTGAAATAAACAAAATAAAAAAATAACTATTAATTGCAAATATTATGTAGTGTAAGTTTTATATACGTTAGAGAGGAAAAAAATATCATCACAACATTTGCAGTTCAAACTTCAGTAGTATGGGAGAATACGTATTAAGAATATGTTTTTTGCAAAATAACCTTGACCATTGCATTTTTTAATAAGTTCATTTTTTTACTAGATTTTTTAATTTTTATCACTTTATAAGTGGAAGATAATTGTTTCATTAAACTGTAGCATCTTGTTGTGCTTCATGTCATTGTTTCTTTTCACAGATAACTTCTGTTTTCTTTGAGTATTTATCATATTTTCTATCAATTCCAGTGTGTTTCTGCCTCTTAATTTTGATTAATTTAATTGTTTTTAGTTAAATAATACAATAGTTGTGTCAGCATTTATGTAGATCATTGTAACAGATTTATTTCAGTTTTATAACAGTATATTTCTTATAAGATGTATTATAATTTTTTCTATCAGTTTGATTTAGAAGATATTTCACAAAATATAGGGGTACTTTTGGTTTCCATGAGGAAATTAAAAATCAAAAAAATTAAAGAGAAGAATTAAAAAGGATGTAATTTAAAAATGTGAAGGTTCTGAAGGGATGTTTTACAAGTTCTCTTTTACAAAATTCAAGCAAATCATCTTAACAATTTTAAGAGAAATTGATATATTGAAATTAAAGTAACATCCTCAATTATCTGCAAGTCTGGTGTTTTCTAAAGTATAAAAGTAAGCACATTAATATTTTTGGTGAAACTTTACACTAAATAAAATTTATATACTGTAATGATAAGAATCTACTTTCAGTTACCCTAAAATTGGTTTAAAAAGTCTTTTTAATTATTCTTGTGGTATCCAGTTATGTGTACTTTCCTCACATTGGTGCTCCTGTTTTTATTGTTTTTACACGTAGTGTATCAGGTCCATATTCAATTACTGTTATTCAGTTTTCTGTTAAGTAACCTTTTTTTTAATTCTCAGTTTTTGATTGTTGTTTTTGTTTTGGTTTCTAGGTGTTGAAGGTGTGATTCATCGTTGCATGCCTTCTTTCAGCCAGATATCTGCAATAGTTCTTCTTCAGTGATTGCCTTGACTTTTCCAGCAAAGTGGTGAACTAGTTGGATATAGTTGGGTCCTTATATCGATTATATGAGTCATCAGTGTATTATAATTGATGTTAGGCTTGGCCAGTCGTGTGACACAGTGTAATAGCTTATGCCACCTAATAGCAAATTTTATCCAGCTTCTTTCTGTTTTCTCAGTAGTGTTCAGTTGATTATTATGTAGATGCAGGTACAAATTTTCCATTTTTTCGCTACCCTATTCAGTGAGGTGTTTAAAGTTGGAGTTTTTAAAACATTAATTTTCATTTTTGTTTCGGTTTTCCAGATAAGAACGGTTGATAGTTTCATCTGTATCTATTCTAGTCACATTTTTAGTGGTACTCTTGATTTTTTTCAGTAATAATGTTGAACTTGCTGATTTTAGTTGCATGTATGACACAAATCATATGTATATGCAGTTTTAAAGTGCACATTGGCGCTTAGTAGACTTTGGTACTAATTTAAATGTTCTGGGTTCCCAGACTGCACCATAAAACCAGTGCTACGTTCTACCAATCTAATATTACTTTAGATGTTATTGCCTAGTGCTGAAAAATACACCTTGGTTTTATGGTGCAGTCTGGGAACCCAGAACATTTAAATTAGTACCAAAGTCTACTAAGCGCCAATGTGCACTTTAAAACTGCATATACATATGATTTGTGTCATACATGCAACTAAAATCAGCAAGTTCAACATTATTACTGAAAAAAATCAAGAGTACCACTAAAAATGTGACTAGAATAGATACAGATGAAACTATCAACCGTTCTTATCTGGAAAACCGAAACAAAAATGAAAATTAATGTTTTAAAAACTCCAACTTTAAACACCTCACTGAATAGGGTAGCGAAAAAATAGAAAATTTGTACCTGCATCTACATAATAATCAACTGAACACTACTGAGAAAACAGAAAGAAGCTGGATAAAATTTGCTATTAGGTGGCATAAGCTATTACACTGTGTCACACGACTGGCCAAGCCTAACATCAATTATAATACACTGATGACTCATATAATCGATATAAGGACCCAACTATATCCAACTAGTTCACCACTTTGCTGGAAAAGTCAAGGCAATCACTGAAGAAGAACTATTGCAGATATCTGGCTGAAAGAAGGCATGCAACGATGAATCACACCTTCAACACCTAGAAACCAAAACAAAAACAACAATCAAAAACTGAGAATTAAAAAAAAGGTTACTTAACAGAAAACTGAATAACAGTAATTGAATATGGACCTGATACACTACGTGTAAAAACAATAAAAACAGGAGCACCAATGTGAGGAAAGTACACATAACTGGATACCACAAGAATAATTAAAAAGACTTTTTAAACCAATTTTAGGGTAACTGAAAGTAGATTCTTATCATTACAGTATATAAATTTTATTTAGTGTAAAGTTTCACCAAAAATATTAATGTGCTTACTTTTATACTTTAGAAAACACCAGACTTGCAGATAATTGAGGATGTTACTTTAATTTCAATATATCAATTTCTCTTAAAATTGTTAAGATGATTTGCTTGAATTTTGTAAAAGAGAACTTGTAAAACATCCCTTCAGAACCTTCACATTTTTAAATTACATCCTTTTTAATTCTTCTCTTTAATTTTTTTGATTTTTAATTTCCTCATGGAAACCAAAAGTACCCATATTTTGTGAAATATCTTCTAAATCAAACTGATAGAAAAAATTATAATACATCTTATAAGAAATATACTGTTATAAAACTGAAATAAATCTGTTACAATGATCTACATAAATGCTGACACAACTATTGTATTATTTAACTAAAAACAATTAAATTAATCAAAATTAAGAGGCAGAAACACACTGGAATTGATAGAAAATATGATAAATACTCAAAGAAAACAGAAGTTATCTGTGAAAAGAAACAATGACATGAAGCACAACAAGATGCTACAGTTTAATGAAACAATTATCTTCCACTTATAAAGTGATAAAAATTAAAAAATCTAGTAAAAAAATGAACTTATTAAAAAATGCAATGGTCAAGGTTATTTTGCAAAAAACATATTCTTAATACGTATTCTCCCATACTACTGAAGTTTGAACTGCAAATGTTGTGATGATATTTTTTTCCTCTCTAACGTATATAAAACTTACACTACATAATATTTGCAATTAATAGTTATTTTTTTATTTTGTTTATTTCACCAAAAGTTTCACACTTCGTATTAATGGCTGTTTCAAAAAATACTGAAACAAAAATATAAACAAACATCCAACAAGATGCTGACACAGTACAGTACAAAATCTACTGAAACAGAAATCATGTTGTAAGATAACTGTGAAGCTGGATGTCTGTTGGTTAATTACTGCCAGGATCTTGTGTGTTCTCCACTGTAGTACTATGTTATGCTAACACTGGCAAGTTATTATGTAAAGTACATAGAGTGGGCACGCAGATAAGGGAACATGATGAAGTATATACAGGGGTTGTGCAACACAAGCTTCTGAGTGGCTATATTACTTTGTTCTTGTTAAGACAAGAAACATAAACGATAGCTGACATATAACAAGCTATGGTGTATGACATAAAGGTACTGGCTGCATTCAGAGAAATTCATGGCAACATGAGCCGACTTCCACAAGGCAACTTTATGGAAGCCCAGGCCCAGCTTAACTACCACAGCTTACACACCTAGTAGGGTCTAACTGATGTTTTGAGTAAGTACAGCTATGTACCACCTTTTCAGAATTTGGCAGCCTTTGGGTGAAAGAGGAACAAGTTGTCATTTACACGTGGTAAGTCATGGTCATCTGAAATTCAGTGTGCTGCCTGTTCAACCTCTCATCTACATATGTATGATCATCTGTAGCATAAATAGTAGATGTATGTTCTCTACATATACACATTTCTGCTAGGAATACAAGGAACAAGGCAGCAACAATTCTATTCTGTGTGACTACATAAGCTGGTTGCTCCATACAGCAGTCATAGCCAATATAGAAGACTTATTGGAATAATACTGCCACAAAAGTTTTGGGGAGAGAGTAAAAACGTTCAACTGAAATAAAAGTCATATGGACATGCTGTCAAAAGGAAATAGATCATATATTGTTAACAAGAGCATGTAGTATGTATAAGATTCTCTATCTGCATACATATATGGAATGGTATGAATGGTCTGTCTCTACTGCTCATAAAAATGCAGAGAGAACTTGAAAACTGGAGACCCCACAAATTATGTAATTCCTGTGGCTTCTGAAGTAATTACAGTGCACCTACAAATAGTGCATCTGTAGAGGAAGTGCCTGGCACTTTGGTTTACATATATGTGCCTTTGGAATACATTCCAGTAATATACACCAGACTAGTCGATTACTTTTTGTGTGTCTGATTTGCTAATATGTCTTAAAAAACTTAAAGCATAGAAACATATGAGCTTTAGTATATTTTAAAAATATATGACTATGTTATAAATATAATTGCCCCATTTTACTCAAGAGCATTTCTTTACCATTACACAATGTCAAGAAAAAGGACTTAGTCTCTCTCCTCTTTTGTATTCTACTCCAAACAGTTTGCATCTTATTTGTTTCAGTATATGTATCACACAACATAAATAATTGATTTTTTTTACACTCTAAAAAATACAACTTACAACATCTATAAATTTTATTTGTGTTCTCATTCTGTTATTTAGGCAGACTCTGTGAGGTTCTAAACTGATAAGTAAACCATGCCTATCAATTAATACTAAGCTCTAATGATTCACTTTCATTCCTTTATTATTATTATATTTTTGCACTATATACATTATTTTTTTGTAGACTCAAAGTAATAATGAAAGTGACCACTGAACAACAAGAATGTAATGAAGTGAACAAAAGCATTTACTAATATGTTTATTAGTTCCTACACATATAATGAAATTATGTAGAGTTACAATTACTTATCTTTACCATCAGAACATCAAACCTTAGCGGAAGCAATGTTTAATATTTATTATATACTTAAAGAGATAAAGCTGCTTATTAGATACACAGTTCAAAATAAAACGGAACACATAATTTATGTTTGTATTATGTACACCATAAATCATTATATAATTCAATTTTTTTTAAAATTATAACTCCCGCGCTCCACAAAAAAATCTTCTGAATTGGAAAACAATTCTTTAATTTTACTGATACCAGAATAATTGAAATTATACATCCACGCAACACTCTTTACTTTTTCATCTTTTCTAAAAGTCTGACTGATTTTTAATTCGACTTACAATTTAATTTTGTTTTCAACCATTTTTATTTAATGTACTAAATGACAATGATGATATTTCACAATGAACTATGAACATAGCATGTCATACCAAGGTTGCTGAAGGGTGTATAGTCATGTGAGTACTCTTTCCACTAATACAATAAGTTTTACTAATTGTCCTATAACAAGACTAGGTTTTTCCCAGCACATCTCCAAACTCAGTTCTCTTTCAAAAAGATCAATATTTCCGTGAGAATGGATGAAGTGATAGGAATATTTTTAGGTTGCTTGGAGGGGGGATCTAGCTGCTAAAACACACACACACACACACACACACACACACACACACACACACACACACACACACACACACACACACACACACACACACACACACACACACACACACACACACACACACACACACACACACACGCCTATATATTGTGAAATCATTAAAAAAACAGTCATTTGCAAAGTCATTGTGGAGAGTATTTCAACTTACAGCTACAAAATTTGGGAGCTAAACAAAACGAACAGACACCATTTAAAGGTGGAATACCTATGCAGATCAGTTAGAATTAAAGTCAATGCCAGAATGAATACTGAACAAGCCAGGAAGTCGGAGATGTTATACTGTACATGTAAATCCTGGGCATAATAGTTCAAAAACAACTTATGTGGTATTACCACCTGCATAGGATAAATAAAAAATAGTCAAAAAGATTAAGAATGGACATCAATTTTTTTTTTAATTTATTGCAGATTTGTAATCTGTTCGACTAAGCGAACACTGAACAAAGTGACTGACAAAACAAATACATGATTATGAAGTATATGACCATGCTGACCATTGACAGCTCTTCTTGTTTTTGTTAACATATTAAACAGATACACATATTATAACAGATCCACTTGCTGCTGGCATGATACAATAAATTCAAAATGTTAAACACTGGCCCTATAAGGCAGATAAACTCATTGACATAAACACTTAATGTTGACATGAACACAAATGATACAGATATTACAGAACAGATACAACAGACATTACAATACAGATAATACAGAGTACACATTATCGTTGAACCTGAAGGGTAAGTCTAACAATTTATGCCTTTTTAGTCTGTAAATGTCTTCACTATTATCTAAAATTATGCTTTTCCAATTTAGAAATGTGTTTCCTGCAGAGTTTGTGTACCATTTGTTTGTTATTTCGCAGTGCTGTGGAACATTCTGTTATAGCTCGCAACACAGTACTTTGGCATGTGATGAGTCTTCATGTGACAAAACAAAATGCCTGATACTGTTAATTGTGTACTTTGATCATTTGTGTGATATTATACTTGATCTGGCCTATGGAAACATTTAAATTGTGTTTCTCAGATCTAGATATAAAGCGCTCCTTCTCTGCTGTTCGCCTCAGCCTTATATTCCTAGTGATTTTGTGTGTTTCAAACCGTGAGTAAGCTTTTTTTATGTATTGCAGGTCTGTTTGATGCTGCCACTAAAATTTATAAAACGGAAGGTGTTCATGGACTGTACAGAGGATTCTGGGTTAGCTCTGTACAGATCATTTCTGGAGTAGTTTACATAGCAACATATGAGGGAATTAGACATGTTTTATCACAATACAATGCACCACAGTCTGTAAAAGCATTAGTTGGTGGAGGGGCAGCTTCACTTGTTGGACAAACTGTGATTGTACCATTTGATGTTCTGTCACAACATCTTATGATGTTAGGTTTAGTAGACCGCTGTTCACAAAAAAAGGTAAATTATAATAAATGTAGTTTTTTAAAGAGCCTATAATAAGTTAAAAGTGTACTTCGTAAAATTAATAAGCAATGGATGATGTCTATCAGGTCAACCCTCTACTCAGATACTCGGACTCCGACATCATCAAACTGCTTCCAGTTTTTCACATGACGTTTTTAACAAAGACCTTATTATTAGATCTTTCAGCCACCACTCATTGCCTGATGATGATCCCAAATTATAGGGATCAAAGTGTCAAGTGAAAAAAAATGATGTTTCAGTGGTAGCAGTCCAAGCAGAGGGTTTATCTGAATTATTTCTAACTTTTTAATTTAATTATCTTGTTGATTCATCCTCTTCGTTCACTTTATAAATATTATTATATATATTGTAACGTGCTACTATTATGATGTGGTCTTGTAGATTTTTATGATACACCTTAAGTAGTATGCGTCACTTTTGAATTATACTAACTGACGTTTTAAACGGTATAAATAAAGGATTTTGTTTATCTTGTTTTACTCAATCTAAAAGAAATCGAGAGTGTGTGATTTGGGGTCAAGGAGGTAATTTGTTCAGCCTTATACAGAAGAGAGAGTAAGTATCATTATTGCCCCTCTGTTGTGACGATTTTTTCTGTATGTTGTGCTGAAATTTTCATTAACTACCCACTACAATAAATTATAACACGTTATAATTCAATATTAATTTTCAATAATATTGCTTTATTGATTATTGACTTTTGTCTCCAGCCACCAAAATATAGGTATCACAATTAATCTTTTTAAAAAAAAACATCATCTCGACTTTACCGAGTAAACATAGATCTGTCTAAGGAACAAAACATATATGTTGTTATTTAACCAATATTACGCTATAATAAAATACATCAGTTATTACATAATTCTTAGTAGTTCCCCAGGGTTCAGGGTGAATTCTTTGTGTTATGAGAGTGTCAGAAATGGCTAATTGCTACGCTTTACAAATATCAAAAATTAATAAATAATTTTGTTTATTTTTTCAAATATTACGTAGTTTCCGGAATTGCCGTAAGAGAGCAGCATGTATTTGTTTACTTTTGAAAGAAACATATGATAAAATGAATATTTTTTGTTCTATTTCACTGTTAAAAAACGAGTTTTCTTCTGGACTTATTACGAAAAATGTTTATATTACCTCGCTCCGTGTTGTCCTTACTGGATTGAAGTTTTATTCTGTGATGAGGTACGTCTTGCGTTATTATTTCCTTTTCGTTTAGAGTATTTTCTGATTGTCTACTAGAAGTAGGCCGAACTATATTGGATCCTCAGAATGGTTTCATCCACTGGTTTTTAATGTATAACACCATTTAATTTGGATTCCTCAGGTATAATTAGTTAGTATTCACTTTGTTTATTACTCTTGCGTGAATTTCGCCTCCTCCAACGTCCAAAAAAGGTTATTTTTTTGTAATTTTTGTCGCATCGTTTCTTCAACTCTACGGTTTAGTTCGAAATTTTTTATATCTTATTAACAATACTTGTTATTTTTCATCACTCTTAGTAACACATAGTATTTTTATTATGTAGGCAGTTTGTGATTATTATAAATTTATATTTTACTTATGGAAAAATAATTCCCTTCCATTCCGGTTTATTTACTAATTTAATTCACATAATATGTTTTGGTTAATTTTTTTTATGACATTGTATATAAATATTTTATCATTTTATTATCATTAAATAAATTTATATATTATTTATTTAGTCTCGAATAGTGTTCATACCCGGTACTACTTCCTGTTGTCATTTCCTTCATAGGATTATTTTAATTTTATATTATCTTTGGTAGTTAAAATTTTTATGTCTTTTAAAATTAACCCTGGGTTTTCTTACAATCTAACATAATTATTTGAAACAATATAATATTAACTTGGGTATAACAAATTGTGGTTCATACAATATAAATTACAATAAATAAATAAAATCACAAAAATCAATTAGTATTATTACATACTACTTCCATAGTTTTATCCTATCCAAAACATACAGCACAGTTTAGTAATACATTAATTTCACTTTGGTTTTTCACCTCAATGGGTACACTAGAACTCACTTCGCACTATATACCACTCGAATTGTTTATTATGTGGAGTGATATAATTAAATTTTGAGCGAGCTTTAGTTCTACCCATTTCTGACTTTTATTCTCATGATTTACTTTATTGGGACCGGGTTATGTACCGTTACATAAAGCCCCCCCACTAGAACAAATTTATTTTAGTTCAACTCGTTGATAGAAATAAATTGTTGATTTGTTCAAGTCTCCTAATGGTCTTGACTTTGTTTTCATAATAGTGTTTCATTCCAAACTGGTTATACTCTCTGGTAATTCCGACTGGTGGTAATTGCTATTTTCTTACTTAACTCTCTCTCTCTTGGAGGCAAATTCATCAATTATTTCTCGGGGTTAGCGGTACTTCCACATTTTATTTGATAAGGACTGGTCACACTAATTACATTAAACTTGTTTTAACACTCATTTCTATTTACTTTTATAAATTCGCTTTATCAATTAAGCTTCGGTCTGCTATCTTCCTTCTATTTTCTTCATTTATACTTCTGGAATCTAATATCAATCCTTTCAGCTATTTTATAATTATTATCCCTTAAATATTCAATTTCCCTAACATTTTTCCCTATCCTGTGCGGTGGTTCCAGTCAGGTGGCCACTCTGGGTCCATACACCGCTGTCCATCCTTACACCTTCTGAGACCAGGGGAACATCATCCCTGCTCATAAAAATTATTGCCGGAACATTTCTACGGTCAATACATAAAAATAAAAAAATTATAAGTAGTAGTCAATTAGCGACTAGTACCAAACACTTTTGGGATTCTTCATACTGTAGCTGTTTGTATTTATTTATATATTTCTTCTTCTCCTTGATTCCTTCTTCTTTTCCATTGACTAATAGCATATAACATCATTGATAGGCCTTATGTTAAAATTCTTTTGACTTTACTTCTTGTGACATATTTCTCCGTATCATTTCTTCTTATCTAATCTTCAATTCCGAGAAATTCTAATTTTTGTTGTATTATTAATTATCATCCTCCTTCAGTTTCATTGGAGTCATTAAATTATTCGTTATTCTTCTTATCTGAGCACATTACCATCAATTGTTTATTTATTTATTCTTCTTTTGTTACCATAAAAATATTATTTTTCCTATTAGTCCATTTTAAATCAGTTATTTATAATTAAATTATATAATCTGTTCTTATATTTTCTTGGTGTTTTGTCTTTTTATTTTAAATTATATTGTTCGAAATAACTTGAGTAAGATGTCCTTACATGCTTTTTATTAATTCTAATGGTTGCAAAATATCTTAAATCGTATTATTTCTGAATAAATTAAGTAAGTTGTCCTTATGTACTTTTGGAATTTTGGGGTTTCATTCTTTCAATACTTTTCTCAATATCTCATTTAACATGAGTTTAACCGTTTTCGGTATCATTCACAACACGGATTGATCCACTCTTATATTTTTCCCGTGGATTCTGTTGATTAAACTTGTCAATAAAATTCGCTATTGGATTGCCCCATTGCGGATCACTACCATACATTTCAATATTATCGTATGTATATAGCCTCTCATCTTTATTACTGGGACCAAGATTAGACCCTTGATTTTTCCCATGGTCAACTCGTTTGTCCACTTTTCTTTGTTGCTGTTCTTTGGGTCTCCTCGAATCCCTCTCATCAGCCATTAGATAATTTACTTGGGCTTGATTAGTTCCCTGATTGTCATTTGGTGGATCTCCCGAAGGTATGTCCCTATGTCTATCTCCACTTCTGGACCTCCTATATTCGTCATGATCATTCCATTGTTGTCTGTTGTAGTTGTTTCTCTCATCTCTTCGATCATAATTTTGTCTCTGGTTAAAACACGGACGTCTTCCTTGGTAACTATTACTGTAATAATTGTTATTAGCATGTACATAATTAACTCTGGGCCGATTCTCTCTTGGTGGTTCATTCTTCCGCTCCTCGGTATTCCCTGACCTCCATCTACTTCTCCTATAATAAGATTCCTGTTCATAATTTTCTAGCAGCGTTTCCATGCCTCCAATAGTTTTGATTTGTCCACTCAAGCATGCACTGATGATCTTTTCTTCAAAATGATACGCCATTTTGGTCACTAGACACTCTTCAGGTATCTTAGGGTCTAGATACTTGGCGATACACACCTTCTCTAAAAAGTAAGCAGTAGGTGTTTGTCCCACTGTACGGTCATACCTACCATGACAGATATCGTCCCTAATAATGTTTTGTACTGATTCTGACCAGTACTTAAGTTTGAACATAGTTTTGAAACCCTCATAATCACACACCTCGTTCCTAATTGCTGTCCACCAATTATCATTGATATTTTTGAACGATTCGTCTAATAGACCTTTTATCATATTCCATCGATTCTCCTTTGATCTGTTCAAAATTTCATCTACTCTCCCTAAAAATTCAAGTGGGTTTCTGCGATAATCCCGAAAGTTTACACTTTCCTTATTGTCTGGATAAACATGATGACTGCTGCATGCAGATCTAGCACTTATTCTATCTACATCACATTGAAAATTGGTTTGTATTTGTTGCAAACTATCTAATTTCTCTGCTTGGCTAGCACATTGATTTTTTACATTCTCTACAGTTTTATGAAACTCTGAAATTTTACAGTTTAGACTGCTTTTAATGCTATCTAACTGGTCATTATTTTCTTGTCGTATGGCCATTACACGAACTTGGTTATCTTGTTCTTCTTTTTCCATTCTTGCCTCAACTCCAATTTTAATTAGTTCCATCTTCTCTTCAGTGGTATCTAATCTTTGGTTAGTTTCTACTAATTTCTTCTCTGCCTCTTCCTTATATGCCTCTACTCTTTGGCTTAACGTATTATTGATCAGTTCAATTTTACCTTCTAGATTTTCTCTTAATTCTTTATTGAAATTCTCCATCTTACCCTCAATTTGTTTTAAATTCTCATTATTCTCTTCAAATTTTGCATTCATCTCTTCTCTTTGTCCTTCAACAGTTTCTTTCAGTTCATTGTATTGTTCATTCATGGTTTGTTTGATATTTCCATGAATGGTTTCTATTTTTTCATTTAGTTGTTTGACTAAACTTTCCTGAATGCTATCTATTTTCTCATTGGTCTGTCTATTTTGTTCCTCCTGTTTCTTAAAATTCTCCTTATTTTCCTCATTGGTTTGTCTATTTTGTTCCTCCTGTTTCTTAAAATTCTCTTTATTTTCCTCATTGGTTTGTTTCAAGTTTTCCTCTTGTTTCTTAAAATTCTCATCTATTTTATCAAATTTCTCGTTCAAGGTTTGCTTTGAAGTTTCCTCCTGCTTTCTAAATTGTTCAGCCATAAATTTCATCATGTCTTGCCAATTAGGTTCTTCTCTGGCTACCGCTTTGACTGGTTGGTCCCCTTTGGCATCCTCTTCAATTACTTCCGTTTCCATGTCCATAACTACTTCGGTTTCTTCTGTATCACCTGTCTGTTGGTCCATTTCACTGTCCGTGACTAACTCTATTTCTTGTTCCTGTCCACCTTCTTCAGTCTCCTTTTCTTCTGCCCTCTTCTTCGATTTTCCTCGGGTATTAGGCATTTCTTGTTTTCTCATAACTGCCAACGATAATTAGATTTTTTGATATATTTTTTTTTTATTAAATATCAAAATTCTTTTCTAATTACCGCCCTTTTACGTTGAGCGCCATTTTTGTAACATTCTACTGTGTGTGTGAGATATAGTAGATTTTTATTATATACCTCGAGTAGTATGCGTCACTTTTGAATTATACTAACTGACGTTTTAAACGGTATAAATAAAGGATTTTGTTTATCTTGTTTTACTCAATCTAAAAGAAATCGAGAGTGTGTGATTTGGGGTCAAGGAGGTAATTTGTTCAGCCTTATACAGAAGAGAGAGTAAGTATCATTATTGCCCCTCTGTTGTGACGATTTTTTCTGTATGTTGTGCTGAAATTTTCATTAACTACCCACTACAATAAATTATAACACGTTATAATTCAATATTAATTTTCAATAATATTGCTTTATTGATTATTGACTTTTGTCTCCAGCCACCAAAATATAGGTATCACAATTAATCTTTTTAAAAAAAAACATCATCTCGACTTTACCGAGTAAACATAGATCTGTCTAAGGAACAAAACATATATGTTGTTATTTAACCAATATTACGCTATAATAAAATACATCAGTTATTACATAATTCTTAGTAGTTCCCCAGGGTTCAGGGTGAATTCTTTGTGTTATGAGAGTGTCAGAAATGGCTAATTGCTACGCTTTACAAATATCAAAAATTAATAAATAATTTTGTTTATTTTTTCAAATATTACGTAGTTTCCGGAATTGCCGTAAGAGAGCAGCATGTATTTGTTTACTTTTGAAAGAAACATATGATAAAATGAATATTTTTTGTTCTATTTCACTGTTAAAAAACGAGTTTTCTTCTGGACTTATTACGAAAAATGTTTATATTACCTCGCTCCATGTTGTCCTTACTGGATTGAAGTTTTATTCTGTGATGAGGTACGTCTTGCGTTATTATTTCCTTTTCGTTTAGAGTATTTTCTGATTGTCTACTAGAAGTAGGCCGAACTATATTGGATCCTCAGAATGGTTTCATCCACTGGTTTTTAATGTATAACACCATTTAATTTGGATTCCTCAGGTATAATTAGTTAGTATTCACTTTGTTTATTACTCTTGCGTGAATTTCGCCTCCTCCAACGTCCAAAAAAGGTTATTTTTTTGTAATTTTTGTCGCATCGTTTCTTCAACTCTACGGTTTAGTTCGAAATTTTTTATCTTATTAACAATACTTGTTATTTTTCATCACTCTTAGTAACACATAGTATTTTTATTATGTAGGCAGTTTGTGATTATTATAAATTTATATTTTATTTATGGAAAAATAATTCCCTTCCATTCCGGTTTATTTACTAATTTAATTCACATAATATGTTTTGGTTAATTTTTTTTATGACATTGTATATAAATATTTTATCATTTTATTATCATTAAATAAATTTATATATTATTTATTTAGTCTCGAATAGTGTTCATACCCGGTACTACTTCCTGTTTTCATTTCCTTCATAGGATTATTTTAATTTTATATTATCTTTGGTAGTTAAAATTTTTATGTCTTTTAAAATTAACCCTGGGTTTTCTTACAATCTAACATAATTATTTGAAACAATATAATATTAACTTGGGTATAACAAATTGTGGTTCATACAATATAAATTACAATAAATAAATAAAATCACAAAAATCAATTAGTATTATTACATACTACTTCCATAGTTTTATCCTATCCAAAACATACAGCACAGTTTAGTAATACATTAATTTCACTTTGGTTTTTCACCTCAATGGGTACACTAGAACTCACTTCGCACTATATACCACTCGAATTGTTTATTATGTGGAGTGATATAATTAAATTTTGAGCGAGCTTTAGTTCTACCCATTTCTGACTTTTATTCTCATGATTTACTTTATTGGGACCGGGTTATGTACCGTTACAATATATATATATATATATATATATAAACTTTCACAATATGAACTTACTTTCATTTATCTTTCCCAAACGTTTCGAGGTGATGTTCCTCTTCCTCAGTGGGATTAAATACTGAATGTCATTTTAACAGTATAACGGTTATGGACTGGTGTGTGTGGTGGGGGTTGATGGTGGGAGGGATATGGCGCTGAGGTTCAAATTTTTTAATTTAGTGTACCTTTTCTTATCAAATTTACCCAGTGACCTGAAATGCAAGTTTTCTTTCACTATATTCAGATTGATTTTTGCTTATAGTCAGTGCTTTTCACATTGATAAAAGTACCAGACTTAAAAACAAGTGATCTTAAATTTCAGATTACAAAAATTAGCTATTTGTACCTATATTTGACATATCTTATATTGCCTTTCTGAAGATAATAGGTAATTATTAATTTCTGATTGGGATTTCACAGTTGACATTAAATGGTTTCTAACATAATTTATTTTCAGCAGTTTATTTGGTCTTCTTTCATGTTTTGGTCTCTGTTGCTTTGTCATCATGCCTTTTGTTGTTGTTTTCCATAAGATCTTAATTAAGAAAAGTTTGAAAAGATATCCCCCAAGATATTTGGTAGACAAGTGGCTATTGTTTTTATTAAAACAGTATAGCTAAGTGATACTTAATTATTGATGATACTTATAAAAAGACTGTTTTGCTATTGATATGTCTGCAGTAAAGTATCTGGTTATTCACAATGTGAAAAAGGATTGATGAATGACTTATATTATTAATCAAATTAAACAATCTTCAAGTCAGAATTAATTTTTGTTTACTTTAAAGCGTAGTTTACATTACTTGCTTAGAGTTTGTAGCATAAACAAGTATTATTATAGAAAAATCATTCACTTAAACACTTTTACATTTACAAGAACAAACTATTCTCAAAAACAGAAAAGATGTGACTTTAGGAAAATGTAACCCTTTAATTTTGTGTAAGAGATGCACTGATAAATGTACATTATAAATTAGACAAGGATGGATGAAAAATGCCTAAGAATGTTCAGATATTTTGTGCACTGTAAGGGTGCCAATTAGAAACAGCAGATGTGTCAGATTGCTTATTGGTAAATCAGTTCGCTATATATGAGATTATAGGATTCAACAGAATATAATAGACCGTGTTTGAAAATGCGCGAAAACTCATTTTCATTGGCTGTAATGCTCCTTAAATATTCATTTTAATTAGTATACTGAACAACAATCCTAATGTCCACCAGGACATTTATCAGTAAACAATAATTGTTCAGAATTTCTATTTATAAATAGAAGTACAGATGACCTATATTTATAAATCAGGACTGTAATTTTAATTTTGAGGCTTTTAGTGTAATAGTAGACTTTTAGTAATGATTTAATTGCCATTAAAAGTTGTTCAGTAGTCTGCTTATTCTATGGGTAAAATGGATGGAGAAAAGCACTTATCCTAAAAGCTTGGAATTGAAAAAATACCACTGCCCTTTCTTTCTCTTCCTCCTCTTGTTTCCTCTGATCTTGATTTGAAATGCAGCTTAAACTATAAAATTCCCATGTATACTTTTGTGGTTTTTTATTAAGAACAGCACTGTTTTCTAGTTTAACACACGTAATTTTATTTCTTTTTAAACTAAATGTTTCATTCGTACTATGATGCCTTGGTGGATGGCTGATCAATACTTATTTTATTCTGTATGAACTAATAATAAAACTTAACCTTATCCTTACATGATATTTTCACTGCATCATGACGTTTTAAGTAGGTCAATTATTTACTTTTTCAAGACATGTGCTTCACAGGAGGTTTTCAATCATCCTGTTTTGGTACATTCTAGTGTATAGACTAAGCCCTCTTTATAATAGTGTTGTTAGTGCTTTATAATAATTTTAAAGTGTGTATTGTATTTACTGTCTCCATTGTACTGTTCACCATTTTAAAACCACCTTCTGTAGAATTAGTTAATATCAGTTTGGGTTAGTATATTATTTTGAATAACTTCTGTTCATTAACCATCTATTTTCCTCTTATTTAAATCATGCTCTACATTTATAAATGATAACTGCTGTAGTTGACATTTTACTGACTATGACAGATCTTCCAAACATTACAAAAATTGAATTACAGATAACAAAAGTTGTAGTATTGGAAAAGTTAAATAACTATCATGCATTATAATAAATACATTATTTAAAGGTGATCAATAAATGTTAATAAAACAAATGGTATGCACTCTCTAAACATATTTAATAATATTGAAATAACCGTACCATTAGCTTTTAGATATAGACAGTTATAGTATTTCAGATAAATTGTACAAGATATTAATAACTGTCAAAATGACAAGATTATTAACCTTACAATTATAAGCAGTACAGATATCAAATTATGTTTTAGGCATCATTAAATCCATTAGGAATTAAATTAGATGCTAGGAGATCAAAATTCCGTACAACATTAGATATTGCTCAAATAATTTATAGAACAGATGGGTTTCGGGGATTCTATAGAGGGTACGTTGCATCTGTGTGTACGTATGTGCCAAACAGTGCTCTCTGGTGGACATTTTATCATTTTTATCAAGGTAAGTTACTACTTTTAGCAAGAAATTATACAGTAAAAAATCATAACGCACCATAGTATGAGTGATTATGAATGCTTAAGTACATTTTATAAAATTAGAGATAGTTATCAAGTCATTATGACCTTCACACTCCTTCAGTTAAAAGAGGAGGCTAATATGCCTCCATAAACATGCATAACCTTGCCTCCATGTGTAAGTGCATATATTAATATGTGGATATACGTAACTATACATTTCTGTTTCGTATGTGGACGTACGTAACTTTCTATTTCTGTGCTGACAGGTGATCCATCCGTAAGGGTTGCAAAATCCTTTCCTCCATTTTATACCTTTCAAACTACTGCTAATAATGCACATATCTTGGTGTGTGTGATTTATATTATATTATATTTAAGCAGTTATTTTTTGTTAGCTTATGAAATTATTTTTACTTATTTGAGGTACCTATGTGATTTACTTATGATCATCTGCAATAGGGAAGTGCAGAGGATGATGGAGCAGATTCTGCAAAGACAGTTATTTACACCTTGTGTATACAGCTCCATTTTAATTTGTGTCCTTTGTCTCTCCATGCAGATTCTGCTAGTGTGAATTAGGCCTAAATGCACAGGTACAGCTGTAATGACATTAATTCAATTCAAAAGCGTAGGTGCACTGCACGCACACTTCAGTTGTCTACAAATTTGGTAAATTAATTGTCAAGAAAGATGTAGAATATAAGGTACATTTAAAAAAAAAGAACTAAAAAAATTTGAAATAAAATTCAAGTTCTCATAATTTTTTTATACATATCTATTTTCTACATTTTCACCATTGTTTTCTAAGTAAGTTTTGAATGAGGGAACAAGTATTTTAATACTTTCTGCATAACAATCCAACATATGAGATTACTTGCAGTTCAGCACTACCATTTCAACTTTTCATTCTCCTTGAATTGTTGAGACCAAGCTACTTCTTGAGTGTTTAAAAGGAATAAATTCCAAATGTTTAGTACCAAGCCACGTGTTGTTCAATCAAATATATTGTAACTTACCGTCTGCGGCTTTTAGAAACAGCGTCTTTACAAAGTTGACATGTTTCGGGACACTTGTCCCATCATCAGAACTTAAAACAATTAAAACAATCGCGTATCATTTAAAGTTGATACACTTGTCAATCAATAAAACATTAAAATCCAATATGAAACAAATAACTTAAAACAATATGATACTTAAATGTTTAAAGCGAGCGCGAAGGTTTGCCGATGTACATCGTATGGAGACCGACCGCACACTGAATTATGTTTTGCTCCCACCACGACAATAGCGCAAGGCAGTGTTGTACAATACATTTGACTTGAAAACCAGTTTATCATTTAAAACACGCGGCTTGGTATCAGTATTGTTATATGCTTTATAAATTTTGTACTCTTCAAGAGCGTTCAAATATCGCCCTTTCTTACATATGTGAAGGGGTATTAATGTAAGATTTACAGAACATAGGCCGCCTACACACTTTCACAGTTTGGACAATATCAAGTCAAAATTTGCAGAACACCTTATTTCCGAGAATCATAATTACACTAATTTTAAAACTAATTTAATACCCCTTCACATATGTAAGAAAGGGCGATATTTGAACGCTCTTGAAGAGTACGAAATTTATAAAGCATATAACAATACTGATACCAAGCCGCATGTTTTAAATGATAAACTGGTTTTCAAGTCAAATGTATTGTACAACACTGCCTTGCGCTATTGTCGTGGTGGGAGCAAAATGTAATTCAGTGCGCGGTCGGTCTCCATACGATGTACATCGGCAAACCTTCGCGTTCGCTTTAAACATTTAAGTATCATATTGTTTTAAGTTATTTGTTTCATATTGGATTTTAATGTTTTATTGATTGACAAGTGTATCAACTTTAAATGATACGCGATTGTTTTAATTGTTTTAAGTTCTGATGATGGGACAAGTGTTCCGAAACATGTCAACTTTGTAAAGACGTTGTTTCTAAAAGCCGCAGACGGTAAGTTACAATATATTTGATTACTTCTTGAGGTGAAGAAGGATGTGGAAGTCACTAGTGGCAAGGTCTGGGTTGAAGGATAGTGAACATAAAGTTCCCATTCAGTTGCCTGGATGTTCTGAGCAGTTTGTACTGCAGTGTGTAGGATTGTGTCATTATAAATAAAAGAATCCTGATATAGCATCATACATCATTGCAGGTTGGAGTGGTACATCTCAGTTTTAAAGTGTTTCACATATGCTGTGATTGTTGTTTCTGAATCCATAAATTTACCAAAAAGACTACTGTTTTTATCCCAAAACTGTGCCAAAATATGTTGACGACATTCTAATACTATACAGGGGAAACAAAAGACGATGTGAACAGTTACTAACGCACATAAACAAAATACACAAAAACATAACCTTCACTGCCGAATACGATCACAACAATAGCGTAAACTTCTTAAACCTCTCCATCACAAAATTTGAACACAGGCACAAAGTCAGTATATACAGAAAACCGACTACAACTGACACTAAGACACAACTCCTCCAATCACCCAATACAACACAAACTAGCTGGCTTCAGAACTGCGATACATAGACTTAACATCCCACTAGATGAAAAAGACTACAAAGTCGAACTAAACATGATAAAATATCTAGCAGAATCTAACGGATACAACAGAACAATAGTCAATAAACACCTACACAAAACAAACAACAGACAAAGACAGAAAACAACAAATTCATAACACTAACATACATCAATAACCAAACTGAAAAAATAGCCCACAAATTCAAAAAAGCAGGGTACAGAATCGCATACAAAACTACAAACAGAACAGAACACACACACAGAGCATAAAACAAATTCGATCTACCTGGTGATTACAAACTAAACTGCACAGATTGCAACAAATTCTACATAGGCCAGACAGGACGTAATTTCAAACAAAGATACATTGAACACACATAGGCACTACAGAATCCACCACCACCTCATTGAAGCAAACCACACATACAAAAACATCGACAATAACATGGACATTCTACACGTACACACAAAAGGCCGAAAACTAGACACTCTTGAACAATTGGAAATATACAAACACAAGAAAACGACATTCTAAACGAACAGACACAATTCAAATCACATGCATTATTTGAACATATCACACCCCACACACACAACATCGATCTTTCAAAAGTCGATACTGTCGCCAAGAACAAGACGGACAGTGCTCCCAGTGGCAGCCTCTGAAGAAGCTTTTTAAAAGCGAAAACTGGTTCAGGCTATAAGGTAAAACTTTTACATTTTTACCAATTAAAAACTTTGTGTTCTGAGTCGGTAGTGAATTAATTATATGTACTTTAATTTTTGTATGCATCAGTCAACACTTGTGGCATTCATCTTGCATAAAGTTTATGATAACCCAGGATTTCTGTAACAAACAATTCTGTAGACTGTAGTCAGTTGAAATCATTGGAAATTGTATAGCAAGAGCACTAATCATGAAGTGTCAGTTTTATTGAAATTTGTATTCACTTCTTCTACAAGATAGTCTATGAACAGTCCTCCCTTCATTGAGAATGTTTTCTCGGCCTTCTCTAAATGCATGACACTACTGTGTTACCTTTTCTCACACATTGCTGTGAAATAGTCAGTTTTATTATTATCATTTGTGTGATACCATTTATTGTTAACGGGGGAATTCCAAACTTATGAGGAATAGTACAATACTAATGCTATGCTTTTTACTCTTATACATACCATATTTAGACGTTGCATTGAGTGACTGATTCACAGACAAAAAAGGAACCTAGAGCAGAAAATAAACTTTGCAAACCAGAATTTTTGTGTGTGTGTTACAGATACTGGTAAGTGACCTAAGTCAATATTTTCAATATAAACCTTACATCTTTCAAGTGAAATGGGGAGTTCTTACGTCGTATTTTGCAATTTAAAAAATTACTGAATGAGAGCAGCAGATGTAAACACGTTTCAGTGCGTATGGTAGTACAAATGTATTTGCAGGTTGCATTATATCAGTGCTGAAGTTGTATTAAAAAACGTATATGTTATTTCTCCTTAAAATAAAACATATCACAACATAGACAACAATATATGTATTGTGTGTGTGTGTGTGTGTGTGTGTGTGTGTGTGTGTGTGTGTGCATTTTAAAATTGTTGCTTATGTTTGAACCTGTACTGCTTTGATTTACGCTCAGTTATTTTGCCTTACGGTGAATTAATTAATTAATCTGATCAGTGAAGAATTAAATTATTAAGGTTTTACTGAATATACAAAATAATGTAATAAGCTTTTCCACTGAAAATAATGTTTACCATCCTTTTCAGGCGTTATTTCAGTTTAAATAAAATGTGAACTTTAAAATATTTTCTGTAGCATACTGCTGTCAGGTATGTAAAATGTTTCTGTTTCAGATGAATTGGAGCTACTGTTGCCAGTATCATCCTCTCGTCTATTTATCCAATGTGTGGCAGGCACATTAGGTGGGTTTACAACAACAATTATCACAAATCCTATGGATACTATACGAGCCCGCTTACAGGTATGCATATGTACTTTTGAAAATTAACAATGAGTTAGTTTAATTTGTAATCAGTGTACTATTTGATCTCTTAATAATACAAAATAATATTGTTACACTGGCCTATCCTGAAACACCAGAGATTTTTGAATGAGATTTGCGATGAGACAATTACTGATGGTGTCAGCGATAATGAACTGCAGCAATTGTTAGGAATGCCAAGATACCAGAATAGTGCAGATGCCTTGGTATATGCTCTACAGTTTGAGGCCACCAAGTCAGTGTCTGGTTGGAGAAATCATAAAGTCCACGCACTAAAAGATAGTGATGGTACAGACAATGAAGATGAAGAACGGGAACAGTTGGCACTACAGTATAAAGGAAGAAAGGATGAAAGACCGAAGTGTTATAGGTGTGGGAGACCTGGACATCTACAAAGGGATCGTTGGTCCAGAATTAAGCAGTAGGGAAATTAGCAGTAGGTGGTACAATGGGGCATGTGCTGACTAACTGGAGGAACAAAACTGTAGACAATACGCAGTTTCTACACTTCAGAAAAACAGTTGGTGCTTGGTAATTACCAGATTTGTTAAGAAAGGCTGACCTTCAAGCCAATCTGGTGCTCTTGCAGCTTGCAAACAGCTACTGGAAGGCCTGTAAAAGGTTTGGAAAAGTGGAGGTACACCTACGCCTTGGCCAACTTGAGTTTGATCACAAAGTTGGTCCGATAAGTGGACCCTGCCCTGTAGGCATTAGGCTATTTGTATGGTAGGTGTGCGTTATTTGTGCAGTCAGTCAAACCAGAAAGTAAAGGATACCAAGTCATACTAAGCGTGGCGGTTTCTCGGTTGATGTTATCCTTGTGTTTATTAATTTCTGTTGCTTCTAGGATCAATCTGTCCTAATACCTATTATATGACCTTATTACAGATGCAGCTCAAAGTTTACCATGTGATTAGTTAAGGCTGAATGCTCAACAACTGCAGACTTTTCTATTGCAGAGTTCTTCGTATGTCTGGCATGTTCTTGGACTCTTGTGGAAATCAGGCAGCCCATCTGGCCAATGTAAACCTTTCTGCAACTGCATGAAATTTTGTAGATACCTTCAGTGTTGAACGGGATTCTGTCTTTGATTGGTTTTTAAAAATTGTGCCAGCTTCTTATGTGGTTGAAACATTGTTTTAACTGTTGAAACCACTGTATATTTCGTCAACATACTGTTAATTTTGTATGTGGTAACTTTTACGTACGGTAAGAATGTTCCGTGGTTATTATCGTCTGCTGTAGGTGTTTCTGAAGGTTTTCCAGTTTTCTTAAATGCTTTACCCCTGTAAAGAAAAGAGGAAAATGTCTTCTTGACCCAATGTTAAAGTTTGTATTTTTCTTATGAAGTCCGCTGAATCCCTAATAAACGAGGATGTCCTCCCCACAAACGGTTGCTTTACTCCTGATAGCAAAGAAAGGCTGGGATTTAACTGGAATGTGTCACAAGGGTGTTCTTCTGCCCTGTAACGATTATTATAAAGAGTGGAGCAATGAGAATGCAACAGTTTGTGTTAGTTTGTATTTGATTACTATGGCAATAATAAATAAACAGATGGTTTTATAAACTCAATTAAACTATGCCATTTCAGTATACATGGCTCATTGTTTAACAGGGCATCCCTGTTATATCCGTTCCTTTCAAGAGCATCCGTTAGGTGCTTTTCCTCCTGGAGGCAATGTTCGCCATCAGATGCCCTCTTCGCTCTGTGAAAAAGTGTGTTGAGAACGGCTTGCTTTTGTGCAGGGTGGTATGTGAAGTTGGATGAAGGTATCTATCAGTGTGGGTAGGTTTCCTGTACACTCGATGACCTAGAGATCCGTCCAGTTTCCGTGATATTAGTATCCAATAAAGATTTCTTGAAATCCAAGAAAGAAATTTCAGCATTCGCTTCCACTTCCGTGGTAAACTGAATTGAATTATGTATTAAGTTTAGATGCTGGAAAAAAGCCTGTAGTTCTTCATGACCGTGAGGCCAGATAACAATGGTAGCATCCAGATATCGGTAAAGTGTGTGGATTTTAGTCTTGCTGAATCCAATGCACGTCTTTCAAACTCCTCCAAATAAATATTGGCTATGACTGATGACAGTGGCGATCCCATAGCTGTTCCCTGTAACGGTTTGTAATATTTGCCATCCCAGTAAAAATATGTTGACTTGAGACACGCTGAAGCTAAGCGGAACAAATCAGGGGGCAATAGAGGTTCAATAACCTTTAAGGCGTCATCTACAGGAATATTAGTGGAAAGTGAGACAATGTTGAAACTGACCCAATGTTAAAGGTTGTATTTTTCTTATGAAGTCCGCTGAATCCCTAATAAATGAGGATGTCCTCCCCACAAACGGTTGTAATTCTTCTGCAATGAGTTTGGCTGTGGGGTGAGTAGCTGAACCACTCGCACTGAGTATTGGTCGTAGTGGGATTTCCTGTTTATGGGTTTTTGGCAAGCCATAGAGTAATGGTGTTCTCAGACCAAAACTAAAACTTTTTTTTTCCTCTGGAATGCTGGTTGATGATTTTATCAGATCCGCGATCGTCTTCTTTATTAGTGTAGTTGGATTTCTAATGTTTCTGTAAGTACCATCTTCTAGTAGACCAGCTATTTTATTTCTGTAATCTGTATTGTCCATGATAACGGTAGCATTACCCTTATCCGCTGGTAGAACAATTAACTGCTCGGTTTTTCTGAAACGTGAGAATATAGGTTTTACTGTAGTTTGGTACGATACCTGCCCAGACATGGATAGCAAAGAAAGGCTGGAATTTAACTGGAATGTGTTACGAGGGTTTTCTTCTGCCCTGTAACGATTATTATAAAGAGTGAGGCATTGAGAATGCAACAGTTTGTGTTAGTTTGTATTTGGTTACTATGCCAGTAATAAGTAAACAGATGGTTTTATAAACTCAATTAAACTATGCCATTTCAGTAAACATGGCTCAATGTTTACAATGAGTTAAACATCGAGTGTGCATGCTGTAGAAATTTTTTTTTTAAATAATGATTCCTATGTAACAACAAAATACTAAATATAATTAATTCACTATTGACTCGGAACACAAAGTTTTTTATGGGTAAAAACGTAAAAGTTTTACCATATAGCCTGAACCGGTTTTCGCTTTTAAAAAGCAGTAATGAATTAATTATATTTAGTTAAGTAACGGACATGTCATGGACAACGAAATCCAAGAATTTAACAAAATACTGTTCAGAAATCATTTCAAAGCTGGGAAGATTTCCATATCGCTCAACAATATTGAACTGGGTAAGAACATTTAGAATCACTGCCTCAGTATAGAAAACAATTGGAGGAAGTGTAAAAACAGTTCGCATGCCTGAAAATGTGGAAAGGGTAAGACCTGTCACGCGTAGTCTAAAAACGTCTGCTAGGAAGCATGCAGATTTCTAGTAGGTTTCTGTGGAGGATTATGCATCAATATCTCCATTTCCATCCATACGAAATTCAAGTGAGCCAAAAACTGTTTTAATGTGATTACACTAAAAGAGTTGATTTTTGTAATGAAATATTGGAATTCAAAAGTCAAGAATAAATTTTCATGAACACTTGTTTATGTTAGACGAAGCACATTTTCACCTTTCCGGGCATGTCAATAAACAAAACATGCTATTGGAGTGACAGTAACCTGTAAGAACTTCATGCTATACCTCTTCATAGCCAGCGAGTCAATGTTTGGTATGGAATTTCCTCCGTTCGTGTTTATGGACTGTATTTCTTTGAAGATGGTAATCGAAATTCGGTCACTGTGAAGTCAGACTGATATGTGCAAATGCTGAATAACTTTTTCTTCCTTTGTTAAATTATTTAAGAATTGACAATGTCCCAGTCCGGTTCCAACAGGATGGAGCTACTGCACAAAACATAATGGATGTGTTGAGGCTTGTGTTGGAAAATTGGTTGTTCTCAGGATTTGGTGCAATACCCTGACCAGCATGATCTCCGTACCTGTCTGCATGTAATTTCTTTTTGTAGGGTTATCTGAAGTTTAAGGTTTTCCAGTCATGACCACATAATTTAAATTGAAGAAATTCTGGCGGCGGATCATCGAAGAAATTCGGGCAGTTACACAAGCTCACGCAGCAGAGAGTCATGGATTGACTTGAAGAATGTAAGTGTGTCATTGGGCATCACTTAAGGGATGTTACTTTCAAACGATGAACATGACTAAGTAAAATGGCATTTTATTTTCTTTGTATCTATACTATATCTGACTTTAAAAAATTAAATGAGTTCCTGTTGTGATAGTTTTAATCATTGTGTTCCCACTGCCCCACCCTTTAGATATTAGTAATGCCCCTTACATTCCATTCTGTGTAAAGCTTGCTTCATCAGTGAACATGACAGAGGTCAAAAAATGGAGTTCAGTTCCAATTTTGTGTAGAAAAGTAACACAAAATGCCTACTGTTCTCTGTTTATAGTCGACATCTTAAAGGGCTTGTGCTGTTTGTAGATAATTTGGTTTTGTAATATCCTGAATACAGTCATGTGATCCACACCTTTGACCATAGCAGTTCTTCTTGTACTCATGTCACGATTTTCCTCAATTATGTTCAGCAATTTTTCTTTCAAATTCGGCTTTCTTCTTATAAAATGTCTACATCAATCAGAGGTTCAGGGAACAAAATACCCTGTTTCTCTTAGCCTGTTATGCAGCCTAACAAATATTATTTTCTCAATCAGCACGTTTCGTTTAGGAAAACATTCCGCATAAAATCACTGTGCTTTTGTCCAACTGGAGTTTGAAACTCCATACATGAGATGCATGTCTGGCATTTCAGCTCTAATTACCTGTTCTCAACAATTACATGATAAACAGTGAGTAAAGAAACACAATCAAATGATTTAAGAATTTTCTTTAAGAAAAAAACTGACAGTATTATATATTTAGTTACACTACATGTGTTATAACTTAACTCACTAAAGTAACCCAATTATTTACAAGTCAAAACATGCCATTATTTTCTATCAGTTCCAAGTAGTTTTGTTGTGATTTAAATTATGATGTGTAAACAGCTGTAGTTAAATTTGTTAAAAGTTATTATTTTCATTAAAAATTTGATTCTGTACTTTGATGTTATAAATTACTGTTAGCGTGTTAGTTTGAAGAAAATAATACAGACATATATTAAAATTTTTATTATACTGAGAAATCAAAATTTGGCACAAAAAACAAGTAGTCAGAATTTATGAGTAGGTTGTTGTCACCATGACTCGGTTATTTGCTGTCATATTTGAACAAACAAGGTGTCAGTGCGTTTACAATACCATGCTCACATTTTATGCAATAAAACAAAATTTGATAAAATCAAAATTTACAGAGCTATTAGTGATCAAAGAATTAAAGTCACTGCCATTTTGAAATTTGAGGTCACTAAATAATCTTGTTGATTTTCTAGAACATTAATGTACAACATGTGTACAAAATTCCATTAAGATACTTCAATTTTTTTTTAAGATGTAAATTCTTTCTTGGATTTTGTTGTCCATGATGTGTCCATTGATTAACTAAATATAACACTACCGACTCAGAACACAAAAGTTTTTTTTTTTTTTTAAATGTAAAAGTTTTACCTTATAGCCTGAACCAGTTTTCGCTTACTATAAAATTATGAGCCTCTGATGAAGCTTATAATAAGCAAAAACTGGTTTAGGCTATAAGGTAAAACTTAAATTTTTACCAATAAAAAACTTTGTGTTCCAAGTCGATAGTGTTATATTTATATTTAATAAATTATTTCCTAAAAAACAAAAATGGTGGCCAGATAGAACAGGACCTACATTCACAGAAATATTTTTTTCTAGTATTGATGCCTAGAATCCAAATACAGTAGAAACTCGGTAATTCATCGTACTCTATAATCCGTCTCCTACAGCTCAGAGGAGGTAAACAGAAATACTTTGAGCACTGTATGAAATTTTTTGAGTGTTCAGGTTTGATGTATAAAAATAATCATGCGTCCAGTTAATATATTACAAAGAAAGAACTTAAATTGGCCGCTTAGTAACTGCAGACTCTCTAAACTGATTGTTCTGAGACTAGTGTGTGATCTGGCTGCCGCAAAAAGAAGGGAACATTTATTCCACCATAAAATTATTGAACTTTTTAAAAAGTAAAACTGTAATTTTCATGAGTAATTTTTAAATACAGTATATTCTGTAATTAAGTGAAACGCTCATATACAGTGATGTTTTTTGTTTACAAAATGTAGTTGTGTGTTAACTGTGTGTAATATAAAATAAACATTTCACAATGACAGTGAAATAAAGTACGACATGACATAACGTGATTCAATAACTTCAGTAAATTCAACTTCACAAATTCCAATTCAGTAACTCATATCTGGGAAAAGTACTTATTTTTTTAACACACGTTGTTCTTTTCGGTACACTGTCTGATTTGGAGTAAACCCAGATGCTGAAAGCCTGGGACAATTGTAGAAATTGTATGTGAAAGTAAGAAATGGGCCAGTTGGTTGCGGAAGTAAGGCAAAGTTTTGTCTCAGGGAGACAAATCCTTCCTACATATGTAACACAATGTTTTATATGAATGGGAAATTAGGGTAAAAATTGTACAATTTTATGAGTAAACATGGCAAATGGAACAGGAAGCAGTTCAAATACATAACAGTGAGTAAACATGTCATTTCAAATGTGGTAGATGGTACATTTTTCTATGCATATAGGCAGTGATTCTGCAAATTGGCTGCACACCTGCATATGGTGAACCAGATGCAATCCATTTTTCTCCAATCGACACTTTGAACGAGAGGATGCCAAGTCCATCCCTGCCTGCCCACCAACACACATAAGAAGGCAGTGGCTTGTAAAATAAGTAATTATTGACAGCAGTCTCTGCCCAATCTTCATGTGTATACGAAGTAAAATTCAGTTAATTAGTACAGTCAACTGAAACAATCTGTTTTATACGTAAGTGTGAATAAACAAAAGTTATGGGCCATGTGATATGCAAAAGTTAAACTGACGGCTGAACCACATCCAACTAACAGTAGTGATAGTGGAAGTCTGGGGAACAAAAATGTAGTAAGTGATTCCTGGTATAAGTATTGATGTGCAATGTGTGCATGACAGAATGAGAGAGGGAAAGGAGAGTAACTTTGAACAAAAAAAAAGTACTGTATGTGCCTGCAACCCATGTGGAGCTGATAGTTATGCAGAGGAAGCGAGCTAAGAGCTGCTTTTTTACAGGAAAAAAGCGTACTAGCCTACGTGAAAGCCAGTGGCGTATCTAGAATTTGGCCTGGGAGGGGGAGTCTGGGGTCAGGTTGGCTTCATACAGAAGAAAATACAAGTTAAGACTAATCAGTATTAAAATGGCTGAAATCAACCCCATTAAAGTAAATGGTAATAACACAATAAAAATCCATGTTACTGAAACATTGTTAACAAGATACTTATTGACTGAATTGATTTTCCTATATTCCATATTTCAAACGTATATGCTGAAGCTGTGTAATAAACCTGTTTGTATATTAAAAAAAGAGTTACTGTTATATTAGCGTACACAGCTGGAAAAAATAATAAAATAGTATAAAAATTAAGAGATTAACAAAATGTGTCAACTTTTTTGACTGTTGGGGGGTCTGGTTCCCCCCCACAATAAATACGCCCTTGGTGAAAGCATGTGTGTACTTACTTACCATCTAATACAATGGCTGCCCTAAATCACAGAAAAAGATTACACAAGAGGTAATGTTTACAGAAAAGACAGAGTTGAGTGAAGTCGTACACTTCAACATACTTTGTTCCCCATGCACACTCGTCCGACAACCACACGGGAGGCAGGCATACGCAGTACTGATTTGCCTTGATATAATTGTAAATATATATAAAAGGAATTCAGTTGTAAAACAGTAGTTCGATTTAAATTTGTTGTTGGTTAGTTAAGAATAACCAAACATATTGTGTAATCACTTAACACATTTAATTATTAAATTTTATTCATTGTGATGACTTACCTTTTAGTCCAAGGTTCGATGCACGAACTGCGAAATACAAGTATGACCTTCAGGTTACCTTAATAACGTACTCGACTCGCATTTCATTTGAAACAAATCTCATTTAATTTCATTCTCTACTCTCTTTCAAATACACACCTTACTCATCCTTCTAACTCAATTCATATATTACTGCTACTTTCTTTTTCTTTAAAACAGATATAACATAAACATTTATTTTAACATCTTAACTTATTCTAATATATTTATGAATCTATCAAAGCGACCCAGATTGCCCATCCACTCATTCATACGAAAACCCCCTTTTATATAATTACTTTAAACTCCCTTTTATATATAATCATAATAATTTTGATTTGGATACAGTTACAGTTTACCGTGGCGTCTCCGTCGACCGCATGGCGCATTACACACACTATTCCTTTTTTGATAAAAATGTTATTGTTCCATAGATTTTGGAAGCTGCACTTAGTCACTGATTTACACTACTTTACTTTGATTTATACTTTTTTTTTTGTATTTATACATATTGTTTCGGTCGGTTGAAATTTACGGCCCGCTAGCCGGTTGTATTTATCCGGCTGCGGCCATGGTGGTTAGTCGACTGCCGAGAGCATTACCAAAAAATCTCCCACCACGTCGGGTTGCTGGACAGGAAAACCAATGCCTTCTTGTGTGAAAATGTTCGTCACTGCACAGGTAACATGGGTTGTCCAGGTGTATTGGACGTTGACGAAATTTTAAGGCCGCTAATCACGTCACTCAAATGGGTGTGGTTTGTCCGTATTTCCGTCTGCAACCTAGCACGTGGCAAACAAATTAACAATTTAGCCATGTTGGTTGATTCCTGGTTGAGGCGTCTTGGCGTCCTGTCCGCGCGTGTGCTCAAGTTGCGCGCTTGAGGGTGTATCACACACATTTGATTTCTTGGAATTGTAATGCGTCTTGCCGCGCCCGCTTGCAAAATTACAACATTGTTACTGCGTTCTTTGTTTGACTGTAACCGTTTTACGTAGGGGACTCGCTGCCGTATTTATACATTGATTAAAATATGAAAATAAAATAAAACACCCCATTTTGCCCCATTACAATACCCCCCCAATGAGAGGTCTTTTGTCGAGACAGAAGAACTCTCATTGCTACCCCTAAGAGGATCGGTGAGGATATGGCACCAACAACCCCTTTTAATACTTTACACATCATGGGTAAACTACCCAACCCTAGTTCAGCGACTATAGCTGCACCTGAACGAGATTACTGGACTTCTCTACTCGAGATCCCAACACCATAAACTCGGACCGGTACTCACCATAGTACACCTAACCTTCTATCATTCCACCCCAAAATCCAAACCCTGGCATTATACCATGCCTCCACCGATATGTTCCCCCTTACGTGCACATTGGGTCGCTTTTGGCAAGTACTGGGTGCGTACACATACTCATTTGTATATTCTGAACAAATTCAATTTTCTACTAATAAACATACAAATTTTCTACTTCAACTCACTCCTAAAATATTTCGTTTTTCAAATTTCAACTTCTTTTCGCAAATTAACTATACGTTTTCAACTCAAAACACAGCAGCTAATTAAATTCAGATCATTCAAGTTTCGTTCAAAAATTCATTTAAGTTCAAAATCAAACTGTTATATTACTATTATTTTCATCAAAATCCTAAAATCTTTTACATGAATCTATCAACTCTCAGTTTTCTTCACTACTAATAACAATCCTAAAACACAAATTGAACGTCTTATTAAATCATAAACTCGCTTATTCTAATATTTGTTTATACATACATACTAAACAATATAATTCCCTAAACACACTAGTACACTAGTAATACCTATAAACTACAATATATTCCGAATCTCAAAACCTCATTTATATGGCAGGCATAAAAAATAATTTTTTTTTTTTTCAAAAAATTGTAAATTTATCAAAATATCTCTTTTCTCAATTTTCAGAAAAACAAAAATATTTAATTCAATCAAGAAACGAAATGGCATCAATCAATTACTAGAAACTAGTCTTGTCTCTAACATCAACCATCAGCTGATCTCTCTGGGTCAAGTGAATGACCTTGACATATATACACCACACAAAGCTACACCATAAAATACATGAAACACCTTTAAATTTTTTACTTTCAAACATAATACAACACAATAAACTAGAACATTTAAAATTAACATGGTGATTATTATCTTACAATAAACAATAAAATTTACATTTAAATTGACCAAAAATTACACATTTTATAGCTTTATATTTATTTTCAAATTTTATTACAATCTGTCACTTGCTTCAATTATTTTTTCATTTTAACTATGACTTTCTTTCTTTAACATTTTCATTCTCAATTAGTTTGGGTGACTCAATTATTCATAATGATTTGATTTATTAACTTGGCATTTACATATAATCTTACCCCCCTCTGACTCTAATACTCCCTTAACAGCTTTAACTAGTATGACACTCATCTGTCAAAACATCTACCCACCATTCTCTACCTCTAACTTACTACTCTAACTCATTTCGAATCATTCTACCCTTATAACAAAATACTCTCTACCCCTTTGTACTCAGGATGTGTGTTCCCTTCCCAATGCTCATTCCCTTATTTGGTTGCTGGACCCTCCCTAGGTAACCCTTTCCGGCGCATATCGGTTCCCCTCCCGCCACAACGCTTTTCGTTGAGACTCCTTATCACACCACCCCCTTACAAAATTCCCCATCAACTAATTACTCTCCCATTACCTCACTTTCATCTACAAAATATCTCCATTCATTTATTAACTCAATATATCACTCATTACTCTACATGTTTTCCCCATAGCTACTGTGTCACTATCAATACTCAAATTCTATCTTACTTTTATTCACAAGAATATTATTCTCTCTAACACCCCTTTAAACTTAACTTGGACTGATTTAAATGTCCTATTGGAATAATAATCATCCAAATTCTAACATTTACCATATTTCCCATTACATTAAACATTGAAAATTCAACACTATCTCAATTCATCTCCATCATTTACTTAAAATCCCCCCTTATACCCCTGGCTTGTAACTGCCAACTCCTGTTCCACACACACTATTGTTTCCTGCTGGTGGACTGTGGCATCCATTTGCATTCCCAAGAACTGAAGTTTACATATATAAGGTATAGACGCTGCCTATACCGTTCTTGGTTCAGTGTTGTATAAAAATTCGGTATTACTGATGTCCGAGGACACCAGTAATCCTACTACAATGATTCACACACCCTTAGTACGGAACTATCGACACCTTCGACGATAGCCGCTGTTCCATAGTTATGTAGTTTCCCCGAGTTACCCCCCAGTTCAATTTCAAAATTCACCAATTTTGTATCTACTTACATAATTCCACGGTCAGGATTTGGTGAAGCCGTGACCGCCTGAAATGTGGGGAAACTACCAAAAGACATATAAGGCTCACACTGACACCGTTACTACAATTCACGGAAGGTCAACTCTTATATGTTTGGGTATATTTTACTTAATTTTTTATATTAACATAATACATACAATACACTCATAATTAACATTGCGATTATTCCATTAAAACAAACAATTCACATTTAAGGTTGATCAGAAATTACACACCTTACATCCTTACATTTGCATATAAAATTATAAACATTATATTTTAATTTCAATTGAACTTCTATTAATTGATTATCAATTATTTATCATTTACTATACCATTAACTTTCCCAAGATTTTTTCTTTGTTATCAACCTTCCTTTTACATAACATGTCATTTAAAATTTGCTATTTAGACATTGAACATTTTATTTTATTTAAATTGCATTATAAAATTCATACTTACATTACATCACTCACATACTATCATAGACACACAAATATAAACACCAAACACCAATAACTCCATGTACCTTCTGAAACATTTTAACAACCATGTTATTCCACAAACTAAACACAATTTAACATTTATTTATTTATTATTATCAAATTTAAATCTCATAAAATAATTTAAATTCATCATCAAAATTCAATTATATAGCATTTTAAATCAATCAAAAATATTTAACATCTCAAATTATTTTAATTCCATCAAGTATTGAAAACATAAGTTATTTTAATTACCTTCTCCAAAACAATCACAATTCATTTATTATCATCTCCAAAATTATTCTCATTATTTATTTAGTCTGTCAAAATATTATTATTATTATTAAAACAATTTTTACTACATACATATTGCTTACATACCATACATTTTACAACATAGACACAATTAATTTCACTATAAATTTATTTACAATCTTTTCTCATTATTTTTCAGTTTACCACACCTCATTTCCTAAATTAGCAAGGTCAGAACCATAAACTAAAATATTTAGAATGTCCATTTATTGAGTTTGTAATTACCCTCCATCATCGTATAAATATCTAACATATTTAAAACAAATCATTTTTATCGACCTTCAGTTTATTATCTTTATTATTATAATAACTATCTGTGTTCTCAAATGTTTCCATTATCCAGTAACAATGTTTTATAGGCTTACCCCACATTATTATTATCTCATACAACCCGTCTACATTTGGAATTCTGGTCTTGTCACCGTCAGTGTTTTTGTTTAACCTTCTATCATCATACTCTTCCACTACATTCATCACAACATCAGGTAAGTTATTATCAAAATATTCATCTATCTCTATTTCACAATGTAAGCATTTCCTATTATTTATTTTCTCCACTTTTAACCTCTCTATCAACTCTTTATAACTTCTCTTTAATTGAAATAATTCTACCTCACCATCAACACACAAATCTCTCTCTAAAAATCTCTCACCACAACGCCATATCACATTTTCTCTAGCATCCCATTCAGAGGGTATTACTACATTAAAACATTTCCTGATTCCTCCAGGAACAATACAAAAATTCAAAAAACAATTACTGGTAGACCACTTATCTACCCAGTATCTTCGTGAAGACTTTTCTTCACCCCCCACAACACCACGTGAAAATTTTACCCTCCGTAACCCTTCTACTTGTACACTCTCTTCATACTCTCCCTCTAACTGATCAACATTTGTTTCTACCCCTTTGCAACCCATTACTCTCTCACTCTCAGAATTGTAATTAACCTCATTATCATCACTCTCTGATACCACATTTTCAATTACATTACCACTTTCAACATCATTGTTATCACTTGTGAACTCTTTATTATAACTGTTGTTATTACTCACCTTGTTAATTATTCCTTCACTACTTTTTGTTATATTACTACCGCTGTTACTTACCGTTGTGTTAAATATCTGATTTAACTTACTTTTAATTTGTTCCCCTACTGACTCTACCACTTTCTCAATATCTCGTTTTAATTCGTTACACTTACTCTCACACTTATTTTTTACCTCATTAATATCAATTTTAAGTTCATCAAATTTAGCATCAAAACTACTTTTTTGTTCATCAAACTTTACACTCTGTTTTTCTATCATTGCTTGTATCATTTTAAACATTTCATAGCTATCGTCAGATTTTTTACCTTGGACCGGTATCGACTGACTTTCTGTTTTATTGTCAGTGAAGCTGACTTCATCAAAATTGTTAAAATTAGTTATTTCATTTACATCTTTTTCATCATTTCCTGCCATTTTTAAGTTGTAAATTTACTGATTTTTATTTAACTAATTCTTAATTTACATATACAACATCTTATACTTAATGTAACCTTGATTTATTGTTTTATGTACTTTACGTAATTTTTACGTACTGTTACTTAACCTTTAAACCATACTTGTATTCGCTTGTAGGTGCCGATTTATAACTATTTTACAAATTGAGTCTCTGTTCGCAGCGCCAATTGTGTAATCACTTATTAACACATTTAATTATTAAATTTTATTCATTGTGATGACTTGCCTTTTAGTCCAAGGTTCGATGCACGAACTGCGAAATACAAGTATGACCTTCAGGTTACCTTAATAACGTACTCGACTCGCATTTCATTTGAAACAAATCTCATTTAATTTCATTCTCTACTCTCTTTCAAATACACACCTTACTCTTCCTTCTAACTCAATTCACATATTACTGCTACTTTCTTTTTCTTTAAAACAGATATTGTCGTGTTTCCTACGATTTAATTAATTACAAAATGATCTTAAACTCCCACTTACCTTCTATTTGTCACTCTTTGGCCAGATCGTCTAGTGGTGTAACCCTATTTCATAAAGCGAATTTACAAGCACAGAAAATGAAATTAGGTACTTGAAATTATTATTCTAACACACATATATCAAGTGAAATAAAGTATTAATTTATTGTTTTAGGTTGTGACATTCTCTGTTCTCCTTTCTTTCTAATCAACTACAATTATGACTTTTCACTCGATTCTCCGACATTTAAATTAACTGTATTCAATATTGAGGTGAAACCCCTTTTTACCAACAACAAATTTTAACATATTTTATTTCTTATATCTAGATTATAATACTAACGAATTAATTAAAGACAACCCAGCGTTTTGCTCACACACACACTCATTCTGTTACACCCCATTTATGTTAATGAGCTCAAAAAAAAAATGTTATAATCGATTAAAATGGATTTACGTGTGGGCTACTTCCTTAATGTGTATCCGGACGCCAAAGGTTGTAGTTCTGTCATTTTGATGATTTATTCTTTCGTCCACAAAAGTTTTCGTAATTAAAATTTAGACTTGTTCTCACTTTACACTTTCACTGTATTCGGTCCGGAAAAAAAATCAACGTTTCGAATTATTACTTCATTGCATTAGCACTGCTTCTACCTTTCTTTGTATCACTCTCTAGTCCATATTGTGGAAGTTTTAATAAGTTTTGGCCTGCAGGCCTTTTACTGAGAACCGCGCGGTTCACTTGCTGGGATGCAACAGACGTTGTTTTGCGCACACTGTGCGAAGGTATTTCTGAAACGTGCCATTAGCGTGAGAAACTTGGCCGACTGTGTGCGCGGTTGATAGCGCGGGCGCACCCTCCTTGCAATCTACGCATACCAATGCCAATTCACACCCGTCTCGACGCTACAGTCTATTCACCACACGTATTTGGTTGCAAATAATATTGAAAAGATTTAATTTCCAAAGCCCTATAGGTCTGTACCATTACAATACCCCCCCCCAATGAGAGATCCTCTGCCGAAACAGAAGAACTCTCATTGCTAAACCCCTAAGAGGATCGGTGAGGATATGGCGCCAACAAACCCCCTTTAACACTTTACGCATTATGGGTAAACTACCCCCCTAGCTAGGCGACCATGGCTGCACCTGAACGAGATTACTGGACTTCTCTATTCGAGATCCCAACACCATAAAATCGGACCGATACTCACCATAATACACCCAACCTTCCAACATTCCGCCCATAAAATCAAAACCTTGGCCTTATACCATACCAGATCCTCAACCGATATGTCCCCCCTTACATGCATACTGGGTTGCCTTTAGCAAAATACTGGGTGCATACACATTTCATTATCGATTACATATTACATCCATTTACATTAAAATAAACTTCACAAGCATTCTATAATTGCTTCTACACGAAGTAATTCTCCCTTTCCAAACAACAAAATTTTTTCTGATATTATTTCAAATTAAATTCAATTAATTAAATTTTATTCCACTAGTAAAAACAATCTCGGTCCATGATTAAAACCCACTTCCACGTTACTACTACTACTCTCCAGCACTACAGCCCATGGTGAGCCTTGGCCTCCGCTACGACCCGTCTCCACTCATCTCTGTCTACTGCCTTCAGTCTCCAGTTCCTAATGCCCATCTTTCTTAGATCTTCTTCCACATCCTGCTGCCCCCACTTCCACGTTAGTCTACTTTATTTCTTTCCATTCCTTAATTTCATTGCCAATTTTAAATTTTTCCAAAATTGTCCAAAATCTTTCAAATACATTTACTTTATTCTTGTTATATTACTCACACGTATAATAAACAAATAAACAATATAATATAATAAACCATACAATAATAAACAAATTTATTATAATAAACTCTTACTAAACAACCTATTTCTACCATAAATGCAATAATAGCTACACTTGATTACAAAGATAACATAAGATATACATCATGAATCAGCTGACCTCTCTTCCACTGACAGTGAACCTCAAAATTTAACATAAATTTAACATAAACTTCTTTACTGCAACGATTTTTTTTTCCAAGAAAATCTAATTTCCAAAAAGGATTATCTTGTTATTAAAATTTATTATTCCATTCTTTACTTATATAAAAAAAACTACAAATCAATTATGAGGCATATATTACATATCTAACCCCAATCATCAGCTGATCCCTCTGGGTCAGGTGAATGACCTTAACCTAGATACACTTCAAAATTATACAATATAAAATATATGACATATGTTTATAATACTTACACTCTAACATAGTAAAATAATAACATAATAAATTCCTTCTCCCCTAGAAATAATCTTTTTCAAAAACCAGTAAAGTCATCTATAAAATATCATAGAGAGCAAAACATGATAAAAGTTGTTAATATCTTTTAATTAATGATTAAAGCAAAACATATTTCAGTCAACTACTTTCGTACAAATCATATACTGTAATAATCTGCCCTTGGACATAATAATCTCTTGATTCAACATAAAATTGTTTGATCCGCCTATCAGCTCATTCAGTTTACGTCAGTTTAAGGTTTCAATTCGTTACTCCCCTGAGTAACCTCCCTACCACACACACTATTGTACCCCCCACTGAACTGTGGCGTTCAGCTGCTTCCACAAGGACGGCATTGGTGGAGGAATTTTAGCATCTCCTTGTCCTTGCTTCAGCCTTACATTTTTCAAAATGCCAGATATTATAATACCTGAATTACATATTTATAACCTTAATGCGGGTCTATCACCTTTTTTACTGTTCCCACGCGAACAGAGTGATAGCCGCTGTTCCATAGTTTGGTGAGTCCCCTGAGTTACTCCCCTTTAAATTTCTAAATTCACCTTTACAACGATAACAGCTATGGCCAGTTAAGGCAGAACGTGACGCAATGAGCCCCGACCATAGCAGTCAAAGCTAAACCAATTCCACGGTCAGGGTTCGGTGAGGCCGTGACCGCCCGAAAAGTTGGGGAATCACAAGTAAAAGATATCTTAGTTTATGATATAGCTACATTTAAAATTTACAATTTACATTGCATGAAATTTCTAGTCTTGGTTGTGCGTTTTAACATCATACATTTCGTTCTTAACTTTGACCTTCATTAACATAATATAGTGAGTACAACAAAATATTTACTTAGTCACTCAAATTAATCTATTCCTACTTACATAGGCTATCATCAACTAACGATTGAATCTTTAATTACATTTAATAAAATAGGTTTATTAAATATGTTTAGCTTTACATTTAGACGAAAAGCTTTGTCTAAATAATAAAAACAATTATAGCAGTTTAGCAATTCTATAAAAGAAAAGTAAGGATGGCTGCTAATTTAAACAATACGAAGAATTTAATAAAATAATTGACCGTTTAATAAAAAGGATTCACTCTCTCACTCCATTAAAATAACATTTAATCTGCATCTGAATTAAATTTCAAACATTTCAATTTTAGGTTTAGTTTCAAACTCCATAAACCTTTCATCCCGTTACATTTTATTATTACAAGTCAATTATGAACTTCTATTAATTAATTCCCCATTATTTATCATTTACTATATCATTAACTTTTCCAAAATTTTTCTTTGTTATCAACCTTCCTTTTACATAACATTTCATTTCAAATTCGCTATTTAGACATTGAACATTTTACTTTCTTTAAATTGCATTATAAAATTCATACAGTATCTCACTCAACACATCTGCTTCCTATTACTGACATAAAATAATAAACAATTCATCACCAATATCACGTACACACTCCATGTACCTTCTGCAACATTATAACATTCATATAATTAATATAACTAAATACATTTTATATCTACTTATTTATTATCAAATTCCAATCTCCTAAAATCATTTAAATTCATTAGCAAAATTCTCTTTATACCACATTTTAAATCAATCAAAATATTTAAACATCTCAAATTATTTTCATTCCATCAATTATTAAAAACACAATATATTTTAATTACCTTCTTTCAAAACAATTACAAGTCATTTAGCATCAACTCTCATTATTTATTTAGTCTATTAAAATATTATTATTATTATTACATTACTTCCTACTACATACCCATTGTCTACATTAAATATATTTTACAATACAAACATAATTAATTTCACTATAAATTTATTTACAAATTCTTGTCATTATCTTTCTGTTTACCACACTTCATTTTCTAAGTTAGCAAGGTCATCACCATAAATTAAAATATTTAAAATGTTCATTTATTGAGTTTATATTCAGCCTCCATCATCATGTATGAGTCTTACTTTTATATAATAATTATCGTCCTTACTCACACTCAATTCATTATTATTATTTATATAATAGTTCTCTAATATTTCAAATTGTTCCGTAAAACCCACATAATAATTTACTGGATTATCCCACATTATCAAATCATAAAACCTGTCTACATCATTGATTTTGGTCTTGTCACCGTCTGTATTATTACGTATCACCCTTGAGTATTTTAATCTCTCAATTTCAAAATCATTTACTACTAATACTCTGCATCTAAGCACAGGTAAGCATTCAATATAATTATCAACGTTATTATTATTTATTTCTGCACTATCTTCATAACAAGGTAAGTCTACAATATTACTAACTCTCTCTCTCTTTATTTTCTCTAGTAGTGCTTCATAACTTCTAACAACATCAAATAATATTATCTCTCTTTCTCTAAATGTGAACAATTCTACCACTCTCTCACAAAACCACTCATCCTGACACCATCTCACTTTGTTTCTATCACTCCACACAAAAGGCAACATAACATTATCATAACCCATCCTGATTCTTTCAGGGAACTCATGATACATAAAAGGGGACCTACTTCGAGACACCTTGTCTCTCACATAATTACTGGAGGAAACTCTGTCCTCATAACTCATTATTGGAGTTTTTTCTCCATTTAAATCACGGGAAAAATTTGCCCTTTGTAAACCCAACCTCTCTTTAACCACTATCTTATTACTACTCTCTAATTCCACTAAAACTGCATCTCCACTATTATCATTCACTTTACTTTCTAACACATTTTTAATTACCTCGTTGTTATCACTTGTTATCTTATTATTATAATTATCGGTACTCACCTTGTTCTCAGTTACTTCATTAATTACATTCCCACTACACTTACCGGTATTTCTTGTAACATTATCATCATCTTTTATTCGTTTTATAGCTGTCTGGAAACGTTCATCAATACGTTTACAGAGTACATTACTCAGATCATCAAATTTTACACTTATACTATGCTCAAACTTAATATTTTGTTCTTTAAAATTGATATCATTTTTAATATTCTGTTGTTCACATTTTATTTTCTGTTCTTTAATGTCATTACTTAAAATCTCAAATTTTTCGTCATTTGCATCAAAACGATAATTAAAGTCATTACTTTGTTTATTGAAATTACTATTTACTTTACTGAAATTGGCTTTCATAAAATCAAATATGTCATCTAATGACAATTCTTTTTCTTTTATATTTGTTTTTACCACTACAGGAGTAGATTGTGCTTCTGCATTATTCATTAAAATTGATTCGGTTAAGTCAGCGTTAGTTACTGCTTGAACGCTCAAGTCAGCTGTTGGCATTGACTGTCTTAATTCGCCCACACTTGGTGACGGGTCCATTGACCCAAGGCCACTCTCACTCATACCTGAGTCTATCAAATTATTTTCTTTTTCGTTGTCAGACATTTTATACTGTTCTATTAAATACTTATTAAATTTTACTTGTACTCTAACATGCACAATTTCTCAACACCTCGTAATTTTATTTTGCGTATGTTACGTAAATTTTACGTAAGTTATTTTCGGCTTCCGCCAACCCTATTCCATTCTCTGTGCTTTAAAATAGGCCAATTTGGAATAAATACATTATTTATTCCAAATCCTGGTCACGCGGTACCATTTGTCGTGTTTCCTACGATTTAATTAATTACAAAATGATCTTAAACTCCCACTTACCTTCTATTTGTCACTCTCTGGCCAGATCGTCTAGTGGTGTAACCCTATTTCATAAAGCGAATTTACAAGCACAGAAAATGAAATTAGGTACTTGAAATTATTATTCTAACACATATATATCAAGTGAAATAAAGTATTAATTTATTGTTTTAGGTTGTGACATTCTCTGTTCTCCTTTCTTTCTAATCAACTACAATTATGACTTTTCACTCGATTCTCCAACATTTAAATTAACTGTATTCAATATTGAGGTGAAGCCCCTTTTTACCAACAACAAATTTTAACATATTTTATTTCTTATATCTAGATTATAATACTAACGAATTAATTAAAGACAACCCAGCGTTTTGCTCACACACACACTCATTCCGTTACACCCCATTTATTTTAATGAGCTCAAAAAAAAAATGTTATAATCGATTAAAATGGATTTACGTGTGGCTACTTCCTTAATGTGTATCCGGACGCCAAAGGTTGTAGTTCTGTCATTTTGATGATTTATTGTTTCGTCCAAAAAAGTTTTCGTAATTAAAATTTAGACTCGTTCTCACTTTACACTTTCACTCTGTATTCGGTCGGGAAAAAAAAATCAACGTTTCGAATTATTACTTCATTGCATTAGCACTGCTTCTACCTTTCTTTGTATCACTCTCTAGTCCATATTGTGGAAGTTTTAATAAGTTTTGGCCTGCAGGCCTTTTACTGAGAACCGCGCGGTTTACTTGCTGGGATGCAACAGACGTTGTTTACTGCGCACACTGCGCGAAGGTATTTCTGAAACGTGCCATTAGCGTGAGAAACTTGGCCGACTGTGTGCGCGGTTGATAGCGCGGGCGCGCCCTCCTTGCAATCTACGCACACCAATGCCAATTCACACCCATCTCGACGCTACAGTCTATTCACCACACGTATTTGGTTGCAAATAATATTGAAAAGATATTTAATTTCCAAAGCCCTATAGGTCTGTACCGTTACAATATAACATAAACATTTATTTTAACATCTTAACTTATTCTAATATATTTATGAATCTATCAAAGCGACCCAGATTGCCCATCCACTCATTCATACGAAAACCCCCTTTTATATAATTACTTTAAACTCCCTTTTATATATAATCATAATAATTTTGATTTGGATACAGTTACAGTTTACCGTGGCGTCTCCATCGACCGCATGGCGCGTCACACACACTATTCCTTTTTTGATAAAAATGTTATTGTTCCATAGATTTTGGAAGCTGCACTTAGTCACTGATTTACACTACTTTACTTTGATTTATACTTTTTTTTTTATTTATACATACTGTTTCGGTCGGTTGAAATTTACGGCCCGCTAGCCGGTTGTATTTATCCGGCTGCGGCCATGGTGGTTAGTCGACTGCCGAGAGCGTTACCAAAAAATCTCCCACCACGTCGTGTTGCTGGACAGGAAAACCAATGCCTTCTTGAGTGAAAATGTTCGTCACTGCACAGGTAACATGGGTTGTCGAGGTGTATTGGACGTTAACGCAATTTTAAGGCCACTAGTCACGTCACTCAAATGGGTGCGGTTTGTCCGTATTTCTGTCTGCAGCCTAGCACGTGGCAAACAAATTAACAATTTAGCCATGTTGGTTGAGGCGTCTTGGCGTCCTGTCCGCGCGCGTGCTCAAGTTGCGCGCTTGAGGGTGTATCACACACATTTGATTTCTTGGAATTGTAATGCGTCTTGCCGCGCCCGCTTGCAAAATTACAACGTTGTTACTGCGTTCTTTGTTTGACTGTAACCGTTTTATGTAGGGGACTCGCTTCCGTATTTATACATTGATTAAAATATGAAAATAAAATAAAACACCCTATTTTGCCCCATTACAATATAATGTGGTTGCGCTATCAAGCATAACCTTTGTTATGTTAATGCATATAACATTTTAAATTACATTTTTCAACATTATACAATTGTATGAAGTAATTCAGATTGGTATTTAATTGAGAATTCATTATTATTGAAATTGAACCATGAAAATAAAAATCATAAAATGAATAAGAATATATGATTAGCTTAACATGTTTTAATATAAAAGACAGTCACAAATCACAATGCCAAGAATTGCTTTTTATTTTATTTTATTTTTTATAATTTTGGCTTTTTTCTGTACTACTTATTATTTTATGTTACAATTAAAATTGTTAATCATAACTATGTTGCAACAGTGATGTATGGTAGCTCAAGTATGCTAACAATTTTCAACTCTACACTTTTTCCGTGATTTCTAGTAGGTCCCTCAACACTTTTTTATGCAGCCTACGACCTTATCTTGGGTAACCAATTTAATTATTACTCTGTTTACTGAAGAAAGTAAACAAATAAACTATTATTTTAACTACGAATGATTTTGTAGCGAAACCTATACAAAATCGTTTCACTGATTCATTAATAGATTTCACATTATTTTGTTGTTTTGGAATGTGTACTTAAACTCCAATATAGTAGTTCTATTTTCTTGTCATCATATTTCAAGATCCAGTCTACTTCCTTCCATCCCTCGGCTAGTCAAAACAGACGTGGTTCTCCTATGTTTTGTCCTTAATTTGTAAGCAGTCACATCTGTTATCCAAAGTTACGTTCAAGTGTTTTTCAGCTTGATGTGCACGTCCCTACTTTAGTGCCTGCAGCAGATCAACCTGTTTTCACATTGAGGACTTGATGTAAATGTAAAATGGTTAATATCTTGTATATGTCTTCATTATTTTACTGACATAATAAAGATTGTATCGACAAAGATACGCATTAAGTAACATATATTTAATCTGCAAATTATTTATATAAAATTAAATACAGCCTTTTTATTATTTCTACTTGTCGAAAATTGATTGCATATGATGAGGCCAGCCCAGGCCTAAGTTTAAGCACAGCCCTCAGGTACTTTTTAAGTTGGAAATCACTGATACTGATTGAATGTGTGAATTAAAAAAAAAAAAACAGATGTTTACAATAAAAACATGTGTTACAGTCTATATGAGTTATTTCAAACATCACCTTACTTTAATCTAATCTATGTTCAGTAGATTTGCCTAACAGGCCTGGGGGGATTTCTTTTGAGGGAGACTGTTGTCATAGACCGGACGAGACCTTTCAGTGTTTACACCATTTTGAAGTCCTAAACCACGACCATAACCAGGTCATGGTTTAGGACTTGAAAATGGTGGAAACACTGAAAGGTCTCATCCAGAACATGACAAGTAGTAGTTTAGCAAGTAAACATGACAAAGTTTTAATTACAGAGACTGCTAATTCAAATAAAAAAGATGAAAAATATTGTCATAGAGTTTGTATGTTGTTTAACAGGGATAATGAATCGGTTTCCACATTCCAGCTGTAAAAATGTGGATTTTTATGGGGTTTTGGGGATTGTACAGTGGGTTCTGTGCCTTGTTTTTAAACCTAACCTTGCATTTACGTGCACTAAACTTATGAGTTTCATTTTTATAAGCTATATTTTTTAATATTTTCACTATAACTTTATTTTTTAAAATAGATTCTTTATATTTAAATGGTAGACAATAACATTTTACTTTTCCAGATTTGCTTTAGTAGTATACTTTAGCCTATGTTGCTGTGCAAGGTCAGTACCATTTCATCTTGTGCGTTATCTTAAGTGACAGTATTGATTGATATTGGTTGAGTGTAATGTGTATGAAAATGTTAGTAACTTTTTATTAACTTATACATAAAAAAATAGATGCTCATGTTTCACTGACTATATACAAATGCATATCACACAGTCTTTTGTCACATCATAGGCTTTACAAAGTATTTGTTATACTCTTAATCATAAGTACCAAAATTTATTCATAACGTTTTAATTAATTTTTTTAATTAATTAATTAATTAATTAATAAGCTATTCCAATCTGACGATGAGATGTGAAGCTTGAAAGCGCTAATCGGGATAATTTTTATATAGTGGTGTGCAACAGTGATCATTCTGCTTGTAATTAATTTTTTGTACTTTATTTGTGCAGTAATTTAAATATTTTACATTTACAGGTGCAAAGAACTGATACAATGCTAAAGACATTCCAGTTGTTATGGAAAGAGGACGGGATATTAATGTTTTCAAAAGGTCTATCTGCACGACTTGTGCAATCAGTTTGTTTTAGTTTTTCAATTATTTTAGGATATGAAACGATTAAACGATTCAGTATAAAAGAAGAATACAAAGATCTAGTGAGATGGTGACACAGCTGTTATTTTACGTATAATTTTTTTTTCCTCTACAACCAATTTGTGTATGAGAGAGAGGTCTGTTTACCAATATTTATTTTATGTTATGAATATATATGCTTTTAATGATTACTTCATTTTATTTATTTTTCAAAAAAGGAATTGTTAAATCTTGTTGGTATGTTAAAAATGTGGTAACAGTAGATATTAATGGCATGTACTGTATGCAAAGTATATATAAATTTTTACCTTTAAGGAAATAAATGGGTAATAAGTGGGTAAAATAAAGATAGCCTGTAAATAGATAGTAAACAGCTGTTATATACAGATACACTAAATGTTACCTGTTGTAGCTACTACTTTGTTAGTATCAAAACTGTTTTGTTGAAGTAATGATATTCATTACTTTTTGGAATAATATTAACTATAAGATAGTTTGTGTGCTATGTATATGACTTTTTATCAGCACAATAATGATGTTATGTAGTTTACTAAGTTTCTAGTTCATTGTTAAGAAGTTACCAGAATAGTATAGGACCTCGTTCTGTTTTGTTAATGATACACATCAAGTACCTAGAATTTACTTGTTACTTAGCACAGTCTGAATATTACTACACTTAATGTATTTTACAGACTCTTCATTTTTATATGCTGTAAATTAATTATAATTTAGTTTTGTATAAAATCAAGAATTCCATATAGTTAAGGTAATTCAGTACTATTAGTTGTATAATTATTAAGCCCTCTTTTATGTTTATCTTTTCATTTTATTTAACACCATAACATCATTAATTTTAACTATATGTCACAATATTAGGAACTAGGGACTAGTTTGGAGACAATAGGTTTGTAAAGCAGTACGGAAATTATTCAGATTTTCAAAAATCATGATGTACATAAAAGTGATAAATAAGTAAATGTAATTTGTTATACAATTCAAGTGCAAGACCTAATGAAATAATTGTATAATAAAGAAATAATTTCCAAGTTACAAATCATCATTTGTTAGCAGCATATATGAAATTGTATGGTGATAATGAACTAAACAAAAATATAAAGGCCCAAGTGCTTTCACTAGTTTAAGACACAGAATATGCAATAAGACAAAAATGCCATACATTTATGTGCTCTTTTACCATTGTTTATGTTCTTGTAAAAATAATTTGGTCATGTATTATTTTGTTTAAAAAAACTGATATTAAATATGATGGACACTATTTTGAAGTTCATTCATAATGACTTCATTGTTATAAGAGTAATCTGATGAATATTTTGTATTAACCAATGACCTACACAAAACTATAGGAAATATTTGTAACTTGCAAAAGCCATCTTGTAAGGCAAGGTACTTTTGTTTGTAGGAAACACTATTCTTATGCTAAATTTAATTGGCACACAAGATCAAGCACAGCTTCTCCCACTTCCCTACATCACTTACCCTGCCTGGCTGCTAACTTACACACTTCAGATTCAAAAACTGTACATATTGTTTTTCTCGTGTCAAGCTATTTCTTCTTCTTCTATGGTGTCACAGTTCGGAGTCGAACCTTAGCCTCCATTTTTCCCTGTCCTTGGTGATTGATGTCCATTGTTTTATTTTAAGCAGAGTATCAGCATCCCCCACCACTGCGTCAATCCAGTGATGCTTGGGTCTTCCGGCAGGCCTTCTATCCTCAATTTGACTAAACAGTACCTTTCTAGGTATTGGGTTGCCTTCCATCCTAATGATGTGTCTTGCCCATTGCAATCTATGCAGTCAGATGGTGGTGACCAGATCGTTGACTTGGATTGGTCCATATAATCTCCTCAAAATTCTCCTTTCAAAGGTATTGACTTGTTAGGGGCTCATTTGTTCAGAGTCCAAGTCTCACTGCCATATGTTGTCACCGGTCTAGTCATAACTTTATATAATGTGACCTTGGACTGACGGTGGATATTCCTTGTTTTTAATATAGTTGTGAATTAAGCATATGCTCTATTTGTGGCCTGTATCCTTTCCCTTATTTCTTCATTAGTTTAATTAAGAAAGTTGTGTTAGTGGTTATAATCACAAACAGAATTATCACGGTTGCACACCACTATAGAAAAATTATTCGGATTAGTGCTTTCAAGCTTCTCAGCTCATCGTCAGATTGGAAGTGGTTATTTCCGATCTGAAGATGAGCTGAGAAGCTTGAAAGCGCTAATCGGAATAATTTTTCTATAGTGGTGTGCAACAGTGATAATTCTGTTTATTTCTTCATTATCTTCTTCAATCCAACATCCCAGATATTTAAACCGATTAACTATTTCCAGGTTTAGTGGTTCGATTTCAAACTGTTCAGGTTTCCTGGTTTTCCTTCGAGTAGTGATCATATCATTTGTTTATCTGTATTCACCTGTAATTCTATCCCTTCTGTTTCTCGTTTGAGTTCCTGGAAGGTCTCTTTTGGTGTTTCTTGGAATCTTCCCATAATATTAATATCATCTGCATATCCTACGATCTGGACCATTTTATTCTCTAATGTTGCATTCCTATCAATTGATAATTTTCTGATCACATATTTGGGTGCTAGGTCGAACAGGGTTGGTGCCAGCCCATCGCCTTGTTTCAGCCTTCTCGTGACATTAAAATATCTATCATACCCGTTTGCAGTTTGACTTTTGGCTGTCGTCTGTATCATTGTCACTATCAAGATATTTACAAGTCTAATTTAGATATTATGCATCCAAAAGTGTAGTTTTGTGTTATATATTGCAACGATACAAATTAAAACTGCATTCATCCAGATGAAGTCTTCTCTAAGTGTTAAGTAGCACTTATATACACCCGCATGTGCTAGACTCTCATGACATGCCCAAGTCAGGTCCTCAACGATGGTATCTGGAACCATGATTTTCCATTGCCCATCAATAACCTTACATAATATATTATTAACAATTTGGTATTTTGGCTTTTCCCTATCTTTAATATCTTGACAAATTTTTTTTAACTTTTCATCGCGTTGTTGTTCCTATGATAGGCCGCAAGGTGTAATGGTGTTAACTTCGGCATATCGTTACCATGAAGGCAAACAAAATGGACAGAATCCAGCAAGATTTTCAGCCCCGTCTGATTACCTCCGGCTACAGCATAATGGAAAGCAGTATAACCTTGTTTGTCCTTGAGCATTGTACATGCTTGTGTTCTACCAAATATTTCACACACTGGTCTTCCTTATCATATGCAGCAGCCAAATGCAGCGGGGTACAGCCGTCAATATCTTGTTTATTAATTGAAGAACCGATTCCAGCAAGTGTGTACAAGCACTGATACTGCCCTTTTGAAGTGGCTAAATGTAGTGGTGTTCGTAGTAAGTTGTCTTTGATCTGAAAGTTAGCACCATTGCTTACAGATACAAACATTCCACACTCCCTTTAAAGGATCCCAAATGGAGTGGAGTTTTGCCTGAATTGTCCTGACAATCCAAATCTACACCACTCTGCAAAAACTTGCGGCAGCACTCTACATAACCCCCAAGGCAACACATATGTAATGGTGTTCTACCCTGAAATCCTTGCTTACTAGGATCGGCACCATGGTTTAGTAGCGTACCGCTCTACAACTCGTGGCCATACAGGGCAGCAATATGTAATGCTGTATACCCGTTCTTGTCCACAAAGGCACCATAGTCAATTAACATTTTGGATCGTGTGAAATGTCCCTGTATGGCTGTCATATGTAAAGGTGTTCGATCGTCATCACTCTGCACGTTAAAGTCAGCACCTTCTTGCAACAGTGCTTCAAGACAATCCTTTCCATGGGTTGATGCAGCTGCCAAATGCAATGGAGTCTGGTCATGGACATTAGGAGCATTAATAGGCGCATTACAGTAAGTGAGAACATTACACATTTTTACATGACCATTGAGGCAGGCAATGTGCAACAGTGTATTTCCAAAACAATTTCTCGCCTCCACGTCAGCACCAACCTCTAGCAATGTTTCAGCTATTAGGACATTGCCACTCGCAGCTGCTGTATGTGATGGTGAACACAACCCCCTATCCTTCACATTGACATCTTCCTCATGATTGAGCAGCAAACAGACAAGATCCTCATGGCCTTGGTAAGCAGCATAATGAAGAGGCCTCCTGTCTCTTTTGTCACACGCATTCACAACACAGCCTTGCTGGATAAGCAACTCTGCCATCTTATGATGTCCATTATAAGCAGTGTGATGAAGAGACGTGCGGCCACCTCTGTCAGTAATACTGATATTGAGTAGATGCGGTAACATGACTTCTGCACAGCCGACAGCATTGTTGGCAGCTGCCACGTGGAGTGGAGTCTTCCAGTTCTTGTCACGAGCATTTAAATCGGCTTTGTGCTTAATTAGCAGTTCTACCATATCATCGCTACTGCTACAATATGCTCTGTGCAAAGGCGTAAGCTTTTTTCTATCCTTTGCATTGACCCAGGCCCCACTGAGTATTAGAGCTTCTGCAATATGACAGTCACCCTTAAACGCAGCTGCATGTAATGGACTCCGCTTATCTTGGTCCTGTTGATTTGGATCTTCCTTCTTCTGTAGCGGAGACGCTATTTCTTCTAAATCACCTAATAAAACAGCCTGCACCAATGGGCTCTCCTCTATTTGCTGTATAACCATTTTGGCACACTGTATCTTCACATTTATGTTTTCCTAGACTCCACCGTATTCTTAACGGCCATGATCACATTCTGCATATGCATCATTTCCCTCCAAAGTCATCTGAGAGTTATGAAGTTATGGACAAAATTAAATAAATAACGTTACATTTCTAATACACAGTAATATATAATAAAACTAATTTTAACAACAACTAGACTGAACACAGCCCCATTATCTAACAGAACATTTCCTATACAATTATAATTTTGGCTCTAACTATAGTACTCTTATTAACTATCTTAACACTATTGTCATTTTCTGTACACCTATTACTATTTACTAGATCATCTCGTATATCATTCGGGTATATGCCTGACACACAAAATATTCGCTTATCACTACTATTGTCAACACTAGACTGGTGACACTGACTTTTAATGCTATGTTTTTCTGTGCACAGACATACATTTTTTTGCTGTTCTAAAACTGGTTTATTTTCAGTTACCAATGCGACTTTATGCTGATTATATTTTGGAATGTTTTGTTTATGTTTATGTTGTTGTTGTTTGTGCATTGATTGAATCGATGTGCGTGTTTGGTTGCAATCGCTATTAGGGCTATCAACATTCTCCCATTTGGTTAATAGTAATAACAACTCTTCTATCGTTTTTATACCTTGTGTGACCACAGCTATATGAATTCCACGACTAAAGTGATGTGCAAGCTTATTTACCATTTCTGCCTCTGACATTAGTGGTTCAAGATACTTGGCCCTAGATACCAGTTGTATCAGGTATTTCTCCTTGGGCCCTTTTGCTGGCGTATATTTACCGAATTCTAACTGTACACGGGTTTTTCGCTGTACCTCTTCATTCCAATACCGTGCTCAGAAATGGTCTACAAGGTCTTTGTATACGGTAATCTTATCCTGCACAATCGTGAACCAATCTGTCGCCGTACCTTTAAGCGGCCACACAACCCAATTAATTTTCTCCACTTCACTCAAACTGTCGTTAATGGTTTCCATACTATGTTCACAGGCCCGAAGAAACTGTAAAGGATTGTCTGTCTCGTGGCCAAAGAATTTTGGTTATGAGCTAGGTTCATCAATGTTTTTATATACATATGTCGTTTGGCTCGCAGGCATAGAGGTACGTTGTAACGTAATAATTTGTTGTCTAAGTTCTTCAAACCGAAGTTCCTGGTCGGAGTCAAATTCACTGATGGTGGTCGCCTGCCCTTGAACTCGTTCCTCGATCGAACCAACTCTGGCTTCACATTCACTTATACGTGAACTGTTTACTTCTAACGCAAGCTCAACATTAGCACGTACAGATTCTACTTTATCGGAGATCTTCTTCTCTGTAGCTTCTAATAAGGCTTTGTTTTGCTTGCTTTCATCATGGACTGCGTCAAATATTTTTTTTGTTTTTGTCATGTAGTGTTTTATTTTGTTCGATTGCGTCCTCTTTAGCCGATTTATTTTTATTGCGTATTGTTTGAATATTATCACGCAATCCTTGCATATTAGCTAAAATAGCGGTCAATGTTGTTTGCATATCAGCAGTTGATTGAGTCTGGGATTCCATTGTTTACAGTTTACAAATAACCAAAACAAAGTTTATCGTCTTGATTTAAATGTGTACGGTTCAACTATTGTCAACTCAGATTATTAAAATGTAACTGTATACTTGTTTGACGTAGTCAGTGTTCGTCAATAATCTCAAATCGAATGTCCACAATCTTAACTTAACCTATTTACAACTAACACAAAAATATTCTTCACACCTCCAAATAATACTCAAAACTAAATTAATATTGTCCAAAATAATTTGTTTCACAGAGAATATCCGAAAGTTTATATACACTCCCTGCGACACAATAATAAAATATAAAACACAGTTCAAATAAAATTTAGTCTGTACACAATAATTAAAATTCTTAACTTAAAATCGTATTAACTATTTAACTCGTGCCCCACATTGATGGCGCCAAATACTATCTATGCAACGATACAAATTAAAACTGCATAGATAGGTAATATTGAAATTATTACAACAGAGTCTATATCTGGAGGTAGGAAAATTTATTAAATTAAAACCTTAAGATTTACTATTGTCTTATTACTTTATAATATTAAATTGTTTATAAAAAATTTGTCTTTCAAAATTGAGTCTATGGGCTTGTTTTACAACTATGTTATTTGTTGCATTGAATTCCACTGTTTCCGTAGCCACTCGACGCTCCGCGCATGCAGTTCGACTGGACCGCTGCAACTCTGCACGTCGACCGTTCGAAGATCACTAATGCTGACAATTTACGTTGAAACTTCATGTCTTTGCGCACACGCATACTGTGACATTAACTGTTATTGTTTATGATTTTACTTTATTCAATCTCAGGGATTAAAACTGGGTAAAATAGATCGTGTATTGATCTTACACAAACTCTGGTTTCTTGAAGTGTTCTCACATAACTATCAAAATATCCTGGTAGATATTTTGCCCCTACTCCAGAAAAATCTTCCACTGTACACGAAAAGCACTAGAATGATCTATTTTTTATTTGAGTTCTCTAAGTGGTAATGTTTTCGAAGACCTTGAACCGTGAACCAACTTCTAAGTTTAAATGAAAACGACCTGTCTTGTCCTGAAAAACACGTGACAGCGAGTATGTCTTTCTATAACGAGTTCTTAGAAGAAACTGAGCAAAGTGCTCTCGACAAAGGACCATCTCAAATAATTTTTAGCCCTTCTGATTGGTTGAAACTTTAGCAACATCACAGATGAGAACACAGATAGACTGAAATCAGGCTTAAACTCTGTCCGATTCTGCAAAGGCCTGTCTAGATTGAATCTACAAATTTTATTACTTTCTAGGAGATAACGAGAATAAAAGAAGATTTAATTCATTAAAAAAAACATAAAAATTATAGTTGTGGAGAATTGATTATATGGCATATGTAGCTTATAACCATGAGAATACTCTGTCCAAGTTTCAGAACGAAATGTTAATTTTCCTCGAAGTTATTAAATAAAATGTAAATCATACGCGCATCCGCGCACTTACACACAAATATTTCACATGACATAAAAGAGAATAAAGTTGTGAACATTTTGGCATAAATACTTTTTTAAACATAGCTTTTCAAAACTTATGACTGCTTTACAAAGAAAGAACAAAATCAATTTAAAACATGTCTATGGCCATCAGAAAATGTAATATAGCATTAGTATTCCACTTAAATGAACTTCATGTCCTGTGTACTGTCGCATATATATTTTTTAATTTTAGCACTTCTTTTGTCAATGGTTTAAAACAATTTAAAACTACTAGCTGGGATATTAAACGTCAAATATAAATATAAGAATAATATTAGAGGTATATTTCAGTACCGGTACTTACAGTTATATAAGGACCTCATAATGAACTGACCAAACGTTACCATAAGTGAAGTGTTTGTCCTGAGGATAATACAAAATGCATTATCATTAACGTGCAAGAAAGTGACAGAGATGAACCAAACTTAAATGATGAACATTTGTTTTCTAATAGTAAATAAAAACCTTTTTCATTATTTTAATTTTTTATTTATATTAGAAAAAATTGTATTAATCTATAATTTCTTTTTAAAGTGTATTAAATACTAAAGATTAATAATATCCAATATCTTTTTACAGTAGTAGGTTTGTGGTAAAATGTCAGATTTTAATTTTTGCATGTGTTTGTCAATCAGTTGTATTGTTTGAATTGACTGTCAGTAACAATTTCTGTATACTTATCAACATCGTTTGTTTCTTTTAATTTTCAAGTATTTTTGAACACCAGTATCAAATTTTACTGTTTATTCTGTTGAAATTTTATTGACTACTCTCTGGGGTATTAGGCCGTGGTCCACTACTGCCGCATGGAACAGATGTTTCCACGCCACAGTTGGAGGCCATCTTCAGTGTAAATGACTCGAATAACTGAAACGATCTTCACCAGTTAACCACAGTACTGTGGCAAAAGAACTTACCACACGGTGGGGCCGAAACCACCGTGGCAGTAGTGGACCAGTAGCCTAATAGCTCTGACAGTAGTCAATTGAATTTCAACAGAGTTCATGCCAGATGTGAAAGCCTAAGATACCATTACTGTTTATGTTCTACAATTATACGCATTTTCTTTTTTGTCATCAGCATCTTTTATGGTTATGCGTCAAGATACTACGGATGAGAAAAATAAATAAAGAAAATAAAACAGCTGTGAATCTCAGCAGTGAAGACATTGTAAGAAAGCAGTGTGATGGGGCAGGTAGAGTCTGCTTGACCTGGGGACACCAATTAAATTCAGAGATTAAAATCCAGTTAAGGTCCCTTATTAATAGATCTGCTACTGCAGATGACATGCCTGTGCCTGTTTCTACATTTGTAGCAGTTTTCAATATTTGCAGATTTAAATTATCAAGTTCCAATAATTTCACTTAGACCAGCTTTAAAAATACAAGTTGGCATACAGGTACATTTAAAGTGATCTAATCATTTAAATAAGAAAACCAGGTCTTCACCCTACAATATTATATAATTTCAATCATTTGATTTTGTAAAAAAAATTAATAAAGTGGTATTTGTGATATTATGTACCTCTTCAGTATTATGAATTTATGCTTCTGTATTAATTATTCTTAAGTCGAATGCATCAGTAAGCATTCTTTCATGTTACATTATATGTGTCTTTATAAGCAATCAACTCTAAAACCAACTTACAGTTATTACAACATATTTTGATCTCTGAGAGAAAGAGCACCTGATAAAGATTATAGTAAAGTTAATAGTTTTAAAATAAAAACATGCTCTTCTGGAATCAACCTCTCCCATGACTTTAGCAAATTCTTAAAACAGTTATACTTTTAAAAATCTTTATTTTTCAAAGAAAAAATATAGAAACAATAGATATTTTATGTTAAGGTTAAAAATAATACAATTACATCTCAATTGAATCAGCTTAATTTAGCAATCCAGCTGATAACCAAAACTCTTTTAATTTTAGGTTGTCTTACACATGCCCATTATACTGTGAACATTATTATTTTGAATAAAAATATTAATCTCGTCTTCACAATAAACCACTACCACATTCCCTACACTCTTTTTCTGTTAGACTTGTCTATTATATTTTTATGTTTCAATATTCTGTATCCACTGAATCTCACTTGACATGTATAACTTCTCAGAATAATGACTCACATGTGGTTTGTAGTTTAATAATACTCATCACGTTTTTATGACTGATGAAATAGTAAACTGGACCAGGTCAATTAGCTGTTGTTTCCTGCAGGTTTATAATTTACACTGATTCAGTAAATTTATACGGTCTATCCATGTGTTTGCATAAAAATATTCATCATTACATAAACCATTCTGATATCTCAATAATAATAATAATAATAATGGCTCCCATGTGTACCACCGAAGCAGCTTAGGAGTCAGGCAGAGTAGGCTGCCTTATGTGAGCCGTACAGCATACAAGGAAGGCAGTGTGGCCAGCACTACGCTTCACCCGCCCATTATTACCCCAGGATGTTATCCCAGGTACTCATTTTCAACAGGCTGAGTTGACCTGGCGGGTGAAAAACGCACTATCTCAATTATACATACGTTAATAGTAATGACTATAAGTCAAAAAATTCCTAACAGTCAGCAATCATTGGGGCTCTATAATACATAATACTTCTATTGTGGGAACGCCAAACAATAACAATACTTATACAGTTAAATAGTCCTTCATGCCTATGTTTTTAATTCAGTCCTTCAGTTTTTAAAATGTGAGCCAGGTGCTATAAAAAATAAACTGGTAAGCTTATATATTGTTTATTGCTGAACTAATTTATATCTGGCTTCCATCCCGTTCAGAGAAGTTCTCACCAGCATTGATACAGTGATTCCATCATTTTCACCATGCCTTAAATACTCTCTACAAGTTTTTTTCTCTCTGTCTTGGGTACTTAGTCCAGTTTGTTCTGAATCTTTCCTTTGAATAATAACAGCACTGGTTTTCTTTTAGTTTGCTGAGACATGTTATAACACCCCCCCCCCACCAAAAAAAACAAACAAAATCCACAGTTGCCACCACATTTTTACAGGTGGAATGTGGAAACCACTTCACTATCTCCGTAGAAACCTAAGCATTGAAAAGCACAATTTTCCCACTTGAAAGAATTTTTCACCAGGTTCGTTAGACAAAGTCGTTGGGCACAGGTTAAGTTAAAGTAATGCGATATTAAAAATAACTTAACTCATTTTCATCATTATATGACTATATATTTATTAATTATCACAACTGAATAACAATGCTGTCATTTATTTCGTCACCTTTGATGGTTGCACAAGCTTATTATTTAATTAGTGAATATTGAAATTGTAAGTTAATTAAATTACTGACATTCTTAAAGACCAAATCATTTAAGAGATAGTAAAATACAATGAACTGCTTACAAACATATCTATTAACTTACAACAAGGTAACCCTATATAGGTTACCGTTCATGGTGTAATTGCCGTTTTTTTTTAACATATTAAAATTTAAAGACATTCTGTTTTAAAACATTACTCAACTATACTAATTTAAAAATCAAACAAATAAGTACTTTTTATTGCTTTCTCTTTCTTCTCTCTAACCCCCCTTTCACTCTGTCTCACACCCACGCTAATGTCCTCGAGTAGCATTTATCTCATCTTTTATTGTTTGACATCCCCCTAGTCGGTATTATTTTTGTTCTAATTCTAATATACTTAGCTATGTATGTTTTGTTTTTCAGTTATTGTTAATTTAGTTTGACTTCCCACATGGTCCGAAATTCCTTTGTTTTATCAAACACCGCACGTAGTCTTATTGTCATTGTTACGCACTTATCCTCACTGTTTTGAATTTCGCACTATTTGATATAAATTTTACTTGTTCCTTGTAAAACTGCAGCCAAATTACTTCATACAAGTTATTGCCAGCTGCTTACTACTTTAATTTTTTTATGATGGCCTACATGGTCATGGTCCGCGGATTCCGAGTCGCTGCACTCTTTAGCATGTGCACTGTTTGGTAATGGTAAGGTGACTAACTTTAAAACTTTTGATCAGATTTTTTGACCAAGGCACTACTGACTACATTTCCCTTTACCATTTACATTTTTGTAACAAGGCCTTCCAGAGCCGCTGCCACTGCTGTTGACATTCATTCTGTCTGGTGTTCAACTTGTGACTGCCTATCGTGGAACTTACCATTCATCACTGGGATCTCCGACTCCACTGTTTCTTCTCCTTATTTCATGGTAAGCTGACATCTGCATCTCCTTTTTGGCTGGTGCAATACTTTTGAATGAAAAAAAATTATGTTTACTACTTTATGTTAGCAACTACGCACTTTCTCAAGCCCAAGTCACACTCAAAAATTCCATGCGGTTCGATATTCTGTTTCACATAGAAAAATTGTTCTCTGTAGTATGCTAGGTAAAACACCCTGTTCAGGATGATGGCTGCTTGGTCTCTAAAATGTAGAAATAAACCCAACTTTCATCTCTTGTGATAATCCTTGAGGTAAAGACCCTTCTAGTCAAGGGAGAGAAACCTGGCAGCAACGTGACACTATTATCAGATTGCCTGTGATGACTGCCAAGCCACACACACTATTCCAACTGTCAACAACTTCATGGTAATTTTACCATCAGTAAAAAAATGTTGCAGGAAACATGTCAGTATTTTCTAGAGTTGTGGTAGTGTGCAGTCATCCAGACTTGTCATTCACCAGTGAAGTTTAGTCACTTTTAAAGTTATTGAAACATAGTCAAGAATGTCATTCAAACCATCAAGTTCTGCTCATGGTTAGTATGTCTATCTTAAACCTGCCAAAGCAAAGTACGTGTTCACCAGCAGATTTCGCAAATCTAACATAAAACTTTCTTTCATCTGAAGAGTCAGACAATAAATAAATCAAATTTTCAGAATTGTTCTTAGTTAAACATACAAGCCTGTAGATGATCAACTACTTATTTGTGATAAATCTAGCCTGAATTATTATAGCTCCCCCCCTCCAAAAAAAAAGAAATGCAGCCACAAGCTACACACATAGTAAGAAACAGGGATGAGTATCCTAGTTTGCAGTAGTAACCAATCAAAATGAAATCTGTTACACTACATGAAAACTTGGACATGAACCACTATGCCATCCCTCTGCACTTGCAGACATTATAATTTTCACACACCACATATACATTATAATATATTTATCGGGTCTCACTGTAATGTTTACAGATTCGTTACATGTCTCTGTGTCACTAACATAACATTACTGCTCATGACCACTTCAGTTCCGTGCCTTTTCAAAATGCTGTTCACTCTGTCCTGCAATAGTAGTAAAAGAACAAATTTTTACTATCATGTTTCATAATGCTGCTATAAACAGTATCAATATACCACAGTGTAACACCTAATGGATACTTTTTGAAGCTGAGAAGCAATAACTTTGACCCAAGTTAGAAAGAACAATTGGTGTTTAAGCCTGTAATTTATCAACATTTGAATTATTCAGCTTTACAACAGGACCATGAAAGTATGTTAAATCAATTAGTTACATCCAAATTTTGAGCAATTTAACACACACACACATTCAACTTCACATAGGATTTCCACAAATAAGGTAACAAAATTTCATTTTATAAAGTTAATTTATTCTGGAAAATATTTCTCCACTGTGTCATATAATCGAAGTTCTGACTACAAGTACTCGGTTCACCAGTGAAGTCAAGCACATTCAAGGAAGAATCTTTTGCAACAAACAGCTGGCAGGCATCAAAACTCATACTGTATACTGGGCTGCTTGTTATGCCTTTACTGAAGAATGACTTGAAAAGAAAAATTAACACACATTATATAAACAGCATTGTAGTATTACTTACAGTACTAAATACAACTGACACCTTTTAATACTGTTTATTAAAAATACATAAAAGGCTTTGTTTGCAAAAAAAACAAATCAGCAAAAGATTATAATATAATTTTCATAAAACATACCAAACTGACTGATGAATGGCAGTTTATCAATGAATTAAAAAGAATTAAATATAAAATATAATACATGTTCATAAACTATGTGCAAATGTATTTTAAGCTTTCATGTTATTTATACCTCTTTGTTGCTCTCTTGGTTAATATTGTCAATGTCACATTATTTTTGAAATACAAAATACTCAAATAAATTAAAAATGAAACTGGTGAAAAGGGTATTAATAATAGAAAACAGTTAAACTGAATTGTAATATGAAAAGAGAAAAACAACCAAGAGCGTATTCACACGTTTTATGTACAGTATGCACCAAATAGGGGTGTAGTGAGTGGGTGGCAGGGCTACCGGGGAGGGAGGTGCCGAAATGGCATGTTAAATTAATTTTACAAATATGAAAAAAATAAAGACAAATTATCAAAAAATATTGGACATAAATCTTTATCAGATCATAACATAAAAACTTGAGTTAAGAATAAAAACAAATACATTGGTTTCATCAACTGATGTGCGAAATTTGGTGAGAGAATTTTACATGGTGTCCACATAAGTTTAACTTAGCTTTACTGTTGATACTCACTTTTTATCTATTAAGATCTTAGAATTTATTAGGCTTTTATAAAAGTCTTTGGTCATTTACGTATTTTTAAATTTTAGGAAAGAGCAATATAAATAAACAATCGAAACATGGGACCAAAAAAATTATCTGGAAGTGCTTTTAGAAAGGTTAAGAAGGAAAGGGAAGAAGCAGCTGCTGCTCATTCAAAAAATATTAAGACTTAGCTAACAGCAAATAAATATGATAAGGAAGAAGCATCTGAAATAAATGTGACAATAGATGATGGCTGTGGTAATGAAGAAATCAATACCACCGAACCATCAGCTTCTCATGTAGTTACGATTAGTGATCCCGAATATTTTAGAGGAAGATTTGTCTCAGCCTAGGAGTGTTCTACGGGATTAGTGCAACTCAATGATATCATTTATAAAGACCCTGCAACATGGCCAGGATTTCCAGAACTGACAGACAATGTTTGTCTCCATCTTATTGAACGTGGCCCTAAAACAGCACGTTTGATAACATTTATGTTCTCAGAAGGAAGTGTTGGAAAACATTTGATGCCAAACGGTTTTTCAATGTTCCTGCCAATGGGTAGCAAGTAAAAAGAGAATGGTTTACTCTATAATCGAACCAAAGATTCTCTATTTTGTTTTCCATGTTTACTTTTTGTGAAAATGCTGGGAAATTCCTTTGCTGATTCTATGTCTGTGAAAGGCTTCAATGACTGGGAACATTAGAATTCTCTGACTGCAACTCATGAAAATTCAGTGAGCCACTGACATTGTTGTATGGAGTGGAAGGATTTAGAAAACAGATTTAAAAAAAAAAGAGATTACAACTGATTCAGAAATTCAGGAATATCTTGAAGGGAAACTAGTAAATGGGACATCATTATAATGATTGTGGATGCTATTCTTTTCTGCATTAAAAATAATTTCGTTTTACGGGGAACATCAAATAAATAACTAATAGGAGGGGCCAGGAGTAGAATATTTTTTAGCACATTGGAATTGATCAGTCACTATCACCCTCGACGAGCAGAACCCTCGACTATCGTGCAAAATCAAATAAAAATTCATTAATTTACTTGTCCCTACAAATCCAAAAGGAGATAATAAACTTGACTGGTAATAAACTAAGGCAGAACATTTTGGAACAGATGAGTGAGATGATAAGGTATGTTATTTGTATGATGAAAGGTGGCAAATCACTTAGTTTTATTGATTTTAAAAAAGGAGCAGGAATTTCAAAATGAAGGAAGATGGCTTAAGAACTGAAGATTACAGAGGTAAAGCTTACAATAATGGCAGCAATATGGCCATAAAAAACATCGGTGTACAAGCTCAAATTTCCCAGTTAATGAACAAGCTCTGTATGTGCCATGTGCTGCACACAGCCTCAACTTAATTGGTACAGATGCTGCTTCTGTTTCATCCTTGATGCTAATGTTTTTTGGAGTGGTACAAAACATTTGTTTGTTGTTTCTTCTGGAAGATGTCAAGTTCTTTTAAGAAAACTTGAAATCACTTTGAAGGGTCATTGTCATACTAGGTGGTCTACAAAACGCATAGCATATGTTCTCTAAAAATGACACTTCAACTTTTAATATTGGAAGACATGACATAGAAGCACATGGAATGTTGAAATGGCAACTGGGGCTCAAATCATAAACTTACTGATTACAAATTCCTATACCTTTTACATCTATGGGAAAGTATTCTCGTGGCAACAGAGAAGTCAATAAGTCACTTTAAAAGAATCTCTTTCAACTGGAATGGATCATCAGTCTTTCAAAAATGATTCAGTCCATCAGAGATGAAGGATTGGACTCAACCTTTTAATATGTCAAATAACATATTACTAACATTGAACACGGGTATTGATGTTGAAAATAATTTTCCCAACAAACATTTTGTTCTTTACAGGAATAATTGTTTGACTTATATTATTTTTCATGATTTTCATTAATTTAATAAGTTACTTGTATTGCATAAGTTACCTAAAGAAACTGGCTGTAACCAAAGAATGAAACTAAATGGTTATTGTTCACAAAAATATTGTCTTTTCCATAATAATTAGTGTTAATTTTTATATATAAAATCAAATATATCAACTAGGGCCTACAAGGCCCTTGATGTTTTGTTCAAGGAAAGAATAATTGATTTGCCTAGTTTATTTTCTGATTTTCATAAATCTAAATTAGTTACTTCATAAGTCATTTAATAGCCTTATTGTATCCAAAGAATGAAAATAAATTATAATTGTTTATGGAATTATTGTCTTATTTCATAACTACATTACCAGTAATTTAAGATTTCCATAAGCCATATTCACAAAATACCATTTCTTCAGAAGAGGGGCTAAGGGCTACAGTGTGGGGGCACCAAATTGTCACTTTGTCAGAGTCGACAGAGCCCCTAGCTACACCAATGGGCATATACAATATACATAACACTTGTCACATAACATACTTGCTGAGTCAGCAGAGTGTTGCATTGTTCTAGTACTGTCTAGCAAGACAAGGTGATGAAAACAAATTCATTTTAAATGAAAAACTGGGTCACCTACTGAAAAAAAATTGATACACTTTGAGAGAAAGGTATATACAAAACAAAATCCCACTGTCCAGAATACAGTACATGTTACTCTATGTACACCAGAAAAATTTTAAATGATTTTAAATTAAAAAAATTAAATATATAACATTTAAATACTATGATAATCTCTTACATTACATATATAATTTTGATCACTTAAACACAATCAATTCCTGTTATTTCTGTTTTGTTACTCAAACTTGGTGATTGACGTTTTTTCTCTATGTCCCCATTGGTAGTATGGTACATGTCAGATGAATGCACAGATCATATAAAATTTTAAGTTATAATGGTTTGAAGTTTCTCTATCAATTTTAATATTGCACAAGACAAAATGTTAAATTGAGTTTGTGAAACGGGAAGAAATGTAACTTTACGAGATACAAAGGAGATGAAACGATTTACCCTATTATTACTTTATTGGTACTTACCCCTTAATATTCAGAAGATCCCAAAAGTCCCGAGTCGCCACCACATTTTTGAGGAGGAAATGTGGAAACCGTTCACACTCCCCAAAGAAACAATTTAGTAAATAAAACAACCAAAATCCAGGGCCGTCTAGATGAACGTATTGACACAGAGATAGGGTTATGGGTAGAGTGGCGTAATAATTACACTAACACATTATTATGACAAAATCTTATGGTTTTTATTTCAATAAAATAAAACTGTATTGATTTCATTGCAACCTTGTATAAAACTATTTACTACCCAATAATACCACATATTACTAAATACGCAAATCATTACTTTATACCCCCTCCTCTCTCTCTCTCTCTCTCTCTCTCTCTCTCTCTCTCTCTCTCTCTCTCTCTCTCTCTCTCTCTCTCTCTCTCTCTCTCTCTCTCTCTCTCTCTCTCTCTCTCTCTCTCTCTCTCTCTCTCCTGAGATCTAATTTTGTTTTTTGTAACTTTAAATGGGTTCTGATTTAACTTGGTTTCAATTTTAGAAAGTCAATTTTGAACTTATCTGGCTTATGTAGACAGAATAGTCTCCTGTTCGTTGCACCATTTGTTGCGAGACACTTTTACGAGAAAACACCAAAATGAACATTTCGAAACTTTTATATCTTATTCACATTTTGCTTGTTTATTAATTGAGAAGTTTGTTACTGCTCCATCACATTTTTTTTAACATAATTTTCGGTAGGCCTACCTCGGCTGCCTGAGGGCACTATTGCAATATGACCGTACGGTTCGGCTGTTAGTTGGAGACTCCCTCTTCACTTTCGTTCGGTGCCACAATTCCATTCAACTACACCTTCACAACCAGTTTTCGTCGGTTTTCTTCACCCGTCCCATCTTGGTGGATTTACGTCACTTATTTTTCCGTTGACCAGCATGGCACCATTTGGCCGGCCGCACCCAGACATCAAACTATTTTATCGTAAACAAATGCCTAACTGGTGACTCGTCATGTCTTCACCAGCTAAAAATATAACTTGTTACATAATATTATATGTCCCGTAAAACTTTGTATATAAAACTTGTCACCAAAATTTTGTCCCATTACAAGACCCCCCCAATGAGAGGTTTTATATCATTAAACATAAAAACTTATTGCCTAAACCTAGGCGGATCAGTGAGGATATGGCACCACGACCCCCCCTTACTTCCTGATTAAAATTTGGGTACTTACCCCCTGATCCAGTGGCTGCGGACGTACCCGCATGACTTTACTGGACTTCCCTCAGGATCCCAACACCATAAAGCCAGACAGGCACTTGGCGACCCTGCCCTGACGCGCTGGCCAGCACAGGTTCGCCTCCAGTTCCACACAGATTCTGCGACAACCAAAACAAAAACATTAGCAAATGGCCTTTCACTACTTTGCATCCTTGCACTGATCTGGGTTCCTCCTAGAAGTAGATTTGCATTAACCAAAGTACTGATTTGTGATATTAAAGAAGAAAAAAAACATTTACCATCTTAACTGTTCTATACAGATTTAACCCCCTCAACACATTACATACCTTACTCAACTGAACAATTACATCAAACGCATAAGTACAATTTCAAATGAAATACACATGTGGCATATATCAAATAAAGATTCTATCCAGTTAGATGGTGCAATTAATTATACACAAGACACTGCAAACCCCAATTCTAAATTATAACTTCATACATTTTTACATGTTCACAACAATTTCATTACCAAAATCTCACAAGGTATTAATACACTGTTACACATTTAAATTTGCTACATAACACTCAGTGTCCGAACATGATTAACTCAATGCTTGTTAACTAATATTACGATGCCGATAGTTATCAAAATTTGTTCCAATCAGGTCATGCTAGATACCATATGGTTACCGTACCTACATTTTACATTTTATACGTAACTCATGTTGTAGCTACCCCCTATCCACTACACTATTGCATTACAAACCATATAATGTGACATATGTCTTATATCTCTGTGACGATTTAAATGGTAATAAAAAAAAAATTAATAATAAAAAAAAGAAAACGAAAGTAAGTATTTTAAATCGCACGATTAAACCAAATTCCCCTGAACTAACTCAGAATAGTTATGAGAATTAAATTAAGAAAATCTAACTAAATAAGTAAAAAAAAAAAAATCGAAATGTAAAAAGTTAAAAATAATGCAGTTAACCCTTTAGTAAATTATCATGCGTTGACCTGCTTAATTCCGGACACAACGTGCATAGCGAACCGTCTGTAACTTAGAAATATCTGATAATCGTAATGTAAATAATTAATAATTTGAAGTCACAAGAAGTAGTTATAATAATCTCTGTAAACTAAATAAGTCTAGATAATTTGTTTTGTCTTACTATAAGAATGTATATTTAATAAAAAGTTGGAACTATATTATGGCGGAGTACTTACTCCGCTTCGTTGTAATCTACCTGTCGTAGCATGCAAGAGTTACGATGCGGCATTCAGACTGTAAACACCTCCAAGCGAGGGCTCTTCAAAAAATGTTTGTTTTAAATTTTTAAATGAGTGTTAGCTACCACTAAAAACGTGGAGAGCTAGTTCTAATTATATATAAGATGTAGTGAGGAATTCGTTAAAGAAATGTGCTAATGTAAAATAAAAAGAACTCGTATATAAGGCGATGTCTCAAGTTAATTAAAAGACGATCTCTCGAATATTGTTTGAGTGATGTAACTGAGATAGTAATGTAAAAAGAAGAAGATGCAAACTCCAGTACTACTCTACCAGTGAACATGTGACATCCTCAACTGCATATACGGACGACTACCACCTATACAACACCAGAACCGCCGAGGATCAACCCGACTTCACGCAGCATAACATCCATCTCCTCATTAATACACCTAGAAGACTTTCACCGGAAACACGACCCAGATGACTACCCCGACTACCAGAGTTCCGAAGATTCAAGCCCCAGGACAAGGACAACAAAGGCTTATTTGAGAGGTGACTCGGTGGCTTGCCTACCGAGAATTATGTACATTTAAAATATAACTTTTCATACATGCCAGAGACTTTTCAGAGACAATAATCTTCTCTAAGCATTAAGTAAAACAAAAAGAAATGTAAACAGTAATTTCTAAAATCAACGTTGTAACATTAATCTTGAAATATAAGTTATAATCCCTTAACTAAATAATACCATTCTTCCAATGGTTCATGTAATCATGCAAGCTCCTTGATAAGCAAAGTAAAATTCAGACGTCTTTACTAGATTTAAAGAGACTCGGATCCGAGGTAAATTACATGATCAATATGATCCCTTGTTTGACAGAAACCCCTTTTTAAATATTTCAGTATAAATTTTTATGTAATGGGATCTATATATATAATTTTTTAATAAAGAGATGTCATCTTATTACAGATTGAAGTGAGTGCATAAATCAGTGGAAATACCTTCCCTTGTGTCCTAATAATTAGAGTAAATATTATTGTTTAATGTGTTGAGTTGATTTTCAGTTTGTTACAACGTAGGCAGCCTGTATAATTGGCTAGCGTCAATTATCACGGGTTCCCTGGATTTGTAACGTAGCCCGGAACGTTACAAAGTTGCGCAACTCTGCTTAATAAAAAAGGTTTGTGAGCATCGTGACGTATAAAGTTGCGCGTATAAAATAATTGTTACGTACTAAAATAACATAGATAACTCTCTGCTGATCTATGCACTCAGTTAAAGTATTTCATGTTAATATTAATTTACATAATGTATTTCATGTATTAGCGGTTAATACTGTCGCTACCATTAATAGATTATTACACTATATTAATTGACCATTGAGAATTTATTTTGTATAAGATTACGCAAAATAATACAAACTATCATTGTATTATACCAATGCAAGTACGTACATGAATTTTAGTGCTTGTCTAACTGTTCAGTCTTTAAGAGGTTTATATTGCGACAATTCAAGACCTGTAGTTTCCTGAATATGCCTGCATAGTATGTAAGTTGTATGTCTGTCGTCACGGTGAAACATATAAACTCTTGACTAAAGTAGACCAGGTTAATTACGTGTAAATAAATTCGTAACTTAATTTTGTTACTAAAAAAAAAAATAAAAATAAAAATTACAGAAATTAAAATTAGAACGTAAGACAATTAATAACTAAACTCAGCTTGTTACAGCCCGTAATACACCTTGTAACTTGTAAAGCGTGTACCATTGCATCGGATTCACCCCTTGTTGAGACTGGCTTTCCCCTAGTTGAAACCGGGCGATAAAGATAGCCATCAGCTATTGTTATATAGAACAATACCTGAGTGTGTTTCTCGTGTTCCCACGCATACAACAAGTATGCCATTGTTTACAAAATAAACTAGGGTGACCTACATTCCAGCGAACAGCTGATCGTTGACTTTACAATGACGTCTGTGTGGAATTTTTGTCTTTCCCTTAGAAGAGAGATTATTCTCTTATGAACAATGCAAATGCTTTAACCATGAAATAAATTGCCTATGTAATAAGTGTATAGTGTAGTAAAATACATTTTAAGTAAATTTTAATGTGTTAGAAATAAGGTAAAAATGGCACAATTTAATCCGGATTTACTATTAAAGGACGAGCTGTCTTATGAAGCTCTTTTGCGTGGTCTACCCCATGCGAATGTAACAGTCGCGGAATTGCGCAAGTCAATACGCAAAAGTGGATTTGATACACCCGCGCAGTTAAGCAACCTGAGCGGACTCGATTATGAGAGCGAGAGAGAAATTTCTAATGCCATGTATAGCGAGTTAACTTTATTGTCCCAAACCCTCCAAGACGAGAAATCTCCTGCGGTAATATTGCGGACAACTCAAAGAATAGAACATTTAACCCGGCGAATGAAAAATTTATTGAACTGGCCTAACCTTATGGAAATACCCCCTGAAGTCCAAAGTTTGCAGATGAAGCTTTACGTCACTTACCCACTATTATCAATGAGTTACGAAGAAAATCCGACTCGTTCCGAATGGATGAAATTGAGAAGTCCTTGAAGAAACTACACATCTCCCCAGTTCAATCCCCTACGACAGATCACCCTCCACCCAACACGGATCGGGACTCACCCGCCGTATCGCAAGTACAACCTACTCGAGAGCAATACCTAAATAAAGATTTAAATGCCCCGACTATATTTGAAGCCCCTCCTCCCAGTGGTTTCCAGATTCGCCCCGGAATGCACGAATTGACAACCCCGAACGCATCATTTGGTCCTCCTAAAGCGATGCCACACGTGAATTATAATGCAGACCTCTATGGAAAAATCACTCATCCCGTAGAGAAACTTTTAGCTGAAATCCCATACACTGATGGTTTAAATGTCACTAAACTACTGAATTTCATCAAATATCTCCTGCAGATAAAAGATCTACAGCAGCTAAATGACTGGCAAATTTTGCAAGTCCTCCTACCGAAATGTAAACCCCCGTTAAAGAATCGTGTGCTAGAATCATTAAGCTCTACCCTTCCAGTAGAAGAACTGCATACCACAATAATAAAATATTTTATTCCCACCGGGATTTATGAAGAACTTAAAAGAAAGACCGTACTACGAGTACAAGGAAATCACGAGAGATTGGCCCATTACATCTCAGACATCAGGGAGTCCTCTCGACTACTACAAGTAGATTGGAATGAGAGACAGATGGTCGACACCATTTTAATAGGATTGTCACCAGAAGAAATATCTCGTTTAGCGTTGATAAATCGACCCAACACCCTTGCAGATCTAGAACAATCCAGTATCCACTCTTCGAATGTATGGTACTCAGATCAGAAAAGACATGCGATGAAATCAACCGAAGCGAATAGAAATGAATTGCAAGCCCTAGTGCCCGATGTGACAACACAGCGTGAAAGGCGAGTATTCAATAGACCTCACAATTTGCACAGCCCCGGTAAGTCAAATGAAACACAACCTAAAACGGAAACTAGGTACCCTCCTCGTAATAAGAATATGTGTTATAACTGCGGTAAATATGGACACATAAGTAGAAACTGTAACAGCAAGCAATACGAACGTAAACACCCTAATCCAAAAAACATGTAAGGCAGGGAGACCCGAAATCCTGTGTCATCCGCAGCAACCTGAGATCCGGTGAACCCAAAGAAATGTACGACACAAAAAAAAAAAAGAAGGAAAAGAAACACTAAAGAAATAGATCCCTATGTTAGAAAGTTTATTGAAAAATGTAACGCGATAACTAAATGTAATTGGACTAAAAGTCTATTGCCCTTAATACTAATTGACCTAGGTGTTACCTCCACCATCGCATTAATCGATTCTGGATCTACTAGAACCTTAATCAGTCAAAAGTTAGCAGATAAATTATTAGAACACAACCTAGTGAAACGCAGTCAAGCTGTGAATATAAAATGTGCTACAGCCAATAAACAGAATATAGTGATAAAACTTAGCATCACCATTAAAGTAAAAATCAAGAATCTAATGTGGTTTTTTACAATGTTAGTATGTAATGATTTAGGACCCGACTTAATATTGGGAGCAGACTTCATAAGTAAAACGGGAATGATTCTTGATATCCATGAGCAGAAATATTACTTTAGATTCGACCGTACACGGAAGTATAATTTCGATTGTAAAACTGACGAACAAGAAAGTACTAGATCATCTACTGCACACATAGTACACCAAGAGTCTGAATTATCTCATCTAGTAAATAGAGATAGGCTGAGAATGCAGAAATTAAAAGAATTTTCCACCGTTCTTACACCTAAGCTAGGACTTACGAAGCTAATAGAATATAAGATCAATCTGAGCGATCACAAAGTAATACGCCTACCCCCATACAAGTTGTCGCCTCCCAAGATGGAAGTGATGAGGAACCATATCAACAAGTTGTTAGAACAAGGAGTCATTGAACCCTCTACGTCTCCGTATTCATCACCCTCCTTTTTAGTACCAAAAGGTCACGACAAACATAGACTAGTTGTGGACTACCGGCAATTAAACAAATGAATAGAATTTGAATCTATCCCGCTTCCAGACATCCATAGTGCTTTTCATTACTTCACAAAAGCGAAAGTCTTTACGGTAATGGATCTAAATCAAGCATTTCACCAAATACCCCTTTCGGAGGAATCCAAACATCTAACCGCGTTTGCTGTTCCTTTCAACCTGTACCAATTTACTAGAGTACCCTTTGGAATATCTCAAGGAAGTTCCGTATGTAGTAGATTATTAGAAAGAATATTTCATGATATTAAATTTAAATATGTGTATCACTACTTGGACGACATCGTAATCTATAGCGAATCGATGGAACAACATCTTAAACATCTACATGAAGTGTTATCTCGGTTACAAAAAGCAGGATTAACAGTTAACCCCAAAAAGGTAAATTTTGCAGTCCCACAATTTTCATTTTTAGGCCACATCGTGAAAGCCAACGGAAAGGTAAGCATTGACCCCGAACGAACCCGTGCAATCAGAGAATTTTTACCCCCGCGAGATGCAAAAGGTATAGCCCGATTTTTGGGAATGGTAAATTATTTCCACAAGTATATTCCCCATCTTGCCGAATTAGCAGCACCGCTGAATGCCTTAAGAAAGAAGGGAGCGAAATTTGAATGGACTGCACAACATCAAAATGCGTTTGAACAACTCAAAAAAGCATCATATCTCCCCCAGTATTGCAACTAGCAGATTTCACGAAACCTTTCGTAGTTCAAACCGACAGTTCAAGTGTAGCTTTAGGTGCAGTCATCTATCAAGAAATAGAAAACAGTAGACTACCGATTAGTTATGCTTCACGAACATTGAGCGACCAAGAAAAAAAATATTCCGCATATGAATTGGAATGTTTAGCCATTGTTTTTGTGTTTGAGAAGTTTAAACCCTTTCTAGAACATAAAGAATTCCTTTTGGAAACTGATAATCAAGCATTATCTTGGTTACTGAATCACCCTAAACAGTTAGGACGTATTGGAAGATGGGTATTGAGGTTAAACTGTTACAACTTCAAAGTGCAGCATATTAAAGGTACACAAAACGTAGTCGCTGATACCCTGTCCCGCATGTTCCAGTCGCCCACTAATACTCCCGAAAACAAGGAGAGTCCGGAAACACCCATTGTTAACACCGTAATTACTGACTTCCCCCTTGCTTTTACCAACATTGCTCAATGTCAACAACAAGACCCTCTTCTGAAACCGATTATAGAACAACTTGGGCAAGGAACTAAATCCGAGAAATATGTATTAAGTAAAAGAATACTATGCCTCAAAATAAGAAATGGAAAGGAATTAAGGATAATCGCCCCTGGTGTAATTAAGCCCATGCTGATGGAGTACTTCCATTCATCCACCATTGGAGCCCATATGGGAATCAATAAAACAATACATCGCATTCGAAAGGAATATCATTGGAACAATATGAACAGCGAAATAGCTAGTTTTGTAAAAAAGTGTAATTTATGCGCTCTCAGTAAACCGGCAAGAAACAGTCAGGTAAGCCAATTAATTTCAGAAATCCCTACTACCCCTTTCTCTAAACTTTATTTAGACTTTTCAGGTCCCTACCCGCGATCTAAATCAGGTAATACTATGCTACTCATATGTGTAGATTCGTTCACCAAATTTGTTTGGATGTATCCCATGCGGCGAGCGTTAGCGTCGACGACTGTAAAAATATTACAGGAGAGATTATTTAAAGATTATGGTACACCTGTACGTATAGTGTCAGATAACGGACCACAATTTAAGGCGAAAGAATTTAAGAATATGTGTTTCAAGTTAGGAATAGACCATATTACCACAACGGAGTATCGACCGCAAGGCAATATTGCTGAAAGGTATCTACGAAACCTCAAATCTGCATTAATCGCCTACCATGCGAACGATCATACATCTTGGGACCAGAACCTATCCTGGATACAATACACCTTTAATTCAGCTTATCACGAAGGACATAAGTCTACCCCATTTGAATTACTGTATAAATACAAACCAAACCACCCCTGTCCACAAAATGGAAAATCCATGACTTGCTACCTCCGCAAATAATGGATAAGCAGATTAAACAAATCTGGAATAAAGCTCGCGCTAATTTAAGAGCGAACTTAGAGAAATCCCGAAAATACCACGAGAGAAATGCAGAACCCGGCTGACGTTTTCCTGCCTGTGTATATTTATTTATATAAAAATGGATGGTCTGTATGTAATCTAGAATCTATAATGCATTGTGTAAAAATGTGGAAAAATGAAAGATGACTCGTACTGATGAAATTCCATTATTTTTATTGGTATAAATAGATGATGAACTATATAAATCTTTATGAATAATTCACGTGAATGAACAATATTTTTGACTATTCCATTCGCTATATAATTGAACCAACTTAAAATAATTGAAACTAATACTAACATCTAGCGTAACGCAAGTGGATAAACAATATTTTTGGTTTTCTGATTTGGTGTACAGATGTACAGAGTTTCTGGATTTCCTACTCTGGAGCAAGCAACATATAGTTGACCATGAGAAAAACATGGATTTTCTAAATTTAATCCGGCAACGCGCAGCGACTGCCCTTGAGCTTTGTTGATTGTCATCGTGAAAGCAAGATGCACAGGAAAGTGTAGTCGTTTGAATGTGAAGGGCAAATCAGTGGGAATTATTGGAATGCGCGGAATCAGCACATCTTCTCCTTTACATTTGCCGTTAATTATTGTTGCTTCAATCACATTAGGCATCAGTTTTTTCACGGAAAGTCTGGTTCCGTTGCACAACTTTGGCGTGTTCAGATTCCGAAGGAGCAGTATTGGTGAGCCAACTTTCAAGGTCAATATGTGCGGTGGCATTCCAGGAGGCTCCAATGAATTGAGAAATTCGACTGGATAATTAACAGCTTGATCCTCTCCTGTAACTGTGTCAATGGATTTGTATTCAGTAACCGCACCAGGAATTTTCAATTGAATCTTATTATTGATTCGATTGATGTCATAATTTTTTGGAGCTAAGATAGCTCGCTCGCAAAGCCAATCGTGATTCCTGAAGTTGTTGGCAATGTTCGGGAAAACCTTTTCAAGATCTTCAATTGATGACAGAAGTTCGGTGGGAACGATATCTCCTGTGTTGCAGGATCAACCAGAAGTTTGCCGTCGCCCATATCCAAAAGTTGCTTGGCAAATGTTTGTGCAGAAACATGTCCAAGTAAAAGCACACGCATATTGGTCGACAGTGTAATTTTCTTCACATGTCTCCAGAGAGCCGAATTCTTCAGGCATGCGTTCAGCTCGTCTGCTGGTGTTGATCTTGGAATGACGGGCAAAGTTTGACGGAAATCACCGGCGAGCAGTATCAGAGCTCCGCCCATTGGACGTTGATCGCTTCGGAAATCTCGCAGAGTACGATCAAGTGCCTCAAGTCCTTTCTTATGGGCCATGGTACAGTCATCTCAAATAATGAGTTGGCATGTTTTCAATACAGTTGCCATTCCAGATGAACAATGGTTATGCATATCGACGTCCAACACTCAACACAATTCGAATGGAAATGGTATTCCATTTGAAACTCACTCACCAATTACTAATCACAGTCACAATCACTATTTGTTATTATTGAGGATTGAGGACAATATTATTGAGGATTGATGACAATATAAAGGTTAGCGCGAAAATATTCTCCGTGCTGAAATACCTGTGTATACCAATTTTCATGGCGTTCGGTTGAACGGTGTAGAAGTTGATGCGCTGCAGCGCCATCTAGTGGCGAGTTACAACAAAGTGGACAGCATAAAAACCTTCTCCATGAAAAAATACTTATATGTGCCAACTTTCATGGTGATCGGTCAAGCGGTGTCGAAGTCTATATCACGAACTTTCATACAAACTTTCGTCCCCCGTATTTAACCCCCTTAGGGGATGAATTTCCAAAAAGGCTGAAACAGAAAACTTTTATTTTTAACCGAATGCCTAAATACCAGTTTAACATTTCTAACTTCAAAAATCACAAAATTTCTTCCAAACTTTCGTCCCTTGTTTTACCCCCTTAGGGGTGGAATTTCCAAAAATACTGTCTTAGGGGCTGCCTACACCCTATAAGGAACCTACACGCCAAATTTCAAGTTTGTAGGCTTTATAGTCCCTGAATTTTCGTGATTTCGCTTTGAACTTTTTTCATCCCATTTCACCCCCCCATTTCACCTTAGGGTACCCCCTTAGGGGATGAATTTCCAAAAGGGCTGAAACAGAAAACTTTTATTTTTAAACGAACGCCTAAATACCAATTTCACATTTTAACTTCAATAATCACGAATTTTCAGACAAACTTTCGTCCCCCGTTTCACCCCCTTAGGGGTGGAATTTCCAAGAATACTTTCTTAGCGGCTGGCTATACCCTATAAGGAACCTACATGCCAAATTTCAAGTTTGTAGGCTTTATAGTCCCTGAGATTTCGTAGGCTTTATAGTCCCTGAGATTTCGTGATTTCGCTTTTAACCCTTTTCACCCCCCTTTGGCGAGTTACAACAAAGTGGATAGCATAAAAACCTTCTCCATGAAAAAATACTCATATGTGCCAACTTTCATGGTGATCAGTCAAACGGTGTCGGAGTCTATAAATCTCAAACAGATATACATATATATATACCAACATCCATTTTTATATATATAGATGTAGTGAGGAATTCGTTAAAGAAATGTGCTAATGTAAAATAAAAAGAACTCATATATAAGGTGATGTCTCAAGTTAATTAAAAGACGATCTCTCGAATATTGTTCGAGTAATGTAACTCAGATAGTAATGTAAAAAGAAGAAGATGCAAACTCCAGTACTACTCTACCAGTGAACATGTGACGTGCTCAACTGCATATACGGACGACTACCACCTATACAACACTTACCAGAACCGCCGAGAATCAACCCGACTTCACGCAGCATAACATCCATCTCCTCATTAATACACCTAGAAGACTTTCACCGGAAACACGACCCAGATGACTACCCCGACTACCAGAGTTCCGAAGATTCAAGCCCCAGGACAAGGACAACAAAGGCTTATTTGAGAGGTGACTCGGTGGCTTGCCTACCGAGAATTATGTACATTTAAAATATAACTTTTCATACATGCCAGAGACTTTTCAGAGACAATAATCTTCTCTAAGCATTAAGTAAAACAAAAAGAAATGTAAACAGTAATTTCTAAAATCATACGTTGTAACATTAATCTTGAAATATAAGTTATAATCCCTTAACTAAATAATACCATTCTTCAGATGGTTCATGTAATCATGCAAGCTCCTTGATAAGCAAAGTAAAATTCAGACGTCTTTACTAGATTTAAAGAGACTCGGATCCAAGGTAAATTACATGATCAATATGATCCCTTGTTTGACAGAAAACCCTTTCTAAATATTTCAGTATAAATTTTTATGTAATGGGATCTATATATATAATTTGTTAATAAAGAGATGTCATCTTATTACAGATTGAAGTGAGTGCATAAATCAGTGGAAATACCTTCCCTTGTGTCCTAATAATTAGAGTAAATATTATTGTTTAATGTGTTGAGTTGATTTTCAGTTTGTTACAACGTAGGCAGCCTGTATAATTGGCTAGCGTCAATTATCACGGGTTCCCTGGATTTGTAACGTAGCCCGGAATGTTACATCTCATAAATACATCACCTTAAAATAAACATTACCAACATCACATTAAAATAAACATTTCAAATTTGAATTTCACATTTCAATTACCAAATTTTGATCACTTATAATTCATTACAAAATTCAAATCTAATTTTTTTGAATTTATTACCAAATTCACCTTTTAAACCATTTCAAATAAATTTAATTACATAACTGATCTCAGTATGCCAATTAATACATAATACATTTAACCCCAATACAAATTTATATACAATATACTTCACATAAAATATCACTGTTCCCCAAACTCATTACATCAGCAAGCCAAGTACCAAACCATTAAAACTAAATAAATGCCAATCATCAACATGTTGAAACCCCCCTTTTATTTTATAAGTTTTTTTTTGTAATTTTTTTTTATTTTATTTTTATATATTTTTTGTAAAGGGGAGAGACATAATATTTAAAACTAGGTGGTGAACCTAGAGGAAGCATAAAGTGTGCACAGGCCCAAGTTACAATCACAGACATGTCCACTGGTGAATGACAGGACTTGCAAATGAAAAACTCTGTTAACAAAACAAGTGTGAACTTTATTCAGCGTGCAAGCATTTACATGATATTGCAAGGCATACTTTAGCAATGAATAAAATGATGAGTAAGGTAGAAATACATCTTCACATACATATCATAATGCTCCACAGTATAATATGTGAATGGTATTTGAGCTTAAATTTAAATTGTCTAAACCCTGCCACGCTATGTCCAAGATAATTCTTACAATAATTTTGTGTTCACAGGTAATATTGAAATCATTGAGTGCTATTTAAAGTGAAAATTAAATAGGCTAGCCTTTTAAGTAATTCTGTAAGCACATGTGTTATCATATCATAATTTCTGACACATTCCCCCCCAAATTGAAAATTACATACAAACACATATATAACACATATAACACACATCCACCATTTCTGTACCGACCCTCTCACCATAACCCTTTGCAATAAATGAACAAATAAATATATATAACAAAGCGAGCTTAGTAATTCTCAGTTAATCACCCGTAATATGCGAATACAAATAACACCGAAAATGGAAATGCCCCCAACGAACCAGAGACTCAAAAATATTAATTAACTACCACATCAATAATTATGAAGCAACCTCCGAGTATTTAATCATGAAAATAGTTTAAGCTACCACACGTGAAGAAATCAGACCGCCCCCCAGTCCTGAATTATGCCATGACATTATGATATGAACAAGCAGAAAATAACTAACTCTCAAATAAATTAAACTCATTAAAAAAAAGGAAAAAATAGAGCAGTTCCTGCGGATACATGTGTGTGTGTGTGTGTGTGTGTGTGTGTGTGTGTGTGTGTGTGTGTGTGTGTGTGTGTGTGTGTGTGTGTGTGTGTGTGTGTGTGCAATTTCCTTACATAGTATAAGAAGGTATAATAGGTTGCATAAGACTTAATTATACAAGGTCCACACATGTAGGCACAGAACTTAACGTGAGAGTTTTTGCAGAACTTGAGCAAATTAAACGTGGCCTCATGAGTCTGCTTCTGGGAGCATCTGTGGATTTACAGTGTAGTGGTAGATGAGAGAGTGTAAAATAAAACAGAATGGTCCCACCTGGATCGTCCGGTGTACTTAAGTGACACTGGTTAACCTGTAGCGTATTGGTAGCACAAATAAGTCCTGGGGGCAGAGTTCCTCTACGAGTGTGTCTGTGTGTGTGAGTCCCAACTGACGGTATCTCATGGCTCAAGTGTTATCTCTGCCAGAAGGGTAGACAGCTGAACGTCTACACCCGACACCCATCTCGCCATTGTTCGAGCACCTGGAGCTGACTTTAGTTTAGCTTCTCATAGAGTGGAGTAACGGAGTCTGAACAGATGGGTGCTGTCAGTCGAGACCAAGCTTTTCTGATGAGGGTAGAAACAGAAATGAGAACGATTTGTCGGTAGCGTCTACCCAAGAAAGTTTTGCAAAGGCTGGCACACGCAGATCACAGCTGTCCGGCCTACTGAATATTCGTTGCTGCCACAACAAACCGTCTACATACCCAGCGACGACGCGATGCAGTGGCACTGCGTGATGTCAAGAACCCGCCCGTTTTAAAAGAAAGTAACCCGTCTCTGCAACCGAACTTTGCCGTTCTCAGGCCGAACAAAGTACGGCACACCCTCACCCCAAAAGGGCAACATGGTTGCCTCAAACTAAACCAGTTCTCGACCTCGACTGCGGTAGGACTCCTGGAAAATCTCAGACTCTTATTCACTCTTGGTGGGTTCAGTGCCTCAGGAAAACGAAAGAAGCAGAAGGAAGGAGTGTAAGCATGCCAGTGTGTGTCTGAAAGAGAAGGTGTAAGTGTGCGTCCTACATGCTCGCCGGGCCCTGGTCCGCATGCAGAGATAAGGAACAGAGAAGAAAAGGAGAAAGACAAGAATCGCTGATACCAGCTCTGAGAACTGACCACCAAGGCCTCCTAAAATTAACAACTGAGACCCAGGACCATAGACTTCTATCACGGAACAAAACTTTCCCATCCAGGACCATTGACACTATCCCCCCTTCCCAGGACTGAAAATCTCTACCACACTGCGACCATCCCCCACGCTAGTCCTCTCCGCCATGCCAAACTCTCGGGACCGCCCCAACACATCACCCTCTCCGGTGACCACCACCTACCTCTACTGGTACTCACATATCCATGCCCCGAAGGCCAACAAGGTGCTACTAACCTTGATATGTGAGTACCCTTCGAGAACCGTCCACCTCATGGACCGACCAGCCATGTGCAGCAAAACAAGGCATCATCAATCCTTGACACATGACTGGCCCACCTCCCCACACTAGGGTGGGCGGACCCGATTCACAAGGCAGAGAAGACCGCGCAGAGGGCACGCGAACATCCATCCCAGCGTTTACTCTTACTTCAAATACCGTGTAACTAACAAGGGGAGGTTTACTTTTCACAGTCTACACAACTCTCTCAACCCAAAAATAACACGCCAGGGAAATCAACCGGGGAATGCGGCATGGCCCGAATCCTACAATGATCAACAAACAAATTCAACCACTATAAACAATGAAACAACACCTCCCAACTTCTCCATGGTAACTTTCCAGAACAGGAAACCGACGATCTCCAAGACCACGACGATCTACGGGGACTCTCTCAGCAAGGTTCTCTAACTCCTTATTGATAGATTTTTTTTTCCTAAGGGGAGGGGTAGGAAAATCAGGAAGCTGAAACGGGGCAAGGATCATTAAAGGGTCAATAGCTAGGAGTAAGGGTAAGGACATGGCTCCCTCCAGAAATAAGGATGAATGGAGGAAACCAAGGCTCGCGTGGGCAGGGGCACAACCCTGAAGCAGACGAACACCACTGGGACTGTGGTGAACATCTACCCGCTACCCGTTAACCGCTTCTTCTCACCTTTCTGTGACGGACTTTAGGTACTCGTTCCTTTCGGACACCACTCTCTGAGAATTTATCTCGCGTTGAGCTGTACTGACTGGTTTCCTCTGAATCAGAATCAAGGCAACTTACATCACTACTTTCACTCAGATTTGGATTATCCTCCTCATCTTCCTCTTCTACCTTTTCCCCTTCTTTGTCCCCATAATCCAAATCAACCTCATGACACTGCACCTCCTCACCACCTTCCAGTTGCTCCTCTGATCCATCTTCAACCACATCTTCGCCCAGCTCCTCACCAACTTCTTCACCAACCTCATTCTCATCAACACATTCATCACCAACATCATCGCCATCACGTCCACTACCACCATTCGAACACTGCACATCTTCATCATCCTCCAGTTGCTCATCTGGTCCACACGAAACTCCTTTCCGTTCTTCGGAATCCTCAACACTACATACAGAAGGCGTCTGCACATCTTCACACACTACATCATTCTCACTCACACACTCCCCAATGCTGCCACCAAATTCCCCCTCAACTTCTACCTCACTTGCGGCATGGACATCCCCTTGTTCATCCGCAACCTCAGAAACATTTGCAGCCTGGACATCCCCGTGTCCATCCACAAACTCAGACTCTTCAGTCTCCCTAACACTTACAACTATACTCCCCTGCGCAGCATCTGCAGACCGCTCTTCTGACTCTTCCTTCGATTCCTCTCCTTCACCACTCTCAGCAACTACAACGTCCTCAACATTTTCCACCCTGGAATCCAGCTGTCCAGGGTGCGATGAATCAGCATCAAGGCAACTTACATCACTACTTTCACTCAGATTTGGATTATCCTCCTCATCTTCCTCTTCTACCTTTTCCCCTTCTTCGTCCCCATAATCCAAATCAACCTCATGACACTGCACCACCTCATGATTCCAGCGGTCCAGCTGTCTGTTCATGTGCAATGACTAAATTAATTTCTACTGGCGATGGTAAAGCTACACCATCAAGTGACTTCTCATATCCCTGCGTAGACGATGATGATGTCACAGGATCTGGATCCCTCATGAACAATACCGGAACAAATTCTGCGGCATCCGGATTCAACCACGACGCCCTCTCTGAGTCCTGCAATTCAGTGTTAACAGACGTTTCCTTGTCCTCTTGTATTGATCCACAGAAGTTATTCCGCTTTTCTTCTTCCGCTTCACCTTCTTCATCCACTACTCTTTTAGGCACTGGTAATTCCTCTGGAACCTTTAAAGTTTCCTTACTCTCCAAATAGGAATAACTTGCTACAGGCTCCCTACTTGCCGATGTTTGTTTACTAATATAATTTCTTCTTCCCCTGTTAATTTCATACTTCTTTCTTTTCTCTGCTGTAACCGTTGCTACCGTCTTCACACTTGCCACCCCTTTGTAGCCTCCATTACTTCCGGAATATTCAGTTTTTCTGACCGTCTCTTGGGTTCTCCTCCAACCACCATGTTTGTCCTTTTTAGCTCTTCCTAATAAACCACTGGAGTACTGGACATCTTTAGCAGCTCTTCCCCGGGACTCATCATTCTCCTGGACCCTCCAGGCAAGCGCACACCACCTGTCCAGGTCCGCAAAAGAACGTGGAGGCTCTGCGAAAACCAGCCGGGACTCTCTTGGGGATTCAGCCCTTCTTGTATTACCTGTATTACTTCCGTCTCGGGCAACCCCAACCTTAATATACGGGCAGCTTTCCTTACATCATGCACGAAGTCCCCCAATGCCTCTCCGTTGGCCTGTAGGCGATAGAATAAATCTAACTTAAGCTGGGAATGTCGTCGATGGGGTATGAAGAAATCCAACACTTCCCCATGGAAGGTGTCGACACTGCAGCCCTGACGCAGAGTGTTGGTGACCAGACCGGCCAATGAACCCCGGCAATATGGGTATATAAGGGACAAGACCTCCTCATCGGACACACCCGGGAAATCTGCCAACTGCAGGACCAGGTCCAAGAAGACCAACAACCTGTCCTCATCTACTCCATCCAACACCGAAAGTTTCTGGAGAACACCAGAAATGGGGTGGGGCAAACTCTGGTAGCATACCGCCACCAGAATTGCAGAATTCACAACACACAACAATAAAACGTAAATCCCCAATAAAACAACTAACACAAACCTAAGTTACAAAACATAGTGACAAAGAATCAGGAAAAAACTCAAGTACTCTACTTCCTTTGAGCAGCCCCAGAGTGCTCTAGCGATGCGACGAGATGGGTGTATAATGAAGGCACAGAGAGAGCCACACGAAATGCCCAGAAGAGAACACAACAACACACAAACAACAAAACTAACTCACCATACACAATCCGCAAAGTATACATAACATCCAACAGGATCCGAGAATATATATATATATCAACACCACGACATCTGGTCGGACCATAACCGCATTCCTAAACCAAAGGTACAGCAAATAGAATGCCCTCAATAAGCAAATACTACATAACGGGGGTGCTATAAAAACACGTCTCTTTCACAGAACAAGTCCCAATCAAAATCGACAAGTACCGACGGCTCCCAATCATGTTCAAAATTTGTCTAAGTTCCCAGAGTATGACAGAGTAAAATCAATTAGCTCACATTCATATTGAAAACTGTTAACCACACGATTATAACCCCTTTCCAACACCTACCTTACACTCAACATCACAGAGTAATTACTTAAACACTAACACATCAAATCATATTAAATTTAATCAACCCCTTATTCATTTCTTATAAAAATATCCCACTATTCAGATTATTTATTTTATTAAACTGTTAAATTGCAATTAACTTTTATTTAAACACTTGGACTCAGATCAAAAAATAATCTGAAATAATTTGCAAGTCCCAACACCAGCTGACATGCCTGTAGCCACACCAAGTTTTATTTAAGATAAATAAATGCAAGTGCCCAGATTCTAAAACTCCCAAAATTCAAAAAAAAATAATGCAGAAATAATGTCTACTACATCCACAGGATCATAACCACGCTCTGATCTACCATTTGAAACCCCCCTTTTATTTTATAAGTTTTTTTTTGTAATTTTTTTTTTATTTTATTTTTATATATTTTTTGTAAAGGGGAGAGACATAATATTTAAAACTAGGTGGTGAACCTAGAGGAAGCATAAAGTGTGCACAGGCCCAAGCTACAATCACAGACATGTCCACTGGTGAATGACAGGACTTGCAAATGAAAAACTCTGTTAACAAAACAAGTGTGAACTTTATTCAGCGTGCAAGCATTTACATGATATTGCAAGGCATACTTTAGCAATGAATAAAATGATGAGTAAGGTAGAAATACATCTTCACATACATATCATAATGCTCCACAGTATAATATGTGAATGGTATTTGAGCTTAAATTTAAATTGTCTAAACCCTGCCACGCTATGTCCAAGATAATTCTTACAATAATTTTGTGTTCACAGGTAATATTGAAATCATTGAGTGCTATTTAAAGTGAAAATTAAATAGGCTAGCCTTTTAAGTAATTCTGTAAGCACATGTGTTATCATATCATAATTTCTGACACATTCCCCCCCAAATTGAAAATTACATACAAACACATATATAACACATATAACACACATCCACCATTTCTGTACCGACCCTCTCACCATAACCCTTTGCAATAAATGAACAAATAAATATATATAACAAAGCGAGCTTAGTAATTCTCAGTTAATCACCCGTAATATGCGAATACAAATAACACCGAAAATGGAAATGCCCCCAACAGAACCAGAGACTCAAAAATATTAATTAACTACCACATCAATAATTATGAAGCAACCTCCGAGTATTTAATCATGAAAATAGTTTAAGCTACCACACGTGAAGAAATCAGACCGCCCCCCAGTCCTGAATTATGCCATGACATTATGACATGAACAAGCAGAAAATAACTAACTCTCAAATAAATTAAACTCATTAAAAAAAAGGAAAACTTAGAGCAGTTCCTGCGGATACATGTGTGTGTGTGTGTGTGTGTGTGTGTGTGTGTGTGTGTGTGTGTGTGTGTGTGTGTGTGTGTGTGTGTGTGTGTGTGTGTGCAATTTCCTTACATAGTATAAGAAGGTATAATAGGTTGCATAAGACTTAATTATATAAGGTCCACACATGTAGGCACAGAACTTAACGTGAGAGTTTTTGCAGAACTTGAGCAAATTAAACGTGGCCTCATGAGTCTGCTTCTGGGAGCATCTGTGGATTTACAGTGTAGTGGTAGATGAGAGAGTGTAAAATAAAACAGAATGGTCCCACCTGGATCGTCCGGTGTACTTAAGTGACACTGGTTAACCTGTAGCGTATTGGTAGCACAAATAAGTCCTGGGGGCAGAGTTCCTCTACGAGTGTGTCTGTGTGTGTGAGTCCCAACTGACGGTATCTCATGGCTCAAGTGTTATCTCTGCCAGAAGGGTAGACAGCTGAACGTCTACACCCGACACCCATCTCGCCATTGTTCGAGCACCTGGAGCTGACTTTAGTTTAGCTTCTCATAGAGCGGAGTAACGGAGTCTGAACAGATGGGTGCTGTCAGTCGAGACCAAGCTTTTCTGATGAGGGTAGAAACAGAAATGAGAACGATTTGTCGGTAGCGTCTACCCAAGAAAGTTTTGCAAAGGCTGGCACACGCAGATCACAGCTGTCCGGCCTACTGAATATTCGTTGCTGCCACAACAAACCGTCTACATACCCAGCGACGACGCGATGCAGTGGCACTGCGTGATGTCAAGAACCCGCCCGTTTTAAAAGAAAGTAACCCGTCTCTGCAACCGAACTTTGCCGTTCTCAGGCCGAACAAAGTACGGCACACCCTCACCCCAAAAGGGCAACATGGTTGCCTCAAACTAAACCAGTTCTCGACCTCGACTGCGGTAGGACTCCTGGAAAATCTCAGACTCTTATTCGCTCTTGGTGGGTTCAGTGCCTCAGGAAAATGAAAGAAGCAGAAGGAAGGAGTGTAAGCATGCCAGTGTGTGTCTGAAAGAGAAGGTGTAAGTGTGCGTCCTACATGCTCGCCGGGCCCTGGTCCGCATGCAGAGATAAGGAACAGAGAAGAAAAGGAGAAAGACAAGAATCGCTGATACCAGCTCTGAGAACTGACCACCAAGGCCTCCTAAAATTAACAACTGAGACCCAGGACCATAGACTTCTATCACGGAACAAAACTTTTCCATCCAGGACCATTGACACTATCCCCCCTTCCCAGGACTGAAAATCTCTACCACACTGCGACCATCCCCCACGCTAGTCCTCTCCGCCATGCCAAACTCTCGGGACCGCCCCAACACGTCACCCTCTCCGGTGACCACCACCTACCTCTACTGGTACTCACATATCCATGCCCCGAAGGCCAACAAGGTGCTACTAACCTTGATATGCGAGTACCCTTCGAGAACCGTCCACCTCGTGGACCGACCAGCCATGTGCAGCAAAACTTGACACATGACTGGCCCACCTCCCCACACTAGGGTGGGCGGACCCGATTCACAAGGCAGAGAAGACCGCGCAGAGGGCACGCGAACATCCATCCCAGCGTTTACTCTTACTTCAAATACCGTGTAACTAACAAGGGGAGGTTTACTTTTCACAGTCTACACAACTCTCTCAACCCAAAAATAACACGCCAGGGAAATCAACCGGGGAATGCGGCATGGCCCGAATCCTACAATGATCAACAAACAAATTCAACCACTATAAACAATGAAACAACACCTCCTAACTTCTCCATGGTAACTTTCCAGAACAGGAAACCGACGATCTCCAAGACCACGACAATCTACGGGGACTCTCTCAGCTAGGTTCTCTAACTCCTTATTGATAGATTTTTTTTTTCCTAAGGGGAGGGGTAGGAAAATCGGGAAGCTGAAACGGGGCAAGGATCATTAAAGGGTCAATAGCTAGGAGTAAGGGTAAGGACATGGCTCCCTCCAGAAATAAGGATGAATGGAGGAAACCAAGGCTCGCGTGGGCAGGGGCGCAACCCTGAAGCAGACGAACACCACTGGGACTGTGGTGAACATCTACCCGCTACCCGTTAACCGCTTCTTCTCACCTTTCTGTGACGGACTTTAGGTACTCGTTCCTTTCAGACACCACTCTCTGAGAATTTATCTCGCGTTGAGCTGTACTGACTGGTTTCCTCTGAATCAGAATCAAGGCAACTTACATCACTACTTTCACTCAGATTTGGATTATCCTCCTCATCTTCCTCTTCTACCTTTTCCCCTTCTTCGTCCCCATAATCCAAATCAACCTCATGACACTGCACCTCCTCACCACCTTCCAGTTGCTCCTCTGATCCATCTTCAACCACATCTTCGCCCAGCTCCTCACCAACTTCTTCACCAACCTCATTCTCATCAACACATTCATCACCAACATCATCGCCATCACGTCCACTACCACCATTCGAACACTGCACATCTTCGTCATCCTCCAGTTGCTCATCTGGTCCACACGAATCTCCTTTTCGTTCTTCGGAATCCTCAACACTACTTACAGAAGGCGTCTGCACATCTTCACACACTACATCATTCTCACTCACACACTCCCCAATGCTGCCACCAAATTCCCCCTCAACTTCTACCTCACTTGCGGCATGGACATCCCCTTGTCCATCCGCAACCTCAGAAACATTTGCAGCCTGGACATCCCCGTGTCCATCCACAAACTCAGACTCTTCAGTCTCCCTAACACTTACAACTATACTCCCCTGCGCAGCATCTGCAGACCGCTCTTCTGACTCTTCCTTCGATTCCTCTCCTTCACCACTCTCAGCAACTACAACGTCCTCAACATTTTCCACCCTGGAATCCAGCTGTCCAGGGTGCAATGAATCAGCATCAAGGCAACTTACATCACTACTTTCACTCAGATTTGGATTATCCTCCTCATCTTCCTCTTCTACCTTTTCCCCTTCTTCGTCCCCATAATCCAAATCAACCTCATGACACTGCACCACCTCATGATTCCAGCGGTCCAGCTGTCTGTTCATGTGCAATGACTAAATTAATTTCTACTGGCGATGGTAAAGCTACACCATCAAGTGACTTCTCATATCCCTGCGTAGACGATGATGATGTCACAGGATCTGGATCCCTCATGAACAATACCGGAACAAATTCTGCGGCATCCGGATTCAACCACGACGCCCTCTCTGAGTCCTGCAATTCAGTGTTAACAGACGTTTCCTTGTCCTCTTGTATTGATCCACAGAAGTTATTCCGCTTTTCTTCTTCCGCTTCACCTTCTTCATCCACTACTCTTTTAGGCACTGGTAATTCCTCTGGAACCTTTAAAGTTTCCTTACTCTCCAAATAGGAATAACTTGCTACAGGCTCCCTACTTGCCGATGTTTGTTTACTAACATAATTTCTTCTTCCCCTGTTAATTTCATACTTCTTTCTTTTCTCTGCTGTAACCGTTGCTACCGTCTTCACACTTGCCACCCCTTTGTAGCCTCCATTACTTCCGGAATATTCAGTTTTTCTGACCGTCTCTTGGGTTCTCCTCCAACCACCATGTTTGTCCTTTTTAGCTCTTCCTAATAAACCACTGGAGTACTGGACATCTTTAGCAGCTCTTCCCCGGGACTCATCATTCTCCTGGACCCTCCAGGCAAGCGCACACCACCTGTCCAGGTCCGCAAAAGAACGTGGAGGCTCTGCGAAAACCAGCCGGGATCTCTCTTGGGGATTCAGCCCTTCTTGTATTACCTGTATTACTTCCGTCTCGGGCAACCCCAACCTTAATATACGGGCAGCTTTCCTTACATCATGCACGAAGTCCCCCAATGCCTCTCCATTGGCCTGTAGGCGATAGAATAAATCTAACTTAAGCTGGGAATGTCGTCGATGGGGTATGAAGAAATCCAACACTTCCCCATGGAAGGTGTCGACACTGCAGCCCTGACGCAGAGTGTTGGTGACCAGACCGGCCAATGAACCCCGGCAATACGGGTATATAAGGGACAAGACCTCCTCATCGGACACACCCGGGAAATCTGCCAACTGCAGGACCAGGTCCAAGAAGACCAACAACCTGTCCTCATCTACTCCATCCAACACCGAAAGTTTCTGGAGAACACCAGAAATGGGGTGGGGCAAACTCTGGTAGCATACCGCCACCAGAATTGCAGAATTCACAACACACAACAATAAAACGTAAATCCCCAATAAAACAACTAACACAAACCTAAGTTACAAAACATAGTGACAAAGAATCAGGAAAAAACTCAAGTACTCTACTTCCTTTGAGCAGCCCCAGAGTGCTCTAGCGATGCGACGAGATGGGTGTATAATGAAGGCAGAGAGAGAGCCACACGAAATGCCCAGAAGAGAACACAACAACACACAAACAACAAAACTAACTCACCATACACAATCCGCAAAGTATACATAACATCCAACAGGATCCGAGAATATATATATATATATATATATATCAACACCACGACATCTGGTCGGACCATAACCGCATTCCTAAACCAAAGGTACAGCAAATAGAATGCCCTCAATAAGCAAATACTACATAACGGGGGTGCTATAAAAACACGTCTCTTTCACAGAACAAGTCCCAATCAAAATCGACAAGTACCGACGGCTCCCAATCATGTTCAAAATTTGTCTAAGTTCCCAGAGTATGACAGAGTAAAATCAATTAGCTCACATTCATATTGAAAACTGTTAACCACACGATTATAACCCCTTTCCAACACCTACCTTACACTCAACATCACAGAGTAATTACTTAAACACTAACACATCAAATCATATTAAATTTAATCAACCCCTTATTCATTTCTTATAAAAATATCCCACTATTCAGATTATTTATTTTATTAAACTGTTAAATTGCAATTAACTTTTATTTAAACACTTGGACTCAGATCAAAAAATAATCTGAAATAATTTGCAAGTCCCAACACCAGCTGACATGCCTGTAGCCACACCAAGTTTTATTTAAGATAAATAAATGCAAGTGCCCAGATTCTAAAACTCCCAAAATTCAAAAAAAAATAATGCAGAAATAATGTCTACTACATCCACAGGATCATAACCACGCTCTGATCTACCATTTGAAACCCCCCTTTTATTTTATAAGTTTTTTTTTGTAATTTTTTTTTTATTTTATTTTTATATATTTTTTGTAAAGGGGAGAGACATAATATTTAAAACTAGGTGGTGAACCTAGAGGAAGCATAAAGTGTGCACAGGCCCAAGCTACAATCACAGACATGTCCACTGGTGAATGACAGGACTTGCAAATGAAAAACTCTGTTAACAAAACAAGTGTGAACTTTATTCAGCGTGCAAGCATTTACATGATATTGCAAGGCATACTTTAGCAATGAATAAAATGATGAGTAAGGTAGAAATACATCTTCACATACATATCATAATGCTCCACAGTATAATATGTGAATGGTATTTGAGCTTAAATTTAAATTGTCTAAACCCTGCCACGCTATGTCCAAGATAATTCTTACAATAATTTTGTGTTCACAGGTAATATTGAAATCATTGAGTGCTATTTAAAGTGAAAATTAAATAGGCTAGCCTTTTAAGTAATTCTGTAAGCACATGTGTTATCATATCATAATTTCTGACACATTCCCCCCCAAATTGAAAATTACATACAAACACATATATAACACATATAACACACATCCACCATTTCTGTACCGACCCTCTCACCATAACCCTTTGCAATAAATGAACAAATAAATATATATAACAAAGCGAGCTTAGTAATTCTCAGTTAATCACCCGTAATATGCGAATACAAATAACACCGAAAATGGAAATGCCCCCAACAGAACCAGAGACTCAAAAATATTAATTAACTACCACATCAATAATTATGAAGCAACCTCCGAGTATTTAATCATGAAAATAGTTTAAGCTACCACACGTGAAGAAATCAGACCGCCCCCCAGTCCTGAATTATGCCATGACATTATGACATGAACAAGCAGAAAATAACTAACTCTCAAATAAATTAAACTCATTAAAAAAAAGGAAAACTTAGAACAGTTCCTGCGGATACATGTGTGTGTGTGTGTGTGTGTGTGCAATTTCCTTACATAGTATAAGAAGGTATAATAGGTTGCATAAGACTTAATTATATAAGGTCCACACATGTAGGCACAGAACTTAACGTGAGAGTTTTTGCAGAACTTGAGCAAATTAAACGTGGCCTCATGAGTCTGCTTCTGGGAGCATCTGTGGATTTACAGTGTAGTGGTAGATGAGAGAGTGTAAAATAAAACAGAATGGTCCCACCTGGATCGTCCGGTGTACTTAAGTGACACTGGTTAACCTGTAGCGTATTGGTAGCACAAATAAGTCCTGGGGGCAGAGTTCCTCTACGAGTGTGTCTGTGTGTGTGAGTCCCAACTGACGGTATCTCATGGCTCAAGTGTTATCTCTGCCAGAAGGGTAGACAGCTGAACGTCTACACCCGACACCCATCTCGCCATTGTTCGAGCACCTGGAGCTGACTTTAGTTTAGCTTCTCATAGAGTGGAGTAACGGAGTCTGAACAGATGGGTGCTGTCAGTCGAGACCAAGCTTTTCTGATGAGGGTAGAAACAGAAATGAGAACGATTTGTCGGTAGCGTCTACCCAAGAAAGTTTTGCAAAGGCTGGCACACGCAGATCACAGCTGTCCGGCCTACTGAATATTCGTTGCTGCCACAACAAACCGTCTACATACCCAGCGACGACGCGATGCAGTGGCACTGCGTGATGTCAAGAACCCGCCCGTTTTAAAAGAAAGTAACCCGTCTCTGCAACCGAACTTTGCCGTTCTCAGGCCGAACAAAGTACGGCACACCCTCACCCCAAAAGGGCAACATGGTTGCCTCAAACTAAACCAGTTCTCGACCTCGACTGCGGTAGGACTCCTGGAAAATCTCAGACTCTTATTCGCTCTTGGTGGGTTCAGTGCCTCAGGAAAATGAAAGAAGCAGAAGGAAGGAGTGTAAGCATGCCAGTGTGTGTCTGAAAGAGAAGGTGTAAGTGTGCGTCCTACATGCTCGCCGGGCCCTGGTCCGCATGCAGAGATAAGGAACAGAGAAGAAAAGGAGAAAGACAAGAATCGCTGATACCAGCTCTGAGAACTGACCACCAAGGCCTCCTAAAATTAACAACTGAGACCCAGGACCATAGACTTCTATCACGGAACAAAACTTTTCCATCCAGGACCATTGACACTATCCCCCCTTCCCAGGACTGAAAATCTCTACCACACTGCGACCATCCCCCACGCTAGTCCTCTCCGCCATGCCAAACTCTCGGGACCGCCCCAACACGTCACCCTCTCCGGTGACCACCACCTACCTCTACTGGTACTCACATATCCATGCCCCGAAGGCCAACAAGGTGCTACTAACCTTGATATGTGAGTACCCTTCGAGAACCGTCCACCTCGTGGACCGACCAGCCATGTGCAGCAAAACTTGACACATGACTGGCCCACCTCCCCACACTAGGGTGGGCGGACCCGATTCACAAGGCAGAGAAGACCGCGCAGAGGGCACGCGAACATCCATCCCAGCGTTTACTCTTACTTCAAATACCGTGTAACTAACAAGGGGAGGTTTACTTTTCACAGTCTACACAACTCTCTCAACCCAAAAATAACACGCCAGGGAAATCAACCGGGGAATGCGGCATGGCCCGAATCCTACAATGATCAACAAACAAATTCAACCACTATAAACAATGAAACAACACCTCCTAACTTCTCCATGGTAACTTTCCAGAACAGGAAACCGACGATCTCCAAGACCACGACAATCTACGGGGACTCTCTCAGCTAGGTTCTCTAACTCCTTATTGATAGATTTTTTTTTCCTAAGGGGAGGGGTAGGAAAATCGGGAAGCTGAAACGGGGCAAGGATCATTAAAGGGTCAATAGCTAGGAGTAAGGGTAAGGACATGGCTCCCTCCAGAAATAAGGATGAATGGAGGAAACCAAGGCTCGCGTGGGCAGGGGCGCAACCCTGAAGCAGACGAACACCACTGGGACTGTGGTGAACATCTACCCGCTACCCGTTAACCGCTTCTTCTCACCTTTCTGTGACGGACTTTAGGTACTCGTTCCTTTCAGACACCACTCTCTGAGAATTTATCTCGCGTTGAGCTGTACTGACTGGTTTCCTCTGAATCAGAATCAAGGCAACTTACATCACTACTTTCACTCAGATTTGGATTATCCTCCTCATCTTCCTCTTCTACCTTTTCCCCTTCTTCGTCCCCATAATCCAAATCAACCTCATGACACTGCACCTCCTCACCACCTTCCAGTTGCTCCTCTGATCCATCTTCAACCACATCTTCGCCCAGCTCCTCACCAACTTCTTCACCAACCTCATTCTCATCAACACATTCATCACCAACATCATCGCCATCACGTCCACTACCACCATTCGAACACTGCACATCTTCATCATCCTCCAGTTGCTCATCTGGTCCACACGAAACTCCTTTTCGTTCTTCGGAATCCTCAACACTACTTACAGAAGGCGTCTGCACATCTTCACACACTACATCATTCTCACTCACACACTCCCCAATGCTGCCACCAAATTCCCCCTCAACTTCTACCTCACTTGCGGCATGGACATCCCCTTGTCCATCCGCAACCTCAGAAACATTTGCAGCCTGGACATCCCCGTGTCCATCCACAAACTCAGACTCTTCAGTCTCCCTAACACTTACAACTATACTCCCCTGCGCAGCATCTGCAGACCGCTCTTCTGACTCTTCCTTCGATTCCTCTCCTTCACCACTCTCAGCAACTACAACGTCCTCAACATTTTCCACCCTGGAATCCAGCTGTCCAGGGTGCAATGAATCAGCATCAAGGCAACTTACATCACTACTTTCACTCAGATTTGGATTATCCTCCTCATCTTCCTCTTCTACCTTTTCCCCTTCTTCGTCCCCATAATCCAAATCAACCTCATGACACTGCACCACCTCATGATTCCAGCGGTCCAGCTGTCTGTTCATGTGCAATGACTAAATTAATTTCTACTGGCGATGGTAAAGCTACACCATCAAGTGACTTCTCATATCCCTGCGTAGACGATGATGATGTCACAGGATCTGGATCCCTCATGAACAATACCGGAACAAATTCTGCGGCATCCGGATTCAACCACGACGCCCTCTCTGAGTCCTGCAATTCAGTGTTAACAGACGTTTCCTTGTCCTCTTGTATTGATCCACAGAAGTTATTCCGCTTTTCTTCTTCCGCTTCACCTTCTTCATCCACTACTCTTTTAGGCACTGGTAATTCCTCTGGAACCTTTAAAGTTTCCTTACTCTCCAAATAGGAATAACTTGCTACAGGCTCCCTACTTGCCGATGTTTGTTTACTAACATAATTTCTTCTTCCCCTGTTAATTTCATACTTCTTTCTTTTCTCTGCTGTAACCGTTGCTACCGTCTTCACACTTGCCACCCCTTTGTAGCCTCCATTACTTCCGGAATATTCAGTTTTTCTGACCGTCTCTTGGGTTCTCCTCCAACCACCATGTTTGTCCTTTTTAGCTCTTCCTAATAAACCACTTGAGTACTGGACATCTTTAGCAGCTCTTCCCCGGGACTCATCATTCTCCTGGACCCTCCAGGCAAGCGCACACCACCTGTCCAGGTCCGCAAAAGAACGTGGAGGCTCTGCGAAAACCAGCCGGGATCTCTCTTGGGGATTCAGCCCTTCTTGTATTACCTGTATTACTTCCGTCTCGGGCAACCCCAACCTTAATATACGGGCAGCTTTCCTTACATCATGCACGAAGTCCCCCAATGCCTCTCCGTTGGCCTGTAGGCGATAGAATAAATCTAACTTAAGCTGGGAATGTCGTCGATGGGGTATGAAGAAATCCAACACTTCCCCATGGAAGGTGTCGACACTGCAGCCCTGACGCAGAGTGTTGGTGACCAGACCGGCCAATGAACCCCGGCAATACGGGTATATAAGGGACAAGACCTCCTCATCGGACACACCCGGGAAATCTGCCAACTGCAGGACCAGGTCCAAGAAGACCAACAACCTGTCCTCATCTACTCCATCCAACACCGAAAGTTTCTGGAGAACACCAGAAATGGGGTGGGGCAAACTCTGGTAGCATACCGCCACCAGAATTGCAGAATTCACAACACACAACAATAAAACGTAAATCCCCAATAAAACAACTAACACAAACCTAAGTTACAAAACATAGTGACAAAGAATCAGGAAAAAACTCAAGTACTCTACTTCCTTTGAGCAGCCCCAGAGTGCTCTAGCGATGCGACAAGATGGGTGTATAATGAAGGCAGAGAGAGAGCCACACGAAATGCCCAGAAGAGAACACAACAACACACAAACAACAAAACTAACTCACCATACACAATCCGCAAAGTATACATAACATCCAACAGGATCCGAGAATATATATATATATATATATATATATTGTAATATATACTTATTTATTAAATTATAATTAAATTTATAAAGTGTTGCTTGTTCTGGTATTCTGCGGTAATCGAGCCCCACCAGTTGGACTCGCCAATTTTGTAATAATACGATAAATATTAAATATAAAAATAAATAAATAGTTGATGTATGAGAATTGTACTCTCACTATTGTATGTAGTAATGTAGCTAATGTCTTCTAATCTTCGTTCGGCGCTCACTACTGGTCTTCAATTTTGTAATATATAATGGTAATTGTAATGGTGTTCTGGCATAATATTACCCAGAATAATTTTTATGGTGCGTATGTGTAGTAGTGACGTTCCGCTCTGGGAGACGTCGATTTGGTAATGTTCCTGGATAATGTTGTTATCAAATACTCTAGGTGTATGTTGCTGTTGCAGCAATTTGAAAGGTGATATAAATTTAAAATTTATATTTATACAAAAAAAATAAATTCTGAAAAAATTGTTTTCGATGTGTTTATATTCTTAAAATTTAGAAATAAATTGAGATTGTTGATTGTAATTATAAATAGGATGGTATGGTGTGTATTCTAGTAATAATCTTCCCTTCTGTAAATTTATTAAAAAAAAAATCCAGTTAACTTCAAATTAGGCGCGAATGGCTCTCTTCTTCTTACTCTTGAAATGTAGTATTTCGCATATACTGCCTTTAAAGGTTGTCGAGTTTTCTTTATTAATTAATGGTTATGTCCTTTTATTAGAGAAATCAAATTCAATTTACTAGATAACAAACGTTTATTCAACAAAATAAGGAATTTGCTCAATTGAAAACAATGTTATAATGTATCGACACGCTCAGGTCCGGTCGATCTATGAATTTTATATTGGTATTACAAAAATAGGTTCTTCGAATGGTTAATTATATAAAAAGCCAGAGAAGGTCAGGGTCAGAAAGTATAACACTTACAATTCTAAAAATGTATTAAAATTAAACAATATAATGGTAATTATTAATAATAAAAGTTTATATATAATTTTTATTCACCCCAGTTCAGCAAACAGTCGTCTAGTTGAGATGACGAGATTGGGTCAAAATGGCCGCCTGGCGCATGCGCGGAGTTCACCTTCTAACACTGACAAAGTATTTATGGAATAAATATGTCCCTTCTGCGGTTAAACCTTCTTCGCAATCGTATATTATCTTCTGGTGTATAGTTTAATGTCACTGTAGTAAGATGGACTAATTCACTTGGTGTTAAAATGTTGTTAATTAAGTATATCAATTGGTGTTTATGTGTGTCCGTTTAACCTCGAATATTCACTTGGTATTTGGTGTGATTCCAGTGTTACTTCATTTAAATAGTTATATGTGGTTCTGTTTATTAGTGTTATGTAGTTCGTATGGCAACTTCACCACTTCACAATGATTAGAATAGTTAAAAATTTAATTTTTACACAAAACTGATTCCGAACTCTTGTTATACGTAACCGTCATTAAGTTTGGTTTTATCAAATATTCCTGTCAAGTGCTCTCTTTAATGTATAATAATGAACTGTGTGGATTTCCTTCGTCTCATGAAAATCTTAGCCTATATAATATATCTAATACATTGTTTCACATCGCCTTAATTTCCAACACGTTTTAAAATAGTACACTATGCTCAAAAAATAATTCTGTTATTAGTTAACTGTTTGTAATATTAAATACATATTCGTGTTCACGATTCTATTCTACTTATTTTGATAGTAATTAAGTTGGTGTTACAAAGTTTTATCTGAAAATTATTTTTCTTATAATTTTTTGGGAGGTAGGCCTAAAATTATACTTCCTGTCTGCTATGTAAATAATAGCCATTTTAACTAATATAATTATTATTCTATGAAATCTGAAATTTGTATAATTATCAATTCTCACTTATTTTATTGCAATTTAGTATACTAATGATGGTTTTTTAATATAATTCAATTGTATATGACTTCCCCTAGGATAGTGTTAGTTAATCTATTTCAGTTTTAATGGTATTTTATTAGACAATTAAATAATTTTACTCATATAATGACCATATCTTTAGAAAGCCTTATTTACATAGTATTTGATATGTTGAGTTTATTTTGCCTGAATATTGTCAGTTTGACTGGTTTATAAGATTAGGTTTATTAATTATTCTGCATTTTAACTTTATTATATTGCCTAGATTTGAATTGTGGCTATTTGCAGAACGTTTTACTAATGTAATTATTTTATTTCCTTCTCTGACTTCTGACTCTGATATATTTGATTAAAAATTAGTTCTCTGATCTGGCATAACAGTAATTATAGATTATACAATTAAAATATAACACCCAGATATATAAAACTGGTGTTCTTAATAACATTGTTTTGGTATATCACCTAATAACATAATAAAAAGTATTTCTACAACATTGGAATGATATCTAATTTTAGATAATGCATTCCTAAATTAACATGAACAATAAAATAACAATTATAATACTAATATCTCTTATGACTAACCCTTACTTATCTAAATGCTATATTTAATTGGAACCCCACATTTGGATCCATATATAATTGTTAATACCTTCTACTACTTCATCATAAACAGTTAGTTCTGTAATTCCCCATTTTATAAGATTTATGCCCCCTCTTAAAGTATAACCCTGGCTATCTAAGTTATATTCCATTCTATGGAATGTTCATACAGTTTTAGTAGCTTTTTATTAGTAAAATTACTACTTCATTATCAAAGTAGGCACTGTTCACAAAACTTAAAGTTTGTTACTTTGTACTGCTACTCATGCACCTTTCTTAAAGTTTATTAGTTATAATTTGATCACTTACACTTTTCCATGGTGAATTATTACTATATTTACTAGTCTTTTTCTAGTTTTTAATATGAAATATTCAACCATGGGGGAACTGTGAAGATTTGTTTATACACATTACACAATAACTTTTTGAATGCACTAATATTTACTACAGCTAACACTTTTAGTTTTTTGTCAGTTTTACAGTGATATGGTTTTTTAATGTGTTATACTTTCTCTTTGGGCATTCATTGATTTTGGGGTTTTTTGGGGGTTCTTTCCCTATGGGGTTTTTGTTTTATATGGGTCGTCTTAATTATTCTTCTTTCTTCTTTGAGTTTGGTTATTCTTCTTTCTTCTGTAGTTTTGGATTATCCTTCCTTCTTCTTTCTTCTGTAGTTCTTATTTTTATTCTTCTTCTTTCTTCTTTGAGTTTGGTTCTTCTTTATTCTTCCTTCTTCCTTCTTCAGTAGTAGTAGTTTTAATTAGTCTTCCTTCTTCTTTCTTCAGTAGATTTAGTTTGGGATTATTCTTCTTTCTTCTTTGAGTTTTGATTGTTCTTCTTTCTTCCTTCTTCTGTAGTTTTAATTAGTCTTCTTTCTTCCTTGATCTTAATTATTCTTCTTTCTTCTCTCTTCAGTAGTGGTAGTTTTGGTTATTCTTCTTTCTTCTCTAATTTTAATTATTCTTCCTTCTTCTGTCTTCTGTATCTTTGATTGTTCTTCTTTCTTCATTCCTCAGTAGCTTTGATTGTTCTTCTCTCTTCTGTCTTCAGTAGCTTTGATTGTTCTTCTTTCTTCATTCTTCAGTAGTAGTAGTTTTAATTAGTTCTTCTTTCTTCATTAGATTTAGTTTGTTCTTCTTTCTTCTTTGAGTTTTAATTGTTCTTCTTTCTTCTTTAGCTTTGATTGTTCTTCTTTCTTCCTTCTTCAGTAGTAGTAGTTTTAATTAGTCTTCCTTCTTCTTTCTTCAGTAGATTTAGTTTGGGATTATTCTTCTTTCTTCTCTAATTTTAATTATTCTTCCTTCTTCTGTCTTCTGTATCTTTGATTGTTCTTCTTTCTTCAGTAGTGGTAGTTTTGGTTATTCTTCTTTCTTCTCTAATTTTAATTATTCTTCCTTCTTCTGTCTTCTGTATCTTTGATTGTTCTTCTTTCTTCATTCCTCAGTAGTAGTAGTTTTAATTAGTTCTTCTTTCTTCATTCTTCAGTAGTAGTAGTTTTAATTATTCTTCTTTCTTCTTTAGTTCTAATCATTCTTCTTTCTTCTGTCTTCAGTATCTTTGATTGTTCTTCTTTCTTCATTCTTCAGTAATAGTAGTTTTAATTATTCTTCCTTCTTCTGTCTTCTGTATCTTTGATTGTTCTTCTTTCTTCAGTAGTGGTAGTTTTGACTATTCTTCCTTCTTCTGTAGTTTTTCGCCGTGTATGCCTTCGTTTCTTCTGGTCTGGTTTCTTTGACGGGGTATATTAATTGCCTGCTTCTATCTTACCTGGGTAATTTTGTTATTATCATTTTTAGTCTTCTGGGTTTTTAAATTTGTATTATATTATATTATTTGCAGAATTTTTCTTTATTTAACCTTTCTTGTGAATATATTTAGTAAATAGTGCATTTTAAACGATTCTCATTTAGATACTCCATATATTAGAGCTTTATTAATGATCATTGAGTAATGTATTTGTGTGGATTATCTGTCATGCTACAGATTGCTCTCTTCCAGAAGTGATTAGTTCAGATCATACTTAGTTTGTCTGAAATAATTGCTTATGACATTATATTATAAATTATATTTCTTTACTTCCTTCACATTTCTAAAAATTTTTTCTCCCATATTTTTGAGCTTATCTATATTTCATTATTAACTGGATTCTTACTGATAGTAATAGTCATCTGAGGTTCGTTATTTTTTATTTTTCCATTTCCTTCTTAACTCGTTTCTTTATCCTTGGGATATTTATTCCCTAAAATTCCCTAATACGTTAGCTGGGGCAGTGTCCAGAGGGGCTCTGTAGGCATCTCACTCTGCTGGCCATACTACGTCATTTATTGATTACAGAGGTAAATCATCTCTGACCAATACATAATAATACTGCTGGACTTATCTCAGACAGTCATTAATAAAATTATATAAGAATAGTCCACCTTATGACTATAAAAAAAAATTAAATATCTTTGGATATTTCACTTCGTATACGAACAGATCTATTAATATTTCTATCTTAGTGAATCTCTATCTCAGTTATTTTTCTCAATGGTTAGCTCTGCTGTCATTTTATTTCTCCTTGTGATTGGAAGCTGGTATAATATAATTATCACTCCTTATTCAGTGTAAAGTTTTTAATTCTCTGTCATTTTTTGACTGTTATCACAATCTCCTTCTGGTCATTGGTAGCATATATTTTGTATTATATTTTTGTTCCTTTCTTAATTCTTGTGAATCGTTCCACTAGTATTATGTTTTTTCAATTACTCTTTTAATTGTCTTTCTCATAACTGACATTTATTGTATGATCATCTTTTTCATATGGATTTATTTATATATAGTTTTTCCTTTCTTTTTCAAAATTTTATTTTGCTCTTGCTTTTTATCCAAATGCACTCTTTATTATTAATGTCATATGTTTAATATCTCTGTTTATTTGACATAAAATTCTCATTAACTTCACTTCACAATAAGTTTATTCATTTAAATTGTATCAGTGGTTTGTACTGCCATTTCTGTATTCTTGAAAGTTTTTCAGAATTGGTTCCATATATTATTGTTTGTAATGTGTTATCCAAATTTTTTTTTTCTTCTTGTTCATTTCTAAAAGTTGTTTTTAAGATAAGGTAGTAAGTTGTTCTTACTTGGGTTTCTGAATTTTGTGGTTTAATTCAAAATTCATTTTCTTCTTGATTCATAAATGGTTTTCTAAATAATAGGTAAGTAAGTAGTCATTACTTCTTTTTTGAATTTTTACTTTTAAATTCTTTCTTCCATACATTCGATTATTCATAATATTTTTTCATAAATATGGTTAACATATCATATTATTACCCTAAATATGGTATTAGCTCTCTTCTTTTCTTTATTTCAAATGTACTTCTTATAATTATTTTTCTTTTAAATACCCAGGTTGAAGATTTTTATTAGGTTGGACAATTGCTCATAATTTCTTTTTCTTTGACATAGTTTTTTGCCGTTGCCGGTTATCATAACATCAGTCCCTTTTTGTGGAGGTGTATGGTATTAGACTTAACCGTAGTCTGTCACTTCATTTGCTCTCATTGTCCGGATGACCATAGTTTTCATCATCGTTCCGGTACTAGTGACATCTCTGGCCTTTGTTTTGTATTTCATTTTTCTAGCTGCTATTCCTTTGTTTGCTGCTAAGCTTATTCGGCTCCCTCTATCATAGTGTTTTATATACCAGTACGTCTCTGGTCCATCAATGATCAATGATACCATTAACAATCTACCATATATCTCCATCCCTGTTGTATTCCATTTACCTCTGATCACTTCCCCGTGGTAAACTACTGTCTGCTGGTAAACCATTTCTGAGATTACCATCAATCTATTTCCATAATTTCTGGAACTCACGATTTCTTCATTGTTGGTAATAGGGATATTATCATTATCAAATAAACCATGGTTCATCATTTCCATTTCTTCCCTTGTTTTCATTAATTTCTTTGGATGCCTTCTTTTCATTCTCTTTTGTTTCACTTCCATATCCTTAGTATTTTCTTTCTTCCCGTTCGTTTTCTTTTCAGGTAACACTATCACTGGCTCCATTGTTTTATTGTTTGGTATTTCCTTTCGTTCTGGTTTGCTGTTGTCCAGTGTCTTATCCAATTCTTCATCCAAGGATGTGACGTTTTTATCTATTTCACTCAAACCTTCCTTCAAGATTTGTCTGTATTCTTTTCTATCCCTTCTTTCCTCTTCCCTGTCTTCTTTCATTTCCTTATGCCATCGTCGGTTATCCTCCCTTATTTCTTCTCTTAACCGTTGGTAGTCCTCTCTTAACTCTTTCCTTAACTGTTGATGATCACTTTCGATTTTCTTATTGGTTTCTTCCATCTTTTCTTCCAAATTCTTCTTATTTTCTTCCATTTTCTTTTCCACCTTTTTACTGGTTTCCTCAATTCTCTTATTGGTCCTTTCTATTTTACGGCCCAATTCTTCTTTTGTTTCTTGGTTGTCCTTCTTCAATTCTTCCCTTAAAGATTGGTTATCATTCTTCAAATCTTCAAATCTTTTATTATTTTCTTCTGTGGTAGAATCCATTTTCTTGTTCAAGTTTTCTTCGGTGGAATCCATTTTCTTGTTCAAGTTTTCTTCGGTGGAATCCATTTTCTTGCTTAATTCTTCCTTGGTTGCTTGGTTGTCCTTCTTCAAGTTTTCTTCCACCTTCTTGCTGTTTTCTTCCATCTTCTTGCTGTTTTCTTCCATCTTCTCCATCATTATCCTGAACATCTCCTGCATGTTATTATTCTCTTCTCGTGGTGGTTTCTCGGGTTGTCCTATTCGTTCCTCCCGGACATCGATTTCCCCTGTTTGTGTGTGCGCTTCGGGTTGTTCCTCTGGTGGTGCTGGTTTTTTACGTTCCACCCGTTCTAATATCCTTTCCACGTCCTCCACTGGGGTCGCCTCCTTATTATCCATATCGAGTTCTTTCTCGGCCTCCGCCGCTCTCTTCTTTGATGTGGCACGACGCATTATTTTCCCTGATTCCCTGGCTGGGTAACCGCTGCCAAGCTGAATTAGGAATTGGGTAAGTAATTACCGCCTTTCAACCCCTAATTACAGCCCCACGTTGGGCGCCAAATTATGTAATATATACTTATTTATTAAATTATAATTAAATTTATAAAGTGTTGCTTGTTCTGGTATTCTGCGGTAATCGAGCCCCACCAGTTGGACTCGCCAATTTTGTAATAATACGATAAATATTAAATATAAAAATAAATAAATAGTTGATGTATGAGAATTGTACTCTCACTATTGTATGTAGTAATGTAGCTAATGTCTTCTAATCTTCGTTCGGCGCTCACTACTGGTCTTCAATTTTGTAATATATAATGGTAATTGTAATGGTGTTCTGGCATAATATTACCCAGAATAATTTTTATGGTGCGTATGTGTAGTAGTGACGTTCCGCTCTGGGAGACGTCGATTTGGTAATGTTCCTGGATAATGTTGTTATCAAATATTCTAGGTGTATGTTGCTGTTGCAGCAATTTGAAAGGTGATATAAATTTAAAATTTATATTTATACAAAAAAAATAAATTCTGAAAAAATTGTTTTCGATGTGTTTATATTCTTAAAATTTAGAAATAAATTGAGACTGTTGATTGTAATTATAAATAGGATGGTATGGTGTGTATTCTAGTAATAATCTTCCCTTCTGTAAATTTATTAAAAAAAAAATCCAGTTAACTTCAAATTAGGCGCGAATGGCTCTCTTCTTCTTACTCTTGAAATGTAGTATTTCGCATATACTGCCTTTAAAGGTTGTCGAGTTTTCTTTATTAATTAATGGTTATGTCCTTTTATTAGAGAAATCAAATTCAATTTACTAGATAACAAACGTTTATTCAATAAAATAAGGAATTTGCTCAATTGAAAACAATGTTATAATGTATCGACACGCTCAGGGCCGGTCGATCTATGAATTTTATATTGGTATTACAAAAATAGGTTCTTCGAACGGTTAATTATATAAAAACCCAGAGAAGGTCAGGGTCAGAAAGTATAACACTTACAATTCTAAAAATGTATTAAAATTAAACAATATAATGGTAATTATTAATAATAAAAGTTTATATATAATTTTTATTCACCCCAGTTCAGCAAACAGTCGTCTAGTTGAGATGACGAGATTGGGTCAAAATGGCCGCCTGGCGCATGCGCGGAGTTCACCTTCTAACACTGACAAAGTATTTATGGAATAAATATGTCCCTTCTGCGGTTAAACCTTCTTCGCAATCGTATATTATCTTCTGGTGTATAGTTTAATGTCACTGTAGTAAGATGGACTAATTCACTTGGTGTTAAAATGTTGTTAATTAAGTATATCAATTGGTGTTTATGTGTGTCCGTTTAACCTCGAATATTCACTTGGTATTTGGTGTGATTCCAGTGTTACTTCATTTAAATAGTTATATGTGGTTCTGTTTATTAGTGTTATGTAGTTCGTATGGCAACTTCACCACTTCACAATGATTAGAATAGTTAAAAATTTAATTTTTACACAAAACTGATTCCGAACTCTTGTTATACGTAACCGTCATTAAGTTTGGTTTTATCAAATATTCCTGTCAAGTGCTCTCTTTAATGTATAATAATGAACTGTGTGGATTTCCTTCGTCTCATGAAAATCTTAGCCTATATAATATATCTAATACATTGTTTCACATCGCCTTAATTTCCGACACGTTTTAAAATAGTACACTATGCTCAAAAAATAATTCTGTTATTAGTTAACTGTTTGTAATATTAAATACATATTCGTGTTCACGATTCTATTCTACTTATTTTGATAGTAATTAAGTTGGTGTTACAAAGTTTTATCTGAAAATTATTTTTCTTATAATTTTTTGGGAGGTAGGCCTAAAATTATACTTCCTGTCTGCTATGTAAATAATAGCCATTTTAACTAATATAATTATTATTCTATGAAATCTGAAATTTGTATAATTATCAATTCTCACTTATTTTATTGCAATTTAGTATACTAATGATGGTTTTTTAATATAATTCAATTGTATATGACTTCCCCTAGGATAGTGTTAGTTAATCTATTTCAGTTTTAATGGTATTTTATTAGACAATTAAATAATTTTACTCATATAATGACCATATCTTTAGAAAGCCTTATTTACATAGTATTTGATATGTTGAGTTTATTTTGCCTGAATATTGTCAGTTTGACTGGTTTATAAGATTAGGTTTATTAATTATTCTGCATTTTAACTTTATTATATTGCCTAGATTTGAATTGTGGCTATTTGCAGAACGTTTTACTAATGTAATTATTTTATTTCCTTCTCTGACTTCTGACTCTGATATATTTGATTAAAAATTAGTTCTCTGATCTGGCATAACAGTAATTATAGATTATACAATTAAAATATAACACCCAGATATATAAAACTGGTGTTCTTAATAACATTGTTTTGGTATATCACCTAATAACATAATAAAAAGTATTTCTACAACATTGGAATGATATCTAATTTTAGATAATGCATTCCTAAATTAACATGAACAATAAAATAACAATTATAATACTAATATCTCTTATGACTAACCCTTACTTATCTAAATGCTATATTTAATTGGAACCCCACATTTGGATCCATATATAATTGTTAATACCTTCTACTACTTCATCATAAACAGTTAGTTCTGTAATTCCCCATTTTATAAGATTTATGCCCCCTCTTAAAGTATAACCCTGGCTATCTAAGTTATATTCCATTCTATGGAATGTTCATACAGTTTTAGTAGCTTTTTATTAGTAAAATTACTACTTCATTATCAAAGTAGGCACTGTTCACAAAACTTAAAGTTTGTTACTTTGTACTGCTACTCATGCACCTTTCTTAAAGTTTATTAGTTATAATTTGATCACTTACACTTTTCCATGGTGAATTATTACTATATTTACTAGTCTTTTTCTAGTTTTTAATATGAAATATTCAACCATGGGGGAACTGTGAAGATTTGTTTATACACATTACACAATAACTTTTTGAATGCACTAATATTTACTACAGCTAACACTTTTAGTTTTTTGTCAGTTTTACAGTGATATGGTTTTTTAATGTGTTATACTTTCTCTTTGGGCATTCATTGATTTTGGGGTTTTTTGGGGGTTCTTTCCCTATGGGGTTTTTGTTTTATATGGGTCGTCTTAATTATTCTTCTTTCTTCTTTGAGTTTGGTTATTCTTCTTTCTTCTGTAGTTTTGGATTATCCTTCCTTCTTCTTTCTTCTGTAGTTCTTATTTTTATTATTCTTCTTTCTTCTTTGAGTTTGGTTCTTCTTTATTCTTCCTTCTTCCTTCTTCAGTAGTAGTAGTTTTAATTAGTCTTCCTTCTTCTTTCTTCAGTAGATTTAGTTTGGGATTATTCTTCTTTCTTCTTTGAGTTTTGATTGTTCTTCTTTCTTCCTTCTTCTGTAGTTTTAATTAGTCTTCTTTCTTCCTTGATCTTAATTATTCTTCTTTCTTCTCTCTTCAGTAGTGGTAGTTTTGGTTATTCTTCTTTCTTCTCTAATTTTAATTATTCTTCCTTCTTCTGTCTTCTGTATCTTTGATTGTTCTTCTTTCTTCATTCCTCAGTAGCTTTGATTGTTCTTCTCTCTTCTGTCTTCAGTAGCTTTGATTGTTCTTCTTTCTTCATTCTTCAGTAGTAGTAGTTTTAATTAGTTCTTCTTTCTTCATTAGATTTAGTTTGTTCTTCTTTCTTCTTTGAGTTTTAATTGTTCTTCTTTCTTCTTTAGCTTTGATTGTTCTTCTTTCTTCCTTCTTCAGTAGTAGTAGTTTTAATTAGTCTTCCTTCTTCTTTCTTCAGTAGATTTAGTTTGGGATTATTCTTCTTTCTTCTCTAATTTTAATTATTCTTCCTTCTTCTGTCTTCTGTATCTTTGATTGTTCTTCTTTCTTCAGTAGTGGTAGTTTTGGTTATTCTTCTTTCTTCTCTAATTTTAATTATTCTTCCTTCTTCTGTCTTCTGTATCTTTGATTGTTCTTCTTTCTTCATTCCTCAGTAGTAGTAGTTTTAATTAGTTCTTCTTTCTTCATTCTTCAGTAGTAGTAGTTTTAATTATTCTTCTTTCTTCTTTAGTTCTAATCATTCTTCTTTCTTCTGTCTTCAGTATCTTTGATTGTTCTTCTTTCTTCATTCTTCAGTAATAGTAGTTTTAATTATTCTTCCTTCTTCTGTCTTCTGTATCTTTGATTGTTCTTCTTTCTTCAGTAGTGGTAGTTTTGACTATTCTTCCTTCTTCTGTAGTTTTTCGCCGTGTATGCCTTCGTTTCTTCTGGTCTGGTTTCTTTGACGGGGTATATTAATTGCCTGCTTCTATCTTACCTGGGTAATTTTGTTATTATCATTTTTAGTCTTCTGGGTTTTTAAATTTGTATTATATTATATTATTTGCAGAATTTTTCTTTATTTAACCTTTCTTGTGAATATATTTAGTAAATAGTGCATTTTAAACGATTCTCATTTAGATACTCCATATATTAGAGCTTTATTAATGATCATTGAGTAATGTATTTGTGTGGATTATCTGTCATGCTACAGATTGCTCTCTTCCAGAAGTGATTAGTTCAGATCATACTTAGTTTGTCTGAAATAATTGCTTATGACATTATATTATAAATTATATTTCTTTACTTCCTTCACATTTCTAAAAATTTTTTCTCCCATATTTTTGAGCTTATCTATATTTCATTATTAACTGGATTCTTACTGATAGTAATAGTCATCTGAGGTTCGTTATTTTTTATTTTTCCATTTCCTTCTTAACTCGTTTCTTTATCCTTGGGATATTTATTCCCTAAAATTCCCTAATACGTTAGCTGGGGCAGTGTCCAGAGGGGCTCTGTAGGCATCTCACTCTGCTGGCCATACTACGTCATTTATTGATTACAGAGGTAAATCATCTCTGACCAATACATAATAATACTGCTGGACTTATCTCAGACAGTCATTAATAAAATTATATAAGAATAGTCCACCTTATGACTATAAAAAAAAATTAAATATCTTTGGATATTTCACTTCGTATACGAACAGATCTATTAATATTTCTATCTTAGTGAATCTCTATCTCAGTTATTTTTCTCAATGGTTAGCTCTGCTGTCATTTTATTTCTCCTTGTGATTGGAAGCTGGTATAATATAATTATCACTCCTTATTCAGTGTAAAGTTTTTAATTCTCTGTCATTTTTTGACTGTTATCACAATCTCCTTCTGGTCATTGGTAGCATATATTTTGTATTATATTTTTGTTCCTTTCTTAATTCTTGTGAATCGTTCCACTAGTATTATGTTTTTTCAATTACTCTTTTAATTGTCTTTCTCATAACTGACATTTATTGTATGATCATCTTTTTCATATGGATTTATTTATATATAGTTTTTCCTTTCTTTTTCAAAATTTTATTTTGCTCTTGCTTTTTATCCAAATGCACTCTTTATTATTAATGTCATATGTTTAATATCTCTGTTTATTTGACATAAAATTCTCATTAATTTCACTTCACAATAAGTTTATTCATTTAAATTGTATCAGTGGTTTGTACTGCCATTTCTGTATTCTTGAAAGTTTTTCAGAATTGGTTCCATATATTATTGTTTGTAATGTGTTATCCAAATTTTTTTTTTCTTCTTGTTCATTTCTAAAAGTTGTTTTTAAGATAAGGTAGTAAGTTGTTCTTACTTGGGTTTCTGAATTTTGTGGTTTAATTCAAAATTCATTTTCTTCTTGATTCATAAATGGTTTTCTAAATAATAGGTAAGTAAGTAGTCATTACTTCTTTTTTGAATTTTTACTTTTAAATTCTTTCTTCCATACATTCGATTATTCATAATATTTTTTCATAAATATGGTTAACATATCATATTATTACCCTAAATATGGTATTAGCTCTCTTCTTTTCTTTATTTCAAATGTACTTCTTATAATTATTTTTCTTTTAAATACCCAGGTTGAAGATTTTTATTAGGTTGGACAATTGCTCATAATTTCTTTTTCTTTGACATAGTTTTTTGCCGTTGCCGGTTATCATAACATCAGTCCCTTTTTGTGGAGGTGTATGGTATTAGACTTAACCGTAGTCTGTCACTTCATTTGCTCTCATTGTCCGGATGACCATAGTTTTCATCATCGTTCCGGTACTAGTGACATCTCTGGCCTTTGTTTTGTATTTCATTTTTCTAGCTGCTATTCCTTTGTTTGCTGCTAAGCTTATTCGGCTCCCTCTATCATAGTGTTTTATATACCAGTACGTCTCTGGTCCATCAATGATCAATGATACCATTAACAATCTACCATATATCTCCATCCCTGTTGTATTCCATTTACCTCTGATCACTTCCCCGTGGTAAACTACTGTCTGCTGGTAAACCATTTCTGAGATTACCATCAATCTATTTCCATAATTTCTGGAACTCACGATTTCTTCATTGTTGGTAATAGGGATATTATCATTATCAAATAAACCATGGTTCATCATTTCCATTTCTTCCCTTGTTTTCATTAATTTCTTTGGATGCCTTCTTTTCATTCTCTTTTGTTTCACTTCCATATCCTTAGTATTTTCTTTCTTCCCGTTCGTTTTCTTTTCAGGTAACACTATCACTGGCTCCATTGTTTTATTGTTTGGTATTTCCTTTCGTTCTGGTTTGCTGTTGTCCAGTGTCTTATCCAATTCTTCATCCAAGGATGTGACGTTTTTATCTATTTCACTCAAACCTTCCTTCAAGATTTGTCTGTATTCTTTTCTATCCCTTCTTTCCTCTTCCCTGTCTTCTTTCATTTCCTTATGCCATCGTCGGTTATCCTCCCTTATTTCTTCTCTTAACCGTTGGTAGTCCTCTCTTAACTCTTTCCTTAACTGTTGATGATCACTTTCGATTTTCTTATTGGTTTCTTCCATCTTTTCTTCCAAATTCTTCTTATTTTCTTCCATTTTCTTTTCCACCTTTTTACTGGTTTCCTCAATTCTCTTATTGGTCCTTTCTATTTTACGGCCCAATTCTTCTTTTGTTTCTTGGTTGTCCTTCTTCAATTCTTCCCTTAAAGATTGGTTATCATTCTTCAAATCTTCAAATCTTTTATTATTTTCTTCTGTGGTAGAATCCATTTTCTTGTTCAAGTTTTCTTCGGTGGAATCCATTTTCTTGTTCAAGTTTTCTTCGGTGGAATCCATTTTCTTGCTTAATTCTTCCTTGGTTGCTTGGTTGTCCTTCTTCAAGTTTTCTTCCACCTTCTTGCTGTTTTCTTCCATCTTCTCCATCATTATCCTGAACATCTCCTGCATGTTATTATTCTCTTCTCGTGGTGGTTTCTCGGGTTGTCCTATTCGTTCCTCCCGGACATCGATTTCCCCTGTTTGTGTGTGCGCTTCGGGTTGTTCCTCTGGTGGTGCTGGTTTTTTACGTTCCACCCGTTCTAATATCCTTTCCACGTCCTCCACTGGGGTCGCCTCCTTATTATCCATATCGAGTTCTTTCTCGGCCTCCGCCGCTCTCTTCTTTGATGTGGCACGACGCATTATTTTCCCTGATTCCCTGGCTGGGTAACCGCTGCCAAGCTGAATTAGGAATTGGGTAAGTAATTACCGCCTTTCAACCCCTAATTACAGCCCCACGTTGGGCGCCAAATTATGTAATATATACTTATTTATTAAATTATAATTAAATTTATAAAGTGTTGCTTGTTCTGGTATTCTGCGGTAATCGAGCCCCACCAGTTGGACTCGCCAATTTTGTAATAATACGATAAATATTAAATATAAAAATAAATAAATAGTTGATGTATGAGAATTGTACTCTCACTATTGTATGTAGTAATGTAGCTAATGTCTTCTAATCTTCGTTCGGCGCTCACTACTGGTCTTCAATTTTGTAATATATAATGGTAATTGTAATGGTGTTCTGGCATAATATTACCCAGAATAATTTTTATGGTGCGTATGTGTAGTAGTGACGTTCCGCTCTGGGAGACGTCGATTTGGTAATGTTCCTGGATAATGTTGTTATCAAATATTCTAGGTGTATGTTGCTGTTGCAGCAATTTGAAAGGTGATATAAATTTAAAATTTATATTTATACAAAAAAAATAAATTCTGAAAAAATTGTTTTCGATGTGTTTATATTCTTAAAATTTAGAAATAAATTGAGACTGTTGATTGTAATTATAAATAGGATGGTATGGTGTGTATTCTAGTAATAATCTTCCCTTCTGTAAATTTATTAAAAAAAAAATCCAGTTAACTTCAAATTAGGCGCGAATGGCTCTCTTCTTCTTACTCTTGAAATGTAGTATTTCGCATATACTGCCTTTAAAGGTTGTCGAGTTTTCTTTATTAATTAATGGTTATGTCCTTTTATTAGAGAAATCAAATTCAATTTACTAGATAACAAACGTTTATTCAATAAAATAAGGAATTTGCTCAATTGAAAACAATGTTATAATGTATCGACACGCTCAGGGCCGGTCGATCTATGAATTTTATATTGGTATTACAAAAATAGGTTCTTCGAACGGTTAATTATATAAAAACCCAGAGAAGGTCAGGGTCAGAAAGTATAACACTTACAATTCTAAAAATGTATTAAAATTAAACAATATAATGGTAATTATTAATAATAAAAGTTTATATATAATTTTTATTCACCCCAGTTCAGCAAACAGTCGTCTAGTTGAGATGACGAGATTGGGTCAAAATGGCCGCCTGGCGCATGCGCGGAGTTCACCTTCTAACACTGACAAAGTATTTATGGAATAAATATGTCCCTTCTGCGGTTAAACCTTCTTCGCAATCGTATATTATCTTCTGGTGTATAGTTTAATGTCACTGTAGTAAGATGGACTAATTCACTTGGTGTTAAAATGTTGTTAATTAAGTATATCAATTGGTGTTTATGTGTGTCCGTTTAACCTCGAATATTCACTTGGTATTTGGTGTGATTCCAGTGTTACTTCATTTAAATAGTTATATGTGGTTCTGTTTATTAGTGTTATGTAGTTCGTATGGCAACTTCACCACTTCACAATGATTAGAATAGTTAAAAATTTAATTTTTACACAAAACTGATTCCGAACTCTTGTTATATGTAACCGTCATTAAGTTTGGTTTTATCAAATATTCCTGTCAAGTGCTCTCTTTAATGTATAATAATGAACTGTGTGGATTTCCTTCGTCTCATGAAAATCTTAGCCTATATAATATATCTAATACATTGTTTCACATCGCCTTAATTTCCGACACGTTTTAAAATAGTACACTATGCTCAAAAAATAATTCTGTTATTAGTTAACTGTTTGTAATATTAAATACATATTCGTGTTCACGATTCTATTCTACTTATTTTGATAGTAATTAAGTTGGTGTTACAAAGTTTTATCTGAAAATTATTTTTCTTATAATTTTTTGGGAGGTAGGCCTAAAATTATACTTCCTGTCTGCTATGTAAATAATAGCCATTTTAACTAATATAATTATTATTCTATGAAATCTGAAATTTGTATAATTATCAATTCTCACTTATTTTATTGCAATTTAGTATACTAATGATGGTTTTTTAATATAATTCAATTGTATATGACTTCCCCTAGGATAGTGTTAGTTAATCTATTTCAGTTTTAATGGTATTTTATTAGACAATTAAATAATTTTACTCATATAATGACCATATCTTTAGAAAGCCTTATTTACATAGTATTTGATATGTTGAGTTTATTTTGCCTGAATATTGTCAGTTTGACTGGTTTATAAGATTAGGTTTATTAATTATTCTGCATTTTAACTTTATTATATTGCCTAGATTTGAATTGTGGCTATTTGCAGAACGTTTTACTAATGTAATTATTTTATTTCCTTCTCTGACTTCTGACTCTGATATATTTGATTAAAAATTAGTTCTCTGATCTGGCATAACAGTAATTATAGATTATACAATTAAAATATAACACCCAGATATATAAAACTGGTGTTCTTAATAACATTGTTTTGGTATATCACCTAATAACATAATAAAAAGTATTTCTACAACATTGGAATGATATCTAATTTTAGATAATGCATTCCTAAATTAACATGAACAATAAAATAACAATTATAATACTAATATCTCTTATGACTAACCCTTACTTATCTAAATGCTATATTTAATTGGAACCCCACATTTGGATCCATATATAATTGTTAATACCTTCTACTACTTCATCATAAACAGTTAGTTCTGTAATTCCCCATTTTATAAGATTTATGCCCCCTCTTAAAGTATAACCCTGGCTATCTAAGTTATATTCCATTCTATGGAATGTTCATACAGTTTTAGTAGCTTTTTATTAGTAAAATTACTACTTCATTATCAAAGTAGGCACTGTTCACAAAACTTAAAGTTTGTTACTTTGTACTGCTACTCATGCACCTTTCTTAAAGTTTATTAGTTATAATTTGATCACTTACACTTTTCCATGGTGAATTATTACTATATTTACTAGTCTTTTTCTAGTTTTTAATATGAAATATTCAACCATGGGGGAACTGTGAAGATTTGTTTATACACATTACACAATAACTTTTTGAATGCACTAATATTTACTACAGCTAACACTTTTAGTTTTTTGTCAGTTTTACAGTGATATGGTTTTTTAATGTGTTATACTTTCTCTTTGGGCATTCATTGATTTTGGGGTTTTTTGGGGGTTCTTTCCCTATGGGGTTTTTGTTTTATATGGGTCGTCTTAATTATTCTTCTTTCTTCTTTGAGTTTGGTTATTCTTCTTTCTTCTGTAGTTTTGGATTATCCTTCCTTCTTCTTTCTTCTGTAGTTCTTATTTTTATTATTCTTCTTTCTTCTTTGAGTTTGGTTCTTCTTTATTCTTCCTTCTTCCTTCTTCAGTAGTAGTAGTTTTAATTAGTCTTCCTTCTTCTTTCTTCAGTAGATTTAGTTTGGGATTATTCTTCTTTCTTCTTTGAGTTTTGATTGTTCTTCTTTCTTCCTTCTTCTGTAGTTTTAATTAGTCTTCTTTCTTCCTTGATCTTAATTATTCTTCTTTCTTCTCTCTTCAGTAGTGGTAGTTTTGGTTATTCTTCTTTCTTCTCTAATTTTAATTATTCTTCCTTCTTCTGTCTTCTGTATCTTTGATTGTTCTTCTTTCTTCATTCCTCAGTAGCTTTGATTGTTCTTCTCTCTTCTGTCTTCAGTAGCTTTGATTGTTCTTCTTTCTTCATTCTTCAGTAGTAGTAGTTTTAATTAGTTCTTCTTTCTTCATTAGATTTAGTTTGTTCTTCTTTCTTCTTTGAGTTTTAATTGTTCTTCTTTCTTCTTTAGCTTTGATTGTTCTTCTTTCTTCCTTCTTCAGTAGTAGTAGTTTTAATTAGTCTTCCTTCTTCTTTCTTCAGTAGATTTAGTTTGGGATTATTCTTCTTTCTTCTCTAATTTTAATTATTCTTCCTTCTTCTGTCTTCTGTATCTTTGATTGTTCTTCTTTCTTCAGTAGTGGTAGTTTTGGTTATTCTTCTTTCTTCTCTAATTTTAATTATTCTTCCTTCTTCTGTCTTCTGTATCTTTGATTGTTCTTCTTTCTTCATTCCTCAGTAGTAGTAGTTTTAATTAGTTCTTCTTTCTTCATTCTTCAGTAGTAGTAGTTTTAATTATTCTTCTTTCTTCTTTAGTTCTAATCATTCTTCTTTCTTCTGTCTTCAGTATCTTTGATTGTTCTTCTTTCTTCATTCTTCAGTAATAGTAGTTTTAATTATTCTTCCTTCTTCTGTCTTCTGTATCTTTGATTGTTCTTCTTTCTTCAGTAGTGGTAGTTTTGACTATTCTTCCTTCTTCTGTAGTTTTTCGCCGTGTATGCCTTCGTTTCTTCTGGTCTGGTTTCTTTGACGGGGTATATTAATTGCCTGCTTCTATCTTACCTGGGTAATTTTGTTATTATCATTTTTAGTCTTCTGGGTTTTTAAATTTGTATTATATTATATTATTTGCAGAATTTTTCTTTATTTAACCTTTCTTGTGAATATATTTAGTAAATAGTGCATTTTAAACGATTCTCATTTAGATACTCCATATATTAGAGCTTTATTAATGATCATTGAGTAATGTATTTGTGTGGATTATCTGTCATGCTACAGATTGCTCTCTTCCAGAAGTGATTAGTTCAGATCATACTTAGTTTGTCTGAAATAATTGCTTATGACATTATATTATAAATTATATTTCTTTACTTCCTTCACATTTCTAAAAATTTTTTCTCCCATATTTTTGAGCTTATCTATATTTCATTATTAACTGGATTCTTACTGATAGTAATAGTCATCTGAGGTTCGTTATTTTTTATTTTTCCATTTCCTTCTTAACTCGTTTCTTTATCCTTGGGATATTTATTCCCTAAAATTCCCTAATACGTTAGCTGGGGCAGTGTCCAGAGGGGCTCTGTAGGCATCTCACTCTGCTGGCCATACTACGTCATTTATTGATTACAGAGGTAAATCATCTCTGACCAATACATAATAATACTGCTGGACTTATCTCAGACAGTCATTAATAAAATTATATAAGAATAGTCCACCTTATGACTATAAAAAAAAATTAAATATCTTTGGATATTTCACTTCGTATACGAACAGATCTATTAATATTTCTATCTTAGTGAATCTCTATCTCAGTTATTTTTCTCAATGGTTAGCTCTGCTGTCATTTTATTTCTCCTTGTGATTGGAAGCTGGTATAATATAATTATCACTCCTTATTCAGTGTAAAGTTTTTAATTCTCTGTCATTTTTTGACTGTTATCACAATCTCCTTCTGGTCATTGGTAGCATATATTTTGTATTATATTTTTGTTCCTTTCTTAATTCTTGTGAATCGTTCCACTAGTATTATGTTTTTTCAATTACTCTTTTAATTGTCTTTCTCATAACTGACATTTATTGTATGATCATCTTTTTCATATGGATTTATTTATATATAGTTTTTCCTTTCTTTTTCAAAATTTTATTTTGCTCTTGCTTTTTATCCAAATGCACTCTTTATTATTAATGTCATATGTTTAATATCTCTGTTTATTTGACATAAAATTCTCATTAATTTCACTTCACAATAAGTTTATTCATTTAAATTGTATCAGTGGTTTGTACTGCCATTTCTGTATTCTTGAAAGTTTTTCAGAATTGGTTCCATATATTATTGTTTGTAATGTGTTATCCAAATTTTTTTTTTCTTCTTGTTCATTTCTAAAAGTTGTTTTTAAGATAAGGTAGTAAGTTGTTCTTACTTGGGTTTCTGAATTTTGTGGTTTAATTCAAAATTCATTTTCTTCTTGATTCATAAATGGTTTTCTAAATAATAGGTAAGTAAGTAGTCATTACTTCTTTTTTGAATTTTTACTTTTAAATTCTTTCTTCCATACATTCGATTATTCATAATATTTTTTCATAAATATGGTTAACATATCATATTATTACCCTAAATATGGTATTAGCTCTCTTCTTTTCTTTATTTCAAATGTACTTCTTATAATTATTTTTCTTTTAAATACCCAGGTTGAAGATTTTTATTAGGTTGGACAATTGCTCATAATTTCTTTTTCTTTGACATAGTTTTTTGCCGTTGCCGGTTATCATAACATCAGTCCCTTTTTGTGGAGGTGTATGGTATTAGACTTAACCGTAGTCTGTCACTTCATTTGCTCTCATTGTCCGGATGACCATAGTTTTCATCATCGTTCCGGTACTAGTGACATCTCTGGCCTTTGTTTTGTATTTCATTTTTCTAGCTGCTATTCCTTTGTTTGCTGCTAAGCTTATTCGGCTCCCTCTATCATAGTGTTTTATATACCAGTACGTCTCTGGTCCATCAATGATCAATGATACCATTAACAATCTACCATATATCTCCATCCCTGTTGTATTCCATTTACCTCTGATCACTTCCCCGTGGTAAACTACTGTCTGCTGGTAAACCATTTCTGAGATTACCATCAATCTATTTCCATAATTTCTGGAACTCACGATTTCTTCATTGTTGGTAATAGGGATATTATCATTATCAAATAAACCATGGTTCATCATTTCCATTTCTTCCCTTGTTTTCATTAATTTCTTTGGATGCCTTCTTTTCATTCTCTTTTGTTTCACTTCCATATCCTTAGTATTTTCTTTCTTCCCGTTCGTTTTCTTTTCAGGTAACACTATCACTGGCTCCATTGTTTTATTGTTTGGTATTTCCTTTCGTTCTGGTTTGCTGTTGTCCAGTGTCTTATCCAATTCTTCATCCAAGGATGTGACGTTTTTATCTATTTCACTCAAACCTTCCTTCAAGATTTGTCTGTATTCTTTTCTATCCCTTCTTTCCTCTTCCCTGTCTTCTTTCATTTCCTTATGCCATCGTCGGTTATCCTCCCTTATTTCTTCTCTTAACCGTTGGTAGTCCTCTCTTAACTCTTTCCTTAACTGTTGATGATCACTTTCGATTTTCTTATTGGTTTCTTCCATCTTTTCTTCCAAATTCTTCTTATTTTCTTCCATTTTCTTTTCCACCTTTTTACTGGTTTCCTCAATTCTCTTATTGGTCCTTTCTATTTTACGGCCCAATTCTTCTTTTGTTTCTTGGTTGTCCTTCTTCAATTCTTCCCTTAAAGATTGGTTATCATTCTTCAAATCTTCAAATCTTTTATTATTTTCTTCTGTGGTAGAATCCATTTTCTTGTTCAAGTTTTCTTCGGTGGAATCCATTTTCTTGTTCAAGTTTTCTTCGGTGGAATCCATTTTCTTGCTTAATTCTTCCTTGGTTGCTTGGTTGTCCTTCTTCAAGTTTTCTTCCACCTTCTTGCTGTTTTCTTCCATCTTCTTGCTGTTTTCTTCCATCTTCTCCATCATTATCCTGAACATCTCCTGCATGTTATTATTCTCTTCTCGTGGTGGTTTCTCGGGTTGTCCTATTCGTTCCTCCCGGACATCGATTTCCCCTGTTTGTGTGTGCGCTTCGGGTTGTTCCTCTGGTGGTGCTGGTTTTTTACGTTCCACCCGTTCTAATATCCTTTCCACGTCCTCCACTGGGGTCGCCTCCTTATTATCCATATCGAGTTCTTTCTCGGCCTCCGCCGCTCTCTTCTTTGATGTGGCGCGACGCATTATTTTCCCTGATTCCCTGGCTGGGTAACCGCTGCCAAGCTGAATTAGGAATTGGGTAAGTAATTACCGCCTTTCAACCCCTAATTACAGCCCCACGTTGGGCGCCAAATTATGTAATATATACTTATTTATTAAATTATAATTAAATTTATAAAGTGTTGCTTGTTCTGGTATTCTGCGGTAATCGAGCCCCACCAGTTGGACTCGCCAATTTTGTAATAATACGATAAATATTAAATATAAAAATAAATAAATAGTTGATGTATGAGAATTGTACTCTCACTATTGTATGTAGTAATGTAGCTAATGTCTTCTAATCTTCGTTCGGCGCTCACTACTGGTCTTCAATTTTGTAATATATAATGGTAATTGTAATGGTGTTCTGGCATAATATTACCCAGAATAATTTTTATGGTGCGTATGTGTAGTAGTGACGTTCCGCTCTGGGAGACGTCGATTTGGTAATGTTCCTGGATAATGTTGTTATCAAATATTCTAGGTGTATGTTGCTGTTGCAGCAATTTGAAAGGTGATATAAATTTAAAATTTATATTTATACAAAAAAAATAAATTCTGAAAAAATTGTTTTCGATGTGTTTATATTCTTAAAATTTAGAAATAAATTGAGACTGTTGATTGTAATTATAAATAGGATGGTATGGTGTGTATTCTAGTAATAATCTTCCCTTCTGTAAATTTATTAAAAAAAAAATCCAGTTAACTTCAAATTAGGCGCGAATGGCTCTCTTCTTCTTACTCTTGAAATGTAGTATTTCGCATATACTGCCTTTAAAGGTTGTCGAGTTTTCTTTATTAATTAATGGTTGTCCTTTTATTAGAGAAATCAAATTCAATTTACTAGATAACAAACGTTTATTCAATAAAATAAGGAATTTGCTCAATTGAAAACAATGTTATAATGTATCGACACGCTCAGGGCCGGTCGATCTATGAATTTTATATTGGTATTACAAAAATAGGTTCTTCGAACGGTTAATTATATAAAAACCCAGAGAAGGTCAGGGTCAGAAAGTATAACACTTACAATTCTAAAAATGTATTAAAATTAAACAATATAATGGTAATTATTAATAATAAAAGTTTATATATAATTTTTATTCACCCCAGTTCAGCAAACAGTCGTCTAGTTGAGATGACGAGATTGGGTCAAAATGGCCGCCTGGCGCATGCGCGGAGTTCACCTTCTAACACTGACAAAGTATTTATGGAATAAATATGTCCCTTCTGCGGTTAAACCTTCTTCGCAATCGTATATTATCTTCTGGTGTATAGTTTAATGTCACTGTAGTAAGATGGACTAATTCACTTGGTGTTAAAATGTTGTTAATTAAGTATATCAATTGGTGTTTATGTGTGTCCGTTTAACCTCGAATATTCACTTGGTATTTGGTGTGATTCCAGTGTTACTTCATTTAAATAGTTATATGTGGTTCTGTTTATTAGTGTTATGTAGTTCGTATGGCAACTTCACCACTTCACAATGATTAGAATAGTTAAAAATTTAATTTTTACACAAAACTGATTCCGAACTCTTGTTATATGTAACCGTCATTAAGTTTGGTTTTATCAAATATTCCTGTCAAGTGCTCTCTTTAATGTATAATAATGAACTGTGTGGATTTCCTTCGTCTCATGAAAATCTTAGCCTATATAATATATCTAATACATTGTTTCACATCGCCTTAATTTCCGACACGTTTTAAAATAGTACACTATGCTCAAAAAATAATTCTGTTATTAGTTAACTGTTTGTAATATTAAATACATATTCGTGTTCACGATTCTATTCTACTTATTTTGATAGTAATTAAGTTGGTGTTACAAAGTTTTATCTGAAAATTATTTTTCTTATAATTTTTTGGGAGGTAGGCCTAAAATTATACTTCCTGTCTGCTATGTAAATAATAGCCATTTTAACTAATATAATTATTATTCTATGAAATCTGAAATTTGTATAATTATCAATTCTCACTTATTTTATTGCAATTTAGTATACTAATGATGGTTTTTTAATATAATTCAATTGTATATGACTTCCCCTAGGATAGTGTTAGTTAATCTATTTCAGTTTTAATGGTATTTTATTAGACAATTAAATAATTTTACTCATATAATGACCATATCTTTAGAAAGCCTTATTTACATAGTATTTGATATGTTGAGTTTATTTTGCCTGAATATTGTCAGTTTGACTGGTTTATAAGATTAGGTTTATTAATTATTCTGCATTTTAACTTTATTATATTGCCTAGATTTGAATTGTGGCTATTTGCAGAATGTTTTACTAATGTAATTATTTTATTTCCTTCTCTGACTTCTGACTCTGATATATTTGATTAAAAATTAGTTCTCTGATCTGGCATAACAGTAATTATAGATTATACAATTAAAATATAACACCCAGATATATAAAACTGGTGTTCTTAATAACATTGTTTTGGTATATCACCTAATAACATAATAAAAAGTATTTCTACAACATTGGAATGATATCTAATTTTAGATAATGCATTCCTAAATTAACATGAACAATAAAATAACAATTATAATACTAATATCTCTTATGACTAACCCTTACTTATCTAAATGCTATATTTAATTGGAACCCCACATTTGGATCCATATATAATTGTTAATACCTTCTACTACTTCATCATAAACAGTTAGTTCTGTAATTCCCCATTTTATAAGATTTATGCCCCCTCTTAAAGTATAACCCTGGCTATCTAAGTTATATTCCATTCTATGGAATGTTCATACAGTTTTAGTAGCTTTTTATTAGTAAAATTACTACTTCATTATCAAAGTAGGCACTGTTCACAAAACTTAAAGTTTGTTACTTTGTACTGCTACTCATGCACCTTTCTTAAAGTTTATTAGTTATAATTTGATCACTTACACTTTTCCATGGTGAATTATTACTATATTTACTAGTCTTTTTCTAGTTTTTAATATGAAATATTCAACCATGGGGGAACTGTGAAGATTTGTTTATACACATTACACAATAACTTTTTGAATGCACTAATATTTACTACAGCTAACACTTTTAGTTTTTTGTCAGTTTTACAGTGATATGGTTTTTTAATGTGTTATACTTTCTCTTTGGGCATTCATTGATTTTGGGGTTTTTTGGGGGTTCTTTCCCTATGGGGTTTTTGTTTTATATGGGTCGTCTTAATTATTCTTCTTTCTTCTTTGAGTTTGGTTATTCTTCTTTCTTCTGTAGTTTTGGATTATCCTTCCTTCTTCTTTCTTCTGTAGTTCTTATTTTTATTATTCTTCTTTCTTCTTTGAGTTTGGTTCTTCTTTATTCTTCCTTCTTCCTTCTTCAGTAGTAGTAGTTTTAATTAGTCTTCCTTCTTCTTTCTTCAGTAGATTTAGTTTGGGATTATTCTTCTTTCTTCTTTGAGTTTTGATTGTTCTTCTTTCTTCCTTCTTCTGTAGTTTTAATTAGTCTTCTTTCTTCCTTGATCTTAATTATTCTTCTTTCTTCTCTCTTCAGTAGTGGTAGTTTTGGTTATTCTTCTTTCTTCTCTAATTTTAATTATTCTTCCTTCTTCTGTCTTCTGTATCTTTGATTGTTCTTCTTTCTTCATTCCTCAGTAGCTTTGATTGTTCTTCTCTCTTCTGTCTTCAGTAGCTTTGATTGTTCTTCTTTCTTCATTCTTCAGTAGTAGTAGTTTTAATTAGTTCTTCTTTCTTCATTAGATTTAGTTTGTTCTTCTTTCTTCTTTGAGTTTTAATTGTTCTTCTTTCTTCTTTAGCTTTGATTGTTCTTCTTTCTTCCTTCTTCAGTAGTAGTAGTTTTAATTAGTCTTCCTTCTTCTTTCTTCAGTAGATTTAGTTTGGGATTATTCTTCTTTCTTCTCTAATTTTAATTATTCTTCCTTCTTCTGTCTTCTGTATCTTTGATTGTTCTTCTTTCTTCAGTAGTGGTAGTTTTGGTTATTCTTCTTTCTTCTCTAATTTTAATTATTCTTCCTTCTTCTGTCTTCTGTATCTTTGATTGTTCTTCTTTCTTCATTCCTCAGTAGTAGTAGTTTTAATTAGTTCTTCTTTCTTCATTCTTCAGTAGTAGTAGTTTTAATTATTCTTCTTTCTTCTTTAGTTCTAATCATTCTTCTTTCTTCTGTCTTCAGTATCTTTGATTGTTCTTCTTTCTTCATTCTTCAGTAATAGTAGTTTTAATTATTCTTCTTTCTTCTGTCTTCTGTATCTTTGATTGTTCTTCTTTCTTCAGTAGTGGTAGTTTTGACTATTCTTCCTTCTTCTGTAGTTTTTCGCCGTGTATGCCTTCGTTTCTTCTGGTCTGGTTTCTTTGACGGGGTATATTAATTGCCTGCTTCTATCTTACCTGGGTAATTTTGTTATTATCATTTTTAGTCTTCTGGGTTTTTAAATTTGTATTATATTATATTATTTGCAGAATTTTTCTTTATTTAACCTTTCTTGTGAATATATTTAGTAAATAGTGCATTTTAAACGATTCTCATTTAGATACTCCATATATTAGAGCTTTATTAATGATCATTGAGTAATGTATTTGTGTGGATTATCTGTCATTCTACAATATATATCAACACCACGACATCTGGTCGGACCATAACCGCATTCCTAAACCAAAGGTACAGCAAATAGAATGCCCTCAATAAGCAAATACTACATAACGGGGGTGCTATAAAAACACGTCTCTTTCACAGAACAAGTCCCAATCAAAATCGACAAGTACCGACGGCTCCCAATCATGTTCAAAATTTGTCTAAGTTCCCAGAGTATGACAGAGTAAAATCAATTAGCTCACATTCATATTGAAAACTGTTAACCACACGATTATAACCCCTTTCCAACACCTACCTTACACTCAACATCACAGAGTAATTACTTAAACACTAACACATCAAATCATATTAAATTTAATCAACCCCTTATTCATTTCTTATAAAAATATCCCACTATTCAGATTATTTATTTTATTAAACTGTTAAATTGCAATTAACTTTTATTTAAACACTTAGACTCAGATCAAAAAATAATCTGAAATAATTTGCAAGTCCCAACACCAGCTGACATGCCTGTAGCCACACCAAGTTTTATTTAAGATAAATAAATGCAAGTGCCCAGATTCTAAAACTCCCAAAATTCAAAAAAAAATAATGCAGAAATAATGTCTACTACATCCACAGGATCATAACCACGCTCTGATCTACCATTTGAAACCCCCCTTTTATTTTATAAGTTTTTTTTTGTAATTTTTTTTTTATTTTATTTTTATATATTTTTTGTAAAGGGGAGAGACATAATATTTAAAACTAGGTGGTGAACCTAGAGGAAGCATAAAGTGTGCACAGGCCCAAGCTACAATCACAGACATGTCCACTGGTGAATGACAGGACTTGCAAATGAAAAACTCTGTTAACAAAACAAGTGTGAACTTTATTCAGCGTGCAAGCATTTACATGATATTGCAAGGCATACTTTAGCAATGAATAAAATGATGAGTAAGGTAGAAATACATCTTCACATACATATCATAATGCTCCACAGTATAATATGTGAATGGTATTTGAGCTTAAATTTAAATTGTCTAAACCCTGCCACGCTATGTCCAAGATAATTCTTACAATAATTTTGTGTTCACAGGTAATATTGAAATCATTGAGTGCTATTTAAAGTGAAAATTAAATAGGCTAGCCTTTTAAGTAATTCTGTAAGCACATGTGTTATCATATCATAATTTCTGACACATTCCCCCCCAAATTGAAAATTACATACAAACACATATATAACACATATAACACACATCCACCATTTCTGTACCGACCCTCTCACCATAACCCTTTGCAATAAATGAACAAATAAATATATATAACAAAGCGAGCTTAGTAATTCTCAGTTAATCACCCGTAATATGCGAATACAAATAACACCGAAAATGGAAATGCCCCCAACAGAACCAGAGACTCAAAAATATTAATTAACTACCACATCAATAATTATGAAGCAACCTCCGAGTATTTAATCATGAAAATAGTTTAAGCTACCACACGTGAAGAAATCAGACCGCCCCCCAGTCCTGAATTATGCCATGAACAAGCAGAAAATAACTAACTCTCAAATAAATTAAACTCATTAAAAAAAAGGAAAACTTAGAGCAGTTCCTGCGGATACATGTGTGTGTGTGTGTGTGCAATTTCCTTACATAGTATAAGAAGGTATAATAGGTTGCATAAGACTTAATTATATAAGGTCCACACATGTAGGCACAGAACTTAACGTGAGAGTTTTTGCAGAACTTGAGCAAATTAAACGTGGCCTCATGAGTCTGCTTCTGGGAGCATCTGTGGATTTACAGTGTAGTGGTAGATGAGAGAGTGTAAAATAAAACAGAATGGTCCCACCTGGATCGTCCGGTGTACTTAAGTGACACTGGTTAACCTGTAGCGTATTGGTAGCACAAATAAGTCCTGGGGGCAGAGTTCCTCTACGAGTGTGTCTGTGTGTGTGAGTCCCAACTGACGGTATCTCATGGCTCAAGTGTTATCTCTGCCAGAAGGGTAGACAGCTGAACGTCTACACCCGACACCCATCTCGCCATTGTTCGAGCACCTGGAGCTGACTTTAGTTTAGCTTCTCATAGAGTGGAGTAACGGAGTCTGAACAGATGGGTGCTGTCAGTCGAGACCAAGCTTTTCTGATGAGGGTAGAAACAGAAATGAGAACGATTTGTCGGTAGCGTCTACCCAAGAAAGTTTTGCAAAGGCTGGCACACGCAGATCACAGCTGTCCGGCCTACTGAATATTCGTTGCTGCCACAACAAACCGTCTACATACCCAGCGACGACGCGATGCAGTGGCACTGCGTGATGTCAAGAACCCGCCCGTTTTAAAAGAAAGTAACCCGTCTCTGCAACCGAACTTTGCCGTTCTCAGGCCGAACAAAGTATGGCACACCCTCACCCCAAAAGGGCAACATGGTTGCCTCAAACTAAACCAGTTCTCGACCTCGACTGCGGTAGGACTCCTGGAAAATCTCAGACTCTTATTCGCTCTTGGTGGGTTCAGTGCCTCAGGAAAACGAAAGAAGCAGAAGGAAGGAGTGTAAGCATGCCAGTGTGTGTCTGAAAGAGAAGGTGTAAGTGTGTGTCCTACATGCTCGCCGGGCCCTGGTCCGCATGCAGAGATAAGGAACAGAGAAGAAAAGGAGAAAGACAAGAATCGCTGATACCAGCTCTGAGAACTGACCACCAAGGCCTCCTAAAATTAACAACTGAGACCCAGGACCATAGACTTCTATCACGGAACAAAACTTTTCCATCCAGGACCATTGACACTATCCCCCCTTCCCAGGACTGAAAATCTCTACCACACTGCGACCATCCCCCACGCTAGTCCTCTCCGCCATGCCAAACTCTCGGGACCGCCCCAACACGTCACCCTCTCCGGTGACCACCACCTACCTCTACTGGTACTCACATATCCATGCCCCGAAGGCCAACAAGGTGCTACTAACCTTGATATGCGAGTACCCTTCGAGAACCGTCCACCTCGTGGACCGACCAGCCATGTGCAGCAAAACAAGGCATCATCAATCCTTGACACATGACTGGCCCACCTCCCCACACTAGGGTGGGCGGACCCGATTCACAAGGCAGAGAAGACCGCGCAGAGGGCACGCGAACATCCATCCCAGCGTTTACTCTTACTTCAAATACCGTGTAACTAACAAGGGGAGGTTTACTTTTCACAGTCTACACAACTCTCTCAACCCAAAAATAACACGCCAGGGAAATCAACCGGGGAATGCGGCATGGCCCGAATCCTACAATGATCAACAAACAAATTCAACCACTATAAACAATGAAACAACACCTCCTAACTTCTCCATGGTAACTTTCCACAGGAAACCGACGATCTCCAAGACCACGACAATCTACGGGGACTCTCTCAGCAAGGTTCTCTAACTCCTTATTGATAGATTTTTTTTTCCTAAGGGGAGGGGTAGGAAAATCGGGAAGCTGAAACAGGGCAAGGATCATTAAAGGGTCAATAGCTAGAAGTAAGGGTAAGGACATGGCTCCCTCCAGAAATAAGGATGAATGGAGGAAACCAAGGCTCGCGTGGGCAGGGGCGCAACCCTGAAGCAGACGAACACCACTGGGACTGTGGTGAACATCTACCCGCTACCCGTTAACCGCTTCTTCTCACCTTTCTGTGACGGACTTTAGGTACTCGTTCCTTTCGGACACCACTCTCTAAGAATTTATCTCGCGTTGAGCTGTACTGACTGGTTTCCTCTGAATCAGAATCAAGGCAACTTACATCACTACTTTCACTCAGATTTGGATTATCCTCCTCATCTTCCTCTTCTACCTTTTCCCCTTCTTCGTCCCCATAATCCAAATCAACCTCATGACACTGCACCTCCTCACCACCTTCCAGTTGCTCCTCTGATCCATCTTCAACCACATCTTCGCCCAGCTCCTCACCAACTTCTTCACCAACCTCATTCTCATCAACACATTCATCACCAACATCATCGCCATCACGTCCACTACCACCATTCGAACACTGCACATCTTCATCATCCTCCAGTTGCTCATCTGGTCCACACGAAACTCCTTTTCGTTCTTCGGAATCCTCAACACTACTTACAGAAGGCGTCTGCACATCTTCACACACTACATCATTCTCACTCACACACTCCCCAATGCTGCCACCAAATTCCCCCTCAACTTCTACCTCACTTGCGGCATGGACATCCCCTTGTCCATCCGCAACCTCAGAAACATTTGCAGCCTGGACATCCCCGTGTCCATCCACAAACTCAGGCTCTTCAGTCTCCCTAACACTTACAACTATACTCCCCTGCGCAGCATCTGCAGACCGCTCTTCTGACTCTTCCTTCGATTCCTCTCCTTCACCACTCTCAGCAACTACAACGTCCTCAACATTTTCCACCCTGGAATCCAGCTGTCCAGGGTGCAATGAATCAGCATCAAGGCAACTTACATCACTACTTTCACTCAGATTTGGATTATCCTCCTCATCTTCCTCTTCTACCTTTTCCCCGTCTTCGTCCCCATAATCCAAATCAACCTCATGACACTGCACCACCTCATGATTCCAGCGGTCCAGCTGTCTGTTCATGTGCAATGACTAAATTAATTTCTACTGGCGATGGTAAAGCTACACCATCAAGTGACTTCTCATATCCCTGCGTAGACGATGATGATGTCACAGGATCTGGATCCCTCATGAACAATACCGGAACAAATTCTGCGGCATCCGGATTCAACCACGACGCCCTCTCTGAGTCCTGCAATTCAGTGTTAACAGACGTTTCCTTGTCCTCTTGTATTGATCCACAGAAGTTATTCCGCTTTTCTTCTTCCGCTTCACCTTCTTCATCCACTACTCTTTTAGGCACTGGTAATTCCTCTGGAACCTTTAAAGTTTCCTTACTCTCCAAATAGGAATAACTTGCTACAGGCTCCCTACTTGCCGATGTTTGTTTACTAACATAATTTCTTCTTCCCCTGTTAATTTCATACTTCTTTCTTTTCTCTGCTGTAACCGTTGCTACCGTCTTCACACTTGCCACCCCTTTGTAGCCTCCATTACTTCCGGAATATTCAGTTTTTCTGACCGTCTCTTGGGTTCTCCTCCAACCACCATGTTTGTCCTTTTTAGCTCTTCCTAATAAACCACTGGAGTACTGGACATCTTTAGCAGCTCTTCCCCGGGACTCATCATTCTCCTGGACCCTCCAGGCAAGCGCACACCACCTGTCCAGGTCCGCAAAAGAACGTGGAGGCTCTGCGAAAACCAGCAGGGATCTCTCTTGGGGATTCAGCCCTTCTTGTATTACCTGTATTACTTCCGTCTCGGGCAACCCCAACCTTAATATACGGGCAGCTTTCCTTACATCATGCACGAAGTCCCCCAATGCCTCTCCGTTGGCCTGTAGGCGATAGAATAAATCTAACTTAAGCTGGGAATGTCGTCGATGGGGTATGAAGAAATCCAACACTTCCCCATGGAAGGTGTCGACACTGCAGCCCTGACGCAGAGTGTTGGTGACCAGACCGGCCAATGAACCCCGGCAATACGTGTATATAAGGGACAAGACCTCCTCATCGGACACACCCGGGAAATCTGCCAACTGCAGGACCAGGTCCAAGAAGACCAACAACCTGTCCTCATCTACTCCATCCAACACCGAAAGTTTCTGGAGAACACCAGAAATGGGGGTGGGGCAAACTCTGGTAGCATACCGCCACCAGAATTGCAGAATTCACAACACACAACAATAAAACGTAAATCCCCAATAAAACAACTAACACAAACCTAACTTACAAAACATAGTGACAAAGAATCAGGAAAAAACTCAAGTACTCTACTTCCTTTGAGCAGCCCCAGAGTGCTCTAGCGATGCGACGAGATGGGTGTATAATGAAGGCAGAGAGAGAGCCACACGAAATGCCCAGAAGAGAACACAACAACACACAAACAACAAAACTAACTCACCATACACAATCCGCAAAGTATACATAACATCCAACAGGATCCGAGAATATATATATATATCAACACCACGACATCTGGTCGGACCATAACCGCATTCCTAAACCAAAGGTACAGCAAATAGAATGCCCTCAATAAGCAAATACTACATAACGGGGGTGCTATAAAAACACGTCTCTTTCACAGAACAAGTCCCAATCAAAATCGACAAGTACCGACGGCTCCCAATCATGTTCAAAATTTGTCTAAGTTCCCAGAGTATGACAGAGTAAAATCAATTAGCTCACATTCATATTGAAAACTGTTAACCACACGATTATAACCCCTTTCCAACACCTACCTTACACTCAACATCACAGAGTAATTACTTAAACACTAACACATCAAATCATATTAAATTTAATCAACCCCTTATTCATTTCTTATAAAAATATCCCACTATTCAGATTATTTATTTTATTAAACTGTTAAATTGCAATTAACTTTTATTTAAACACTTGGACTCAGATCAAAAAATAATCTGAAATAATTTGCAAGTCCCAACACCAGCTGACATGCCTGTAGCCACACCAAGTTTTATTTAAGATAAATAAATGCAAGTGCCCAGATTCTAAAACTCCCAAAATTCAAAAAAAAATAATGCAGAAATAATGTCTACTACATCCACAGGATCATAACCATGCTCTGATCTACCATTTGAAACCCCCCTTTTATTTTATAAGTTTTTTTTTGTAATTTTTTTTTAATTTTATTTTTATATATTTTTTGTAAAGGGGAGAGGCATAATATTTAAAACTAGGTGGTGAACCTAGAGGAAGCATAAAGTGTGCACAGGCCCAAGCTACAATCACAGACACGTCCACTGGTGAATGACAGGACTTGCAAATGAAAAACTCTGTTAACAAAACAAGTGTGAACTTTATTCAGCGTGCAAGCATTTACATGATATTGCAAGGCATACTTTAGCAATGAATAAAATGATGAGTAAGGTAGAAATACATCTTCACATACATATCATAATGCTCCACAGTATAATATGTGAATGGTATTTGAGCTTAAATTTAAATTGTCTAAACCCTGCCACGCTATGTCCAAGATAATTCTTACAATAATTTTGTGTTCACAGGTAATATTGAAATCATTGAGTGCTATTTAAAGTGCCTTTTAAGTAATTCTGTAAGCACATGTGTTATCATATCATAATTTCTGACACATTCCCCCCCAAATTGAAAATTACATACAAACACATATATAACACATATAACACACATCCACCATTTCTGTACCGACCCTCTCACCATAACCCTTTGCAATAAATGAACAAATAAATATATATAACAAAGCGAGCTTAGTAATTCTCAGTTAATCACCCGTAATATGCGAATACAAATAACACCGAAAATGGAAATGCCCCCAACAGAACCAGAGACTCAAAAATATTAATTAACTACCACATCAATAATTATGAAGCAACCTCCGAGTATTTAATCATGAAAATAGTTTAAGCTACCACACGTGAAGAAATCAGACCGCCCCCCAGTCCTGAATTATGCCATGAACAAGCAGAAAATAACTAACTCTCAAATAAATTAAACTCATTAAAAAAAAGGAAAACTTAGAGCAGTTCCTGCGGATACATGTGTGTGTGTGTGTGTGTGTGTATGTGCAATTTCCTTACATAGTATAAGAAGGTATAATAGGTTGCATAAGACTTAATTATATAAGGTCCACACATGTAGGCACAGAACTTAACGTGAGAGTTTTTGCAGAACTTGAGCAAATTAAACGTGGCCTCATGAGTCTGCTTCTGGGAGCATCTGTGGATTTACAGTGTAGTGGTAGATGAGAGAGTGTAAAATAAAACAGAATGGTCCCACCTGGATCGTCCGGTGTACTTAAGTGACACTGGTTAACCTGTAGCGTATTGGTAGCACAAATAAGTCCTGGGGGCAGAGTTCCTCTACGAGTGTGTCTGTGTGTGTGAGTCCCAACTGACGGTATCTCATGGCTCAAGTGTTATCTCTGCCAGAAGGGTAGACAGCTGAACGTCTACACCCGACACCCATCTCGCCATTGTTCGAGCACCTGGAGCTGACTTTAGTTTAGCTTCTCATAGAGTGGAGTAACGGAGTCTGAACAGATGGGTGCTGTCAGTCGAGACCAAGCTTTTCTGATGAGGGTAGAAACAGAAATGAGAACGATTTGTCGGTAGCGTCTACCCAAGAAAGTTTTGCAAAGGCTGGCACACGCAGATCACAGCTGTCCGGCCTACTGAATATTCGTTGCTGCCACAACAAACCGTCTACATACCCAGCGACGTCGCGATGCAGTGGCACTGCGTGATGTCAAGAACCCGCCCGTTTTAAAAGAAAGTAACCCGTCTCTGCAACCGAACTTTGCCGTTCTCAGGCCGAACAAAGTACGGCACACCCTCACCCCAAAAGGGCAACATGGTTGCCTCAAACTAAACCAGTTCTCGACCTCGACTGCGGTAGGACTCCTGGAAAATCTCAGACTCTTATTCGCTCTTGGTGGGTTCAGTGCCTCAGGAAAACGAAAGAAGCAGAAGGAAGGAGTGTAAGCATGCCAGTGTGTGTCTGAAAGAGAAGGTGTAAGTGTGCGTCCTACATGCTCGCCGGGCCCTGGTCCGCATGCAGAGATAAGGAACAGAGAAGAAAAGGAGAAAGACAAGAATCGCTGATACCAGCTCTGAGAACTGACCACCAAGGCCTCCTAAAATTAACAACTGAGACCCAGGACCATAGACTTCTATCACGGAACAAAACTTTTCCATCCAGGACCATTGACACTATCCCCCCTTCCCAGGACTGAAAATCTCTACCACACTGCGACCATCCCCCACGCTAGTCCTCTCCGCCATGCCAAACTCTCGGGACCGCCCCAACACGTCACCCTCTCCGGTGACCACCACCTACCTCTACTGGTACTCACATATCCATGCCCCGAAGGCCAACAAGGTGCTACTAACCTTGATATGCGAGTACCCTTCGAGAACCGTCCACCTCGTGGACCGACCAGCCATGTGCAGCAAAACAAGGCATCATCAATCCTTGACACATGACTGGCCCACCTCCCCACACTAGGGTGGGCGGACCCGATTCACAAGGCAGAGAAGACCGCGCAGAGGGCACGCGAACATCCATCCCAGCGTTTACTCTTACTTCAAATACCGTGTAACTAACAAGGTGAGGTTTACTTTTCACAGTCTACACAACTCTCTCAACCCAAAAATAACAAGCCAGGGAAATCAACCGGGGAATGCGGCATGGCCCGAATCCTACAATGATCAACAAACAAATTCAACCACTATAAACAATGAAACAACACCTCCTAACTTCTCCATGGTAACTTTCCAGAATAGGAAACCGACGATCTCCAAGACCACGACAATCTACGGGGACTCTCTCAGCAAGGTTCTCTAACTCCTTATTGATAGATTTTTTTTTTCCTAAGGGGAGGGGTAGGAAAATCGGGAAGCTGAAACGGGGCAAGGATCATTAAAGGGTCAATAGCTAGGAGTAAGGGTAAGGACATGGCTCCCTCCAGAAATAAGGATGAATGGAGGAAACCAAGGCTCGCGTGGGCAGGGGCGCAACCCTGAAGCAGACGAACACCACTGGGACTGTGGTGAACATCTACCCGCTACCCGTTAACCGCTTCTTCTCACCTTTCTGTGACGGACTTTAGGTACTCGTTCCTTTCGGACACCACTCTCTGAGAATTTATCTCGCGTTGAGCTGTACTGACTGGTTTCCTCTGAATCAGAATCAAGGCAACTTACATCACTACTTTCACTCAGATTTGGATTATCCTCCTCATCTTCCTCTTCTACCTTTTCCCCTTCTTCGTCCCCATAATCCAAATCAACCTCATGACACTGCACCTCCTCACCACCTTCCAGTTGCTCCTCTGATCCATCTTCAACCACATCTTCGCCCAGCTCCTCACCAACTTCTCACCAACCTCATTCTCATCAACACATTCATCACCAACATCATCGCCATCACGTCCACTACCACCATTCGAACACTGCACATCTTCATCATCCTCCAGTTGCTCATCTGGTCCACACGAAACTCCTTTTCGTTCTTCGGAATCCTCAACACTACTTACAGAAGGCGTCTGCACATCTTCACACACTACATCATTCTCACTCACACACTCCCCAATGCTGCCACCAAATTCCCCCTCAACTTCTACCTCACTTGCGGCATGGACATCCCCTTGTCCATCCGCAACCTCAGAAACATTTGCAGCCTGGACATCCCCGTGTCCATCCACAAACTCAGACTCTTCAGTCTCCCTAACACTTACAACTATACTCCCCTGCGCAGCATCTGCAGACCGCTCTTCTGACTCTTCCTTCGATTCCTCTCCTTCACCACTCTCAGCAACTACAACGTCCTCAACATTTTCCACCCTGGAATCCAGCTGTCCAGGGTGCAATGAATCAGCATCAAGGCAACTTACATCACTACTTTCACTCAGATTTGGATTATCCTCCTCATCTTCCTCTTCTACCTTTTCCCCTTCTTCGTCCCCATAATCCAAATCAACCTCATGACACTGCACCACCTCATGATTCCAGCGGTCCAGCTGTCTGTTCATGTGCAATGACTAAATTAATTTCTACTGGCGATGGTAAAGCTACACCATCAAGTGACTTCTCATATCCCTGCGTAGACGATGATGATGTCACAGGATCTGGATCCCTCATGAACAATACCGGAACAAATTCTGCGGCATCCGGATTCAACCACGACGCCCTCTCTGAGTCCTGCAATTCAGTGTTAACAGACGTTTCCTTGTCCTCTTGTATTGATCCACAGAAGTTATTCCGCTTTTCTTCTTCCGCTTCACCTTCTTCATCCACTACTCTTTTAGGCACTGGTAATTCCTCTGGAACCTTTAAAGTTTCCTTACTCTCCAAATAGGAATAACTTGCTACAGGCTCCCTACTTGCCGATGTTTGTTTACTAACATAATTTCTTCTTCCCCTGTTAATTTCATACTTCTTTCTTTTCTCTGCTGTAACCGTTGCTACCGTCTTCACACTTGCCACCCCTTTGTAGCCTCCATTACTTCCGGAATATTCAGTTTTTCTGACCGTCTCTTGGGTTCTCCTCCAACCACCATGTTTGTCCTTTTTAGCTCTTCCTAATAAACCACTGGAGTACTGGACATCTTTAGCAGCTCTTCCCCGGGACTCATCATTCTCCTGGACCCTCCAGGCAAGCGCACACCACCTGTCCAGGTCCGCAAAAGAACGTGGAGGCTCTGCGAAAACCAGCCGGGATCTCTCTTGGGGATTCAGCCCTTCTTGTATTACCTGTATTACTTCCGTCTCGGGCAACCCCAACCTTAATATACGGGCAGCTTTCCTTACATCATGCACGAAGTCCCCCAATGCCTCTCCGTTGGCCTGTAGGCGATAGAATAAATCTAACTTAAGCTGGGAATGTCGTCGATGGGGTATGAAGAAATCCAACACTTCCCCATGGAAGGTGTCGACACTGCAGCCCTGACGCAGAGTGTTGGTGACCAGACCGGCCAATGAACCCCGGCAATACGGGTATATAAGGGACAAGACCTCCTCATCGGACACACCCGGGAAATCTGCCAACTGCAGGACCAGGTCCAAGAAGACCAACAACCTGTCCTCATCTACTCCATCCAACACCGAAAGTTTCTGGAGAACACCAGAAATGGGGTGGGGCAAACTCTGGTAGCATACCGCCACCAGAATTGCAGAATTCACAACACACAACAATAAAACGTAAATCCCCAATAAAACAACTAACACAAACCTAACTTACAAAACATAGTGACAAAGAATCAGGAAAAAACTCAAGTACTCTACTTCCTTTGAGCAGCCCCAGAGTGCTCTAGCGATGCGACGAGATGGGTGTATAATGAAGGCACAGAGAGAGCCACACGAAATGCCCAGAAGAGAACACAACAACACACAAACAACAAAACTAACTCACCATACACAATCCGCAAAGTATACATAACATCCAACAGGATCCGAGAATATATATATATATATATATCAACACCACGACATCTGGTCGGACCATAACCGCATTCATAAACCAAAGGTACAGCAAATAGAATGCCCTCAATAAGCAAATACTACATAACGGGGGTGCTATAAAAACACGTCTCTTTCACAGAACAAGTCCCAATCAAAATCGACAAGTACCGACGGCTCCCAATCATGTTCAAAATTTGTCTAAGTTCCCAGAGTATGACAGAGTAAAATCAATTAGCTCACATTCATATTGAAAACTGTTAACCACACGATTATAACCCCTTTCCAACACCTACCTTACACTCAACATCACAGAGTAATTACTTAAACACTAACACATCAAATCATATTAAATTTAATCAACCCCTTATTCATTTCTTATAAAAATATCCCACTATTCAGATTATTTATTTTATTAAACTGTTAAATTGCAATTAACTTTTATTTAAACACTTGGACTCAGATCAAAAAATAATCTGAAATAATTTGCAAGTCCCAACACCAGCTGACATGCCTGTAGCCACACCAAGTTTTATTTAAGATAAATAAATGCAAGTGCCCAGATTCTAAAACTCCCAAAATTCAAAAAAAAATAATGCAGAAATAATGTCTACTACATCCACAGGATCATAACCACGCTCTGATCTACCATTTGAAACCCCCCTTTTATTTTATAAGTTTTTTTTTGTAATTTTTTTTTAATTTTATTTTTATATATTTTTTGTCAAGGGGAGAGACATAATATTTAAAACTAGGTGGTGAACCTAGAGGAAGCATAAAGTGTGCACAGGCCCAAGCTACAATCACAGACATGTCCACTGGTGAATGACAGGACTTGCAAATGAAAAACTCTGTTAACAAAACAAGTGTGAACTTTATTCAGCGTGCAAGCATTTACATGATATTGCAAGGCATACTTTAGCAATGAATAAAATGATGAGTAAGGTAGAAATACATCTTCACATACATATCATAATGCTCCACAGTATAATATGTGAATGGTATTTGAGCTTAAATTTAAATTGTCTAAACCCTGCCACGCTATGTCCAAGATAATTCTTACAATAATTTTGTGTTCACAGGTAATATTGAAATCATTGAGTGCTATTTAAAGTGAAAATTAAATAGGCTAGCCTTTTAAGTAATTCTGTAAGCACATGTGTTATCATATCATAATTTCTGACACATTCCCCCAAATTGAAAATTACATACAAACACATATATAACATATATAACACACATCCACCATTTCTGTACCGACCCTCTCACCATAACCCTTTGCAATAAATTAACAAATAAATATATATAACAAAGCGAGCTTAGTAATTCTCAGTTAATCACCCGTAATATGCAAATACAAATAACGCCGAAAATGGAAATGCCCCCAACAGAACCAGAGACTCAAAAATATTAATTAACTACCACATCAATAATTATGAAGCAACCTCCGAGTATTTAATCATGAAAATAGTTTAAGCTACCACACGTGAAGAAATCAGACCGCCCCCCAGTCCTGAATTATGCCATGACATTATGACATGAACAAGCAGAAAATAACTAACTCTCAAATAAATTAAACTCATTAAAAAAAAGGAAAACTTAGAGAAGTTCCTGCGGATACATGTGTGTGTGTGTGTGTGTGTGTGTGTGTGTGTGTGTGTGTGTGTGTGTGTGTGTGTGTGTGTGTGTGTGTGTGTGTGTGTGTGTGTGTGTGTGTGTGTGTGTGTGTGTGTGTGTGTGTGTGTGTGTGTGTGTGTGTGTGTGTGTGTGTGTGTGTGTGTGTGTGTGTGTGTGCAATTTCCTTACATAGTATAAGACGGTATAATAGGTTGCATAAGACTTAATTATATAAGGTCCACACATGTAGGCACAGAACTTAACGTGAGAGTTTTTGCAGAACTTGAGCAAATTAAACGTGGCCTCATGAGTCTGCTTCTGGGAGCATCTGTGGATTTACAGTGTAGTGGTAGATGAGAGAGTGTAAAATAAAACAGAATGGTCCCACCTGGATCGTCCGGTGTACTTAAGTGACACTGGTTAACCTGTAGCGTATTGGTAGCACAAATAAGTCCTGGGGGCAGAGTTCCTCTACGAGTGTGTCTGTGTGTGTGAGTCCCAACTGACGGTATCTCATGGCTCAAGTGTTATCTCTGCCAGAAGGGTAGACAGCTGAACGTCTACACCCGACACCCATCTCGCCATTGTTCGAGCACCTGGAGCTGACTTTAGTTTAGCTTCTCATAGAGTGGAGTAACGGAGTCTGAACAGATGGGTGCTGTCAGTCGAGACCAAGCTTTTCTGATGAGGGTAGAAACAGAAATGAGAACGATTTGTCGGTAGCGTCTACCCAAGAAAGTTTTGCAAAGGCTGGCACACGCAGATCACAGCTGTCCGGCCTACTGAATATTCGTTGCTGCCACAACAAACCGTCTACATACCCAGCGACGTCGCGATGCAGTGGCACTGCGTGATGTCAAGAACCCGCCCGTTTTAAAAGAAAGTAACCCGTCTCTGCAACCGAACTTTGCCGTTCTCAGGCCGAACAAAGTACGGCACACCCTCACCCCAAAAGGGCAACATGGTTGCCTCAAACTAAACCAGTTCTCGACCTCGACTGCGGTAGGACTCCTGGAAAATCTCAGACTCTTATTCGCTCTTGGTGGGTTCAGTGCCTCAGGAAAACGAAAGAAGCAGAAGGAAGGAGTGTAAGCATGCCAGTGTGTGTCTGAAAGAGAAGGTGTAAGTGTGCGTCCTACATGCTCGCCGGGCCCTGGTCCGCATGCAGAGATAAGGAACAGAGAAGAAAAGGAGAAAGACAAGAATCGCTGATACCAGCTCTGAGAACTGACCACCAAGGCCTCCTAAAATTAACAACTGAGACCCAGGACCATAGACTTCTATCACGGAACAAAACTTTTCCATCCAGGACCATTGACACTATCCCCCCTTCCCAGGACTGAAAATCTCTACCACACTGCGACCATCCCCCACGCTAGTCCTCTCCGCCATGCCAAACTCTCGGGACCGCCCCAACACGTCACCCTCTCCGGTGACCACCACCTACCTCTACTGGTACTCACATATCCATGCCCCGAAGGCCAACAAGGTGCTACTAACCTTGATATGCGAGTACCCTTCGAGAACCGTCCACCTCGTGGACCGACCAGCCATGTGCAGCAAAACAAGGCATCATCAATCCTTGACACATGACTGGCCCACCTCCCCACACTAGGGTGGGCGGACCCGATTCACAAGGCAGAGAAGACCGCGCAGAGGGCACGCGAACATCCATCCCAGCGTTTACTCTTACTTCAAATACCGTGTAACTAACAAGGTGAGGTTTACTTTTCACAGTCTACACAACTCTCTCAACCCAAAAATAACAAGCCAGGGAAATCAACCGGGGAATGCGGCATGGCCCGAATCCTACAATGATCAACAAACAAATTCAACCACTATAAACAATGAAACAACACCTCCTAACTTCTCCATGGTAACTTTCCAGAACAGGAAACCGACGATCTCCAAGACCACGACAATCTACGGGGACTCTCTCAGCAAGGTTCTCTAACTCCTTATTGATAGATTTTTTTTTTCCTAAGGGGAGGGGTAGGAAAATCGGGAAGCTGAAACGGGGCAAGGATCATTAAAGGGTCAATAGCTAGGAGTAAGGGTAAGGACATGGCTCCCTCCAGAAATAAGGATGAATGGAGGAAACCAAGGCTCGCGTGGGCAGGGGCGCAACCCTGAAGCAGACGAACACCACTGGGACTGTGGTGAACATCTACCCGCTACCCGTTAACCGCTTCTTCTCACCTTTCTGTGACGGACTTTAGGTACTCGTTCCTTTCGGACACCACTCTCTGAGAATTTATCTCGCGTTGAGCTGTACTGACTGGTTTCCTCTGAATCAGAATCAAGGCAACTTACATCACTACTTTCACTCAGATTTGGATTATCCTCCTCATCTTCCTCTTCTACCTTTTCCCCTTCTTCGTCCCCATAATCCAAATCAACCTCATGACACTGCACCTCCTCACCACCTTCCAGTTGCTCCTCTGATCCATCTTCAACCACATCTTCGCCCAGCTCCTCACCAACTTCTCACCAACCTCATTCTCATCAACACATTCATCACCAACATCATCGCCATCACGTCCACTACCACCATTCGAACACTGCACATCTTCATCATCCTCCAGTTGCTCATCTGGTCCACACGAAACTCCTTTTCGTTCTTCGGAATCCTCAACACTACTTACAGAAGGCGTCTGCACATCTTCACACACTACATCATTCTCACTCACACACTCCCCAATGCTGCCACCAAATTCCCCCTCAACTTCTACCTCACTTGCGGCATGGACATCCCCTTGTCCATCCGCAACCTCAGAAACATTTGCAGCCTGGACATCCCCGTGTCCATCCACAAACTCAGACTCTTCAGTCTCCCTAACACTTACAACTATACTCCCCTGCGCAGCATCTGCAGACCGCTCTTCTGACTCTTCCTTCGATTCCTCTCCTTCACCACTCTCAGCAACTACAACGTCCTCAACATTTTCCACCCTGGAATCCAGCTGTCCAGGGTGCAATGAATCAGCATCAAGGCAACTTACATCACTACTTTCACTCAGATTTGGATTATCCTCCTCATCTTCCTCTTCTACCTTTTCCCCTTCTTCGTCCCCATAATCCAAATCAACCTCATGACACTGCACCACCTCATGATTCCAGCGGTCCAGCTGTCTGTTCATGTGCAATGACTAAATTAATTTCTACTGGCGATGGTAAAGCTACACCATCAAGTGACTTCTCATATCCCTGCGTAGACGATGATGATGTCACAGGATCTGGATCCCTCATGAACAATACCGGAACAAATTCTGCGGCATCCGGATTCAACCACGACGCCCTCTCTGAGTCCTGCAATTCAGTGTTAACAGACGTTTCCTTGTCCTCTTGTATTGATCCACAGAAGTTATTCCGCTTTTCTTCTTCCGCTTCACCTTCTTCATCCACTACTCTTTTAGGCACTGGTAATTCCTCTGGAACCTTTAAAGTTTCCTTACTCTCCAAATAGGAATAACTTGCTACAGGCTCCCTACTTGCCGATGTTTGTTTACTAACATAATTTCTTCTTCCCCTGTTAATTTCATACTTCTTTCTTTTCTCTGCTGTAACCGTTGCTACCGTCTTCACACTTGCCACCCCTTTGTAGCCTCCATTACTTCCGGAATATTCAGTTTTTCTGACCGTCTCTTGGGTTCTCCTCCAACCACCATGTTTGTCCTTTTTAGCTCTTCCTAATAAACCACTGGAGTACTGGACATCTTTAGCAGCTCTTCCCCGGGACTCATCATTCTCCTGGACCCTCCAGGCAAGCGCACACCACCTGTCCAGGTCCGCAAAAGAACGTGGAGGCTCTGCGAAAACCAGCCGGGATCTCTCTTGGGGATTCAGCCCTTCTTGTATTACCTGTATTACTTCCGTCTCGGGCAACCCCAACCTTAATATACGGGCAGCTTTCCTTACATCATGCACGAAGTCCCCCAATGCCTCTCCGTTGGCCTGTAGGCGATAGAATAAATCTAACTTAAGCTGGGAATGTCGTCGATGGGGTATGAAGAAATCCAACACTTCCCCATGGAAGGTGTCGACACTGCAGCCCTGACGCAGAGTGTTGGTGACCAGACCGGCCAATGAACCCCGGCAATACGGGTATATAAGGGACAAGACCTCCTCATCGGACACACCCGGGAAATCTGCCAACTGCAGGACCAGGTCCAAGAAGACCAACAACCTGTCCTCATCTACTCCATCCAACACCGAACGTTTCTGGAGAAAACCAGAAATGGGGTGGGGCAAACTCTGGTAGCATACCGCCACCAGAATTGCAGAATTCACAACACACAACAATAAAACGTAAATCCCCAATAAAACAACTAACACAAACCTAACTTACAAAACATAGTGACAAAGAATCAGGAAAAAACTCAAGTACTCTACTTCCTTTGAGCAGCCCCAGAGTGCTCTAGCGATGCGACGAGATGGGTGTATAATGAAGGCAGAGAGAGAGCCACACGAAATGCCCAGAAGAGAACACAACAACACACAAACAACAAAACTAACTCACCATACACAATCCGCAAAGTATACATAACATCCAACAGGATCCGAGAATATATATATATATATCAACACCACGACATCTGGTCGGACCATAACCGCATTCCTAAACCAAAGGTACAGCAAATAGAATGCCCTCAATAAGCAAATACTACATAACGGGGGTGCTATAAAAACACGTCTCTTTCACAGAACAAGTCCCAATCAAAATCGACAAGTACCGACGGCTCCCAATCATGTTCAAAATTTGTCTAAGTTCCCAGAGTATGACAGAGTAAAATCAATTAGCTCACATTCATATTGAAAACTGTTAACCACACGATTATAACCCCTTTCCAACACCTACCTTACACTCAACATCACAGAGTAATTACTTAAACACTAACACATCAAATCATATTAAATTTAATCAACCCCTTATTCATTTCTTATAAAAATATCCCACTATTCAGATTATTTATTTTATTAAACTGTTAAATTGCAATTAACTTTTATTTAAACACTTGGACTCAGATCAAAAAATAATCTGAAATAATTTGCAAGTCCCAACACCAGCTGACATGCCTGTAGCCACACCAAGTTTTATTTAAGATAAATAAATGCAAGTGCCCAGATTCTAAAACTCCCAAAATTCAAAAAAAAATAATGCAGAAATAATGTCTACTACATCCACAGGATCATAACCACGCTCTGATCTACCATTTGAAACCCCCCTTTTATTTTATAAGTTTTTTTTTGTAATTTTTTTTTAATTTTATTTTTATATATTTTTTGTCAAGGGGAGAGACATAATATTTAAAACTAGGTGGTGAACCTAGAGGAAGCATAAAGTGTGCACAGGCCCAAGCTACAATCACAGACATGTCCACTGGTGAATGACAGGACTTGCAAATGAAAAACTCTGTTAACAAAACAAGTGTGAACTTTATTCAGCGTGCAAGCATTTACATGATATTGCAAGGCATACTTTAGCAATGAATAAAATGATGAGTAAGGTAGAAATACATCTTCACATACATATCATAATGCTCCACAGTATAATATGTGAATGGTATTTGAGCTTAAATTTAAATTGTCTAAACCCTGCCACGCTATGTCCAAGATAATTCTTACAATAATTTTGTGTTCACAGGTAATATTGAAATCATTGAGTGCTATTTAAAGTGAAAATTAAATAGGCTAGCCTTTTAAGTAATTCTGTAAGCACATGTGTTATCATATCATAATTTCTGACACATTCCCCCAAATTGAAAATTACATACAAACACATATATAACATATATAACACACATCCACCATTTCTGTACCGACCCTCTCACCATAACCCTTTGCAATAAATTAACAAATAAATATATATAACAAAGCGAGCTTAGTAATTCTCAGTTAATCACCCGTAATATGCAAATACAAATAACACCGAAAATGGAAATGCCCCCAACAGAACCAGAGACTCAAAAATATTAATTAACTACCACATCAATAATTATGAAGCAACCTCCGAGTATTTAATCATGAAAATAGTTTAAGCTACCACACGTGAAGAAATCAGACCGCCCCCCAGTCCTGAATTATGCCATGACATTATGACATGAACAAGCAGAAAATAACTAACTCTCAAATAAATTAAACTCATTAAAAAAAAGGAAAACTTAGAGCAGTTCCTGCGGATACATGTGTGTGTGTGTGTGTGTGTGTGTGTGTGTGTGTGTGTGTGTGTGTGTGTGTATGTGTGTGTGCAATTTCCTTACATAGTATAAGAAGGTATAATAGGTTGCATAAGACTTAATTATATAAGGTCCACACATGTAGGCACAGAACTTAACGTGAGAGTTTTTGCAGAACTTGAGCAAATTAAACGTGGCCTCATGAGTCTGCTTCAGGGAGCATCTGTGGATTTACAGTGTAGTGGTAGATGAGAGAGTGTAAAATAAAACAGAATGGTCCCACCTGGATCGTCCGGTGTACTTAAGTGACACTGGTTAACCTGTAGCGTATTGGTAGCACAAATAAGTCCTGGGGGCAGAGTTCCTCTACGAGTGTGTCTGTGTGTGTGAGTCCCAACTGACGGTATCTCATGGCTCAAGTGTTATCTCTGCCAGAAGGGTAGACAGCTGAACGTCTACACCCGACACCCATCTCGCCATTGTTCGAGCACCTGGAGCTGACTTTAGTTTAGCTTCTCATAGAGTGGAGTAACGGAGTCTGAACAGATGGGTGCTGTCAGTCGAGACCAAGCTTTTCTGATGAGGGTAGAAACAGAAATGAGAACGATTTGTCGGTAGCGTCTACCCAAGAAAGTTTTGCAAAGGCTGGCACACGCAGATCACAGCTGTCCGGCCTACTGAATATTCGTTGCTGCCACAACAAACCGTCTACATACCCAGCGACGACGCGATGCAGTGGCACTGCGTGATGTCAAGAACCCGCCCGTTTTAAAAGAAAGTAACCCGTCTCTGCAACCGAACTTTGCCGTTCTCAGGCCGAACAAAGTACGGCACACCCTCACCCCAAAAGGGCAACATGGTTGCCTCAAACTAAACCAGTTCTCGACCTCGACTGCGGTAGGACTCCTGGAAAATCTCAGACTCTTATTCGCTCTTGGTGGGTTCAGTGCCTCAGGAAAACGAAAGAAGCACAAGGAAGGAGTGTAAGCATGCCAGTGTGTGTCTGAAAGAGAAGGTGTAAGTGTGCGTCCTACATGCTTGCCGGGCCCTGGTCCGCATGCAGAGATAAGGAACAGAGAAGAAAAGGAGAAAGACAAGAATCGCTGATACCAGCTCTGAGAACTGACCACCAAGGCCTCCTAAAATTAACAACTGAGACCCAGGACCATAGACTTCTATCACGGAACAAAACTTTTCCATCCAGGACCATTGACACTATCCCCCCTTCCCAGGACTGAAAATCTCTACCACACTGCGACCATCCCCCACGCTAGTCCTCTCTGCCATGCCAAACTCTCGGGACCGCCCCAACACGTCACCCTCTCCGGTGACCACCACCTACCTCTACTGGTACTCACATATCCATGCCCCGAAGGCCAACAAGGTGCTACTAACCTTGATATGCGAGTACCCTTCGAGAACCGTCCACCTCGTGGACCGACCAGCCATGTGCAGCAAAACAAGGCATCATCAATCCTTGACACATGACTGGCCCACCTCCCCACACTAGGGTGGGTGGACCCGATTCACAAGGCAGAGAAGACCGCGCAGAGGGCACACGAACATCCATCCCAGCGTTTACTCTTACTTCAAATACCGTGTAACTAACAAGGGGAGGTTTACTTTTCACAGTCTACACAACTCTCTCAACCCAAAAATAACACGCCAGGGAAATCAACCGGGGAATGCGGCATGGCCCGAATCCTACAATGATCAACAAACAAATTCAACCACTATAAACAATGAAACAACACCTCCTAACTTCTCCATGGTAACTTTCCAGAACAGGAAACCGACGATCTCCAAGACCACGACAATCTACGGGGACTCTCTCAGCAAGGTTCTCTAACTCCTTATTGATAGATTTTTTTTTTTTCCTAAGGGGAGGGGTAGGAAAATCGGGAAGCTGAAACGGGGCAAGGATCATTAAAGGGTCAATAGCTAGGAGTAAGGGTAAGGACATGGCTCCCTCCAGAAATAAGGATGAATGGAGGAAACCAAGGCTCGCGTGGGCAGGGGCGCAACCCTGAAGCAGACGAACACCACTGGGACTGTGGTGAACATCTACCCGCTACCCGTTAACCGCTTCTTCTCACCTTTCTGTGACGGACTTTAGGTACTCGTTCCTTTCGGACACCACTCTCTGAGAATTTATCTCGCGTTGAGCTGTACTGACTGGTTTCCTCTGAATCAGAATCAAGGCAACTTACATCACTACTTTCACTCAGATTTGGATTATCCTCCTCATCTTCCTCTTCTACCTTTTCCCCTTCTTCGTCCCCATAATCCAAATCAACCTCATGACACTGCACCTCCTCACCACCTTCCAGTTGCTCCTCTGATCCATCTTCAACCACATCTTCGCCCAGCTCCTCACCAACTTCTTCACCAACCTCATTCTCATCAACACATTCATCACCAACATCATCGCCATCACGTCCACTACCACCATTCGAACACTGCACATCTTCATCATCCTCCAGTTGCTCATCTGGTCCACACGAAACTCCTTTTCATTCTTCGGAATCCTCAACACTACTTACAGAAGGCGTCTGCACATCTTCACACACTACATCATTCTCACTCACACACTCCCCAATGCTGCCACCAAATTCCCCCTCAACTTCTACCTCACTTGCGGCATGGACATCCCCTTGTCCATCCGCAACCTCAGAAACATTTGCAGCCTGGACATCCCCGTGTCCATCCACAAACTCAGACTCTTCAGTCTCCCTAACACTTACAACTATACTCCCCTGCGCAGCATCTGCAGACCGCTCTTCTGACTCTTCCTTCGATTCCTCTCCTTCACCACTCTCAGCAACTACAACGTCCTCAACATTTTCCACCCTGGAATCCAGCTGTCCAGGGTGCAATGAATCAGCATCAAGGCAACTTACATCACTACTTTCACTCAGATTTGGATTATCCTCCTCATCTTCCTCTTCTACCTTTTCCCCTTCTTCGTCCCCATAATCCAAATCAACCTCATGACACTGCACCACCTCATGATTCCAGCGGTCCAGCTGTCTGTTCATGTGCAATGACTAAATTAATTTCTACTGGCGATGGTAAAGCTACACCATCAAGTGACTTCTCATATCCCTGCGTAGACGATGATGATGTCACAGGATCTGGATCCCTCATGAACAATACCGGAACAAATTCTGCGGCATCCGGATTCAACCACGACGCCCTCTCTGAGTCCTGCAATTCAGTGTTAACAGACGTTTCCTTGTCCTCTTGTATTGATCCACAGAAGTTATTCCACTTTTCTTCTTCCGCTTCACCTTCTTCATCCACTACTCTTTTAGGCACTGGTAATTCCTCTGGAACCTTTAAAGTTTCCTTACTCTCCAAATAGGAATAACTTGCTACAGGCTCCCTACTTGCCGATGTTTGTTTACTAACATAATTTCTTCTTCCCCTGTTAATTTCATACTTCTTTCTTTTCTCTGCTGTAACCGTTGCTACCGTCTTCACACTTGCCACCCCTTTGTAGCCTCCATTACTTCCGGAATATTCAGTTTTTCTGACCGTCTCTTGGGTTCTCCTCCAACCACCATGTTTGTCCTTTTTAGCTCTTCCTAATAAACCACTGGAGTACTGGACATCTTTAGCAGCTCTTCCCCGGGACTCATCATTCTCCTGGACCCTCCAGGCAAGCGCACACCACCTGTCCAGGTCCGCAAAAGAACGTGGAGGCTCTGCGAAAACCAGCCGGGATCTCTCTTGGGGATTCAGCCCTTCTTGTATTACCTGTATTACTTCCGTCTCGGGCAACCCCAACCTTAATATACGGGCAGCTTTCCTTACATCATGCACGAAGTCCCCCAATGCCTCTCCGTTGGCCTGTAGGCGATAGAATAAATCTAACTTAAGCTGGGAATGTCGTCGATGGGGTATGAAGAAATCCAACACTTCCCCATGGAAGGTGTCGACACTGCAGCCCTGACGCAGAGTGTTGGTGACCAGACCGGCCAATGAACCCCGGCAATACGGGTATATAAGGGACAAGACCTCCTCATCGGACACACCCGGGAAATCTGCCAACTGCAGGACCAGGTCCAAGAAGACCAACAACCTGTCCTCATCTACTCCATCCAACACCGAAAGTTTCTGGAGAACACCAGAAATGGGGTGGGGCAAACTCTGGTAGCATACCGCCACCAGAATTGCAGAATTCACAACACACAACAATAAAACGTAAATCCCCAATAAAACAACTAACACAAACCTAACTTACAAAACATAGTGACAAAGAATCAGGAAAAAACTCAAGTACTCTACTTCCTTTGAGCAGCCCCAGAGTGCTCTAGCGATGCGACGAGATGGGTGTATAATGAAGGCACAGAGAGAGCCACACGAAATGCCCAGAAGAGAACACAACAACACACAAACAACAAAACTAACTCACCATACACAATCCGCAAAGTATACATAACATCCAACAGGATCCGAGAATATATATATATATATATATCAACACCACGACATCTGGTCGGACCATAACCGCATTCCTAAACCAAAGGTACAGCAAATAGAATGCCCTCAATAAGCAAATACTACATAACGGGGGTGCTATAAAAACACGTCTCTTTCACAGAACAAGTCCCAATCAAAATCGACAAGTACCGACGGCTCCCAATCATGTTCAAAATTTGTCTAAGTTCCCAGAGTATGACAGAGTAAAATCAATTAGCTCACATTCATATTGAAAACTGTTAACCACACGATTATAACCCCTTTCCAACACCTACCTTACACTCAACATCACAGAGTAATTACTTAAACACTAACACATCAAATCATATTAAATTTAATCAACCCCTTATTCATTTCTTATAAAAATATCCCACTATTCAGATTATTTATTTTATTAAACTGTTAAATTGCAATTAACTTTTATTTAAACACTTGGACTCAGATCAAAAAATAATCTGAAATAATTTGCAAGTCCCAACACCAGCTGACATGCCTGTAGCCACACCAAGTTTTATTTAAGATAAATAAATGCAAGTGCCCAGATTCTAAAACTCCCAAAATTCAAAAAAAAATAATGCAGAAATAATGTCTACTACATCCACAGGATCATAACCACGCTCTGCTCTACCATTTGAAACCCCCCTTTTATTTTATAAGTTTTTTTTTGTAATTTTTTTTTAATTTTATTTTTATATATTTTTTGTAAAGGGGAGAGACATAATATTTAAAACTAGGTGGTGAACCTAGAGGAAGCATAAAGTGTGCACAGGCCCAAGCTACAATCACAGACATGTCCACTGGTGAATGACAGGACTTGCAAATGAAAAACTCTGTTAACAAAACAAGTGTGAACTTTATTCAGCGTGCAAGCATTTACATGATATTGCAAGGCATATTTTAGCAATGAATAAAATGATGAGTAAGGTAGAAATACATCTTCACATACATATCATAATGCTCCACAGTATAATATGTGAATGGTATTTGAGCTTAAATTTAAATTGTCTAAACCCTGCCACGCTATGTCCAAGATAATTCTTACAATAATTTTGTGTTCACAGGTAATATTGAAATAATTGAGTGCTATTTAAAGTGAAAATTAAATAGGCTAGCCTTTTAAGTAATTCTGTAAGCACATGTGTTATCATATCATAATTTCTGACACATTCCCCCCCAAATTGAAAATTACATACAAACACATATATAACACATATAACACACATCCACCATTTCTGTACCGACCCCCTCACCATAACCCTTTGCAATAAATGAACAAATAAATATATATAACAAAGCGAGCTTAGTAATTCTCAGTTAATCACCCGTAATATGCGAATACAAATAACACCGAAAATGGAAATGCCCCCAACAGAACCAGAGACTCAAAAATATTAATTAACTACCACATCAATAATTATGAAGCAACCTCCGAGTATTTAATCATGAAAATAGTTTAAGCTACCACACGTGAAGAAATCAGACCGCCCCCCAGTCCTGAATTATGCCATGACATTATGACATGAACAAGCAGAAAATAACTAACTCTCAAATAAATTAAACTCATTAAAAAAAAGGAAAACTTAGAGCAGTTCCTGCGGATACATGTGTGTGTGTGTGTGTGTGTGTGTGTGTGTGTGTGTGTGTGTGTGTGTGTGTGTGTGTGTGTGTGTGTGTGTGTGTGTGCGTGCAATTTCCTTACATAGTATAAGAAGGTATAATAGGTTGCATAAGACTTAATTATATAAGGTCCACACATGTAGGCACAGAACTTAACGTGAGAGTTTTTGCAGAACTTGAGCAAATTAAACGTGGCCTCATGAGTCTGCTTCTGGGAGCATCTGTGGATTTACAGTGTAGTGGTAGATGAGAGAGTGTAAAATAAAACAGAATGGTCCCACCTGGATCGTCCGGTGTACTTAAGTGACACTGGTTAACCTGTAGCGTATTGGTAGCACAACTAAGTCCTGGGGGCATAGTTCCTCTACGAGTGTGTCTGTGTGTGTGAGTCCCAACTGACGGTATCTCATGGCTCAAGTGTTATCTCTGCCAGAAGGGTAGACAGCTGAACGTCTACACCCGACACCCATCTCGCCATTGTTCGAGCACCTGGAGCTGACTTTAGTTTAGCTTCTCATAGAGTGGAGTAACGGAGTCTGAACAGATGGGTGCTGTCAGTCGAGACCAAGCTTTTCTGATGAGGGTAGAAACAGAAATGAGAACGATTTGTCGGTAGCGTCTACCCAAGAAAGTTTTGCAAAGGCTGGCACACGCAGATCACAGCTGTCCGGCCTACTGAATATTCGTTGCTGCCACAACAAACCGTCTACATACCCAGCGACGACGCGATGCAGTGGCACTGCGTGATGTCAAGAACCCGCCCGTTTTAAAAGAAAGTAACCCGTCTCTGCAACCGAACTTTGCCGTTCTCAGGCCGAACAAAGTACGGCACACCCTCACCCCAAAAGGGCAACATGGTTGCCTCAAACTAAACCAGTTCTCGACCTCGACTGCGGTAGGACTCCTGGAAAATCTCAGACTCTTATTCGCTCTTGGTGGGTTCAGTGCCTCAGGAAAACGAAAGAAGCAGAAGGAAGGAGTGTAAGCATGCCAGTGTGTGTCTGAAAGAGAAGGTGTAAGTGTGCGTCCTACATGCTCGCCGGGCCCTGGTCCGCATGCAGAGATAAGGAACAGAGAAGAAAAGGAGAAAGACAAGAATCGCTGATACCAGCTGTGAGAACTGACCACCAAGGCCTCCTAAAATTAACAACTGAGACCCAGGACCATAGACTTCTATCACGGAACAAAACTTTTCCATCCAGGACCATTGACACTATCCCCACTTCCCAGGACTGAAAATCTCTACCACACTGCGACCATCCCCCACGCTACTCCTCTCCGCCATGCCAAACTCTCGGGACCGCCCCAACACGTCACCCTCTCCGGTGACCAGCACCTACCTCTACTGGTACTCACATATCCATGCCCCGAAGGCCAACAAGGTGCTACTAACCTTGATATGCGAGTACCCTTCGAGAACCGTCCACCTCGTGGACCGACCAGCCATGTGCAGCAAAACAAGGCATCATCAATCCTTGACACATGACTGGCCCACCTCCCCACACTAGGGTGGGCGGACCCGATTCACAAGGCAGAGAAGACCGCGCAGAGGGCACGCGAACATCCATCCCAGCGTTTACTCTTACTTCAAATACCGTGTAACTAACAAGGGGAGGTTTACTTTTCACAGTCTACACAACTCTCTCAACCCAAAAATAACACGCCAGGGAAATCAACCGGGGAATGCGGCATGGCCCGAATCCTACAATGATCAACAAACAAATTCAACCACTATAAACAATGAAACAACACCTCCTAACTTCTCCATGGTAACTTTCCAGAACAGGAAACCGACGATCTCCAAGACCACGACAATCTACGGGGACTCTCTCAGCAAGGTTCTCTAACTCCTTATTGATAGATTTTTTTTTTCCTAAGGGGAGGGGTAGGAAAATCGGGAAGCTGAAACGGGGCAAGGATCATTAAAGGGTCAATAGCTAGGTGTAAGGGTAAGGACATGGCTCCCTCCAGAAATAAGGATGACTGGAGGAAACCAAGGCTCGCGTGGGCAGGGGCGCAACCCTGAAGCAGACGAACACCACTGGGACTGTGGTGAACATCTACCCGCTACCCGTTAACCGCTTCTTCTCACCTTTCTGTGACGGACTTTAGGTACTCGTTCCTTTCGGACACCACTCTCTGAGAATTTATCTCGCGTTGAGCTGTACTGACTGGTTTCCTCTGAATCAGAATCAAGGCAACTTACATCACTACTTTCACTCAGATTTGGATTATCCTCCTCATCTTCCTCTTCTACCTTTTCCCCTTCTTCGTCCCCATAATCCAAATCAACCTCATGACACTGCACCTCCTCACCACCTTCCAGTTGCTCCTCTGATCCATCTTCAACCACATCTTCGCCCAGCTCCTCACCAACTTCTCACCAACCTCATTCTCATCAACACATTCATCACCAACATCATCGCCATCACGTCCACTACCACCATTCGAACACTGCACATCTTCATCATCCTCCAGTTGCTCATCTGGTCCACACGAAACTCCTTTTCGTTCTTCGGAATCCTCAACACTACTTACAGAAGGCGTCTGCACATCTTCACACACTACATCATTCTCACTCACACACTCCCCAATGCTGCCACCAAATTCCCCCTCAACTTCTACCTCACTTGCGGCATGGACATCCCCTTGTCCATCCGCAACCTCAGAAACATTTGCAGCCTGGACATCCCCGTGTCCATCCACAAACTCAGACTCTTCAGTCTCCCTAACACTTACAACTATACTCCCCTGCGCAGCATCTGCAGACCGCTCTTCTGACTCTTCCTTCGATTCCTCTCCTTCACCACTCTCAGCAACTACAACGTCCTCAACATTTTCCACCCTGGAATCCAGCTGTCCAGGGTGCAATGAATCAGCATCAAGGCAACTTACATCACTACTTTCACTCAGATTTGGATTATCCTCCTCATCTTCCTCTTCTACCTTTTCCCCTTCTTCGTCCCCATAATCCAAATCAACCTCATGATACTGCACCACCTCATGATTCCAGCGGTCCAGCTGTCTGTTCATGTGCAATGACTAAATTAATTTCTACTGGCGATGGTAAAGCTACACCATCAAGTGACTTCTCATATCCCTGCGTAGACGATGATGATGTCACAGGATCTGGATCCCTCATGAACAATACCGGAACAAATTCTGTGGCATCCGGATTCAACCACGACGCCCTCTCTGAGTCCTGCAATTCAGTGTTAACAGACGTTTCCTTGTCCTCTTGTATTGATCCACAGAAGTTATTCCGCTTTTCTTCTTCCGCTTCACCTTCTTCATCCACTACTCTTTTAGGCACTGGTAATTCCTCTGGAACCTTTAAAGTTTCCTTACTCTCCAAATAGGAATAACTTGCTACAGGCTCCCTACTTGCCGATGTTTGTTTACTAACATAATTTCTTCTTCCCCTGTTAATTTCATACTTCTTTCTTTTCTCTGCTGTAACCGTTGCTACCGTCTTCACACTTGCCACCCCTTTGTAGCCTCCATTACTTCCGGAATATTCAGTTTTTCTGACCGTCTCTTGGGTTCTCCTCCAACCACCATGTTTGTCCTTTTTAGCTCTTCCTAATAAACCACTGGAGTACTGGACATCTTTAGCAGCTCTTCCCCGGGACTCACCATTTTCCTGGACCCTCCAGGCAAGCGCACACCACCTGTCCAGGTCCGCAAAAGAACGTGGAGGCTCTGCGAAAACCAGCCAGGATCTCTCTTGGGGATTCAGCCCTTCTTGTATTACCTGTATTACTTCCGTCTCGGGCAACCCCAACCTTAATATACGGGCAGCTTTCCTTACATCATGCACGAAGTCCCCCAATGCCTCTCCGTTGGCCTGTAGGCGATAGAATAAATCTAACTGAAGCTGGGAATGTCGTCGATGGGGTATGAAGAAATCCAACACTTCCCCATGGAAGGTGTCGACACTGCAGCCCTGACGCAGTGTGTTAGTGACCAGACCGGCCAATGAACCCCGGCAATACGGGTATATAAGGGACAAGACCTCCTCATCGGACACACCCGGGAAATCTGCCAACTGCAGGACCAGGTCCAAGAAGACCAACAACCTGTCCTCATCTACTCCATCCAACACCGAAAGTTTCTGGAGAACACCAGAAATGGGGTGGGGCAAACTCTGGTAGCATACCGCCACCAGAATTGCAGAATTCACAACACACAACAATAAAACGTAAATTCCCAATAAAACAACTAACACAAACCTAACTTACAAAACATAGTGACAAAGAATCAGGAAAAAACTCAAGTACTCTACTTCCTTTGAGCAGCCCCAGAGTGCTCTAGCGATGCGACGAGATGGGTGTATAATGAAGGCAGAGAGAGAGCCACACGAAATGCCCAGAAGAGAACACAACAACACACAAACAACAAAACTAACTCACCATACACAATCCACAAAGTATACATAACATCCAACAGGATCCGAGAATATATATATATATCAACACCACGACATCTGGTCGGACCATAACCGCATTCCTAAACCAAAGGTACAGCAAATAGAATGCCCTCAATAAGCAAATACTACATAACGGGGGTGCTATAAAAACACGTCTCTTTCACAGAACAAGTCCCAATCAAAATCGACAAGTACCGACGGCTCCCAATCATGTTCAAAATTTGTCTAAGTTCCCAGAGTATGACAGAGTAAAATCAATTAGCTCACATTCATATTGAAAACTGTTAACCACACGATTATAACCCCTTTCCAACACCTACCTTACACTCAACATCACAGAGTAATTACTTAAACACTAACACATCAAATCATATTAAATTTAATCAACCCCTTATTCATTTCTTATAAAAATATCCCACTATTCAGATTATTTATTTTATTAAACTGTTAAATTGCAATTAACTTTTATTTAAACACTTGGACTCAGATCAAAAAATAATCTGAAATAATTTGCAAGTCCCAACACCAGCTGACATGCCTGTAGCCACACCAAGTTTTATTTAAGATAAATAAATGCAAGTGCCCAGATTCTAAAACTCCCAAAATTCAAAAAAAAATAATGCAGAAATAATGTCTACTACATCCACAGGATCATAACCACGCTCTGATCTACCATTTGAAACCCCCCTTTTATTTTATAAGTTTTTTTTTGTAATTTTTTTTTAATTTTATTTTTATATATTTTTTGTCAAGGGGAGAGACATAATATTTAAAACTAGGTGGTGAACCTAGAGGAAGCATAAAGTGTGCACAGGCCCAAGCTACAATCACAGACATGTCCACTGGTGAATGACAGGACTTGCTAATGAAAAACTCTGTTAACAAAACAAGTGTGAACTTTATTCAGCATGCAAGCATTTACATGATATTGCAAGGCATACTTTAGCAATGAATAAAATGATGAGTAAGGTAGAAATACATCTTCACATACATATCATAATGCTCCACAGTATAATATGTGAGTGGTATTTGAGCTTAAATTTAAATTGTCTAAACCCTGCCACGCTATGTCCAAGATAATTCTTACAATAATTTTGTGTTCACAGGTAATATTGAAATCATTGAGTGCTATTTAAAGTGAAAATTAAATAGGCTAGCCTTTTGAGTAATTCTGTAAGCACATGTGTTATCATATCATAATTTCTGACACATTCCCCCCCAAATTGAAAATTACATACAAACACATACATAACACACATCCACCATTTCTGTACCGACCCTCTCACCATAACCCTTTGCAATAAATGAACAAATAAATATATATAACAAAGCGAGCTTAGTAATTCTCAGTTAACCACCCGTAATATGCGAATACAAATAACACCGAAAATGGAAATGCCCCCAACGAACCAGAGACTCAAAAATATTAATTAACTACCACATCAATAATTATGAAGCAACCTCCGAGTATTTAATCATGAAAATAGTTTAAGCTACCACACGTGAAGAAATCAGACCGCCCCCCAGTCCTGAATTATGCGATGACATTATGACATGAACAAGCAGAAAATAACTAATTCTCAAATAAATTAAACTCATTAAAAAAAAGGAAAACTTAGAGCAGTTCCTGCGGATACATGTGTGTGTGTGTGTGTGTGTGTGTGTGTGTGTGTGTGTGTGTGTGTGTGTGTGTGCGCGCGCGTGTGTGCGTGTGTGTGTGCAATTTCCTTACATAGTATAAGAAGGTATAATAGGTTGCATAAGACTTAATTATATAAGGTCCAAACATGTAGGCACAGAACTTAACGTGAGAGTTTTTGCAGAACTTGAGCAAATTAAACGCGGCCTCATGAGTCTGCTTCTGGGAGCGTCTGTGGATTTACAGTGTAGTGGTAGATGAGAGAGTGTAAAATAAAACAGAATGGTCCCACCTGGATCGTCCGGTGTACTTAAGTGACACTGGTTAACCTGTAGCGTATTGGTAGCACAAATAAGTCCTGGGGGCAGAGTTCCTCTACGAGTGTGTCTGTGTGTGTAAGTCCCAACTGACGGCATCTCATGGCTCAAGTGTTATCTCTGCCAGAAGGGTAGACAGCTGAACGTCTACACCTGACACCCATCTCGCCATTGTTCGAGCACCTGGAGCTGACTTTAGTTTAGCTTCTCATAGAGTGGAGTAACAGAGTCTGAACAGATGGGTGCCGTCAGTCGAGACCAAGCTTTTCTGATGAGGGTAGAAACAGAAATGAGAACGATTTATCGGTAGCGTCTACCCAAGAAAGTTTTGCAAAGGCAGGCACACGCAGATCACAGCTGTCCGGCCTACTGAATACTCGTTGCTGCCACAACAAACCGTCTACATACCCAGTGGCGACGCGATGCAGTGGCACTGCGTGACGTCAAGAACCCGCCCGTTTTAAAAGAAAGTAACCCGTCTCTGCAACCGAGCTTTGCTGTTCTCGGTGTAACTCTTGACTTTAAATTAATTGGTTACATTTATCTGATGTGTATTAAAATATCGGGCGCCATGTTGCCACACTGTACAACAAAATACAAAACTTACCTTGAGGGCCAGAATTCGGGTTACACGAACCAGGGTAGTGGAATATATTACCTGAAATAATCGTACTCAAGATAAAACGTACCACTGACCTTTTATTTTTTTTAAAATGACTCTACACATTGAAAATTGACTCTAGCTGTACCATATATGTACATATTTCGCCATGTGGCGTTTAGCAAACATTAAATCCTTAGAACATTTTATAAGCCCTCCAAAATGTATTATAATATTACATAATAAACATGATAAACTTAATTAGCGGCACAACCCAGCACTTATTAATACTGAATTATTTTAGTATCCACTCTCTCACTCTCTCCCATTCATGCTCTGGTACAATTTATTTAAAATGAGCTCATGTTACTAAATTTGAATGATTATGAATATTTGATTTTGATATTTTATATTTGATTGGGTTTTACAGCCAATTTTACTTAGCTGTCACTCCCTGTACGTTTGAGTCACGAACATCAAAAACGTCCCATCGTTGATCACACACTCTCGTTTTCGTAGCGTCCCATCGTTGATCACACGCTTCCGATGTTTAAACTCAAAACGGTTAATATATAACTGTTATATTCACATATTTAATAAACTTTTGGTGGTGTAAAATTTAGATAGACAAACTTTGTGAATCTGCCGGCCGGCACTCTTCACTGTCGTGACGAAAATGGCAGAGTTTTGTAACTGAGCACTGCTGAGGTGGGGCAAAAACGACGTCACCAGTCCTTTGTTTGAACGGCCAAGCCCCGTTAAATACATATCTCTCTATATATTAATACGCGAAGAGAAAACTTTGTACCCCTTTTTAAGCATATTGCCGGCACGGAGGAGTGTGAGATTTGCCATAGTTAAAGTTTATATGGAGAAGGAGTGCAGAAAGCTAAAATTTATACATAATATGTGTTACAAATACATTAAATAAAATAAAATAAAACATTCATTGGCACTTGAAAATTCATTTAAACTTTTTCAAACAATGGTAATTGTTAAAAATAAAATAATTTTGTTGCCAGGCAATAAAATTATAATTTTTTCATTTTAGTGTATGTTCATACTGCCAATGTCAAACACATAATAGTCTGTCGTTTGTTTACGTTCATACTGCCAATGTCAAACACATAATAGTCTGTGGTCAAACAGTCGCACAGAGTAGAGATTGTCGCCAAAGAATTTTAAAATGTTGCCAACAAATAATTACTGACAGATTGACTGAATGAGCTGTGACTTTTGTGTGATTTCAAATGTTCCTTTTTCAATAGTCTGTGGAATGTATGTCAAGGCAAAAAAGCGTTTATTTTATATTTTGTATATTAGATATCTGTGTTTTATATATTAATGTGCAGTTGAAAGTGAAATACAGCTTGCTTAATATACACCTGTTGCAAAAGAAAAATTTTGTAGCAGCAATTTGAATTGACTTACTCTCGCCTAATTATTATTGGTGGTTTCAAAAAAGTGAGTACATTTTATTATTTTTAAATTAAACCCTGTCTAATCTTAGTTTCAGTAATTTAATTACTTTTTTTTTACATTCAGATTTCGCACCTACTTCCATTATGCCTCGACATAGAACACTGATGGGTCGGAGTGAGAGACAAAGAAGAAGGAATATATATTCGCGTGAAAGTCAAAATGATAATAGACCAAATGCAAATTTAAATAGTGTAAATAGTATAACACTGACGGGTCGGAGTGAGAGACAAAGAAGAAGGAATATGTATTCGCGTGAAAGTCAAAATGATAATAGACCAAATGCAATTTTAAATAGTGTAAATAGTATACAAAATGATGAAATTATTTTGAGGGATACATTTAAATGCGCACTGAATGTCATTCCAAGAAATTTTAATACTTTTGATTGTGGATTAATGCATTTACAATGCAGGTTTTGCAATGCAAAACATTTCGAATCTGAGGTCACTTTAGGTGAAAGGACTGCATTCACTTCATGTTGTCATAAGGGTAAAGCAATATTACCGGCCTTAAGTCAAAATGAATACTTTAAATTGTATGATGGACTTACTTCAAATGAACCTTCAATAAAAAGAAAGTCAAAAAATTATTTTGAAAACATTCGTAAATACAATTCATCATTTGCTATGGTTAGCTCAGAAGCTAAAATTTCGGATACAATACACGTGGAGTGTATCATTTTAAATTACATGATGTTTTTTATCACACATCAGGTCCAATGACTGCTGGATATGGTCGCTCACCATGTTATGCGCAATTACATTTTTATGATGTTGACACTGCTGTCAATTATAGATTACGTGAACACTATAATCAAACATGCAATAACAATACAATGCGCGAAATCTCTCTTGAATTGGAATGCATTAATCCTTTCGTTCGGTCATTCATTGCAATGAAAGATCATTGTCAGAGAGTTGAAAATCAAAATAAAGAAATTTGTATGCTCATTAAAGTAAGTCGTGCTTTAGATCTACGCCATTATAATGATGCAGTTCAAACTGATGTAGCAGTAATATTTAGTACAGTTGATGGTGAGCCACCCTTTGAACGAAATATGGTTTCGTTTTCGAAAGTTAATGGTACCATTAAAAATATCTCTGTTTTGGATTCATCATTGGACCCTTTAGCGTATCCATTACTTTTTCCAAATGGTGATACTGGGTGGTATATCAATATTTCTCATAATGTACCAACTACATCTAATTCAAGAGCGCCCAGAAATAAATTAACCATGCTTCAGTATGCAGCCTATCGACTTGCAATTAGAGAAGATTTTAGCATGTTGCACCATTCACAAAAAATATTTCTGCAGTGGATAGTTGATATGTATGTGAGAATAGAGGGCACAAGGTTACATTTCATTCGACAAAATCAAACAAGTCTTAGGTCTGACGTTTACAACAATTTAACAGATTATTTAGAATTGAACCCCAATGCCAATAATGTTGGCCGTAGAGTAATTTTACCATCTTCATTCAATGGATCTCCAAGAAATATGTATCAGAATTATTTAGATGCAATGTCAATTGTACAAAATTTCGGAAAGCCGAAATTACAATGACTTGCAATCCAAGTTGGCCTGAAATAGTTAGCAATATTGGTATAGGTGAGTCAGCTAATTTTCGACCTGATATTGTTGTGCGTGTATTCAAGTCCAAACTGAAAGCATTAATTGAGGGCCTTACACAAAAAAAAATCTTCAGTAAAGTTGAAGCACTCATTTATACAATTGAGTTTCAAAAGAGAGGATTGCCTCATGCTCACATTTTACTCTCTTTAAATGAGCAAGAAAAATGTTAACGCTACCGATATTGATAAAGTTGTATCTGCGGAGATTCCTAACATTCAAACACATCCTACATTACATGAATATGTTGTAAAACACATGATGCATGGTCCATGTGGTGTACTTAATCCAAATTCTGTATGTATGAGAGATGGAAAATGCACAAAAGATTATCCAAAACAATTTAATGAATTTACATGTGAATCATTAAATGGATATCCATTATACAGAAGGCGTGATAATGGTATTAATGCTGAAGTTCACGGTAGTTGCCTCGACAATCGTTATGTTGTACCATACAATCCGTATTTACTTGCCAAATTTAATTGCCATATAAATGTTGAAGTATGCAATACAGTTAAAAGTGTTAAATACATTTATAAATACGTGTATAAAGGCTATGACAGTGAATCTGTTGAATTAGGTTCAGAGAGAAATGAACCAGGTCAAGAAATACAAATTGATGAAGTTAAAAATTTTTTAAATGGCCGTTATGTCGGATCAACTGAAGCTGTATGGCGCATCTATGAATTACCAATGCATTTTCAATCACATGTCATCGTTAGACTTGACATTCATTTACCGCGTAGACAGAATGTTTACTTTTGAGAAGGGCAAGAACGTCAAGCAATTGAAAATGCAAGACAAACAAAATTATTAGCATTTTTTGAATTGAATCGATCAGATCCATCAGCGCATGAATATAAGTATATTGAAATTCCTTTGCATTATGTGTGGGAAGATTCCCGAAAAAATGGAAGAAGAGAAGGCGTGGAGGTGATAAAATCATTACACGCATATATGTAGTATCACCAAAAACATCGAACTTTTCCATTTACAATTGCTTTTATTACATGTCTGTGGTCCAAAAACATTTGAGGATGTTAGAACATACAATGGAATTATACACACTTCTTTTGTTGAAGCGTGCCATGCTCGCGGTATTGCTTCAAATGATAATGAATGGCGCGAATGTTTAAATGAAGCAAAAGAATTACATTCACCAAAACAAATGCGAAATTTATTTGGTTACATTTGTGCATTAAATGTGCCAGCCAATGCATTGGCGTTATGGAATGAATTTAAAGTATATCTTAGTGAAGATTTTTTGAGAGATTACTTGAAGAAGTATCCTTTAACACAGCTCTATTAGAAATTGAAGATATTTTGAATGTTCATAATTTGTCATGTCAAGAACTTGGTTTACCAGTTCCCACGTATTCACAGAGAACAGATGAAGCAAATACTACTGATCCAATAGAACAAGAGTTTCTGTTTTGTGAGCATTATGAAACTGCAAATATTGAACAGCGTAATCTAATTGATCGTGTGATTCGTGAAGTTTTGCACCATGATACTGGATCTAATCTTTTTTGTTTAACCGCTCATGCAGGTTGTGGAAAAACATTCACACAAACAGCAATCATTCACACATTAAATTCGCTTAATCTTAGTTGCATTGCAACAGCGTTCAGTGGCATAGCTTCAACTCTATTACTTGGAGGTAGAACTTTACACAATGTGTTGAAATTGCCTATACCCATTTTGGAAAATTCTGTAGCGAATATTACCGCAAATAGTAGCTATGGACGTTACATAAATTCATCATCATTGATAATTATTGATGAAATTTCTATGTGCCCACTGCAAGTGTTGAAAATAATAGATAGATTATTGCAGGATCTATGCGATGAAAATAAACCATTTGGAGTGAAAACGATACTTCTGTGCGGTGATTTTCGGCAAATCTTACCAGTTGTCCCACATGGATCACGTGCAACTTTAATTGAAAATTGTGTCACGAGTTGGCATAAATTTGTTTATTTTCATAAAGTAACGTTTACTCAAAATATGAGAGCCTTACCAAGTGAAATAGAATTTGTTGAATTCTTGAAAAAAATTGGTAATGATGAAGCCCCACAATTCCCTCAGTTTGGTGAAAATATTATTGAAATACCTCGGCAATTAATAGGAGATGAAAATAATATTATTAATGAGGTGTATGGAAATATTTCCGAAAACATACTCTCAGATAATATATTGAAGTCAGTTATTTTAGCACCTAAAAATGATGATTGTACTTTTATTAATACTGATATACTTAATCGAATACCAGGTGAACAGAAAACATATCATAGCTACGATAAAATATTTGTGATGATGACAATGAAATCAATAACTATCCAGTAGAGTTTTTGAATTCTTTGACTATTAGTGGTTTGCCACCACATAAGTTAGTATTGAAAGTTAATTGCATCGTTTTACTGATCAGAAACTTAAATACAAAGGAAGCATTAGTCAATGGAACAAGAATGCGCATCAAGTGTATGCATCGTAATGCTATTGATTGCGAAGTTTTAACTGGAACCGCACGCAATAAGAATTTTGATTCCACGTATAAATTTAACATATTCCGGTACTGTTTTACCATTTAACTTTCAAAGAACTCAATTTCCAATTATACCTGCATTTGCGATGACAATAAATAAGTCTCAAGGACAAACATTCGAAAAAATTGGAATTTTATTGAGGCAGCCAGTTTTTACACATGGTCAATTGTACGTCGCAGCAAGTAGAGTTCGATCATTCGATGGTTTGAGATTTTATATTTCCGAATATAATGGCCAAGGGCATTTAGCAAATTATGAAAGAGTTTTTACAAAAAACATCGTTTACACAGAAGTTCTGAATCATTAAATTCACTTTCAAACTATTTTAAGTTCAATGGACAACATTTATTTTTTTAACCGCCCGGTTTTTTTGATTTAATGAAAAATATTTGAAAAAATACGAGGCACGTATTTTTTATTTCATTTTTTATTTTGTATTAATTTTTTATTTAAATTTTATATAATTCGAAAAAGATAGGCAAAATAACTGTGTAGCCTTGGCGAAACCTGGTCAGTATGGCAATAAAAAAAAAACCCAAGGAAATGTCAAAAAACGCGTTATTGCTTTTTAAATATGGTTTAGCCAAGCTAAACCTCATTTTTCCTATCTTTCATATTTTTCAAATAAGTCGAAAATTAATGCATAGAAAAAAAATTAAAAAATTATATATATAAGCTTTGTAGCAGATAATCTTCAAACTGTTTTCGAATTTTGTACCTTACCAAAAATGAAATGTAATCCACTGGAATTGAAAACAATGTATCTTATACTTCTATGAATGTCAAGTCTCATTTTTATTAGCGTTTATTTGATTCAATAATAACATGAAAAAATTAAAACTGACAATGAATTATATCAAAAAATAAATACGAATACAAGCTGTAATTGTGTTTTTTTTTTCAACTGTTACTAACATTAAATTTTAAATTTCATAGGTATTGCATGGATAAAGGCAAACAACACACGCTAATGACGTATTTGTACATGCTCGCAGCTGACGTAATAGAACAAAATTCAAAAAAATTATATGCAATGATTATAGAGGTATACTCTTTGACAAAAGAACCTCAATAACATTGAAACTTAAAAATTTAATGAATTACTGTCGAATTTCGACCACTGGGCGACCACTAGTGTATATTAATGCGTCTTGCATTCTTTTGGCTGACGTAATCATGGGCTAGGCTTGTTGACACGTTATTATGACGAACTGTTTTTTGCTGTTACTGTGATTTTCCTTTGACCTCAACACAAATCCTGTCCACTCAGTATTACGTTATTGAAAATTCTCAATAAAACTTTACCAATCTTTTATATGTGATTTTAAAATAAAATACAACAATTAGGCTTTAGAACAATTATTTCCCAAAATTATTAGAGGACCAGAATTGTACCGTTACAAAACCCCCTCAATGAAAAATTTATGCCGAAGCATAAAAACTCTCATTGACACATTCGTACTTCCTAAAGGGATCAGCTAGGATATGTCGCCACAACCCGATTACTATTTATGTGAAAAGAATACAATAACTCACCCGTTGTCCGATGATGGTGACAGTACCTGCATGACCTTACTGGACTTCTCCTACGAGATCCCAACACCATAAGGCCAATCAGGCGCTTTACACTCCTGCTCTGACGCGCTGGCCAGCTCAGGACCGCCGTCATAACATCACCAAACACTGAAACAATAAATCAAAAATATCAAAATAGTGGCTTGGTATAATGCTATATCCCTAACTGATCTGTTTCCCCTTAGCTATGTGCTGGTTTGTGTTAAGAAGCACTGGGTTTGCTTCAACTCAACAAGAATTATATAGAAGTGCCATTCTCTTCATTGACTACCCTCAACATCATAAAATTTTTTCGATTCCCATCGATAATAATTAACCCTTTTTGTTTTCATAATTAATATAATTATAGAAGAAACACAAATCGTTTATACTACACTTGAAACATATAATCCAAAATTCATGGATACAATTACCAAAATCTCCCTCTTCCTAAAACATTTTATATACAAAATTTACTATTATTCTTATTATTATTAATATTATCATTATTATCATTAACAGTAAGTAATACGGCGCTGTTGTCAACATTTACCCCTCTTTCTCCTCCACACACACTATTTCTTATACGTCATGTTCAAATTCCTATGCTAATACATAAAACACAATACATAATAATACACTCATCATTAACATTGCAAGTATTACATTAAAATAACCAATTCACATTTAACTTTGATCAAAATTTACACACCCTACATCTTTAAATTTGCGTATAAAATTATAACATTACTTTTTAATTTCAATTAAACTTTTATTAATTAGCCATCAATTATTTATCATAATATTCATATTACATTATTATTATTTCATTTCTTTTTCTACTTAACCTTTCACATTCTTATCATTGATTAGTCTGGGTGACTCCTGTATTCACTATGATTTGACTTATTATATAGGCACTAACATTTATAATCTTACTCACCTTTCTGTCTACTAACCACCACTAGCAACCAGATTTACATATTATGACACCAATCTCTCAATTATAAACACCTTCACTAATTCCATTTAAATCCTCTGGCACCGCTCGTCTTTGTACTCAGATGTGTGTTCCCTACCTGGCCATATACATACATAATTTTTTGCCCTTCCAAAATATCGGCAAACACTCCCTTAAACTACTCTATTACCTGCCACAACGCTATACGTTGGTCACTCCTTATCACCTCACCCCCACTACAAAATATCATCATCAACAAATATATGTTTACCCTTTACTTTACTCACCTCTCTACATATAATCACTACTACTGTGTCCCTAAAATATCTAATACTCTCTTTGTGTACTATTTTCTTCAAAATTCTTAGCTATCTAACTCCCATTAACTTTAATTGACTAACTCCAATGCCTTTATTTTAATAATTATCACCCAATCTCTATCCCCTTTTAAACACTTTACATTACTGTGATCATTGACAATTACATTAGAAAATTCATCCCTCACCTACTAATAACAGTACATCTCAATATTCAAATATATATATATATGCTTAATCATTTATTATTCATTAGAAACTTTCTTCATTACAAATTAATAATTTAACTTCATTACACAAACTTTCTTTTATACCATTAATTAAGTGATTAATCTTCAATTATTTAAACTTTCATTATTACTTTCACTTGTTTAGTCAAAGCAAAAACATGTTAATTGTTATTATTAAATCAATTAAACTGTAATTTACTGTTACATACATGGTGTACATAAAATTTACCTGTAATACACAACATCTAGCATACACAAATACATTGACATTAATACACACAAAAAAAAAAATATACAAGCCAACTCATTATTTTATCATTGACCAAAATCAGTTCATATACAGTCCATTTCAAAACCACTGTTCACATATATTAATGTTCACTACACAATAAAACAATCTATCCTCCATCATTGAATAACAGTCGAATCTTAGGTCTATACAACTTATTTTTTATTAAATAAATGATATTATTATTATCAATATAATATTTATCTAACTTTTTATATTCTTCCACAATCTCATTTGAATTAATAGGTTTATTCCATATCAATTTATCATCATCAGGTATGGTTCTGTCTACCTCAGTATTATCTGTCATAATCATGTAAGTCATAAAGTCATTACTATCGTTATCGTGATTATCTACTACGACACCCGTTACTTCCCAAGGTAAGTAATTGTTATCATTAATATCATCACCTACTATTATTGCTATCTCACTTTCACTATAAGGCAAGTATTCACTATAATTATCCACCATCTCTACTCCCAACCTTTCTACAAATTCTCTATACTTTCTATTCATCTTAAAAATCTCTATTACTCTCTTTATCTCTCTCTCAATATATTTCTCACCATAACACCAAGCTACACTCTCTCTCTCCAAATATGCAGGGGTCACTAACTCATAATTACTGCACCACCTATGAGGTACATAAAAACACCAGGGAACTCTATTTGTAGACCTATCGTCTCCCAAATATAAATCTAAGGAACTCACGTCCTTGCTAAACACACGTGAAGACTTTACTTCACTCCCTACTACAACATTAAGGGAAAATTCTACCCCCTGCATCCCTTTTACAAATATACTTTCTCTCAGATCTCTCTCTGACTCAACACACACAAACATCTCATTATCACTCCCAATATTCTCATCATCATTTTCTAATTCCATGTTCTTAATTATATCATTGTTACTACCTGTAAACTCATTATTCAAATTATCACTGTTACTCACCTTATTTATTAGCACCTTGTTTTTCGTCGTATTTTCACTGCTACTTACCTTCTTATTCTTTATTTGACTTAACCTCTCATCTAACCTTTTATTCACTTCGTCACATTGTTTATTAAAATTATCATTTCGTTTTTTAATTTCATTTTTTATTTCACTTTTGAAGTTATTAAAACTTTCATTCTGTTTGTCAAGTTTGTCATTCAAGTTATTATATTTAACATTAGAATCACTTTGTTGTTCATCGAAGTTATTATTTATTGTCTCAAGTTTGTTACTTTGTTCATCGAATTTATTATTAATTCCTTTAATTTCGCTTAATAGTAACTGCATCATAGCAGCTGTCTCATCTGTTTTATTTTCCTGATGATTTGAGATGGATGTTACTGTCTCTGACTCTACAGATGCAGTCGTACTCGACTCGCCAATCTGACTAATTTGTGTTAATGGAACATCCATCTCACTAGTCAAATTTTCATCAGTTGCACTGATTTCTATTGTTTCACTGTCATTGGTACTCATTCTGTTTATTATATATCTAACACATATATGTCTATAACCTCGTAATTTAACCCTACCTTAAGCACGTGTTTACGTACTTTCAAAATATTACTCCAGTATTTCAGGTAATTATTCCACACTCCAGTAAATATACTCCACATAAAATTAAATTTTATGTAGAGTCCCTGTTCGGGCGCCAATTGTAACTCTTGACTTTAAATTAATTGGTTACATTTATCTGATGTGTATTAAAATATCGGGCGCCATGTTGCCACACTGTACAACAAAATACAAAACTTACCTTGAGGGCCAGAATTCGGGTTACACGAACCAGGGTAGTGGAATATATTACCTGAAATAATCGTACTCAAGATAAAATGTACCACTGACCTTTTATTTTTTTTAAAATGACTCTACACATTGAAAATTGACTCTAGCTGTACCATATATGTACATATTTTGCCATGTGGCGTTTAGCAAACATTAAATCCTTAGAACATTTTATAAGCCCTCCAAAATGTATTATAATATTACATAATAAACATGATAAACTTAATTAGCGGCACAACCCAGCACTTATTAATATTGAATTATTTTAGTATCCACTCTCTCACTCTCTCCCATTCATGCTCTGGTACAATTTATTTAAAATGAGCTCATGTTACTAAATTTGAATGATTTTGAATATTTGATTTTGATATTTTATATCTGATTGGGTTTTACAGCCAATTGTACTTAGCTGTCACTCCCTGTACGTTTGAGTCACGGACATCAAAAACGTCCCATCGTTGATCACACACTCTCGTTTTCCTAGCGTCCCATCATTGATCACACACTTCCGATGTTTAAACTCAAAACGGTTAATATATAACTGTTATATTCACATATTTAATAAACTTTTGGTGGTGTAAAATTTAGATAGACAAACTTTGTGAATCTGCCGGCCGGCACTCTTCACTGTCGAGACGAAAATGGCAGAGTTTTGTAACTGAGCACTGCTGAGGTGGGGCAAAAACGACGTCACCAGTCCTTTGTTTGAACGGCCAACCCCCGTTAAATACATATGTATATTAATGTGTCTTGCATTCTTTTGGCTGACGTAAACATGGGCTAGGCTTGTTGACACGTTATTATGACGAACTGTTTTTTGCTGTTACTGTGATTTTCCTTTGACCTCGACACACATCCTGTCCGCTCAATATTACGTTATTGAAAATTCTCAATAAAACTTTACCAGTCTTTTATATGGGATTTTAAAATAAAATACAACAATTAGGCTTTAGAACAATTATTTCCCAAAATTATTAGAGGACCAGAATTGTACCGTTACATCGGGCCGAACAAAGTACGGCACAATGTGTCTAATCCCCATCATCATAGATTAGTCTTATATTGTATGTATACCTTTCATTATTATCTACTCCCATCATATTACCTCTTTCAGTATAATAACCATTTAAATTTGTATTGTCCACTATACCATAATAATCAAAAGCAGGATTATTCCATAATATTATATCATATACCTTGTCAACATCGTGTACAGTTAAGTCGCCCTTGGGATTATTTGTCACAATCAGGTAAGTCACAATATCATCATCATCATCATCTGCTGCACCAGTTTCATCACAAGGTAAGTCCATGTTCTCAACTCTCTCAATATGTAAAATCTGCACTAACATTTCATAACCTCTATTAATATCAAAGATCTCTATTTCTCTCTTTCTCCACCTCTCGTCATAATACCTATCACAACCCCCCTGAACTACATCACTCCTCGCAAAGGGCACCAGAAAATCACTAAAACAACTCCTGGCTCTACCAGGTATACCACAAAAAACTAGGGGACCATTATGAGACACTATGTGTCCCACTTAACCTCTGGAGGAACCTTTGTCCTCATAAACCACATGTGGAGTCCTTACTCCACTTAAAACACAGGGAAAATTTGCCCTTTGCCTTTCATGCTTACCTAACCTCACTTCACACTCTCTCTCAAACTCGTTAACTACTACCTCACCACTAACTTCTACTCCCACTACAATCTCATCATCACTACCATTATTCAATATTTTACTCTCTAATACTACCTCTTCAACTATGTTATCATTATTATTTATCATATCATGATAATTATTACTTTCACTAACACCACCTACCTTAGTGTTCAAAACCTGGTCGTTTTTGTTCTCATTACATTTACCTGCATCTCTTTTCCACTTCTTATTTAATTTATCTGCCTCTCGTTTACACTCTTCAGTTTGTTCTCTTAACTTGTTATGGAAGTTCTTAACTTGTTCCTCAATGTGCTCACACAATAACTTGTTTGAATCCTTTATGTTACCTTTGGGTGACAGATAATGACTCAAACGCTTCTCCCACTTTTCGTCATTAGCATCAAAACGCTTATTAATATCACTGGACATTGTACACAAAAAATCTTCATTAGTATCAAAACGTTTTTGTGAATAGCTCAATTTTTTATTTATATTACTCAACAAGTTACACAAAAAGTTCATTACTTCCTCATTTGACTTAACCACTACCGGCCGACACCGGAGTAGAGTGTATTCCGGAATCGCTCATTACGGCAGAGTCAGTTAAACTAATTTCAATTTCATTATCTGCCATCTTTTTGAATTACATAAATTGCATAAACAAAATTTTATAAAAAATTTTAGACACAATGTGTTACATTACAAATCATACCCACAAAATGACACCTTATAACCTATACAATAATACAAAATATGTTGTCTACCCCCAAACCTATCTCTGTATCTAAGTAGGCCTAACTTATAAAAAAAATTTTATAAGCATCCTGGCAGGGTCACCGCTTGTAACTTTATAAGATAAAAAGAAGATGAAACGATTTACCCTATTATTACTTTATTGGTACTTACCCCTTAATATTCAGAAGATCCCAAAAGTCCCGAGTCACCGCCACATTTTTGTGGAGAAAATGTGGAAACCATTCACACTCCCCAAAGAAACAATTTAGTAAATAAAACAACTTAACCAAAATCCAGGGCCGTCTAGACGAACGTATTGACACAGAGATAGGGTTATGGGTAGAGTGGCGTAATAATTACACTAACACATTATTATTACAAAATCTTATGGGTTTTATTTCAATAAAATAAAAATGTATTGGTTCCATTGCAACCTTGTATAAAACTATTTACTACCCAATAATACCACATATTACTAAATACACAAATCAGTACTTTATACCCCCTCCCCTTTGTTTCTCTATACTCGCACTCTCTCTCTCTCTCTCTCTCTCTCTCTCTCTCTCTCTCTCTTTATTTACTGAGATCTTATTTTGTTCTAATTTTGTTTTTTGTAACTTTAAATGGGTTCTGATTTAACTTGGTTTCAATTTTAGAAAGTCAATTTTGAACTTATCTGGCTTATGTAGACGAGTCTCCTGTTGGTTGCACCATTTGTTGCGAGACACTTTTCCAAGAAAACACCAAAAGGGACGTTTCGAAACTTTTATATCTTATTCACATTTTGCTTGTTTATTAATTGAGAAGTTTGTTACTGCTCCATCACATTTTTTTTAACATAATTTTCGGTAGGCCTACCTCGGCTGCCTGAGGGCACTATTGCAATATGACCGTACGGTTCGGCTGTTGGTTGGAGACTCCCTCTTCACTTTTGTTTGGTGCCACAATTCCGTTCAACTACACCTTCGCAACCAGTTTTCGTCGGTTTTATTCACCCGTCCCATCTTGGTGGATTCACGTCACTTATTTTTCCGTTGACCAGCATGGCACCATTTGGCCAGCCACACCCAGACACCGAACTATTTCGTCGTAAACAAATGCCTAACTGGTGACTAATCATGACTTCACCAGCTAAAAATATAACTTGTTACATAATATTATATGTCCTGTTAAACTTTGTATATAAAACTTGTCACCAAAATTTTGTCCCGTTACAGAAAATAAAACGTTTCCTGTTATTAAAAAATTCATGCGAAACATTTGGGCATTTGTCTTTGCTCAAAAGGTATGCTTTATCAGAAAATGATTAGCATTTCATATAGTTTTAGAACTGAAACTTATTAGCATTCCAAAACTAGTTTTCAGGACACCATGACAAAATATGAAATCCAAGACTGTCCTGAATAAACTGGGATGTATAGGATCCCTGCACAACCTAGAGAGCAAACGAGCACAGTTAATTGAGCTTTCCATAAACTTGATCTTTTTCAGTGTGATAAGAGTGGTATTAGTGAAAGTTTAATTGTTTACTTATGTTGTGGACTATTGTAATTTTATTTCCTTGGTGCTTTTTATTACTGATTATAATGCATATTATAATAATGTAGTAATTGTACAATGGGTAATTGTAGTAAGTACAACTACTATAATACAAGTGTGATTGTTTCCAAAAAGTATCAACAAAAAATTTACCAACTTCCCTGGTGTTCAATAATTTATTCCACTTTTTAAGATCCTCAACATCATAACAATATGCAAAAAATAATTGGAATAACTGATAGTTAATTCCATTTTTTAAAATCTGGTCATAGTGACTAGTATAAAGTACTGATGTATTTATTTGTAGAAGTATACATCTACATACCTAGTCTAAACCCACATACTGAAACCAAAGAGTTGAGTTAAATTGCAGTAGTGAACTGCTGAATACCTCATCAAGAATATGAGGGGAAAATGAACCTGTATTACCTAGTGAGGTACAATGGAGAAGCAGTTGCTCCTGAAACCAGTGTAACATTTTGCAAGTAGGAACGCATCTGCCCCATGAGAGCCCAAGGTTATGCCATTCAAACTGGAGACATATGGTTCATATGAATACAGATAACCAACTGAACCACCAAATTCACAAAGCCACATCAGAGGTGTGGCGTCAGGCTGATACTAAAAAACATAAAAATGCAATCTTTACTCGTATGCAAATTCCCCTTCTAATTTGTGTTATGCAATGAGCAGTACTCTTAGCACTTACTGTATACGAGACATATGAATAGACCCGCAATCCTGTCCACTGTGTAAAGAATGTGAAGGTCACTGCTTGCAAAGTGAATAACAATGCTGTCTGAAATATATCAACCCGCATCCCGCAGCACAGTTACTCATACTTGTTTCTTTTATGCAGCACGTACGTGTTCCTGTAATGTGTATTGCCGTGAGTTGTAAATATTTTGTTATATATGTTTTAAATTGCTTCTTTTTTCGTACCGTGATCTTTTTTTTGTGAATCGTGTGCATGTGTATAAATAGTCTATAGCAACAATTCCATTTTTTTTTATCTTAGACTGATTTTATCATGAGTGTTGAACGTAAACGAGGTGAAACAATTCGAAGCAAAGAAAGACAAGTGATTAGGAATGTTATAAAACAGTGTGACCATGAGAAAGACGCAAAATCGTTAACAATCCCAATAAACAAAGCTACTAAAAGAGCTGCATTATACTGTAACGTGTCAGTTTGTACAATAAAAAATATAAGAAAAGAAGGAAAAGATCACCCAAGTGAAACACTAGGAACACCTGGTAAGAAACGTTGTGCGGAGAAACGGACAGCTTCGGTCGATAACTTTGACCGTCGTGTCATTTTGAATATAATACACGACTTTTATGTAAATAAAAAAACCGTACCAACTTGTAAAAAATTGCTCCCGATCTTAAAAGAACGGATTAACTTTCAGTGGAGTGAATGGACTTTAAGAAAAATTATGAAAGAGATGGGTTTTGTGTGGAAGAGGTGCATGTCCAAGAGAAAAATTCTCATTGAGAGGCCTGACATTATCAATTGGCGATATAATTACATGCAAAAATTAAAGAAATACAGGGAACAAGGAAGATGTATATTTTATTTAGACGAAACGTGGGTTGATGCCAATTTAACGTTTCACAAGTGCTGGCAACACCAAGAAGTTGACGGTACAATGACAACAATAAGTGCATCACACCGTTTAATAGTAGCGCATTTAGGATCAGAAAACGGATTTTTAAATAATGCGGAATTAATTTTTAAGGCAGGTAATTCGACAGGTGACTATCATGGCCAGATGAATAATACAAACTTTGAGAAGTGGTTCTGTGAAAAGGTCATTCCTAATCTCCCAGCGAATTCGGTTGTTATATTGGACAATGCACCGTATCATTGCCGGCAAGAAGATAAACCACCATCTCAGTACTCGTTGAAAAGTGACATGTTAACTTGGTTACGGAAGCAAGGCATTGAATGCGATGCATCTATGAGGAAATCTGATCTCCACGAAAAAATAGAAAAAGTGAGACCAAAAAATAAAATTTATGCGGTCGATACGTTACTTCAACTTAATGGCCATGAGGTGCTGAGAACTCCACCATACATGTGTGATCTGAGTGCTATAGAGCTGGCGTGGTCAAAACTTAAATATTTTATAAGGTCACATAATACAGCTGGGGACTTTTCTTTAACGAGACTACAACAAATACTTTCTGAAGGATTAGCTGCTATAACACCAGAAGACTGGTCTAGTTACAGTAGGCATGTAATTAACATAGAAAGTGAATATTGGCAAAAGGATGGAATACTGGAAGACTCGATTGATCGTATCATTGTAAGTGTTGGGGGTTGTGATGAAGATGACATCGATCTGAGCAGTGATGGAAGTGACGAATCTGTCAGTGATAGTGATTTAGCGCGGCCACTGGAGTAAAATCGTGAGTTCTTTTAAAGACAATTGAGTGAAAGTGTTTTTTTCTTAAGCTCTAAGTAAAAACTATACAATTATTCCCTTACACCTAGGCCTACTGGAACTATTTTATTCATGTAATAACACGCATATTCTTTCTTTTTTAATGGCGTTTCTTCGTAACAGGTTAGTAGAAATTTCTGTTCGTATTGTTTTACTTTTTAAGGCAGTAACAAATTTTGATCCGTTTCATCAGTAAACGACTACATCGTTTAATGTTTCTTTTGTTAACATACACAATTCAATATAACCATTTCATTAATAGCTTATAATCTTTGTGGTACTTTATGTTATAAAGTAAGAATATAATATAACCGTGACATAACCATTTCAATATAGTTATCTGGGCAAAGTACATAAGATACAAAGATAGTAAAAAACTTAATGCAGACCACAGTCAAAAATTCTACAGCCAATATTCTCGGAACAGACAGTGCACATTACGTGTGACGTCACTCCCCTCTTTCACCCGCAAAAAGCGGGCTATTCTCATATCTCGTTACCAGTAGCATTCATGAGGCTGTAATCTGGCCAACATGCACACTCCAGAGTGCTGAGACACTCAGTGCACTTCACTGCCAAGTCAATTTTTCTCTTTCCATTTTTTGTAAAAGCTGACTTTTTATGGAGAGTATTGGAATAATTCTGTTTTCTTTGGAACATGTTGGTAGAACATTACATATACTGAAACCGAATGTAACACTTGAATTGAGAAAATGCCATAGCTGTCAAGCATACCTGAATGCTGAATTCCATACGTTTATCCCACAACTGAACACGACCATGATACGCTGTACCACAGAATACTGAGTTCAGCTTATCTGTTGCCAAGCAGTAACCAGCAGCATCAAATGGGTCCATCCAAACACGAACACATGTACCAACTCTTCAACATTACAAAAACCGAATTACTGCAATTATAAAACATCTTAATTTTTTCAACAAATAAAGTTCATTAAGTTTAAAATATTACTTACAATTTTTATCAAAATTTCACAAACAATTACTAACAAACTGGAAACTTAATAAATCATAGTGTCACTCATAAACACTAGCTACACAGCATTACTAACCAAATAGTAGTAATACAATTTTTCTTCAATATAATAAACTGTGATATAAACTAACCTTAATGTGCATTATTACGTAGAATCTACTACGACAATCTACACATTTAATTGGATCTTAATACTTAATCATACTGTTATGTTCAGGACTACATTGGACTTGTATGACAAAATAGATTTTCTTTGACAGATATGGTAATTCACAGGATTAATGTGATGATTAGTACATTAATTTTAAAATAATAGTGATTTATAATTTGGCTAGTAATTTACAATTTGCATTAAATTATAACCACATGGTACACTAAAATTAAATGAGTCACATGATCCTGAACTAACTACCTTTAATTTAGCTAAGGGTGTCATATCATTTGCATACATTCCTCAAACCTGAGTTTGTGACCTTTTGTATTAAATCTGATAATGTACATCGACTGGAATATAGTCAGAAACTAAAACTCTTCATTATTGAATGAGTGAAGAGAGTCTCAGTTTTAACTTGACCAGGATAACTTTTGATAACATCAACCAATTTTTGTAAAATTTACCATGCGTGTCCATATCTGAATTTGAATATAACTGATGAACTTTTGTCATCACAGAAAAAATAGATAAAATGTGAAGTTTGTAAAAAACGAAATTTGTCGTGTGGATAATAATATTTATTGTTTGTGTAGTATATTGATTTTTGTTATCGAAAATTCAAATAGTTCGCCGTCTGGCTTGTGACTGATTCTCGTGTGAGTGGGGGAACACGTGTTGCCAACTTGAATTAGTGTTGGTTATGTCGACCCACTGCTAGCAAACAAAACATACATAATATATTCTACAAATAAATACTGGACAGTTTGTTATCAGTATGCACTTTTTTATTATACTTTTGCTTGTTAATTATCGTTAAAGCTTCATGAAAATAATGACTGTTATAATAAAAGTTTTAGCCTCGGCAATATAATCTCTCGCTCAGCGTAGCGCTGGGTTGGCAGTGCAATGTTTACAAATGACTGGTTATTATCTCACAAAATAAATCTGCCAAATGGGTTCTTTTAAGTACGAAACAGAGGTTTACATAACAAGATAACAAAATTAGAACATATAATTAATAGTCTGTGATCATTAAAATTATACAAGGTTTGTTATAAATTGAATATTGTGGTGTTGAAGTGTGACAGTGTCTTTGTGTAACATAGGTTATCATGTGTTCATTCAACGTTTACAAAGTTATTTCTTTGGTTTATTAATCCTTGAAAATATTCAGTTATAGTGAGAGTTTTATTTTTATAGTTAAAATTTAGGAAAGAGAATTTGTTTTCTAATAATAATCAAATAACTTCAGCAATACTCAACGTTAGTAGTTATGATGGGCATAGTCATTCGTCCATATGAAGTAATGTGTCAATGTAGATTCTTCCTACTTCTGATTTTGGGCTCAAAATTGGGTTGTCATCTTCTTCGGGTTGGATTACTGGAATTTTCCGGTCATCTGGATTAATTTCGGGCTGGTCCTTGGTAGATATTGGTTGTAAAGGCCTCTCATATGATGTACTGCTATTCCTTCTCCAAATTATGGGCACTAATACGTTTTTTCTAATGGAAATTTGGGCCCTTCATCGCATGGCGTCTCTTCAGTTTGGCGTCACTACATAAAGTCATTGTTCCTAACTGAATTTTGTCAATATTCGGTTGTTGTCATGGTTACTCAAAGTCTTTTGATTGGCTGAAATTGGTTAATTATTATTTGAATTTGTATTCAAACTGGTTACAGATCTTCTAAATGTAATTAATCTTCAGTACTCCCTTTTTAGTAGTAAATATTATCACCACTGTTCATATTTTTTCTCAAGGATTAATTTGACATCCAATATTATAGTGTTCACTTAGATATCAACATTTTGACAGTTTTGTGAATCTTATTTAATTATACTGTTTTCTCAGTTTACATTATTATCATAATATTTCTGTCTTATAATGATTGTCTATTTGTATTTCATAGTTTATGTGGTTTAGTCTTCCTAATGTCAGTGTTTAATTCTAAAAATTGAAGTTTTTTGGTAGTTGACAGTTGGGAATTTGCATAGGCTTAAACAGCAATTGGCTATTTTCCTTGTAATGGGTTATAATTGTTTGAATACAAGATTTTGTTTATTTATTCAATGTTTAAGTCAGTTCTTGTAATTGCGTATAATTTTTATTGTTTCCCTATATTAACTTGTCTACTGTGATAATTCATTTTTGGTGTCATTGTGTTTGAATGTATGGTTTGTTTCTTGTTTACTGGTGTCTGTTGGTTTTTAAATCTTATTTCTTATAACATATAGCATAACATCTAATGGTTTTAACTATTCTCATAGCCGTAATTCTTATCATTTAAACATAATTATTTGAAACATATTATCCACTCATACTCTTCATACTCTTTGATAAATTATAATTATTACTTGACAAAAAAAAATTAAAGACATAAACATGGATTAATTATTAATACAATGGTATATTGTTATGACTAACTCTAAATGACATTAAGCCATAACTGACTTTTCAACAACTGTTTATTGTCTAACGTTAATATCTTGTTTTTATTATTATCAGTTTGTCATTAAAAATATTCTCTAATGTATCCTTTTAAATTAATTATTGGATTCTTATTTCTGTGAATAAAATCATATATCTTGGTGTATTAACACACTGATAGTCATTCGTTCTTGAATACATGATTAACACTACTAATTAACAACTTATTCCCTAATATTAAGACTTGCAAACCAAAATGTGGCAAGTAGTAAGTACTACTATATCTAAAATCTACTTATTATCTAGTCTGTTACACTTTGCTTCATTTGGTTATTAATACACTTGTGTTCACTGGATAATTGCTATTAAGTGTCACAGTCCTTTCTGTGACTTAGCCATTATCAGACTTCACTTATTATTTTACCACTCACTGATGGTCTTCGATCACTCTTAACTCTTTACTAATGGTTTTAACACTGATTATTTGGTGTCAATCCCTATCAATAGGGTTCTATTTAACTTGGGGTTTTCACACTATCACTTTGCACTTTATATGTTTAATTTAAGTGTTACTAGTGGGTATTACCTAACTTTAAATTCTCTTTCTCACTCTACTATGTTCACTATTTCTCTAACTCTCTACCTCTCACTTTACAAGGTTTACTTATAATATTAACAAGTTCATGTTGGTTTATTGTATCACAAATATGTTAGTATTGTGCTAATGTGATTTGTCATAGTTTACTCTATCTTTTTGGGGTTTACTGTGCCCTTCTATATTTTAAGTACTTAATAATTAGTATCTTTAGTTTGTCTGTCCTTACAATTATTAATATGATATACAATTTTCTTTGGTTTAATACAAGTTTGGTGTTCTTTCTTAGTTCATTTTCTTTTGTCCTACATTATCCGTCACTTCCTTAGTGTTGTGGCTGGTTATTTCACTATACTTATAGGTTAATTGTCTTTGAGTCACTATTCTTCTTATTTACACTTGTGTTGGTGCGATGGCTATTTCTATTCTATTTGTAGTTGTCATCATCAGGTTGTTCTTGGTCCTTTGGGGCTAGTTCTACTCTCTCACTTACCATCTATTGGGCTATTCGGGTTAAATCGTCTTGTTTCAGTATTTACCATTTTGACTTGTTTGTTTGTTACTACTAAGAATTAATATAAGTTACTGTTCTGACTACCTTGATATGTCTGATCGTTTTATTATTCTGATTCACCCATTCTTCTATTATAATTCATCCCTTTTTACTCTAGTGTCAATGACTAAATAAATTATCTGGTCATGTCTTCTTCATTATGGTTAGGTGAAGATATGTACCATTACATATTGCCCTGCCACTAAAATTGATTATTTCAACAAATATCGTTCAGTTTTTTGATTGGAATTATCAATCATTATTTCATTTTACTTTCTCAATCATTGGTTATTTTAGAGCAATAGGTTCTTTTTATTTTTTAGTGTCAATATACTTCTTGATCTTTGTATCATATTTTATTTTAATGTTCTTATCCCTTTGATATCTAATTCCCTAACATTTTTCCCTATCATTATATTGAATCGGATCGGAGGGGTACTTTTGACTCCATTGCTCCACCGTAAAATACACATTTGATTGCTGGACTTATCTACAGTCAATCATTATAAAATTATACAAGTAGTCTTAGTGCGACTATAAAATAAATATCATTTGTAGGATTCTTCACATTATTATTATTTAGTTTATACAATACATTGTTTCAAATTATATTCTTTTTCTTTTATTCACACTCTCTAGCTCTTAGTGATTCGATATTGTTAGTGGGTATGGTATCCATGATCTTTTTATTATTATTGGTTTTGTTTATTTTTCTTACTGTTTAACACTAGTTATTTATTAATTGGTTTCAGGATGGTTTTTTCTCGTTTTTAATAATATTTTTTCATAGAGGTTTGGTTAAATGTCCCCTTTATTCTTTGTGTTTTTGGGTCTACGATCTCATATGTATTATTTTGGTTGTCTTTGCTTACTATGTAGGGTCCTGTGTACAGTAACAGTAGCTTCTTGGCTATCCCTTCCATGGTGCTTGGCAATCCTCTGTTTTTGAGTACTATTTGCTCTCCAATCTGATATTGTATGGGTTTCGGTTGCATTTGCTTATATTTTTCTCTGATTTTGTCAGTCTTTTCTAATATTTTATTGTGAAATTGAACTTCATCGAATTGATATCCTTCGTCATTCGGAAATTGGATTAGGGAAGTAATTTCTCTTGGTGGTGGTCTTTGGAACATTGCAGTATATGGTGTTGTTTCAATAAATTGGTGGTGCGATAAGTTTATAAAATTTTTGGCTCCTGGTATGTATTTAGACCATTCATCGTGTTGCTCATAACAATATGTACGGAGAATTCTCCCCACTTCTCTCAAGACTCGCTCTGCAGGGTTGCTGCTGGGATGGTACACTGATGTCTTGTACGTTTTTATTCCATGATTTAGTAAAGTGTTCTTCCATCTTCGTCCCTTGAACTGCGTTCCATGATCAGTAATGATGCATTTGGGCACTCCCACTTCTCTAATGTATAGCTCTAGGATTATTTTCAAAATTTTTTGGGTAGTAGCACGATTGATGGGGAAAAGCTTTGTGAACCTTGTGTAGTGATCAAATACAATGATGAGGTATTTGTATTGGTGCCTGCCTCCACTACGCGGAAATGGTCCGCATATGTCAACGAAGACTTTCTCTAATTTGCAAGAGGTAGTTATCGGTATCATGGTTCCCTCCTTTCTGTTATTGTTGACCTTCACTAGTTGGCATATGTGACATTGCTTTATATATTTCCTTTTAAACACGTCTTTAAATTCTTCGTAATTCGTGAGATCGTGTCTCGTGGCCGTCCACCAATTGTCATTTATATCACGAAAATACTCGTCCAGGTACCCTCGGATAATGGTCCATCTATTCTCCCGAGTCTTGGCGAGTTGTTCGTCCACTCTCTCCAAGAATTCCATCGGGTTTCGCCGGTATTGTTTGAAGTTAATTACTTCCCGGTTGTCCATGTGCTGGTACTGTGTTATTACTGGCGGTCTGTTGTTAATTACTTCCAGCTCCTCCCTAATTTTGGCAATCTCTCGTTGCTGGATTTCTTCAATTCTGTTTTTGTTTTGTTGACCTTGTCCGCGAACTTCGTTTACGGCGGTGTCAATCTCCCGGCATTTCTCTCCAAATTCTGTCCGTACCTGTGTTATATTTTGGTCAGTTGCGGATTTTATGGATTCTATTCGGATCTGGTTGTCTTCTTCCATGTTGGTCATTCGTTCGCCGAAGTCTTCCTTCGTTTGTTGCAGGTCATGGCTCGTAATTTCCCATTTCCCATGTATTTCGGAAATCTCTTGCCGTATGCTCGTCATCTCCTCCTCGATTTTCTTATTCACCTTTTCGTTGTTCTCCGCCATCTTCTGATTCAATACCTCCATATTTTTCTGGCTGTCTTGCCTCAGTTCGTCCATTTTTTCTTCCATGGTCTTACTATTTTCGGCCATTTGCTGGCTAAGTTTTTGGTTATCACCCTTTAACGACTCTATATTTTTATTGGTTTCTTCCCTGTTCTGGTCCAATTTTTCATTTAATGACGTTATATTATTGTTCGTTTTATTTAATTCTCCTTTGATATCTTCCATCAGTACTCTCATCATTCCCATTAAACTCCCGTCATCTGGTTGTGCGGGTTTCTCCGGTTGATTTTCTGGCTGTACAGGTTTGACTGGTTCTGCGGGAGGTAACATTTGTTCGGCGTCTTCTACCGAAGTCACTTCCTTCTCTTCCGCTCGAATTTCCTTTTCGGCCTCCTTCGTCCGCCTTAATGATGATGCTCTCTTCATCTTGTTGACCTTCTGTCGTACTTGCCGCTAGACGTTAATATTTCTCGTCAATCTAGCCTCACTAGTTGGTGTGCCACTTTGTAATAAACGTTTTTTAATGGGGTGTTAGATGAAGATGCCCCACGTTGGGCGCCACTTTGTAAAAAACGAAATTTGTCGTGTGGATAATAATATTTATTGTTTGTGTAGTATGTTGATTTTTGTTATCGAAAATTCAAATAGTTCGCCGTCTGGCTTGTGACTGATTCTCGTGTGAGTGGGGGAACACGTGTTGCCAACTTGAATTAGTGTTGGTTATGTTGACCCACTGCTAGCAAACAAAACATACATAATATATTCTACAAATAAATACTGGACAGTTTGTTATCAGTATGCACTTTTTTATTATACTTTTGCTTGTTAATTATCGTTAAAGCTTCATGAAAATAATGACTGTTATAATAAAAGTTTTAGCCTCGGCAATATAATCTCTCGCTCAGCGTAGCGCTGGGTTGGCAGTGCAATGTTTACAAATGACTGGTTATTATTTCACATTATTAGTCATTCGTTCTTGAATACATGATTAACACTACTAATTAACAACTTATTCCCTAATATTAAGACTTGCAAACCAAAATGTGGCCAGTAGTAAGTACTACTATATCTAAAATCTACTTATTATCTAGTCTGTTACACTTTGCTTCATTTGGTTATTAATACACTTGTGTTCACTGGATAACTGCTATTAAGTGTCACAGTCCTTTCTGTGACTTAGCCATTATCAGACTTCACTTATTATTTTACCACTCACTGATGGTCTTCGATCACTCTTAACTCTTTACTAATGGTTTTAACACTGATTATTTGGTGTCAATCCCTATCAATAGGGTTCTATTTAACTTGGGGTTTTCACACTATCACTTTGCACTTTATATGTTTAATTTAAGTGTTACTAGTGGGTATTACCTAACTTTAAATTCTCTTTCTCACTCTACTATGTTCACTATTTCTCTAACTCTCTACCTCTCACTTTACAAGGTTTACTTATAATATTAACAAGTTCATGTTGGTTTATTGTATCACAAATATGTTAGTATTGTGCTAATGTGATTTGTCATAGTTTACTCTATCTTTTTGGGGTTTACTGTGCCCTTCTATATTTTAAGTACTTAATAATTAGTATCTTTAGTTTGTCTGTCCTTACAATTATTAATATGATATACAATTTTCTTTGGTTTAATACAAGTTTGGTGTTCTTTCTTAGTTCATTTTCTTTTGTTCTACATTATCCGTCACTTCCTTAGTGTTGTGGCTGGTTATTTCACTATACTTATAGGTTAATTGTCTTTGAGTCACTATTCTTCTTATTTACACTTGTGTTGGTGCGATGGCTATTTCTATTCTATTTGTAGTTGTCATCATCAGGTTGTTCTTGGTCCTTTGGGGCTAGTTCTACTCTCTCACTTACCATCTATTGGGCTATTCGGGTTAAATCGTCTTGTTTCAGTATTTACCATTTTGACTTGTTTGTTTGTTACTACTAAGAATTAATATAAGTTACTGTTCTGACTACCTTGATATGTCTGATCGTTTTATTATTCTGATTCACCCATTCTTCTATTATAATTCATCCCTTTTTACTCTAGTGTCAATGACTAAATAAATTATCTGGTCATGTCTTCTTCATTATGGTTAGGTGAAGATATCAAGTTTCATCCACACAAACAATCGGCAACCATCATCAGGCTAATTATACACTAATACGTGTAAAGAAATGAGTAATACTTTATCAACAAGTGATAGAGAGTCAACAAAACAATAACAAAACTTCACATAATATATAATCAAAAGAGAAAATAATCCAAATGAATACTTACTATGAAAATACACACAGCACTCACAAAACACAAGCACAATGAGCACGAACACTTGCACACACCAAGATCAACAAAACACTGCAAACTCAGCATCTTTAATAATTTTGCAAAATTAATATCTATCAACAGCCCTTACATAATTTTTGACTGCCTTCATAACGCTTGTAAGCTATAGATTGCAAAAAAATTACATACTGTTATGAGTTATGTATATCTGTAAAAAGTATGGGATATATCCTACATATAGCTATGCACAAGTAAACATAAACACAAACACAGAGGTCGCCCTCTATTCAACACTGCCCTTTACTTGTGGATCTGCCTATGCTGTTTTAATGTCACTGACCATAGACAACAGTATGGTACTTGCATATAGTAATTAACGCACACACATACAAACAGAGCAATGAACAGACCAATGCGTGTGAAATGTGTGGTCAAATTGATACATGTATTAACCAAACAATGGACACTTGTAATAATAGTACAATGAACATTCCAATGTATACATGTATTAATAGAAAAACTCTGTAACACATGTGAATATTTGCTTTGTTGATTTAAACTTTAAGTGCAAGCCGTTTTAATGTCTATGACACAATACAGTACTTGAGCGCAGTGGTGAAAGTTTGTTTGGGAATATTTGCTTCATTGTTTGAGTTTGAGCTCATTATAACACTTGTGTGTTGATGCATGATACAAAATACGATGGAATTTTGAGGTACAAACATGAAATTTTTAAATGTAAGATTGCACATATAAAATGGGTACTGTTTTCAGAAGAACATTTTAAGAAAAAAATCATCTTATATTAGGCCAATACAGTAAACGTATTTATTAACCACATGGTGCAGGAGTTCTGCAGCTCAGGGAGGCTTAATACAAATTATTGTTAGTAAAAGTCAGTTACTATTAGTTAGTTATACTTAGTTTACTAATAGTAATTTTACTGTTTTTAATGCAAGCTTTATTTGATCAATTTACCTTGTATCCCATATACGAATAAGTGTATCAAAGCCACAAGTAATTAGAGTACTAGGTGATTCCCAATGTATGTCAAATATTGCAGCTCCTTTTTTGAACATACTTGGTTGAAAACTCTTAAGTCTTCCACATCTATAACAATAATTGTTATAATAATTATTATTCTAAAGTGTATTATTCAACCAGAAAAACATATATGAATTACAAAAACTATCACTGTAAGCTTCAAACTGGTTTTTATGATACATTAATTGTATAGGGGTTAAGAAAGTATAAGAAAAAGGTGGTGTGTTACACTATTTGGAAGGGAGAGTTAATTATATAAGTTTTCAAATATATACATTTGTAAATAACACCTAACACAACTCTTGTCTGTTCTATAATGAAGCAGATCTATTTACTTAAATACACTTGTTGACAAAGTAATGTTTATTATTTGAATGTGTTGTCAATACATTAACGACCTCGAATAAACAATACCAGCTTAACTGTTGATACAACTAGAAGTATCTTTTACTAATCCAAAAAGTAGCAAACACAAACTGTTTATAAAATTAACTTCATCAGAAACATTCATTGACCTTGTTAATGACATGCTAAGGATCATATAAAACATCCCTCTCGGGTGTAATTAACAACTTTTTATAGACAATAATTTAACAAGTAAAAATATAAGGTCTGTTCAAAAAGAATCTGGTCATATTTTTTCTAGAAAAATATCTGCTTTCTATAAAACAAATATTTATTTTGACATTGCACAGGATATGCTGGAGTGCACCAATAGTGATCCTTAAGAATGTGATAACTGGTGATGAGTCTTGGGTGACTGGGTATGACACGGAAACCAACGCTCAGTGACTACAGTGGAAGACACCATCATCGCCAAGGCCACAGGAAAATAAGACAACTGACGAGCAAAGTCAAAGTGATGCTGACTCTTTTTTTTTCAACTGCTGAAGAGTTGTGCACCACACACCAGTAGTCCAAATTATGAACAAACAGCATTATTTGGAGACTCTGCAATGTCTTTGTAATGCAGTTTAGTGCAAGAGACAAGACTTGTGGGAATCATTCATGCAATAAGCAGTTCCATCATGACAGTGCACTGCCCATCTGTTACGTCTAATCTAGAATTTCTTGCTCATAAGGCTTCTTAGTGACTTCTGTATATTCCCCAAACTGAAAATGCTGCCACAAGGATGCTGATTTGATAGTTGGGAGGCCATAATGGAATGAGCAAGCAAGTTCTCAGTTTCAACTCAACCATTTGGCTTTTGTCTGTTTATCTGTTTACGGTATGTCTCACGATAACTTTTAAATTCACAACCAATTTTCATAAAACTTGGCATGCGTGTTCATATTTTTATTTTACAGAACCCAATTGCTTTTGAGATTAACCCCACCTCAAAATAGGAGGGGCAGGAGACAAAAATAAGGAGGTCGAAATAGAGAAAAATCGCAAGGCCATGTGAGGTATCAAATTAAAGGGAATGTTAACCACAATCTGAATTTAGTCTTCATTTTGAAAATTTCAAAACTTTGGGGCACCAGAGCTTAAAAAGTTGGTCAAAATTTTAACATGAATTCCGTGTGGGGTATCAAATTAATGAGAATTTTAACCAAAATCTGAATATAGTGTACAGTTTTAGAAATTTCAAAATTGTAAAAATCCATGTTGGACTAAGTGGAATTTTAACACAAATCCAATTGACTGAAATTTTTAATGTTTATTGTATGACTGTCTGCTCCACATTTATTTTACTAGATAAAATTAGTAGTGAAATCATAATTTTTCTGCTATCTGAAAAATGTTGAATACCAAAATTATCTAATAATATAAACAATCTACTAATATAATTTATCTACTTTGTTCAAAACAGTGAGAGAGTTCTGCAGCTCAGGGAGCTTACTAGTGATAATGCAATAGCACAGTTGGTACCCATATCAAAAGAGGGACTACGAAAAATATTTTCAGCAATGGATGGCCTCTAGGATTGGAAGAGCTTCTTTTCCTCCAGCTTATGGTCAGATACTTTTCGAACAGACCTTGTATGTTTTAGTTCACATTTACTTTATATTTTATATACTAATAAAAAAAGTTCCTAATAAGGAAAAAAATATCTTGAGGTAATTTCAGTATAAATATTAAATACAGTATATTATATACATCAAGAAACGGACTGTAGCAAAAAGTGTTTGAATTAATAAAAAAATTTAAACCTGGTAGTCGTGGGACTACCGGTAGACATGGAATCGTGGGCAGACTTGTGCTTTGGGAAGAAATGAAGGGTTGGTTAAATAAACAGCTTGTGAACTTGAGGACTTGTGAATTATCTGCCTCTTGATGTTAACGTTGATGGCGTAATCGTCTTCGAGAGTGCGAGGCAGCACGTTAACCATGTTGTCTACCTTCACTGGCACATTTATGACTTGGCCCACAATCCCATACATACCGTCTACATAGCGGAGCCGACGAATCTGCATGAACGGTAACCACGGGCATATAAGTCTCTCTTCAATGGGATTCAGAGGCGGCAAGTTTGGCGGGATCGGTGGATATTGGAAGCCGTATGATTTGCACAGCGGCGGTACATTGCCTTGTTTGAGACTTGCAACACACGTAGAGCACACACCTTCCATATTACTCGCACTTGAGTACTCGTCCGCTCCGAACACTGTGGCCAAGAGACTTATGTATGATGGTACGCACGGTCTTAGATCACTCTTGAACCACAAGCAATCGCAGATCCCACACACCGAGCCGAACGGATTGTTAATAAAGTGCTTAGAGAATTCCTCGTCGACTCCTTTGAAGCGGCGACTTGGACCGGGCTGTTCTGCGCAGAGCATCGAGGGTCCAATGTTGTCGAAGCACAAGTTATTAATGTTCTCATCGTCTGTTTTCTTGCTAGCTAGCCATACGCTCGATCTGAGTCGAGTTGAGGGCACGCCAGATGACCCAGGTATCGGAGATGCGGGCCGCTTGGGCGCTGACAGGGTTTCGTCAATCTTCAAATGATTGCCATTGTCTAAGTTCTCGGCCGATTTCTTTGATTTTAGTCTCAAACGATAGGCCTGTTGACGCTCTGCATAGGATTTGTCGGTTTTCGGTTTGAAATTTTTGGTTCGAGTTTTATCGCGATTTTTAGGTCGAGGCATTTCAAATTTTTGAGTTCAAATGTTATTATTTTCTGTGAGTGCTTCTGGTACTCGGAATTGGTGTTATTGGAGAGATTTAGTTCTGAGGATCACAACGCAGTTTGTATTTTCGCGATCGGACTTGTAGTTCCCGAGATATTTAAGTTTTAGTGGAGCAATTTAGAAATTTTCGGCGCAAAAACACCCTCACGCAGACAAAGCCTAGAGGCGACTGAAGTCAGTTGTCAAAATTCTCAGTACTATTGGTGGAAGGGGCCAAGTGACTCGATCACCTGACACCTGGTTTGCTGGGATTGGTTGAGTGGTTCGTGAGATAGTGGTATGCCGAAAGTACATTTGAAACATAACGGTCGATGTTCGCGAAACGTGCGAGTAAGACATTACATACCTATGGATTCCATGTCAAAAAGAAATGTACTTTCCTATTTCAGCACTTCAATGTTGAATTAATAATTCGGTTAAAAAAAAAACAACTCTTTCTTTGTGATACTGATAAAGATGTAACGGGACAAACGATTGGGATTTATTTTATTCTTTAATAATTGTAAAAAGTAGTAGCCACTCAAGCTGAACAACATTTTGGTCACAAACGCTTGACATTTTTGAACACCTTGCAGTCCCCCTCGTACCAAACCGTGTGTCGCTCAAAAGCAATTAAAGAGTCTGGGAATGTTAAGTGTCAGAAGGGTGCATATTCACGCGTATGCACGCAGGTGTCGGCCAACTTTCACACGATAATGTCACATACCAAAAATTCCTTCTCGCCCAGTGCGCAGAGAATAAAGCCAGTCGACTAACATCCGTAACACTGTACAGCAGAACCACGTTCCGGAACAAAAAGTGCGGGCGCCCGCACCTCATAAAATGTGAAATATATATACACTACAGTCCTGTTTAACCGAATTTGATGGGACCCATAAGGCTTCGGTTAAACGAAAATTCGGTTAAACCGGAAAATATGTATTTTCATATCTCAGACCAGATAGTTGTGTTGTTCACGGGGTCACGGCCCACGGGCGAACAAGGCCTACAATAGCAAGGCACATTACAATAGGCATATTACAAATGAATGCATCACAACACTCTACAGGTATTAATTTATAAATAGAGTACGCTAAAAATGCAGTGAAATAATACATATTTTATTTTACATGAATGAGACATTTTGGAAAAGTACAGTTGTCGTAACAAACATAAAAAATTTAGTGAAATACAATAGTACAGTGAAAAATTTATACAGTACTCTATGTAGGAAATAAAAACGTACGCACATGAATAATAAAACATGAAATTCGCAACAAACATGAAAGAATTATGGTGGAATACAGTACAGTAAAACAAAATTTAATGTAGCGAAAATGTGCGGCATAGAATGAATAAAAATATGAAATTTCTAAAAACACATAAAAACATTCCTGCACGATGGAATGCAAAATTAAATCGAGGAAGTAAAAAAATGTGATATTTTCTTTTGCTTCATATGAGAAGAACATTTCTTTGCAGCTTGATCTCTAAGGCGTTTAATGAGAAGCAGCTCAGCAGGAGATGTTTCCTCTTGTTGTTCAAGGTACACCATGAGGTCTTCAAACATCCTAGTTGCTTCTGAATGGTTTGTCCCTTTCTTTTCTTGAAGGGATGGACCATCATCATCATCGGAGCTCAGCTCACCTGCCTGGTGACTTGAACATGCGGCAACAATGTCATCTTCACTAAGAATTGGATGTGGTTCTTCATCACCTTGTATCCATTCCGCTATATCGTTTATTTGAATCTCCGATCCGCCTACCAGACTGTTTAGCTGTGATACAAAGTTCTCGTCACTACACTCCACGGGAACATCAGGTTCATTTTCATTCTGCGACACTGTTGTAGGCACGTTGGGCCAGAGTTTCCTCCAAGTTTTGTTTAGAGCAACTGCCGTTTCCTCCTCCCATGCTGCAGCTGTCATGTAGATCACGTCCTTGATCGTTATTTGTTTCAACGTGGATATGATGTCATTAGGCTCTTCATCTTCATCATTATCAATGATTTTACTGAGCAGTTTCCTCCTATATAGTCTCTTCAAAGTTTCGATCGCACCTTGATCCATCGGCTGTATAAGAGTTGTGACGTTTGCAGGTAAAAACTGCACTCGTATGTCACCATATTTCAACTCATCTGCTCCTGGGTGGGTGGGAGCATTGTCTATGAGGAGAATGGCTTTTAGAGGCAACCCTTCCTTTGTCAAAAATATTTTTACTGCCGGAACAAAGTGGTGAAAAAACCAGTCCTTAAAGATATTTGATGACATCCAGGCGGACTTTTCAGACGCATAATGTAGAGGCAATGCACTACGCTTGACATTCTTTAAAGCCCTTGGGTTGGTTGACTTCCCTATCAAAACAAGTGGCAGTTTATGGGTGCCTGAAGCGTTGCTACAAACCAGTAACATAACTCTTTCTTTATTTTTCTTATGACCACGAGCTGCCTCATCTAGTTTTGATGCCAATGTTTTTGTAGGCAACATTTTGTAGTTCAGCCCAGTTTCATCGGCATTGTATATCTGAGCAGGACTTAATTTTTCGTCTTTAACAATTTTTTCAAACTTCTTCTTAAACTCTTCAGCATCAAGAACAGCACCTGAAAGCCTCACCCCGTGTCGATCTTTCCACCTACTGAGCCATCCAATACTGGCAGTGAAGCTTGGATCTCCACCCAACTTTTGGTTTAAACTCAATGCCTTTTCCTTAAGTATCGGTCCGGATATAGGCACGCCGCGCTCACGTTGTTGTTCAAACCACATTAAAAGTGCCTCGTCTAAGGATTAATTTTTAGGTTTCTTTATAGTGGACCGATTCCCTAAAGAGTCTTGACTAACCATTTTAGCACAAAAATCTTCAATTTGACTTCTATTTTTCTTCCAGTCACAAACTGTTGCTGCCCCAACTCCATATTCAATAGAAATGTTTTTTACTGACTCACCCTTGTCCAGACGATTAATAGCCTCCAGTTTTTTTTGCATTGTCACAACTCGTTTTCTCTTTTCTGCCATAATCACTGCAGATCACTAAACAATATTGACATACTAAACACAACGCGACAAACAATACACTACTAATGTACAAAAATTATCATGAGCCAGCCACATCAGACAGAATTCAAAACATAACTGACAGGTGTCCTTGGACAGCGACAACAGTGTTAGTAGGCGTGCTAAAAATAGACGCTGGTGGGGGGCTGAGTCAGTGGACAGTCAACGCTACGAGTTCTCGTGCGGCACCGGCCGTGTACAGTCCCTGTATGAAAGCAGTATAAAATATGGTAATACAAAAGTATTTTCGGTGATTCGGTTGACCCGGAAATTCGGTTAAACGGGACTGTACTGTATATATATATATATATATATATATATATATATATATATAACCGTGTTTTATCAACAAGTTAAAGGCAGTGACAAATTTAAACAAAATAACAGTTTCGGCTAGAGACAAAAAAGTGAAAACAGGGAATCAGCTATGTAGTGCGCGTGAACGAGGGGACATCTTATGAACGTTTTCAACCAAGGACTACATAAGGGAAGTAATCAAAATTATGGAAAATTTAAAAAATAAAAAATAAAATGAGCTCTAAGGGGAATTTAAATCATGTAGGGGGTGAGCGTGTGTGAGTATATGAGCGAGTGGAAATTACATAATTAATGGCACTGGTTAGCGTTAAGTAAATTTTAGAATAATGTTTTTAACAGTATGTTTTCATTGAGTATAATGTAGTGTCAATTTTGTTAACTTCATAAAGAAGGGAAAATAAAATAAAAAACGAAATAAATTAATGTTCACAAAATAGAAATATGTAGAGTAAAGGAGTGGAGGAAGTTTTATGTAAATGGGAATATAACATGAATACCTTAATACAGTAAAATAAAACAATATTTTATTTCAACTTACTATATGTGTGTTAGAATAATCATTTCAACCACCTAACTTCATTTCCTGTGCTGGTAAATTCGCTATACGAAAAAGGTTTTCCACCACTAGATGATCTGGCCAAGCAAGTAAATAAGTTCAAGGTAAGTGGGAGTGTGTTGATGTTAAATATTTGTAAGTTATTATAAAAGTTACAAAGCTGTTACAATTGTACAGCACTGTCAGGCACTAATGCAGTTTGTGTCAACTATGTGGTAATTTGGTATTCTCTCAAATTAATTCTACAAACCTAGTAGTCGGTGATTCTACTGGTTAAAAAGTGAAGTTATATTTACAAGACAAAAATTATCAAATTAAAAACCACATTACAAAAAAAAAAAAAGTATGGGCCCATTCCTCAACAGCCCTGGAAAAGGGACACAAAGAATACAAGATAAGTTTCATTACTAGGTGCCTGACCAGTAGATGAAGACACTACTCAAAGAACAGCATTACCTGTTGTATTATGGTAACTGCTCTTGAATGTTTATAGACCATAAATTAATTTGCTAATAAATATTTTTCTTTTTCTTTTTTTCCTAATGAAAAATGTTTATTTCCAATCATGAATTAAATGAAGACTGCCATGCTAAAGGATCCTATGATAAAGAATTGCTATGAGCAAATTCAATAAATGATCTTAATTAGAAGAAATGAGGAGAACATATACATTTGTTAAACCTAACTTATATTACTTTCTTAGAATTACATTAATAGCCCTGAAATGTGTATTAATGGCTACACCTTTGAAAGAATTTATCATTTTAGATATCGGGGTTCAATAGTGGCAACAAATAGTGATACTACAAATGAAATCCAACTTCGGCCTGTTAAAGCAGGTGGTAAGTAGACTAATATCGAGATCACCAAAATGCATCCCCCATAAAACTTTAATAAGATCGGTCTTGACATATTATGGAGCAGAAACATGGACCATCATCAAAGTAAATGACACATTTAAGTTTTCTCTTTTAACTTTTGAAAGAAACATAATTACAGAAAATTTATGGTCCAGTATATGTGTGTAATTTTCAAGCAATGTATGGCACACAATTATCAAGAATATGCACTCTTTATGGATGTAGACATTAACAACGTTGAGGTGGCCCAGACATTTGATGAGGATGAAATACTGTGGAAAGTTTTGACAATGCAGCTAAATGGAAGAAGAGAGTCAGGCCAATTGATTGGTGACGTGAGGAATGGTGTCAAACTACTTGGACTGAGGCACAGAATAGCTATTATGTCAGTTCATAACCATCGGAAAAGGCTTCTGAAGGAAGTCAGGCTTCAGCAATGCGTTATAGCACCAGGAATGATGTTGATTAGTATTTTAGGAAACTATTACACTATAAGTTGGGGTTGCCATAACCCAGGAGTAAAATACCAGAATGTTTTGTAATCCAAGAATTAAAAAAAAATATATATATATAGTAATTTTAAAATTTATGTTTATATTACCTCAAGATGTTATATTTTTCCTATTCGGAACATGTTTCGAGAGCTCCCGTACTCTCATCTTCAGCCTTCGCGGCGTCTGGTGAAGTATTTGTGTGTTCGCTGGATGCTATTGTTTCTTGTTGGTCTCTGGTATTTTAAAGTTCTACTATTGTGTGTGATTGTGGTATATGTATTTGTATTTTGTGTATTTTCGATGTTAAGTGCTTTGAATATTGTGTCATGTTTTGTATTGATTTGTATTTGTTCAGCTATTAGTTTTTGTGTTTTATGTTTGTATATTTGTAAATTTTCCCAAATGTTCATTATGGTGCCTTTGTGTGGTATATGTTTTATTAGTGTCACATTGGTTATGTCTGGGAATTCATGTCCTGTGTTTATTGCATGTATGGCTAAATTGAATTTATATATTTCTGGTGTTTTGTATGCGTTTAGGTGGTTCAAAATAACGTTTTTTCAAAAATACTTTATATATATCAAGAAACGAACTGTAGCAGAAAGTGATTGAATATAAATATATAATTTATCCATTAGTAGCATCAACACAAAACTGCATTTGCGACCAAAATTACATTTGTATAAACTTAATTTAATAGTACTATACATTTGTATTAAAATTTGTTACCACTGTATTTTTTTACAACTACAAGAAACCTTGAGACTTAATCAGTCATGTTCAATTTTTCCTCATTGTATAAATCGGAAATGGTTCCATATATTTTTCACAGAAAATCACTTTTACTTTGCTGGACATATTAAAACTTTTAAGAGAAACTTAATATTTATACCTAGGGTATATTATACAGGTTTCATGAATACAACAGTCATAAGTTGTCCACACAGAGGTGCACAAAAATTAACCAAGTGAAACTAGGAAAATAAGGAATTCAAAGAAACAGGAATAAAGAACCAACTATCACATATTACCAGGTACTATTGTTGAAGTCTACATAGTGATGTTATAGATACCTGGTGTTAATTTTAAATCAGCCAAAGTTGACTTTGCAAGTCTATTTGACTTGGAAGTAAATGGGAAATATGGACTTTTATCTTTTCCATCCAGACGTTCTTATAACACAATAAATTGTCTGTGAAGCCTATGGCAAATGTCAACACTAATTATAAGATCAGACATTGTGAATATGTTCAGTATGTTTACAAATTTTGATTTCATGATTTTTAGTATAGGCAAGAAATATATACAATTACTCATACTTAATGTTACTTCTTCCATACTAACAGACAATTTCTCTCAATGAACAATATGAGCAAACCCTTACTCTTATTCTTACACGTCATGCATCAGGTAGGTTTGATAACAATTTCCAGCACTTTCTTGATGGCCCCTAGCTTCTGCAACAATCTGGTTTATATACCCAGTAAATCAATCTGTGAAGTAACAGCCTCAGTACCACTGACCAGATAATTAGTTCAATTTCACTTCTCTTCTTCTATTTTACTCAAATACTAAAGAAATTCTATTCAAACCAATATCTAATTTTCAGTCTATTCAAATGTCTAAATGTGTATCATATCTATTCATCATACCCTCATCTCCACGGCCTGTTTGTTCACCACTGAATCACTTTATTGCATGTTTATTTTTTTAATATAGTACTGTCTCAGCAGCGGCTTTACTACCCAGCAAGGAATGTGGTGGCGTATGCCATTCCACTGCATGCATCACTGTAATACTACTCAATTAAAATACGTTTAACACGGTTTCGGTGTAACTTTACTGCTTTTCACATGGTATTTCTTGCAGCGCATAAGAAAACTCACTTTACCAAAATATTCAAAAAAAAACACTGAGATATAACGTACGAACACTCATCTAATAAGTTAACAAAATCACAACTAAATACGTTTTCTGAACAACTGAATAATGTTTACAGAATCAGTAATACCTCACCAACACAAGCTCGCACTATCATTCAGTATACCCTCCGCTCCTCAGGCGTCTCGGCAGCAAAACTGATCTGCGTACAGTAGTACATACACTGTAATATGATAATTTAATCGACTGATTGAATCTTTATCTTCTGTTTGTCTTTAATGATGATTAGATTATGACTTTAATGATGTAATAAATTTCTGTATTTAATGTTCAATGTAATAATGAGTGATGCCTAAAAATTTTTGTTGTTGGGAGAATTTACATCACCAACAAAAACATTAACTAAATTAAACATAACAAATAGCATAACTTCAGCACAATTGACAGTATGTAATTAGTAACAATGCATAAGAAATTTATATCAAAATTACAGTTATAAACATAACAAGATTATATATAATTACAAAATCTCTCTTATATTTGTCTTAAAAGTATTACTGTACTAAACTTAAACAAAATTAAAAGTCAATCTTCTACGAAAATGTACACTTGTCTAAATAGAAGGGCAATAAAAAACATTCTCTAAATAGAATAAGGCAACTTCACAGTTGTTGCATAAATACACACAAATACAGTACATGTGTAAGTTCTTATGAATCTGATAGGAGTCTTTTTGAGCAAAAAGTACAAATTCTATCCAGGTTCATATGGTATTATCATTATTAACTTCTTTTATTCTGTATACTCCATATGAACACACTCATAAACATTGTAACAGTTATATGCCATTAGTAAAAAATGTTCTTTGAGTTCCTTTATTTTGTCACTTTAAAGATTTGTATTAAATACATATTTCACTCACACGTGTAGTTTATAATCACCTACAGTATAATATCAACTCAACATTCACTACTGTAGTGTCACAGTGCTCAAACAGAAAAGTACCAAAAATAGTAACAGGAAGCTACACGTTACTAGTTTTTGTACACAGTATATATACAAAATTTAATTCAGATATATTTTATCAGATACTGTTAAAATACTTTTTCATTTTGAGATTAAGAAAAATAACTAACGTTTGCAAATCATAAATATGCAGAGGAGGAACACCAAAATGACCAGCTGAGCCGCAAGCAACAGATGTACCACTGGGATCAATTACGCCACACCAGACACGATCACCAATTTCTATACATTTACTATATTTTATGGAACTTAAATCATCTTCAACGTGCCATACCTAAACAGCAAAACAAATCTACTTTTATTATTTTATTTACCTAATTTGTTCTATTATACTGCTAAACTGCTTTTCTTTTCATAATAATTATCATGCAAATTATTCTGGATAACCAAAACTTATTTCTTTACAACATATTTTACTGTTTAACACGCACATTAAATTTCTCAACTGAAACAAATAAACATAGGTTTGCTAGTTGTTTTTCATTTTGCTTTCCTTACATATGCTAGCTGCTTTTAATATTCTAATGAATAATGAGGAAAGTACTCTAATGGAAATTTAATTCTATCATAAAAGGAAAACTGGATAAAATAAACATTACCTGGCAGGTTCCTACGTCCACAAAGCAAACACTTTCTACTGCATAATGTAAGCAAGAATATAAGTGTTAGATGTACTTTATGTATGGCTATCTGCTTTGCAAACAATTGAACACAGTCCAGCTTTACTGAAGCACAAGCTGCTAAAGTATGCTAAAAGCTCTGTTATATCATATAATCATTTACATAGATAGACTACTGATTTAGATCTCTTAGATTTTTACCTATGTAACAAAAACATTTTACACTTTCTTGTATGGACTTATAGAACAATGGTCTGCTCTCCTCTTAGGACAGTAGAAGACATAAAAGGTAATGAATTATCACAATCAAAATTTCAACACACAGGCATTTTGTGTATGTCTGTTACTGTTACCCTGTTACCTAAGTAACACACATTTCCTGAAATTACAGTACCCTTCACCTAATCTGGAAACTGACCAAAAGGAAGGAAACCACCATCCAAACTTTTTCTATAAATGAGCAATGGTCTGCAGATTCTATTTTGTGTTTATACTTCCTAATATATTATGGGATTTTCAATTCTTTAGCACATTCAATATTATTTTTATTTTTTAAATATTGGTAGCTGTATTAACAAAGACAACGATTCATTGCTATAATTTAATTTTTACATACCCAGTAAATCAATCTGCCATTCAAGTAACACCTCATTACAAGGTAACCTATCACTGACCATCTAATCCAGATAATTCGTTCTGTTTCATTTCTATTCTTCGTCATTTCTTTGTTGGTATTTTAGCACCATGATACTACACAATTGACACAGGCCCGCAGCCAGAACTAGCTGTCAGGAGGGGCAAAACATTTTCGATTCGCCTTTTGATTATGTATATTTATATTTAGGCCTATAAATATAAATATAAACATATATAGATATTTTTCATTTATTTATGTGTCTGTAATTCTCTTACCATCCTGCTTTCATCTGAGAAATGCGCACAGTTACAAATAAAACTAATTTGCAGTCAAAATTAATAGTATTTCTGTTATATTCATGATAAACTGACAAAAACTTTGAAAAGTTACAAATGATTCAGTAGTCCTATTCTTCAAGTTTTATTCTTCAATGTAATTTTAATCTCATTCTCACATCTTCGGAGAGACTACAGTATGATTTGTTTAACTGGCTAACCTTTTCTCAGAATAAAATATTTGTTGTTTCTGTTCGTGGTAAGCATAGGCTACTTGCCAGACATATAGAAGTTGCGAGGGGTGTTTTAGCGTCCTGGTGTGTCTGGATGTTCGGGCTCAATGACCTTCAGTTTTTTACATTGTAGCAGTTATCCATTACACGGGTGTTAAGATGCGGGTTCCCTTTGCACAATAGGGTGTTATGTGCAAGTAAGAACTTCCATCTTTGGATTGCTCTGGCTGACTCCATGTTTGGATTCAGCTCCATTGCTCCCTTACGGATTCACCCATGGGAGCTGCTTATAGCCACACTGGCACGAACATTAAGCCAGCCACTGTACAGCAACGGATCAAGGAGGGTTAGGAAAATGGTGGCCGATTCATTTTGAGTTAATTTAAAGAGTGGTCTGTAAGTACTGCCCAAGGTCAATAAGAGGTGGTGCAGTGTCCATACTATTTAGCTGATGTCTGTTTTATAAACAATTTATTTGTCAGGGTACAAATTTAGTCCATCAGGGAAGAACAAAGGGGCTCCAATGTAGAACATCATTTCTGACTATAATTGGGTCCCTGAGAGGAACAAGTGAGTATGGTTTTGGATACTGCCAACCTAAGCTTGTTGGTTTCTATAAGAACAACAGATACAGTATCTTGGTGCATTCAGCCAAGTGGCCGTTCCATGAAAGCATGGAGAAAAGTTTATTTCAGCTAACTGGATGGGTCTCCCCTTCCAAGAAGAATGATTGGCATGGAGAAGTAGACTTGTGCGTAAAGCAGATTGCTTTGGATTTGTCTGCATTGGACGCTATACAACACTTTGCCAACCAATCCTGAAGAATTTCCAACTGGCATTGTATCATTACACTCACCTGCCACAGGAACAGGTAGCTACAAAAGGAACATTATTCAATTAGTGAAAGGAACAACGTGATTCCAGGATACACTGGTAAGTTATTAGTGTACAAGAGGTACAGAATGGAGTCGAGGACAGATAAATGCCAGGGGCAATAGGGCAAAGTCGAGAGCACACTCTAATGACGCTCACCTTGAAGATCTGATCTATTAAATTCGACTGTATGAGATGCACAATGGATGCTGGTATTTGTAGAACAGCCCTTTGAACAACACTTTGTCGAGGGTTTGCTTATGCCCATCAAGACAGCATGGACTAATGCCTATTAAGACATCTGCTACTGGATGACGACTCTAATTAGCTGAAGAGTTGTCGAGTGCACTGCCGAAACACGAACGGCTTCTTGCAGGATGATGTAATTCATTAGGAGCCAGATGTGGCTCCACAGGAGTCCTTCGAATACCCTGAAGGTTGCTGGCAAGAGTAAGATAAGGCATTAGGTTTCAAGATATGTTCATAGCTTCTTAGATTTTGGAACCAGAATGATGTTCCCGGTCTCTCACAGGCATGGAAATTTCTGTAGCCTCTTCATATTGGCTACTTTAGGCCTACAAGATTACCTGCTTCATATTCTATTCGTGGCTTTTTATTTAAAAATAAACGTTTAAACATAGCACTAAAAGTCACTACAACTTCGCGATTGTCCAATGTTGCATTACATGCTAATCACCTTCAGATGATTGCATTTAACTGCACACCTTCTAATGAAACTAACACTGTTCATATTCTTAATTCCACAAACAACATACAGACCTATAGCATATCCACTTTAAACACATTCCCAACAAGCTATGTGATGCATTGGTAATTCTATAACGAGCCTCTCGAGACTACACAAGTTCACATAGCAGAAACTTTATTTTATTTCTAATTAAATTCTCTTTAATATTTTGATATATACTACAACTGCTTAAGTAATAATTATTAATCCTGTAATACGTACTTCATTTAACTCATAATTACAGTATTAATACAAACATCCAGGTACTATTTATGATTAAATCCGTCATATTAAATTTGTCCCATTTGTTACCAATACTGTTATGTTTAATATAATTTGGATTACTTTTATAACTTCTACTTACTGGGCCAAAAATATGAATAACTACCTTACCTAACCCTTCTTATTGTTGCACACTTTTTCTTTATAAACAATTATTACACCAACCATACCTAACCTTTTTCAAGTTTCCATACACATTCTTTTTTAGGAAGGTAGCCCTACATAAAAGGGAATTTTCACCACTGAAATTGTTTGTTAATGGCATATATATCAAATTTAGACAATTCAATATACCCCGAAATACAGTCGTGCATACCTTTACAACAAAAGCCTTAATCAACATTCTACATTATCGAATGAAATGAATTCAATACCAGATTTAATAGTCACTAACTATTAAACTTGTTTTTGAATGACAGCTACAGCAAGATGTACACACAAATGTAGTGTGGTACAGACTTAATATAAAGTATGTAATCTTTACAAGATCCAGCAAACGATGATCCAGTATGTGACACCTCATTACATTCTTTATTTTCTTTGTGCATGAACAACTTTACCCATTTTGTAATGTTTAATAATGCAATTATTTTCCCTCTATGTTAAACACATACTGAGACATTAATAATAAAAAAAAGAAAGTATAACATAAATCACCAAAACAGATGAACTACTCTGAATATATAAGGAATATATAGGCCTGTGCTGGGGAAAAAATTATAAAAATTACAATTACACAATTAATACGAATTAAAAGTATATCTAATGCTAGACCAACAAACTGATGTATTAACGATCTTGTAATACAATAAAACCGATCTCAGTGTCATTGGTACTATTGTGTACTAAGCACGCTGTTGTTAAAACACCTGTACAATAACTTACCTTCACTGTTCTATCTTTTGAACTTGATACCACAGTCTGTTTGAAAAGATCAACACACTGAATATCTGCATTATGACAATTTTCTTGTCTAAACAAAAGCTTCCCTGACTCTGATGACCAAGCACATAATCTTCTATCCCTGCATCAAGTATAGTCTATATAAATACCAGTTATTACAAAATGAAAACTATATTTAATTGTATACTATGTAATATGGACTAATCTTTTAATACTTAATGCTTACCCACTGGTTACTGCGATGATCGTGGATAGTGTTATCAATAATATTCTCAAAATAACTACTTTTAACAAATAAATGACACCACATTGAAACAATACACAGATTGTTTTGTTGTGTGTATTGTACACAAAAAACCTCTTTTGTTGTGATTCCATACGTCAAAAAATTTACAAGTTATAATTACAAATAAAAATGTGCAAGTTTTTTTAAAATTTGTATTTGATCTTGTTTAAAAAATTGATTCAATATTTTTCACGGATTTTTTTGTATGAAATTGGAATAATTCTTTCACTTTATATAATTAAATTAATTTTTTAGTAGGTTATATTATATACTAATATGATGGAAACATTTTTATTTATCAACAGGGGAATACAAACATTAACATTTTTTATTAATTATAATAAAATGTGTGTGTGTGTGTGTGTGTGTGTGTGTGTGTGTGTGTGTGTGTGTGTGTGTGTGGTTTATGTAAATATACAATGTTTAATAAAACGTGAGATAAAACTATACGAGCTAGTTTATTTTAATGGCATCCTTACCACAGCCCATTCTGTGTTCAGTAGGTTTGTCTAATGAATATCTGGAGGGTTTATGTAAGTCATTCACCAGTAAGAGTAATAAGGTTACTGTATACTGTCTTCACTAAGTAGATGGTGACTAAATTTCCTGTTATAATTTTTGGGAATTCTGTACACTATTTCGGGGCCTATTTTTACTATAACAAATATTTCCTTTTATTTTCTATGATATTAAAGCACCATTCTAAGTACTGTACTATGATTTTATCATTTATGCTCTTTAAAGAAATTTATGTTCTTTCAATATACAGTATTTTGTTTTGTGGAACAGTGTTCCATTATAAATTTCTTAATTCTTGAATTTAATCATTTTAATCATGCCCTAGCTATTCTGATAGATACCTACAACTACTTAAATACTAACTACTAATACTATTAATAGATACTTCATTAATAATACTAATAATTACAATATTAATTCAAATATCCTAGTACTATTTTACTATGAATAAATCAATAGGGCAGGTGTTCTGAAACAAAAGGACAGCCCCAAGGAAGGAAGAGCATGATACTTCCAAAAAGATTAGCAAGAAACCTCTTGGGCATTTCATGTTTTTTTAAACCAAACCAAAGTAGCTCCAGGGAAAAATATTTAAACCAATTATAAGAGACCAGTCATTTCAGGAATTTTTTTATTTGACCATAGTTTAATTTATTTATTATAATTATTCTGAACATAACACTAAAACATATCACAAATCATAAACCTGCAGGTTGTGTACTACTCCAACTGCCAAATGTGTGAACAAATTCTCACTGAGATATCAGGCCACACCCTTGCTGGGCACAGTGGGGTAAAGTAATTTCACTTTATTTAAAATTTAAATACTTTTATAATATACATTTCAAAAATTTATGTATTTACCAGATATCCGTCGTGCGACTTCGTTTTTCTTGTCCTTTATGACGTGTTTCGGCAACAAATTGCCATCTTCAGAAAACTTTATCACTCATTAGAGATCGTTAAAAAATTAAAATACTAAAATCATTACAGTAAAAGAGCACTTTTACGACAGCGGAAATTCACATACGCGAACATGAAATTTGATGTTTCTCGCATGGACATTATCAATCGACTGATTCACTGTTTATATATCCACTGATAAAACTGTTTTGTTTATTATAGCCCGTGTGTACTGTAACTTTCTATTTACCGGCGCCCGTGTGCAAGTATTGCCGTGTCGTACAATATGTTATGTGAAAATGTAAGTTTATCGTTCAAGACATAATCACTGTTGATTTTGACGGCTTTATATATTTCATATTCCTCAAGTGCGTCCATGTATTTTCCTTTCCTGCAGCAATGCATGGGCTGGAAATTTGTCTCAAAATCACTGTAGTTATGATTACATAGCATCAGGTGTCTGGCAAAATTTGATGTTGTTTTATGCAATTCCCTTCTGGAAAGATGTTCTTTATATCTTTCTTCAAACGGTCTGCCTGTTTGGCCTATGTAGAACATATCGCATGAGCTGCAATTCATCTTGTATATGCCGGTTCTTTTTCTTTCTGGTATACTGTTCTTCCGGCTAAGAAATCTCTGAATGCTGTTATTTGTATGGAAAGTTACAATTACATGGTGTTTCTTGAGTTCGTTAACTAAAATATTTGGTAAAATATTTGTGTAATCTGCAGATATGTATTTATTAACTGGAAGTGTCTTATCATTGTTCGACTTTTTTAATTTCTTCTCTTTGTGTTTACTTATTAATTTATCCACTAATGAACTTTTATATCCGTTAGCCACTGCTATGTACTTGATGGTGTTAACCTCTTCATTGTAGTCTTTTTCACTTAATGGTATAGTTAGCAATCTGTGCACAAAACTATTGTAAGCTGCCATTTTATGCGAGGTGGGATGATATGAATCGGCATGAATTGTGATGTCCGTTGTTGTGGCCTTTCTATAGATTTTAAATTGAAGTTTTCCTTCGTTTTTTAAAATGGTTAAATCTAAGAAATTTAATCGATTTTCTTCTTCAATGTCAGACGTGAATTTAATCTTATGGTGTATGCTATTTATGTGACTATTTCAGTTTTGTATTTGTCTGTTTGTTCCATTAAATATCATAAACGTATCATCGACGTATCTACAGTAAAAAATGATTTTATTCTTGTATAATTTATTAGATATTATGTTTATATTCTCATAATAATTTAAGTATATATCAGCTAATAGTCCTGACAGTGGCGAACCCATAGCCAGACCGTCATCTTATGTAAAAAATCCGTTGTCAAATGTGAAGTAATTTTGTTCTAAGACGACTGTAAGGAGTTTTATAAGTTCGTTGATTTTTTGCATGCTAAGTTGAGCTACTTCCTTTAAATTGTTATTTACAATTTCTATAGTTTCCCTCACGGGGATATTAGTGTACAAGTTAGTTACGTCTAACGATACCAGTTTATATAGTGGTAGTATTTCTATCTTTTTAAGTTTTTCAACAAACTCATAACTGTTCTTTATACTGTAATTATTTGCTATCCTAATATTATTTTTAATTAAAGTCTCTAACAATTTAGCAGCTTTGTACCCGGGAGCTGTGGTCTAGTTTATTACTGGTCTGATTGGTGTATTTTCCTTGTGGATTTTGGGTAGTCCTGTGAATTTTGGTGCCTTGGCATTAATTGGTTTTAAATATCTGCGTGTTTTCTCATCTAACGATAAATTACATTGATTAATGGTGTTATTCAAAGTTTTTACATAAGCCTTTGTGGGATCCCAGTCTATTTTCTTAATATTATTATTATTTATGAAATCAAATACCTTTTGCGTATATTCTCTTTTCTGTATGACCACCAATGTGTCACCCTTATCTGCCTTACTTATAATTGCATCATTTTTCTCAAGTTTACTTTTTATGGTTTTAAGATTCATGATATCCTGCTTATATTTACTTTTTAAAAAATTGTTTTGACTTTTACATTTATTACTATTAATTACGTTATTGAGTTTGTTGTTGATAAAAACCCTTGCTTCATTCTGTGCAACGGAACCATTTAATCTTTTAATTGCAGCTTCAGCGTTAACGACCTCATGGACAATTTCATTTGTCGTATTAAATCTTGGTACATTATATTTCAGAGCTTTATTAAGCGTGTTTATTTCTTGGGTAGTGAAATCTATGTTGGTTGTATTCGTTACACGTTCATAAAACACATGTTTACATTCTATTGGTCTATTTTCTTTTTTATGCTGAATACGATATAAATTTAGTATTTTCTTTTTAAGTGTTAATACTTTATGATAAAAATAATTGGATATTAAAGCGTTAATTTTGGTCATGATAATATCTATAACTGCAGGGTGAATTTCCTTTAACATTTCTAAATGCGCTTTATAAAGATCCGTATTTAACCTGTTTTTCTTTTTGTATAATTGTCTAATTTCTTGTGTTAACCACATTTTTTCTGCTATTTGTTTTGTCTTGAGTGCCGCCGGTGATGTACCATGTAATTGTAACTTTCCGTACAAATAACAGCATTCAGAGATTTCTTAGCCGGAAGAACAGTATAGCAGAAAGAAAAAGAACCGGCTTATACCAGATGAATTGCAGCTCATGCGATATGTTCTACATAGGCCAAACAGGCAGACTGTTTGAAGAAAGATATAAAGAACATCTTCCCAGAAGGGAATTGCATAAAACAACATCAAATTTTGCCAGACACCTGATGCTATGTAATCATAACTACAGTGATTTTGAGACAAATTTCCAGCCCATGCATTGCTGCAGGAAAGGAAAATACATGGACGCACTTGAGGAATATGAAATATATAAAGCCGTCAAAATCAACAATGATTATGTCTTGAACGATAAACTTACATTTTCACATAAGATATTGAATAGAAAGTGGTAAATAGAAAGTTACAGTACACATGGGCTATAATAAACAAAACAGTTATATCAGTGGATATATAAACAGTGAATCAGTCGATTGATAATGTCCACGCGAGAAACATCAAATTTCATGTTCGCGTATGTGAATTTCCACTGTCTTAAAAGTGCACTTTTACTGTAATGATTTTAGTATTTTAATTTTTTTAACAATCTCTAATGAGTGATCAAGTTTTCTGAAGATGGCAATTTGTTGCCGAAACGCGTCATAAAGGACAAGAAAAACGAAGTCGCACGACGGATATCTGGTAAATACATATATTAATATAAGCGACTTGGAGACAACTAACCTAAAATGTATTATATTGGAGCCCGTCAGGCAAGTGTTGTCTATAAATATAAAAATGTTAAAATCAAAATGCTAAAAGTTGCACAAAACATTAAATTTAATAAAATGTGTATAAAAATGAATATCATACCAAAATATGCACGCATAAATATTAATTCAAGAACACCGGCGGCACTCAAGACAAAACAAATAGCAGAAAAAATGTGGTTAACACAAGAAATTAGACAATTATACAAAAAGAAAAACAGGTTAAATACGGATCTTTATAAAGCGCATTTAGAAATGTTAAAGGAAATTCACCCTGCAGTTATAGATATTATCATGACCAAAATTAACGCTTTAATATCCAATTATTTTTATCATAAAGTATTAACACATAAAAAGAAAATACTAAATTTATATCGTATTCAGCATAAAAAAGAAAATAGACCAATAGAATGTAAACATGTGTTTTATGAACGTGTAACTAATACAACCAACATAGATTTCACTACCCAAGAAATAAACACGCTTAATAAAGCTCTGAAATATAATGTACCAAGATTTAATACGACAAACGAAATTGTCCATGAGGTCGTTAACGCTGAAGCTGCAATTAAAAGATTAAATGGTTCCGTTGCACAGAATGAAGCAAGGGTTTTTATCAACAACAAACTCAATAACGTAATTAATAGTAATAAATGTAAAAGTCAAAACAATTTTTTAAAAAGTAAATATAAGCAGGATATCATGAATCTTAAAACCATAAAAAGTAAACTTGAGAAAAATGATGCAATTATAAGTAAGGCAGATAAGGGTGACACATTGGTGGTCATACAGAAAAGAGAATATACGCAAAAGGTATTTGATTTCATAAATAATAATAATAATATTAAGAAAATAGACTGGGATCCCACAAAGGCTTATGTAAAAACTTTGAATAACACCATTAATCAATGTAATTTATTGTTAGATGAGAAAACACGCAGATATTTAAAACCAATTAATGCCAAGGCACCAAAATTCACAGGACTACCCAAAATCCACAAGGAAAATACACCAATCAGACCAGTAATAAACTACACCACAGCTCCCGGATACAAAGCTGCTAAATTGTTAGAGACTTTAATTAAAAATAATATTAGGATAGCAAATAATTACAGTATAAAGAACAGTTATGAGTTTGTTGAAAAACTTAAAAAGATAGAAATACTACCACAATATAAACTGGTATCGTTAGACGTAACTAACTTGTACACTAATATCCCCGTGAGGGAAACTATAGAAATTGTAAATAACAATTTAAAGGAAGTAGCTCAACTTAGCATGCAAAAAATCAACGAACTTGTAAAACTCCTTACAGTCGTCTTAGAACAAAATTACTTCACATTTGACAACGGGTTTTTTACACAAGATGACGGTCTGGCTATGGGTTCGCCACTGTCAGGACTATTAGCTGATATATACTTAAATTATTATGAGAATATAAACATAATATCTAATAAATTATACAAGAATAAAATCATTTTTTACTGTAGATACGTCGATGATACGTTTATGATATTTAATGGAACAAACAGACAAATACAAAACTGAAATAGTCACATAAATAGCATACACCATAAGATTAAATTCACGTCTGACATTGAAGAAGAAAATCGATTAAATTTCTTAGATTTAACCATTTTAAAAAACGAAGGAAAACTTCAATTTAAAATCTATAGAAAGGCCACAACAACGGACATCACAATTCATGCCGATTCATATCATCCCACCTCGCATAAAATGGCAGCTTACAATAGTTTTGTGCACAGATTGCTAACTATACCATTAAGTGAAAAAGACTACAATGAAGAGGTTAACACCATCAAGTACATAGCAGTGGCTAACGGATATAAAAGTTCATTAGTGGATAAATTAATAAGTAAACACAAAGAGAAGAAATTAAAAAAGTCGAACAATGATAAGACACTTCCAGTTAATAAATACATATCTGCAGATTACACAAATATTTTACCAAATATTTTAGTTAACGAACTCAAGAAACACCATGTAATTGTAACTTTCCATACAAATAACAGCATTCAGAGATTTCTTAGCCGGAAGAACAGTATACCAGAAAGAAAAAGAACCGGCATATACAAGATGAATTGCAGCTCATGCGATATGTTCTACATAGGCCAAACAGGCAGACCGTTTGAAGAAAGATATAAAGAACATCTTTCCAGAAGGGAATTGCATAAAACAACATCAAATTTTGCCAGACACCTGATGCTATGTAATCATAACTACAGTGATTTTGAGACAAATTTCCAGCCCATGCATTGCTGCAGGAAAGGAAAATACATGGACGCACTTGAGGAATATGAAATATATAAAGCCGTCAAAATCAACAGTGATTATGTCTTGAACGATAAACTTACATTTTCACATAACATATTGTACGACATGGCAATACTTGCACACGGGTGCCGGTAAATAGAAAGTTACAGTACACACGGGCTATAATAAACAAAACAGTTTTATCAGTGGATATATAAACAGTGAATCACTCGATTGATAATGTCCACGCGAGAAACATCAAATTTCATGTTCGCGTATGTGAATTTCCGCTGTCGTAAAAGTGCACTTTTACTGTAATGATTTTAGTATTTTAATTTTTTAACGATCTCTAATGAGTGATAAAGTTTTCTGAAGATGGCAATTCGTTGCTGAAACGCGTCATAAAGGACAAGAAAAACAAAGTCGCACGACGGATATCTGGTAAATACATATATTAATATAAGCGACTTGGAGACAACTAACCTAAAATGTATTCAAAAATTTATTATGACTTCTGATGTTTAAATGGTATTACAATTTTGTGTTGAGAAAGTCCTGAATTAATTTAATTAAAACTGAATTATGTTTTCTTCATTTTCTTACAGAACATAAATTATGTATGATGTAATGAATATATGCAAAACATTACATTCAAAAAATGTTTCTATCCATGTCATACTACATTCAGGGAATGTAAGACTTCCATATGTACAGTGATCACTCCCTTAACTGACATTCTCTTGACTGACCATTCCGTTAACCAACTCTATCACAAGAAAGGACTTACAATAAAACATAAATAATAATATAAAGTGTAATCTGGTAAATGATTAAGCGTTACAAAACTTTACTTCATTATATATCTATAAGTGATTAGCTAGCATTAAAAACAGAAGAACATAATCACAATAATTACAGAAGCATTTGGATAAAGGCTGGAGACTTGAAATCGAATCATAACAAATGTTGTTTATACTCAGCATAAAATAGTAGTGCATAAAATATCTGTAAGCAATCACTGTCCTCTTTTTATTAATGACATCAGTACTCTTAAAAAAAAATAATTCAGTTTTTGTGTGTTCAATTTATGTCTAAAGCAAAACATTTTAAGTCTGCATGTGTTAAATTTGTGAATTTTGTGTGTGTTTAATTTAACTTGTGTATGATATACTATAATTATGGATGATAAAATGTGTCATTTCATTAGAGAAAAAATTGGAGGCTCTGGAATTTTTACAAAAATTGAAATCAGGTAAAAATATTGTGCTCAATTTTGGGGTTAGGGAACTAAGTAAAAGACTGGAAGAACAGTAAAAAAACTAAAGTCATGTTTTTCTACTGTATTAAATGAAACACCTACTGCTTTAATGTTTTGGGGTATACTGAAGAAACTGGCCTTAGAAACTTTACATAATGCTCTATGGTTGTGGATTGTTCAACGACATAAAGGAGTGCCACTGAGTGTCCCAATAATTCAAGAAAGGCTTATATTTAAATTGGTCATTTACAGGTGATATGAATTTCTCAATCATGGTTGGCAGTTAACGCAATAGGAAAAACAACATGGTATGCCTGCTTTATCGATTTGTAAAGGAAAGTTATTGACTGGTCTGTTATATGCTCCAAATTTTTCAAATTGGTTATTACAATCATAAATGATGAAAATATGGTGGCCAATCAGATTTACAATATAGATGACATGGGTATGAATTGTCCGAATGGGCCAGAATACTTCCATGACTTTTGTTCGATAAAAACAACTAAATGCTCTATGTCTAAATTGTCTAAAGACGGAAATCATTAATCTTTGCTCAAATGCTTCAAATCACATAAATTATCATTTTTTATCATAGAAAATTGACAAAGGCCTTTAAAAATATAAAACTAGTTTAGAATATGAAAAAGATGGAGCCATTACACAACTGACAAATTTTAAGAGTAACATTAAATGGAAGAAAATGACATGATAGTTTTTAAATTAAAGATAACATACTGTTACGACATCACAGAACAATCTACGTGTTTATCGAACGTTCCAGAGAGATCCAGAATGTAAGCGTGTGGCGTACGTGCTACTAGGCGCATTTTGCGAGAATCTTCTCGACTGTGCCGGGCTTCGCTCGGGCGCTCGGCCTGTGTCAAGGCCGCAGTTAATTACGTAGTTCACACGAGAGATAAGACGCAGTTTGGAAGCTTCTGGTGTGTGAGCGAGACTATAAATACATGGCGGTAGCGGCCTTAGTTTTCAGTATTAGGTGAATTTTTGACTGTGCAGTTCGAGAGTATTAGTGAGATATATTTACAGAGCGGTTCGAGTTATTACTGTGTATGTTCAAGTAGTTATTAGTGTAGTGTTGTGTTTTATAATTGGACGGTATAATTGTAATACAACTGATGTTTAATATTAGTGGACATTTTATTGCGTGTGAACAATTTTCATTTGATTTGTTGTAGAGACTGTGTTGTTAATTACGAACTGTTTAACTGTAGAAATTAAAGGTGTGATTAGTAACTTAATTGGTGTCTTGTACTTATTTTGTTTCCACTGTACCTACAACGATCGAGTAGACCGTCGTAACAGTGGTGTCAGAACTGGGATAGAACAGTTAACAGAGGAAACAGTGGACATTTTGTACAAGAAGAGTGTCATTCGTAATTAATCAGAAAACAATGGATGTCAGTCAGATGATGGAAAAATTTCAGGCGCTGTTGTTGCAGACAGAAGAATGACGACGACAGGATGCAGAGAAAGCGGAAGAGAGACAGAAAACCCTCCTGCTGGAAGCAGAGGGAAGACGCAGACAGGAGGCGGAAGAAGCAGAAAGACGACAAAAAGAAGAACGAAGACAAGAAAGAGAAGAAGCAGAAAAAGAACAGGATGCAAAACGCAGGCAGGAAAGAGAAGAGGCTGAGGAACGTCAGAAAGCACTAATGCTTGAAACAGAAGAAAGACAAAAAGAACGTAAGCAGGAGGCAGAGGAACGTAAACGTGAAGCAGGTGACATCAAAGCGTTAATTCAAGAGCAAAAGCAGATGCAAGAACATACTACAGCAGAATTGGGTCTCCTACGTGGTGACATAGGTGAATTACGAGGTAAGCTTAACAATCAAATTACCAGAATATCTGACATAGAAGAATCCCATATCAAATAAAATAGCTGAAGTAGAAAAATCAGTCACGAGTGTGGAAAAAGCTTTGTCAACAAAAATAGAAGACTCGATTACAAATATAAAAGAGCAGATTAAAAATGAAGTCGAGCAGTGCCTGAAGTTACAACCAAAACAACTTTGTGAACAGACTGTACCAATGATAAAGACGGAGAAAGACACAGAAAATAAGTCAATAGAGAAGGTCACCTCACCTGCGGTTGGGACAGTTCATGTCAAGGCCCCAACCTTTGATGGAAGCACGCACTGGACTACGTACCTCTGCCAATTTGAAGCTGCTGCATGCGCAAATAATTGGACAGAGAAAGACAAGGCTGTTTCACTCGTTCATGCATTAAAAGGACCTGCGGCGGAATTACTACAGAAAGTGCCACCTGACAGCCAAAACATCTATGCCGAGTTGCTAAAAGCTCTAGAATTACGCTATGGTGATAAACATTTGCAAGAGGTGTACTACGCTCAGTTGAGAAAAAGATGACAACGTTCTGGGGAGAATCTTCAAGAGTTTGACGCAAGTATTGACAGATTGATTAAATTGGCCTATCCTGAAGCACCAGAAGACTTCCGAATAAGGTTTGCAGTGCAGACATTTATTGATGGCATCAGAGATTGTGAACTTCAGCAAGTGTTACGAATGGCAAGACACCGAGATAGCTCAGAAGCTCTTGTTCACGCCATAGAGTTTGAAGCTGCCAAGTCAGCGTCACGCTACATTAATGGGTTTGTGCCATCACGTTGCAGTCAGAAGATCCCTGTATCACATTGCCGTTATGATGGGTGCAGAAAAACAATGTTGTCGGACAAACAATTCAAAAGTTCAAGAGAGTCGCAACGATTTGAAAAAGACAGAAGACTGAAATGTTACAACTGTGGTAAACGTGGTCATCTACAGGTAGACTGTTGGGAGAAGAAGATACCGAGAGAAGAGAGTGATCACACCAATTGGAGAAGTAAAGCCCCACAACAGCACACAGTTTCCACGCTACATAAGACCAGAAGAAACTTGATTGTTAATGGATTTGCGGAAGTTAAACCAACATCATTTACAGTTGACACGGGCGCAACAGTGTCCATTGTGCACCCTGACTTAGTCAGCAACCGCCAGCCTCTAATTAGCTCTTGTACAATACAGACTGTGACTGGAAGCCCCGTCAAGGTGCTAGGAAAGGTAGACGTACATGTACACCTGGGTCTTCTCGAGTTTAGCCACCAAATGCTCGTTGTAGACATTGTCAATGAAGTGATTCTTGGCACGGACATTATGAATGCCTACGGATTCGTTGTGAACTTAAGAGAGAATGTCCTGAAGGTTGGCCAAGAGAAGATAAAGCTTTGTATGGCTAAAATGACAGGGTCTACCAACCATTCGATTAAGCGAGTGGCATTAGTCGAAGAAAAAGTCAACAGGTCTGGGCAAGAGGAACCCTCCCTTTTGGAAGCGGAAATGGAGGAAGAACTAGCAAAGGAAATACAAAATACAAATAAGTGTAACAACAAAAGAAGTGATTGGAAAGCCAACTATGGGTATCGAGACAAAACTCTTGCTTGTTCCTGAGCTGATAGAAGCGCCCGAGGGAAAAGTGGCTGAAGATGAGGTTACAAAAGAGGTTGTTGACGAGATCCAAACAGACTGGGACCAACGTATACCACTATTCCTCATGGCGTATAGATCATCAATACACGACACAACCGGCATGACTCCAGCAAAATTAATGTTTGGGCGGGAGATTCGTCTTCCTGGGGACTTAATGTTCAGATCACCTGAGACTCAGTCCCAAGAGCCGCAGAACTATTCCTCGCAATTAGAAAACCAACTGCGAGAAATGAATCGCTTGGTAAGAGGACGGCTGAAGATTGCCAGTGATAAAATGAAAACTCGGTATGTCATTCGCAGCAATAGTGTGGGTTTCCAAGAAGGAGATCAGGTCTGGTTGTTCAATCCAAAGCGCCGTCGTGGTGGCTCACCTAAGCTTCAGTCTAACTGGGAAGGACCCTACACTGTGAAAAAAAGAATTAACGATGTTGTTTATCGGATTCAACAGGAAGGACAGCGAAAGTTCAAGGTCGTCCACCTAGATCGCCTGGCTAAGTACAACTTTAGAGACGGTTTGCCAGTTCGGGACGAACAGGATTAAGGAGGAGGCAGTGTTACGACATCACAGAACAATCTACGTGTTTATCGAACGTTCCAGAGAGATCCAGAATGTAAGCGTGTGGCGTACGTGCTACTAGACGCACTTTGGGAGAATCTTCTCGACTGTGCCAGGCTTCGCTCGGGCGCTCGGCCTGTCAAGGCCGCAGTTAATTACGTAGTTCACACGAGAGATAAGACGCAGTTTGGAAGCATCTGGTGTATGAGCGGGACTATAAATACATGGCGGTAGCGGCCTTAGTTTTCAGTATTAGGCGAATTTTTGACTGTGCGGTTCAAAAGTATTAGTATTAGTGCGATATATTTACAGAGCGGTTCGAGTTATTACTGTGTACGTTCAAGTAGTTATTAGTGAAGTATTGTGTTTTATAATCGGATGGGATAATTGTAATACAATTGAGGTTTAATATTAGTGGACATTTTATTGCATGTGAACAATTTTCATTTGATTTGTTGTAGAGACTGTGTTGTTAATTACGAACTGTTTAACTGTAGAAATTAAAGGTGTGATTAGTGACTTAATTGGTGTCTTGTACTTATTTTATTTTGTTTCCACTGTACCTACGACGATCGAGTAGACTGTTGTAACAATACTTTAAGTAAATTTAAAGTGTTTTAAATTTACACTACACAATATATTTGTGTAAAATTGTAATAAACATAATTTACTCAAGATTAAAAAATTTTTTTAATTTTTGACCAACTGACGTGATCAAAAAAAGTTAATCATATTTTCTTTCTAGTTTTCATAATTCAGACACACACACACACACACACACACACACACACACACACACACACACACACACACACACACACACACACACACACACACACACACACAATAATTCATAAACATATTAAACAACTGTTAAAGCACAATTTTATTTATTCATGCATCTTATGTTTTCTATTTGTCTACTGTTATACGTACACATTGATATTGTGTATTATAGTAATACATTATTGATATAAAGTAGGTTTTACTACAAATATAATAAATTCTGTTCTCAACAGTCATAGATGAGTTACCATTCCATAACAGGCTTTTCAATCATCCAACCACAACCCAATCTCTTTTAATTAGGTTAAAAGAGAGGCCACTATAGTGACAAAAGGAGCAACACAGTGAAATGGATTGTTTGTTGTAAAACTTTATAACTTTGTAAAATTTAGGGAATTTGTGAAAATGGTTCAGGGAAAACTTAACTAATGAAGGGAGCATTGATCACACACTGTTAAACAGTGTTCAGTATGCAGAATTCAGTAAAATAAATGCACGCACGCACACATGTGCACACACATACACACACACACACACACACACACACACACACACGCACGCACCAAAAATCAATAAGGTTTGACTAGTGTAGCATAGAGTCGAGCCAATGAGCAAGAAAGTGGTAGCACAAAGCATGGAGAAGCACACAGTTTCAAAAAGAAAGTGAGATGTAGAAGGGTCTTAGACTGTGGAATGACGAAGTTGCTAAAACCAATAGAAGAGAAGACATCTATAAACAAAAAAGAAATAGAGCTAAGAGTTTAGTGAAACAGATACATGATGAATCATAGAGGCAGTTTGTAGAGAGCACTGAACATGATATACATGGAAGACAACTTGTAACCTATAAAATGCTAAAAGGCATGAACAAAAATGAAAACGATACAGTGAATTTAAATATAATTCCCAAACATAAAATTATATATCATTACAAAGCTCTCTGGTATAAACGGTAATGTAAAATCAGACCATAGCAATATAGAAACCGAAAACTTCGTTAGCTACGAGAGCGACTTAATAGCAATGGACAAAATCGAAAGCAACCAGACAGGATGAATTGAACACAGAATTGTTTTAAATATGTGGGTATGTTCTTAAGCTTCAATTATTGCATTTCTATAATACTGTATTTCTATTTTGGAAAAGGAAACAGGTACCACAACATTGGTTAACTGCTCGAGTGGTGTCTACTTTTAAGAAAGGAAAATGGAAAGACTGTAATAACCATAGGGAAATATTTTTTGGTATATACTGTCTATAAAATATATGCAATAATCATAAACAATGTCTGCAAACTATCTCAGACATTGTTCATCTTATTTTGGAAGAACAAAACAGTTTCATTAAGAGCAAATCTTGTACAGACAGTGCCTTTATTGTCACATAAATAATTAACAAGTATTGTGAGTTCAATAAATGCATATAGCTTACGCTGACTTGGGAAACCCTTTGATTAGTCGATAGAAATATGGTGTGGCAAGTATTAAAAGAACGTAGAAACCCGTAACAACTTATAAGAACCAGAGGCGGAGCCAGCAAGCAATTTGGGGCGGGGGTGTGGAATTGTTGATTAGACCTACTAAGTTTCAATTTAGACCCCGTAATTTGATTGTTGATTAGACCCCAAATCAATTTAGCAGTATTAATGTCTATTTTAAAACATGAAAATCTGTAATGATTTTGTGAAACAGTAACTACTGCTCATGTTTACTTCATATTTTGTTGCTTTCTTGTTTCTTGTTCAGTGAATGTTTTTTTTTTGCATTAAACAAAATCCGTCTGCTCAGAAGTGACCATTTGGGGGGAGAATTCCCCCACTCCCACCACTGTGGATCTGTCCCTGATAAAAACATCTGCAGGCTATATATAAGCAACAGAGGCCAGCTTAGTTAGTTAGTTACAGTTGGTGATTTATTTAGTGCGGAACTCACTGCGGAACAACAATAGTTGACATTACATTGCGTGTGGACAAATTTAACTTGAAATACTGTAGGAGAGTATCTTGTTGATTTCAAATTGTTATTTGTGACTCATTAATGCTGGTAATAGTGATTTCATTGGTGTCTGTATTTTGTATCCACTGTACCATATGACAAAATGTGAGACCATTGTAACAATATAAAGGATGAAGTCATAAGAGAAGAATTAGAAGTTTGCAACTTGAATAATAGATTAAAAGATGCTAAACAGTGGTGGAAGGAATATTCAGAAAGATTCAGATTCAAGATTGGTCAAACAAGTCTGGAAATATAAACATATAGGACATAGGTATGGGGGTGGACCCAGGAAGACATGGCTGGAGGATCTCTGAAGGCAGAACAGGCAGCATCTTGCCTATGCTGTAATGTGAAAACTGTGTCAACTCTAAATGTGGCTGCTTTACCTTCAGCAAATCCATTAACAATCAGGTTTCCATTGAGCTTATGAAGTGGGCTATTGAAACCCTATGGCCTTTTGTCTCTTCCCCAATGATCAGAAGATTGTTGTGGCACTACCAATTTCTTAAATTCTTTCTCCTGAATTGTCTTTTTATTCTGTCCATTTTAATGATAATGTGATATTGGATCCACTTGAATACAACGTGATGATATACTTTTAACAATATAGGTCACTGATTTAGCAGCTTCAAATTAAAGAGCACGAACAAGAGCATCTGATCCAATCTGGTGTCATACCATTCTTAATGTTTGTTGTAATTCACTACATCTGATACCATCAATAAATATAAGTGTTCTTCCTGGAACACTGTCATCACGCTTTTAGGTAAACATGGTACAAATACAGATGCTGGTCACTGTGCTGAAATTCCAAAGCTTTTGTGTTATAATTAATGTTGTTGTTTTTTTTTTATAATAATGCATCATTGGTGTTCTGGTTGGCAGATGATACTTTCTGTAATAGCTCCACAACAGGTCATTTTAAAGCAATAATGAGGGAAAGGCCTTTATCTTCTTCTGACAATTTATTTAAGCAAGCAACAGCTTCAAATTGGCAAGATAAGTCACCCAGTGAATGTTTCCATTAACGGTTGGGACCTTGGCATAAACTACCCCATCTTAAGTTAATGGTGCTTTTCCATTGCTCTTATTTTTTAAATCTTTTTCACCATTTATTAATGGGCTTGAATTCTCAACTATTTTTCATAAATTGTTTGACTTAATTTTAATTTGCTTTATGACATTTGCAAATTGAATTTTCTATGCTTGTTATATTTGTTTTCATAGTTGACACAGAATTTCTACTTTAAATACTCTTATCAACTTGTATGTTCAGTTCACCTTGTAACAGACCAAATTTTGCAGTGGCATTCTATTGTATGAACGCCTTAACATCTTCTGCTTAACAGTGAAATTCCTTTTTCTACCACTTCTCTGTTGTTTTTCATTCAAGGTACTTCTGCCTCTCATCAGCACTCCTTGTCCCACCTTGCATCCAAGCACATAAAGATTCCATCAGAGCTAATTGAATGCTACCCATGTATATTTTTCTGATCACTAATCATGTTCACCAAGTCATTTTACAATACAAACGTCGTCTGATTTTAACTGTTAAAAGTCTTATACCCTGTTCTATGGAAACTACAAACAGAATAATTGACACCAGATGAAAATGTTCCTTACTACTTTAATAAGAGTTAAAACAGTGTTAGGCTAAATAATACAACACATCAATTACATGTGTTGTTCGGACACAATAATTCATAAGTCATAATAACAAGAACTCCAACAATGCACACCAGTATTGCAGATACCAAAGTAATATTAAACTCTGCTTCTGACTGTATTTAGAGGCCTGGATGCTGGAATAATAATCAACCATAATCTGGAAGTCGAGCGGCTATCTATACATTGCATAATCCTACTGTTCATACAATGCATCACATAGCCATACATGTTATTTATCATTTCTGTGTATTGTGTACAGCAGTACACTAACTGTACTGTGTTGTACTGTGTACAGTTTATTGTACTGTATACTGTATGCCATATATATTACATTTATATGTTAGTGTATACTAATACACCTGGCTACTAATCTAGAGGTCCCGGGTTTAATTCCCGGGTCAGCACCATAAAATCAAGGTGCGTTTTTCAGCCCCCAAGTCGAATCACCCTGTTAAAAATGAGTACCTGGGATAACATCTTGAGGATAATAATGGGCGGCTGAAGCATAGTGCTGGCCATACAGCCTTCCTTGTATGCCGTACGGCTCACATTAGGCAGCCTACCCTGCCTACTCCTAAGCTACTTTGGTGGTATACATGGGAGTCATTATTATTTATTTATATTAGTGTATACTTTTGCACTAAATATAAATGTAGTAAATGATAAATTATGTTAAATAGAGCTGAAATATATTACCAAAGAAACTGTATTGTGTTGATATAGCTATCGTAATAATTGTATCATGTTTTCAAGGTTGTTTTCAATAACTTGTTAATAAATATGCAAACAGGATAAACATGAGTTAATTTGTTTTTGTGCCACTCATACCATGACCAGCGTATTCTCTGTGTTCAGTTTGGTTCACTTAATGGGTCAACGGATACTCTAATAAGACTATGGGGGGGGGGGCTTAATTATAAATGCAACTGATTATGCTGTGTGTGCAGGTGCGCTGGCAACCCTGGGTACTTTATATTTGGAGGTTTTCTCGTTTTTGAGCTACATTTCCTGTTACAACAGGAATAAAAATTACAGTACTGACGGAACTGCTGTGTTATGAAATTAGTACGTAAAACAAAATCACAAACAGAATTATCAATGTTTCACACCACTATAGAAAAATTATTCCGATTAGCGCTTTCAAGCTTCACAGCTCGTCAGATCAGAAAAAAAAATTAATGGGAATAATTTTTCTATCGTGGTATGCAACAGTGATAATTCTGTTTGTGATTATAACCACTAACACAACTTTCTTAATTAAAACAAAATCATCTGGTTACACAGTAACCATATTAATAAATTCTCACTACCCAAATTTCTGTTTCTGCTACAAAATCTCCATATGCTTTTGCTGTTTTTACTATCCATCATGTTCTTACATAGGGTTAACCATATGATTAAGTTAACTTTTATTTTTATCCAGATTACAGGTAATAGGGAATGCCAAATAATTACAGTAGCAAGTAAATGTTTGAGACATGGTAATTGTGCTACTTTAAAACTCTGGAAAAAATGAAAGTAATAAAGAAAACTATTATGTAGCAACACACGACAAAATAACAACTTGGATAAATATAACAAATCAAAGGGAAAAAGAGAATTAAAAAATGCATGTTCAACATGGAAATTACTGTCGGATTTTTTATTATGGATACTCGAGTTTAAGCGTTATTACAAGTGAACCTGTAGGTCTACTTAAAAACTAGTTACATCAAATTTTTGCACGTTTAATTTTGCATTGATCTGTGTAAGAAACATATTTTTTGAAGGTTGATTTAAATTTTTTTTCGCGGTTAGAGTAAAAAAAGTCCATGTTTTTTTTGTGTTTTTCAAGAAACTGCTCTCTTTGAAATTATATAAATTAAAAACCTTTGGTCCGATCATAACTAAATTTTTATACAGTATGGGCACAAGTGTTTTCAATGCACTACTTAAATTACAAAATTGTTTTTTGATCCAAAAAAAAAGTTGTGATCAGTTTTGTGAAACAACTTTTTCTCGGTACAGGATAGTCGTAGAAAGGCAGACTTGTTCTTGTTTTGAAGCTCTTGATCGTGGTTATCAAAATCCACAACTGCTGCAAACATACATTGAGATGCCGATTTTATACAGAGTGATATTCATGCAAGGGTGTGTGTGCGCTGGACCGTGTGTAAGCGGGCCTTCCGGCGGCGAAAGCGGGTGCCGTGTTGCCAAGTTCAATCACGTATGAGTAGGCAGCTTATTGCAGGGGTTTTGTTTGTTGTTTTTCTATGATGACCAGTTTATTATAAAAAAATGAAATAATTTTATGTGCTAGCAAATATTTATTTAGCACGACTATGTTCTAGTCAGTGTGTTTGGAATAACTTGACTGTGCGGTTTAAGCTTGAGTCCAATCACAAAGAAAAACATTAGTTTTTATCCAAGCACTATATTTCAGAAAGGCGTTGGGAAACAGGCGAGTCTTATTATGACCAGTAAATACTTTCTTTCTTAACTGCTCGGATCCATCATTAAGATGTCTCATTCGTGAGATGTGGAGTACATAACACATGTTGTACATGCAGAGATATTGAGAAGAATCTCTGGATTTACCGTTACGAGTATTTATCGAATCTGCAGACAAACATACGTGAAGATGGGAGAACGTCAGCAGGACTTTAGAGGATCATATACACTAGTTAGAAATTATGGCATATGAGACTATTAAAGTAGTTGGTTTGATTACTTCACTAACAGAAACGGAAGAAGCCGTATACTTAATTTAGAATTTCGGATGAACCGGTTACGGAAGATTACGGTTTCCGAGTTCCAGAATGCTCATCAAGACTGCTCTGTTTTCGAAAATGACTTAACTTGTTTTTTTTTCACTATTCAAAGACTTGCCAAATAGCATATGCATAAAGTCATTGATATTACAATAGTTTAAAAAATTTTCTCTCTCCCTTTTGTTTTAGCCATAATACTGCTTTGAGAAAACCAGTCTTTATCCTTGTTTTATGCAGTCTTTAACGTCTGGTATATACAACTAGGGCCTCATATTTTTCTGACGATAAACTTAACGCTTTTTTCGTTCTGTATTGATTCATGATTAATACTTCCAGCAAAGACTAACTGTAACAACTAAACGAAGAAAATAGAATAACTAAAGAATTTATGAAATAGCTATAGATACGTCCATATAATTTCAAATATTTTCAAAATTCAACTGAAAATCGATAACGTAGTGGCGGCAACAAACAGCATAAATAAAAGGAAATGAAAAGAAAATAAAGGGAATAAAGCAAGGCCGTGACTCGACAGAGTAACGGAATTAAAAACCAGTACAGTAGTAGAAAGAAATTCGTCTCCTGAGAAAAAGAAATACAACATGACGTTCACTGATGGACGCGACGTTTAGGTAGGCCTACTATAGCGTGGCTTTCTTTGAGTCATGCGGTCATATAGAAACGATTTCTTTTCTACCATAAATGGAATCGTTTAGACAATTTTTTCAAATGTGAATATTCAACCGACAATAAACTCTTATTTTTCTGTATGATTTAAAAAATTTTATCGGATATGAACAATGAACAAAAATTAACAGTAACGGGTTCCCTGTTTTAAAAGTTAAACAACGCACACCTACTACCTCTTGTAGTTTACAAAAAAACATTTCGGGTGTATCTGTGTTGCTTACAGAAACCAGCAAAGAGTACGGTAAACACTAATGTTTTTCTTTGTGATTGGACTCAAGCTTAAACTGCACAGTCAAGTTATTCCAAACACACTGACTAGAACATAGTTGTGCTAAATAAATATTTGCTAGCACATAAAATTATTTCATTTTTTTATAATAAACTGGTCATCATAGAAAAACAACAAACAAAACCCCTGCAATAAGCTGCCTACTCGTACGTGATTGAACTTGGCAACACGGCACCCGCTTTCGCCGCCGGAAGGCCCGCTTACACACGCTCCAGCGCGCACACACCCTTGCATGAATATCACTCTGTATAAAATCGGCATCTCAATGTATGTTTGCAGCAGTTGTGGATTTTGATAACCACGATCAAGAGCTTCAAAACAAGACCAAGTCTGCCTTTGTACGACTATCCTGTACTGAGAAAAAGTTGTTTCACAAAACTGATAACTTTTTTTTGGATCATAAAACACTTTTGTAACTTAAATAATGTATTGAAAACACTTATGCCCATACTGTATACAAATTTAGTTATGATCGGACCAAGGGTTTTTAATTTATATAATTTCAAAGAGAGCGGTTTCTTGAAAAACACAAAAAAACATGGACTTTTTTTACTCTAACCGCGAAAAAAAATTTAAATCAACCTTCAAAAATATGTTTCTTACACAGATCAACGCAAAATTAAACGCGCAAAAATTTGATGTAACTAGTTTTTAAGTAGACCTACAGGTTCACTTGTAATTAACGTTTAAACTCGAGTATCCATAATAAAAAATCCGACAGTAATTTCATCACTTTGATTATAACCAGTGGATTCTGTTTTGCAAAAAATATTCAGACACTGGTTCAGTGACTGGTCAAAAACTGGAAAGTCAATAAACTCGTAAGGGATTAAAGAGAACTAACATATTGCTTTTGTAACATATGAGTGGAAAGAAGAGATGACAACTTTAAAATAATTTTGCTATATTATGAATATTGTTTCTGTAATGATACTGTTGTTGTTACAAATTGATTGTAGCGTTGATTATAAATGCTATGTACACGTAACTGATTATGCTGTCTGTGCAGATGCAACTGGCAACACTGGGTACTTTATGTTTGGGCGCTTTCTAGTTTTTGAGCTACATCTCCTGTTACAACTTGAATAAAAATTACAGTACTGAGGGAATTACTGTGCTAGGAAATTAGTATGTAAAACAAAATCATCTAGTTATATAGCAACCATATTAATAAATTCTCACTAGTCAAATTTCTGTTTCTGCTACAAAATCTCCATAGGCTTTTGCTGTTTTTACTGTCCATCATGTTTTTACATAATCATATGATTAAGTTAACAGAAATGAACTTACATATGATTACAAAAAATAAAACAGAATGTCTTAAAAACTTCACGTCACACTATTGTTGAATAGGTTTTAAACAAAATTACTAGCAAAAATTACACCACTTATGCACATACGACCGCACGTGTGCATGCACACGGACACACACTTAAATTTTGAGTTTTATTTTGCAAATCTTTTGAAAAATCTTTTAAAACTTACTGTCCACCACTAATGATAACATCACTTTGTTTAACAAATCGACAGACATCATCTACATGCCCTCTGTTTAGTGTTACCAAGGGCTGCTGCATATTCAGTCCACTTCCTTGGCGTCGAACTGCAAAAACAGAACTTCCTTTGCTAACCCACAAACAATTTGATTCAAGTATTATCCATGGCATATACCTGAAAAAATTGTCGATCAATCATGTTTTACTATGTTTATAAACATTTTCACTGCGTAACAAATTATAATAATGAACTTACACAATGCTTCTAAAATATTAACGGATATTATTTTGGAAAATACATTTTAATCCTCACAGTCCTCAAGAAAGTAATCAAGGAATAAGAAACTTGTGAAAACAGATTGGGTGTGATTTCAAAATTATGTTTGAGCACCACACACATAATTAAACAGAAATCACTGTCAGTAGAACATGTTTAATGAATTATAAAAACCGTTTACACAAAAATCAAGTAACTAAATGGTCCCATAATGCTTTTACATTTGCACTCATTCTGATAAAATTAATACAGATACATACAAACAGTTAACCCAATAAAATTTTATTTCTCAGTAAGGCAATTTCCTTTCTTCTCTCTCTCTCTCTCTCTCTCTCTCACTCTCTCTCTCTCTCTCTCTCTCTCTCTCTCTCTCTCTCTCTCCCCTCCTTCCTTTTTCTACATTATGTGTAAATGTATGTAGAGGTGACAAACACTGGGCATCAGCCTACTAATTCTGCATATCCCTTACTAATAAACTTAGTGGTTTTTACTACTAACACAGTTTTTGTTTGTCACATATGTTGTGTTTTTCACCATTGATATTTCACCCATTCTATTATCAGGCATCCGCATTGATTTGATTAAGACTTCCAATATAGTTTTTATGCCATAGTAGTATTAAGAGCGACAGTTTAAAGGGAAAATAATGCAGAACAACCAAATAGATGTTGATCGAATACTGATGTGGGAAAGTGATGGGAGAGCACTACAGTTGTCAAATGAAAACTAAGAAGTTACCATGACAGTCAAGGCAGTCATGGAAAAGTACTGGGACAAATGACATAGTGATTTCTGAAAAAGAATAGGATGTCATTTCAGTAGAAACAACAGTCACGATAGAAGACAGAGTCGGTATTGTCTCTGTGACTCACTTACCATTGTGTACTTAGTTGGTGTAAAATCAACTGTGGGTATAGCAGTAATCCATTTTATGCACACTTCTGTCTAATAGAAGACTAATATATGGACCTTATGTTAACTAGTGTAACTGCCCTTACAGCCTGGCACACAACACGTTTAGGCATATTTTCACAACACTGAACTAGTACTTAAACAACGTGCAACTATTATACAACTATTTATATATTTTAACTATCACCAAAAACTTCAAACACTAGCGAAATTATTACTATTTCAATGAGTATAGTACTTGATAATCACACCAAACAAGTATAAGAAGTACTAATGAACTAAAGGAAAATGAAGAAAATAAACTAATGAACACTAACATAAGTTGATATTCGTGCTAAGAAATATTAACAAGTAGCATTTGGCATTATCTTGTTATTACCGTTTACTTTAATGGGACTAATTTCAGGATGTTATCATACATTTTTCAGGTCCTCTAAAGACAGTAACATTGATTAGTCTTAATTTGTTGTTTTTTTTGTATGAAGATAACTCAACCCCGGACCCCCACAAGGCCAAATTTTAGATACACCACTGCCTGGCTATTACAATTAAAAATATATTCTGCAGATTAAAACAGTGGGATGCAAAATCATAGGGCCCTATTATTATTATCATTGTTTTTTGTATAAACAGAATTTCATGTAAAACCGACAAAAAGTGAAACAAAATGAGAGAGCAAACGAGATTGTTTACGAGAACATAAATGCTGTGTGAATGAAGAATGGCTACAGCATGTGTACACTAAATTACAAGAAAACTTAATTTAATAAACCACGAGGGTAAATAAAACCTTTATATTAAGAAACTAGTAAATGTTGTCTATTCCTTTATTTTATTACACGGCACAGTAAATAATCTATATTATTTCTTTGTTCTCTCATTTTGTTTCACTTTTCGTCTGTTTTACATGAAATTCTATTTATACAAAAAAATGATGGTGGTGGTGGTGATGATGATGATGATAGGAGCTTATGATTTTGAATCCCACTGTTTTAATCTTCAGCATAATATATTTTTAATTGTGATAACTGGGCAGTGGTGTATCTAAAATTTGGCCTTGGGGGTCTGGGGTCGAGTTGGCTTCATACAAAAGAAACAACAAATTAAGACTAATCAATATTACTATCTTTAAATGAGCTGAAAAATGTGTGACAAAATCCTGAAATCAGTCCCATTAAAGTAAAAGGTAATAACAAGATAAAAATATGCGTTACTGAAACACTGTTTATAAGATACTTATTGACTGAATTGATTTGCCTATATTCTATATTTCAAATGTATATGCTAATGCTGTCTAATAAACCTGTTCGTATATTTAAAAAAAGAGTTACTACTCTATTAGTGTACACAGCTGAAAAACACAATTAAACTGCCTAAAAATTACGATATTTTGTCACATTTTTTGTCCACTCTCGTTTGTCCCCCCCTCCATAAAATGCCCCTGTAGCCAGGTACAATTTATCAATGTGTCCCAGCTGTTGCAAAAAATTATTGCTCATATAAGAAAAATTCTGAACAACAAATAACTATGTTACGGTTGGCTGTAATTTAGATGGTCCAGTGAACCACTATTCTTTACTATTGACAAAAATGTATCCTTCTGAAAAGTTTAACCTTTTTGAAATAAGTCTCAGCTGAGTTAACAGACGACCAACTGTTCATCCTGACATATAGAAAAGTAATTAAAACCCCACCCTGCTCACACACAACAAGCTATAATATAAATGACCCTTCCCCACCCCCTAAACCCTGTCCCACGCCATCTGTACAGTTACATATTTTTCTAGCAAATTCCTTGTGTTTCAGTGTTGTGTGTGTGTGTGTGTGTGCGCGCGCGCGCGCGCGTGCATCCTTTTAAACTTACCCTACTTCCTCTCCACACACGTGGGTCAGTCACACACCCTTATTTTAAACCATCCAATTAGTACTATGCAATATAATTCTTAATCTTATCTATCTGTCCTCTATCATTTACTTCTTAATCATGTTATAAAATATTTCTTCATTATCAAATTTAATTTTAATATTAATTAAATTGTCTAACCCTTTTTCTCTTTCTTTTAATATTTCTAACTCCTCTCTAAGCTTCCTTTCAACTGTGTTATTTACTACTTTTACAATTTCGTATTCTTCCAAAGGATTAACAAACTTATGGTTGTCTTCTATGAAATGTCTTGCATATAACGAATTGGTTGTTCTATTACCTTCTCCACGTTTGTGGTCAGACAACCTGCATAGGAATTTTCGTCCTGTCTCACCTAGGTACACTTTATTGCAGTCTTTACATTTTAATTTATAAATTCCGCTTTTCTGTAATACTGGAATTTTTTCTATATTCTTATTCCTTATCTTATCAAATACCGTTTCACATTTTTTAATAGCTATATCTACTCCATATTTATTAAAACATTTTATAATTTTTCTAGTATGTGAACCTATGTATGTCAATGACCCTGCATAATTCTTTTGTTCTGGTTCTATTTTAGCTTTTTGTATGTTAACCCTTTTCATAACTTTATCCACTATGTTGGTGTTATAATTATTATTCCTTACAATTCCCTTTATCGTTTTTAACTCCCTATCTTTTGATTCGGTCTCTTTTAAACACTTCTGAGCTCTGTAACAAAATGTATTGATTGCCGCCATTTTATATCTATATGGGTGGTAAGACTCTCTTGGTATAATTATATCAGAATACGACTCTTTCCTAAATATCCCAAACTGTAGTTTCACATTATCCTTAATTTCTATGTTCAAATCTAAGTAATTTATTTTCTTACCTCCTATCTCTTCTTTAAATTGTAAGTTTTTATCCTTATTATTTACCTCATTTATAAACTCATGCACTTCTTCTATGCTTCCTTCCCAAATTACTAATACATCATCAACATATCTAGACCATAATTTTATATTGTCTTTATACTTAGTGGAAGTTATTAATTGCTTTTCAAAATCATCCATGTATATTTCAGCAAGAATAGGGGATAATGAAGACCCCATAGGTAAACCTTTTTTCTGTATATAAAACTTGTTATTAAACCTAAAATAGTTCTGATTTACACATTCTTTAATTACTTTCATCAACTGCTTTTTATACCTGTATTCTCCCATATTATTATCGTTTATTAACTTAATAACTTTATTTACTGTGATATTGGTAAACATGTCCTTAACATCCAGTGATATCAATTTTGTATTTACATTAATCCTAATATTTTCTAATTTTTCTATCAATTTTACGTTATTCTCTATGTTGTATTTTGTCCCAAATTCATATTTCTCTTTCAGTACTCTGCTAACTTCCTTTGATAATTTATAAACAGGTGCATTAATAAAAGAAACAATCGGTCTAATTGGTTTTCCTTCTTTATGTATCTTAACCTGACTTTTAAAAGTTGGTGCTGTTGGATTACTTTCCAATAAATACTTTTTCTTATTTTCTTCTATAAATGTTATCTGTTTCATCATTTGTTTTATCCTTGACTGGTACTTACTTGTATAATCATACTTTATTTCCTCGTATGGTCCTTCCCTTATAAATTCTTCCGTTTTCTTTATGTATTCGTCCTTTCTCAGTAGTACCATTGTATTTCCTTTGTCCGCCTTCGTAACTATAATATCATTTTTCTTTATTTTATTCTTTAGTTTAGTTACAGTTGATTTGATTTTTTGTTCATTTTTTGAATTATACAAACTTTTCTTAAATATTTTATCTACTACATTCCCTACTTCCCACCTTATTCTTTTTTTATCATTTTCATTTCCTAGTTTTTGTATTATGCTTTCGCATTCAATAATCGTTTTTTCTTGATTTAATTCTGGTGGCGGTGCGTATTTTAAGCCTTTTGCTAACATTTCTTTTTCTTCTGTATTGAAATTCACCTCTGTAAGGTTTATTACTCTTTTTTCATAGTTATTCTTAGAGAGGTGTTCCTTTTTTACTTCGTTCTTTCTTATTAATTTATTTAACTTATCTACCATTTTTTTATTTTTATTTTCCAATTTCTTTTCTACGTACCCCAAACCAAAATTATATAATATTTCTTCTAACTCTACATACGAGTATATTCTTAACAATTCTATGTGTCTGTCATATAATTCCCTATTATATCTATTGATTAAGCCGTAGAGTGACCTTATTTCCAGTTTTATCCACAACTTCTCGCTTTGTTCTTTTACTTTTTTGGCTACACTGTTCTTATTTTTAATTTTAACTTAAAATTAAAAAACCAATTAATACGTACAATACGGCACAAGCCACAAGCTCGAGCCAAGCAGTTCGCTGGAACTAATGCTATATCCTGTCAGTTTTTATAGTGTACTTGTTTACTATTCTGATTACTAGAATAAATGAGAAAGTATCCTTTGGCAAGTCTTAGGTCTTTCTAGAGTAAACAAAAATATTTTCATGAATAGTTATATAAACCGTTACATAAGTAAGAACAAACACAGTTTGTCCTAAATCCCCGTTACAGTTATCAATTGGTAAATCATAGTTACTTTTAGAATAACAAATAAACTAACTATAATATTATAACACTTCCCCCTTATTTAGGACGATGCGTCCTGCCTGATGCATTGCTCCTAAATACAAAGTTATTTCCTCCTATTCATTTTTATTCTCTCTTCTAACGGAAAAGTAATCGGGAGAAATTTTATGTTTCTTTTTTCTATACAGTTTATCTATTCTAAAATACCAAGCTAATACAATGAGGATCACTAAAACTGTGGTTGAAATATAATGCCTAGGTTCTGGAATAAAATTATTTGGTTTGTACTGACGCATAATATCATCTAACATATTTAGTTTAGTACTGTTTGTAGATCTTGAAATCTACTAGTCACATATTTGAAATGATTATTAGATTCAGCCAATTTCTTAGAGATTACATCATACATTTTATTGCTAAGATTAAAATAACTATTAAAATTTACATTTGGTATGGTAATTACATTACTGATATTTTCTTTTTCGAAAGATCTATATGCTAATCTACTGTAAATCATGAAGGATAATCCCGTCATCTGGCATTTCGTTGGTAATTCTAGTATTCCTGTTCCGTGAACCCATTCAGTCCCATCATGTTCTGGATGTCCATCGTGGCCTATGCAGGTAATGGTGAGGCTCTCTTCTTTTGGGATGACGAACAGCCAACCTGTTGTCTTCGGAATCTCTGCCCACATGGATGTTCCAATGTAAGTCACTCTTGTGTTGCATTTGTTCAGCGGAGGTGTTATTCCCTTGAAGAAGGCTATCTCGCAGGTTTCAAGTCCAGAGTTCAGATGATTAACAACGTTTGGGCTGTTGCAGATCTTGGTACTTCCTCCTTTGCACTCATCTACTTGTCTCTGCGTCATAGGGATGAAGTGTTGTTCGTTTATGGAGATGGCTAGAAACTCCATTCCAGGATTGATAAAAGTATACAGCGAATTTTCTTTAGTCTTAGGAGTGGGAGTTGGAATAGGTAGTGCTTGTATAGGGTAAAGGTACGGTCAACTTATTTCAGTGGGATTCTTACGAAAATGCGGATAATGTGGCCATTAACTAGTAACACCATGGATTCTATAAAGTCATAGTACATACGTAGGGGGACCCAAAAGTAACGAGAATTTTTCTCTGGCAGTTGGTAGAACGCTAGTTCCGATTTCTCCCGCTAGGTGCCTTCACTAGACACCATTTTGTATCAGTTGCCCTAGTGGCATTGTTGTGGAAACATTAGCGCGGTCAGTGTGACTATTTTTTGTAAGCGTTGTTTCACGTTTTCGGCGATTTTTAAATTAATTTAATGGCAGACATTAAATACCAATGTGCTAACATCAGGTTCTGTTTCCTGTTAGGGAAATCAGCAGCAGAAACTGTCGCAATGCTTCGGACGGCTTATGGGGAGGAAGCTTTGAGCAAGGCAAGGATTTTGAGCCGACAAGAAAGCACACGCGGAACGAATTTTGCTGCAACACGTTTCATCTTCAGATCTTCAGTCAAAATTCATTGGCAGGAACTCCAGGATATTCCACTCATTTCCTCCAATTCATCGATTGTTCTACGACAATCAAACATGATCGCAACACGGATTTTTTCAATGTTTTCGTCCGTTTTGGAAGTCGAGGGATGTCCCGGTCGTGGTTCGTCTTCAATTGACATTTGACCACTTTTAAAACGAGAAAACCACTCGTAAATCCTTGCCTGACTCAAAGCTTCCTCCCCATAAGCCGTCCGAAGCATTGCGACAGTTTCTGCTGTTGTTAGCTGCTGTTTCTGCTGCTAACAGGAAACAGAACCTGATGTTAGCACGTTGGTATTTAATGTCTGCCATTGACAAATCGCCGAAAACGTGAAACAGCGCTTACAAAAAATAGTCACACTGACCGCGCTAATGTTTCCACAACAATGCCGCTAGGGCAACTGATACAAAATGGTGTCTAGTGAAGGCACCTAGCGGGAGAAGTCGGAACTAGCGTTCTACCAACTGCCAGAAAAAAATTCTCGTTACTCTTGGGTCCCCCCTCGTATATATTGTTTGTTGAGTGACAAGTGGCAGTGTGGAACCTGTCCTTAATTGTTGATTTATTTTAGTTAGATACGTACTGAGTTTTTCTGGTGGTATTAACATTGTACTAAGTTTACCTTGACGCATGGCGTCAATGCCTAAATAGAACTTGTTCACTTCTCTCTCTAAACCATTACAAGCTGTTTCAATTAGCTTCAACGCATCTAAAACTGTACTACGTTTTGTAATCACGTCTTCTAAACTCTCAATATGCGCACAATTAATCTCCTGTAACTTCCTTAAGTACTCTTCTGTCTGTAGCATCACGTCTTGGTTGTTTTTAAAGTCTCGCATGGTATGATTTACAGCTGTCAGTGTGTATTTTACAACTGTCAATTGATCTTTCTCTAATTGATAAATACGGTGTTGGTTACTGTCAATGGTACTTATTTTTTCGTTGTAGTACTCGGCGTCATTGCTATCCATTGTTCCGAACAATGTTTTTAGTCCAAAACCGATGGAGTTAAAAATTCCTCTTCTTGTCCTTGCTGGTACTACTTCTGCTCCTACAATTGCGTAGAGTTGTCTTACCTTGTGGGTGGTACGTTCGATCGCATTCCATGATTATGTGTATAATCCTGCTCCAATCGTTATGTTATTGGATTTACGTACAGATATTGCTTCTTTCCATATCGTGTTTATTTGGTCCAGCTTGGGTTCGACATCTTTTAGATCCGTATCTATTGCAATGGTCCAGTGCTCTGAAGTCAGAAGAAACTGAAATCTCTTAGAAAAATATAACCCTGGTTTGTTGTCTACAAATTGGATGCTGTATTGCCTGCTGCATACCCGTTGTAGTGTGCACCACAGTAGCAGGGTAACGCATAGTGTCTTCATTCTCTGGGAAAGAATTTTCTTTCGTTAATTTCTCTCTCTAAAAGGTTTTACCCTGTTAAACGAACCTTTTGTAGATGTTTCCCCTTTTTATAGTTATATTAACATCACTATTTACTTCTACTACAGTATAGGGTCCTACCCAAGGTTTAACTAGCTTCTTACTTCTACCTCGTCTAACTAGCGGCTGGTGTAATAATATCTTATCGCCAACGTTAAACCTTTTTTCTCTTGCTTTCAAATCGTACTGTATTTTACTGTTTTCCATTTCCGTTGAATACTATCTATCACCTTCTGATTTGCTAGCTGTATTCTTCATTTAATTTCTTGTATTAGATCATCTTCGCATAATCTTGCTGTATTTCTTCTCGTATCCAGTCTGTTGGTAAGCGCATTCCCCGTCCGTGTAACAAATAATACGGAGAGTACTTTTTGTACTATGGGGTGTCGATCTGTAAACCATCATTACATAAGGTAACCACATGTCCCAGTTTCTTTGATCTTCATCAATAAACTGACTTAGTCCTGCCATTATCGTCTGGTGGCTTCTTTCTAAAATTCCGTTTGACTCTGGGTGATAGGCGGTAGTTTGGATTTTACTGATGTCTAATAATTTGCATATCTCCTGAAATAGTTCGCTAGTAAAATTCGTTCCTTGGTCCGTAAGCAATGTCTCAGGAGTGCCATGTCTACATATAATTTCTTCTACAAATACCTTTGCCATCGTAGTTACTTTTTGGTCTGGTAAAGGAAAGGCTTCAGGATATTTAGAGAAGTGATCTTGGAAGGTAAGGATGTACTGGTTTTCCATGTAGGTTTTTGGTAAAGGACCTACTATATCCAAGGCAACTTTTTGGAATGGTCTTTTCAAAGGTGTAGTTATTTTCATGGGTACTGGAGCTCTATCATGGTTGGAAGTTTTCCTTTCGTTGCATTTTTTACAGGTTAGTACGTAATCTGCGATATACTTATCCATGTTTTTCCAGTAATATTTTTCCTTAATAATGTCGGTAGTTCTGTCAACTCCTTGATGGCCTCCAAAAGGTGTATCATGGTAAGCCTCCATTAATTTTATTTGGTTATCTCTAGGAACTATAAGCCTCCTTCGGTCCTTATCGTCTATATAGTACAGGTACCACTGATTGTTCTTCTCATATTGTTTTAAAACCTTGTCGATCTCTTTCAGATCTTCTTCCTTTTTCTGATTGGCTAATATGTCCGCTGGCGTTATATCTATTTTCGCTATAGTTACTCGGCAAAGTGCGTCCGCATTTTGATTGCACTTCCCTGGTCTGTGTATAATTTCAAAATCATACTTGCTTAATTTAATAGTCCATCTGGTCAGTCTACTTCCAGGGTCCTTTAAACTAATCAACCACTTTAGCGGTCTGTGATTGCTTATTATTTTAAAACACCTACCCCATAAATAGGGTCTAAAATGTTTAACTGCCCAGACAATGGCAAGTAGCTCTTGTTCCGTTGTCGAGTAATTCTTTTCGGCTTTGTTTAGAGTTCGGCTTGCATATGCCATTGGTTTGTCCTTTCCTACGTCCCCTTGTGACAGTATAGCCCCCAATGCTTCCTTGGATGCATCAGTGGTTAACACAAATTTTTTACTAAAATCTGGATATTGTAACAAACGCTCGCTTATTAATACCTCTTTCAAAGTGCTAAATGCTTGGTTTTGTTCCGATTTCCATTGAAATTCGACTCCGTCCTTAAATAGTGAATTTAGTGGCTTAGCGATTTTTGCAAAGTCTTTTATGAACCTCCTATAATAACCTGCAAGACCTAAGAAACTTTTTAATTCTTTCACATTACTTGGGGTTGGGAATTTCTTTACAGCGTCTACTTTAGAAGGATCCGGCAAAACACCGTCTTTACTTATGACATGTCCCAAGTACGTTACACTAGTACATAGTAATGAACATTTTTCTGCATTTAGAAGTAACTTGTGTTCTCTTAATCTTTTAAAAACTGATTCTAGATTAGCAAGGCTATCTTCTAGATTTCTACCATAACGTACGATGTCATCAATATACACAAAGCAAATAGAACCGATTAAACCTCTTAATACTTCGTTCATAAGTCTTTGGAAGGTAGCTGGTGCTCCTTTTAATCCAAAAGGCATGCATTTGCATTCGAAATGACCCTGAGGCGTACTAAATGCCATTTTTTCCTTATCTTCTTCTTTTACCTCAATCTGGTGAAAACCTGATGATAAGTCTAACGTAGAGAAGTACTGCATTCCGCCTAATTGATCTAAAATTTCAGTAATATTAGGTAAGGGATGCGCGTCACTCTTAGTGACCTCATTTAATCTGTACAAAATCTGGTTTTACTCACCCCTTTCTTGGGTACAAGGACGATTGGCGCATTCAAAGGGCTAGTACTTTCCCTTATTATGCCATTCACTGTCATATCGCGTATGTGTTCTTCGACTAACGGTTTTTGTGCTTCCGGCAATCTGTACGGTCGTTGATTAATAGGTGTTTGGCTTAAGTCTAGAGGAATTTCGTGTTTAACAGTACTAGTACATGACAGATATTGATCTGGTTTCTTGAAAATATCTTGGTAAGCATTACACAATTTCAAAAGTTCACTAGTTTCTTTGTTAGTCAAATGTTCGGTAGCTATTTTTATTTCGTTGTTACATGCTGATAAATTTCCAGTTTTTACTTTATTTATTTCTAAAATTCTTTCCTTACAATGTATTGCAATTTATTTAATAGGTCCATCCCTATTATACCATCAACGTGTAACTGGAAATCTATAGGTACTATATGCACAGGATGTTCTATTATTTCGTCATTAATCTTAATATGGCAGTCAGCCTCGCCTCATGTAGTTACTGTACCACTTATTCTCGCTAAATTTAATCTGTTATCCTTACCACTGTATATATCTACGTCATCATTTAAACTACTGACTTTCAGGATAGTTGCGTCAGAACCGGTGTCTACTAACATTCTACATGTTTTATTTTCTCCTTCTGCTATTTCTAATTTTAGGTACACTTTGTCATTCCTTTGTAATCTTCCAACTTCGTAACTACGGACCCACCATTGCGAGAGGTTGACGGAAGGCGCATGTCGTTTCCTGGTATCATAGTTTCTGATTTATTGTTGTAAAAAGGTTTTTGATTCTTTGTAAATTGTTTATTATATTTCTGGCGGCAGTCTCTAGCAAAATGCCCTGGTTTTCCGCAATTATAGCATGTTACAGGTTTACTATTTGTAAGTTTAACGTCTCTAGTATTCTTTCTACAATTTATTGCTTTGTGACCGAAGCTATGGCATTTATAACAGCGATCGTTATCGAATGTCTTCCGTCTGTTTAAGGCCCTGTCTTCTTCGAATTCTAATTCTAACATTAGAGCGTCTTTTACAGTGTCGTTAAATGAACTGGTTTTCCTATTTAATAAGATATTTTTATACGGTTCAGATACTCCTTTAGTAAAACTTTTGTGTATGCATCTTTCAGTGCTTAATTCGGCCATTTTACTGTCTATACCCGTTCTGCATAAGGCTATTATTAGCTTATGTCCTATTTTTTTTATTCTGTCCGCGTAATGTTGAATAGTTTCGTTTGGTTTCTGTTTAATGCAAATAAGTTGGTCTTCTAAAAAGGATTCACTTGTTGTTTGTTGATTCTATTCCTCAAAAATTCTTTTAATTCGTTCCACGTTTCTGTATCGGATCTACGCACTACTGCTTCTATCTCACCCTAAGTCTAATTTTTGCAACATGTAAATAGTTATTATATTCCTCAGTTTTTACGTTTTGTAAGACGAAATTTACACCATCAATATATGATTGTAAAGCTGTGTTTTTATCATCACCATACTCTGGTATTAGTTGTAAAGCGGTATCTAATTTTATAAGAGACATTATGGTAATTACACTCAGTACTTTAAATTACATATTTCTCTGTGGTGTTCCACACTAACCTACTAGTTGTCACTTACTTGTGTGTGCTGCCAAGTCTCAAGTCTCAAGTGAAGTCCTTCAGGTACAGGTGATGGAGATTTTTCTTTCTTCTTTCTTCTATTCGAACAACCTTTCTTCAGGATATCTTTCAGGCGTACCCCACACCTCTGACACCATTTATGTTCTACCTGAATGTAAAACACCGCGATCACTCACTTGAGTGTCTAAGTGAAGTAACCGTTAGAGGTACGTTGCCTAAATAACGAATTTAGAAATTCAAGTTACTCTGAATTATTGGTTTATTGAATATAACATTGTACTTTTCTAAATTAATATCAGTTTATAGTTTGAACAAATTTAATACTTCAAGAATTTACTAAGTGAAAACAATTATTATAACTTCAAGCCAACTCAAATCTAACAACCAATTAAAACGTACAATACGGCACAAGCCACAAGCTCGAGCCAAGCGAAGCCAAGCAGTTCGCTGGAACTGATGCTTTTACACTGTATCCTTTGGCAAGTCTTAGGTCTTTCTAGAGTAAAAAAATATTTTCATGAATAGTTATATAAAGCGTTACATAAGTAAGAACAAACACAGTTTGTCCTAAATCCCCCTTACAGCTATCAATTGGTAAATCGTACAGTTACTTTTAGAATAACAAATAAACTAACGATAATATTATAACACAGTGCTTTAAATATGTTTCTATATCCAATTACATATAACAAATTACTATAGTTAAGAGCCAAAAGAGTGGTATTTTACTTCTCCACTCAAGACCAGAAACAACAAGAGGCATTTTTAAAAACTCTTCCAAAGTTGAGCAATAGGTGATAAGCCTTATGTTACCACAACACGGAATGATCCTCAGTTAGATTCTACATATCACATTTCACAGTTCAAATTTCAAATTTATAAGACATAAAATAATTAAATTACAGTTTTTAATTAATTTTTATTATCATTTAACAGACTGATACCTTATGTGGAGAATTAATGTAGTTCTACTGTTGTAATGGTTACATAGATTAACTTTATTTTTACATACTCACTGATTGACTTGTAACGGTACAGAATTGTATGTTAAATAATGTTAATAAAATTGGTAATTCATACAAGGTACAGCCTTTTGGGAACCCCTGCTTTCACAAAGCTGCACACAATGTTATTACAACACACGTCTATGTTATGCCTGGAGCCTGCCCGGCTAGACGTATTACGTAACCACTTGCATCTCAGTCTCTCTGTGAATTACAGAAAGAATGAGTAATTGACACAAGCTAATATCATCAGTTGGCGAGCAGTTCGTCACCACTAGTTAAAAAGTACAGTTGGCAGTGAGTAACCGTCTCAGAAAAAAACGTCGGGAGGCTGGTGCGTGTGAGTACGCACGGCCTACCCCAACTTTAACAGAAAGATAGTAAAGCAGTGGTAATGAGGTGTTAAAACAATGTCAATCAAATGAACGTGAAGGATTAGAACAGTGTTAGTGCCAGCGAAAGTGTAAGTGAGTCATGAGTAATGTCGGCATTCTGTGGATAAAACATACAGGTACAATAGTAAAAATAACTACCCTGGATTGAAGGGAAGAGAAAATATTTAGATTAATGAGCTCAGTAAATAAATGGGGGATTATCAGAAATAAATAGTAAGAGAGTGTGAGTGTGAGAAAATTTGTGTGAAAAGTACTGGTTTCGTCACATAATTGTATGTTTAGAACGGTTAAAGAGTATTTCGTAAAAGTAAGAAAAGATAACAGAAGGAAGTTAAATTCAATTATATAATAAATCAGAGTTGTTTTAAAAAAGAAACATGTGTTAGGCTTAGTCATTTCGCCTGTTACCATTTCCTATTCTGTGCTGAAAACCTCATCTAACATTCTGGGAATTTTCTCAAGTAAGGGGAAGTCAGATAGTGGGATTATTAAAGTTTTATAAGGGAAAGAGTGTAAAAGTTTACATATTCATCTAGAAAATATGTTGGCGGCCCTGGGGTTTTTGGTGTTTAAAAGGTAAGTTTAACGGGATTATGACGGTAAGTAAAATTCTGGCAGCAGTGAGTTTTAGTAGTATTATTATTGTATTATTATATAAATAATGGTAAAAAGATCAAGACCGTACAGTGGCGCCGCTGCCAGGATGTTCGTATAAATATTATATGAATTAGACCTGTTTTGAGGCACAGAAAATAGGTTGTGGTAACGGCGTAAGTGTGAAGAATTATCGTATATAAATACGTTGTTTAATTAATTAGGTTATGTTTTGGTAGCGTAAATGTTGGGTTTACTTTTACGTAATGCTAACTGTTTTATGTGTGGGGTATTTTGAGTTCAATTGAATAATTAGGGTGTAAGAAAATATTTGAGAGAATATTTGGGAGTGATGATAAATATTTCCCAAAGAGAATATTTGGGAGTGAGGGCGTTTTTGTAAATTACATACGCGTGTAATGAAAGGTTACGAAGAGTAAATTTTAAGAGGTTTATAATTGTGTAGGCAGTTTATAGAATTATCCACTTAAATTAGTTATATTGATAAAGATGGAAGACATTAATGAAATAAAAATGACCGACTCGACAGTTACGAGTGAGTCAGGAGACCATGTAAACCCTATAACGGTCCGAGAAAATGTTTTAACTGAGTCAGCAATTACGAATGATTCGGGGCTGGAGACGACTCCAACCATAGTTAATGAAAATAATTTGACAGATTCAATTACAATTAGTAATGCGGGAGCGAAATCAACTCCCATAATAACAAGAATAAAAGGAAAAGAATGGTCAATGGACGATATAATGAATTTTATGAGTAGACGTTTTGATAGTCATGATGAAAAATTCGATACTAAATTTAATGAACAAATTAATAAATTGGATGACTTAAATAAACGATTTGATGTACACGACGCTAAATTTAATGAAATAAACGAAAAAGTGACCGAGTCACAAAAGAATATCGATGATAAATTAAACGAAATGAATACTAAATTGATACAACAGTCAGATAAGCTGGGGAGGAATATTAAAAATAATGAAGGTATAGACAATAACGTAAGTGATGACTGTAAAACAAGTGATAATCATAATGGTGACATGATGACGATTAATAATCAGGTGAATGTGTACAAGGTAAGGCTGTACCTTGTGTACAAGGTAAGTAATAGTGAAAATAACAGTGATAACTATAATAATGATAGTAAAATAATGTTGAATAATAATAAGAAAAAGGCATTTGAAAATGGGGTATCAAAAAGTGATACTGTAAGTAATAGTAGAATTGATGAGAGTATAAAGTCAGTTGAGGTCAGTAATGGGGTAGTAATGAGTATTGATGAGCTTGAGAGAGGGTACGAAGAGAGTTTAAGGGGATATGGGGGGCAGAGGGCAAATTTCCCTTGTGGTATATGTGAAGGAAAGGCTTCACAAGTGGTGTTGGAGGACAAAGGTTCCTCGAGAGTTTTTGTGGGAGGCAAATGGTCTCCAAAATGTCCTTTGATTTTTTGTGGTTTACCTGGTAATGCCAGGATGGGTTTACATAATGTAGTATTGCCCTCTGTGTGGAGTGAAAATGTGAAATTGGGTTGGGAAAGTGATTATAAAGAGAGAAATAGAGTGATGGAGTTGTTTAATGTAAAGAAAGGTTATAGAGAATTGGTAGAGAGAATAAATAACATTAAATATTTACTTTATGAAGTAAACAGTGGAGTAGCAAACTATGATTATAGTGAGGTTAATGACAATGTACACTTACCTGTTGTGAGGAGTAGCGTACTAGTAGCAAATGATGGCTACAGTGATGAGAAAATAAATGATGTAATTGTGATGAATAATACTGACGGAGACTTAACCATACCCGTTGTAGACATGGCATATGAAAAAATAATAATGGAGGATAACCCTGGAAATTATTATGATGGTAAAACGGATAAAAAGGATTTAAATGGTTATCACATAAATGGTAATCATACAATGTATGTAAATAAAAATGAAAAATGTTATATGAAAATCAGACTAATTTTCGATGATGGTGGTTAGATAAACAGTGAATGAACATTTAATTATTTGAGTTAATGGTAATTACTTGGCTTATTTAGGTAATGAAGTGTGGTAACTAATAACTGGATGTGACGAAATTTTATAAATAAACTTGTATTGTATTTATTGGTGTTAAAGGTATTGTATTAAGGTTATGCTGATATTCTGGTAGTGCATCAGCTGATATGCTGTTAACATGTATATTGTTTGTTTTGTGGGACTAATGTTTACAGGTAGGATGGAATGGATAATAATAATATTTTATATTGATGAATAATTTAAATTTTATTATGAAATAAAATAAATACAAGATGTTATTAAATTGAGTTAACTGTTGGGTGAATAATAGAATGAAGTAACGTAGTGTTGTGATTATAATGTAGTTAAAATTTATGTGAGAGGATTTTATCAATGTAGAATCATTTTGAATACAATGTAATTAAAGTAACTGAAACTGTTTTGAACAAATGAGGTAATGAAAGTAAACTGGAGTTGGAAGTAAATTAATTTAAATTGTGGATTCGAGGAATGAACTTAAATTTATTTTGTTTTGAATTGCGTAACAGATGATTGAATAATGAAATAATAATAGAAGTGATAATAAAAGATAAACAAGGAAAATGTTTATATAATGGAAATTGAGATTAAAATCATAATGTTCATAAATTTTATTTAAATTCAAAGGTAATAATGTATTTTGTTTGTAACCGGTATTTTACAGTGAGATTGTTATGATTTATTTGTATTTTATGTAATAAATTTGTAATTTTGGTGGGTAATAGTGTTTTGTGAACAGTATACTATTTGTAGGGAATTTATATGTCTTAGAGGTAAGTAGGCAGTAAGTTTATACTGCTACTAACAAATCAGACCAGAAACCAGTACTTTGCAAAAAATCAAACCAGTACTTTGTCAATGAAATACCAGTACGACTAAGAGGAAACAAATCAGTTAGGGATATGGAATAATGGAAGGCCATTTATTGATATTTTAATTGAATGTTTCAGAGTCAGGCGATACTGTGGTGACGTGCCTATCTGATTTTATGGTGTTGGGATCTCGAGCTGAGAAGTCCAGTAAGGTCGGATAGGTGCAGCCACAGCCACCGGACTAGGGGGGTAAGTACCCATGATTTTAGTAAAGAGTTAATGGGGGTTGCGGCGCTATATCCTCGCTGATCCTCTTAGGTTTTATGCAATGAGAGTTTTTATGCTTCGGCATAAAACCTCTCATTAGGGGGGGGGTATTGTAATGGTACAGAATTGTGTGTTAAATAATGTTAATAAAATTGGCAATTCATACAAGGTACAACCTTTTGGGAACCCCTGCTTTCACAAAGCTGGATACAATGTTATTACAACACACGTCTATGTTTATGTCTGGAGCCTGCCCGGCTAGACGTATTACGTAACCACTTGCAACTCAGTCTCTCTGTGAATTACAGAAAGAATGAGTAATTGACACAAGCTAATATCATCAGTTGGAGAGCAGTTCGTCACCACTAGTTAAAAAGTACAGCTGGCAGTGAGTAACCGTCTCAGAAAAAAATGTCGGGAGGCCGGTGCGTGTGAGTACGCACGGCCTACCCCAACTTTAACAGAAAGATAGTAAAGCAGTGGTAATGAGGTATTAAAACAATGTCAATCAAATGAACGTTAAGGATTAGAACAGTGTTAGTGCCAGCGAAAGTGTAAGTGAGTCGTGAGTAATGTCGGCATTCTGTGGATAAAACATACAGGTACAATAGTAAAAATAACTACCCTGGATTGAAGGGAAGAGAAAATATTTAGATTAATGAGCTCAGTAAATAAATGGGGGATTATCAGAAATAAATAGTAAGAGAGTGTGAGTGTGAGAAAATTTGTGTGAAAAGTACTGGTTTCGTCACATAATTGTATGTTTAGAATGGTTAAGAGTATTTCGTAAAAGTAAGAAAAGATAACAGAAGGAAGGAAGGATTCAATTACATAATAAATCAGAGTTGTTTTAAAAAAGAAACATGTGTTAGGCTTAGTCATTTCGCCTGTTACCATTTCCTATTCTGTGCTAAAAACCTCGTCTAACGTTCTGGGAATTTTCTGAAATAAGGGGAAGTCAGATAGCGGGATTATTAAAGTTTTATAAGGGAAAGAGTGTAAAAGTTTACATATTCATCTAGAAAATATGCTGGTGTTTAAAAGGTAAGTTTAACGGGATTATGACGGTAAGTAAAATTCTGGCAGCAGTGAGTTTTAGTAGTATTATTATTGTATTATTATATAAATAATGGTAAAAAGATCAAGACCGTTACAGACTCCATATGTCTTCAGTTAACCAACCATACTATATGACTTATGCTACTAATATAAATTATACTGACTTCTTTTCAGTAAAATATTTATCAAATAATTTAAGATAAACACAATATTTAGAACTTACTTCACTTTTGATGAATACAACTTTTCCTTGTAACAACCACGTTTCCAGTTGGCAGCAATCCTGCATTTTTCTCTGTATTTCAATTTCCTACAAGATCTATTATAATGAAAAAAAAATTAAAATTTTATTAGTTTTTACATGTACAAATAGACATTACTCTAAGGAAAGCTATACCATAATGCCACAAAGAAAAATGGTCCGCAGAGGCGAGAACTCTGGTTATATACCAGTAGGAAAGAATACTAAAAAAGCAATAACAGACACAAGAGTAAAGGAGGTCTTGAAATAGGCAGTGGTCATTACTTAGTAATAGAAAAAAATAAATAAAAGAGCTGGAAAGGAATTACAGATGAAGTATAAAGGACAATAAAAAGCATAGAGTCACACAAGTTACAAAATACTGTGGTAGCAAAACATTCAAAGCAGCAATAACAGAAGAGCTAAAAATTGAGAATGGACTATTAAAAGAAAAAGACACGATGTGGGTTTGGGTTATTTTTAATAACAAAATACTGGTGGCACTTGAAATATGTGGAATGAGTATATAGAAGAATAACCAGAAGCAAATGGTTTGACGAGCAGAAAAGCTAGAATTACAAATATAAATTAAAAAAAGCATGAAGAAGTATTTGAGCAACAGAATTGTTACACAAAAAGAAAATGAAGGTGGCAAAAGAATCCGTAATAGAACCAAAGAAAATCAAATAGAATTTGGAGAAAATGGAAATGGGCAACTGAAGAAACCAAAATCTGTTTTTTAAGATACTGAAGTCACTAAGGAAGAAGACGCCAGAAACTAATATACTGTTACAAACAAAAAATACAGAAATGTTATGTGAGGATAAAGAGATAATGAGCAGGAGGAGAGAATACTTCCAGTGAGGGAAGACAGCAAAGATCAACAAGAAGTGAGTGGAAAAAGTATTGAGGAAGAAATATGTATGAAAGAATTATAGGAAATAATGAGTAGCCTACTTAAAAAATGAGAAAGCACCAGGTTGAGACAAAATAACAGTGGAGATGATTAAAATTAGGGGGTAGAAGGCAGATAAGATATTACTGAAAATGCACAAAAGAGTATGGAGAGAGGAGCAATATATAAAGAATTAGCAAAAGGCACTCATAGTCCCAAGTTTTTTAAGAATGGTGATAGGAAAGAGTATAGTAACTATACAGGAATAACTATATGAAGATGCTTTAGGGGATTATAGACACGAGAATCAGAGCAATGGTAAAAAACATACTTGATGAGGCACAAAACAGATTTACGTGATACAGAAGTATTCATGCTGAAGCAGCTAACATAAAAGATTCTGCTGGAGGAAAAGAAAATATGCCTAAAATATATCTCTTATTAATCTAGAGACAGCAAAAAAAGGTACCTCAAAAAATTTACAAGATTTTCAAGGCATGAAATGTGAGCATGATATGAATAATTCACAAAATTTATTGCCTATACAATAAGTAACAATACAGAATCAGAATATATAAATAACAATACATTCAAAATATAATATTGACTGTACAATACGTAACAATTTAGAATTAGAAGAATTCCAATTAATTGAATTTTTCAAAAAGCTACAGTTTTAACATTTTGCAAAAATTACACATATTACTAAATGAATTATATATATTATAACATCGCCAAATTCAGATCATATTTGATAACTATAAGTATGTAAGAAATGCTAAAAAGTAATATATTTTAATAAATAAATAATGAAGAGAATAAGGAGACAAAATGTAATTAAGAAAGAAGGAGGAAGAATTATAAACTAAAAGTGATTATTAAAGAAACTCACAGACTAGACTGACAGACAAACGACTTTGACCCAACCCCAGAGATTGGCCAGATAAAAACCAAAATAAAGTGAAACAAGATGGAAGTGAAGGAGAATAAAAATGAAAATAAAAATGGAACAAACCAACTATAAAGGAAATAAAATGAAACAAGGTGATAAAACACAGACAAGTAGTAGAGAATAGAGAAGGGAGAAATGATACAATCAAATATCATAAAGGAAACGAAACCGGTAAAGAACCAATATAAAAGATAAATATTAGTATTGAATAAGTGACAAATGTAATTAATAATTAATAAAACCCGATAAATAAAAATACACTAACCCAAGAATTAGAAGTATATGTAAGTATAGAGAAAGACATGAACTTAGTAAGTATAAATAATATGTGTAAAGAAAGAGAGAGATATTGAGAAATAAACTGAAAATAACTAAGTGACAAAGAAAAGTAATGATAGGGATTACCCACTAATAAACACTTAAATAATAAGTTTAAGAAGTGCCCATAGTGAAAGTGAAAAAACCCTAAAGTAAAATGATAGAGAAAAAACACTAAATAAATTATAATAAACACAGGATAATTTAAAAGTGAAGGTGATGAATAAATAAAAATATTGTCAATGATAGCAACAGGAAAATATCGGTATGGAGAACCATACATGACTTCCATATTCTAAGATTTATATTTAAAATCATTTTCGAAATGAAATATTACCACAGAAACTACTTCTTTCTACTTACTGCTTTAGCCTTAACCACAGTACTGTGGTCACTAACGTATACCACCTCACGTTATCGCACTCGATTTTCACTGATGATGGAAGTCAATGGCATTGCCGAAACGTCTGGTTTTGTAGAAAACATTGGACTACGGCCAAATATCCCGGGAAGGAATTTTAACAAAAACTACTTTGTTGCCGATAACGTTGTACACATATATATAAAATATATGCATAAAATTAATGGCTTGTATAAGTTAATGATTGATCTCCATTAAGTAGTGCTCAAGTTTCCAAAGTTTTAATATTATGATGTCCGTAATTAAAACATCAGAGCAGGTTTAGTGTGAATGAGGGTACACTGTGGACAAAAATTTTCAACATTTCCTATTGAGCGTTGCTTAGAGTAAAGCTGCGAATCTAAGGTGTATGTTTCACAGAACAAACACGCGAAAAAGAAGGAGCGCTCCGAAGTCACTCATGGACCCTCAGCATCTTGCAGAGGGCTCATTCCCTAAAGACGAAAAGTCTGTCTATGAATCGTTCCTCTGTAAACACGTGCAGTTACACTGCCCAGTGATCCACAGGAAGCAAATTGATGTCCATTTTTTCGGCTTGCACGCGTTATGTTGGTGTGGGTTTTGGCACTTTCCATTTAAAAAGCGTGCAAATGTAAGAAAATAAACATGAGTGAGGCCAGAAATAACGTGAATTGTGTGTGTGTGTGTGTGTGTGTGTGTGTGTGTGTGTGTGTGTGTGTGTGTGTCTTACCTGCCTTTTTATTGCTGTAGGCATAATAATAAAATGGAAACGTAAACATTACATAACTGAGATATGCTTACCTGCCACGAACGATATATTATTTTTTACATGGAGGAGTTCAGTGACATACACACGTACAGAAGAATTATATATATATAAAGATATTAACTCATACATAATTTACATTAAAATGAAAAAATTATAATTTTATTGCCTGGCAACAAAATTATTTTATTTTTAACAATTACCATTGTTTGAAAAAGTTTAAATGAATTTTCAAGTACTTTACTCTTGTTAAAACGTAAAAGGTTGCAGGTAAACTACCCCTTCCCCTTAACCGATCTTCACAAAAATCGAAAGTCCTTGAGACCTCTACAATTCAGGGATGCATGTAAAAAATTATTTGATTCTGTTTGAATTTGCGGCTGTTATCGTTTGCTATAGAAAATACGCTTGATAAAAAAACGTTGCAGGTAAACTACCCCTTTCCCCTTAACCGATCTTCACCAAAAACAATAGGTCTTGAGTACTCAACAAATCACGGCTGTATGCAAAAAATTATTTGATTCTGTTTGAATTTGCGGCTGTTATCGTTTGCCATAGAAAATACCCTTGTTAAAAAAACGTTGCAGGTAAACTACCCCTTTCCCTTAACCGATCTTCACCAAAAACAATAGGTCTTGAGAACTCCACAATTTAGGGCAGTATGCAAATAATCTTTTGATTCTGTTTGAATTTGCGGCTGTTATCGTTTGCCATAGGAAATACCCTTGTTAAAACATAAAACGTTACAGGTAAACTACCCCTTTCCCTTAACCGATCTTCACCAAAAACAATAGGTCTTGAGAACTCTACAATTCAGGGCTGTATGCGAAACATTATTTAATTCTGTTTGAATTTGCGGCTGTTATCGTTTGCCAAAAAAAAAAAATTCCCTTGATAAAAAAAAACCGTTGCAGGTAAACTACCCCTTTCCCTCAACCGATCTTCACCAAAAACAATAAGTCATGAGTACTCTACAAATCAGAGCTGTATGCAAAAAATTATTTGATTCTGTTTGAATTTGCGGCAGTTATCGTTTGCCATAGAAAAAAAATCTACACACAGACAGACAGACACACACACAGACACTTTTCGGAAAACGACTTTTTTTCATGTTTTGAGTGTAGTACAATCAGAATCTGCAATAATCTCGAACACGATTTTTTTTGCCATCACCATACTTCCATTTCCTTAAGGAATATGGAAGTAAAATAGTGAAAGCTAAGATAAACACTTAGTAAATATCGGTATGGAGAACCATACATGACTTCCATGTTCTAAGATGTATATTTAAAATCATATTCGAAATGAAACATTTCCATAGAAACTACGTCTTCCTACTTATTGCTTCAGCATTAACTACAGTACTGTGGTCACTAACGTATACCACCTCACGTTTTCGCACTCGATTTTCACCGATGATGGCAGTCGATGGCACTGTCGAAAACTCTGGTTTTGCAGAAAACATTGGACTACGGCTAAAGAGCCCGGGAAGCAATTTTAACAAAAAAACTACTTCTTTGTTGCCGATAACGTAGTATACATAAAAAATTCTCCCCTCCACCTTCAACTATAATTTTTAATAATAGAAAATTACTCCCACCCCGTTCACCTAACCTCTTCATTTATAGACATTTCATCTACGTTTCTACAGTGGATTACTATGAGCTTCTTATCAGGGTACTTTATTTATAAAAATTAAGTACTTTACTCTTGTTAAATCATAAAATGTTTCAGGTAAACTACCCCTTTCTCTTAACCGATCTTCTCCAAAATCAATAGACCTTCCGTCATCTACAATTCAGGGATGCATGCAAAAAAATATTTGATTCTGTTTGAATGTGCGGCAGTTATCGTTCGTCATGGAAACATTTCTCTTGTTACAACATAAAATGTTGCAGGTAAACTACCCCTTTCCCTTAACCCATCTTCACCAAAATCAGTAGACCTTGAGCTCTCTGCAACTCAGGAAAGGGTGCAAAAAATTATTTGATTCTCTTTGAATTTTCGGCAGTTATCGTTCGTCATAAAAAAATTACCCTTTTTAAAACATAAAACGTTGCTGATAAACTACCCCTTTGCTTAACCCATCTTCAACAAAATCAACAGACCTTGAGTTCTGTATAATTCAAAAAGGTAAGCAGAAGAGTAGTTGATTCTGTTTTAATGTACGGCAGTTATCATTCGTCATAAAAAAAGTTACCCTTGATAAAACATAAAATGTTGCAGGTAAACTACCCTATTCCCTTAACCGATCTTCACCAAAACCAATAGGTCTTGAGAACTCTACATTTCAGGGCGGTATGCAAAATATTATATGATTCTGTTTGAATTTGCGGCTGTTATCGTTTGTCATATAAAATACCCTTGATAAAACAAAAAACGTTGCAGGTAAACTACCCCTTTCCCTTAACCGATCTTCACCAACACCAATAGGTATTGAGAACTCTACAATACAGGGCTGTATGCAGAACATCATTTGATTCTGTTTGAATTTGCGGCTGTTATCGTTTACCATAGACAAAAATTACCCTTGATAAAAAACCGTTGCTGGTAAACTACCCCTTTCCCTTAACCCATCTTCACCAAAATCAGTAGACCTTGAGCTCTCTGCAACTCAGGAAAGGGTGCAAAAAATTATTTGATTCTCTTTGAATTTTCGGCAGTTATCGTTCGTCATAAAAAAATTACCCTTTTTAAAACATAAAACGTTGCTGACAAACTACCCCTTTGCTTAACCCATCTTCAACAAAATCAACAGACCTTGAGTTCTGTATAATTCAAAAAGGTAAGCAGAAGAGTAGTTGATTCTGTTTTAATGTACGGCAGTTATCATTCGTCATAAAAAAAGTTACCCTTGATAAAACATAAAATGTTGCAGGTAAACTACCCTATTCCCTTAACCGATCTTCACCAAAACCAATAGGTCTTGAGAACTCTACATTTCAGGGCGGTATGCAAAATATTATATGATTCTGTTTGAATTTGCGGCTGTTATCGTTTGTCATATAAAATACCCTTGATAAAACAAAAAACGTTGCAGGTAAACTACCCCTTTCCCTTAACCGATCTTCACCAACACCAATAGGTATTGAGAACTCTACAATACAGGGCTGTATGCAAAACATCATTTGATTCTGTTTGAATTTGCGGCTGTTATCGTTTACCATAGACAAAAATTACCCTTGATAAAAAACCGTTGCTGGTAAACTACCCCTTTGCTTAACCCATCTTCAACAAAATCAACAGACCTTGAGTTCTGTATAATTCAAAAAGGTAAGCAGAAGAGTAGTTGATTCTGTTTTAATGTACGGCAGTTATCATTCGTCATAAAAAAAGTTACCCTTGATAAAACATAAAATGTTGCAGGTAAACTACCCTATTCCCTTAACCGATCTTCACCAAAACCAATAGGTCTTGAGAACTCTACATTTCAGGGCGGTATGCAAAATATTATATGATTCTGTTTGAATTTGCGGCTGTTATCGTTTGTCATATAAAATACCCTTGATAAAACAAAAAACGTGGCAGGTAAACCACCCCTTTCCCTTAACCGATCTTCACCAACACCAATAGGTATTGAGAACTCTACAATACAGGGCTGTATGCAAAACACCATTTGATTCTGTTTGAATTTGCGGCTGTTATCGTTTACCATAGACAAAATATCGGTATGGAGAACCATACATGACTTCCATATTCTAAGATTTATATTTAAAATCATTTTCAGCCAAACAGCCAGGCTGTGTCTTACCTGCCTTTTTATTGCTGTATTAAATGAAAAATATTATATTACATTAAAATGAAAAAATTATAATTTTATTGCCTGGCAACAAAATTATTTTATTTTTAACAATTACCATTGTTTCAAAAAGTTTAAATAAATTTTTCAAGTACTTTACTCTTGTTAAAACGTAAAAGGTTGCAGGTAAACTACCCCTTCCCCTTAACCGATCTTCACCAAAATCGAAAGTCATTGACACCTCTACAATTCAGGGACGTATGCAAAAAATTATTTGATTCTGTTTGAATTTGCGGCTGTTATCGTTTGCCATAGAAAATACGCTTGATAAAAAAACGTTGCAGGTAAACTACCCCTTTCCCTCAACCAATCTTCACCAAAAACAAAAAGGTCTTGAGAACTCTACAATTTAGGGCTGTATGCAAATAATCGTTTGATTCTGTTTGAATTTGGGGCTGTTATCGTTTGCCATAAGAAATACCCTTGTTAAAACATAAAACGTTACAGGTAAACTACCCCTTTCCCCTTAACCGATCTTCACCAAAAACAATAGGTCTTGAGTACTCTACAAATCAGGGCTGAATGCAAAACATTATTTGATTCTGTTTGAATTTGCGGCTGTTATCGTTTGCCATAGAAAATACCCTTGTTAAAAAAACGTTGCAGGTAAACTACCCCTTTCCCTCATCCGATCTTCACCAAAAACAATAGGTCTTGAGAACTCTACAATTTAGGGCTGTATGCAAATAATCTTTTGATTCTGTTTGAATTTGCGGCTATCGTTTGTCATAAGAAATACCCTTGTTAAAACATAAAACGTAACAGGTAAACTACCCCTTTCCCTTAACCGATCTTCACCAAAAACAATAGGTCTTCAGTACTCTACAAATCAGGGCTGTATGCAAAACATTATTTGATTCTGTTTGAATTTGCGGCTGTTATCGTTTGCCATAGAAAATACCCTTGTTAAAAAAACGTTGCAGGTAAACTACCCCTTTCCCTCAACCGAACTTCACCAAAAACAATAGGTCTTGAGAACTCTACAATTTAGGGCTGTATGCAAATAATCTTTTGATTCTGTTTGAATTTGCGGCTGTTATCGTTTGCCATAGGAAATACCCTTGTTAAAACATAAAACGTTATCGGTAAACTACCCCTTTCCCTTAACCGATCTTCACCAAAATCAACAGATCTTGAGAACTCTACAATTCAGGGCTGTATGCGAAACATTATTTGATTCTGTTTGAATTTGCGGCTGTTATCGTTTGCCAAACAAACAAAATTACCCTTGCTAAAAAAAAAACCGTTGCAGGTAAACTACCCCTTTCCCACAACCGATCTTCACCAAAAACAATAGGTCGCGAGTACTCTGCAAATCAGGGCTGCATGCAAAAAATTATTTGATTCTGTTTGAATTTGCGGCAGTTATCGTTTGCCATAGAAAAAAAATGTACAGACACAAGACAGACAGACACACACACAGACACTTTTCGGAAAACGACTTTTTTTCATGTTTTGAGTGTAGTAGAATCAGAATCTGCAATAATCTCAAACACGATTTTTTTTGCCATCACCATACTTCCATTCCTTAAGGAATATGGAAGTAAAATTACCCTTGATAAAAAACCGTTGCTGGTAAACTACCCCTTTCCCTTAACCGATCTTCACCAAAAACGATAGGTCTTGAGAACTCTACAATTCAGGGCAGTATGCAAAATATTATATGATTCTGTTTGAATTTGCGGCTGTTATCGTTTGCCATACAAAATACCCTTGATATAACAAAAAACGTGGCAGGTAAACTACCCCTTTCCCTTAAACGATCTTCACCAAAAACAATAGGTCTTTAGTACTCAAGAAATCAGGGCTGTATGCAAAAACGTATTTGATTCTGTTTGAATTTGCGGCTCTTATCGTTTGGCATATAAAATACCCTTTTAAAACATAAAACGTTGCAGGTAAACTACCCCTTTCCCTTAACCGTACTTCACCAAAATCAAAAGGTATTGAGAACTTTACAATTCAGGGCAGTATGCAAAACATTATTTAATTATGTTTGAATTTGCGGCTGTTATCGTTTGCCATAGAAAATACCCTAGTTAAAACATAAAACGTTGCAGGTAAACTACCCTTTTCCCTTAACCGATCTTCACCAAAACCAACAGATCTTGCGAACTCTACATACCAGTGCTGTATGCAAAATATTATATGATTCTGTTTGAATTTGCGGCTGTTATCATTTGCCATATAAAATACCCTTGATAAAACAAAAAACGTGGCAGGTAAACTACCCCTTTCCCTAAACCGATCTTCACCAACACCAATAGGTATTGAGAACTCTACAATACAGGGCTGTATGCAAAACATCATTTGATTCTGTTTGAATTTGCAGCTGTTATCGTTTACCATAGACAAAATATCGGTATGGAGAACCATACATGACTTCCATATTCTAAGATTTATATTTAAAATCATTTTCGAAATGAAATATTACCATAAAAACTACTTCTTTCTACTTACTGCTTCAGCCTTAACCACAGTACTGTGGTCACTAATGTATGCCACCTCACGTTATCGCACTCGATTTTCACTGATGATGGAAGTCGATGGCATTGCCGAAGTGTCTGGTTTTGTAGAAAACGTTGGACTACGGCCAAATATCCCGGGAAGGAATTTTAACAAAAACTACTTCTTTGTTGCCGATAACGTTGTACACATATATATCAGTGGCGAAGTTACATGGAGGCAATGCCTACCCTAAAAAATTCTGTAGAATAAAAATTATAAATACGTATGAACTACATAACGTAAAGATTATACATTGTTACTGCGACTGTCAAATTTATTAAACCGAAACGTGCTTTATTGAGCGACCGCTAGATGGTGACAGGTGAGATTCGGCATAGTTCGTTTAAAGCGAATGAGGCAACCTGAACTTGCCTCAGCGTTTTTTGTATACATCGTATGTAAGCAATGTAGTGGTGTGATAGGGAAGTGTAGGGAGGGGGGATTGTCCCGCGCTGTACACATAGAGCGTTGAGGCATGCCTCACTTCTGTGGTTCAAACAGTTAAGTTAAAGCGCCTGTGTTGTTTCTAAGTGTTTATTTTATGCGGTTATTAAAAGTGTCACTGTTATTCCGCTGAACTAACAGATGATCAAGATTGTTATTTGAATTATTTGTAACATTAAACATATATAGAAACTAATCAAGTTTAAAAATTTGAAGTTCAATCAGTTGTATTATTGTGTATGACTAATACAAGGATTGTTCAATAGACACACGTGTAGAGCTGTAAAGCATTTTTTATTCAACGATTTTAAAAGAAGTCTCCAATAACATTAAGACATGAGTTCCACTGTTGCGCTAACCTGTAGATTCCCTGCTAGTAAAATTCTTACGGCTGTTTGTGGAACCATTCGGTTACAGCAAACTCTACCTCAGCGTCCGATTTGACCCACCGTCCTTTTAGTGATTCCTTAAAAAAAATTTAAGATAAGATTTTTGCCTACCCATTCATTAACTACTAGCTTCGCCAGTAAGCAAATTGATATCCATTTTTTCTGCTTGCACGCGTTATGTTGGTGTGGGTTTCGGCACTTTCCATTTAAAAAGCGTGCAAACGTAAGAAAATAAACATGAGTGAGGCCAGAAATAACGTGAATTGTATGTGTGTGTGTGTGTGTGTGTTTCTGTCTTACCTGCCTTTTTATTGCCGTATTAAATGAAAAATATTATATTACATTAAAATGAAAAAATTTTAATTTTATTGCCTGGCAACAAAATTATTTTATTTTTAACAATTACCATTGTTTCAAAAAGTTTAAATAAATTTTCAAGTACTTTACTCTTGTTAAAACGTAAAAGGTTGCAGGTAAACTACCCCTTCCCCTTAATCGATCTTCACCAAAATCGAAAGTCATTGAGACCTCTACAATTTAGGGACGTATGCAAAAAATTATTTGAATCTGTTTGAATTTGCGGCAGTTATCGTTTGCCATAGAAAATACGCTTGATAAAAAACGTTGCAGGTAAACTACCCCTTCCCCTTAACCGATCTTCACCAAAAACAATAGGTCTTGAGTACACTACAAATCAGGGCTGTATGCAAAACATTATTTGATTCTGTTTGAATTTGCGGCTGTTATCGTTTGCCATAGAAAATACCCTTGTTAAAAAAACGTTGCAGGTAAACTACCCCTTTCCCTCAACCGATCTTCACCAAAAACAATAGGTCTTGAGAACTCTACAATTTAGGGCTGTATGCAAATAATCTTTTGATTCTGTTTGAATTTGCGGCTGTTATCGTTTGTTTCAAAAAGTTTAAATAAATTTTCAAGTACTTTACTCGTTAAAACGTAAAAGGTTGCAGGTAAACTACCCCTTTCCCTTAACCGATCTTCACCAAAATCGAAAGTCATTGAGACCTCTACAATTCAGGGACGTATGGAAAAATTATTTGATTCTGTTTGAATTTGCGGCTGTTATCGTTTGCCATAGAAAATACGCTTGATAAAAAAACGTTGCAGGTAAACTACCCCTTCCCCTTAACCGATCTTCACCAAAAACAAAAGGTCTTGAGTACACTACAAATCAGGGCTGTATACAAAACATTATTTGATTCTGTTTGAATTTGCGGCTGTTATCGTTTGCCATAGAAAATACCCTTGTTAAAAAAACGTTGCAGGTAAACTACCCCTTTCCCTCAACCGATCTTCACCAAAAACAATAGGTCTTGAGAACTCTACAATTTAGGGCTGTATGCAAATAATCTTTTGATTCTGTTTGAATTTGCGGCTGTTATCGTTTGTTTCAAAAAGTTTAAATAAATTTTCAAGTACTTTACTCTTGTTAAAACGTAAAAGGTTGCTGGTAAACTACCCCTTCCCCTTAACCGATCTTCACCAAAATCGAAAGTCATTGAGACCTCTACAATTCAGGGACGTATGCAAAAAATTATTTGATTCTGTTTGAATTTGCGGCTGTTATCGTTTGCCATAGAAAATACGCTTGATAAAAAAACGTTGCAGGTAAACTACCCCTTCCCCTTAACCGATCTTCACCAAAAACAAAAGGTCTTGAGTACACTACAAATCAGGGCTGTATGCAAAACATTATTTGATTCTGTTTGAATTTGCGGCTGTTATCGTTTGCCATAGAAAATACCCTTGTTAAAAAAACGTTGCAGGTAAACTACCCCTTTCCCTCAACCGATCTTCACCAAAAACAATAGGTCTTGAGAACTCTACAATTTAGGGCTGCATGCAAATAATCTTTTGATTCTGTTTGAATTTGCGGCTGTTATCGTTTGCCATAGGAAATACCCTTGTTAAAACATAAAACGTTACAGGTAAACTACCCCTTTCCCTTAACCGATCTTCACCAAAATCGACAGATCTTGAGAACTCTACAATTCAGGGCTGTATGCGAAACATTATTTGATTCTGTTTGAATTTGCGGCTGTTATCGTTTGCCAAACAAACAAAATTACCCTTGCTAAAAAAAAAAACCGTTGCAGGTAAACTACCCCTTTCCCTCAACCGATCTTCACCAAAAACAAAAGGTCGCGAGTACTCTGCAAATCAGGGCTGTATGCAAACAATTATTTGATTTTGGTTGATTTTGCGGCAGTTATCGTTTGCCATAGAAAAAAAATCTACAGACACACAGACAGACACAGAGACAGACAGACAGACTGACACACACACAGACACTTTTCGGAAAACGACTTTTTTCATGTTTTGAGTGTAGTAGAATCAGAATCTGCAATAATCTCGAACACGATTTTTTTTGCCATCACCATACTTCCATTCCTTAAGGAATATGGAAGTAAATATCGGTATGGAGAACCATACATGACTTCCATATTCTAAGATTTATATTTAAAATCATTTTCAGCCAAACAACCAGGCTGTGTCTTACCTGCCTTTTTATTGCTGTATTAAATGAAAAATATTATATTACATTAAAATGAAAAAATTATAATTTTATTGCCTGGCAACAAAATTATTTTATTTTTAACAATTACCATTGTTTCAAAAAGTTTAAATAAATTTTCAAGTACTTTACTCTTGTTAAAACGTAAAAGGTTGCAGGTAAACTACCCCTTCCCCTTAACCGATCTTCACCAAAATCGAAAGTCATTGAGACCTCTACAATTCAGGGACGTATGCAAAAAATTATTTCATTCTGTTTGAAGTTGCGGCTGTTATCGTTTGCCATAGAAAATACGCTTGATAAAAAAACGTTGCAGGTAAACTACCCCTTCCCCTTAACCGATATTCACCAAAAACAATAGGTCTTGAGTACTCTACAAATCAGGGCTGTATGCAAAACATTATTTGATTCTGTTTGAATTTGCGGCTGTTATCGTTTGCCATAGAAAATACCCTTGTTAAAAAAACGTTGCAGGTAAACTACCCCTTTCCCTCAACCGATCTTCACCAAAAACAATAGGTCTTGAGAAATCTACAATTCAGGGCTGTATGCGAAACATTATTTGATTCTGTTTGAATTTGCGGCTGTTATCGTTTGCCAAAAAAAAAAATTTCCCTTGATAAAAAAAACCGTTGCAGGTAAACTACCCCTTCCCCTCAACCGATCTTCACCAAAAACAATAGGTCGCGAGTACTCTACAAATCAGGGCTGTATGCAAAAAATTATTTGATTCTGTTTGAATTTGCGGCAGTTGTCGTTTGCCATAGAAAATACGCATGATAAAAAACGTTGCTGGTAAACTACCCCTTCCCCTCAACCGATCTTCACCAAAAACAATAGGTCTTGAGTACTCTACAAATCAGGGCTGTATGCAGAAAATTATTTGATTCTGTTTGAATTTGCGGCTGTTATCGTTTGCCATAGAAAATACCCTTGTTAAAAAAACGTTGTAGGTAAACTACCCCTTTCCCTTAACCGATCTTCACCAAAAACAAAAGGTCTTGAGAACTCTACAATTTAGGGCTGTATGCAAATAATCTTTTGATTCTGTTTGAATTTGCGGCTGTTATCGTTTGCCATAGGAAATACCCTTGTTAAAACATAAAACGTTACAGGTAAACTACCCCTTTCCCTTAACCGATCTTCACCAAAAACAATAGGTCTTGAGAACTCTACAATTCAGGGCTGTATGCGAAACATTATTTGATTCTGTTTGAATTTGCGGCTGTTATCGTTTGCCAAACAAACAAAATTACCCTTGCTAAAAAAAAACCGTTGCAGGTAAACTACCCCTTTCCCTCAACCGATCTTCACCAAAAACAATAGGTCGCGAGAACTCTCCAAAACCGGGCTGTATGCAAAAAATTATTTGATTCTGTTTGAATTTGCGGCAGTTATCGTTTGCCATAGAAAAAAAATCTACAGACAGACAGACACACAGACACACAGACAGACAGACACACAGACACTTTTCGGAAAACGACTTTTTTTCATGTTTTGAGTGTAGTAGAATCAGAATCTGCAATAATCTCGAACACGATTTTTTTTGCCATCACCATACTTCCATTCCTTAAGGAATATGGAAGTAAAATACCCTTGATAAAAAACCGTTGCAGGTAAACTACCCCTTTCCCTTAACCGATCTTCACCAAAAACGATAGGTCTTGAGAACTATACAATTCAGGGCAGTATGCAAAATATTATATGATTCTGTTTGAATTTGCGGCTGTTATCGTTTGCCATACAAAATACCCTTGATAAAACAAAAAATGTGGCAGGTAAACTACCCCTTTCCCTTAAACGAGCTTCACCAAAAACAATAGGTCTTTAGTACTCAAGAAATCAGGGCTGTATGCAAAAACGTATTTGATTCTGTTTGAATTTGCGGCTCTTATCGTTTGCCATAGAAAATACCCTTTTAAAACATAAAACGTTGCAGGTAAACAACCCCTTTCCCTTAACCGATCTTCACCTAAATCAAAAGGTATTGAGAACTCTACAATTCAGGGCAGTATGCAAAACATTATTTGATTATGTTTGAATTTGCGGCTGTTATCGTTTGCCATAAAAAATACCCTTGTTAAAACATAAAACGTTGCAGGTAAACTACCCCTTTCCCTTAACCGATCTTCACCAAAAACAATCGGTCGCGAGTACTCTACAAATCAGAGCTGCATGCAAAAAATTATTTGATTCTGTTTGAATTTGCGGCTGTTATCGTTTGCCATAGAAAAAAAATCTACAGACAGACAGACAGACAGACACTTTTCGAAAAATGACTTTTTTCATGTTTTGAGTGTGCAATCAGAATCTGCAATAATCTCGAACACGATTTTTTTTGCCATCACCATACTTCCATTTCCTTAAGGAACATGGAAGTAAAAATAACAAACACTAAAGGTTTAATAGTGAACAATATTAATATTTAAGAAAGTTGTTAAGAATAGTATTTAAAATAAACAATTAATTAAGAAGTAATGAACACTGAAGAGTGATGTTAACTGTATTGATTAAAAAGGAATCTTATGGTAAAGTTTAAACCATACATGACTTCCATATTCTAAAAAAAATCATTTTCGAAATGAAATATTACCATAGAAACTACTTCTTTCTACTTACTGCTTCAGCCTTAACCACAGTACTGTGGTCACTAACATATACCACCTCACGTTATCGCACTCGATTTTCACTTATGATGATGGAAGTCAATGGCATTGCCGAAACGTCTGGTTTTGTAGAAAACATTGGACTACGGCCAAATATCCCGGGAAGGAATTTTAACAAAAACTACTTCTTTGTTGCCGATAACGTTGTACACATATGTATAAAATATATGCATAAAATTAATGGCTTGTATAAGTTAATGATTGATCTCCATTAAGTAGTGCTCAAGTTTCCAAAGTTTTAATATTATGATGTCCGTAATTAAAACATCAGAGCAGGTTTAGTGTGTATGAGGGTTCACCGTGGACAAAAATTTTCAACATTTCCTATTGAGCGTTGCTTAGAATAAATCTGCGAATCTACAGTGTACGTTTCACAGAACAAACACGCGGAAAAGAAGGAGCGCTCCGAAGTCACTCATGGACCCTCAGCATCTTGCAGAGGGTTCATTCCCTAAAGACGAAAAGTCTGTCTATGAATCGTTCCTCTGTAAACACGTGCAGTTACACTGCCCAGCGATCCACAGGAAGCAAATCGCTATCCACGCTGGACACTTTTTCGGCTTGCATGCGTTATGTTGGTATGGGTTCGGCACTTTCCATTTAAAAACCGTGCAAATGTAAGAAAATAAACATGAATGAGGCCAGAAATAACGCGAATTTTGTGTGTGTGTGTGTGTGTGTGTGTGTGTGTGTGTGTGTGTGTGTGTGTGTGTGTGTGTGTGTGTGTGTGTGTGTGTGTGTGTGTGTGTGTGTGTGTGTGTGTGTGTGTGTGTGTGTGTGTGTGTGTGTGTGTGTGTGTGTGTGTGTGTTCCCTGCCTTTTTATTGCTGTAGTGATAATAATAAAATGGAAACGTAAACAGTACATAACTGAGATATGCTTGCCTGCCACGCACGATATATTTTCTCTTATACATGACTAGCAGAATACCCGTGCTTCGCTACGGAGTTTCTCGTTGTACGTAATGAAAATGTTAGTTTAATTAATAAAGTTTAATTAAAGTAGGCTTCTTAAAAATAAATAGCTGTTGCCCACAACTTCGTTCGCGTGGTCTTCAATTTAATGCGATAATATATTTAGAACAGAATCTATTCTATTGGGTTGCCATAGTAACCAGATCTAATAGTTTTTTAAGACCGCAAAGGACCCCCCAGAGGATCGTATCGAAAAAACACCTGTCCTATGTTGGTTCTCCCGTTGCGTAAAATATTTGTGCCAAGTTTGGTTGAAATCGGTCCAGTGGTTTAGGTGGAGACGTAGAAGACCCCAAAGGACCCCCCAAAGGATCGTATCGAAAAAACACTTGTCCTATGTTGGTTCTCCCTTTGCGTAAAATATTTGTGCCAAGTTTGGTTGAAATCGGTCCACTGGTTTAGGAGGCGATGTGGAAGACCCCAAAGAACCCCCAAAAGGACCCCATCGAAAAAACACCTATCCTACGTTGGTTCTCCCGTTGCGTAAAATATTTGTGCCAAGTTTGGTTGAAATCGGTACAGTGGTTTAGGAGGAGATGTGGAAGAAACCTTCGCGGACGTGCGCACAACAACTCACCGAAGTTTCATCGCAATCGGATGAATGGTATAGGAACGCATACGGGACAAACAAAGAAACATTCATTTTTATATATAAGATGTAAACTATACCACTTACTTGACATAAACCGTGATAGCTAAGCTAATGTACAACATATATGTATTAATTATACACATAAATGTTCCTCGATAGACACTCTATCTATTGGCGAAAACTTGAATAAAATCCGTTCAGTACTTCCTGAGATTAGCGTTTTCAAACACAGAGAGAAAACGGACCGACTTTACTTTATACTATGTACAGATTTACATTAAAATGAAAAAATTATAATTTTATTGCCTGGCAACAAAATTATTTTATTTTTAACAATTACCATTGATTGAAAAAGTTTAAATGAATTTTCAAGTACTTTACTCTTGTTAAAACGTAAAAGGTTGCAGGTAAACTACCCCTTCCCCTTAACCGATCTTCGCCAAAATCAAAAGGCCTTGAGTCCTCTACAATTCAGTGACGTATGCAAAAAATTATTTGATTCTGTTTGAATTTGCGGCAGTTATCGTTTGCCATAGAAAATACGCTTGATAAAAAACGTTGCAGGTAAACTACCCCTTCCCCTTAACCGATCTTCACCAAAAACAATAGGTTTTGAGTACTCTACAAATCACGGCTGTATGCAAAAAATTATTTGATTCTGTTTGAATTTGCGGCTGTTATCGTTTGCCATAGAAAATACCCTTGATAAAAAAACGCTGCAGGTAAAACTACCCCTTTCCCTTAACCGATCTTCACCAAGAAACAATAGATCTTGAGAACTCTGCAATTTAGGGCTGTATGCAAATAATCTTTTGATTCTGTTTGAATTTGCGGCTGTTATCGTTTGCCATAGGAAATACCCTTGTTAAAACATAAAACGTTTCAGGTAAACTACCCCTTTCCCTTAACCGATCTTCACCAAAAACAATAGGTCTTGAGAACTCTACAATTCAGGGCTGTATGCGAAACATTATTTGATTCTGTTTGAATTTGCGGCTATCGTTTGCAAAAAAAAATATTTCCCTTGATAAAAAAAAACCGTTGCAGGTAAACTACCCCTTTCCCACAACCGATCTTCACCAAAAACAATAGGTCGTGAGTACTCTACAAATCAGGGCTGTATGCAAAAAATTATTTGATTCTGTTTGAATTTGCGGCAGTTATCGTTTGCCATAGAAAAAAAATCTACACACAGACAGACAGACACACACACAGACACTTTTCGGAAAACGACTTTTTTTCATGTTTTGAGTGTAGTACAATCAGAATCTGCAATAATCTCGAACACGATTTTTTTTGCCATCACCATACTTCCATTTCCTTAAGGAATATGGAAGTAAAAGTATATAATAGTATTTAAAAGTGAGAATCCCATGAAAGAGTAAACAGATAGTGTTACCATGGAGTGAAGGTAAAGATTATGTATAAAATAAGAAGTTTAAAACAATCAATAAACGCCCATGTTATAAGGGAAATTCAAATTTTGATAACAATGGATTTATAGCCAGATTAACCAATCAGATTTAATTAGTAACCATGGCAACTGTCGTTAGGGACGGAATTACCGTTGAATATCGTTACTCGTAAAGCGACGCTCTTGGAGAACAGAAGCCAAATTTTGAATAACCAAATATTTAATTTAAAATGTTATAAAAGTAAACCAAATTACCACAAATGAACGAGACAAATGAATGAAGCAGACGATGACTGAAACCATTTAACTGATGTCGAAGAGCATTTAAATCAAAAAAGAAATGAATAAATTGCTCCGATTAAATTGAAAAAGATGCCAGAAGCCCAAACAATTGAAATTTGAATACAACTGCAGCTCAAGTCCTTTTTACCAGACCAACTGCATACACCCAGTCTACTAAGGTGTTAAGTATCATTTAAATTACCCAAATTTCTGAAAAAAATGCACTTTAAATATTTCTCACTGTACTAAGAACTATCACTAAACTGAATTTATTCTCTTTCAAAGATTAAATAGAAAACTAGGACACTGAAAATTTGTCAACTTATAAAATTAACCTGTTGTTAGTTTACAAACTTTTGAAACACTTTTACTACACTCCAAAAAACAAATTATAGCTACACGTTATATTATTTAAGTGGAAATGTAAGGTTGTGTATTTTTATTATTGTAATTGCATCTAATCCTTTTATCGTAATCTCAAGAATCCAGACGATCGAACAAAAATATTTGTATACTAATTCGACAGACGCCATTATGGTGTATCTGTTACATTCAGAATCGATTCGTCAAAACCCAGAGAAAATTGTCTTAGATTAATTGCCGGTACAAAATAATATAAAAAACCAAATATAACCTGTGTCACTGAATAAGTAATAACCATTAACTAATAAACCAATACTGTGTGTAACCAATGTGTTTTATTTTCATTAGGAAAGTGTATTATAAATGTTGTACATTGTAGCGAACAGCTATGAATTAGCGGCAAGTGCTCGAGCAGTAAACACGGCAAACTGCTCGATTGATTGTAAAAATTGATAAGTGGCGGGAACAAGTTTGATTCTCCCCACCGCTTGAGCTGACTCGCCGATAATACTAAATTTTTTAATTGTTTAAAATAAACAATTTGGCGCCACCCGGGATTTATACACCCCTAGTGAACCTCAGGTAAGGACTTCGATACCTGGTTATTCGTACGTTCGCGACGGACTCAATCAGCGTAAGTTACGTTACCGAGCGACGACGGATTGGTAAGACACAATACACCAATTACACTCTGACACTTTTACACTCTTGCAGAAATTAGAAAAAAGAGGGTTGTTACAAAATTGGCGACCAACTGGTGAGGCTAGAAGAAAGGGAAATACGAAATTCTAGCGGTAATTACGAAAAGAGATCAAGATGCATAGTAGAGTGACGAAAAAATTGGCGAAGGACAAAGAGCTGGAAGAAAATAGAGGGGAAGAAGAGGAAGGAACATCGATTGAAGAAGTGGAGACAACAATAACCACAACAGAAGCAACCAAAGACAAAGAAAGGGAACCACAGGCGGGTGATAGGGAGGAAGCCAGATGAGGAATGGATTTACAACTATGGGAATTGATTAGTGAAAATTTAAAGAAACAGGAGGAGAAATTCGAAAGCATGAAGGAAGAAACGAACGACAATTTTTAGAAGCAGAAAGAAGAATTAAGACAGACAATTAACAAAAATAACGAAACCCTCCAACAACACCTGAAGGAAATTAACGAAAAGACTAAAGAAGAAATGAAGCAGCAGATGAAACACCAATTAACGGAGTACTGGCAAGAAACCAAACAACAGATCACCGAAACCAATGAGAAATTAGAGGAGACGTTAAAGAGACTGGAGAAAACCAACGAAACTGTTTCAGAGGTCCGTGAGGAGGTAATCAATAAAATAAATAACCTCAAAGGAGAAAACAAAAGGAGGATTGAGGAATGCCATGAAGAAACGACCAAAAAGTGGGAACAGGTGAACCAGGACATGCATCAAGTCCGGAAAGAGAACCAGAAGGAGATAGCAGTGATACGAACAGACCTGGGACAAGGAATGGAAGGAGTATACAGCAATCTGAATAAAATCGACAGCAAGTTGGATAAAAATAACCAAAGAATTGATGATATGCATAGACGGGAAGAGAAATTGCAGGAAGAAGTGGACGCCTGGCGTGACCGGCCATATAACACTAACCATATCATTAGCACTGACAGTCGGGATACGATCAACTTCCGCAACTATAAGAGAAACCCAATTGAATTTCTGAAAAGGGTGGAAGAGCTGATTGTAAAAAATCGTGAGACCCGATGGACAACGGTGAGGGGAATGCTGGACGAGATGTTCAAAGAAACGTATGACAACTGGTGGACCACCACAAGACCAGACATCCAGAGCATCCAAGAATTCAAAACCCAATTCAAGGCGAAATACTGGTCTGAATCAACCCAGAACATGGTCCGCAATAACTTAAGTAACGGGAGGTATGAGAGTCAGAATGGACAATCCCTCACATCCTACTTCCTGGGAAAGATCTGCATGGCCAGAAATTTGGAACCCCGCATCCCGGAAGAGTGTCTAGTAATACAATTGTCTTACCATTATGATGACGCAATACAGAAAGCCCGGATGTACAGTCAGGTCAAGACTATTCAGGACATGGCTAGTCTGTTAGAGAGCCATGAACACGAATGGCAATACTGCAAGAATAGATTCTCGAACTTCAGGAATAGTAAGGTAAACGAAGGGCCATCCTCACCAAACCAACAGGGTGATAACAAGCCACCACAGAACAACTCTAATAATTACCAAGGAAATCAACGTGGTAATAATGCGCCCAGGAACTATAACCAAAACGGGAACAACAATGGTAATTTTAGAAACAATTACAGGGGTAACTACCCACAGAATGGTCCTAACAATTATTATCGCCCTGGAAACGGTAATAACAACAACCAAGGATACCGACCGCAAGTGAATTACATGAGAGGACAAACACAGCGAAGTCCAGGAAGAAACTATTCCCAGGCAAATTACCGACGAGCGTACTATAACCAGGTACCAAACACAAGAAGTCACACATTCGAGGAAGATACCGGGAATGATGGAGATAACATGAACAACCGACAGAAGCCAGCAACGAACCACCAAATAAACACAAATGAAGTCAGGAACAATGAGGCCAGCCCTCATTTAAACGAATAAGGTCGGTGAAAACTGTGAACAGCCCATCACTGGACCAATCTCTTGGGGAATTTAAGACGACAGACAAAAAGATCACTATAATACATACGAACTATTTAAAAAATATAAGAGACGAGTTGATTGAAGAAAATAATAACCCGTTGCCTAGCAGAAACAGTGAAATAGTGTACATAAGTGCCCATATAAATGGAATCATATCAACCTTAATGATCGACACAGGATCTAACATATCTTTGATCAACCAAGTGGAGTTACGTAGACTACAGCAGGAAAGTAGTATACCAATACCAACTCTACCAATAAACAATGTGACTATCATCGGTGCTACAGGCAGACAAAACAAAACAGTCAGGAAACAAGTATCCTTGGAACTTAACAGTAAAGGCTTAACATTCACTATGTCATTTCTTGTTGCCAGCGGCCTGCCATTCTCAATACTTGTTGGGTGTGATGTACTCCGACAATACTCTGCCCTAATTGATCTACGGCAAGGAGAAGTATCACTAAACACTGAACAAGGAATATGGACAACCGATATAGTGAACGGTAGCCACTTACCTTCAATAACAACCAGCTGCACAATGCTACAGAACTATTATTGCCAACAATCACACGGAAGGGTATTAAATTATTGGAAGGATGAAGAACTATGGTCGAGCAAGCTGGAGGAGATCAGACAATTCCAACGAGAAGGACGAGAGCAACAGATTAGTGTACACCAGGCAGAGGATCTCATAAACATTTACAATAAATATCGACATATTTTTTCTGACGCCCCGGGCAAGGTAAAGGACTACCAATGTAAGATCATATTGAAAGAACCCGTTGATTTTAAGAAAAAATCTTACCCTATCGCATACTCGCAAATGAATGCAGTAAGGGCAGAGATCAACCTAATGATGGAAGATGATGTAATAGAATTGAGTCAATCACCATATACCAGTCCAATAGTGGTGATACCGAAAAAGGGCGGAAAAGTGAGAATATGCCTCAATGCTAGAGAGATCAATAAAATGATCGTAAATGACAGAACATCCCCAGGTGAAAGTGAAGAGATTCTAAAGAAGTTCCACGGTACAAAATACATCAGCGCATGGGATACAGTATGTGGATATTGGCAGGTGGAGCTACATCCGAACAGTAGAAAATACTTAGCTTTTCTGTTCGATGGGAGGAACTATCAGTTCAAAAGACTGCCATTTGGACTGATAAATTCGGTTGCAGTGTTTGTTAAGTGTATGGATCAGATATTGGGACAAGATGTGCTGAATTTTACCACTGTATACGTAGATGACCTGCTGATAACATCATCAAATTGGCAAGAACACTGTGCTAGAGTGGAGACGGTATTAAAAAAGTTATCAGATAACCACATAACCATTAAGCTGGATAAGTCAAAAGTTTATAGCCCGCAAGGTACAATTTTTAGGATTTAATCTAACAGAGGAAGGCATCTCTCCTTTATCAGAAAAAGCTGAAGCGATACAACGATTCCCCACACCTAAAAACAAAAAACAGCTACAGTCTTTCCTTGGAATCTGTAATTATTATCGGAAATTCCAGGATAATTATTCCAAGTTAACAGCACAATTTAAAAAACAATTATCAACTAAAGATAAATAGACATGGGGGGCCGAACAAATTGAAATATTTAAACAAATAAAAGAAAAGTTTTTAAACACCGTTATTTTACACCATCCAGACTTCAACAAGCCATTCTTCATGAACTGTGATGCGAGCGATGTGAGTGTAGGTGCTGTATTATATCAGGAAGATGAGAAGGGGCAACATATGGTCATAAGCTTTGCAAGTAGAATCTTAAATGGATGTAAAAGGAACTATCACGTTACGGAGAAAGAACTACTTAGTGTTGTGTTCGCCTGCAACAAATTCAGGACTTATATTCTAGGATATACAATAACGGTGAGAAGCGACCATAGATCCATATCATTCCTTAAGCAGTGTAAGCTCAGTCATGGAATATTAACCCGATGGATTTTATTACTACAAGAATACCTTATTAACTGGGAATACATACCAGGGAAGAAAAACACAGCTGCTGATATATTATCCCGTATCAACATCCAGCAACAAACTTTCGAGGGAGAGAAAGAACAGTTAGTTAAGGTGTTTAACATTATCAAGGATAGAACGGATCTGGAAAAAATAATGCTGGAAATAAGAAGACATCAAGATGTGGACCCAAAAATAATGAGTATCCGGGAGAGAATATTAAAAGAAGAAGAACCCATTGTACAGTATTATAAAGTACACAATAACCTGTTATTCATTAAAAACAACCCTAACCTTGGAGAGTGGAAACTAGTAATCCCATCTACTGTAGAAGAACAACTGATATTGGACTACCACATTCGGTACAGCCATATGGGTGCCATGAAAGTAATAAAAGCATTAGAGGAACAAGTTTATATAAAGAATACTTATCGAAAGGTGAGCAAAACGATACAAAAATGTAATATTTGCCAAATGGTAAAGTGCAACAATTCGAAACAAGAGGGTATGATGATACCAATAATATCAAGTCAAAAATTAGAAAGGGTATTCCTTGATATTTGTGGTCCGTTTCCTCGCAGTGGAGGAAGACACAGATTTCGATTCATTGTAATCATGTTCGATCACTTCACCAAATATACTAAGTTATACTCCATTAACCGTGCTACCACTAAGAAAATTATTGAGATCATATTAACCAAATTTATACCAGAAGTAGGGAAACCTATGGCAATCATAACCGGTCACGGGACTCAATTTAAAGGAACTCAATGGAAAAGCAAACTCTGGGAACATGGTATTAAAACCTACAAAACATCCGTTTATCACCCCAGCAGTAACCCAGCTGAGAGAGTACTTAGAGAAGTGGGTCGAATCCTAAGGACCTACTGCCATGATAAACAAAAGGAATGGCACAATTACCTAAAATCCACTGAAGAATTCATAAACCTGGCTTACCACAACTTCATTGAAGCCACACCATACACAATGATGTTTGAGCGGCCACCGCCTAGAGAGATAAATGATCTGATTCAATTTCCCACAAACACAAAATATCAATTCGAAAAAAGAAAATTTTACAACAGAATCGCAGAGAAAGTAGAGCAACAAAAGAATAAATATTCTAAGAACCAGCAAAATACTATCAAAAACCAGATAGGAGAAAGTGTGCTAATAAAAAACAGAGAATTACCCAGCTCATTAGAAGGCATTACAAAAAAGTTACTATTATTATACGTGGGACCGTACACTATCACAAGAGACAAGGGCAATAACACTTATAAAATCACTAACCCCATCACTAAGAAAATAAAGGGGGTATACAATCAAGCATCAATTAAGAAATATTATAACAGTCAGCCATGACTGAAAAAACCAAAGGTAATTAACCAACCAAAGTAATTTGAATAAAATAAAAAAGAGATAACAAAACAAACGAATAAGTTTGCAAATAGATAATACAGAAAAAAGTCGTAAGTTGAATTTCAAAATTCAAAAAGTTATGTAAGTCCAACTTACGCAAAGATTTAGTCAACATATGAGGCAAATTATAAAATGAAGGAATAAAGTTACAAAAAATTCCTACAAAGTAAGATCAACTTACAATAATCTTTAGCCAACATATGAGGCAAAGAAGTAAAACATACTATAAAGGAATAAGCTACAAAAAATTCCTCACTAGTAAGAAACACTAACTTACTATGATATTGAAAAAAAAATGATCAACTTCCACAACAATTTAGAAAAATATGGGAAGTAAAATAAACAAACCAATGATCAAAAATGAAATAAATAAAATAAATATTCTAAGAGTTATAATATAAAATGAGATGAAACAAAGAGTAATGGAAAATGAATAAAAAATGTTAATTGTATCAATAAAAAGCAACGCTTCAAGTATTATCAAATGGTATCAATAAAGAAAGATGAAAAATACATATGACTCGAACTGAGCAATAATGAAATACAAAAGTAAAAGATTCCCAACAAATATTATTACTATTAGTCACAAGATGACTGTATTGAAGATTCATTAATTGAGATTGACTGTTGAGTAAATCCAGCAATCATTTAACTGACCAGGGATGATGTTCCCCTGACCTCAGGAAAAGAGTAGTTTTGAACAACGGAGTTAGGTAAGCCAATAGAGCCCATCCGAATCGATTTCAGCTACGAAGTAGGAATAGTTAGAGAAAATAAGATTTATAGGGAATAATTTATAATAAAAAATCAATAAGCCAGATCGTAATAAGAGAAAATAATGAAGAAAAGACTCAGAAGAAAGGAAGTAGAAGATACAGAATTAAACATAAAACTGAACAAGAAGCAGGAGAATTTAAGAAGAAAATGATACAATACAATTGATAATTTCATGAAACTTAGAATCACGTTTTATAAAATGATCAATTTTGGTGGAAGGGCATTATATAACATCGCCAAATTCAGATCATATTTGATAACTATAAGTATGTAAGAAATGCTAAAAAGTAATATATTTTAATAAATAAATAATGAAGAGAATAAGGAGACAAAATGTAATTAAGAAAGAAGGAGGAAGAATTATAAACTAAAAGTGATTATTAAAGAAACTCACAGACTAGACTGACAGACAAACGACTTTGACCCAACCCCAGAGATTGGCCACATAAAAACCAAAATAAAGTGAAACAAGATGGAAGTGAAGGAGAATAAAAATGAAAATAAAAATGGAACAAACCATAAATACCATAGGTACTTTATATTACCTATAAAGGAAATAAAATGAAACAAGGTGATAAAACACAGACAAGTAGTAGAGAATAGAGAAGGGAGGAATGATACAATCAAATGTCATAAAGGAAACGAAACCGGTAAAGAACCAATATAAAAGATAAATATTAGTATTGAATAAGTGACAAATGTAATTAATAATTAATAAAACCCGATAAATAAAAATACACTAACCCAAGAATTAGAAGTATATGTAAGTATAGAGAAAGACATGAACTTTAAGTATAAATAATATGTGTAAAGAAAGAGAGAGATATTGAGAAATAAACTGAAAATAACTAAGTGACAAAGAAAAGTAATGATAGGGATTACCCACTAATAAACACTTAAATAAAAAGTTTAAGAAGTGCCCATAGTGAAAGTGAAAAAACCCTAAAGTAAAATGATAGAGAAAAAACACTAAATAAATTATAATAAACACAGGATAATTTAAAAGTGAAGGTGATGAGTAAATAAAAATATTGTCAATGATAGCAATAGGAAAAATAGTGAAAGCTAAGATAAACACTTAGTAAAAATAACAAACACTAAAGGTTTAATAGTGAACAATATTAATATTTAGGAAAGTTGTTAAGAATAGTATTTAAAATAAACAATTAATTAAGAAGTAATGAACACTGAAGAGTGATGTTAACTGTATTGATTAGAAAGGAATCTTATGGTAAAGTTTAAAAGTATATAAAAGTATTTAAAAGTGAGAATCCCATGAAAGAGTAAACAGATAGTGTTACCATGGAGTGAAGGTAAAGATTATGTATAAAATAAGAAGTTTAAAACAATCAATAAACACCCATGTTATAAGGGATAATTATTGAAGTAAGTTCAAAAGAGGTGAGGTTGTTTATCACCCAAAAAATAAAATAAAATGTAATGAATCGTACACCAATATTACCTACTAATTGTTAAATAATTGTTTAAGCAAATTTATGAATAGGATATGGGCTGGGGTAATTATAAAAACCATAGACCTAAATGTTGTATTTTATATGATAAAGAATAGTAAATAATAGCCATATTGTTGACATTGGCGGATTAAATAAGTAAGAAAGTAAAGCAATATATGACTTAGAAAACGAGAAAACCAGTTAGTAAATAATTAGCAATACATGATGTATGAAATAGTAGTAACATACAAATAACACAAAAACAGAACCAAAACACATCAATAGGTAACAAAACCAGTTATAAGAACAAAATAAAGCATTAGGCTAAAATGAGATGTAATGTATATGAAATAAGTAAAAATCAGTAATGGCTACTTAGGCTTAAGAAATGCTTAACTGTCAAACACCAACAAATACAAATTGTATGAAAATAACAAAGTAATTAACAAATCCAAGGCGAATAATCAACCAAGGATAAATTGTAAATCTTATTAAAAGCAAAATATTAGGATAAGGACTTAAATTAAAAGAGAAATGTAATTAGGAAATATTAAAATAATTGTAAAATTATAAAACATGAAATAACCCAATCTTGTGGGATACCAAAATAATCTTTGGAAGAAAATACAAATAACAGTGATAATAATTAATACTTAGGAAGGAAGATAACGGAATGAAAGCAATCAGAAGATATACAAGGATTTTGAAAAGAATTCAAATTTTGATAACAATGGATTTATAGCCAGATTAACCAATCAGATTTAATTAGTAACCATGGCAACTGTCGTTAGGGACGGAATTACCGTTGAATATCGTTACTCGTAAAGCGACGCTCTTGGAGAACAGAAGCCAAATTTTGAATAACCAAATATTTAATTTAAAATGTTATAAAAGTAAACCAAATTACCACAAATGAACGAGACAAATGAATGAAGCAGACGATGACTGAAACCATTTAACTGATGTCGAAGACCATTTAAATCAAAAAAGAAATGAATAAATTGCTCCGATTAAATTGAAAAAGATGCCAGAAGCCCAAACAATTGAAATTTGAATACAACTGCAGCTCAAGTCCTTTTTACCAGACCAACTGCATACACCCAGTCTACTATAAGTATCATTTAAATTACCCAAATTTCCGAAAAAACGCCCTTTAAATAATTCTCACTGTACTATGAACTATCACTAAACCGAATGTATTCTCTTTCAAAGATTAAATAGAAAACTACGACACTGAAAATTTGTCAACTTATAAAATTAACCTGTTGTTAGTTTACAAACTTTTGAAACACTTTTACTACACTCCAAAAAACAAATTATAGCTACACGTTATATTATTTAAGTGGAAATAATGTAAGGTTGTGTATTTTTATTATTGTAATTGCATCTAATCCTTTTATCGTAATCTCAAGAATCCAGACGATCGAACAAAAATATTTGTATACTAATTCGACAGACGCCATTATGGTGTATCTGTTACATTCAGAATCGATTCGTCAAAACCCAGAGAAAATTGTCTTAGATTAATTGCCGGTACAAAATAATATAAAAAACCAAATATAACCTGTGTCACTGAATAAGTAATAACCATTAACTAATAATCAACCAAGGATAAATTGTAAATCTTATTAAAAGCAAAATATTAGGATAAGGACTTAAATTAAAAGAGAAATGTAATTAGGAAATATTAAAATAATTGTAAAATTATAAAACATGAAATAACCCAATCTTGTGGGATACCAAAATAATCTTTGGAAGAAAATACAAATAACAGTGATAATAATGCTCCAGTCGAGCAAGCTGGAGGAGATCAGACAATTCCAACGAGAAGGACGAGAGCAACAGATTAGTGTACACCAGGTAGAGGATCTCATAAACATTTACAATAAATATCGACATATTTTTTCTGACGCCCCGGGCAAGGTAAAGGACTACCAATGTAAGATCATATTTAAAGAACCCATTAATTTTAAGAAAAAATCTTACCCTATCGCATACTCGCAAATGAATGCAGTAAGGGCGGAGATCAACCTAATGATGGAAGATGATATAATAGAATTGAGTCAATCACCATATACCAGTCCAATAGTGGTGATACCGAAATAAACCAATACTGTGTGTAACCAATGTGTTTTATTTTCATTAGGAAAGTGTATTATAAATGTTGTACATTGTAGCGAACAGCTATGAATTAGCGGCAAGTGCTCGAGCAGTAAACACGGCAAACTGCTTGATTGATTGTAAAAATTGATAAGTGGCGGGAACAAGTTTGATTCTCCCCACCGCTTGAGCTGACTCGCCGATAATACTAAATTTTTTAATTGTTTAAAATAAACAATTTGGCGCCACCCGGGATTTATACACCCCTAGTGAACCTCAGGTAAGGACTTCGATACCTGGTTATTCGTACGTTCGCGACGGACTCAATCAGCGTAAGTTACGTTACCGAGCGACGACGGATTGGTAAGACACAATACACCAATTACACTCTGACACTTTTACACTCTTGCAGAAATTAGAAAAAAGAGGGTTGTTACAAAATTGGCGACCAACTGGTGAGGCTAGAAGAAAGGGAAATACGAAATTCTAGCGGTAATTACGAAAAGAGATCAAGATACATAGTAGAGTGACGAAAAAATTGGCGAAGGACAAAGAGCTGGAAGAAAATAGAGGGGAAGAAGAGGAAGGAACATCGATTGAAGAAGTGGAGACAACAATAACCACAACAGAACCAACCAAAGACAAAGAAAGGGAACCACAGGCGGGTGATAGGGAGGAAGCCAGATGAGGAATGGATTTACAACTATGGGAATTGATTAGTGAAAATTTAAAGAAACAGGAGGAGAAATTCGAAAGCATGAAGGAAGAAACGAACGACAATTTTTAGAAGCAGAAAGAAGAATTAAGACAGACAATTAACAAAAATAACGAAACCCTCCAACAACACCTGAAGGAAATTAACGAAAAGACTAAAGAAGAAATGAAGCAGCAGATGAAACACCAATTAATGGAGTACTGGCAAGAAACCAAACAACAGATCACCGAAACCAATGAGAAATTAGAGGAGACGTTGGAGAGACTGGAGAAAACCAACGAAACTGTTTCAGAGGTCCGTGAGGAGGTAATCAATAAAATAAATAACCTCGAAGGAGAAAACAAAAGGAGGATTGAGGAATGCCATGAAGAAACGACCAAAAAGTGGGAACAGGTGAACCAGGACATGCATCAAGTCCGGAAAGAGAACCAGAAGGAGATAGCAGTGATACGAACAGACCTGGACAAGGAATGGAAGGAGTATACAGCAATCTGAATAAAATCGACAGCAAGTTGGATAAAAATAACCAAAGAATTGATGATATGCATAGACGGGAAGAGAAATTGCAGGAAGAAGTGGACGCCTGGCGTGACCGGCCATATAACACTAACCATATCATTAGCACTGACAGTCGGGATACGATCAACTTCCGCAACTATAAGAGAAACCCAATTGAATTTCTGAAAAGGGTGGAAGAGCTGATTGTAAAAAATCGTGAGACCCGATGGACAACGGTGAGGGGAATGCTGGACGAGATGTTCAAAGAAACGTATGACAACTGGTGGACCACCACAAGACCAGACATCCAGAGCATCCAAGAATTCAAAACCCAATTCAAGGCGAAATACTGGTCTGAATCAACCCAGAACATGGTCCGCAATAACTTAAGTAACGGGAGGTATGAGAGTCAGAATGGACAATCCCTCACATCCTACTTCCTGGGAAAGATCTGCATGGCCAGAAATTTGGAACCCCGCATCCCGGAAGAGTGTCTAGTAATACAATTGTCTTACCATTATGATGACGCAATACAGAAAGCCCGGATGTACAGTCAGGTCAAGACTATTCAGGACATGGCTAGTCTGTTAGAGAGCCATGAACACGAATGGCAATACTGCAAGAATAGATTCTCGAACTTCAGGAATAGTAAGGTAAACGAAGGGCCATCCTCACCAAACCAACAGGGTGATAACAAGCCACCACAGAACAACCCTAATAATTACCAAGGAAATCAACGTGGTAATAATGCGCCCAGGAACTATAACCAAAACGGGAACAACAATGGTAATTTTAGAAACAATTACAGGGGTAACTACCCACAGAATGGTCCTAACAATTATTATCGCCCTGGAAACGGTAATAACAACAACCAAGGATACCAACCGCAAGTGAATTACATGAGAGGACAAACACAGCGAAGTCCAGGAAGAAACTATTCCCAGGCAAATTACCGACGAGCGTACTATAACCAGGTACCAAACACAAGAAGTCACACATTCGAGGAAAATACCGGGAATGATGGAGATAACATGAACAACCGACAGAAGCCAGCAACGAACCACCAAATAAACACAAATGAAGTCAGGAACAATGAGGCCAGCCCTCATTTAAACGAATAAGGTCGGTGAAAACTGTGAACAGCCCATCACTGGACCAATCTCTTGGGGAATTTAAAACGACAGACAAAAAGATCACTATAATACATACGAACTATTTAAAAAATATAAGAGACGAGTTGATTGAAGAAAATAATAACCCGTTGCCTAGCAGAAACAGTGAAATAGTGTACATAAGTGCCCATATAAATGGAATCATATCAACCTTAATGATCGACACAGGATCTAACATATCTTTGATCAACCAAGTGGAGTTACGTAGACTACAGCAGGAAAGTAGTATACCAATACCAACTCTACCAATAAACAATGTGACTATCATCGGTGCTACAGGCAGACAAAACAAAACAGTCAGGAAACAAGTATCCTTGGAACTTAACAGTAAAGGCTTAACATTCACTATGTCATTTCTTGTTGCCAGCGGCCTGCCATTCTCAATACTTGTTGGGTGTGATGTACTCCGACAATACTCTGCCCTAATTGATCTACGGCAAGGAGAAGTATCACTAAACACTGAACAAGGAATATGGACAACCGATATAGTGAACGGTAGCCACTTACCTTCAATAACAACCAGCTGCACAATGCTACAGAACTATTATTGTCAACAATCACACGGAAGGGTATTAAATTATTGGAAGGATGAAGAACTATGGTCGAGCAAGCTGGAGGAGATCAGACAATTCCAACGAGAAGGACGAGAGCAACAGATTAGTGTACACCAGGTAGAGGATCTCATAAACATTTACAATAAATATCGACATATTTTTTCTGACGCCCCGGGCAAGGTAAAGGACTACCAATGTAAGATCATATTTAAAGAACCCATTAATTTTAAGAAAAAATCTTACCCTATCGCATACTCGCAAATGAATGCAGTAAGGGCGGAGATCAACCTAATGATGGAAGATGATATAATAGAATTGAGTCAATCACCATATACCAGTCCAATAGTGGTGGTACCGAAAAAGGGCGGAAAAGTGAGAATATGCCTCAATGCTAGAGAGATCAATAAAATGATCGTAAATGACAGAACATCCCCAGGTGAAAGTGAAGAGATTCTAAAGAAGTTCCACGGTACAAAATACATCAGCGCATGGGATACAGTATGTGGATATTGGCAGGTGGAGCTACATCCGAACAGTAGAAAATACTTAGCTTTTCTGTTCGATGGGAGGAACTATCAGTTCAAAAGACTGCCATTTGGACTGATAAATTCGGTCGCAGTGTTTGTTAAGTGTATGGATCAGATATTGGGACAAGATGTGCTGAATTTTACCACTGTATACGTAGATGACCTGCTGATAACATCATCAAATTGGCAAGAACACTGTGCTAGAGTGGAGACGGTATTAAAAAAGTTATCAGATAACCACATAACCATTAGGCTGGATAAGTCAAAGTTTATAGCCCGCAAGGTACAATTTTTAGGATTTAATCTAACAGAGGAAGGCATCTCTCCTTTATCAGAAAAAGCTGAAGCGATACAACGATTCCCCACACCTAAAAACAAAAAACAGCTACAGTCTTTCCTTGGAATCTGCAATTATTATCGGAAATTCCAGGACAATTATTCCAAGTTAACAGCACAATTTAAAAAACAATTATCAACTAAAGATAAATAGACATGGGGGGCCAAACAAATTGAAATATTTAAACAAATAAAAGAAAAGTTTTTAAACACCGTTATTTTACACCATCCAGACTTCAACAAGCCATTCTTCATGAACTGTGATGCGAGCGATGTGAGTGTAGGTGCTGTATTATATCAGGAAGATGAGAAGGGGCAACATATGGTCATAAGCTTTGCAAGTAGAATCTTAAATGGATGTAAAAGGAACTATCACGTTACGGAGAAAGAACTACTTAGTGTTGTGTTCGCCTGCAACAAATTCAGGACTTATATTCTAGGATATACAATAACGGTGAGAAGCGACCATAGATCCATATCATTCCTTAAGCAGTGTAAGCTCAGTCATGGAATATTAACCCGATGGATTTTATTACTACAAGAATACCTTATTAACTGGGAATACATACCAGGGAAGAAAAACACAGCTGCTGATATATTATCCCGTATCAACATCCAGCAACAAACTTTCGAGGGAGAGAAAGAACAGTTAGTTAAGGTGTTTAACATTATCAAGGATAGAACGGATCTGGAAAAAATAATGCTGGAAATAAGAAGACATCAAGATGTGGACCCAAAAATAATGAGTATCCGGGAGAGAATATTAAAAGAAGAAGAACCCATTGTACAGTATTATAAAGTACACAATAACCTGTTATTCATTAAAAACAACCCTAACCTTGGAGAGTGGAAACTAGTAATCCCATCTACTGTAGAAGAACAACTGATATTGGACTACCACATTCGGTACAGCCATATGGGTGCCATGAAAGTAATAAAAGCATTAGAGGAACAAGTTTATATAAAGAATACTTATCGAAAGGTGAGCAAAACGATACAAAAATGTAATATTTGCCAAATGGTAAAGTGCAACAATTCGAAACAAGAGGGTATGATGATACCAATAATATCAAGTCAAAAATTAGAAAGGGTATTCCTTGATATTTGTGGTCCGTTTCCTCGCAGTGGAGGAAGACACAGATTTCGATTCATTGTAATCATGTTCGATCACTTCACCAAATATACTAAGTTATACTCCATTAACCGTGCTACCACTAAGAAAATTATTGAGATCATATTAACCAAATTTATACCAGAAGTAGGGAAACCTATGGCAATCATAACCGGTCACGGGACTCAATTTAAAGGAACTCAATGGAAAAGCAAACTCTGGGAACATGGTATTAAAACCTACAAAACATCCGTTTATCACCCCAGCAGTAACCCAGCTGAGAGAGTACTTAGAGAAGTGGGTCGAATCCTAAGGACCTACTGCCATGATAAACAAAAGGAATGGCACAATTACCTAAAATCCACTGAAGAATTCATAAACCTGGCTTACCACAACTTCATTGAAGCCACACCATACACAATGATGTTTGAGCGGCCACCGCCTAGAGAGATAAATGATCTGATTCAATTTCCCACAAACACAAAATATCAATTCGAAAAAAGAAAATTTTACAACAGAATCGCAGAGAAAGTAGAGCAACAAAAGAATAAATATTCTAAGAACCAGCAAAATACTATCAAAAACCAGATAGGAGAAAGTGTGCTAATAAAAAACAGAGAATTACCCAGCTCAATAGAAGGCATTACAAAAAAGTTACTATTATTATACGTGGGACCGTACACTATCACAAGAGACAAGGGCAATAACACTTATGAAATCACTAACCCCATCACTAAGAAAATAAAGGGGGTATACAATCAAGCATCAATTAAGAAATATTATAACAGTCAGCCATGACTGAAAAAACCAAAGGTAATTAACCAACCAAAGTAATTTGAATAAAATAAAAAAGAGATAACAAAACAAACGAATAAGTTTGCAAATAGATAATACAGAAAAAAGTCGTAAGTTGAATTTCAAAATTCAAAAAGTTATGTAAGTCCAACTTACGCAAAGATTTAGTCAACATATGAGGCAAATTATAAAATGAAGGAATAAAGTTACAAAAAATTCCTACAAAGTAAGATCAACTTACAATAATCTTTAGCCAACATATGAGGCAAAGAAGTAAAACATACTATAAAGGAATAAGCTACAAAAAATTCCTAACTAGTAAGAAACACTAACTTACTATGATATTGAAAAAAAAAATGATCAACTTCCACAACAATTTAGAAAAATATGGGAAGTAAAATAAACAAACCAATGATCAAAAATGAAATAAATAAAATAAATATTCTAAGAGTTATAATATAAAATGAGATGAAACAAAGAGTAATGGAAAATGAATAAAAAATGTTAATTGTATCAATAAAAAGCAACGCTTCAAGTATTATCAAATGGTATCAATAAAGAAAGATGAAAAATACATATGACTCGAACTGAGCAATAATGAAATACAAAAGTAAAAGATTCCCAACAAATATTATTACTATTAGTCACAAGATGACTGTATTGAAGATTCATTAATTGAGATTGACTGTTGAGTAAATCCAGCAATCATTTAACTGACCAGGGATGATGTTCCCCTGACCTCAGAAAAAGAGTAGTTTTGAACAACGGAGTTAGGTAAGCCAATAGAGCCCATCCGAATCGATTTCAGCTACGAAGTAGGAATAGTTAGAGAAAATAAGATTTATAGGGAATAATTTATAATAAAAAATCAATAAGCCAGATCGTAATAAGAGAAAATAATGAAGAAAAGACTCAGAAGAAAGGAAGTAGAAGATACAGAATTAAACATAAAACTGAACAAGAAGCAGGAGAATTTAAGAAGAAAATGATACAATACAATTGATAATTTCATGAAACTTAGAATCACGTTTTATAAAATGATCAATTTTGGTGGAAGGGCATTATATAACATCGCCAAATTCAGATCATATTTGATAACTATAAGTATGTAAGAAATGCTAAAAAGTAATATATTTTAATAAATAAATAATGAAGAGAATAAGGAGACAAAATGTAATTAAGAAAGAAGGAGGAAGAATTATAAACTAAAAGTGATTATTAAAGAAACTCACAGACTAGACTGACAGACAAACGACTTTGACCCAACCCCAGAGATTGGCCACATAAAAACCAAAATAAAGTGAAACAAGATGGAAGTGAAGGAGAATAAAAATGAAAATAAAAATGGAACAAACCATAAATACCATAGGTACTTTATATTACCTATAAAGGAAATAAAATGAAACAAGGTGATAAAACACAGACAAGTAGTAGAGAATAGAGAAGGGAGGAATGATACAATCAAATGTCATAAAGGAAACGAAACCGGTAAAGAACCAATATAAAAGATAAATATTAGTATTGAATAAGTGACAAATGTAATTAATAATTAATAAAACCCGATAAATAAAAATACACTAACCCAAGAATTAGAAGTATATGTAAGTATAGAGAAAGACATGAACTTTAAGTATAAATAATATGTGTAAAGAAAGAGAGAGATATTGAGAAATAAACTGAAAATAACTAAGTGACAAAGAAAAGTAATGATAGGGATTACCCACTAATAAACACTTAAATAAAAAGTTTAAGAAGTGCCCATAGTGAAAGTGAAAAAACCCTAAAGTAAAATGATAGAGAAAAAACACTAAATAAATTATAATAAACACAGGATAATTTAAAAGTGAAGGTGATGAGTAAATAAAAATATTGTCAATGATAGCAATAGGAAAAATAGTGAAAGCTAAGATAAACACTTAGTAAAAATAACAAACACTAAAGGTTTAATAGTGAACAATATTAATATTTAGGAAAGTTGTTAAGAATAGTATTTAAAATAAACAATTAATTAAGAAGTAATGAACACTGAAGAGTGATGTTAACTGTATTGATTAGAAAGGAATCTTATGGTAAAGTTTAAAAGTATATAAAAGTATTTAAAAGTGAGAATCCCATGAAAGAGTAAACAGATAGTGTTACCATGGAGTGAAGGTAAAGATTATGTATAAAATAAGAAGTTTAAAACAATCAATAAACACCCATGTTATAAGGGATAATTATTGAAGTAAGTTCAAAAGAGGTGAGGTTGTTTATCACCCAAAAAATAAAATAAAATGTAATGAATCGTACACCAATATTACCTACTAATTGTTAAATAATTGTTTAAGCAAATTTATGAATAGGATATGGGCTGGGGTAATTATAAAAACCATAGACCTAAATGTTGTATTTTATGTGATAAAGAATAGTAAATAATAGCCATATTGTTGACATTGGCGGATTAAATAAGTAAGAAAGTAAAGCAATATATGACTTAGAAAACGAGAAAACCAGTTAGTAAATAATTAGCAATACATGATGTATGAAATAGTAGTAACATACAAATAACACAAAAACAGAACCAAAACACATCAATAGGTAACAAAACCAGTTATAAGAACAAAATAAAGCATTAGGCTAAAATGAGATGTAATGTATATGAAATAAGTAAAAATCAGTAATGGCTACTTAGGCTTAAGAAATGCTTAACTGTCAAACACCAACAAATACAAATTGTATGAAAATAACAAAGTAATTAACAAATCCAAGGCGAATAATCAACCAAGGATAAATTGTAAATCTTATTAAAAGCAAAATATTAGGATAAGGACTTAAATTAAAAGAGAAATGTAATTAGGAAATATTAAAATAATTGTAAAATTATAAAACATGAAATAACCCAATCTTGTGGGATACCAAAATAATCTTTGGAAGAAAATACAATTAACAGTGATAATAATTAATACTTAGGAAGGAAGATAACGGAATGAAAGCAATCAGAAGATATACAAGGATTTTGAAAAGAATTCAAATTTTGATAACAATGGATTTATAGCCAGATTAACCAATCAGATTTAAATAAATAAATACCTTTTTCTTTATCCGTGCTGCGACTACGTCTTTGATGTCTTACGACATGTTTCGGGAACACGTTCCCATCATCAGGTAAAATTGTTTTTTCTTCTAGTTCATAACGAACGTGTCAAGAATATAATAATTAAAACACATCAACACATAAATTAATTGTTTTACCATCAACACAACAAAACACATATTTTAATTATTATATTCTTGACACGTTCGTTATGAACTAGAAGAAAAAACAATTTTACCTGATGATGGGAACGTGTTCCCGAAACATGTCGTAAGACATCAAAGACGTAGTCGCAGCACGGATAAAGAAAAAGGTATTTATTTATTTCAATTTCACTGCGACTGGAGACCAAATATAATGAATCAGATTTAATTAGTAACCATGGCAACTGTCGTTAGGGACGGAATTACCGTTGAATATCGTTACTCGTAAAGCGACGCTCTTGGAGAACAGAAGCCAAATTTTGAATAACCAAATATTTAATTTAAAATGTTATAAAAGTAAACCAAATTACCACAAATGAACGTGACAAATGAAGGAAGCAGACGATGACTGAAACCATTTAACTGATGTCGAAGACCATTTAAATCAAAAAAGAAATGAATAAATTGCTCCGATTAAATTGAAAAAGATGCCAGAAGCCCAAACAATTGAAATTTGAATACAACTGCAGCTCAAGTCCTTTTTACCAGACCAACTGCATACACCCAGTCTACTATAAGTATCATTTAAATTACCCAAATTTCCGAAAAAACGCCCTTTAAATAATTCTCACTGTACTATGAACTATCACTAAACCGAATGTATTCTCTTTCAAAGATTAAATAGAAAACTACGACACTGAAAATTTGTCAACTTATAAAATTAACCTGTTGTTAGTTTACAAACTTCTGAAACACTTTTACTACACTCCAAAAAACAAATTATAGCTACACGTTATATTATTTAAGTGGAAATAATGTAAGGTTGTGTATTTTTATTATTGTAATTGCATCTAATCCTTTTATCGTAATCTCAAGAATCCAGACGATCGAACAAAAATATTTGTATACTAATTCGACAGACGCCATTATGGTGTATCTGTTACGTTCAGAATCGATTCGTCAAAACCAACAGAAAATTGTCTTAGATTAATTGCCGGTGCAAAATAATATAAAAAACCAAATATAACCTGTGTCACTGAATAAGTAATAACCATTAACTAATAAACCAATACTGTGTGTAACCAATGTGTTTTATTTTCATTAGGAAAGTGTATTATAAATGTTGTACATTGTAGCGAACAGCTATGAATTGGCGGCAAGTGCTCGAGCAGTAAACACGGCAAACTGCTGGCTTGATTGTAAAAATCGATGTGGCAGGAATAAGTTTGAATTCTCCCCACCGCTTGAGCTGACTTGCCGATAATACTAAATTTTTTAATTGTTTAAAATAAACAATTTGGCGCCACCCGGGATTTATACACCCCTAGTGAACCTCAGGTAAGGACTTCGATACCTGGTTATTCGTACGTTCGCGACGGACTCAATCAGCGTAAGTTATGTTACAGAGTGACGACGGATTGGTAAGACACAATACACCAATTACACTCTGACACTTTTACACTCTTGCAGAAATTAGAGGAACGAGGGTTGTTACAATATTCATTTTAGCAATGAAAATACTTGACTAGTTACAATTAAATATAAATTATGGCTGATTTTTAAAAATCTGTTCAGACTATAGCAGGGCACACAATCTATGAGGGGTGATAGGGGAAATTCCCACCCTCCACACAGTCACTTCAGACATTTTTTTCGTCGTCTTAATGATTGTAAAATGGTTTTGTGATTCTGAATGTGGTACAAAATTCATATCATGATAGGTTCACGGTTTTACTCTAAAATTAGGCCTAAATTGTAACTGTACCTTACTACATTGTTAATTTTTGTGTGATACATAACTCAAATGAGTAGCGTGTACTTTAAATTTTAAGTGAATATTATTAAAAGAACATTGAACTGACAGACATAGATATTATAATTATTCAGCAATAAACGTACTGTATAGATAATAACACACTGTATTACTATCTTCACTCATTTCCATCATTTATACTTTAGACCCTTAAAAAATGCTCCATAATAGTCCAACCCCCCCCCCCAATGCTTGCTGGACTGTATTAAAAGGTTTTACACAACGTAATGTTTAGTTTTAAAAAAGTACTTTCATTTTCATATATATATATATATATATATATATATATATATATATATATATATATATTACTATAATACTTATAACTATTTTACCTCAAGATGTATTTTTTCCTTTAGGGACATGTTTCGGGAGATCCTGTTCTCCCATCTTCAGCCTTCGCCATCTTGCTTCTGGTGCAGTATTTGTGTGTTGGCTTCTGGATGTTATTATGGTGGTTTGTTGGTCTTTGGTCCTTCAATGTTGCATTATTGTGTGTGGTTGTGGTATCTGTTTTTGTATTTTGTGTATTTTCGATGTTGAGTGCTTTGAATATTGTGTCATGTTTTGTATTGATTTGTATTTGTTCTGGTATTAATTTGTTTTGTGTTTTATGTTTGTAAATCTGTAAATTTTCCCAAATGTTCATTATGGTGCCTTTGTGTGGTATATGTTTTATTAGTGTTACATTGGTTATGTCTGGGAATTCATGTCCTGTGTTTATTGCATGTGTGGCTAAATTGGATTTATATATGTTTGGTTTTTTGTATGCATTTAGGTGTTCAAAATAACGTTTTTTCAGCTGTTTTTTTGTTTGTCCTATATAACTTTTATTGCAATCTTGGCATTCAATTTTGTATATACCGTTGGTTGTTGTATTATCTTTGTTGTGTGAGCTATTTAGATTTTGTAATTTATTTTTATTAGTTTTGTATGCTATTTTTATATCTGTGTTTTTAAATAGTTTTGTTAGTTTTGATATTTTATTATTTATATATGTGAATGTGGCCCATTTTTTGTTGTAAATTTATTACAACAAAGTTACAGATTTACAAACATAAAACACAAAACAAATTAATACCAGAACAAATACAAATCAATACAAAACATGACACAATATTCAAAGCACTCAACATCGAAAATACACAAAATATAAAAACAGATACCACAACCACACACAATAATGCAACATTGAAGGACCAAAGACCAACAAACCACCATAATAACATCCAGAAGCCAACACACAAATACTGCACCAGAAGCAAGATGGCGAAGGCTGAAGATGGGAGAACAGGATCTCCCGAAACATGTCCCTAAAGGAAAAAATACATCTTGAGGTAAAATAGTTATAAGTATTATAGTATTATATACATCAAGAAACGGACTGTAGCAGAAAGTGATTGAAATATATATATATATATATATACACTGCAACGTTACAAGTATTATACACAATTACACAAATACATTACCATGTACTCAACACAACTATAAAGTGTATTACACCGGCCAGGTCGCAGGATTTTTTTTCTTGTTGCGTCAAGTATATGTAGTTGCACAATAATTAAATAATTTTCAAAAAGGAGTGAGATGTTGTTAACATGAAACAATTATTTAAAACCGTTTCAAAATAATCATTCTATGATTTATTAATATTATTTGAAAAATATTCAAATATTAAAAATTCAAATATTAGATAAATCAAATATTCTCTTTTATAAGCTTCACAAATACAATGTAACATGCTATGCTGTTCATAACATATAAAAAAAATAAACAACCTTATAAACTTACTAGCTAAAGAGACATGTTAAACAAGTTATCTAAATCCTTTTTATTTCACTGTGTCTGACTCTGACTCAAATTTTAAATAATAATAGCAACTCATTTACAAACAAAATAATATTAAAACTCAAGAATAAAATTAATTGTTGCTATAAACAAAATAAAAATAATATAACATTTACTTCCAATCTATTATTTGTTTCTACTGACACACCCAAATTTTAACATACAACAAAAGATTAGTATTTCTTTTCTAAATTTTCTTGTTAAGTTAAATTCTTTTATTTAACTACTATTTAAATTTAAAACTTTAATTCTTTACTGTTCATAGGTAAGTTCTTTTTGAGAGTTCTTTTCACAACAAAAATATAATTGTTTATTCATCACCTGCGTACATCTGCCGTTACCGTTGCGTGTGTCCTGAATCCTGAGAATTTGATGATGATGATTATGCTGATGCTGTGTTCTCTGTCTCTACAGGTTGTTGTTTGTGATGCTCCAGAGTTTCTCCATACGTCTTGGTGTGTGTGTGGTCCTGATCGATCGGCAAACCGGCAGCGTGACGTTGTGTGAAGATTTCTTGAGTCTGAGACCGGCCCAAAATTGCTGGTGGTATTTGTACTGGACGGCGATCTGACAGTTCCAGGACTGTTTTCGACCTGTTAGATATTGTCACTTCGTGCAAAGTGTCCTTTTAATTACAAATCACTTTTTGGTTCATTTTCGCGATTTCATAAACATACTCGTAGCATGAGTGATATCATTGTTTGCATAATTTGTTCTGGTCACTCACATATACCACACTTATTTAATTATTATTTAATTACACTAGTAATTAACATTAAATTAGTTAGCGTCTTTATTATTGCACATTTTTGAAATAATTTTATATCATCATACTCGTTAAAAATTCCTTAATGTAATGGTGTCTTTATAATTGGGGTAAGTCTTTGTTCACAGGTTTAAAACATATTAATTAGTTCATTTGAATCCGGTTAAAACCTGATTAATGACAAACCAACAATTCGTACGTGTCTCCCCTTCTCGTCGTTCAATGCAGGTCGGAACTGGCATACACACACATACACACAAACGCTGTATTTTAACACTACCGAAGCAGGTGTCACTTTCTACAGGCCACAGCCTGTACTCTCCCGCACAAAATTGTTTAAAACTGTTTGTTGTATTCTTTTTACACTAATTATTTACAAAACATAGCCCCCTGGGCAAATATGCAAATATAATATGTATTGTTGCATATATTCGCCAGGTGGGTTTAAATAAAATTTGACTGTTGTTCAAATTTTATTTATACAGATATATATGCGTGTACTTTATAATTTAAATTACATCTTATTATCTACATTACAATTGGTTTTTAAAAACTCCATACAAAAGTAAATATTTTATAGCGATATGTAAGAAACAACCCCTTTGCGGTGGGCGACAAAATTCCTTCCCCCTATACAAACATACAGTAGAAGCCCGATATAGCGCGGTTGTCGGGTGACATACTTTCCCCCACGTTATAGGCGTCACCGCGGTATATCGAAAGGTGACCTGTACAGTAACAAATGATGGGGAGGGAGGACCGGGAAAAAGGCTACAGGATAATGCACTACATACTATATACTGTACGTAAATTACGTCACCAAATGTAGAAATAAAAAATAAGAAAACTGTATTTTAATCCAATACGTATTTTAATCTATTTTAATCCAATGGAATATAAAATACACTATTTATACAATGCTCACTCGATCTACTGTAGGCCTAATTGTTGGTCTTAAAAAAGTCCGTAATTTTTGTTTGACGGGATAATGCACAGCGTTTCTTTTCTGCATATTGTTTTATAAACGCGAGGTGCAGCAGATGAACATTATTAGATACACTTTGCCTCTCCATCCACGAAATTACTTTGTTTATGTGTATTATCACTTCACTAACATTTGGAATAACTTCTTTCACTTCCACCCCATTTTCATTTCCATCATCGTCATCGTCTTCTTTTTCTTCGCAATTTGCATTTCGGACTGCATCGATGATATCTTTATCTCCTATACATTCTGTAACATGCTCACCGTTGTCAACTTCTGCCCAGTCATTCAAGTCATCTAGAGTGAAGTTGCAATGCAGAGCACTACTCGCAGACTGTACATCACTATTAGTGAATCCGGCAACAGAGCAATTTCCATCGGCGATGTTTTGTTCAAAGGAACATTTCTTCCAGCAATTCTGAATCGTAGCCGTACTAATACTTTCCCATGCAAGACCTATTGAATACGCAACTGTTTTCAGGTTTATTGACTTAAGGTAAATTTCCATTTCCTCATCAGAATTCACTATAGCACTCAGAAGTTCACGGCGGTAATGCGCTTTAAATGCTTTTATGATGCCTTCATCTAATGGCTGGATCAGTGCTGTAGTGTTTTTCGGCAAGAACATGACTCCAATTTTCCCATCTCTTGACTGTAGCATATCAGCAGGTGGATGTGCTGGACAGTGGTCAAGGGTCAGTACAGCTTTTTCTTCGAGGTTGAGTGACCGCAGGTGGCTTCTCACAGATGGAACAAATTCTTCATGGAACCATTTACCAAAAATATCACTTGTCATCCAAGCATTTTTTGTATTACGATATGTGATGGGTAATGACGTCATGTTAACATGTTGAAAGCATCTAGGATTTCGGCTTTTCCCTATACAGAGAGGTTTAACTTTGTGGCTGCCTGATTTATTTGTGGCAAACAGGAGGGTAACTATATCCTTATTTATTTTTAATCCAGATTTATTTATTGAATTATTCACATCCAGAGTTCTGGTAGGAAGCATTCGAAAATACAGAGCAGTTTCATCACAGTTATACACTTGATGGTCATTTAAATCGTTATCGATCATTACTTTGTTTAATGCCTGAGGAAAAAGTGCTGCAGCTTCACTGTCACATGATCGTGCTTCCCCTTCAATGCTTATATAGCTTATACCATGACAAGATTTCCATCGCGAAAACCACCCATCAGATGCATTAAAGTCACTGTTGCCATGTAAATCACTATGGAATTTCACAGCTTGAGCTCTAATAACTGGTCCTGACAGTGGCACACCTTCACTTCGTTTTATTAAAAACCACCTGTACAGACACTCATCTAGTTCACTATCCTTACCTACTTTAGTCTTTTTTCTTTGCAACCCCACTTCACTTTCAACTGTGTTCACAAAACTTTTAAGTTTATCTTCTTCCTTCATCCACCCTCTAATTGTTCCTTCTGGGATGCCACACTCACGTGATAAACTTGCCTTTGACTCTCCGTTCTTCACACGATCAATTATTTTGAGTTTGTCACTCAAGGAATATGCTCTTCTTTTCTGCGACATCACAAAACTCTACACTATGCGAATTTATGACAAAGACTATACACTTTGATAAGATAATATCAGAGTATGATCTTATACTGTAATATAAGAGTACACTATGAGGGAGAGAAGGGATTTAGTTAGCTGCTTGCCTTGGCATGAATTCTTAGAAACGTAGAGACTGTAAATACGGGGCAATTGTTTATGTCTACAGGTACACTTGAACTGGCAATTCTGGCTGTTGTTTACAACGCCGTTTTCAACAACAAGCCTTTGTTTACAATAAACGCAACGCATTCCAATGTGGCTACGGAAGTCACGATAAACAATTCATAATTTACTCACTCTCTACAAGTAAGAATTTTCGCTAATAACGGGCGACATACTCTTCACCGCATTATATCCGAATCCGCGGTATATCGAACCGCGCTATATCGGGCTTCTACTGTACTTACATCCTGTTTTCTATTGTTGTATTGTTGTGTTTAAAGACACACTAGTTCACTGTACATTTGGTCAGCTTATATTTCCTTCTCTCTGTGGATCGGTTCTTGTCATAATAGACGATAGACATCCTGCATTACACTTGTTCTGTGTACATAAAAATGTTAATGTACTCTTTGTGTACTGTTATGCTGCTACTACGCTTCCTTATTTTGCGTCGTTTGCGGTGCTCTCCCCTCTTACCTGCATTCAGAGTCCGATGTATTTTTCTCTTCACAACAATTCTCTTCTCTCTGTACAAAATTAATTTTATTTCTGTCTCGTAGTTCGGATCAGTTAGTGTGCGAGTCGTTGACTATGTGCTCCAATTGTGCAAGTAAAATTAATAAATCTTCAATCGTTTTAACTCCTTGTGTGTTACTGGCGAAACTACTGTCTCTGTGAAAGTGGTGTGCTAATTTAAGTACCAATTTGTGTTGTGTAAATGTGAGTCTTAAGCGATTACTCCTTTCAGTCAGCTGAACTAGAATGTATTCTTCAATGGTGAGTGTATCTTTACCTTGATACTTACCATATTCCAATTGGTCTCGTATTTGTTTTTGCATGTGAATATTTCAATAGCAACCTTCAAATGAGTTTTTAAATTGTTCGTTAGCAGTTAAATTATGTCGAGCAATCGTGTACCATCTTGCAGCAGAACCTTGAAAATGTTTACTAATAAAGTTAATTTTCTCTTTATAAGTTAAAGCATTACCTGTTAACTCCATTTCTTGTTCACAGTTCAGTAAGCATACAATTTGATTGTCTCCCTTTAATCCTTTGAAGACTAACAATTTTGTCCTTTCATCAATCTGTGTTGGCTACACCATCATCTGCGTTGGTTTCCTCTTCAATTCCGTTTTTAGACGTTCTACTTCTCCACATTGATTTTTCTTTAGTGTATTTATTTCACTTGAATATTCTTTTGTGGTTTTATTAGACTCTACTATGGCAGTTTCCAACGTCATTGTTCTGGCTTCCAACTCCTGTGTCTTATTGATGTTTTCATGGACTTGTTCACTGACTGCTTTTATTTCCATATCCTGCTCCTGCTTTGATACAATAAACTTCTCATTCCAGTGTTCCGCTACTTGATTCACACTATCTTTTAATTCTTTTGACCATTCTGCTTTATATTCTTTAAATGTATTCTCCATCTTTAAAGTTTGTTCGTTTAGTGACTGTTCTACTCTATCTCCTAATCTTTCTATTCTGGTATTAGTTTCTTCGAGTTTTGTAGTCAGTTGCTCTATAACTTCAGCTTTACATTGTAACGTAACGAAAATATGGTCCCCTACGTTACATAAAAAGTTTATAATTTTCAAACTAAAAATAAAAATAATAAATGTCCATAATAATAAAAGGTTAGAAACATAACCCATTATTAAATAAATGAATAATCCCATAATAAGAATACAAGGTAACAAGGAGAATGTTTATAAATACAAACTTAAGTGTTCAGTGAAAAGGGTAAACTATAAACATTGACAAGAAATGTAAAACCTAACTTAGACAGTTTTAGAATGATTGATGAATTAACTGAGAGGAGAATAATTGATTAGTGCATGATTTAATTTATAAAAATGTACATGTTATTATGTTTTATCATGTTGTGTTATTATCATGATATTTATGTTGTTTTTTGTACGTAGCAAGTGAGGTAATTGTTTTAAGAGAATATCAATTAACTGATGTTAATTTCATTGTTATGTTATCAAATATATCATTATAGAACTGGGGTTAAACTTTATAAAATTAAATGTTTTGTAGACATGTACTTATTTAATATGCGGATTATAATTGTACACTTGGCCAGAAAGGCAATAATTGTTAATGAGATACAAAAGGGTTTATTGTAATTACATCATAAACAAATGAAGGATTCTATAATAATGTACGTAATAACAAATTAAAATCAGAATGAGATAAAAATGTAATGATAGGCCACAAACCAGTAACATTGTATAGTAAGTCAGGTCAGAAAAGTTAGGTAACAAAATTTGTAAAAAATACTAAATAGAATATAATGAGTTAGGAGAAATCAATAATAATTACTGATAGCAGATAAGTAAATTCAATTTAAATAAAATCTCAAAATGTAATAGTGCAATGATGCCGAAAGGTAATATTTTGTAACAGGAAAATGATACTTGTTAGAGTAAGTAGATTAAGAGGAAATGACAGCAAAATGTATATAATTTAGTAACAAACAATATGTAAAGGTATAATATGATATAATGTAAATTTAGTAAGGGAGTATTTTAATAAGTGCAAGAACATTGTATGATTATGGTTATAGGATTATAAATATTATCCAATAAGAGAAGACAGACTGGTTGTCAAGGACGACAAAATGGAATAAAATTTGTTGATTCGATTATTGAATTGTTATCCATGAACGAGGACAGTTTAGTTTTGATGAACTTAGAAAAAACGATAAAATTAAATAAAATAAATTAATGAGTGAACAAAATTAAGTAATAAATAACCATAGGAAGGTTTACTGACTTTTGACGGCCACATATAACCGAGTACTAATAAGCCTATAAATCAAAATTGACGAAAATCTAAGGGAAGAACTCTACCAATAAAACTCAGTGTAATGAGTAATCCTTAAACATAATTAATAAACCAATGAAGAGAAATAACTACCTCAATAGAATAAAATAATCCAGTATTTTAAAGAACGAAAGCAGAATTCAAAATTGTACTCGAACCTCACTTTCCACGATTCGATAGAGAAAGCATATTTTGACCCAAAATACATTGAAACCCATAACCACAAGAATTGGACATTGGTGAACAGTTAGGAGCGGCATTTCTGCGTCATCCCAGGACCAAGACATCAACCTTTATTTCGAACTTGGAGTGAAGACTGGCGAGGATTTATTCATCTGTATCCTGTTGTTGATCAAACACAACGAACGAGGTTAGCTGTGCACTGCCATCACAAGTAACGATGCCGTCAGACGGTAAACTCCACTTATTTTAAATAATAATTAATAAGAAATTAGTAATAGATTGTAATACCTTGTAATCCTATTTATGCATTTTCTTACCTTACTAATAGTTGAAAGAACCTTCACACCCTGTATTTAAAGAAAAACCAATAATAATTAAAAATAATATATAACCCTGAATTCGATAAGTAATCGATTAATTCCAGTACGATCAATTTTTGTATCCTCGTAAAGGAAGAACTTTGTTGTCAAGAAAAATAAATAAAAAATAAAGAATCATTTTTGAAATTGACGATCTCTTTGTATAATATTTAGTGTATGATGAACAAGTTGTAATTTCTGTAGAGAGTGTAACGTGGGAAGTATTGTGCGCGGATAACTAAACTACAATACTCAGCTGACTGTGAACAACAGCGCTAGCTCGCGGACCGCTGTTGAATTACAAGAGAACGAGAAACAGATATAAGGAGTTATTCTCCTCTCTCAAAACGTGGACTAGGCTCGAATAAGAACATTAGAATTACACACTATATCAACTGGTATTGAACGCTATTATTACAGAAAGTACTAAATTAAAACAGAATATTGAGATATTCTTAACATTTGATTAAGATCACCCTTTAGAAGATATTATTTCTTCACAAATAACCGAACATTGCGGTTCTTAAGAGAAACCACTTAACCACTTAATAATTTAAATCACAACACATATATTACTTGAAGAGTGAATCAGGGTTAATATAAATTGGTACTCACTACAGTGGGGCTTTAGAAGAAATTAACACGGGATTTACAACCGAGTTAATATAAATTGGCACTCACTACAGTGGGGCTTTAGAAGATATTGATACGGGAGAAACGTGTTAGTATAAATTGGCGCTCAACTTGTTAGGGCTTAAGTTAAGTAAAACGTTGATTCCATAACTATTACTTAATTTGAGCAGGCAACTATTAGAGACAAAAAATGTATAATACCAGAGGTAGATCAAAGAAGAGGGCAGAAGACACGGAGAAGGAAGAAATTGGACAGTTACAAGAAATAGAAGTAGTCACAGATAGTGAAATGGAACAACAGACAGGCGATAAAGAAGAAACTGAAGTAATTATGGACACGGAAAAGGAAATAGTTGAAGAGGATGCCCAAGGGGATCAACCAGATAAATCCAACCAAAAAGAAGACATGAGCATGCAGGAAATGTTGAGAATAATATTGGAAAACTCAAAGAAAATAAATGAGGAAAATAAAGAACAATTTAGGAAACAGGAGGAAAACTCAAAGAAAATAATAAAGGAAAATTTTAGTAAACAGGAGGAGAAAGTCGACAAAATAAATGAGGAAAATAAGGAAATTTTTAGGAAACAGGAGGAAACCTCAAAACTAATGAACGAGAAGTTTGATAAGAATAATGAAAACTTAATCCAAATTAACAAAAGGTTTGACAGGAATGATGAGGGTTTAAAACAAATGAAGGAAGAGATCCGACAAATAAATGAAGAGAATTTAAGGCAGATTAATGAAAGAATTGAGAATATCCATGTGACAATTAACCAAAAGGTGGACAAAAACAATGAAGAAAGGAAACAAGAAATAGCCGAAACAAATGAAAAATTAGAAAAAACCAACGAAACAGTGGTACAAGTCCGTGAGGAAATACAAAATAAAATAAACAACGTAAAAAATGAAAATAAAATGATGGTTGAAGGAATCCAACAGGAGACTGTAGAAAGATGCGAGCAGATTAAACAAGAGATACATCAAATGCGGGAGGAGAATAAGGAAGGAATAGCACAAGTACAGACTGACATTGGTGAACGAATGGAAAGAGTATATAATAACTTAAACCATGTCGAAAGCCAAGTAAGTACGAATAAAGAGAAGATCGAGGAAATCCGTCGATGTGAGATACAACTACAAGAAGAAGTGGATTCATGGCGGGATAGAACAAGCCAAAATACTCATATCACCAACAACGATAACCGGGAGTCAATCACTTTTCGGAATTACAATGTAACCCCATGGAGTTTCTGAAGAGGGTAGAAGAAATGATAGCAAGTAATAGAGACCCGGTGGAATGTTATCCGAGGAATGATCGATGAGATGTTTAAGGATACCCACGACAATTGGTGGACGGCAGTGCGTCCCGACATACAAGATATAACAGATTTCAAAAAACAGTTTAGGGAGAAGTATTGGTCGGAGTCGACCCAAAATATGGTAAGAAATAATTTAAGCAATGGTCGGTATGAGGCAAACGTAGGGCAATCTCCCACATCATACTTTCTAGGCAAGGTGTGCATGGCCCGTAATCTGGAGCCCAGAATTCCCGAGGAGTGTTTGGTGATACAACTCTCATACCATTACGAGGAAGGGATAAAGAACGCCCGTATATATAGCCAGATTAAGACTATCCAAGCTATGGCTAACTTTTTAGAAAATTATGAGCATGAGGGACAGTATCAAAGGAACCGAATAATAAATACTAAATACAATAGATACAACAGCAATGACCCCCAACAAAATCCAAACAGTAATAATATAATCATCAAACAAACCAAAATGGTAACCAGAACAGAACTCAAACTAACCACCCAAATAATAATCAAAGGAATAATAATTATCGGGGTAATAACCATTATAATTACCGCGATAATCGGCATAATAGAGGAGATGGGGACAACCGACCCAACACTACCGACACAACGTGAATTACATATACTCCCGACCTCAAGGTAATCAGAGACGGTACTACCCGAGGACACACATGAACCACAACTATTATAACCAGTCACAACGCGAGGACGACCACCAATACGGAGGAAATTGTAGACCGATAGACAACAATCCTGGGGACAGACAGGAACCACTAATGAACCAACCACAAAACTCACCAGAAAACAGGGAGGATGAGGGAAGCCCTCATTTAAACTAACAGAGGCAGTGAGAACTGAAGACCACCCATCACTGAACCAATCATCAATGACTAACAAGACGGACGAGAATAAATACAAACACCCCCAAAATTCTAAAATAAGTAAGAACGTCTTACTATGTGTTTCTGAAGAAATTATTTCGAATATATTTAATATAAACCCCAAAATTCAAAAACTATGTAAGGACAACTTACTCAAGATACTTAGAAACAATGTGATTTAAGATAAAAGACAAAACGCCAAGAGAATTGAAGAACGGATTACATAATTACTTATAAACAAGATGATATAAAATGAAATAAGAAAAAAAAATACATAAACAATTAATGGTAATGTGCTCAGACAAGAAGATAAAATAAGAAGAACAATGGATAATTTAATGACTATAAGTACAATGAAACTAAAGAATGATAATAATTAATGCAAATACAATTTAGAATTTCTTGGAATTGAAAATGATAAAGGAAGAAATAGTACGGAGAACATCTGTCACAAGAAGGAAGGTCAAAGGTATTTACAAATAATGACTGTCCATAATGTTATCTGAAAATAGCTACTGAAAATAAGAAGGAATCAAGAAGAAGAAGAAATATATATAATTAAATGTAAAACACAACAGCGTAAAGAATCCTAAAGATGTTTATTATTAGTCAAATAAAGAGACTATTATGGTATTATTTTATTTTTTATAACTGTCTGTAGATGAATTCCAGCAGTATTATATTTAAGTGTAGTATGGCCAGCAGAGTATGTAGCCAAAAGTGCCTCTCTGGACTGCCCCAGCTCACGTGTTAGGGAATGTTAGGGAAATTGAATATTTATGGGATAATAAAACAGCTGAGAAGATTGACATCAGATTCCAAAAGTATGAAGGAAGAGAACATGAGGAAGATAGCTGACAGAAAATCAATTGAGAAACACATTTATAGAAGTAAATAGAAATATGAGAGTGTTAAAACTATTTTTTACTGATTATTGTGACCAATCATTGTCAAGTAATGTTTGAAAAAACAAGCAAGAGAATTAATATCATTAATGAATTTTCATACAATAGAGAGAATTGAGTATTAGTCAAAGATGTTACATTCGGAAATCAAATCAATTACCATTAACCAAAGGGTACTACGAAAAAAAAAAATCTTTTTCTACGAATTACCATTAAAACTCTACAATGAATAAAAGGAAAATATTCCAAGGCATAAAAAAATATAAGTTTATTTTCACCCAAATCATATTCAGGTAAACTAAACTTCTTTTGGAGGGGAAGCATATGTAACGTAACGAAAATATGGTCCCCTACATTACATAAAAAGTTTATAATTTTCAAACTAAAAATAAAAATAATAAATGTCCATAATAATAAAAGGTCAGAAACACAACCCATTATTAAATAAATGAATAATCCCATAATAAGAATACAAGGTAACAAGGAGAAATTAAGAATGTTTATAAATACAAACTTAAGTGTTCAGTGAAAAGGGTAAACTATAAACATTGACAAGAAATGTAAAACCTAACTTAGACAGTTTTAGAATAATTGATGAATTAACTGAGAGGAGAATAATTGATTAGTGCATGATTTATTTTATAAAAATGTACATGTTATTATGTTTTATCATGTTGTGTTATTATCATGATATTTATGTTGTTTTTTGTACGTAGCAAGTGAGGTAATTGTTTTAAGAGCATATCAATTAACTGATGTTAATTTCATTGTTATGTTATCAAATATATCATTATAGAACTGGTGTTAAACTTTATAAAATTAAATGTTTTGTAGACATGTACTTATTTAATATGCGGATTATAATTGTACACTTGGCCAGAAAGGCAATAATTGTTAATGAGATACAAAAGGGTTTATTGTAATTACATCATAAACAAATGAAGGATTCTATAATAATGTACGTAATAACAAATTAAAATCAGAATGAGATAAAAATGTAATGATAGGCCACAAACCAGTAACATTGTATAGTAAGTCAGGTCAGAAAAGTTAGGTAACAAAATTTGTAAAAAATACTAAATAGAATATAATGAGTTAGGAGAAATCAATAATAATTACTGATAGCAGATAAGTAAATTCAATTTAAATAAAATCTCAAAATGTAATAGTGCAATGATGCCGAAAGGTAATATTTTGTAACAGGAAAATGATACTTGTTAGAGTAAGTAGATTAAGAGGAAACGACAGCAAAGTGTATATAATTTAGTAACAAACAATATGTAAAGGTATAATATGATATAATGTAAATTTAGTAAGGGAGTATTTTAATAAGTGCAAGAACATTGTATGATTATGGTTATAGGATTATAAATATTATCCAATAAGAGAAGACAGACTGGTTGTCAAGGACGACAAAATGGAATAAAATTTGTTGATTCGATTATTGAATTGTTATCCATGAACGAGGACAGTTTAGTTTTGATGAACTTAGAAAAAACGATAAAATTAAATAAAATAAATTAATGAGTGAACAAAATTAAGTAATAAATAACCATAGGAAGGTTCACTGACTTTTGACGGTCACATATAACCGAGTACTAATAAGCCTATAAATCAAAATTGACGAAAATCTAAGGGAAGAACTCTACCAATAAAACTCAGTGTAATGAGTAATCCTTAAACATAATTAATAAACCAATGAAGAGAAATAACTACCTCAATAGAATAAAATAATCCAGTATTTTAAAGAACGAAAGCAGAATTCAAAATTGTACTCGAACCTCACTTTCCACGATTCGATAGAGAAAGCATATTTTGACCCAAAATACATTGAAACCCATAACCACAAGAATTGGACATTGGTGAACAGTTAGGAGCGGCATTTCTGCGTCATCCCAGGACCAAGACATCAACCTTTATTTCGAACTTGGAGTGAAGACTGGCGAGGATTTATTCATCTGTATCCTGTTGTTGATCAAACACAACGAACGAGGTTAGCTGTGCACTGCCATCACAAGTAACGATGCCGTCAGACGGTAAACTCCACTTATTTTAAATAATAATTAATAAGAAATTAGTAATAGATTGTAATACCTTGTAATCCTATTTATGCATTTTCTGACCTTACTAATAGTTGAAAGAACCTTCACACCCTGTGTTTAAAGAAAAAACAATAATAATTAAAAATAATATATAACCCTGAATTCGATAAGTAATCGATTAATTCCAGTACAATCGATTTCTGTATCCTCGTAAAGGAAGAACTTTGTTGTCAAGAAAAAAAAATAAAGAATCATTTTTGAAATTGACGATCTCTTATCATTTGTATAATATTTAGTGTATGATAAATAAGTTGTAATTTCTGTAGAGAGTGTAATGTGGGAAGTATTGTGCGCGGACAACTAACAATACTCAGCTGACTGTGAACAACAGCGCTAGCTCGCGGACCACTGTTGAATTACAAGAGAATGAGAAACAGATATAAGGAGTTACTCTCCTCTCTCAAAACGCGGACTAGGCTCGAATAAGAACATTAGAATTACACACTATATCAACTGGTATTGAACGCTATTGTTACAGAAAGTACTAAATTAATACAGAATATTGAGATATTCTTAATATTTGATTAAGATCACCCTTTAGAAGATATTATTTCTTCACAAATAACCGAACATTGGAGTTCTTAAGAGAAACCACTTAACACTTAATAAATAATTTAAATCACAACAACACATATATTACTTGAAGAGTGAATCAGGGTTAATATAAATTGGCACTCACTACAGTGGAGCTTTAGAAGAAATTAACACGGGATTTACAACCGGGTTAATATAAATTGGCACTCGCTACAGTGGGGCTTTAGGAGATATTGATACGGGAGAAACGTGTTAGTATAATATTCGTCTTTATTTTTCACTATTTCAGTTTTAAATTCGGCTTTAACTTCGCCCCTATTTTTCTTTAATCCAGCTATCAATTCTTCATGGTTTTTCTTTAGTATTTGTTCATTAGTTTTCGCTAATTCCATGAGACTTTTCAACATAGCCTCAATATCAAATCCTTCCTGCGGTGTAGCCATTTCGTTAAATTTAAATTCGTTTTATTATTAAAAAATTTAAATTCGTTTTATTATTAAGTATTATTGGTAAACCGTGACTTTATTGGTTTTTATTTAATATTATTTATTTATGTTTATTATTATTATAAATTATCTCATACCAACAATTTCTCTCCTCTTTCAGTTTTGTTGAGCGCCAGTTGTGAAATACACAACAATATTACAAATACAATACACTAATATTAATAACAATAATACTAAACTTATTAATTATGAACATATACGATAATTAACATATATCGGGCCCCACTTTGGGCACGCCAATTTATTATGCAACGTTACAAGTATTATACACAATAACACAAATACATTACCATGTACTCAATGCAACTATAAAGTGTATTACACCGGCCAGGTCACAGGATTTTTTTCTCGTTGTGTCAAGTATATGTAGTTGCACAATAATTAAATAATTTTCAAAGGGGAGTGAGATGTTGTTGACATGAAATAATTATTTAAAACCATTTCAAAATAATCATTCTATGATTCATTAATATTAATAGAAAAATATTCAAATATTAGATAAATCAAATATTCTTTTATAAGCTTCACAAATACAATGTAACCTGCTATGCTGTTCATAACATATAAAAAAAATAAACAACCATATAATCTTACTAGCTAAACAGACATGTTAAACAAGTTATCTAAATCCTTTTTATTTCACTGTGTCTGACTTTGACTCAAATTTTAAATAATAGCAACTCATTTACAAACAAAATAATATTAAAACTCAAGAATAAAATTAATTGTTGCTATAAACAAAATAAAAACAATATAACATTTACTTCCAATCTATTATTTATTTCTACTGACACACCAAAATTTTAACATACAACAAAAGATTAGTATTTCTTTTCTAAATTTTCTTGTTAAATTTAATTCTTTTATTTAACTACTATTTAAATTTAAAACTTTAATTCGGGTTGTCGGTACTGAACAGGGCCGTAGTCTTCCGCTTACATGCTCTTACCCTTCACTTCAAGAAAGGTTATTTTTATGGACACTAAAAAGGTGCATCTATTGTTAAGAGGGTTTTACAGTAGACCTACTGCAGCGGCCTCGTCCAGCGGATTGAGTGACATTTTCCGTTGCGTATAACTTTAGTTCATTCAAAAACATTTTTATTTTATTATTTTATAATATTAATAGCGCACGATTATATATAACATTATGTAACATATTAATGTAAATATTAATACAGTTTTATAATAGTAATAGTAATAATAATAATGATGATCATGATTAATTATTCATGGGCCTAATTAACACAAAATAATTATTTCATTTTTTTGATAAGAGAAATTTAATTTTGTTAACACCAAAGAATTCACCGTTTTATTTTTAGAGAATATTCAGTTATTTTATTCCAAAATGCACATACGTTTATGACTGTCTAGGTTTACAGTATTCCAAGTTTTCACATACACATACACATCCTCGGCGCTACAGCCCAGTCCGGGCCCTGGCCTCCAAAAGAAATCTTCCCCACTGGTCTCTACTCCCGGCCAATGTCCACCAGTTTGCTGCACCCAGCCTCACTGCCTCCTTACCAACCTGGTCCAGCCATCTTGTACGTGGTCTTCCTTTCTTTCTCCTTCCCATCGGCAAATAATTCATAACTTTTTTTGGGATTCTATCCTCCGCCATTCTCTGGACATGTCCAGTCCAACGCAATCTGTTAATTTGTATGAGCTGCACGATCGGAAGATCTTTAAACCTTTCGTACAACTCTCGATTATGCAGTCGCCTCCAAATGTCATTTTCCTTCACAGGGCCATAGATTCTCCTAAGTACCTTCCTCTCAAACACGGATAGTTTCTGCTCATCTAGTTTTTTTAGCACCCAGCATTCCGAGCCATACATCAGGACTGGTATGATCAAAGTCTTGTATAGGGTGGCTTTTGTCTCTTTACTTATTAATTTTGACTTAAAATGTTTCACCAGTCCGTAGTAACACCTATTTGCAGATAATATCTGTTTTTCAATGTCTATAGAGGAGTCATTTCCAGAGTCCACATATGACCCGAGATATGGACAACCTTAAACTTTTTCAAATTCATAATGCGCAGGGACAGGGCATGAGTGTTGACACCTACAACCATATATTTGGTTTTGCTTTGGTTTATAACCAAGCCCATAGCCTTAGCGGACAACTCCAGTTCCTGAAAGGCTTCCTTTAAACCAGATTCAGACCTACTTATGACGTCAATGTCATCGGCATACGCCAGAAGCTGTACCCAGGCCCGTATTTTGGATGTATAATGCCCCTGTGCAGTCACTAATTTTACGCCCCCTATTCCCTGAGCTAAACTTCAGTGTCGCTATTCGTTTATAGACTATGGACAATAAATTGTTTAATTACTTACTTCACTTTTAAACTGTATTATAGACAGTATTTAAACTTAACTGAATACACAATATATGAAACAAAGGTGCAAGTTAAACATTTATACATTATTCTGAAGACGATATATGGTAAACACATAGAAAACAATCACTACAGTTTAATAACCTCAGTTAAAAATATCACTGAAACATCCAATTTGGTCAGTCAAACGTATTTGGTAGAAACACTGCAATTTGATACTAACCATTTTGTGAAACTTACCGAACTTAGAGAAATGACTTTCTTCTGACTTTTGCATTTGCAAATGCATTTATCACTTCCTCAAAATCCAGACTGACAGTGATGTCTGATTCTATGGCGAGCACTCCAAGACTGACCAGTCGTTCTTGATTCTGTGCTATCCGTAGATAGTTCTTGATTCGTTTTAAAACTGAAAATGACCTTTCAGCAGAACAGTTTGTTGCTGGAGTACAGTTGTAGATCTTGAGTGCAGTGTACACATTTGGGTAGACATCACTAATTTTCTTCGAAGCCAATATTCTGCAGAGAAATGGAAGAGATGATAATTTGTTACCATCTTCTGTCTTCATAGATAACAGATAGCTTTTCAAATGGATGCATTCTTCACCAAAGCTGCTTTCTATGTCGGAATCACAAATGGCTCGAAGTTTCTCTGCAGCATCATAAATTTGAGGAGCTTCTAGTTTGGTGATATTTGAGAGAAATGAAAATATTAAATTATATTCTTTGTAGACATTAACTCTCTTCTGTAACTCAGTCTGGAGAGTTTGTATGATCTTGGAATATGAAATGTCCATTCGTCTCCAGATCTTGTCATGTTCCAAGTCATCTGATCCTAGTTCTTCTTCAGGACTTTCTGGTTCCGCTTCTGATTCAGATGATTCATCAAAAAATCGCCTACGTTTAATTTGACATTTTGGTCTTGAAATCTCAACAGCTGAAGTAGAAGGAACTGATTCCAGACTCCTGATCTGATTAAGTTTCTTTTCAGCTGAATCTCTGTGATTGGGGAAACAGGTCTGAAGCTCAGTTAAATACACTGTAAGAGAGTCGTACATTTCAATAACAGTGGAAATGTCCATTTCCTGAGCTTGCAATTTTTTCATGACTGCCAAATTGTTGAAGAATAGAACCCCACACTGATGTCATGAATGCTACCTCAATGCTATTTAATTTCCTAAGAAGACCCTCAGCTTCACATCTACCTTTACCAGTTTCATTTTCTGAAATAGGTCTTAATGCAGAAACCACTGCTTTCCAATCTGCATCCAAGCTCTTGCAAGCATCCTCACATGCACACCATCGAGTTGTTGACAGTGATTTCAATGTCACAGTTACAGAATCAAAAAATGTGTCCAAGATATTCCATCTCCCTGTAGAATCTGCGAAGTAATTATATAAACTTTGCAATAACTCAAAAAACTGAAAGCAATACAGCATTTCACTGCTTGTGAACCAACTAGATTCAGTGAGTGAGCTGCACATGGAATGAAGAAAACAAGAGGATTTCTTTCCTTGAGTCTTGCTTGCAAGCCAGAATATATTCCAGACATGTTGGCCGCATTGTCATATGATTGACCTCTACAGTTATCAACTTTCAGACCATGTTGTTCTAAAGAATTCATTAGTGCTTCAAAAAGCTTTTCTCCAGTATGGCCTGTATTTTTCATAAAACACAGAAATCTTTCAACTGAGAGCCCACAATCAGTTACATATCTAACAACTACACTTAACTGGTCATTATGAGATAAATCTGGCGTAGAATCTACTATGACTGAAAAATATTTAGAAGAAATAACTTCATTGCCTATTTTTTCACTCACTGACTTTCCCATAAGATGTATTAATTCTTCATAAGTTGCTGGTGACAAGTATGATGTAGATCCTTTTCCAGGATTACCGAACCGTGCAATATGGTCAGCCAGAAAAGAATCGTACTCTGCAATTAATTCCAAACACATCACGAAATTTCCATTTTTCACAGAGCCAAACTTCTCTTCGTCTCCACGAAATGCTAAACCCCTATAAGCTAGTTTTTTAACTACAGAAACAAATCTTTTTAGTACATTTCTCCAATATGTAACTTCATGTTCATGCTGGCTGAGCAGTCTTTTGTCAATTCTGTTCATCTCATTTCCTCTACTTTTCAATTTTAACAAGCAGTCTCTGTGAGAAGAAGAAATTTCATGTTCGGCTATTCTTATGCCAGCATGGCTCCAATCATTGAAACCAGATGTTGCAAACTGAGATGTACCACCGAATAATTTGCATGGGGCACAGAACAGTGATCCTTGGCTGGGAGAATAAACAAGATATTCACAGTTCATAATTTCCCCATTTACTAAAATCTTATGGAATAGTTTCTTGCTGCAAAACCGTTGTGTTCCATCAGCATATCGCCACGAGGACTGTGAAAAGTCAGCGTCTTTGTTTTGATTAATATCATTTTTTATCAAATAATCCCGAGTGTGGTCAGTCTTTTCCCAATAGAATGGATCATTACTAGGAATAGACACTGCAAAATCCACTTCTGTAGAGACCATAGCTTGTTCCTGTACTTCGAGATTTTCGACTTCCACATTGTCTTTACTGTTTTCCACTATAATTTCACCCGAATTTTCAGGCCTACACTGTTCACTTTTGTTTTCACCACTGAAATATGAGTCCAGTCGAGGTATTTTCTGCAAAATTTTACTCTCCCTCTATCTTTTTTCCTCAGCTTTCTTGCGATATGCAGCACCACTTAACCTAGATCGCCCATCCATACCGTCCCTAAGCTATTATATCTTAACGGAAAAACCTATAGAAATACTGTTTTGTAGAACATTTAAAACTGAATAATTCACTGTCAACAGTTAAAATACTCAGCGTATCGTATAAAATGCCTCGATTTTGAAAGTTAATAACAAGTTGGAACCACGTGGAAAGATGAAACGCCAACTTAACTCTGAACTAATAACAACATACACACCAAAGAATATGCACACTACTGCATCCGCATAGGTGTACGAGCCACGAGCGTCTAGCCAGAGTAATTTCAATATAGGTGCTGCCATCTCGAAGACAAGTGGTGCACTAATAGTACCATACTACTTTAATGCCAGAGCCAGAACGCTAATCTACTTCGGGCTTTATAATGATATGAAGCGGTTTTTTTTTAACCAGCTATATTTTGCCGCCCTCAAAATTTTGCTGCCCTGTGCACCTGCACATGTTGCACATGCCTAAATACGGCCCTGGCTGTACCTCCTTGTGAAATATGTGTTCGCTAGTTTGAATTCCTGAATCCCTGATGACCTTTTCTAGAGCTATGTTGAACAACAGACACGCTAACGCATCTCCTTGTTTCAGCCCATTCAATGTTTTTAAGGAGTTAGATAGATTTTATTGTATTCTGATTTTGCATTTCAAATTGGACATAACTACACCAACCGTACGCACCAACTTAGATGGTATATTCAACTCCTTCATAGCTCTATATAGCATTTTCCGGTTGATTGAATCATATGCCGACTGGAAATCCACAAAGAGATGGTGAGTGGCCACTCCATATACCGTTTTTATCCATATTCCAAGTGATCAGTTATCCATTATATGGTGCTGGTTACTCAGTATTATTCTGACGCAGTGGCATAACTACGGGGGCGAATCAGGGGGGTCAATTCCTTCCTCAAATGCTATTACCAGTGTCAGCCAAGTTCAATAATCATTTAAGTGAGTTAATCAAAATAATAACAATATTCCTGAGTTAGCTCCATGTGTTAAAGTAGGGATTATGCATAACTGTAGACATAAAGTATAAGGGTTTCGGTACTGGATGGGGCGGTAACCGTCCACCAGACGGGCCACGTTGGTGGAATAAGTGGCATTCCACCCTCCCCTTCCCCACTACTCCTACATTCAGCATTACTATTTTGCTCATAAGTGCAACTCATGAGATACTATAAGAATCACGAGCAGCTATTTTTATATTTAAAGTTCATAATCATATTCAAAGTTTCAAGAGTTTATATTATTTCTGTGTTGTATTTTAAAAGTATTAATTCTTTGAGAAATTATGTGAGGGACAACAGAATAAGGAAATGTATGACAGACTGAAACATTACACGCAACAGGACTGAATGTTTGAAGTGTGGGGTAAAATGTATCTCAACAAAGGTTTTAAAAATGTGATATACAGGTGCAGGACAAACCAATGTAGATCAAAAAAGAATCTGCGAGTGAGACAATACGTTTCTTGTCATAGGGCGGAATCCAACAGAACCCGTGTAATTCGTTTTATTTGCGTGGATTTTTAAATAGCTGATTTCTATAATTACAAAAGAAACCGAATTAAATACGAAAAGGACAAGAAAATTAATTTCCGAGTTTCGGAAAATATTAACTATATTTTTTCACAGAACAGTACAAAAATTGGTGGTGTTGGTCACACAGTGGTAATAGACGAAAGTGCGTTCCGCAAGAGAAAGTGTAACGGGTATCGACTGGTGAAGATTCGGTGGGTAATCGGAGAGATAGACAGGAGTAAAAAATTCTTCCTAAAAGATGTAAATAAACGGGATGCTAACACTTTGTTGGATGTAACTGAGAAAAACGTTCAGTCTGGAACTACTATAATTATGAACATGTGGAGGAGCTACAATTATCTACAAAGTAAAGATTGTACTCATTTGCGAGTTAGCAGTCGCTGAACTCTGTATACTGCAGCAACATGAACATTCATACACAGAACATCAAGAGCCACTGGTCAAAAATGAAAAAAAGACATGAGGAGATGGGTAGGAAGGATCCCGGTGAGGTCCTTTAAAAGATGTCACAGTCTGTGTAATAATGTTATGTGAACAAAATTAAATTTCTCTTATCATGAAAATGACAGAAATATTTTAGTTCTAAATTAGGCCTATAAATAAATAATAATCATCATTATCATTAATAAATAATAGTAATAATAATAAGTATTAACAATAAAATAATAATAATAATAATTATTATTATTATTATTATTACTATAGGTTATAACAAAAATATTATCATTTATGACATTATGTTAATAAAATAAATGTTTTTGAGCCAACTAAAGTTACATGCAATGGAAAATGCCACTCAATCCGCTGGACGGGGCCGCCGCAATAGATCTACTGTAAAACCGTCTTAACAATAGATGCACATTTTTAGTGGCCATAAAAATAACCTTTCTTGAAGTACGAGCATGTAAGCGGACGACTACGGCCCTGTTTAGTACCGACAACCCCTTTAATTCTTTACTGTTCATAGGTAAGTTCTTTTGGAGAGTTCTTTTCATAACAAAAATATAACTGTTTATTCAACACCTGCGTACATCTGCCATTACCTTTGCGTGTGCGTGTGTGTCCTGAATCCTGAGAATTTGATGATGATTATGCTGATGCTGTGTTCTCTGTCTCTACGGATTGTTGTTTGTGATGCTCCAGAGTTCCTCCATACGTCTTGGTGTGTGTCTGGTCCTGATCGATCGGCAAACCAGCACCGTGACGTTGTGTGAAGATTTCTTGAGTCTGAGACCGGCCCAAAATTGCTGGTGGTATTTATACTGGACGGCGATCTGACAGGTCCCGGACTGTTTTCGACCTGTTAGATATTGTCACAAAACGTCCTTTTAATTACAAATCACTTTTTGGTTCATTTTCGCGATTTCGTAAACATACTCCTAGCATGAGATATCATTGTTTGCATAATTTTTTTCTGGTCACTCACATGTACCACACTTATTAATTATTATTTAATTACACTAGTAATTAACATTAAATTAGTTAGCGTCTTTATTATTGCAAATTTTTGCAATAATTTTATATTATCATACTCGTTAAAAATTCCTTAATGTAATGGTGTCTTTATAATTGGGGTAGGTCTTTGTTCACAGGTTTAAAACGTATTAATTAGTTCATCTGAATCCGGTTAAAACCTGATTAATGACAAACCAACAATTTGTACGTGTCTCCCCTTCTCGTCGTTCAATGCAGGTCGGAACTGGCACGCACACAAACACTGTATTTTAACACTACCGAAGCAGGTGTCACTTTCTACAGGCCACAGCCTGTACTCTCCTGCACAAAATTGTTTAAAACTGTTCATCGTATTCTTTTTACACTAATTATTTACAAAACATACCGCCCTGGGCAAATATGCGTATTGTTGCAGTACATATTTTTTAATATAACTGGCGAATTTAAAGCAGTGAAATAATTATGTCACAGACACATGCATACCTTTTAATTTCTCTACGTTTGTCTTTATTTTGAATATTTTGCCGTAATACGTTGTTTCACCTACATTTTGAAGTAGAGGCCTACAAGTACATCCTGTAACAGTACAAATGGTTTATGGTGATGCAGATTGATAGTTTTTTTTGTCTTTGTATTGTGCATCCATCCAAAAAATAATATACTTTCAGGTTTCTGTTTGAACATCTTCTAAATATTTCAAGAACAGAGGTGTTTATGAAACTGATGTGTATAGTAATTGCATCATGTTGGTATTCTGTTCATCGTGAAACTTTACAGTGCTCCTTAGCAATGAAAGAATGGGGGAAAAGAATTAAAATTTATGTGGAGTTCATCCAAAAACTCACCTGACTTGATCAAAGTTCGATGTTAATCTGTCTGTACTTATCTATTGTAAACACTTCCACTATTTCATTTTCATTAAAAATTCTGGATTATTTCTTTTAAACTAAAAGTTTCTGGGAAGTTTTCACATTATACCTCAAAACACTGAGACAAAGGTGAACTGCACATCATTTTTCAAATATAGTACACTTAATGGATTAACCATTAGGCTGACTAGGCTGTAGCCTAAGGCGCAGTACTTTGGGGGGCGCAAAATTTTAGCTAAAAAATAATACAATTTTACAACATTTAGCTCAGTTTTTAAAAGACTATGGACCTGTCAACCCAGAACAAGAAGGAGGAGAAAAGAAAAAAAAAGCGATCTGAAGCAAAATCACTGTTGAATTTATTGAAAACGCTTAACTTAGAATCAATGTTTCCTCATGTTGAGATATCTTTGCACATTTTCCTTACTATGCCCGTCACTAACTGCAGTGGTGAAAAATCTTTTTCAGCTTTGAAGAGGGTGAAGAATTATTTACGCTCAAATTTGCGCCAGGCTAAACTGACCAGTGTAGTCCGTAGTCCTCTTGTTCATTGAAAGTGACTTTCTGCAAGGACTTAATTTCAGTAAGGTGATTAAAACATTTGCTCAATCTAAAGCGAGAAAAAAGAATCTAGCTTGAACTTTACATGAGTCTTAACAAATCCACAAGATATTTAACTGACTGTCTTCTTTGTAAAAATGATGTTAAATACACCCTTTATAAAACTGTTATAATTCTGTAACTACTTAGTTAATTTTTTCCTTATAAAAGTCATGCAAACTACAAATGGTTGAAGGTATAACTCTAAAACAATCTCTAAAAAAAACCCTCAGTTTTCAATTCTTGAGACTATTTCCAAAAACAGTAAGATAGTTGAAATATTCCTAACTAAGAAATATATTGTAGGATGTTTAAAGCTTCATTCAGCCCCTTGGAAATAAACGTAAGAGTAGCCTATGGGAGGTGAGGGGGCGCTAAAATATAATTAGCCTAAGGGCGCCAAGATACCTTAATCTGGCCCTGACAGGTTTATCTCTTTTATATTTCTTTGAAGTCATAAATGACTATCCTGAACTGCCATCCTCACCCATACTCTTAGCTTCTTCCAATATTTTTTAAACCACCATTCTTGAAACTCAACATGCTAGGTTTTATAGGCTATGTTATTCTCTCTTGGCATTTTTGAAATGGAATAATAACGAATCCCTTGTTACACTTTCCAGTTTCTTCCATTCACTGTTTCTTTTTTTTGTCAGATCACAACAATTTTTATTTCTCTGCTCTGACTGTAGTTTCCTACTTTTCAATTTTGATATAAACTCTTGACATGTTTGTCACAACTGCAAAGCACAAATATACAGAAATTAAAAATACACAAGATACAGGACGCACTACAGTTACAGGATACATTACAAATTTAAGCACACAATTCACTCTCAAATGTCTACCTGTAAACTGAAATAAGGTCATTTTATGTGCAATGCATTGACAGTGGACTATGTTTTCAGTTCCATCAGTATAACATCTGCCCCCTCTATACCATCCTATTGGAATTGTTTCAAGGTCAAGCTCACAGATTCATATCGTAAGTGGATAGGTCATATTTTGTTCCAGTTGTCAATTCTTTTAATGTATTTTATATTAAAAGGATTATACAGTTCTCGATTTTCTATGTAGTGCAAACTTATATCTACTGGCTTTTTATAACAGACATTTTAGTATGTTTACATATTGGTTTTATATGTTGTTTATTAAAATATGATTGCCTAAAAAGCAGTTTTACCGAATACTCTACTTAAAAATACATGTTAAAACTAACAAATATTAGAGTTTCACTATATTTCAATCGACGCGTTTCAGGGCATATGCCCCATCATCAGGATATCCCTTGTTAAAGGTCGTCAATGGTTAAAATATTAAAAACACTGCACACACAATTCTAACAAACAACAATAAATGTAATACAAACATAAAAACACATAAAATGCCCAAATTATAGACACACACGATATCGATGGTGCGCACCACGACATGCTATAGTCGACTGCAGTGTTCATGTTGTTATATGTCGTGCACTATGGACCTTGTTCTGTATTCTTATCGCTGTGTCGTATAATAGATTGGACTGGAAATACAGCTGATCGTTAAGGATGACTTCTTCTGTTTTTTTATTTTTGTAAGCTTTATATATTTCGTATTCTTCAACAGCATTCATATAATTACCTTTTTTGCATATGTGGAGGGGTTGAAAGTTCGTTGTGAAATCAGTATAACTATGGTTGCTGTCCAATGTTTAAAATAATAGTATTTAACGACTGAACGAAAACCTATAGTGTGGGATACCGAAATGTTCAGATCGACAATTGCAGTTGGATGGTGATATTGAAATGTAAATTAGACCACAGACAGGGGAACAGTATTAATTATAAAGAATTACTAGTTTACAATCCCGTGGGCTATCTCTTTTGCCGAGAGATTCCGAAGGAGTACGGAAATTGGGAGAATTGACCAATCAGGAATGATCATTAAACACTCGAAGCCAAATTCGGACCGAATGCAAGACACAGTCAATCACAATATGAGGGGGTTAAAGCCAAAGTGGTGTAAGTCATATTTTAAAAAAATTGACTTAACTCTTGAAATACCATCTTGAGATATAGATCTGTAAAAAGGAAAAGTGGTGAAACTTCTAGCTTTGTTCATACTCTCATAGATGGCAGTGGCAGTTTCACTAGTGAATGAAACAGCTGGTTTGTTAACAGCCATTGTGGTGCAAGTCAGACTTACACCACTATTCCTGTAAGTGTTTGTAAAGTGTGATTCCACATACAGTTACTTGTAGTTTTATTATTATTAAACTACTCAGATTTACATTTTGTGTGTTGGTGATAATAATATGATGGATCACCAATCTGATAAGATACAAATAGTGAACCCATTATATTGCAAAATGCAGGATCTAGTGATGATTACGAACCTTCAAAATCTGAACTGTCTGACTCTTCAGGTAAGTTTAACACATTTATAAATACATATTATTATTTAGCCAATAATATTTGTTAATGATGCGGTCCGAGTGGACGAAAAAATGTTAAGTATGAAGTGTTCGTGATTTACTGTTGTAATTAATTCACCAGGATGCAGAAATGATGAAGAGAGAGTGGACTGTAGTTAATACATTTATTGAAATTGTTCACATATACACCATTGAAATTGTTAGGTTTCACTTTTGAATAAGAGATTGGCTAATGAGCGCATCGTAAATACAAGTCGTATGTTATATTGAAATTAATTTAATGAAAGGCCTAAAGGGCCATATATGAAGTCTTGGGCCTAAGGCCTACATTAATTGTCGTATGATGAATTATGAATAGAGGCGCGAGTACGCGTCACTCGAATTACTTGAGTACAAGTATTAGCAATGTATTGCTAGCATATTGCATGTATGCAATATATATAATGTTATACGGCCTAAAGCCTAAATAATTGTCGCGACAAATTAGAAAACTGTGACAGTATAGCAGCGGGCGAAACCGACCTCCGCCAGCGAACGTATTTAACGAACTGTCCAGCTGCACGGACATAAATTGAGCAGATTAAAGTGCAGATTAAAAGCGCAGATTAGCCAACCTATAAATGTAAAAATTACCGTGCTACTGTACATAACTGCCCGTCAAAATCAGTATTTTTTTACTAAATTTTAGTAACTTATTATATACATTTTGGTAACTTATTATATAACATACAGAGTTCTTAATAATGAAAGTTAATCTCAATAGGCTGCATTGAACCTTGAGTTGTAATCTTAGATAACAGCTGTACAATGATTGTTTAGCGATAAGCTTGAGTAAAGATAAGCTTTAATAAAGATAAGCGTTTAGTAGGCCAAGGTTGGCGTGCAAAATGATTTTATGCCTGACTGAAAATGTAAGCGCTGGCAATGTATTGCCCAAATATATTGTATGTATACATAATTAATAATTATGTATGTTTGACAATGATTAATAATGAATGATCGGAAACTCATCACATGATGGCCCAATAAATTGTAACCCTATGCAAGTCATAGATGGTTACCGTGAAATAGTTGAGGCCAGTAGACCTGTACAGAGTATTGCTTACAATGAACAAATAAATTGTCACAAATTATACATGCATAGACGTAAATCTAGCATGGCGTCATAAAGTTGAACGAGTCATGCTATACCTGAAGTTTCAGGAATTTACAATATATTGTTGTGTGAGAACAAGATATAGATAGCTGACTGATTGCGAGCACATATGTAATGACATGTATGTCATAATTAAGTAGGAATAATAATTGTGCAATGCATAATCACAAAATACAAAATACCATATAAAAATACAATATAAAATAAAATCTAGGCGTGGCATGGTTACAGACAGTAGACGCAAAAAACAATATGTTTTACATAAATGCAAGTTATATAATAAATACAATAAACACCAATTTAGTTAATTACAAATATGAATAAGCACAATAGCATAAGTAACAAATACGACACTGTGGTTACAAATGTAATACATGAGTTGAACAATTGAGAAATACATTCATAGAACAATAAATCACACATATTAACAACTGTGCAAGAAATGCATACATGGTTGTATAACTGCAAACCATGAGAATATTATGTAACAAATTTTTATAAAACAATACCACCGAAAACATGACCCAATACATCAAAATGTAAATGTGTAGGACATAGTATGCCACACAAAATATTAACATATAAATACAAAATAGCAAATATACCACCATGAAACTATGATGAGTATAGAAACACGCAATGATGTAAATTGTCATGAGAATGTTGTGATGATACATCACAATTAGGTTGACCAAATGGTCATATAATAAAGTAATAAAGCCAATGGCCAAGTAAAATAGCATTGTGCTACATGATCATAATAATCTTGTGTCAAGTCTCGTCCCGCGCTGGCAACAGACATAGCTTATGTACTGGTCTCCGCAAAACACCAGTAGGCGTGCAAATGTCTACGACTCTAATTAAGTTATCTGGGCCGGGAAATGTGGCGGTAATTACACCAAATTTCCAGGCTAATGGAGGCAGGTTATCCTCAATAAGTAAAACTAGGTCTCCAATGGAAACATTATCCTTAGCGAATTTCCATTTGTGACGTTGTTGTAATTGGTGTAAATAGTCGCGAGACCAAGCCTTCCAAATGACTTGGACAAACTTCTGGAGAAGTTGCCAACGTCCAAGACGAGAGAGAGGAATATGAGATAAGTCTGGGTCCGGTATCGCCGTTAATGATGCGCAAATCAAAAAATGGCCACGTGTATGTGGCACCGGATCATTTACATCCGAAGAGATGGCAAATAAAAAGCAAGAGTTTAGACATGCCTCTATCTGAGACAAAACTGTCGTAAACTCCTCGAAGGTGAGTATAGACTTGCCTACCACGCGGCGCAAATGAAACTTTAAACTCTTTATGCTGCTCTCCCAAAGACCACCAAAATGAGGTGACGAGGGCGGAATAAAGGACCATGAAATACCCTGAGAGGCCGTGAATGATTTGATTGATGAGGTGGCATCCTTATTATGCCAAAGATTGTAGAGGTCATGTAAAACATTGCGGGCCTTCCTAAAGTTTGTGCCATTATCAGAATATAACTGACTGGGTATGCCCCTGCGGGACATAAAACGACGTAAGGCAGCTATAAACGCACTGGCTGTAAGGTCGGAAACCAAATCCAAATGAATGGGCCTGGTTGCTAAGCAAATGAACAAAGACACGTATGCCTTAGAGAGAGTTCTGGATTTCTGCCCGCCATGACGAATCATGAAGGGACCACCATAATCAACCGCGCAGAATAGAAACGGCCGCGATGGAGTGACTCTAGGAGATGGTAAAATACCAAGCCTCTGAACCTGGTGTTTGACACTAAACCTGAGACACTTGACACATTTACGAATGATGGAGCGAATGACTAACCTGGCATTAATAATCCACCAACGTTGACGAAGTGAGTGATGCACGAGTTGAGCACCAGCATGAAGCAGACGAATGTGTTCGCGTTCAATAATAAGGCGAGTAATATGAGCCGATGGATGCAAGACAATAGGATGTTTAGTGTCGTAAGGTAATTGCGACTGCTGTAATCGCCCGCCAACGCGTATTACTCCAGACTCATCAAGAAACGGGTCGAGAGAAGACAACTTACTCCTGAAAGAGACAGAAGACCCATTACGAAGACAATTAATCTCGGCAGCAAAGTGGATCGACTGAGATTGTTTTATGAAGAAATTAAGAGCATGATGAATTTCGACGGGGGTAAGAGCGCCCGTTATTTTGTCAGCACTGGAGAGTCTAATATTTTTGATGAACCGAAAACAGTAAGCGTATACGCGTGTCAGACGGTGCAACGAAGAAAAGTCCTTAGAAAGGTCGATAGCCAGGGTAGACATTAGAGAAAGGTTGGGGGTTTGTTTCTCTTCCGCAGTGACTTCAGAAGACGACGGATTAGAAGGTAAAAAGGGTGGAAAAGGATTGGACTCGGAAGACTGAGACAAACAAAAACCAAACCACCAACCAGACTGAGACCGTGCCACCAAAGCGAACAATCGCGCAAAACGTCAGGGTGACACCCCCTAGAGATAATATCAGCAGGATTGTGTCTAGAATTGATGTGATGCCATGTATAGGCTTGCGTAAGACGCTGAATCTCGGCAACACGATTAGCGACGTAGGTTTTCCACCTCGTGGACTGGGCATGAATCCAGTAAAGAGACACCATAAAGTCAGAATATAAATGAACACTATTAATAAACGAATAAAGCGCAGGAACGACCTTAGATACGAGTCGCGATAACAACAAGCAAGCACAGAGTACGATAATAAAGTTTGAGTAATCGCGCGCAAGCTTAGAATCACGCCTGAATCGGCGTTCTAAATTCAAAAATCTTGCTTCAGCATTGGTATAAGATTCCCCCAACTGGAGATGATCGGACTTAAATGGCAGTGAAACAATGAACCTACCCTCCCAATTGCGATGAGTAGAACGCACGAAATGCTCCTCACAAGCTGACTCGTTAGCAGGTGTATTATCAGGGATAGTTTCTGCCTCCCAAAATTTTTCGAGAGACTGCAAAATTTGACCGTCGTTGTTCCTAGCTAGGAATGAAACAGCAGGACCCTTATAACGGCAATGTTTGGGCAAATTGCCTGCCAAAATGTAGCCTAACTTTGTTTCCTGAATAATGGTAAAATGAGGACCGCGTACGTATTTGTTGGCTAAAATTAAATCCAGGTAAAATTGCGCCCCTAAGAGTATGTCGATTTCGGATGATATGTTGAAATTTGGGTCAGCAAGAAAAATGTTGTCTGGAATGTTGAATTGATTTATGTCAAACGATTGTGCTGGCAGATTGTGGGTTAATGCAGATAAGATAGCACATTTTGCCTCGAAGCTAAATCTCTGATAACGAGAAATAATGCGTATAGACGCGAGATTAGTAGCATGACACGCGGTATTATTTATACCTGTAATCGGTATGTTGGATTTAGTCAAATTAAGCCGTAATTTCTTGGCAAATGATTTGGTACAAAAATTTATTTGTGAACCCGCATCCAGAAGAACTCTTGCCTTTTGTATGTGGCCAGCCTGGTCAATGACAAACACAATTGCTGTTGATAAAAGAATATTATTCGTGGATTGTAATTTGAGTGAACAGTAATACTGCTGCTGGCAGAGATTGACTTCGGCACATTGCTTATGTGCAACAATGTATGGTGTCGTTTTGAACAGATCTTACATGTCTGCTTAATCTTACAATTAGATACAAAATGATCTGATCTAAGACAATTGGTACAACATTTGTGATTTGATACAAATTGTCCTCGCTCAGCAGTGCTTAGTGCACGAAATTTATCACACATGTAAATTGGATGATTAGATTTACAACACAAACATGAATAATTACTTGACGCTGAGTGATAACTCTTAAATGTAGTACTGCCAGCAGCGTTTCGTGATTTATGTTTGTCAGATTTATTATTGAATCTTAAACTCAGCTTGTTGAGTTGCTGTCCGGCATCGATAGGCAGTGTATTTTCTAACAGCTGTCTACGTGCGTTTAAAAAATGAGTGAAATCTTGAAAGTTAGGAAGATTATCAGGGTCTATAGACTCCTTCCATAATTTAAAAGTAGTATGGTCGAGTTTTGCTGATAATAATTGTATAATGATAAGTTCGAATGAATTCACTGACAGTTGCATTGCCGCCAGTGAATTAACGGAAGACGTTATTGTATTTGTGAATTCTGCCAAACTTTGGACAGAGTCTTTAATTGTTGACTTGACTTGAAGTAAATTTTGAATGTAGTACTTTGCTAGTATGAACTTGTTGTCATACCTTGCGGACAGCAAACTCAACGCTATCGAGTAGTTTTCATTACAAATAGGTAGTGATTTAATTAAGTCTAATGGCTCATTTTTTAGAGAAGAATGTAAATAATGTAGTTTCTGCACTGACGTTAGATCGGATCTTGCATGCACCAAGTCCGAAAAAATTGAATGAAAATGCTGCCATTCCAAGATATTGCCTGTGAAGCAGGGCAAACTTATCGGTTTTAATTGCATATGGCCCGATAATACGAGAGGTACAGTCTGAACATTAAAGGTATCAATTAATTGTAAAATATTTGCTTCTGTGGAATATAACATTTCTTCGACCTCAACTCGGACTTCTTGAGCAGCGTTTATGTCTTTGCAAATAAGTTCGATTTCGGACTGTACCTCGTCGTACTTCGTTGCCAAGCTTTCAAACTTTCAAGTCTTACTGTTAAAAAGTGTTTTGTATTAGAGTTTCTATCAAAGTTACTGACAGCTGATTGTATACGCACTATTGCGGACTTTAAGCCACCTCTCTTTCTGACTAACACTTTGAGGCCTTCTTCAGCCATTATACGCACCTTGAAATGATGTTAGTGAGGTGATACCTTGTGGGCAATGTCCTGAAACGTCGACGCCGTGGAGAAGATGGCAAACACACAGCTTGGAGAGATGACTGCTTTGACTGACGTACTGAAGCTAGCAGGTGTAAGCTCTTGCAATGATGTCATCAGGAGGCTCAAAGGCGACGAGCGAAATGCTGATCGAATCACGCCATGGTCGTATCAGCGGATATGCTGAGTCGCCCGTGATGGCCAGAAATTGGGGCAGAAAATAATAAATGGGTGAATGATGTATCCGGGAATCCAGGTCCGGAGCGACCAAAAAATGTTAATGATGCGGTCCGAGTGGACGAAAAAATGTTAAGTATGAAGTGTTCGTGATTTACTGTTGTAATTAATTCGCCAGGATGCAGAAATGATGAAGAGAGAGTGGACTGTAGTTAATACATTTATTGAAATTGTTCACATATACACCATTGAAATTGTTAGGTTTCACTTTTGAATAAGAGATTGGCTAATGAGCGCATCGTAAATACAAGTCGTATGTTATATTGAAATTAATTTAATGAAAGGCCTAAAGGGCCATATATGAAGTCTTGGGCCTAAGGCCTACATTAATTGTCGTATGATGAATTATGAATAGAGGTGCAAGTACGCGTCACTTGAATTACTTGAGTACAAGTATTAGCAATGTATTGCTAGCATATTGCATGTATGCAATATATATAATGTTATACGGCCTAAAGCCTAAATAATTGTCGCAACAAATAAGAAAAATGTGACAGTATAGCAGCGGGCGAAACCGACCGCCGCCAGCGAACGTATTTAACGAACTGTCCAGATGCACGGACATGAATTGAGCAGATTAAGGTGCAGATTAAAAGCGCAGATTAGCCAACCTATAAATGTAAAAATTACCGCGCTACTGTACAATATTATTAACACAATACCATGTTGTTCTTGGAAAGTAAATACCGGTAGGCCTACACAAGTAATTTCACCGAATAAACTTTGAAAAATAATAATAAAATTAATTTATATATGCCTAACCTTAAAAATCTAGTAGCATAACACTCTAATAAGTTTGTTTGGTTGGTTACAGAAGAAGTTGAAAAAACACCAGATGAATCGCCAAAACGAAGTAGAAAGAGGCAAAAACATGAGAGTAAGAAGCAAGAGATGAAGAAGAAAAGAAATTCTGGCATGGCATATAAAACTAAGGTAGGCAAAGAAGTTTCTAAGAAGAAATTTAGTAGTGCAAACTGTAACTGCAGGTTAAAATGTGTAGAAAAGGTATCGGAAGAGTCACGCAGGAATGCATTTGAAGCATTTTGGAAATTAGGTTCTTTTTCTTGTCAGAATATTTTTTTATGTGGGTTGATTAAACAAATGAGTCCTAAACTTAGGCGTCCTAGAGATGGATCAAGATTGCAAAAGTCAACAAGCAATCAATTTTACATTCAAGTTGATGGAAGTAGTGTTAAAGTATGCAAAAGATATTTCCTTCAAACATTCCAAATTTCAGATGGGCGGATGACAAGAGCTATTAAAAAGTTGAAAATAAGAGACCAACCAGGATCAGACAAACGAGGAAGTGGAATACCCGTGAATAAAATCTCTGATGAGAGAATTAATGTTGTCCGGAAGCATATCTCATCATTCCCCTCATACCAGTCTCATTATACTAGAGCTGAAAACCCAAACAGAAAGTATTTAGCCCCTGACCTTAATGTATGTCTTATGTACAACTTATACAGAGAATACTGCAAAGAGGAAAATATTTTACCTGTTGAAGAGCCCATTTACGGTAGAAGTTTTAATAATGACTTCAACTTGCACTTTCATGTGCCACGTAAAGATACCTGTTTGAAATGTGACATGCACAAAATGAAAATGTCCACTTTGGAAGATGAAAATGAAAAAAAATCTTGGAAATACAACATGAACTTCATCTTCGAAAGGCAGAGGCTGCTCGAACATCTATGAAATTAGATACAAAAAAGTCAAAAAATTATAAATTGTTTTATGCCTTCACTTTTGACTTGCAGAAAGCTCTGCCTTTTCCCATACTAACCACTTCTTTGGCTTATTATAAAAGAAACATGTACTTATACAATCTAGGATGTCATGAGCTATGAACTGATTTGGGCTTTATGTACACATGGGATGAGACGATTGCTTCACGTGGTTCGCAAGAAATAAGTTCTTGTGTTACAAAACACATTACTGCAAGAGCCTCAATGTCAAGACATGTTACCATGTACAGTGACACTTGTACGGGGCAAAATAGAAATTGGAAATTTGAATTGTGTCTTATGAAATTGATTCAAAGCAGTGATAACATCAACATTATTGACCATAAATTTATGGTAACTGGTCACTCTTACCTCCCTAATGATTCCGATTTTGGATCCATAGAATCCTACGCAAGAGGTAAGGCCATTTTTGTTCCTGCTGATTGGCACTTCATGATCTCAAAGTCAAGAAAAAAGAAAGCTTTTCATATAATAGAAAAGTCAGTTCAAGACTTCAAGTCTATTCAGAATCTTGAACAAGCCATTACAAAGAGGAAAAAAAATGTCAAGAATGAACCGGTGTCATGGCTCAAAATGCAATGGATTCGTATAATGACGAAAGAACCATTTATGCTATATTACAAGGAAAATCTTAATGAGGACTTTCCATTTTCCGCTCTATGTCTAAAGTCAGCTAAACCAGGAAGGCCAATCTCACTCGGACTTATTGATCTGGAAAATCTACACCCTGCACCAAGACCTGTGGCTAAGGAAAAGAAGAGGGACATGCTAGATCTTCTACCTTATATTCCACCCATCAACCATGCTTACTTCCAGGGACTTATACCGGTTGAAACAACAGAGATAGACGATACAGGCCCGCTGGAAATTGTTGATATTGTTACAACACAAATAAGCCACCCCAGTACCAGGGATAAAAACTATAAGTATAATGTAAAAATACTTCATATCAAATAAAATGTTTAAAAATAAATAAAATATAAAAACTATGACACGACGAACGACGACATTACCCAACCCAAGTGATTGACCCAACAACAACTAACAAAAGAAGAAGGGAACCACGAAAAATACACAAAGAAAAAAGTGATTGACCAAACAAATAGGAACTAACAAAAGAAGGGAAGAAACCGAACCAAAGAAGAATAAGGACAAATAAAGGAAGTGAACAAATTCCTACAACTAAATAGAAATTAAACTAGACGAGAAGAGGAGAACCGAACCAAAATGAAGACAAGTGAAAATGAAGAAGATGAAGGAGAAGAAGAAGAAGAAGGAAGAGGAAACAAAGTGAAACCAAGAAATAACAAACACCACATATAAAAGGGAGAAATGGTATACTCAAAGATAGAATACTGTAAATAAACCCCAAATAATTATCCACTAATGAAAACAAATATTATTGTTGTAAATGAGATAATTTATATACCGGTTTTAAACAAAAAACAGTAAAAAGTAACTTAGTAAAGAAAAGTACACTAACCCAAATATTAAAGTTAGATGTAGTGAAATATATATAACAAAATATCTTTAATATTATGTATAATTTTATAATGAAAGAAATAATGAGAAAGAGAAATAAGTATAATTATAGGGATTACCCACTAAGTAACACTTAATATAAACAGTGAAAAACTGCAATAGTGTATGTGTAAATACCCCAAAATAGTGAGTGTATCAGTTTTAAACACCGGTTAATTAAAGATGAAAGTGATATGTGGAAAAAGATATTATCAGTAATAAAAAGTATTAATAGATAAGAAAACACTTAATAAATCATTGATAAACCAATAAATGATTTAAGTGAGCTTATGAAAAAATTATATAATTAAGGATAGTTAGAAATAGTATTTAAAATAGAGATAAGTAAAGGATGTAATATTATTCAGGGAGAAAGCCCATGTAAAAACAGTTTGTGTTAACATGGAATGGAGGAAAGAAGTAGTAATGAAATAAGAATTTAAGTATACAATTAAAAACACCCCATGTTAGAAGTGAAAATAAATTTAATAAGTTTGAAAGAAGTGATGATGTTTCTCACTCAAAGTAATAGCAAAAGAATGAAATGAATGTTAAACCAACAGTAACTAATAACTTATAAAGAACTAGCGAGTACCCGGCATGCGTTGCAATGCCACTCAAAGAAAGAAAGTGTTTGTGTTTTAATTCTGTTTATTGAAGTGCTTTTGGATACACAATATTTTTTGTTTTTCCGTCTGGTGCGTACATGAATAAATCCGATGGTTTTCCGACGCGTGAGCAGGCCACATACAGCTGTCCATGTGAGAAGCATGGATTTATCAAATTTAGTCCACACACTTGTAGCGATTGTCCCTGTGCTTTGTTGATGGTGCGTAAAATATTTGTGCCAAGTTTGGTTGAAATCGGTCCAGTGGTTTAGGAGGAGATGTGGAAGACCCCAAAGAACCCCCAAAAGAACCCCATCGAAAAAACACCTATCCTATGTTGGTTCCCCCCTTGCGTAAAATATTTGTGCCAAGTTTGGTTGAAATCGGTCCAGTGGTTTAGGAGGAGATGTGGAAGACCCAAAGGACCCTAAAAGACCACCGAAGGATCATATCGAAAAAAACACATATCCTATGTTGGTTCTCCCATTGCGTAAAATATTTGTGCCAAGTTTGGTTGAAATCGGTCCAGTGGTTTAGGAGGAGATGTGGAAGACCCCAAAGGACCCCCCAATGGACCCCGTCGAAAAAAACACCTATCCTATGTTGGTTCTCCCGTTGCGTAAAATATTTGTGCCAAGTTTGGTTGAAATCGGTCCAGTGGTTTAGGAGAAGATGTGGAAGACACCAAAGAACCCCCAAAAGGACCCCACCGAAAAAAACGTACCCTGTTGGTTCTCCCGTTGCATAAAATATTTGTGCCAAGTTTGGTTGAAATCGGTCCAGTGGTTTAGGAGGAGATGTGGAAGACCCCAAAGAACCCCCCCAAGGACCCCATCGAAAAAACACCCATCCTATGTTGGTTCTCCCGTTGCGTAAAATATTTGTGCCAAGTTTGGTTGAAGTCTATCCAGTGGTTTAGGAGAAGATGTGGAAGACCCCAAAGAACCCCCAAAAGGACCCCATCGAAAAAACACCTATCATATGTTGGTTCTCCCGTTGCGTAAAATATTTGTGCCAAGTTTGGTTGAAATCGGTCCAGTGGTTTAGGAGGAGATGTGGAAGACCCCAAAGGACCCCAAAAGGACCCCCCGAAGGATCATATCAAAAAAACACATATCCTATGTTGGTTCTCCCGTTGTGTAAAATATTTGTGCCAAGTTTGGTTGAAGTCTATCCAGTGGTTTAGGAGAAGATGTGGAAGACCCCAAAGAACCCCCAAAAGGACTCCATCGAAAAAACACCTACGCTATGTTGGTTCTCCCGTTGCATAAAATATTTGTGCCAAGTTTGGTTGAAATCGGTCCAGTGGTTTAGGAGGAGATGTGGAAGACCCCAAAGAACCCCCCAAAGGACCCCATCGAAAAAAATTCAGAAACCTTCGCAGGCGTGCGCACATCAACTCACCGAAGTTTCATCGCAATCGGATGAATGGTATAGGAACGCATACGGGACAAAGAAACAAAGAAACATTCATTTTTATATATATATAGATTGTTCGTTTTAATGTTATGATTAGGATATGGCTGAAAGAAACTCGCAGTCCGTAAGCCTAATTGTTACATTTTAAATATGGATAGTGAAAACTATATTGACATGAAATCAGAACACAAACAGAATCAAAACGCAACACAAACAATTATAATAACAAAGTGAAGCCCATCAGGCTGAATTAAAATGTAAATTAAAAGAAATAAGTAAAATACCATCATGGCTACTTTTGGGTATGAAAATGTCTAACTGTCAGACACACACACAAAGGTCAATTGTACAAATTCACAAGGAAATTTACAAATCTAAGGCAAGTAAATAGCCAATAATTATGTGCAAATCATTTTAAAAGAGAAAGGTTATTATACAAGTTTAATTTAAAAGAGATGTGTAATTTATCAAATGTCAAATAATTCTTGGATTTCGTTGTCCATGACGTGTCCGTTACCTAACTAAATATCACTATAATATTGACGACTCGGAACACTAAGTTTTTTATAAGTAAAAACGTAAAGTTTTACCTTACAGCCTTTACCTAAGGCTGTAAGGTAAAACTTTACGTTTTTACTTATAAAAAACTTAGTGTTCCGAGTCGTCAATATTATAGTGATATTTAGTCAAATAATTAGACTAAAGTTAATGTATAATAGAATATGACCTTATGAGGTATCATTTTAAACTTTGAAAGGAAATAAAGACAATAGTGATATTATTTATTACGCCAAAGGGATGTCAGAAAAATAAAATCATTAAGAAAATATATAATAAATTTGAATAAAAATTCAAATATAATAAAAATGCTTTTAATCGAGGCCTTAACCAATCAAAGGGTTTCTGTTACCATAGTTGAATACTAATTTTCCGTTAAAAATATAGACTTGAAAAAATGACGCGTGGGTAAGAGGTACGCAAGATTGAGATGACCAAAATTGTACTTTAAAAAGTTCAAAGGCGTTCAGAAATTGACTACAAAACCCAATGACGAGTAGATGCAAAGATTCTAATAGTAACCGATGTCCTGGAACCAAATAAAAGAAATTAAATAGCAGAAAGTCCCAAGACGAGATAGAAGAAGATGCCCGGAGCCTAAATCAGCCCCAAAATCGATGAATTTCCATTACCCCAGACGACAACATATCACCACCGTCTGAACTGATAAGTATCAACTACATTCAATTATCCCAGAAACCAAATCACTTTAAATATTTCTCAAATCAATAAAAATTTCTCACTATTAAACAAAATTAATTTTCTTTCAAAGGTTTGAATCATAATCAACTTACGTAAAACATTTGTTAATTAAAATATAACCTCGCATTAGAGTGCGAAACTTGTAACAACTAATACAACACTACCGAACAATTTGTAAAAACACTTTATACTATTTAAGTACGTATAAGGTATGGTAGTGTACTTTTTTTATGTAACCAGCTTTTATGTTTTATTTTTTAATCCAAAGAACCCCAGATTTTGAACAGATTAATATATTGTATGTAAACAGAAGCCATGACGGCATCAGAATAGTTCATTTCAAAATCAATTTCGCCAACCTAGAGATATATGTGTTTCATGTTCTAAGCCGGAGCAATTTGTTAAAAAATCATTTATAATACTTTTGTCATATTGATTAATGACCAAATTTGCATTAAAATTATAGTACAGAGTATTACCATCGTTTTATTTCGTACGACGTTGTAAAATATATGTGTGTGTTAGCAATTTCTACCGATCAAAAACTAGCACTCGTCACGAGTGGACAATACGACAAAATGCACAGCGGCGGAATTATTTGAACACTCCAGCCGTCAACGCTGACAACACTTATTTAACTTGTAATTTAACAAATTTAATTGTTTTAATATAAACAATTTGGCGCCACCCGGGATTCGCAACCCCCTATGAACAAACAGGTAGGTTGTACTGATAATTTAGACCACGCTACAGACTTCAGTAGTGACAACCATTATTGTAACGACCGGTGTGAGGCGAACACACCACATTAATACTAATACACATAAAAAACGACTGTAAACATTTTAGAGAGACGACTAGAATCTCTCGTTACAGATTGGCGACCAACAGAGTGAGGCTAGAAAGGACAACTAGCGGCGGTTATGAATAGACATAGTATGCTTACAAGGCTCAAAAGTAAGGAAGCATCAAACCAAGAAGAAATGGAAGTTGTTGAGGAAATGATTGGAGGATTGTTTGAAGAACATCCACAGGAGGACCAACTGGAAAACCCAAATCTACCGGAACCAGAAATAGAAGCAGAAGTAATGGTAGGGGACCAACCCAGCAAACCCACTCAGAAGGAAGACCTGAGCATGCGGGAAATGCTTAGGATTCTTAAGGAAGGAAACCACAAAATCCAGGAAGACAACAAGAAAACAAATGAAAGATTAGAATCATTGCAAGAGGGAAGGAAACAAGACAAAGAAGAATTGAATAAAAAATTAGAATCATTGCAATATGGTATGAAGGAAGAGATCAGAGAACAAAGAAAGGAAGACAGGGAATTTTTCAAGGAGAACATGGAACGTCTGAATAACAAAATGGAGAGCAACCATGAAGCCCTGAAGAGAAGTCAGGAGACGTTGGAAAAGAAGAGCGAAGAGCTGAAGAAACAGATCAAGAAGGATCTGGAAATAGTAAATAAAAAGATCAAAAATAGTAATGATACGCTCCTACGACAAATGAAGGAAGATGGTGAGAAGAACAGAGAAGAATTAAGATTCGTGCTAGTAGAGTTTCGTGAAGAAGTCAAACGGACAAAAACAGGGATGAATAAGAGATGGGAAGAAACAAGTTACCCAGTAAATCACCTTCAAAAAACTTTAGATAGTGATTTCAAACAATTGAATGAAACACTAGTCAGCACTTCTGGAAGTATCAAAGAAACGTTGAATGAGAACAGAGAACCGGGGAATCAGAAAATAACACAGAAGGAGATGGAAACTGTAGAAGAAACAAGTGTATTGTTTTCTGAAAATAAAGACAACAGTGACACCAAGAAAATTAAGCACATAAAAACCAACACTAGAAGAATAAAGAAGAATCGAATCATTAAGAAGATTAAGAAAACAGAGGAAATAAGAAAGGTATATAAAAGGAAACTAATCAAAACACGAGAAGTGGAGATGATGAAGAACGGACTCATCGATGTGTTTAATTTGCCCCTTACCTACCAAAGCAAATTAATAAAGTATAAAGATTGTAGGAGGACTCTGAGGGAAATTATAAAAGGAATTCACAACCAACCAGTGGATGAAAAATTCAGCAAATCTATGCTTAGATGGAAGATGCCAGAAATAGAAATGACTGACAACAAAACAGAGTATAACAAATTAAGAAGGTCAATAAAACACTGGAACACACCAGAAATGGAAATACCGAATAAAAAAGCAAAAATAACATTAATGAGAGAGGCACAATTAACTTCTCTGATTAATCGACAAAGTAATCAAATGTTTGAGGTAAACATAAATACTACGGAACATATGGTATTAGAGGAATTATGGTACAAGATGGAGGATACCTATTTCACAAGAACGGAAACAGTTCTACATGCCAGGGTTATCCGAACCACAAGTGCAGAAGAACTGATGGACCATGGGTAAACTACGCGAAGATACCACGCACCAAGAAAAGGGACTGATCTTCGGATTACTGACCAAGCAACCCAATGGAATAGAAAGAAGTATTAAAGTTAAATTAGACCAATAAAAATCACCAAGACAAGAAATGACAATGACCAAGACGAATTAAATGAGAAAAATTAAACCATAATAAATAAATTTAAAAAATTATCCAGAGTAAATGTTAACCATCTAACATTTGAAGGAGTAGAGGAGAAAGCCAACAAAGAGTGAAATATACAAGAGAAGGTAATAACAAGGAAAGAAAAGGAGAAGATCAACTTACAAAAAGTATAAATAACAAGGGCCGGTATATAGTACGAAATATACCATGTCATCACGAAAGATAATGGTAATAATACTTACCAAATAAGCAATGTAAACACAAGAAAAATAAAGGGAGTTTACAACCAAACTTCAATAAAAAAGTTTTATGAGGAAGAATAAATAACTAGAAATGAAATAAATATATTTCAAAATTCCAAAAGTTTGTAAGAGCAACTTACTCCATTATTTAGATGATATATGCGGAATAGAAAAAATTAAAATAAATGAATAAAAAGTGAGATAATAAGGAATAAGTTATACAAATTCCTTTCAATTTAAATCAACTTACAGTCTATTAAAAGGTTGATATATGAAGTATAAAATAAAAAAGTGAGATAATAAGGAATAAGTTACACAAATTCCTATACAAAAAAGTAAGAATCACAAACTTACAATTATAATTAAACAAAAGGTAACTAAAAAGGAATAAGCTACAAAAATTCCTATAAAGTAAGAGAATTAACTTACAAAAATTTATCAAAAATGATATTTAATACCAAATAAAATAAACAAAAATAAAATCAAGCTAAAATTGCTGAAATAAATACCTGAAATTATAATGAATCAAATGTATTCAAAGAACAAAGAAAAACAAAATCTGAACTGGTACATGGAAAAAGAGAAGTTATGTATAAAACAAACATACAAGCTATGGCTAAAGCAGAATATTGCTAAATAACCAAGAAAAAGAATAAAAATGTCTAAGATAATTAAAATGGTCACAACAAGAATAGAAAACAAAACAATAAAAAGTTAGATATGATGAAATTAACATATGAATAAATAAATAAAAAACAATCAACTGTATGAGTAAAGGATACTATATAGCAAAGGTACAGCGGAAGGAAGACTGAGTAAAAGGCCAAAGTGATCTAAAAACAAACCACAAGGTGGACGATCCCAAAGTATATTATTATTATTATTAATTTAAGTCACAAGTTGACAAAAAAGGTATTTAAGATTGACTGTTGAAAACTCCAGCAATCCAAATAAACTGAGCAGAGATGATGTTCCTCTGGTCTCAGAAAAAATGAGTAGTAATGGGAGAAACCAGCTACTAAAAGGTTAGGGAAAAAATGTCTATAAGGGAGAATGCACCAAGGGAAATATAAATAAAAACAGATCCAAATAAAATGGAATGAATTAAGTAAGAAGAGATATAAAGAATGGAGAAACAAACAAGAAAGAAAAGGAAAAAGATTATATATAACTGATAATTTCATAAAAAACTATGCTAGTGTTTTATTAAAATGATCAATTTTGAAGGAGAGGCATTATGTTACAACACAAATAAGCCACCCCAGTACCAGGGATAAAAACTATAAGTATAAATGTAAAAATACTTCATATCAAATAAAATGTTTAAAAATAAATAAAATATAAAAACTATGACACGACGAACGACGACATTACCCAACCCAAGTGATTGACCCAACAACAACTAACAAAAGAAGAAGGGAACCACGAAAAATACACAAAGAAAAAAGTGATTGACCAAACAAATAGGAACTAACAAAAGAAGGGAAGAAACCAGAACCAAAGAAGAATAAGGACAAATAAAGGAAGTGAACAAATTCCTACAACTAAATAGAAATTAAACTAGACGAGAAGAGGAGAACCGAACCAAAATGAAGAAGATGAAGGAGAAGAAGAAGAAGAAGAAGAAGAAGAAGGAAGAGGAAACAAAGTGAAACCAAGAAATAACAAACACCACATATAAAAGGGAGAAATGGTATACTCAAAGATAGAATACTGTAAATAAACCCCAAATAATTATCCACTAATGAAAACAAATATTATTGTTGTAAATGAGATAATTTATATACCGGTTTTAAACAAAAAACAGTAAAAAGTAACTTAGTAAAGAAAAGTACGCTAACCCAAAATATTAAAGTTAGATGTAGTGAAATATATATAACAAAATATCATTAATATTATGTATAATTTTATAATGAAAGAAATAGTGAGAAAGAGAAATAAGTATAATTATAGTGATTACCCACTAAGTAACACTTAATATAAACAGTGAAAAAAGTGCAATAGTGAGTGTATCAGTGATAAGTGTATAGTGAGTGTAAATACCCCAAAATAGTGAGTGTATCAGTGATAAACACCAGTTAATTAAAGGTGAAAGTGATATGTGGAAAAAGATATTATCAGTAATAAAAAGTATTAACAGATAAGAAAACACTTAATAAATCATTGATAAACCAATAAATGATTTAAGTGAGCTTATGAAAAAATTATATAATTAAGGATAGTTAGAAATAGTATTTAAAATAGAGATAAGTAAAGGATGTAATATTATTCAGGGAGAAATCCCATGTAAAAACAGTTTGTGTTAACATGGAATGGAGGAAAGAAGTAGTAATGAAATAAGAATTTAAGTATACAATTAAAAACACCCCATGTTAGAAGGGAAAATAAATTTAATAAGTTTGAAAGAAGTGATGATGTTTCTCACTCAAAGTAACAGCAAAAGAATGAAATGAATGTTAAACCAACAGTAACTAATAACTTATAAAGAATTGTTTGTTTTAATGTTATGAATAGGATATGGCTGAAAGAAACTTGCAGTCCATAAGCCTAATTGTTATATTTTAAATATGGATAGTGAAAACTATATTGACATGAAATCAGAACACAAACAGAATCAAAACGCAACACAAACAATTATAATAACAAAGTGAAGCCCATCAGGCTGAATTAAAATGTAATTTAAAAGAAATAAGTAAAATACCATCATGGCTACTTTTGGGTATGAAAATGTCTAACTGTCAGACACACACACAAAGGTCAATTGTAACAACTTCACAAGGAAATTTACAAATCTAAGGCAAGTAAATAGCCAATAATCATGTGTAAATCATTTTAAAAGAGAAAGGTTATTATAAAAGTTTAATTTAAAAGAGATATGTAATTTATCAAATGTCAAATAATTAGACTAAATTTAATGTATAATAGAATATGACCTTATGAGGTATCATTTTAAACTTTGAAAGGAAATAAAGACAATAGTGATATTATTTATTACCCCAAAGGGATGTCAGAAGAATAAAATCATTAAGAAAATATATAATAAATTTGAATAAAAATTCAAATATAATAAAAATGCTTTTAATCGAGGCCTTAACCAATCAAAGGGTTTCTGTTACCATAGTTGAATACTAATTTTCCGTTAAAAATATAGACTTGAAAAAATGACGCGTGGGTAAGAGGTACGCAAGATTGAGATGACCAAAATTTTACTTTAAAAAGTTCAAAAGACGTTCAGAAATTGACGAAATTGACTACAAGAACCAATGACGAGTAGATGCAGAGATTCTAATAGTAACCGATGTCCTGGAACCAAATAAAAGAAATTAAATAGCAGAAAGTCCCAAGACGAGATAGAAGAAGATGCCCGGAGCCTAAATCAGCCCCAAAATCGATGAATTTCCATTACCCCAGACGACAACATATCACCACCGTCTGAACTGATAAGTATCAACTAAATTCAATTATCCCAGAAACCAAATCACTTTAAATATTTCTCAAATCAATAAAAATTTCTCACTATTAAACAAAATTAATTTTCTTTCAAAGGTTTGAATCATAATCAACTTACGTAAAACATTTGTTAATTAAAATATAACCTCGCATTAGAGTGCGAAACTTGTAAAACTAATACGACACTACCAAACAATTTGTAAAAACACTTTATACTATTTAAGTACGTATAAGGTATGGTAGTGTACTTTTTTTATGTAACCAGCTTTTATGTTTTATTTTATAATCCAAAGAACCCCAGATTTTGAACAGATTAATATATTGTATGTAAACAGAAGCCATGACGGCATCAGAATAGTTCATTTCAAAATCAATTTCGCCAACCTAGAGATATATGTGTTTCATGTTCTAAGCCGGAGCAATTTGTTAAAAAAATCATTTATAATACTTTTGTCATATTGATTAATGACCAAATTTGCATTAAAATTACAGTACAGAGTATTACCATCGTTTTATTTCGTAGGACGTTGTAAAATATATGTGTGTGTTAGCAATTTCTACCGATCAAACAACTAGCGCTCGTCACGAGTGGACAATACGACAAACTGCACAGCGGCAGAATTATTTGAACACTCCAGCCGTCAACGCTGACAACACTTATTTAACTTGTAATTTAACAAATTTAATTGTTTTAATATAAACAATTTGGCGCCACCCGGGATTCGCAACCCCCTATGAACAAACAGGTAGGTTGTACTGATAATTTAGACCACGCTACAGACTTCAGTAGTGACAACCATTATTGTAACGACCGGTGTGAGGCGAACACACCACATTAATACTAATACACATAAAAAACGAGTGTAAACATTTTAGAGAGACGACTAGAATCTCTCGTTACAATATTGAACATGATTGAGATTTTTCTTTGCAAAGAAAGAATGTTGTCATTGTATTTGAGCAGATATAATTTAGCTACTTAGCTATTTGAGTAAAATATATAATTTGTGACTAAAAATGCTGTTTGTTTTTTATTTCAGTTTAATAAAATTCAAGTTTGTTCAAAGGCAAAGTGGTGTAAGTCACTTTTGCCCTTTGAAATACAAAAAAAAACTACAATAAATTATTTTCAATGATAATCACATTTACAGTGATACCTTCCTGCAATGTACAACAACAAAAAAATACTAATATTTTGTTGTGCAATTTATAATAATGCATCTACCAAAACCTTTCGTTTCTCAAAATGCACAAAACATGACTTACACCACTTTGGCTTTAACCCCCTCATATCTTGACGGAGACGCCACGCCCCCCGAGACAAGCAACAATGCAAAAGTAACCCCATCCAGCTGACTGAAGTTGCTAACCTAAAAAGTGAATTTAAGGTTAGGTCGGGAGTAAACAAATCAAGTTAACCTTATTTCATGTGAATCCTTTCTCAGAGTGTGTGCGTATAGGCTGTGATTACAAAAAGAATAAAATATTAAAGTGCTATCAAGAAGTAAAGCACTAAAAGGAAGTGTAGTGATTTTTTTTTTAACTAATAGTGTACTATACCGAACTTACAAAATTTTTCGAACCTTTTGAATTTCAGTAAACACTGGAAACTATTTTAAGCACGGTCACAAGTTTAATAACAAATACTATTCACTATTCTCATGAATTGTTTTTATTAAAATATAACACTTTAAAAAAGCAACTTAACCAAATGTGGTACTGTCCACTTACGGATAATCCGAACTTTATAATTTTATTTTTTCTATAGATTTAAGTCAATAACAATAGTCAATAACCTCTTATGTTTTTTCTTATTAATAGACATTTTCTATACTAATTCCTGGTCAAAAGAACCTTTATAAATGTATAACCGTAATTCCATGGTTTGCATTTTTTAACGTATTTTGGTATTGAGCGAATGCTACCAACGTTAAACAATGAGACTGTCTCTTAGCCAGGTCAGTTGATGTAACTGATGAGTTTAATTGTTCTTAAAGATTTAAGTAAATTTCTATAAATATAAAAATGATAATAAATGAATGGTAAGGAAACTTAAAATGTGTTGGAACTCTAATTAATAGCATTAATGACCGTTGGGCTTATATTTGAAACTCGTAATGGTACACCTCCACAATTCAGGTTGGCAGCAGTTATTATGGTAAATGATTGGCACTAAACTTTAAAAATACTCCAATGCAAAATTAATTTAATTTTTTTAAACCAACTAATCATTTGAGAAAGATTTAACAGCTTTTTAGTGGATCATAATAATCAAGATATAGAAATGAGATTTTTTTATAACCTGTCAAATATTTCAGGTCAACATTACCCTGTATCCACCAGGAAACATTCTTGAACCACAGTTTATAAGTTTAATTGGTTTTCAACCTGAATGAATTAAAATTCAGAAAACATAATATTGCCAAATAAGATGAAATTAAAAATTTTTTTCTACCACTCAAAAGTCAACTGAGATAAGTAAAAGAAGGGGAATTCTTTCCTATGACACCCTTACAACAATAGTAACTAGAATTATCATTCAGTGGGAAGGATAACTGTATTTATTTTGCAGGAAGATACAACAAATAAGGTAGGTCAACGACGGCTAAAGTCCACTGAACAACTACCAGAAAGAGCTTCATCCACATTGGTAAATCATTTTCTTGTGAATATTATTACACAGCAACCTTGTTTACATTACAGTTTTTACAGCATCAACGGGTGGCCTATAAACAACAAGCGAATTCCACCTTAACCATAAATAATAATAACAATTTATTCTGGCGTAGTCCAGGATTGGCACCCACTAACTATTAAACTTAACAGACACTTTGAAGAATTAAAAACAACCACAAGTTAAATGTTTTAATAATTTTTCTATTTTATTTGAAGAAGCCCGTCATTTAATAGAATTGATGCTACCAAAATGGGGCTATCAACAAACATTTGTAAGAGAATAATTTCACAGAATGGCGTACAACGTAAGGCGCTTCAATACATAACCCTGAGATTAATAATTAGAGGGGAAGAAGCCCGAAATTTAACAATATTGAGAAATACAGGATGTAAGCCCTATATTTTTTTTTAATTTTGGAAAACTCTTATTCAATATTACTGATTGGCCATACACAGTATCATAAAGATACAAGAATGTTAGGTTGTGGGCTGTGTTGATGTAATGTGGACTGACCAGATGGGAAATTATCTAGGAATGTTATATAAAAAAAAAATGGTACTGGTAGATAATCAATGCTCTACTGTAATAGGAATATTTTTTGAATTCTCTGTCTTGTACAGTTGAGACAATAAGAAAATATGAAATGCACTCCCAGTAATACATCTTAACAATTTTTGACATATACATGTAATATCAAACATGTAACAGTCACACATAAAATAAGGTAATTATCGACTTTCTGGGCCGCGCTGGTATTGGCGTGACATTTTTTTTTCTATTCTTCTATGTTATATAGACACGAGAAAAATAGTCTTAAACAGCGGTCAAACCTATTTACGGAGAAAAAAAATAAAATAATTACTCCCATAAGAACATGTAAAGTGAATGGCCACCTTGTTAACTGAGCGACGGCGCACAAATGCACAGTAAATGTTTGAAAAATGGTTCGCCTTAATTTTTGCAAGAATTATATGAAACAATGAACTATATCCGCGGCCCTTCAGGCCGCCCCTCCGAACCTAACCGGCAGGTATCGGCTCAACTCGCTTTTCATCCAACTCGCTTGTAAATGTTTGAAAAATGGCCGTCCGTACCACTGTTGCATGCGTTCTTATGTGAGTAATTATTTAATTTTTTTCTCCGTAAATAGGTTCGACCGCCGTTTAAGATTATTTTTCTCGTGTTTATATAGTATAGAATAGAAAAAAAAATATGTCACGCCAATACCAGAGCGGCCCAGAAAGTCGATAATTACCTAAAATAATTTAAGTTATGCTTGCGTCATGTAGTAACTTTCAAGAATGTTATATTGTGGAACGAAGTTGTTACACTCTCCAAGAACCTACAAATAAACTGATAGGTAACCTTTTTTTTATCTAAGAGTTAATTACCGGTACTCTTTTCTCCAGCAAAAAAATAGAATTCTGTCAATCTTCATATTCGGCCTAGAATGAGTAACTCAAATTCTTAACCATAGGGAAATAACTATTTTCACCATAAATTTCATGACAGCAGTAGTCAGTGGTATTATTGCATTTTATTACTGCTACAGTCAACAACAAACCTCTACATATTCACATTTGTTTAGAAGTGAATGTGAATAACACAACTCTTTCACTTAACATTTATTGTTATCACACATAAGTTAATAACCTTCACACGTTAGTCTACCTAACCTTTCAGAAATATAATCAATATTCCTAATGGTACATTTGAATGAAATTATTTAAAACCTATTCAACTTAATCTACATAATCATATAGTGCATATCAAGCCTCCTTGTTTTAAAAACATGTAATGATCTCGACACAGTTAATCTGAAAAATCACTGAACACTCGTTTGTCAATGCTTACACAATGAAATGAAATAATCTTTGTTAGCATTACCAGTACCATTAAGACTACATTATTTCAATTTTCCTATTAGTATACTCATTAAAAATTGTGGTAACTAAAAATGGTAGTATACTAATTACACTAAAATAATAATACCAATGCAAGAACTTAGTAGTATAGTAGTGGTACTGACATAAGTAATGAACTACACAAAAATGCATCTACCTATTGCAAATTTCAACAGACAGCTGATTTGTTATCACACTTCTTTTGCTTTTATTTAACCAAACAAAGTCATCAGATATAATATCATGAAACCTTCTACAAACAGAACTTAAATGGCCCAAATCAGCAATATTACAAAAATGGAATATATGCATTAGCACTTGTGTCGGTAAATCATCTAGGTTTAAAGTATCCATTACAAATATGTCTCTCTCTTCTGTTGAGGATGCCATTCCTAATTGGTAAATTTACACCTTTCCTCGTATTTGCACGCATGTTAAACAGGAAAATAACAAATATACATTGTAAGTTAAAGACACTGCCCATTACACTAGAGTTTATTTTCGTCCCAATCCACTTTTGCTAACAGTTGATTTTTGTACGTTATTATACGTCATTTCAGTTGCCGTCTGCTACTGAGGTTGGCTATACTGCATTTGAGCTTCAGATTCACATCAAAATCATATTATTTCTGTTGTCAACATCCCTTTTTCTCAACTAATACAAAGCCTACAGCGATGAATAAAGTATCAGTGGATAGGATTTTTTACCGACTTCTGACATAGCATACTCAGTTTACGTTAAAACACATTGTTTGTTTAAAATTTAAGTTAAAAGAAAAATCTATTTAAAGCCGACCTACTTCGAAGAGCATCATTGATAATTTGGGATGAAGTTTCAATGGTTCCCAAACACGCCCTAGGAATTGTTGAGCGACTCCTACGAGATATTTCCAACGTAAACACACACTTCGCAGGAAAAACAATAGTTTTCGGTGGCGACTTCAGGCAGGTACTTCCTGTTGTCAGGCACGGAAACAGAACGACCATAATAGAAGAAAACACAACAATCACCGCTGTGGCGAACAATACAGAAACGAAAACTGACACAAAATATGAGAACAGACGATCCAGAATTCAGCAATTGGCTGCTGCAGTTAGGAAACGGAGAACTCGAAATGAAACACGACGTTTCACCAAACAGTCAAGATTCCCAATACATTCTACTGCGACGAAAACGAGATAATTGCGAAACTGTTCCCAACTGGCAGCATTAATGCCAACAATGTCAACTTTATCAACACAGCCATATTATGTCCGAAAAATGAAGACTGTACAAAAAATTAACGAACACTTTGTGGAAAACATTGTAGAAGGAGATTGCAAAGTTTACTACAGTTGTGATTCCGTACAATCCGACGAGGGGACTGACGGGTCTTTTCAAGAAAGTGTCTACAAACAACTCTCGCAGCGTCACGAGCCAGCCAAGCTCCCCCACCAATACGCCCGCCAGTCTCTACTACTACAGTAGCGGTGTGAAGGAGGGGTGATTACCATACCACTATTACTGTAACACATTTATCGTTTCTGTTTGGAGTCTACGATTCTACCTTTACACTGTGCAGTTATTGTTTTATTTTTCAAAGTTACTCTTTCGTTAGTTATGTATATTCGTTTCTTCCTTCTTACATACGCTCATTCTTTTTTTTTTACATTCCTTTTGTGTTTATTATTTACGTTATTACTACATACGGGTACTTTTATTCTTTATATTGCTTTTTTAAAAATGAATCTGATAGAGTCGCTAACTGTCGCCTGAAATGAGGAAAATGCCGTTCGTTGTTTTTTCAATACAAAGGATTAATTCACAATCCTAGATTATGTAATTAATGTAATATAAATAATCGTGAAAATAAACTAAAAAACTCTCCTAATAAAAATTAAAAAAAAGAAACAAAATAAAAAGAATTGAAAGCGTACGTGCGTTTAACAAAATATAAATAAAAATAAAAAAACAAAAAGCTGAAACAAAATAGAATAGAATTGAAGCGTGTGTGCGTGCGGAATTAAAAGCACGCGCGCGTACGTGCGTCATATGGATGTGTGTAATGTATGCTAATCACTCCTCCTTCACACCGCTACCGTAGGAGAAGGGACTGGCGGGAACGTTGGTGGGGGAGCTTGGCGGGCTCGTGACGCTGCGAGAGTTTTTGTAGACACTTTCTTGAAAAGACCCCTTTCTGCTACAGATCTATACTGTACTATATATTCGTACCCTGTGCAACTGCATCCTCTAGAATTCTTAAATAGTTTAAACCCATCAGCTTGCCAACACATAAATTAATTTTGAAGAAAAACAGGGCTTAATCAGTGGGGCAAGAATGGTCGTCACGCACCTCCATGAATACACTGTCACTGCTCGGTTAATTGACTCTGGAAAAACTGTTGTCATACCACGAATTAACCTCACCCCATCCGACCCAACCATGCCTTTCCAAATGACCAGAAGACAGTTCCCAGTGAAAGTTGCCTTTGCAATGACTATCAATAAGTCTCAGGGACAAACGCTTCAAAGAGCTGGATTATACTTGCCAAATGCTGAATAATTTACTCATGGACAACTCTATGTAGCCTTTTCAATAGTCACTAAATCTAACAATATTTTGTTATCAATTACTGAAAATGACAAACAAAAAATTCAAGATGATTGCATTCTGACATCAAATATTGTACACAAAGAGGTATTGCAAATTGGAAATACGTTCACATTAATAAACTCTCTTTGCAATTTTGTGTATACACTTCGCAGAACTGTTCTGGAAAAACTTTTGTATCAATTACCGAAAATGACAAACAAAAAATTCAAGATGATTGGATTCTGACATCAAATATTGTATACAAAGAGGTATTGTAAATTGTAAATACGTTCACATTAATAAACTCTCTTTGCAATTTTGTGTGGGGGGGAAGGTTCAATGTACGAAAGTTTCGCACGGGTTTACTGGTTCGTTATTAAAATGAATACTGCTCCTGAGAATATTCAAAGGGAATGGCAAAACATTTTATTTCGCATGGTTTCCTTTTTGTGATTTCTTTTGTAGTTTCCGTTTTTCTTATTATGTATTCTTTCAAAACAAATTATAATAAACTTTTAAAAAATATTACATGTTTTTATATTTCATTTTATATTTACAAGTTTTTGCAAACAACAAATATAATACTAAATATTAACTAAACTTTTACGATCACAAAAGCTACACAACTTTTTCCACATATTCCACATACTCGGAACACAAAAGAGAATTTGAAGTTAGCTAACCTTAATTCAAAGAAAACTACTGTCTGGCCACGATTCGAAGATTGAGCATTGTGTCAGGTGGGAGAAGTATGGCCGGGTACTACGGTAGGCTGAGTGGGGGTAAACCAAACGGCTAGTACACATATTTCACCCTACTCGCTTACAATCGGCCGCGTGGTGGGGGAGAGCAGCCTCGATCATCACTTGCGTCTGTACACGAGCCATAAGATCGTGTTGTGGCTGTAATCTGGCGGGATGGTGGGGCGAGAACCGAGCCGCACGGTGGGGCGGAGAGCGCGAGAGAAAGCGAATGTGTTTCATTGCCCGACATAAGTTCAGTAACAGCTGATCTGATTTTTAAAATTCTTTCACCGCCGTGTTTCTTGAAGTTTGAGGATGGTTTTAGGCACAAATTTAACCGATAGTTTTAACAATTTTCAAAAACAGAGTCTTCAGACGGTTCCACGTCATGAAGTTTCTTTTTTAATTTTCATGTAGTGAAATTTTCGACAAACTTTCGTTTTATGAGAGATAGCTATGTGGTGTCAGCTAGTGAAAATTATAGAAAATTCCAAATTTTATTTTGGTTTTGTTTCAATAAAATCGGCTTTTTCGTTTTCGAGATATTGGCATTTTTGTAAGAAATTTAGTTGGCGGTTTTATAAGAAATTTAGTTGGTTGGCACATGCAGCGATTTTTCTTGTAACGATTTTTCTTAATAATAAATATTACCTTGACGTAATCATATTTTAACATTTATTATATTATTCTATTTAATAATAAAAATTTCAATTTTCATGTAGTACTTTAATGTAATTTGATCTCCTGGATTTTGTTGTCCACTGATTATAAATATATCACTACTGACTAGGAACACTAATTTTTTATAAATGCTCCATGATGTTTTAAGAAGACTGTTTACTGATGAAGAAACACATTCATTTTATGAATATTTTATAAAACAATATATTAATAAGAAACAATACAGATCATGGGCCTACTGTTATCGGATTCATTTAGGCATAAACAAACATGTCAATAGACAATTTTAATAAAATATTGTTATCTAAAAGGAAAACGGATTAAACGACTGGATAAAATAATCTGTACCATATTATATTTGTTAAACGTATTAAACACTATACATCATGTCATTTACAGTGCATACAAGTTACACATATCCCGTCTCTTGCTTAAATGTTATGTGGGCGGGCGCGCGCGCGCGCACACACACAGAGTACACTGTTCTGCCAGTTGTGAACAGCGGCATTTGCACCAATTTCACTTGCAGACACTTAGATAAATAAGATAATTAATTTATTGTTGATACAAAGGTTTTGTAAAATATATAAAAACACTTGGTAAGTTTCACAAATTAAAAAAAAATAATTTTTTTTAATTAAAAAATTTGTGAAACTTACCAAGCGTTTTTATATATTTTACAAAACCTTTGTATTAATATGTTTCACCAAGTGCCCAACGAGTCGAATTAATATCGTTTATTGTTGATGTGAGAGGGTACTTTTTACACCTGATGTGCTATGCTACATTTATCAAAGACACATGGAAAAAGTAAAATTTACATTTTTACATGTAAAGTACTCAAACATTTAAAATTTAATACCAGTTGTAATGACAGCTGAGTAAAATAAACAGTGCTTATAAAATTTTATTTACTTAACCTAACTCATTTCATATATTTCATTAGCTATATTTTTTAACTAGATTACTAAGTACATTTTATCAAATTAAATTGTGTACCCCCTCCACACAAACACACACACAGCATGTATATAAACCTTACCTCTGATCTGACTTAACTAACTTTTAAAGTTTTTATGAACAAATTATTCTTATAACTTTAAATTTTGTTACTTTTAATTGCTTTTGTTTTTTATTTTTATATTACATTTAATGTTTAATTCACTAATTTTTACTATACTGCTAAGCCACTTACTAAATTACATTTATTATAGTACACGTGCGCGCGTATAAAAGAATGTGTGCGTGTGCGCGCGCGTGCGAGAGAGAGAGAGAAAGCGCGAGAGAGGGGGGAGAGGGAGAGAGGCGAGAGCGTTTGCTACACACCTGTACATATGCTAAAACAAAACTATATCAATAGACCTACATCAAAACAATTTATTTCTACTAGAATTTCAAAATCGATTTTTTGTAAGGATCGCTTCCCCTGATATTAAAGAAGTAAAAATACGGAATTGTATTGGCTGCCGTAAAACACTCAAGATCCGTTTTTTACCTACAGAAATTTAGAAAGTCTACCTACGTTTGAATAGCACTTACTTTGTGCTAATAAAATAAAACAATTCTTACCTTTAAGCGCCTACAGTGTTTTAGGCCAGTGTTCCGCAACCGGTGTGCCGCGGCACAATAGTGTGCCGTCACAAGGTGAAAGGTGTGACGCGAACTTTTACCTATTATTGTAATAAATTAATTGTCGATTTTAAGTAAGAAGGTGCTTGTTTATTCTTTAATACATGCTGATAACTGTTATATTTTCATAGAAATTAAATGTAATTTATATACTCAATATTGTTGTTATAGTTTGCTTAGCTTATCTTAAGTTATTTCTATTCTCGCCAGAAATATTGGGCCAGTTTGATGGGTTACAGGCGGCAAGCTTTGTGTTCACCGCAAAGAAAGCCGCGTAAGACTTTTAGCAAGCCTTTTAGCGGCCCGCACCAATCATACAATAGAGTTTACGTTCAAACTCTAAACGTTCTAAACTCTATTCAAGAGAGTTCTTTGTAACACCGCATCTTTTGTGTACGGCTGGCTGTACGTGCTTTTAACTAAAATTGCGGGGATTAGCAAAAATTTCCCTCTCTTTTATTGCCTTGTTTTGATATTTGTGCCTGTTTGTCGGCGCTTCTTAAACTTTATTGCTCTTTTCCTTCGCCGAAGGACCCACACATTGTCAGACAACAAATACAGTATTTCAGTTCAGTTCTATCACAGCTGTGCTCTGCAGTAGTGCGAATATTGTGATTGCTACACCAGTCTTACTATTTTCTATTACAGTGTTATTAAACTATTTTTTTTTCGATATGGATAAGTTACTTGTACGGAGTGGTCCGTCCTCGAGTGCAAGTAGTGTAACCATCGAGCCCGAAAAAAAGAAACAGAAAGTAGTTCACCGGCAATATAGTGATAATTATTTATCTTACGGGCTTTTTTGGTGTGGTGACAAAACATGGCCCAATCCCCGAGTGTGTTGTGTGTGGTGAAAAACTCAGTAATGCTGCTATGTTTCCCAGTAAATTGAAACGACATTTGTCAACAAAACATTCCTCTCTGTTAAGTAAAGATGTGAATTATTTTCGTCGGTTGTTGGAACAAAATAAAAAAGTGACGCTCATGACTACGTCGGTACGTGTTTCGCAAAAAGTACAGGAAGCTAGCTATAAGGTAGCCGAACTTATCGTAAAGGCCAAAAAACCACACACAGTAGCAGAAACGTTGTTAATGCCCGCGTGTAAAGAAATGGTAAAATAGTCCTAGGTTTAGAAGCTGGTACTGAAATTTCAAAAATTCCTCTCTCTGCTGACACAAACAGCCGCCGAGTTAGTGACATGTCCAGTGACATCGAAGACATTATGAAGGAGAAAATAAAGACCAGTCGAAAGTTCTCACTTCAGATCGACGAGTCCACCGATATTGGCGGTCACGCACAACTTATTTCCTACATAAGGTATGTTGATGGGGATGTAATTGCAACTAATTTCTTTTTTTGCAAAGAACTACCCGAGCGAGCAACCGGTGAAGAAATATTTTGTACGACTAATGAATATGCGGTCCGTAATGAATTAACATGGGAGGATTGCGTTAGTGTTTGTACAGACGGAGCCGCTTCTATGACAGGCCGAGTGAAAGGATTCGTGGGTAATGTACGCGAAGTAAATCCTAACTTACGAACCGACCATTGTCTCATTCACCACGAAGCCATTGTTGCTAAGTCTTTGCCATCTCCTCTGAAAATTGTGATGGACGAAGTAGTAAAAGTCGTGAACTTCATCAAATCGCGGCCCCTAAATATGCGGCTTTTTAACGTTTTGTGTCAAGAAATGGGACAGAGCAAACTACACTTCTGGTACATACAGAAGTACGATGGTTATCTCGAGGTAAAGTGTTAACGCGAATGTTTGAACTTAAAGAGGAGGTACTTGAATTTTTGACTATTGAGGGGCATGAGTATGCGGATTTATTTGCAGATGATGAATGGGTATCTAAGTTGGCATATCTTTCCGATATTTTCGTACACTTGAATGAACTAAACAGAAAAATGCAAGGTAGAAACGAAAATATTCTGACTAGTATGGATAAGATTCAAGGATTTATTAAGAAGTTAAATTTGTGGATACAGACAACTGAAAATGGATCGTGTGAGATGTTCCCAACTGTATGGCCCCTTGCTGACAATAATAAGGTGTTGATGGACTTAATTAAAGAACATTTAGTACTCATGCAGCAGAAATTCATAAAATATTTTGGAGAGAGTGTTGAAGATTTTGACTCGGTTCGTGATCCATTCATTATGGATTCGAAACATCTTCCGAATAATTTAGGCTTACAAGAGGAACTGGCAGATTTGAAAGCAGACAGAACATTGAAATTAAAATTTTTCGAAGTGCCTTTAGAAACATTTTGGTTGTCAATAAGCAGTGAATACCCGGCTATCTCCGAGATGGCAGTTAATGTGTTATTACCATTTTCAACTACATATTTGTGTGAACTGGGCTTCTCGACGTTGACTGAAATTAAAACATCAAAGAAAGAGAGAGACTCAAATCCATCGATGAAGAAATGAGGCTTGCTTTGTCAACGATTCCCCCACGAATCAGCCGTCTGTGTGCAGCTAAGCAGGCTCAAGTACCACATTGAAGGTATGAGTAGAGTTATTTACTTTAAAATTCGTATTTTCTACAGTGAATTAAAGTTAATAAATTGTTAATAAATGCATGAGTCTATTCCTGTTTTATAATAATAATAATAATAACAATAATGATGATGATAATAATAATAATAATTGATTACATAACGACGTAATATTTCGTAATTATATTAAGATTCATATGATTTTGAGGGGACAGACATTTTGGTGTGCCGTGAGGAAAAAAAGGTTGCGGAACACTGTTTTAGGCTACCTTTCGCACAGTAGTTTATTAAAGCTTAGTTTTGCTCGGAGCGGCTGTTGCGATCATCGCTGAGCGATCATCGCCATCTACTGCTCTAACCAGGTTCTCACAGTTCCGTTTTCCTCCAAACACAGATCTGACCGCTCCAGGACCAGTTGGAGACGCAGTCGCGAGTGATTATTGCGTTGTGTAGCACGTGCTGTAGATGTTGGCCATATGCTGTGGGCCATAGACAGTCTAAACAACTCTAAGAACTTATTTTCGTCCTTGCGTAAATGGTTCATGATCAAGTTTTTAAAGTATCCTTCAACAGTTCTGTTACTAAATACGGGATGTATCACTTGTCTTGGTTTTATTAAAGTTTCAATAATACCGTCGTCTTCCATTTCTTCCACTATTAGCCACTTCAGTATGCATTTTCTTTTCCTACAACTCATCGCAACACTTGACACCAACCAACCTCGCCCAACTGACAAAACCCCAGAACTCACCCAGCTGACAAAAAGACGCTAGCGTTCAGTCACTTCGAGGAAAACAGCCCAGGGTAGCGATGATCGCGGAGCGACTATCTCTCAGTGATGATCGCTGAGCGATGATCGCAACAGACGCTCCGAGCAAAACAGAGCTTAAGCACGACGAGAAAAATAAGCGCGGTAAAATGTTCGGACGTCTTCGTTAAAATTCGTACCATAATCAGCTAAGATCGGTCATCGCCCCACCATGCCGCAAGATTACAGGCTCAACACGAACTTATGGCTCGTGTACAGACGCAAGTCTCGATCATCCAGTCGTGTCCAGACAGTAATCCCATTTTCAACGGCTGTTAGGTACTGAATAACCATAATAAATCTCCCATTAACCAATGATTTTAACGCCCGTTATCTTTGACGGAGCTTCATGGCTTTAAGGAGCATCCTTAACAAGACATTTAATGACAGTTATATTCTCAACGGACGTAGGAGAAGGAGGGAAAAGATTCCAGCAAGCCTAATGTAGTACATGTAGTGGCGTGCAGTGAAGGGAAGCAAGTGAAGCACTGCCTCAGTAATGATTGGCGACACACTAACTGCAATTATTTAAAGTAAATTTTATAATTTAATTGAATCTAATTTTAAGTAACCAAAATAAAAATCCACTGGAATTTTCTACATGACTGTTTCAAAAAATTTTTTAAGTAGACTGATTTCACACGCTGGCTCTGCAGTGGTAGGTGAAGCAGGATCATCACAGTTTGAGTTGGCCTGGTGAAGAGAGATGCGCGCGCACATAGAGCGAGATAGAAAACTGCCTCTGCAGTGGTTGGTAACTGAACTAGCATCTACACAACGAATATCCAAGCTGAGGACCGACCAATCTGGCGACGTGGTGGGGGCACTGTAGGGGAAAGTGCCTAACCGACCGTGACACCGACACACCATGTCACCTGGCGGGCTCAGCTGATACTTGTCTCAGCTGATTTTGGTAAGTTTTTACCGCGCGCGCTTTTGTATCTATTTTGGATGCGTGCTTGTGTAACCAAGTTAAAGGTAAGAATTGTCTTCTATCGTGGTTTCTAAATAATTATATTACAAATATATTTACTATATAACGAACATTATCATGTTAAATTGCTAAACTCAATATCAGCAGCGATTATTTCTGTCTTGATGCGTTTACATATCAAATGTAAAACTAAAAGTAATTAAAATATCTGTATGGAGAACCATACATTACTTCCATGTTCAAAGATTTATATTTAAAATCATAATGGAAATGAAATATTTCCACAGAAACTACTTCTTTCTACTTATAGATTCAGCCTGACCACAGTACTGTGTGGTCACTAACGTATACCACCTTACATTATCGCACTCGATTTTCACTCATGATGACAGTCGATGGCACTGCCGAAACGTCTGGTTTTGCAGATAACATTGCACTTTGCTCAAACAGCCCGGGAAGGAATTTTTACACTAAACTACTTCTTTGTTGCAGATAACGTAGTACACATATAAAAACATAAAACGTTGCAGGTAAACTACCCCTTCTTCTCCACCGATCTTCACCAAAATCAAAAGACCTTGAGTGCTCTACACATTAGGGACGTATGCAAAAAATTATTTGATTCTGTTTGACTTTACGGCAGTTATCGTTCGTCATAGAAAAAATTACCCTTATTAAAACATTAAATGTTGCAGGTAAACTACCCCTTTCTCTTAACTGATCTTCACCAAAATCAATAGGTCCTGAGAACTCTACAATTCAGGGCTGTGTGCAAAAAAATTATTTGATTCTGTTTAAATTTGCGGCTGTTATCGTTGGCCATAGAAAAAAATCTACACACAAACTTTTCGAAAAATGACTTTTTTTCGTGTTTTGAGGGTAGTACATGGTATACATGTCCATGAATTTTAATGTCATTTTGATCAATTTTTCTGCAATTGTAATCAATGTTATGGAACAAACAAGTAAAAAATACGTACATTGTGTGTGTGTGTGTGTGTGTGTGTGTGTGCGTGTGTGTGCGCGCAGGTGCATTCTCATTACATTCAGTTACTTGATATGTAATGCTTTCACAATTGAAATAAATTTCAGTGAGATAACAATTGGATTCGTTCCAGGGAAATGTAAAATTCCTGTTACAACCACACAATTTCTTGTAAAAGTAGTTCTTGACTTTTCCTTATACAGCAAGATGAACAATATAATTCACAAGTCTAACCACTCTTTCCTTCTCAAAACACTGTTTAAAAAAAAAAGTGACTAACAAAAGATCTGAGTATTCCTTCTTCTAGTTTGTTTGCCAACAGAACTAAAATTAGTGTATACAAATATAGTATTATTTTTTGTACATTTCAAATTTTGGGACACCAGGTTTCAAAAAGTGGGGCAAAAGTTTGACAAAATCACAAATTCCATGTGGGACATCGATTAAAGAGAATTTTAACGAAAATCTGAATATACTGTACAGTTTTAGAAATTTCAAAATTCTTTGACCCCATGGCTCAAAAATGGAATCAATAATTTGAAAAAAGTGTAAAAATCCATCTAGCTGTTAGACTAAAAGAAATTATAACACACATTTAACTGTGTGGAATTTATACTATTTATTGTATGATCGCTCTATAATACTGTTACTTTACTAAACAAAAATTAGTCAGCCTGCCTGCACACCCATATTGCTGAGTAATAATACAGCAGTCTTGTCTGGCATCTCTGGGCCCCACACACACACACACACAGTTGCTACGTAGCTGATTTCTCTCTGGCAGTGGTGAAATGTCAGTTCTGCCATGGTCAAAAGCATAACAGGCAGCAGGCCTAATGTTTGAAAGAAAAGAGAATAAGAAGAATTATCTTGTAGACATTTGTAATTTTTAGTTATTTTTAGAAACAAAATTTAATGTTTTGTTTAATGGGCAGTTAAGAATACTATGTGTGTATGTGCGTGCGTGTGTGCGCACGCGTGCACAACTTTTAATCTGAACAATAATCTGCTGTTAGAACCAAGCTGCCAGAAGTGGAACATGTGGTAGAATAGCACAATGCAGCAGTACTGTATTCCCAAACTGTCACTTCAGAAAGTATATTAAACAAAATACAGGACCATTATGGGAAGAATAAATAAAGTTTAGTTGTTACCGTTTCATCTGAAATTTGCTTATTAAATTTAAGTTAAATGAAAACAATGCTATGTTTATTTTCAGATGAGTACTACTGCCGTAAAATGTGATTTATGCAGCAAAGAGTTCAGTAAGAGTTCTTATTGTAAACGGCATATTAGAATTGTTCACAAAAGAAATGCCAAAGGGGAGCAAATTGAAACAGCTACATTTACTTGCACTTTGTGTAACAAACAGTATTCCCAAAAAAATTATTTACAGCGACACATCAAATCAACCCATTCTACTGAGCCAAAACAAATTTATAAATGTGATATGTGCACTTATACAACAATTCACCAGTATAATTTAAAACGTCACATATTAAGTTTAAAAATACATAACAGTGGATCCTTAGCACGATCTTTCATGTGTGCTCTATGTAATGCAAAATACAAGCATAAACATCACCTCACAAACCATGAAAGAAAATATCATAACATTGGAAAACCACTTCCGGTTGAAAGACAATGTCCTATTTGTAAATTCATAACAAGGAGACCATGGGGACATAATGAACAGAAAATTTACAGTCATTTTGAAAATGTACATGGCATTTTTATGAAGTTTGAACATCACAGTTTTGATTCTGTCGATGAATTTAATGCGTGGAAACAAGAAATTGAAAATAAAACAACATGTTTTTTTAAACAAACGTCAAATGGAAATGTATCTGACGTTTACCAATGCCACAGAAGTGGTTTTTACAGGAAACTAGGACTAAACAAACGCCACTTAAAAATTATGGGAAGCTGCAAAATAAATGGGTTTTGTCCAGCAATGATCAAGATGAAAAAATTAAAAAATGGCACTGTACATGTCTCATTTCTTTTAACACGTGTTGGCCATAAAAATGAGTTAAAACATATTCACTTGACAAAGAAAGAGAGAAACCAAATTGCAACTCACTTAGCAAGTAAAATACCCCATGAGGAAATTTTAAAAGATATCAGGTGTTCTATATCAAATTGTGAATTAAAAGAATTCACCTAATGAACAAAAAAGATATTATAAATATTGAAAAAGGCTTCAATCTAAATGATGAAGCCATAAAACATCCATTTGACCCTGTAAGCATCGAGGCTTGGGTTGAAGATCTTAAAACATCTAAGGACACTGCCTTAGTGGTTTATAAACCACAAGGAGTAATTAGTTTTGAGTTTCCTCAACTGAAAGAAGAAGACTTCTTATTGCTATGCATGTCTGAAGCGCAAAAAGTTATTTTTAAAAAGTACAGTAATGATATAGTGTGTATTGATGGGACGCATGGGCTGAACAATTATAACTTTCAGCTATATACACTACTGACAATGGATGAAACAAGAGAGGGATTTCCTGCAGCCTTCATGTTTACTAACAGAGGGGATGAAACTATTCTAAAGATTTTTTTGATCAAATAAAGTCTGTATTAGGATGTATTACAACCCATACATTTATGTCTGACATGGAAGACACATTCTATTCCGCATGGTGTAAAACAATGGGAACTTCAAATAATCGTGTTTATTGTACATGGCATGTACTAAGGGCATGGAAGACCAATGTAAATGCAAAAATTAAAATAAAAGAAAAGCGAGACAGTGTGTTTAAAATGTTACAGGCTCTGTTATATGAACTTGATGAAGACGCTTTTAACAAAATGCTCCATGAAGTGTTAAGGAGACTTCATGAAGACACAGATACACATTCTTTTTATCAATATTTTTTCAACCAATACATTATTAAACAAAAATATAAATCATGGGCGTACTGCCATCGCATGCATTTAGGTATTAACACAAATATGTCCATAGAAAACTTTAATAAAGTGTTAAAATACTGCTACCTAAAAGGGAAACTTATTAAAAGACTGGACAAGACAATTTGTGCCATTTTACATCTACTTAAAGATAAAATGTTTGATCTGATAATTAAAATGAAGAAAGGAAAACTTGTGAAAAAATTGCAAGTATTAAGAAATCGTCACAAAGCGAGTATGTTGTTGGACGCAGAGAAAGTGTTGACAACTTTAGATGACAAGTGGCAGGTCTTGTCATCCACACAAACAGAATTTTATACTGTTAAACGGATTAAACACTGCAAATCATGTCTTTTACAGTGCATACACTGTAACTCTTGCTTTCATGAGTTTGTGTGTTCGTGTATGGACAGTGCCATACGAAACAATATGTGCAAACATATTCACCTTGTTTGTAGAACACTAACCAATATGATTCCTGAGGAAAGGGGGAACGAAGAAAATACTCTTATTATAGATCTTCCAAAGGATATTATGTTAGAAGAAACAGTGGTAAATGAAGCAAGTACACCTAAAAGTAAAGACACAGAAAAGAGCATATCTTTAAATAATGAAAGAATGAAACTGTTTGAACACATTCAAGAGATTCAGAAAAACCTACAAACTGTTGAACAGTTTCAATATGCAAACAAACAGATGAGACAGTTAATACTGACAATGAAAGCTATGAAGTCAACTGCTGAAAGGAGCTTAAAGGTATGTATAATTTTCAATCAGATTATCCACTTTATTTTGTAGTACAGTCTAATCCAAACTACCTACTCATCAACTTATCTGTCTTCTCACCCACCTACACAAACTATCCGCCCACCCATCTATCCAAATTTTAGTCTATAGCTTTACTTAGGATATCTATCCACCTACTCTTCTATTCAGATAGACACTCACATACCGGTTTATCTAATCATCTACTCATGTAGCCTACTTACTGAATTATTTATCTATCTATCCATCTACCCATCCTTTAATTGCTAGTCAGTACTGATTGTTTGTGTGTTTACATTAGATTTATAATTATTAAGTTCACTGAAATAATTCTAAAAGTACTGATTGTTTGTGTGTTTACATTAGATTTATAATTATTAAGTTCACTGAAATAATTCTAAAATCTTATCGTATGTATTTTTTCCAAATTGTTCTTATAGCAGTAGATTAAAATAAATAAATAAATTTCTCTTAACACCAGCCACAAAACTAAATCTGGGCATAAAGATAAATATGTTTTTGATTGTATTTTTACTGTGTCAGTTTTTTGCTAAACAAGTTTTGAAAACTTTTTTTACTAATTTTATTAATTACAAAAAAATAACAGTTAAGTAGGTATCATTAAGTGAACTCTTGTTACCTAAAGTAAATCCACACTTACCAGTCGGCAAATTCAATACAATTAGTTTTAAGTGTCCTACAAGCGGGACATGTTTACTTTAAACTACGCAACGAGAACTAGATGTAGTTAGATTTTTTTTCTTGTAGTGTTTGATAAGTTTTTTTTGCATTGCAGGTCACTGAAAATATTGCAGCTAACAAAAATATAGACAAACAGAGAAGATTCACAACTAAAAACAAACAAAACAAACTTCGAAAACTGGACACGAACTCCAAGGAGCAAATCCAAGCAATTGCTTTGGATTTGCTTGTTAATAATCAAATTACATTAAGGTACTACATGAAAATTGAAATTTTTATTATTAAATAGAATAATATAATAAATGTTAAAATATGCTTACATTAAGGTAATATTTATTATTAAGAAAAATTGTTACAAGAAAAATCGCTGCATGTGCCAACCAACTAATTTCTTATAAAACCGCCAACTAAATTTCTTACAAAAACGCCAATATCACGAAAACGAAAAAGCCGATTTTATTGAAACAAAACCAAAATAATATTTGGAATTTTCTATAATTTTCACTTGCTGACACCATATAGCTATCTCTCATAAAACAAAAGTTTATCGCATGCCGAAAATTTTACTACATGAACATTAAAACAGAAACTTCATGACGTGGAACCATCTGAAGACTCTGTTTTTGAAAATTGTTAAAACTATCGGTTAAAATTTATGCTAAAACCATCCTCAAACTTCAATAAACACGGTAGTGAAAGAATTTTAAAAATCAGATCAGCTGTTACTGTGTAATACAAAAGTCACAGATAAGTTTGATGTCTGCAATAGAGGAAAAAATGTATACAGTATGTATATATTGTAACATTGTATTTTTGTACCTCCCATTATAGCCCAAAGAATATATAAATGACTCACTTGTAGAGAAAAGTACCAAATAGTATAAAATGGACCTTAGATAAACTATAATATATTATTGATCACTGTTAAGATTACTATGTTAAATAAAACCAATGTTATGGGTTCACTTACCTTGAATGACTATGTTATGATTACATTAGATATAGGATATCAGAGTTAATGAAATTCAAGGATGTTCAATATTGAGTTGATTATGTTAATATTTTAATGTTACATGATTACTGAATAATATTATAGTATACTGAATGATTATAGTATATTGTAAATTAATAAGGTAAATGTTGTAAAACACAGAAAAGTACCAAAATAGATGGGGTTGCAACATTCCTTATAGCACATAAAATAAAATTATAGCACATTATAGAACTATCTATATTATAAAAGAAACTCTATTCTTTATTATATCTAAACCACGATTTAAGAGTGGACAGTAAAAAGATATAAACTATTAACATTCTCAGTTTTAGTCTTAACCTAAGCATTGTATTTTTATAACCTACACACTGTGCACTAATTTTATAAAGCACAAATATATATATATTAATATAGTTTATATTAATAGTTTATATCTTTTTACTGTCCACTCTTAAATCGTGGTTTAGATATAATAAAGAATAGAGTTTCTTTTATAATATAGATAGTTCTATAATGTGCTATAATTTTATTTTATGTGCTATAAGGAATGTTGCAACCCCATCTATTTTGGTACTTTTCTGTGTTTTACAACATTTACCTTATTAATTTACAATATACTATAATCATTCAGTATACTATAATATTATTCAGTAATCATGTAACATTAAAGCAGTGATTATATTCCACAAAGGTATTTTGGTACTTTTCCGGTTTTTTTCTTTGTGTTTATTCCGTGGTCAAACGAATGCACAATAAATAATTATATTTATTACTGAAGTATATAATTAGCGATCCCTGACAACAAACTGCTGACATTACAAACTGAGCAGCCGGAAATAATTAACGAATTGTATTCAATAATATAACTTTATAAGATTTTGAATATAAACCAAGAAAAATAAAATATATTATTTAATAATAATATCATTGCAAGTTTTCCTTTATTTTAGCTGCAAAGATAATAATATAAGTGGTCATTCCTCATTCATAAAACAGAGTAACGAAGTATCACAGAAGGCGTAAGTTGGCGAGCCTGCCGCTCAAACTGGTGTGGCGAAAATTTGAATTAATTAGTGAGGAGTTTGATTCTATTATAATAAACTTACTATTATAACTAAAATTTTAAGAAAGGAAATAAAAGGATATTATTTTACTAATTAATTTAGTAACAAAACAAAACTAATTTTTCTGGTATTACTTTACATATTAATTGACCCCCAAACTAGTGGGACTTAGAACATTTCTACATCAACAAATAAAAATAAATATTACAATATGCAACACATATATTTATACATTCCTTTTATTCCTTATTAATATGTCTCTCCCTGAAGTGGATGAAACTGATTTGATACTTTCTTCACGCTGCTACATTATATGGAATATAATTATCTAATTGTAAATTGTGATTTTTGTTGTTAATTTACTAATTGTGATTTACTAATTAATATGCCTAATTTTATTTTACAGGAAATAATAAAGAATTTTGAAAAACTAGGACATAAAACATCAAGGTACACAGATAGAGGCTCAATAATTTGTGCTCTTGCAACTAAAAACAACAAAATTTATGCAAACGCGGATTACCGAAAGGGAGGCGAAGTATATGGAATCGACTGACAACTAGGAAACATTTTCTTGGCAACATATTTTTCATCAAGATCTCATTAACAATTATGTTTGTGTATATGAGTACTGCAAATACTGAAAGATTAATCAGTATATTTCATTGGTCTAAAGGCAAAATGTACTCATTGTTCCTGTTATGTATGTGTACCAGTTTTAAGAAATTAATTTAAATTTAGGTTTAGTAAATATGATAAACTAGACTGTCAGATGTGCTTGTGAAGTACAAGCAAGTTGTAAAACACTCTTTAGCTTTAGCATTCTTTGTCAGTGCTTGTCATACAAAGATCTTTAATAAATATTATAACCACTCGTTTCTTATCTCACGTTGGATTCGTCAATCTGTAACGTTAAATTCTGGTCGTATCTGTAAAATGTGTACACGTGTTTTTTATGTGTAGAAAGTGTTAGTGTGGTGTGTTCATCTCACACCTGTCGTTACATTAATGGTTGTTGCTACCGAAGTCCGTAGCGTGGTCTCAATTATCAGTACAACCTACCTGTTTATTCATAGGGGTTGCGAGTCCCGGGTGGCGCCAAATTGTTTATTTTAAAACAATTAAATTTGTGAATTAACAAGTTAGATTGGTGTTATCAGCGTTGACAGCTGGAGCGTTCAAATGATTCCCGGCTCTGTACAGCTTATTGTATTGCCCACTTGGCAAGGGCGCTAGTTGTCTGCTCAGTGAAATTGCTAACACACACATATATTATACAACTTCCTATGAAATAAAACAATGGTAATGCTCTGTACTGTGATTTTAATTATGGTTTGGTCATTAATCAATTTGACAAAAGTATGTGTCATAGTTTTTTATATTTTATTTATATTTAAACATTTTACTTAGTATGAAGTATATTTACATTAAAAATTATCTTTTTCATCCCTGGTACTGGGGTGGCTTATTTGTGTTGTAACAATATCAATATAAAACAATAAACAATTTTTGAAAGTTCATACTTATATTTATAATTTGGTAAACTCCATCAGTGCAGACAACTGAACTGAGCTTTATACACTTTGTAATCACAGTATTATTATCAAACTTGTGCATTAAGAAACAATAGATTTTAGTAAGATTTATTCTACTAACATCTTGTGTACTGGTTAAGTATATGGAAGCAGAAAATATTATATAGGTCATTATAAAAAGTAATTTATTATGTAAAACATGCTGTATTTACCTCTTCCTATTTCACACACACACACACACACACACACACACACACACACACACACACACACACACACACACACACACACACACACACACACACACACACACACACACACACACACACACACACACACACACACACACACACACACACACACACACACACACACACTTTTTATTTGTTTATAAGTTATGTAACTTTTTATTTTTTCGACTTTGACACATGTCATTAATCTTTAATAAACATTCTTCGTGCTACACAAACTTATGCCAGAATATTTCCATATGTGTCTAATGTCTGAGGTTTAGAGTAAATATATAAAATGTAAAATATGACTTCTGTAAAAATTAACATATTAAAATATATATAATTTGTGATGTTTTCAATTTGTTCTTCTGCAAGTAGATAATATTGTATATTCTTTTTAACACCTGACGCACGTTTCACTGAAAAATATCAGTATCATCAGAGGTTTCTAAGTGAATTAATAACAATCGAAATAATTCTATTAATATAAAATTAATGAATAATCGAATTTGTATTGATTTTAATGTAAAATAAAATAACTGATAATCGATTTAGGTCGATTAGTTAACGATTGTTTTAATGTTTATTTTCTTCAGCAGCTGTTTTCTCGGTTATATTTGAAATTTTGTTTATATTTTATTCATTTTTATTTTTATTTTTTAGTAAATTTATAATTTTAAATAGATCGTCTTGTTTTGTTTTTATTTGGGTTTGTTCTTTAATTAATAAATTATTGTTATTGTGTTTGTAAATGTTAAGATTTTCCCAAATATTCATTTTTTGACCTTTTTGTATGTTTTTAATTAATTTTATATTTTCAATGTTTGGAAACTGGTGGTTATTATTTAGACAATGTGTGGCTAAATTAGATTTATAAATATTTGGTTTTAAATATGCATTGCGGTGTTGAACGAATCTATCTCGTAGTTATTTTCTTCGTCTGGCCCACGTAAAATTTATTACAATCTGGACATTCTATTTTATATATTCCATTTTTATTGTGAGTATTGGATTTAGTTTTAGGTTTTATTTTATTAAAAATTATATTATCTGTATTATAAGATATTTTTAAATTAGTATCTTTAAATATTTTATTTAGTTTTTGAGTTATATTTCCGTAATAAGTGAAGGTTGTATATTTTATATTATTATTAATAGATGAATTTTTAAATGTAGTGTTTTTAGGAATTTTATTAGTGATTTTATGTTTAATTTTATTTTCTAATTTATTAATAGTTTTTATTTTGTATCCATTTTTAACTGCTATTTGTTGGATAATTTTTCTTTCTTTGTTTCTTTCTGTTATTTAATGGGATCCTAAGCATTCGGTAAATCATGGAATTAAATACTGCCATTTTGTGTTGGGGAGGATGATTATTTGGTATTACTAAGTCAGTTTGAGAAGGTTTCCTGTATATTGCATATTCAAAATTTGTTTCATTTTTCTTTATTGTTAAGTCTAAATAATTTAATTTATTATTACATTCTTCTTCTAACGTGAATTTTATTTTAGAATGTAAATTATTTATGGAGTTGAATATTTTATTTATATTTATACCATTGTTTTGGGAAATGTACAGAGTGTCATCAACGTATCTAAAATAACAAATTTTATTATTTCCATTGAGGCTTCTGTTCTTATTTTATCTTGTTTTTCTTGTTCTACATTATTAATTGTAGACTATGATATTATCTATTACATATTTGTTTACATTTTTAAGATTTGTTTTGTTTGATGATTCTAGGGTAGCTATTTCGTTTTCCGTGAATTTAATATTAGATAAATTTACGAATTTTGGGTAAAAAGTGTGGTTATTATTTAATGTGTGTAAATTTTGGTTATCTTCTTTAGGTGTACTATTTATTAGTAGATTTTTAAGTTTTTTATTGATTGTGTTAAATTTAATTGTTTTGTGTTTATTTAGTATTTTAAGCATATTAATATATTTATTATTCCATGTATGATAATCAGTGTGTTGGCTAAAAGAAGATGTAAATTAATTAATTGTTTATTAATGTAGCCGATTATAAAATAATATAATAATATATATATTTTATAATATATATATATTATAAAATATATATATAAAATTTCTAGCCCATCACTTAACTTAGCCATTAAAAGGGGGATTTACATACACAAATACCGAATTTAACTTGTTAGTCCAACATATACTGGTAACCCAGAATTTTGCGTGCCTCTTAATTTGTACTTAATTGTTAAGAAAAGTGTATTGTGATCTATTTATTAGTATATTAAGAAATTTATAAGTTAACGGGTTGGTGCTGAAATGTTGAAAATAAACTGCTTGTTATGTAGAAGATATAAACAAAGTTGTTTTGTAAGTGAATGTACAGTATAAATAAAGAATATACAGTACATGGTTTTTAAATAACACATAATGTTTGAGTATTCATTCATTCTGTTATCCCTTGACAAGGTCCTTTAGTTAGTGAAACAGATTGATCTTTTATTTAGTTTTGCTAAAACTATTAAAAAAATAATGCAAGAAATTAAGACAATTATTACGACTAATTTCAAACTAAATATTAATGATTTTTACTTCCATGTTCCTTAAGGAAATGGAAGTTTGGTGATGGCAAAAAAAATCGTGCTCGAGATTTTTGCAGATTTTGATTGTACTATCTTCAAAACATGAAAAAAGTAATTTTTCGAAAAGTGTGTGTGTGAAGATTTTTTTCTATGGCAAACAATAAAAGCTGCAAATTCAAACAGAATCAAATAATTTTTTGCATACAGCCTGATTTGCAGAGTAGTCGCGAATTATTGTTTTTGGTGAAGATCAGTTAAGGGAAATGGGTAGTTTACCTGCAACGTTTCATGTTTTTATGTGTGTAGTACGTTATTGGCAACAATGAAGTAGTTTAGTGTGAAAATTTCTTCCCGGGCTGTTTGGGCACAGTATGCCTACAATGTTTTCTGCAAAACCAGACGTTTCGGCAGTGCCATCGACTGTCATCATCAGTGAAAAGTGGGATAATGTGAGGTGGTATAACGTTAGTGACCACATGCACAGTACTGTGCTTAAGGCTGAATCAATAAGTAGAAAGAAGTAGTTTCTATGGAAATATTTTATTTCCATTATGATTTTAAATATAAATCTTAGAACATGGAAGTAATGTATGGTTCTCCATACCGATATTTAAAAAATGTTACAAATATAAATTTAAATTAAGAAAATAATTATTTTCCCACCTTTTGGAGATTCTAATTGGCTGTCAATGGGTGCATTTGTCTTAGAAAATATTTTGCTTTTTCAGGATAGTTGATATCCAGGATGTAATATCATGATACTTGATATCCAGGATTTAATGTCAGGATACCTGACAGTTTTTAATCATTTTATAACATGCGAGTTAGAAAAAATACTGTTTTGTAAAATTGTTCGCAATTTTTATAAACAGTTGTTAAGTGTGTCAGCAGGAATACTGAATTTATCTGCTATAACTCTAATTCAAAATGGAAAATCATAAAAATTTTAAATTTCAGTTGCAGTTATAGACAAGTATAAAAGTAAACAAAAAAAATGTAATACAAACACTTTTGATAACAGTTACCACATGTAACACTGCTTAGTTATATGACGATAAAAATGCTGGACTTAGAAACCATGTCATTCAACAGCAGACATCAAAACATATTTGTGTAACTTCTAGGATGAAAACCTTCAAGCTTTAATGTGTTTCTAAATTTGCTGTCGTGTATAGCACACCATAAGTCTGAAATAAGTGGTTTCAGAAATCACTATGCTGTCTATACGTAAAGCACAATTATTGTACAATTTAGTTACAGACAGCAGAGTGCTGAATGTGTCAAACTGAAATATCACCACTGTTCCATAACTGTGAAGAGTTACTCTCTTATGCATGCTACCTACTTGCCAAGACCAGCTATAGGTATTTGAATGTTTAAGAGATGAACATGAATACTACATGAATTCGTTTAATTTTTACTCAGTAAAAGGTAAAAAATTTAGGTGCTTAAAACGTATAATTGAAAATATTAATATCAAAAGTTTTAAAATATGTTATAAAGAACGATATATATTCATATATTTGATAATGCAGTCTGAGCAAGTACTGGTATTTTCTCCATTCATGTGCAAGTACTGGTATTTTCTGTAAAACCAATAAATTGTACATTTAATACAGTAAAGTATTTTTATCACCTTACGTGCATAATTTGGCCTCCACATTTGTTATTTATTTAAAACAAATAATTATTCGCTATGCGTACTAATAATTGTAATAGCAATTGAACAGAGCTTAATTAAGTACAATCCAACCATGGCCAGATTCTGTGTGATTAATTTAACTTGTGATTTAGATAAGTGTGTAATTTGGAACAGATGTGTGAAGACAGTTAATTAGTAATCCTCAAATTTCAAGTAACACGCTGTTACTGAGGTTATGTCAGACAAAAGTATGAAACATTCGCATTCTGTAGCGCTGAACGATTACATAAAATATTGTAAGTATTTCTGCTTACGAGAGAACACGCGTAGGAAGACCGCACACAGCTAAACAAACCGAAAATAAGCTACAGGTTTATCGTCAAGTCTACAAAGATTCGGATAGAAAGCACCCGCATCCCATCCCATCTATTAATCGTACGGGCAGACGCTTGTCAGCCCAGAATGCGATGTATCACACAAGCAGACAGTCACAAGCAGCGTCTGCCCGTACGGTTAACAGATGTGATGGGATGCACCTTCGCTCGCCCCTCCAGTGCCCCCACCACATCGCCAGATTGGTCGGTCCTCAGCTTGGATATTCGTTGTGTAGACGCTTGTGGTAACTGATGCACTGCGTCTAGATTTTCAGTGCCACAGCAGGATCACAGAGCCGAGCGTCAAAGTGGGGATAACGTAGGGAGAGGAGATTTCAGTCGATAATAACCGAGTCGTTCCGAATAACGCGCGCGATTCTTTCTGTTTTTGCTGGTGTAAAGTGTAAACGTTTAATGGTTTTTCACAGTTTAAAAAGGTTTCTGTTTACCGTTTTTACATTACGTTAGTTGTTCTCAGTTTAGTTTCTCGTAGTTTTATATTAAGTGTTGTTTCTACTACATTTACACGTCAGTTACGTTTTCAAGGTAAGAGAAAAAACATAGTAGGTCTATATGCAGTTAAGGTGGCTTTTATTATCAGTTTGTTCAAATACTTTACAATTATTGTAGATTAGGTTCTCTTTTGATTAATGTAATCGTCAGGTGTATTATTAAAGCTAAGACAAAATCAATAGATATAGATAAGCATTTGTACTAATACTCTATTACGTAGGCGTGATAAAGGGCCTATCTGCCGATTTTGAGTCAGTGTCCATGTAATTTTTTGATTCCAATTGCTATCGCTTCCTAAAAGGTTCTAAAACAAAGTTAAGGAAAATGTTTTGACCCGCTCTCACCCCTAAAGTGTTGAAAATTACCCCTAAATGGTTGAAAAATATGAAATGACGCGAGGATGAATTTGAAGCCCTGAAATTAGGTACTTATAGGTTTTGGGGTGTGCTGATTACGGTTCTGATGTCCAAAATTATATTCGATGCTAAGGGTAGTTTTTAAAGGGTTTAAGCAGGCTATAATCGGGGGTGTAAGTATTAAAGTTTGCGAGAATGCAGGACAGAGCCTCGAAAGTAAGTATCTAGGGCTATAGGTTTTGGGGGTGCTGATTACGATTTTGACATCAAGGGATACATCCGACGCGAGGGTTGGACTTGAAAGGGTTGAAAACTTGAATTTGATTCTCTATCGGTTCCCGGGGTTAATTAAATTTTGTTTTTTAAACCCCCAAAAAGGGGTGAAAACAACCTCTAAATTTACGAGCGGTTAAAAAATTTGCTTAACTTTATTCTATAACCTTTTATGAAGACACTGCAAAAAAATCAGAAGGATACACGGACACTGACTCAAAATCAGCTGAAAATTCCTCACGTAATAGACTATACACAGATAATGAATGAAATACATTCTCGCTTTCTTAATAAAGTGTACCCATTTATAGACTGTTAAATGCTGTACATTCATACAATTCTCAGTATCCTAAACCGTTTTACTTTAAATTATTCTAGATAAAAATAATGCACAATGTCTAAGAAAATGCTGCGTAGCTTATATAAACTTACGGTTCTAAAAATAATAAATAAATAATGAATTTTATATATACGAATGAAATTTATTTTGATGTACGGTAGACTAAAAGTTAAGACAATGTGATGGCAAAATAAAGTCAATTATTCAATAAAATGATGGCCGAGGTGTACCTCAAACTAGAGATTTATACTTATTGTGTTAAAATTAAACACTTAAGAAAAACATACAATCTAAGGTACAGCAAGTACTAATAGTTACAAGATAGTAGGCCTACAGTATCAAAAGAATAATTGATTGTAGTTAAATAATACAAACGTTACTGTTTTCTCCATTTTATAAATTTATTTATTATTCTTTTGGAACCTTAGTTAGTCTAGTGTAACTTGGAAGCTAATCAAGCTATGTGTACATCAAATAATAACAATAAATTCTCGAAAATGCCATATTTGTATGTGTTATTTGCCGCCAAAGTGACATTGGACATTAGGTCGTGTGTATCCACCCATCTCCCCTGTTAATATCGGCAACAATTCGTTCGATTGGAGGATATCTAGTGTAAGCTGTTAAATAGAAATGTTCAACTATCCATACAATTAGTCTTTGAATTTTAAATTTATTGAATATTGGACTATTTTTTTTGAAAACGTGGATTTTTAATTTTACAAATTTTCGTTCCTTGTACCATAAATGAACAATTCTTTCCTTCTGTTTTTATATTGTCATATAAAATGTTGCTATGATGGCATATGTCCAAAGAAATAAAGTTTGCACTTCAAAATATCCATCATTAACATATAACTTCAAAAATACTATGGAAAATTCAGTGTCATTTTCCAAAATACAAGTTAATTCCTGTATTTACAGATGAACCCGCCTGCGGCATTTAAGGCCCAATGCACACAGAAGTGGCGACGGGCGAAGGCGAGATGCAGTCGAGGCGCGGGCGAGGCGTGGCACAGGCGAGTATAAGCTCCACAGAAAGGGCAGCCAAGAGGTGCAGGTCTGGCGGAGAAACGGCTAGTAGGCAGTTTATCACGAGGCGTTGAACAACATGTATTCCAACGACGAAAGTGACGAGGACGTTTTAGATCTTGTTGTTTTAACAAACTTGAACAACCAGAGGAAGTTTTGGGTTCACCCTTTGTGGTTACAAAAACGCAAGAGTGGAACCTTTGATGTAATGAGAGAACTTGAAATGTATCCGGATAGGTTTCAAACCTTCTACAGGATGTCCTACGAGTGTTTTTACAGAGTTCTAGACTTGGTAAGGGATAGCCTCACGAAAAAGAATACGAATTGGAGAGAACCTGTTGGTCCAGAAGAGAGGCTGCTGATAACACTGAGGTAAGTTAACTAAAATGTAATGAATTTCCAAATAAATTATTTATTTATTTAACTAGGTACAAAATTCCAGAACACACAATATTTTAAAATTAAATAGTTCCAAAATTACTTTAGTTAAATTAAACACAATATTTTAAAATTAAATAGTTTCAAAATTATTTTAGTTAAACACAATATTTTAATTTGTTCTATGAACTTTGAAAGTTGATATAATCACCAATATTGAAACGGTCGTTTCCTTCAGCGTTCTCAGTCATACCAATATTCCTTGGCAGATCTGAGGTCTGTGGGAGACTATCCGAGCCAGACAATGAGGAATAGCAATCAGAAGTTACTGGATCCAAAAGTTGATCGGCCAATTTTAGAATTCCCATTTTGAATTTTCATTTTTTTGACTCGTCCATACTTTTCATATCCGGCAATAGGCTCTGCAAGAATGCCATATCAGGATCAGGTGGTTCGCTTTTCTGGGGCATGTTTGCTTGTTGTAGAATGTTTTGTTTCTTTTCAAAATATTTAAAAGCCTGTTCGTTCACATCGGCTAGTGTTTTAGCTCCTTTTCTTTTCCTGTAACCATCATCGCTGGTACATGGTGGCGGCGGTTTCATGGATTTTGGTTCAGGAAGAGGAGATGGTGTTGGAGATCTGTTTATTTCAGATTCGTTATCTCCACCTTGCGAATCTTCTTCTTTTGCTTTTTCGCTGTGTACATCCTCTTCCTCATCTACGCTGTGTTCTGTATCCCTTTCGTTTGGTGCCGTTTCATTGACTATGTTGCCCTTGCTCTTGCGGGATTTCAGAAAGGAGTCCAAGAAATGAAGATGTGGTGTTAAGTAGTAGTCCTTATTTCGTTTAGCCCGGGATCCAGATGGTAGGTTCTTTTGGTTTTTGCACTTGACATACCTCCCTCTAATATTTTTCCAGCGATCCTTGCAATCAGCCGCTACAAAAAAAAAAAAGATGCATACATTACAGGACTTGAACGAACATATATATGTGTGTTTAATTTTAATTAAAAATTGATGGGGAATGAGCATGAATTTTTTTATATTATAATGTAATGTATTATAGATTCTAAAATATAATAATGCTGTTGTCTTGTGTTTCTCCTTAAAACCACACTGTTGGGCTAGCCAATCTATAATGTAAAATTATAGATTCTGTATTGTATTGGATATAAGTGGTGTGGTGTGTTCGTGTGGTTGTAGACACGCACCGGTGTCTACTATAATGGTGTTTATCTAAAGGTGTAATCGTAACCGTAGAAGTTATCGGTGTTAATGTATTGTTTTTTGTGGGTACGCAGTAATAGTTCACTCCTTTTTATATTAATATGATCCGCACACTTTGTTGTGTATCTCACTTACTTACCACACTTGAATTCTTCAATTCAGTTCTGTGATGTTGCTTCTGAAATACAGGCACTTCAAATACAACAATAAAATATTCAGACTGAATAGTTAATATATCATTACACACAACAGTAAATGAAGCAATTTTTTATGAATATTCTGGATTATTCTAAGACTTTTTAAAATCTTCCGCCACCTGTGTCAGAACTGATTAAAAATAAATGAATTTACTTTTACTAGAAATGATACTCCTTTTGTGGTAATAAAATTGGAGGTTTATTAACAATTTGATAAAAGATAAAGTCTTTTACAATTAAAAACAATAATTAACAACTTTTAGATTACTGATTACAATAAAATTCAACAAGACTCTGTTTAATTCCTCGGGGCTGGTAGACCTGTTGTTAGTACAATAATTTCACTACATAGGTTATGTTACTTTAATTCAGAGAATTACCATATTTCGTTAGGTTCTTTGAGGTAACATGATACCAGTTACAAGATGTAATACAAATAATTATATTGAATTAACAATAGTGAATAATAATTGAACAAATATAAAAATTAAAATTTGGTACCATAAGTCTGGTATTTATAAAATTATCGTACGCGGATATGCGCACGCATCTCTAATACTCGAGTGTTATTGTCAAGCTGTCTGACTTGTACAGTATCTAAAATGTATTACGTTCGTTTAATAATTATCTTCAAAATCATTTATTCACAAGAGAAAAATTTCTCAAAAAAACTCTTGTTAGCTATTCTATTTCATTTGATTGTTACTTGAGAACAGATCGGTAATGTTGAAATTATCAAGTTACCGCCACACTTTCTGAGGTTAGAATTAATCGGTGTGGTTACAAAGGATAAGTATTCCTTATTAGCTAATATTTCTTATACTATACATGTAAACATATTATTCATAATAATTTTTAATATATGATTATCAGAATTACATTTATTCCGATTGTATGAAAATTAGTAAAGTAGATTTTACTACATAGAAAAATTCGAGAAAAATACGTTTAGTCAAACGAGTGACTAAATACTTCCGTATTTATTAACAATTATTTTCAAACATTTTATTTTCAATTATTATAATTAATTAAAATATTTTTCAAATATTTTAATAATGTTGATTTAAATCCTTTCTCAATTCTGATAATTTGATTACTGTTGTTTCAGTACTCAGCATGTATGACTTACGTAGTATTGAAAGTCAGATATTTATAACATTATTAATTTCGGTTAAATATTGTTTAATAAAACTGTACTCCCTGTTTCCTATTTAAAACTTCACTCGCAAGTATGGTCGTTATTATACACTGACCTACTTGTTCAAATAACACTATTCCGCACTTTTTCACTCGTATGTATGAATGTTGTATTTAGGTTAACCGTGTGTTGTGAATTGACGTAACATGGCGCGCACAGTTTTAAATATAAATTATATCTTCCTTGACTAAAGCGGCGTGACCTGTATTGTTTGGTGGTTCTTCGTAGACTGTTTGGTACCTCTGAGACGTCTCCCGGTAGTCTGTTGAAAGTCATTCATTCCATTGGCTGGATTCGTCATACTCTCTAACCCGAAAGCCTTCGTTTTATTAAAATATTTAATTTTTTGCCAAAATTGAGTTTGGGTTTGAGGCGTTTTTACGTCATCATTGGTACAAATATTTAACTTGAAAGTTTAAAACTATCATAACCTTCTTATCTCATGTCCTATCGTTAATTAGTTGATATCATTGAATTCAGGGCGTTTTGCTTGTCAAAATAAGTCCAAAAACGCTTATTTTTCGTTCATTATTACTATTACAATAACGATTTTATTATTTATTTTTGGTGCATCTTATTTTTATAAGTTCGTTACACCATATTTTATTTAAATATAATAAAACACTTCTTATCTAAACACTTTGAGTCTGTATCTCAGTCGGTTTACTTTACAATTTGGGAAACACTGTTTCCTACACAAATCTCACTATGGCGTCACTAAGCGTCCATGTTAGATTTTTTATAAATCTGCTTATAACTAATTTTTCTTATCTTAAATGATTATATTACTATCTAATATTATTAGTAATGTTTATTTACACAATTTTCCACTATAATATTTATGTATGACTGTGGTTAATTTAATATTTACATAAGTTCAAACCTCTCATATGGTTCTTACACAATTTTTCATCTTATTTTTTAGTCTCTTCATATAAATCATATCATTTAATGATTATAATTAGTGTACATACATAGTACCTAATCTATTATATATAATGGTTACCTTTTAATGAGCTCAGAACTTTCTAATCATTCAGTAATGGCTCTGTCTATGTTGTGTCATGTCATTATAGTCATTTATTTTTTTTAATACAACAACTAAATTGTTATTGTCATATTTGGTTTGGATTCCCAAAGTAGCATTAGATATCATTCTAACTTTTGGTAATGTTTCCAATTACTTTTAGATAAGTTCATATGCTATATTTTTCATGAATAGCTGGTTGGTCATTGTTTGTTTACATTTGGTTTTCCTTATAATGGTCATTTGGTTTTCAAATGTTTGTATATAATATGACTGCTTTTGTGGTCATTATCTGCTCTCAAAGTAGCTTTGGGATTTCCTCTTGCTACTGGTAATAATTGTAACAATCTGTTCTCAATATTTGATACAGTATTTTTCTTAACTAATTTGCTATACAATGGTTTAGCTTACATCTGGTCATATGTACATGGTTAATTGGTTTACAATAATTTAGTTATAATACTGTTCTTATCATGTTCAAAATCTGTTCTCAATGTATTATCAGATATTTTTCTCACTACTGGTAATACTCTTATAAACATTTACATTGGTCTTGATACTGTACTTTTCTTAACTAAATTGGTATACTTTTCTCATTTCTGTTCTTCTCTGTGTCATTATGTTTGACTTGTTGTATTTACATTGCTTTGCATTATATTACATTGTTTCTTAATATTTATTATTATTACTTATAATAAATTCTCATTTGATAATATATTTGATGATCAGATATTTATACTAATATGTATCATTTTCTGTTGTAATAGGTCACTTCCTTGTGGGTTGTGTAACAATGTACCATCTGTTTTAGTGCAGTATTTTTCTACTACTAAACTGACTTCATTATGGTATATTAACATAATACTTTAACTAATTTGTTACATATGTTTATACAATTCCTTCTTACACACTAACACAAATCTTTCTTGTATTATATGTAACTCAATTCTGGTCAATGGTAGAATTTAATTCCTGTTATGTTTGATACTTAACAAATGTCTTTTATTTGTTGTCAGTTCTTTATGAACAATAATATCATTGTTCTATTTGTTCTAATCTGGTGGTCTTATGATTATGTGTGTTGGTTACAACTTTATTAAATCAGTCACACTCATTGTCTGTGTTTATTTGATTATTTTTTAATTTTTGTTGCTTCATCAAGAAATTAACATATTTTTCACACTGTAAACTTCATCACTGTAATTGTTTGTGTGGTTTATTCAGTTGAAATAGTTAGTTATTCACCGGTTTCACATTTGTATTAAGTACACACTGTAATTGTTTGTGTTTCCTTAAATGTTTCACTGGTTTTCTTGTCACACTTATAATCATCTCTTTTGTCACTTACACTGTTTTTAGTACATGTGGTTCATATTGAGTCCTTATATCTTCTGTCCATCTTCTTTCTTCTTCTTGGTGCTCTTCTTGGTCCTTCTTCTTTCTTCTTTATTCCTTATTTTCATCGTAGTTGCTTTTTTTATTTATCTCCATTGTTGTTGGAGCTTGCTGATCCTTGTTTCGTTGATTCCCCTCACTGTTGGATCCTATTGGGTCTATTTACTGATATTTTGTTTTGGGCTTGTGGCATTTTCTTTCTTTATTTTATAACTAATGTTGATATATTCGTATTTTCTTCTTCATTGTTGGATTTTTTATTAATATTTTTGTAGATACACACTTATATACACTTAGCTTTATTTATCTAGATATATTCCCATGTTTTTTCTCATACTTGACATTACATTCGTTTATATTATGTAACTACCATATTTTTGGTACTGTTACAATATTTTTATTTTAAAGTACGCTTCAAAAGAAGACGAATGGCACAACTGCACATCTCTAGTCAAGTAGTTCTTTTCAAATGCTCAAGGTCTTTGATGAGTAGATACGTACTGTCAAATAAAAATACAGCTTCCATAAAATTCCGACCCAAGCACATAGCCCATTGAATTTAAATTAATGTATTCAATACTATAGTAATTAATTTACTTAATGTAATTTTTAATTTTAGCTATTCTTTTTAGGTACTTTGAAACTGGATGTTCATTTAAAGCACTTTCTTACTACTTCGTGAAAGGACACACTACCATTCGAAAAATAGTGCATGAAGCCACTCAGGTCATTTGGGAAAAATTACAACCGGTGTACATGCCCACTCCTTCAACAGCGAAATGCACAGAAATATCGCGTCGTTACTACGATCTATGGAATTTACCTAACTGTGTGGGCAGTATTGATGGGAAGCATATAAGAATAAAAGCACCACCGCGATCCAAAACAAACACCTCCCGCAAGTTTGTTTTGAAACAATAAGTAAAAAAATAAAAAATTCTTACAACATTATGTATGGATATGTCGTCACCTTCTCTGCTGTCCAAAATAAATTAATAAAAGGTATTTAAAATGTATTAATAAAAATTAATGAACTTATATTAACTTGAAATTAATGAATTTATATTGATAAGAACATTTAATGAATAAAAATACATTGTTCTAAACTTACCACTTTCTTTCAAATGCCCTCCTATTTTGGCCCATGCCTGATCTTGAGCAGCTCGATTGCTGTAGTCGGAACGAGTATTGTCGTACAAGCAAGGAAACCTTTCCACCTCTTCACAAAATTGTATGTTGAACTCTGGGTCGTCACGCATATTGTGCAATGTGAAGAAACTAGGCTTAAGCACCACACTGAATTAAGAAGTGAACGAGAGGCACGCTTCTTCAAATCGACTTGAGAAGTGCGGAAGAAGCGAGGCAGGGGCGACAGGGCGAGCGCCTGTTCTTCGTCGCCTCAGTGTGCATTGGGCTCATTTGTTTACATGGAGGTGGCGTGGAAACGTTGCGCTTCCCGCCTCGCCCGCGCCTCGCCTGCACCTCGCCACCGCCCGTCGCCACTTCTGTGTGCATTGGGCCTAAGTGTCAGTATTGTGATAAAGAGTTCAGCAAGAAAAGTAATTGCACACGGCATATGAAAACCATGCACAAAAGAAACTCGAGCGGCGACCTTATTCTAGACAATCCCCGAGAAAAATTCGTATGTGTATTGTGTGACAAGAACTTTGCAGCTAAAAGAAACTTGGAGCATCACATGAATTTTGTACATTTACAGCATCATAACTCAAAAAAATATAAATGTTCTAAATGCGAATTTGAAACTGTTTACCAAAGTAATTTAAAACGGCATTTCTTTAAAACGCACGAAAAAAACGAGGCAACCTGTCTGACACTGTATTTTAAATGTTCAAAATGTACCGCGAAATTCAAAAAGGAAAGAAACCTTAAATATCACCAACGGAAAGTTCACAGAATTGGAGAAGTAACCTTACCTACAAAAAGGAAATGTCCAGTGTGTCCGTACACATCAGTACAGAAAAGTAAAGACGATATTCACACGCATTTCGAAAAGGTACACGACATACCAGTAAGGCAAAAACACTATAATTTTTATTCGATTGAAGAATTTTATTCATGGAAGAATGAAATGGAAAAAACAACAACAGCTTCCTACATTAAAAGATTTTCAACAGAGACCACGGCATATTATCAGTGTCACAGGTGTGGCTACCATAAATCAAGAGGCCATACTAAACGGCACATAAAAATGTCAGGATCTTGTAAAATAAATGGATTCTGTCCCGCCAAAGTTACAATGAAGATTTTGCACAATAAAGGACGTGTACTTTATGTCTCTACGCACGTCGGTCACAAAAACGACCTTAAACATATACGGCTATCGCGTGAAGAAAAAAAGTCTATAGCACTGCAACTGGCAAGCAAAAAACCCCATGGAGAAATTCTTAAATCAATTAAAGATTCAGTATCTAATTTTGATCTTCACAGAATACATCTGACAAATAAAAAAGACATTGTAAATATAGAAAATAGTTTTAATTTACATGACGAAGCTATTTAACACCCATTTGACCCAGTTAGCATCACCTCTTGGGTGAAGGATTTGACTACTTCAGAACACATTGCTTTGATTATTTACAAGCCGCAGGGCGTAGAAACCCCAGAGTGTCCAGACCTAAGAAAAGAAGATTTTTTATTAATATTTATGACTGAGGCTCAAAAGACCATGTTACAAAAATACGGTCATGACACTATCTGCATAGACAGCACACACGGCCTTAACAGCTACGATTTTCAATTATATACATTATTGACTCTGGATGACATAAGGGAAGGTTTTCCGACTGCGTTTATGTTCACAAATAGAGGTGATGAATGTATCGTCTCAAAATTCTACGAATCTATAAAAACTATTGCAGGAAACATTACACCAAAAGTGTTTATGTCTGACATGGAGGAGAGCTTTTTCTCAGCGTGGAAACAAATAATGGGTGCTCCAGAACAAAGGATTTTTTGTACATGGCATGTCCTTCGAGCATGAAGAACTAATGTAATACAGAATAAAATAAAAGAGAAACGCGACTATGTACATAAATTCCTGCAAACACTTCTATACGAGTTAGATATTGAAACTTTAAAAAAACTTCTTTCAGAAACAATGAATACTTTAAATGATGACCAGGACTTGACAGCTTTCTCAGAATACTTTAGAAAATACTACATAAAAAATGAGCGATTTAAGACTTGGGCATACTGCTACCGAATCCATGCGGGTGTGAACACAAATATGTCAATTGAAAATTTTAACAAAGTGCTCAAATATTGTTACCTAAGAGGTAAAAAAGTTCGCCGTTTAGGTAAAACGCTGTGCGCAATTTTGAACCTCCTCAGAGACAAGCTGTTCGATTTACTAATAAAAATGAAAAGGGGAAAACTCGTGCGTAAATTACAGGTATTGAGGAAAAATCATAGGCGAAGTTTTATTATTGAGAGTGACCAAGTGATAAAAACCGAAGACAAGTGTCAGGTTCTTTCGTTAGAAAAAACGGAATTGTATACTGTTAAGTGTTAGAATCTGTAATACGTGCCAATTGCGATGTTTGCACTGTAATTCATGTTTTCATGAATTTGTTTGTACATGTATGGATAGCTGTATCAGAAATAATATGTGCAAACACATATGCGGTGGCAAAAACAGAACTAAATTCTTGCACCGAAGAGACAGACTCAGACAAAATCCAAGGTCAACTTACCATTGATTACGAACCGAGCGAAGAACCAGTACAAGACAAAATTTGAAAACAAATCAGTAAACCAGTGGACTTCAATTTAAACTTAGAAAAAGAAAAGTTAAAACTTATCCAAGAATTTGAAACTCTAACGAGACGCGTTACAAGCCTCGAACAAGCTGACTTTGTTCGAAGTGAAATGAGAAGAATTACGATAACAGTAGATGCAATGAACTTGCCTACAACGTCGAGGCCAACATTAAAGGTATGTAAATGAAACTATTGTATCAGTATCAGGTGCATGTAACAAATAAATAATATTAAACTATTCTTTTAAATTAGATTATATTATAATACTTTAATTAGGTAAAAACATTTCATTACAAGTGTATATTCATCAAGCACACGTGGCGCGCGCCCACCATTCGCAACCGCACCCGCGAGCACGTTCCTGCCCAAATTAATAATGAATTATTGTTTAATGTTAACTAACGTTAATTTTAAGAATATTTTTAAACAGTATATTTAAAGAGTTCTGTCCCGCATGGTCGCTGGAACATATTTTACATTTTATTTTGGATTTTTTCTAATTATTAGTAAAGCGTTTAACCGAATTGATCGGGGTTACGCAATCCGTTGTCTTCTTGAAAATTTACACAGAAAAGTAAAAACAAACTAAGAAGAGTAAAATTGCAAACTTACATGCGCTCCACAAAAGGTAGGGACTGTTTTTCATGATTACGTGCTTTTGACTGTTTAGATTTTAACTACTTACCATCAAATTGATAAGAAAATATAATAGGCCTACAGTTTTTATATCTGTTGTATTTAGTTTTCCATTTTTTAGTAAAATTCTATCATTTACTATTCAACAAAATATTTTTTCCAAACAGAAATACAGTCAGATTCTGTTCAAATAGTTAATCTAAATAATTAAAACACTGAAGGGTTGTCATGTCAATTAAGTAAAATTTAATTATTCATTATCCACAATATTTTAAAATGTTTCATATGGACAACAAGTTAAATTTATCTTTGAATTTCGGGTGAATAGTAATTTGTTTTATTTTGCAGGTCACAAGTGCTATTTCACCGGGAAATACAAACATTCCTCATCAACGAAGATTTACTAAAACTAAGAAAAGCAAAGCCCAAAAGTGTAGTAAAAAATTATCAAATGAAGAAAGAAATAAGTTAGCTCTAGACCTACTACTGAATTAAATCATGAAAAAGACGTATGCATGGTTAATAATTACTTTAGTAAATTAGTCGTAATGCTATTTAATTTGTGTGTGTGGTAAATTAGAAACTGCAGCGTTCTTATAACTTTTTTGTGTTAACTAAATTGTGAGTCATTTTTACGACTTATTCATGGCCAAGATTATATTTGTCTCGGATTTGAAGAGCTAATTTATTAACGCGCCACTTTACACACGAACGCTTTAACAAGGTAAGAAGTTAGATTATGTATTGGTGTGTCTTTCCTTCCAACTACTAGTGCACTCTCTCCCAACCATCCCCACCACGCCGACCTGCTCTGCTAATCCGTCTGTGGCACTGCATATCTAGACGCTAGTCTCTGCTAATCCGTCTGTGGCACTGCATATCTAGACGCTAGTAACTGATGCTACTAGTAGCTTGGGTTGAGTTGGACTGTATGCTGTTGAGTTTGTTGGTATCGCTGTGCGTGTTACATTATTTAGTACCGCATTTAAACCATATGCGTTTTCCGTTTTTAACATTTGAAGTTGTAATTATTCCTTATTAAATAGTGCGTCTTACATTTTATTTACGTTTTATTTAAACGATACGCATTATATTTGAAGTTTTAGTTATATATTTTAGAATCGTTTCAATGTTGGTTTAATATATTTTCTACAGTGTCGGTTTGTATAATAAAAGACGTTTTATCGAAACCTTTTTCTTCCTGGTCATTCACCGAAAAAAACTCAAATGATAAAAATTGGTAAGCCGGCCCCGAATCTTTTAAACTTAACCCAGCTATCTGGAAAGTTTTACTAGGCATTTCCAGTCTAGTATGTGAACAAATGTGAGTGGTTGGCTGGTAGTGGTGAACTAAATGCACTATTTTGCTGGTATTGTTTGTTGTTTGGAAAGGACAGGAACACTAGCTGGGCCAAGACTGGAATCAAACATTTAGGAAACCTAGTTGAATCTATTGGCGGCCATGAAATTACTGTGAATCATCTTCCTTCATCATTGTGTATTGCTGCTTCCGGTCAGAGTAGAATAGAAACTGCGTTAGATGACCAACTTAAGTCGGAGATATCGGCTCACAATCAGAAGGTTCAACGCAATAGAGATTTTCTTAGGAGACTAATGCTGTTTGATATCTCGGTAAATAAGAAATAGCATTTCGAGATCACGACGAAATAGAAAAGACAGTTAATCGAGGTAATTACGTAAAACTTCTTAAGTACCTATACAACCGAGTATCGCCCTCTTCTTGCGGAACATCTACTGTATTTAGGAAACTGTCTAATCTCATTAGAAGCGATTAGCTCAGTTCTTTTAGTGAGTATAAAAAATGAAAGAAAGGAGGTACACTTTGTAGCTCTATTAGTCGATGAAACCAGAAATATTTCAAGTAAAGCATAGTGCTCTATAGTTTTACATTATTCGTATAATGGAGAAATAAAAAAGAGATTTTTAGGATCCAATGGCGTAAGTTGTGATCGAGATGCTCAGGCTGTTGCAACGCTCATTCGCCAGTTCCTGACTGAATTAGGGTGCAGTGAAAAACTAGTCGCTCAAGCCTACGATGGGGCGGCAACAATGGGGAAATTTTAATTGGAGTAGAGACCATAATTAAAAGAACTAATCTGCAAGCTCTCATTGTCCATTGATATGCTCGTGTTTTAAACCTTGTTGTGCCTCAACAACTGGCAAATACCCGAGTGCAACATATTTTGTAACATACTTAGTGGTATTGAGCCATTTTTCGAGATCTCCGAAACAGAATAAATTTTTATATAAGTTTGTGCAGCGATGACTTCCCGATCTGTGCCCAATGAGGAATTATTCCTCTAGACTTGTAAATACCATTTACAGGAACAGACGTCAATTGTGTGACGTATTCAATGCCACGGTAGATCACCTTGAAGAGATTGAGTTTAACATTTTAGCTCCCATTAGTGAATTTTTGTCAATGCTAGAGACAAAATACTTTCGATAAAATATTTTCATATACAGATGACAGACTCAAGCGAGTGAGATTTTGTACTACCGAAAGAAAATTGCAGAAACTCGACAAAATATAGCATCTCTCCGTGATGACTTTGAAGGCGTTTTTCAACAAACTTTGTCTGTAGTAGGGGAGCCATCACAGAGAATTAATGTGAACTACAAGCGTATTTATTGTGAGCGTTTGATAACATTGACAATCACTTGTATACATGGGTTCAAGATTATCCTTTTTAAAGCCTTTTGGATACATTTGGCAAATTCTTTGACAGTGTGCGTTTATAAAACGAACTTATTGTGTTGTACAGTAGTGAAGATTTTGAAGAGAAAAGTATATCCGATCTTTTAAAGCTTTAAAGTTATTAAACTCTAATACGATATTGAAAACTAGTTAAATGTTTGTATATTTAAGGAAAATGTTTTTACGTGCAGTAGAGTTTATAGTATTCTTCAACAATGTATTAGTGTGTTTATTCGTAAAAAAGTTTATATTTTACCACTGAAAATGTGTTATTACAGTATTTATATTTTCAAACACACGTGATTTAAAAAGAATTTGCACCTCAAGTTAAGGCCTGTATTGTGCCAGTGTTTTTAAAGCGTTAGTAACTTGGTGTTAGAGATTTCGAACCGCGGGGTATACGTGTTCTATGCTTTCTGCGTTGAACATAATATTTTATCATACTATAAAACATTAAGATATTAGACTTAATAATGGATCTTATACCCAAAATTCAATCATAATCGTGTGTGCCACCTACTAGAGGAAGACAGATTAATAGGTAAGCCACTATACGGTAATTTTAATTATAAATAGGGCTTCCGCTATCTTTTTAAAACTGAATTAGGCCTACGGTATCGGATATAACTCGGCTTCACCAAAAATGTTACCCACCGCACGCCACTGATACATGTAACACATAAGAAATTAAATACCGTACATAATTTTCTCCGTTATATAGAATTTTAGGTACTTTCCCAATATCCTGCACTAAATTTTCGATGTTTTGAGTACGTGGTAGTACCGATACGTCACGCAGTGAGGAAGAAGAACTGTACAAATTCTAATTAATCATTCGATTACCAAATTAAATATAATTATTTCACTACCGACTCGGAACACAAAGTTTTATATGGGTAAAAACGTAAAAGTTTTACCTTATAGCCTGACCCGGTTTTCACTTTTAAAAAGCTTCTTCAGAGGTTGTCGCTGGGAGCACTGTCCGTCTTGTTGTTGGCGACGGTATCTACTTTTGAAAGATCGATATTGTGTGTGTGTGTGGGGTGTGATATGTTCTGCTAGAATGCTGGATATGGGTGAGCCCATGGGTTCTAATTTTTATATTTTTCTTTCTAATGTTTATATTATAAATTCTAATTATTCTTTTATTTATAAAATCAGATAATAAAAGTCAGTTTTGAGTTCGAATAGTGCAGGTCGTTATTTCAAATACACAACAAACTGGCGACGAGAATCGAAGTCTAGTGCGAATCCACTGCATGTAAGAAAATTTGGGAAAATGTGGATATAACCTCAACACGCTACGGGAATGGCAGACGGCCAACAAAATGCACAAGTACAAGTACAAAACTACATGCCACCAGTGTGTAATTTGGGACCTTTCGACATTAATTCGTCGAGGTCAAACTACCAAGAACGGCTTGAATTTTTCTTCGGGGCAAACAATATTGTAAACGAGGAGAAAAAGAGAGAGATTCTTTCGGCACAATTCGGCGCAGCACCATATGAAACGCTACGTTCATTAGTTACTCTACAAACGCCGCGGGATTTCGCGTATGCCCAGATAGTCGAAAAATTAAAACCACATTTTAATCCAACACCAAACGAAATTGTACAAAGATCAATTTCAACAAGCGGGTGCAAAGGAAAGATGAATCTATGGAAGATTTTGTTGCAGATCTTCGTAAATTAAGTAAGTTTTGTAATTTCACTGAATTTAACAACATGCTCAGAGTTCGAATTGTATGCGGCGACGCAGATGAAAGGCTGCAAAAGAAATATTTGGTGAGCCTAACCTTACTTTCGATCGAGCGTTGGAATTGGCAATTGTTGCAGAAACGGCTCGCAAAAATGTCCAAGATGTTAGAATGTTGACAGAAAATACGATATCTGCAGTCGGTAAGGAAGCAACAAAACAGACTGGAACAAAAAAGTGTAACCCATGTTATAATTGCGGTAAGCAACACAACAGAAAACAGTGTAAATTCAAAGAAGCATTTGTCATTACTGCAACCAAAAAAAAAACATATTCTAAAGGCTTGTTTTAAGAAGAAAAAAGTTCAAAAGCTACAGGAGTCGGAGAAGTAGCAAAACAAAAAACCAAATAATTCGTGGAGCTGTAATCGCATGTTAGAAAAAGATCGCAACTTATATACCTTAAATTCAATAAATGATTTTCATGGAGATGAAAAGGTCTGGACTAATGTCAATTTAAACGGAGGTCTGCACCTGTCAAGTCGACTCAGGTGCAGATTGTCAAGGAGACGTGGGACAAGATTAAACGAAAGTCTTCTAAATTACGGAACATATTTCGAGGAATGCAGACATGAACATGCGAAAAAATCAAAATTCTTGGAGAAGCTGTAGTCGAAGTACGGTTTAAATAGGCCTACATCAACAAAAATTTTTAAACTAATGTTTCCGATGATGCAAGCTGTGATTTACTGGGACGTAACCGGTTTCCCCATTTGGGAATTGCTCTAGTGGGAGTTTGCAGTATTGACACGGTGTTCGGCAAGTAGCGTCAAAATACTTCGTTGTTTCAACAATAGTCTATCCTACAGATTTTAAAGAAAAATTGGGCGCGTTTGTAAGCGATCCTATCAAGCTGGAACTGAAAGAAGATATTTCTCCAGTATTTTTAAAAAACAGACAAGTTCCACTTGCGCTAAGACCAGCTGTTTAAGCAGAAATTGAGAAGTTGGTTCAACAAGAAATCCTGGAATCAACAGATTATTCACTAGGCAACTCCTTTGGTAGTATCCGTGAAACTAAAGGAAAAATAAGGTTATGCGGAGATTATCGAAGCACGGTGAACAATCCATTGAAGAAGAATTCGTACCCTTTACCAACAATTACAGATATCCTTACCTTATTGACGCCAGCTAAATTTTTCTCAAAGTTAGATCAATCGCAAGCGTATCGGCAGCTTCGGGTTGATGAGGAAACTGCAGAAATACTTAGGCTACAATTAACAAACATAAGGAATTATTTCGAGTAAAACGTTTATAATTCGGAGTTTCTATTACGCCAGGACTTTTTCAAAGAATCATGGATTCACTGTTTGTGTCTATTTCGGGAGCAAAAGCATATTCGATAATATCATCGTGTTCGGAAAAACTCAGGAGGAGCATGACAACAAATTGAAAAAAGTCTTGGATAAACTGAAGATAGAAGGGCTGACAGCCAATAAAAACAAGTGCTATATTAGGCTCAAGAAAAACACATTTTTAGGATACATTTTGGGAGAGGAAGATGTTCGACCTACTGAGGAGAGAGTAAGGGCCATTTAAGAAGCTCCTTGATCGACAAATAAAGAAGAACTGGAGTCTTTTTAGGAATGGTAAATTTCTACAATCGTTTTCTGAAAGAACGAACCCTACGCTGTAGAACCACTGCACAGACTACTAGACGACAAACTATGGAAGTGGACGGACCTCCAAGAAAAAGCTTTTTGTAAATTAAAAGAATTACTGAATTCGAATTTAGTTTTGACAAACAATGGAATTGGTTATCAATTGTGATGCCTCGCCTTACGGTATTGGAGTCGTTTTAGCACATCGAGAAAACGGAGAAGAAAAACCAATTGCATCATGGTCTCGTACATCGGGAAAATCGGAGAGAAACTATGCCCAAATTGATTAAGAAACATTGGCCATCGTCGAATGAGTAAAGCAGTTTCATCAATATGTAGCTGGAAGAGACTTTACGATTACGACTTATCATCAACCACTGTTGGGATTGTTGTCACCAAAGAAACCGATTCCGGCAATTTTATCATATACAATTTTGAGATGGTGTCTCATACTGGGTGCTAATAAATATACTCTAGATTACAAAAAAGGAAAGAAAAACGCCAACGCTGACTGTCTCAGCCGGTTACCACAAACTACAGACAGTGATGAAGTGTTTCCGCCAGGGGATATACTGTTGTTAGAATCTCAAAATCAGTCTTTTCCTGCGAAATAAATTCAGGTGTTCGGCAAGTAGCGTCAAAATACTCCGTTGTTTCAACAATATCCTACAGATGTTAAAGAAAAATTGGGCGCGTTTGTAGGCGATCCTATCAAGCTGAAAATTCAGTAATATACTCAGAACGATGAAACACTGAAGAAAGTTCTTTACTGGACTTTACACCAGTGACCAAACACATCGCTTCCAGAAGATTTTAAACCATATCAACGAAGGAAATCGGAGATTTCAGTAAATAAAGATTGTTTACTTTGGGGAAATCGATTGACACCACCAGAAGCCACACGAAAAAGATTTTGGAATTATCACATGCAAATCATCCAGGAATTGTAGCAATGAAAGCCTGTGCTCGGAGCTATGGGTGGTGGCCAAATATTGCCCACAAGGATATTGAAGAATAGAGTTACGAGGTGTAAGATATGTCAGATTTACGCAAATAATCTGCCTAAGGCACCTTGCCAAATTATGGAAAGCCCGCATAATCCCTGGTCCACCTCCTTGCATGTCCATTTCGCAGCCCCATTTAAAGGGAAAATTTACTTGATTATTGTCGACGCAATGTCAAAATGGTTCGAAGTTGACATAATGAAATCAAAGGCCTCCAGTGAAGTTATTAACAGCTTCAGAAAATTTTTTACCAGATTTAATCTTCCTGACTGCATCGTTTCGGACAATGGGGGTTCTTTTGATTCAAGAGAGCTTCATGAATTTTACACACAAAATTTTATTGATTTCAGCTTACCCTTACCCCATACCACCCTTCCAGTAACGGATAATCTGAACGAATGGTGCAGACAACGAAGAAGATACTAGCCAAATTTAAAGAAGAAGAGATATCGAGTTACAGGTTCAAAGAATGTTTTCCATCAACATACGACCGTACATGCTGGTACTTCGAAGACACCCACTGAACTGATGGGAAGGGAGTTGAGGACAGTTTTGGACAAAATGCATCCACACTCATTGAAAGTAAACAATTCAGTTGACGACAAAAAGCAGAAATTACGTTTATTTGAACCTGGAGATTTGGTTTATTTTAGAAATTACAACCCATCAGGAAGAAAATTACTGGAAGAACGTATTCAGGATTGTACAGGACAAGTCTCCTATAAAATTCAACTGCAAGACGGCAATGTTGTCAAACGACACGTGGACCAGTTGAGAAGAAGAGTGAATGAAGAAGTAATTAATTAGAGAAGGAGATGAGCCACCGGGACAAGACTTTCAAAATATACCACCTCCGGAAACCATTCCTGGTCATGTAATCCTACCGCAGTACCATCTCCCAGTTCTGATTTTTCGGTTTCAGATTCATTACTGCTCGAGAATCCACATGAGAGCCCGGGTCAGACGATATTCCAATCTGAAACACCTATCAGTGCACAGAAAAATACGGCTATCCCAAGTCATGGAAGGATTGAGGACCCAGCTCAAAATTCTCAAGCCCGAGAAAACCGAACAACGCTGAGACCTCACAAAACTTTAAAGGCACCCACATATCTGAATGATTATAGTTGTAAATAAAAGAGGAAGAGATGTTATGTATGTTAAAAATATCCCGCCATTTATCAATGTACAAGTCTCGATTGTGATTGTTAACTGTTTGGTATAATACGTACACTGTGATTTCGGTATTCTTTTCTTTATAAAATCAGATAATAAAAATAAGTTTTGAGTTCGAATAGTGCAATTCGTTATTTCAAATACACAACAATATGGATAGAAATGCTTCGCAAAAAGTAAGCAAGACAATAAAAAACGATTATACCGAAAACAAACAATTTAATAACATAACACAATGAATTAACACACATTATATAGCTTTACTAAAATATTAAGCATTATTCACTACATATCGATACCGAGTATCGCGTAACCGAAATATCAAAAATTAGGTAGGTACGGTTATTGAGACAGTACAGAATTTTATTATAGGTAAATATTAAATCTCTTTATTAGTCTTGTTATTTAGCCGACCATTCAAATAAACATTAACAATGTTACACGTACTGGTCAACGTAGCTGTGACTTTTCAAGTCTGAAAAATTTAAGTGCTACTTTCAAATTGGCTGCGACTACAATAATGGAGCCAATCAGAACGCAGAAATGATATCAACTGGTAAAAGTGCATTGGGATAATCACAAACACCTCACGTTGCTTTGCAGTTCATAGTAAGATAGTATCCCATGAAGTCATGTCAAACTAGTGTTACCAACTACAAAAAATTTCCCGTTAAACCAGAGTTAAAAATCGTTAATTTGCTAACTTTATCTTCGTTAATACAAATTTCAGTATAGCAAATTTTTACAAAAATTGCTTTTTTTAAGTCTGTCATAAAACGTAATTTAGTATATAAACATCCATGTTTGGAACACAACTGCTTGTTTATATTCAACTACACACCTTCACCTTCACCTTTATATGAAAATACATCGATTCCATCGTTTAACTAATTAAATGAACTGTAAATAGATAATTACCCAACTAAGCTTATATCTTATATCCTATACAATTCTGTGGTTGAGGCTGAAGATAGAAGTAGTTTCTGTAGAAATATTTCATTTATAAAATGATTTTAAATATAAATCTTAAAATATGGAAGTCATGTATAGTTCTCCATACCGATATTTTATTTATTTGCATCGAATAGTATTATTGTTTAATAAATGTTCTATCCAGATCAAATTATGTGTATGGAGTTCTGGAAAAATTAGACAGGCATAATGTTTTGTTTGTTTATTGTAAACTGTATTATGTTTGGAAGTATCCCAAAGTAAATTTAACATTAGTCATGTTACTCAATGACGCCAGTCCAGTTTTTTAAGGCTAGGAGAATCCTTGAAATGTTTGGACCATCACTAGGTCATGATGGATCAAATCATCAAACTTCAGTTTGTTGTGAAAAACTGGCAGATTTGAGTAGTCATTTGATAAAGGACGGTGTTGTAAAAACAACAATTCTTTCAGAATTATTTTATGGCCCTGTCAGTCTGCAAATAACTATCACTCGTTGTAACATGACATAAGGTAGTGAAGATTCAATTGTATTTAATTACAAAATAAAAAGCTGAAGATAAGAGTAAGAGGCAAAAACTTATAAACTTAGAGATCAATAACCCAGTAACCCAATAAATGACAAATGACTATTAACCTGACAACGACCTGACACAGTAGATCGGATAAATACCAAAGGAACCAAGAGACAATGAAGAAGCAGCCGAGACCTAAAGTGCAATCAAATAATCCCAAGTAATGACCAGTATATTGTAAATTAAATAATGAACTGATATTTGTAGTATATGAGATGTAACTAGGATAATAAGATTAATGGAAGGTAATAATATCACATGTATCTTGTTGATAAAAGAATGTACTTATATAATATAAGATAGGGAGTTAGAAACTAACCATACCCCAAACTAATAGTAATGATAATAGCCAAAGACAATAAACAATGCTTTGAGCCAAATAAAAAGCAATATTTAAGTAATAACTAAAAGTGATCAGAGTGATTTGGAAGTCAATTAGTTATTCATGACCATAATCACACAGTGATATAAAATAATCAGACACATCGTGTGAATAAACAAGTGAGTAAGTTAAAAATGTGTGTAAAATTAAATAAGTGGTGAAGTGCTAGGTATAGCATATAATGGAACAAAGTGAGAATGATAATAATTAAAGAAACCTTTTAATGAAAGGAAAAGTGCAGTGGGGGTGTAGAATAAAATATAATATAAGCAAACTATAATAAACAGATAAACAGTTTTTGATAAAATGTACCTTAGTGAGTAAGATTAAACTAATTGTGATTTTATAAATTTAAGTAATAGGATGTCAGAATTATATAATAAGGTAAGAATTAAGTTACTAGAATGAGTAGTAAATTAAGAAGGACAGACACTGTATTTAAGTGAAGGGATTAGTAGATAAGACATATAATGTAAGGAACAGTTTATCAGTAATATATTAAGAGTTTTATTATTGTTCAAAACCATAGAATGTAGTAGATTATAGGATAAACAAGATAACAGTAGAGAAAATAAAAGGTAGTTAAAAATTATTTCAGGCTAGAACCTGACAAGGAATCTTTCATAATAAGAATTAGAGTTAGGAATACTGATGTTTATTGTTCGTTTTGTTTAAAAAATTGTATTAGAATTACCAGATATGTTATTAAGAAATGTTAGATGGGAGTAGAATAGAATCTAGGTTCTAGGCCAAACTGTTGAATATAAATTTAGTAATTTTGAGAACAAATAATAATCCAAAGTTAAGGCAGAATGTGCCAAATGGTTAAACCGATTAAGTGAGTATTCCTAGTACCAAAAAATATGTATTACAACTAATTTTGAATAAAATATATGTAAAATATAAAAATGGAAAATAGTAAAAATGTAATTAGCTATTCAAATGTGGGCATGAGGGATATCAAAATGATCATCATGAAAAATTAGGAAGAATGGTACTCATGTAATAACTCTAGCTATTAGTATAAGATAGTAATCTTCATTTGAAGATATTTTGGTAAAATTAGACTAAAAAAGACGTTAAATCATAACAATGACCTAAGTTAATAACCAATGAAAATTAGCATAATTTATTAGGTAACCATAGCAACAAGAACCTTATTGCAAAAAAACCGTTAGATTTTCAGTAGTGTTCATTGACCAATGCTAGAGAGTGGATCGAGGAGCTCTCGTATTAAAATTTTTATTATTAAAGTAAATTCGAACTTAAATTAAACCAGATGGAGATAACTGCAATAGTCCAGGGAATCCTGAACATAATTTTGTTTATAAAAAATTAATTAACCAACCGTAATTATCTGAAGAAGACGGAACGACGCAGTGAAGAAGAGATACGACAACGGACACCAAATGAAGATCGTTGGAACATCTTAATAGAAGAAGACGGACGACAACCGAAGGAATACGAGGCCTGAGTCAGCGAGGAGAAACATCAAGACGAGGGAAATAAACTTCTGGAGAGTATAAGAAGACGACAGCCCAGGAGTCATCCATAGAAGAAGACGACATCAGGATCTTCAGCAGGAAAACCGATGAGTATAAACATTATCCCATTATCGAGTTCACAATTTTTTGGTCAGAATTAAAATAACTATTTCACTTCACTGATCACTATTCCGATTCAGAAATAAATACTTTATTAAATTCACTATTTCAATTTTAATCAATTAGCAATTATTAAAAGTAAAATATAATAAATAATTGACGAACCTCTTGATAACTAATTTTGACAAACGACACCTAACCCAAAATTTCTTCACAAGTTTTCATTGGTAATTACTTAATTGAATACAATGATATATTAATTTGTTTATGTAATTAGTATTAAGAATTGTTATAACTTTGTGTGTGTTAGCCGTAAGTATATATTTTTGTAGCCGAAAGGACTTTTTAACACCCCTGAGAAAAATCATATATCTAACTGTAAATTAACGTCAGAGTAACTTGTGTACAAACACTGAACTGAGCAAGTACCAACCGAACAAGTGTAATAACCGGTGCAGAAAACGAATTTGATGTACTATAAAGTAATTGAAATATTCTAAAAGGTTAATAAATGTTCTCAATCTGCAATTCTGTATGTTTGATTCAGTTAATTTATAATAATAACTAAGAATTATTGAAGTGAAAGCGTTAAAGCAAGACGCTAGCCAGTCAACACTGCAGAAAGCCGTGCGCCAATCAGGTGGCGAGGCGGCAACATTTGAACGCAGCAGAGCGAAATACGGTTTACCCGTAAATGATAAGAGAAGTTACATTTTGACACGATTAACACTAAATAACATTATATATTAAATTTTTTACAACCCACGTAAACACATAGTTACAAAGTGGCGCGCCAACTAGTAGGGCTAGAATAGGTAAGGAAACATATCTTTAAACTTTACAGATTCTAGCGGCGACTACATAAATGGAACGGGCAGAACACGAGACGAGACTCCAGATGAAGCGACGCGAAAATGAGGCGGAAGAGGAAGCAAGGAGATTAGAAAAGGAGATCGAGAGAGACGTTCGAATGGAAGAAAAGGAAATAACATCAGTGGAAGATGTGGAAGAATTACTAGCTCCCATGGAAATAGATAAACCCACACAACGGGAGGAAGCCAGAGCAGGCATGGACTTGCTACAACTATGGGAATTAATTAAAGGAGACTCTAGAAAAAATAAGGAAGAAATGGACAAGAAATTTGAGTTAGTAAATGACCATTTCAAGAAACAGGATGAAAAAATGGACAAAAACAAAGAGGAAATGAAGGAGGACAATAAAAAGTTATTACAACAGAATAACGAAGAATTGAATAAGAAATTTGAGCCCTTGAACAAAAAATTCGACAGGAATGAGGAGAGTAATAGAAGAAATATTGAAGCGTTGAATGAAACCCTAAGACAGAAAATGGAGGAAGAGAATAAAATAATCAGTGAGAAGATAGAGAGAAGTAATGAGAAAACCAGTGAAGCCTTGAGACTCATGAAGGAGGACATTGAAACGTTGAATGATAAAATTGAATATAACCAAGATACATTACAGCAACAGTTGACTGAGTACAGAGAGGAACTGAAACAAACTGTAATGGAAACGGAAGAGAAGATAGAGAAAACCAGCGAAGTAGTGATGCAAGTCCGAGAAGAGATTTTGATCAAAGTGAATGAAGTGGAAGGCGAAGGTAAGAGGAGAGCTGAAGGACTCCAAAAAGAAACCAACAACAAACTAGAACAGATACAAACCAGAGTAGAGGAGAACTATAGCAGATTGGACGCGTCAGTAAGTGAAGTGAAGGACACCACTACCGCCCAGGAAGGGAAAATAGCTGAATTTAGGGCTAGAGAGTTACGCCTACAAGAGGAGATCAACGCATTGAAGGATCGACCAATCATGACCTCACATGTATTATGTAGCGAAACCAGAGAGACAATAAACTTTAAAAACTATAAACGCAACCCAATTGAGTTTATAGAACAAGTGGAGGAGAACTTAGCCCGAACCAGAGAGACAAGGTGGACGGTAATCAAGAGCATGATAGATGACATGTTCAAAGAAGTCCATGATAATTGGTGGACGGCGGTGAGACCAGACATAAATAATTTCAAAGAGTTCAAGAAATTATTCAAAGACAAATACTGGTCGGAGGCGACTCAGCACGTGGTGAGAACCAACATAAGCAATGGCAGATTCGACCCTTACCTAGGACAGTCACCAACCGCTTACTTTTTAGGTAAGGTAAGCATAGCAAGGAACCTCGAACCCAACATCCCGGAAGAATGCCTAGTGACGCAATTGGCGTATCACTACGACGGTGAGATCACAAAAAGCCGTTTAAGTGGACAAATTAAAACTATACAAGAGATGGCCGCATTATTGGGAGAGTATGAGCGGGAGAAACACTATGTCTTGAACAGACAGAAGAACTCACCAAACTACAGAAATTATGACAACCGGAATCAACCAAGTGGGCCACAAGGAAACCACACCCCGGCCAATCATCCGCCATCCAACCCCAATAATTATCGAGGGTTCCATAACCAAAACAACAATAATAATTACCCCAGAAACCATAATCAGAATTACCCCAATAATAATAACAATGTAAACCATCCTTACAACAGGGGAAATAACCAACATGGAGGGGGTTATAACAGACCAAATAATCAGTACCATAATAATAACCTGTCGACACAGAATCAAACATACAGACGACGAGTAAATTAGGTAAAGGCAGAAGGTAGAAATGACGGGAGACGCAGTTATAGAAGACCGAGGAGCCGGAGTGCCGAAGAGAACAGAAGAAGTCGAGAACAAATAACTCGAAATGACCACTCGATTGAGAGAAGGCAAAACACGGAGAATAATCACCCCGTCAGAACAGAGGACCGCGCCGAAGGCAACGGCCAGCATTTAAACGAGCAGCGGCAGTGAAAATACCAAGGGACCCGTCACTGATCCGATCTATTGGGTTAATAACTACACAGACAGACGACACGAATGACAATACTATTATAATAATTCAGAACCATTATCTGAAAAATATCCGAGAGGAGCTCATGGAAGAAAATTCCTCATTGATCAAGCACCCGGATAATGAAATTGCCTATGTTACCGCTAAAGTATATAATGTAAATATAAAATTTATGATCGACACAGGAGCAAATGTGTCTCTAATTGATATAAACATGTACGACAAAATTCAAAAAGAGAGTAAGACCAGCTTACCAACGTTACCAATAAGTAACATTATTTTAATTGGAGCCACTGGGAGGCAAAATAAGACAATTAAGAGACAAGTGTCTCTAGAAGTCATAAGCAATGGTGAGACACTGCCTATGATATTTCTGATTGCTCACAACTTGCCATTTGACATTCTAATTAGTTGTGACATATTGAGAAAGTACTCTGCAGTTATCGATATGGAATTATCGAAAGTAACCATGAAATATGAAGGCAGAGAATGGGTAGCTGAATTAACTGGCAGCAAAGGGGTCCTACCAGTAAGTAAAATATACAGCATAAGAACAGTTTGTGATTCACCAGACCGGAGGTGGGAAGTGAAGCAAGACAGTCAAGTAAATAATGACATTCTATGGCATCGGAAATTGGAGGAAATCCGACAATTCCGAGGAGCCCAAGATGGGAATCCATTGACAGAGCAAGAGGTGGAGAAGTTAATAAGAATTTACAATAGGTACCGACATGTATTTTCCGACCAACCAGGAAAGGTACGGGGGTATCAATGCGAGTTGAGATTTAAAGAAGTGGCCAATTTCAATAAAAAATCCTATCCCATAGCGTATGCAGCCAAGGAAGCAGTACGCACAGAAATTAGTAAAATGATGGAGGAAGACATCATAGAATATAGTTGTTCGCAGTACACCAGTCCGATAGTTGCTGTTACGAAAAAGGATGGAAGAGTACGCTTGTGTCTCGACGCTCGAGAAATAAATAAAATACTGATCAACGACAGGACATCTCCTGGCGAGATTGAGGAGATCCTCAAGAAGTTCCATGGAACGCAATTTATTAGCACATGGGATACGGTCTGCGGGTACTGGCAAGTAGAACTGCACCCAGCCAGCCGACAATACATAGCATTCATATTTGAAGGCAGGAACTACCAGTTCAAGCAACTACCTTTTGGGCTGGTAAACTCAGTAGCAATATTTGTTCGCTGCATGGACCAGATACTGGGTCCCGAAACTATGAGCTATACCACGGTATACGTTGATGATCTGCTGATCACTTCATCAAATTGGGAGGAGCATTGCATGAGAGTTGAAAAAGTGTTAGAAAAATTATCCATTAACAATGTGACATTAAAACTAGAGAAGTCTAAATTGATAGCAGCAGAAGTCCAATTCCTTGGATTCAACCTGTCATGACAAGGAATAACACCATCAACCGATAAAGTAGATGCCATTCAACGTTTTCCTACCCCTAAAAATAAGAAACAGTTACAGTCGTTTCTGGGCATCTGTAACTACTACAGAAAGTTCCAGCAGAATTATTCAGAACTGACTACTCAACTATCACCACAGCTATCATCCAAAAACAAGTGGAAGTGGAGCCCAGAACAGGAAACAATCTTCAACACTATCAAAAAACACTTCCTCGACACTATCATGTTAAACCATCCCGATTTCAATAGACCCTTTTTCATGAACTGCGACGCAAGCGACATTAGCTTGGGATCGGTGCTTTACCAAGAAGACAAAGATGGAAACCACCAAGTAATAAGCTTCGCCAGCCATACATTAAACCAATGTGAGCGCAATTATCATGTAACTGAAAAAGAACTGTTGAGTGTGGTCTTTTCATGTGCAAAATTTCGGACTTACATACTTGGATATCCTATCACCGTGCGCACCGACCATAAATCCATTTCCTTTTTGAAGAACTGCAAACTCAGCCATGGTCGATTAGCCAGATGGATTCTTGCTCTCCAAGAATATCACATCAACTGGGAGTATATCCCTGGTAGCAAAAACACAGCAGCTGATGTGCTATCACGGATTAACACAGAACAACAAACCTATGATGGAGAAAAGGAGACCATTGTGAAGGTATTTAACATCATGAAAAATAACGCTGACCTAGAAGTGATAGTGAACAAGGTGATACAACACCAGAAAGAGGATACAAAATTAAATCAAATCCGAGAGAGACTAAATCGACAGGAAGAAAAAGCAACTCAGTACTATTGCGTTCATGAAGATATTTTGTTTGTTAAAACTAAACCCAACCAGAATACGTGGAAACTGATGGTACCTAAAGAAACCGCAACTGAGATCATAATGGAGTACCACCTCAGGTACGGACACATGGGAGCACTGAAGGTGACAAAAGCGTTAGAAGAACACACATATCCAAAAGATATTAACCGGAGGGTGAGGAAGACCATAAAAAAACTGTCACATATGTCAGCTTGTTAAATGCAACAACGACAGAAAGGAAGGAATAATGCAACCAATAACCTCTACAAATAAAATGGAACGAGTCTTCTTAGACATATGTGGACCTATGCCACGAAGTGGAGGTAGAAAGCAACACAAATTCATAATCATTATTATGGACCATTACTCAAAATTTATTAAATTATACCCAATCAACCGTGCTACTACAAACAAGGTGTTGAACATTATCACACAGAGATACATTACTGAGGTGGGGAGTCCCATGAATATTATCACTGACCATGGTACTCAATTCCGAGGAAGACGATGGAAAGACACATTAATGGATCTGGGTATCCGAACATACAAGACTTCAATTTACCACCCGAACAGCAACCCAGCGGAAAGAGTGCTCCGTGAAGTTGGGAGGATTCTTCGTACATACTGCCACGATCAGCAACGTAAGTGGAGCGAATACCTCGAAGCCACTGAAAATTTCATAAATCTCGCCTACCATGAATCCATTAAGGATACCCCTTACACCATCATGTACGGAAAACCACCACCTCGAGCCATAGAAGAACTTGTCAATTTCCCCACCAATCCAATATACCAATTTGATAACGCCAAATTCTATAGTAAGATAGCGGAGCAAACAGAAAAGAAAAAGGCTAAATATCATAAAATGCAACCGAAGGCAATCCGGTACAGTGAAGGAGAAAAGGTATTAATACGAAACCGAGAATTACCAAGTTCCAGAGAGGGAATCACAAAGAAATTACTGTTATTATACAACGGACCCTATCTCATATTGAAAGATAACAAAAATAATACCTATGTCATAAGTGAAATCACAACTAAAAAGATAAAAGGGACTTATAACCAGTCTTCTTTAAAAAAGTATTATGAACCAGTGTCAAAAAATTAAAGAGAATTTTGAAAGTAAAAATTATCAAAATTCAAAAATAAATGTAAGCACAACTTACAATAAGTATTTGATTGGAACTATTATTATTATAAATGAAAGGGAATTTAGAAGAAAGATAAGCTAAATTCAAAACAAAGTAAGGCTAAACTTACGACCAAGTGTGAAACAAAATGTGTAAAAACATGTAAATTTGAAAATATGTATAATGAAATATCATAAAAATTGAGATATAAAATAATTAAATGTTACACAAATAATGATGACGCTACATAACATCATTAACAAACCCTATCACAAAAAGGGGATAAATAAAAATTAAAGTTTCACAAAAGAAGAGACAAAAACAATCAAATAAAAAATAACACTGGCAGATTAACTGAACAATCAATGAAAAAATCTAAGTGAGCCAGAAACCAGCTACAAGGTTAATTTTAAATATCAATGAGCATTAAAGTGATGACTAATAGAATCACTACCATATAAAATAAGCTAATAAAACAATGCAAAATGCCTATTAAATATCGCCATAAGCTTAAACAAAGGAATCCAAATAAGTTATTGAGATGAAAAAGTCATGAAATGTATCAAAGAAAGAATAATTAATCCCAGAAGTGTTTTATTGTATTAATATTATGTGAGTCGGAAATGAGCGACTATTATTATAATTATTATGAATATTATTATGTGATGATTTTATGTTGAGATACGTCCAACAATTATTTATGTTATTGAGCAGATAGGCAAGGCCTCTGAACTCAAAATGTGTATAAATGGATAGCAGAGTAATAGAGCCACACGTGCCCTCTGGCTAGTACCAATTTATATGAAGGAGAGAGAAGAAAAATTTTAGGGAAATAGAACATAAAAGGGAATAATAAAGAAAGAAAATAATACCAATTATCATATTATGAACCATGACTTAATAAAGAATGAATACAGAAGAAGTAGCGATTGATGAATTCCTGAATTATAACAACTTGATAAAATGAACTATATTGATGATTTCAGAAAAAATCTAATAATCTTTGTTTCGAAATAATCAATTTTGGTGGCGATGCATTATGTAACATGACATAAGGTAGTGAAGATTCAATTGTATTTAATTACAAAATAAAAAGCTGAAGATAAGAGTAAGAGGCAAAAACTTATAAACTTAGAGATCAATAACCCAGTAACCCAATAAATGACAAATGACTATTAACCTGACAACGACCTGACACAGTAGATTGGATAAATACCAAAGGAACCAAGAGACAATGAAGAAGCAGCCGAGACCTAAAGTGCAATCAAATAATCCCAAGTAATGACCAGTATATTGTAAATTAAATAATGAACTGATATTTGTAGTATATGAGATGTAACTAGGATAATAAGATTAATGGAAGGTAATAATATCACATGTATCTTGTTGATAAAAGAATGTACTTATATAATATAAGATAGGGAGTTAGAAACTAACCATACCCCAAACTAATAGTAATGATAATAGCCAAAGACAATAAACAATGCTTTGAGCCAAATAAAAAGCAATATTTAAGTAATAACTAAAAGTGATCAGAGTGATTTGGAAGTCAATTAGTTATTCATGACCATAATCACACAGTGATATAAAATAATCAGACAAATCGTGTGAATAAACAAGTGAGTAAGTTAAAAATGTGTGTAAAATTAATTAAGTGGTGAAGTGCTAGGTATAGCATATAATGGAACAAAGTGAGAATGATAATAATTAAAGATACCTTTTAATGAAAGGAAAAGTGCAGTGGGGGTGTAGAATAAAATATAATATAAGCAAACTATAATAAACAGATAAACAGTTTTTGATAAAATGTACCTTAGTGAGTAAGATTAAACTAATTGTGATTTTATAAATTTAAGTAATAGGATGTCAGAATTATATAATAAGGTAAGAATTAAGTTACTAGAATGAGTAGTAAATTAAGAAGGACAGACACTGTATTTAAGTGAAGGGATTAGTAGATAAGACATATAATGTAAGGAACAGTTTATCAGTAATATATTAAGAGTTTTATTATTGTTCAAAACCATAGAATGTAGTAGATTATAGGATAAACAAGATAACAGTAGAGAAAATAAAAGGTAGTTAAAAATTATTTCAGGCTAGAACCTGACAAGGAATCTTTCATAATAAGAATTAGAGTTAGGAATACTGATGTTTATTGTTCGTTTTGTTTAAAAAATTGTATTAGAATTACCAGATATGTTATTAAGAAATGTTAGATGGGAGTAGAATAGAATCTAGGCTCTAGGCCAAACTGTTGAATATACATTTAGTAATTTTGAGAACAAATAATAATCCAAAGTTAAGGCAGAATGTGCCAAATGGTTAAACCGATTAAGTGAGTATTCCTAGTACCAAAAAATATGTATTACAACTAATTTTGAATAAAATATATGTAAAATATAAAAATGGAAAATAGTAAAAATGTAATTAGCTATTCAAATGTGGGCATGAGGGATATCAAAATGATCATCATGAAAAATTAGGAAGAATGGTACTCATGTAATAACTCTAGCTATTAGTATAAGATAGTAATCTTCATTTGAAGATATTTTGGTAAAATTAGACTAAAAAAGACGTTAAATCATAACAATGACCTAAGTTAATAACCAATGAAAATTAGCATAATTTATTAGGTAACCATAGCAACAAGAACCTTATTGCAAAAAAACCGTTAGATTTTCAGTAATGTTCATTGACCAATGCTAGAGAGTGGATCGAGGAGCTCTCGTATTAAAATTTTTATTATTAAAGTAAATTCGAACTTAAATTAAACCAGATGGAGATAACTGCAATAGTCCAGGGAATCCTGAACATAATTTTGTTTATAAAAAATTAATTAACCAACCGTAATTATCTGAAGAAGACGGAACGACGCAGTGAAGAAGAGATACGACAACGGACACCAAATGAAGATCGTTGGAACATCTTAATAGAAGAAGACGGACGACAACCGAAGGAATACGAGGCCTGAGTCAGCGAGGAGAAACATCAAGACGAGGGAAATAAACTTCTGGAGAGTATAAGAAGACGACAGCCCAGGAGTCATCCATAGAAGAAGACGACATCAGGATCTTCAGCAGGAAAACCGATGAGTATAAACATTATCCCATTATCGAGTTCACAATTTTTTGGTCAGAATTAAAATAACTATTTCACTTCACTGATCACTATTCCGATTCAGAAATAAATACTTTATTAAATTCACTATTTCAATTTTAATCAATTAGCAATTATTAAAAGTAAAATATAATAAATAATTGACGAACCTGTTGATAACTAATTTTGACAAACGACACCTAACCCAAAATTTCTTCACAAGTTTTCATTGGTAATTACTTAATTGAATACAATGATATATTAATTTGTTTATGTAATTAGTATTAAGAATTGTTATAACTTTGTGTGTGTTAGCCGTAAGTATATATTTCTGTAGCCGAAAGGACTTTTTAACACCCCTGCGAAAAATCATATATCTAACTGTAAATTAACGTCAGAGTAACTTGTGTACAAACACTGAACTGAGCAAGTACCAACCGAACAAGTGTAATAACCGGTGCAGAAAACGAATTTGATGTACTATAAAGTAATTGAAATATTCTAAAAGGTTAATAAATGTTCTCAATCTGCAATTCTGTATGTTTGATTCAGTTAATTTATAATAATAACTAAGAATTATTGAAGTGAAAGCGTTAAAGCAAGACGCTAGCCAGTCAACACTGCAGAAAGCCGTGCGCCAATCAGGTGGCGAGGCGGCAACATTTGAATGCAGCAGAGCGAAATACGGTTTACCCGTAAATGATAAGAGAAGTTACATTTTGACACGATTAACACTAAATAACATTATATATTAAATTTTTTACAACCCACGTAAACACATAGTTACAAAGTGGCGCGCCAACTAGTAGGGCTAGAATAGGTAAGGAAACATATCTTTATACTTTGCAGATTCTAGCGGCGACTACATAAATGGAACGGGCAGAACACGAGACGAGACTCCAGATGAAGCGACGCGAAAATGAGGCGGAAGAGGAAGCAAGGAGATTAGAAAAGGAGATCGAGAGAGACGTTCGAATGGAAGAAAAGGAAATAACATCAGTGGAAGATGTGGAAGAATTACTAGCTCCCATGGAAATAGATAAACCCACACAACGGGAGGAAGCCAGAGCAGGCATGGACTTGTTACAACTATGGGAATTAATTAAAGGAGACTCTAGAAAAAATAAGGAAGAAATGGACAAGAAATTTGAGTTAGTAAATGACCATTTCAAGAAACAGGATGAAAAAATGGACAAAAACAAAGAGGAAATGAAGGAGGACAATAAAAAGTTATTACAACAGAATAACGAAGAATTGAATAAGAAATTTGAGCCCTTGAACAAAAAATTCGACAGGAATGAGGAGAGTAATAGAAGAAATATTGAAGCGTTGAATGAAACCCTAAGACAGAAAATGGAGGAAGAGTATGAAATAATCAGTGAGAAGATAGAGAGAAGTAATGAGAAAACCAGTGAAGCCTTGAGACTCATGAAGGAGGACATTGAAACGTTGAATGATAAAATTGAATATAACCAAGATACATTACAGCAACAGTTGACTGAGTACAGAGAGGAACTGAAACAAACTGTAATGGAAACGGAAGAGAAGATAGAGAAAACCAGCGAAGTAGTGATGCAAGTCCGAGAAGAGATTTTGATCAAAGTGAATGAAGTGGAAGGCGAAGGTAAGAGGAGAGCTGAAGGACTCCAAAAAGAAACCAACAACAAACTAGAACAGATACAAACCAGAGTAGAGGAGAACTATAGCAGATTGGACGCGTCAGTAAGTGAAGTGAAGGACACCACTACCGCCCAGGAAGGGAAAATAGCTGAATTTAGGGCTAGAGAGTTACGCCTACAAGAGGAGATCAACGCATTGAAGGATCGACCAATCATGACCTCACATGTATTATGTAGCGAAACCAGAGAGACAATAAACTTTAAAAACTATAAACGCAACCCAATTGAGTTTATAGAACAAGTGGAGGAGAACTTAGCCCGAACCAGAGAGACAAGGTGGACGGTAATCAAGAGCATGATAGATGACATGTTCAAAGAAGTCCATGATAATTGGTGGACGGCGGTGAGACCAGACATAAATAATTTCAAAGAGTTCAAGAAATTATTCAAAGACAAATACTGGTCGGAGGCGACTCAGCACGTGGTGAGAACCAACATAAGCAATGGCAGATTCGACCCTTACCTAGGACAGTCACCAACCGCTTACTTTTTAGGTAAGGTAAGCATAGCAAGGAACCTCGAACCCAACATCCCGGAAGAATGCCTAGTGACGCAATTGGCGTATCACTACGACGGTGAGATCACAAAAAGCCGTTTAAGTGGACAAATTAAAACTATACAAGAGATGGCCGCATTATTGGGAGAGTATGAGCGGGAGAAACACTATGTCTTGAACAGACAGAAGAACTCACCAAACTACAGAAATTATGACAACCGGAATCAACCAAGTGGGCCACAAGGAAACCACACCCCGGCCAATCATCCGCCATCCAACCCCAATAATTATCGAGGGTTCCATAACCAAAACAACAATAATAATTACCCCAGAAACCATAATCAGAATTACCCCAATAATAATAACAATGTAAACCATCCTTACAACAGGGGAAATAACCAACATGGAGGGGGTTATAACAGACCAAATAATCAGTACCATAATAATAACCTGTCGACACAGAATCAAACATACAGACGACGAGTAAATTAGGTAAAGGCAGAAGGTAGAAATGACGGGAGACGCAGTTATAGAAGACCGAGGAGCCGGAGTGCCGAAGAGAACAGAAGAAGTCGAGAACAAATAACTCGAAATGACCACTCGATTGAGAGAAGGCAAAACACGGAGAATAATCACCCCGTCAGAACAGAGGACCGCGCCGAAGGCAACGGCCAGCATTTAAACGAGCAGCGGCAGTGAAAATACCAAGGGACCCGTCACTGATCCGATCTATTGGGTTAATAACTACACAGACAGACGACACGAATGACAATACTATTATAATAATTCAGAACCATTATCTGAAAAATATCCGAGAGGAGCTCATGGAAGAACATTCCTCATTGATCAAGCACCCGGATAATGAAATTGCCTATGTTACCGCTAAAGTATATAATGTAAATATAAAATTTATGATCGACACAGGAGCAAATGTGTCTCTAATTGATATAAACATGTACGACAAAATTCAAAAAGAGAGTAAGACCAGCTTACCAACGTTACCAATAAGTAACATTATTTTAATTGGAGCCACTGGGAGGCAAAATAAGACAATTAAGAGACAAGTGTCTCTAGAAGTCATAAGCAATGGTGAGACACTGCCTATGATATTTCTGATTGCTCACAACTTGCCATTTGACATTCTAATTAGTTGTGACATATTGAGAAAGTACTCTGCAGTTATCGATATGGAATTATCGAAAGTAACCATGAAATATGAAGGCAGAGAATGGGTAGCTGAATTAACTGGCAGCAAAGGGGTCCTACCAGTAAGTAAAATATACAGCATAAGAACAGTTTGTGATTCACCAGACCGGAGGTGGGAAGTGAAGCAAGACAGTCAAGTAAATAATGACATTCTATGGCATCGGAAATTGGAGGAAATCCGACAATTCCGAGGAGCCCAAGATGGGAATCCATTGACAGAGCAAGAGGTGGAGAAGTTAATAAGAATTTACAACAGGTACCGACATGTATTTTCCGACCAACCAGGAAAGGTACGGGGGTATCAATGCGAGTTGAGATTTAAAGAAGTGGCCAATTTCAATAAAAAATCCTATCCCATAGCGTATGCAGCCAAGGAAGCAGTACGCACAGAAATTAGTAAAATGATGGAGGAAGACATCATAGAATATAGTTGTTCGCAGTACACCAGTCCGATAGTTGCTGTTACGAAAAAGGATGGAAGAGTACGCTTGTGTCTCGACGCTCGAGAAATAAATAAAATACTGATCAACGACAGGACATCTCCTGGCGAGATTGAGGAGATCCTCAAGAAGTTCCATGGAACGCAATTTATTAGCACATGGGATACGGTCTGCGGGTACTGGCAAGTAGAACTGCACCCAGCCAGCCGACAATACGTAGCATTCATATTTGAAGGCAGGAACTACCAGTTCAAGCAACTACCTTTTGGGCTGGTAAACTCAGTAGCAATATTTGTTCGCTGCATGGACCAGATACTGGGTCCCGAAACTATGAGCTATACCACGGTATACGTTGATGATCTGCTGATCACTTCATCAAATTGGGAGGAGCATTGCATGAGAGTTGAAAAAGTGTTAGAAAAATTATCCATTAACAATGTGACATTAAAACTAGAGAAGTCTAAATTGATAGCAGCAGAAGTCCAATTCCTTGGATTCAACCTGTCACGACAAGGAATAACACCATCAACCGATAAAGTAGATGCCATTCAACGTTTTCCTACCCCTAAAAATAAGAAACAGTTACAGTCGTTTCTGGGCATCTGTAACTACTACAGAAAGTTCCAGCAGAATTATTCAGAACTGACTACTCAACTATCATCACAGCTATCATCCAAAAACAAGTGGAAGTGGAGCCCAGAACAGGAAACAATCTTCAACACTATCAAAAAACACTTCCTCGACACTATCATGTTAAACCATCCCGATTTCAATAGACCCTTTTTCATGAACTGCGACGCAAGCGACATTAGCTTGGGATCGGTGCTTTACCAAGAAGACAAAGATGGAAACCACCAAGTAATAAGCTTTGCCAGCCATACATTAAACCAATGTGAGCGCAATTATCATGTAACTGAAAAAGAACTGTTGAGTGTGGTCTTTTCATGTGCAAAATTTCGGACTTACATACTTGGATATCCTATCACCGTGCGCACCGACCATAAATCCATTTCCTTTTTGAAGAACTGCAAACTCAGCCATGGTCGATTAGCCAGATGGATTCTTGCTCTCCAAGAATATCACATCAACTGGGAGTATATCCCTGGTAGCAAAAACACAGCAGCTGATGTGCTATCACGGATTAACACAGAACAACAAATCTTTGATGGCGAAAAGGAGACCATTGTGAAGGTATTTAACATCATGAAAAATAACGCTGACCTAGAAGTGATAGTGAACAAGGTGATACAACACCAGAAAGAGGATACAAAATTAAATCAAATCCGAGAGAGACTAAATCGACAGGAAGAAAAAGCAACTCAGTACTATTGCGTTCATGAAGATATTTTGTTTGTTAAAACTAAACCCAACCAGAATACGTGGAAACTGATGGTACCTAAAGAAACCGCAACTGAGATCATAATGGAGTACCACCTCAGGTACGGACACATGGGAGCACTGAAGGTGACAAAAGCGTTAGAAGAACACACATATCCAAAAGATATTAACCGGAGGGTGAGGAAGACCATAAAAAAACTGTCACATATGTCAGCTTGTTAAATGCAACAACGACAGAAAGGAAGGAATAATGCAACCAATAACCTCTACAAATAAAATGGAACGAGTCTTCTTAGACATATGTGGACCTATGCCACGAAGTGGAGGTAGAAAGCAACACAAATTCATAATCATTATTATAGACCATTACTCAAAATTTATTAAATTATACCCAATCAACCGTGCTACTACAAACAAGGTGTTGAACATTATCACACAGAGATACATTACTGAGGTGGGGAGTCCCATGAATATTATCACTGACCATGGTACTCAATTCCGAGGAAGACGATGGAAAGACACATTAATGGATCTGGGTATCCGAACATACAAGACTTCAATTTACCACCCGAACAGCAACCCAGCGGAAAGAGTGCTCCGTGAAGTTGGGAGGATTCTTCGTACATACTGCCACGATCAGCAACGTAAGTGGAGCGAATACCTCGAAGCCACTGAAAATTTCATAAATCTCGCCTACCATGAATCCATTAAGGATACCCCTTACACCATCATGTACGGAAAACCACCACCTCGAGCCATAGAAGAACTTGTCAATTTCCCCACCAATCCAATATACCAATTTGATAACGCCAAATTCTATAGTAAGATAGCGGAGCAAACAGAAAAGAAAAAGGCTAAATATCATAAAATGCAACCGAAGGCAATCCGGTACAGTGAAGGAGAAAAGGTATTAATACGAAACCGAGAATTACCAAGTTCCAGAGAGGGAATCACAAAGAAATTACTGTTATTATACAACGGACCCTATCTCATATTGAAAGATAACAAAAATAATACCTATGTCATAAGTGAAATCACAACTAAAAAGATAAAAGGGACTTATAACCAGTCTTCTTTAAAAAAGTATTATGAACCAGTGTCAAAAAATTAAAGAGAATTTTGAAAGTAAAAATTATCAAAATTCAAAAATAAATGTAAGCACAACTTACAATAAGTATTTGATTGGAACTATTATTATTATAAATGAAAGGGAATTTAGAAGAAAGATAAGCTAAATTCAAAACAAAGTAAGGCTAAACTTACGACCAAGTGTGAAACAAAATGTGTAAAAACATGTAAATTTGAAAATATGTATAATGAAATATCATAAAAATTGAGATATAAAATAATTAAATGTTACACAAATAATGATGACGCTACATAACATCATTAACAAACCCTATCACAAAAAGGGGATAAATAAAAATTAAAGTTTCACAAAAGAAGAGACAAAAACAATCAAATAAAAAATAACACTGGCAGATTAACTGAACAATCAATGAAAAAATCTAAGTGAGCCAGAAACCAGCTACAAGGTTAATTTTAAATATCAATGAGCATTAAAGTGATGACTAATAGAATCACTACCATATAAAATAAGCTAATAAAACAATGCAAAATGCCTATTAAATATCGCCATAAGCTTAAACAAAGGAATCCAAATAAGTTATTGAGATGAAAAAGTCATGAAATGTATCAAAGAAAGAATAATTAATCCCAGAAGTGTTTTATTGTATTAATATTATGTGAGTCGGAAATGAGCAACTATTATTATAATTATTATGAATATTATTATGTGATGATTTTATGTTGAGATACGTCCAACAATTATTTATGTTATTGAGCAGATAGGCAAGGCCTCTGAACTCAAAATGTGTATAAATGGATAGCAGAGTAATAGAGCCACACGTGCCCTCTGGCTAGTACCAATTTATATGAAGGAGAGAGAAGAAAAATTTTAGGGAAATAGAACATAAAAGGGAATAATAAAGAAAGAAAATAATACCAATTATCATATTATGAACCATGACTTAATAAAGAATGAATACAGAAGAAGTAGCGATTGATGAATTCCTGAATTATAACAACTTGATAAAATGAACTATATTGATGATTTCAGAAAAAATCTAATAATCTTTGTTTCGAAAAATCAATTTTGGTGGCGATGCATTATGTAACATGACATAAGGTAGTGAAGATTCAATTGTATTTAATTACAAAATAAAAAGCTGAAGATAAGAGTAAGAGGCAAAAACTTATAAACTTAGAGATCAATAACCCAGTAACCCAATAAATGACAAATGACTATTAACCTGACAACGACCTGACACAGTAGATCGGATAAATAGCAAAGGAACCAAGAGACAATGAAGAAGCAGCCGAGACCTAAGTGCAATCAAATAATCCCAAGTAATGACCAGTATATTGTAAATTAAATAATGAACTGATATTTGTAGTATATGAGATGTAACTAGGATAATAAGATTAATGGAAGGTAATAATATCACATGTATCTTGTTGATAAAAGAATGTACTTATATAATATAAGATAGGGAGTTAGAAACTAACCATACCCCAAACTAATAGTAATGATAATAACCAAAGACAATAAACAATGCTTTGAGCCAAATAAAAAGCAATATTTAAGTAATAACTAAAAGTGATCAGAGTGATTTGGAAGTCAATTAGTTATTCATGACCATAATCACACAGTGATATAAAATAACCAGACAAATCGTGTGAATAAACAAGTGAGTAAGTTAAAAATGTGTGTAAAATTAAATAAGTGGTGAAGTGCTAGGTATAGCATATAATGGAACAAAGTGAGAATGATAATAATTAAAGAAACCTTTTAATGAAAGGAAAAGTGCAGTGGGGGTGTAGAATAAAATATAATATAAGCAAACTATAATAAACAGATAAACAGTTTTTGATAAAATGTACCTTAGTGAGTAAGATTAAACTAATTGTGATTTTATAAATTTAAGTAATAGGATGTCAGAATTATATAATAAGGTAAGAATTAAGTTACTAGAATGAGTAGTAAATTAAGAAGGACAGACACTGTATTTAAGTGAAGGGATTAGTAGATAAGACATATAATGTAAGGAACAGTTTATCAGTAGTATATTAAGAGTTTTATTATTGTTCAAAACCATAGAATGTAGTAGATTATAGGATAAACAAGATAACAGTAGAGAAAATAAAAGGTAGTTAAAAATTATTTCAGGCTAGAACCTGACAAGGAATCTTTCATAATAAGAATTAGAGTTAGGAATACTGATGTTTATTGTTCGTTTTGTTTAAAAAATTGTATTAGAATTACCAGATATGTTATTAAGAAATGTTAGATGGGAGTAGAATAGAATCTAGGTTCTAGGCCAAACTGTTGAATATAAATTTAGTAATTTTGAGAACAAATAATAATCCAAAGTTAAGGCAGAATGTGCCAAATGGTTAAACCGATTAAGTGAGTATTCCTAGTACCAAAAAATATGTATTACAACTAATTTTGAATAAAATATATGTAAAATATAAAAATGGAAAATAGTAAAAATGTAATTAGCTATTCAAATGTGGGCATGAGGGATATCAAAATGATCATCATGAAAAATTAGGAAGAATGGTACTCATGTAATAACTCTAGCTATTAGTATAAGATAGTAATCTTCATTTGAAGATATTTTGGTAAAATTAGACTAAAAAAGACGTTAAATCATAACAATGACCTAAGTTAATAACCAATGAAAATTAGCATAATTTATTAGGTAACCATAGCAACAAGAACCTTATTGCAAAAAAACCGTTAGATTTTCAGTAATGTTCATTGACCAATGCTAGAGAGTGGATCGAGGAGCTCTCGTATTAAAATTTTTATTATTAAAGTAAATTCGAACTTAAATTAAACCAGATGGAGATAACTGCAATAGTCCAGGGAATCCTGAACATAATTTTGTTTATAAAAAATTAATTAACCAACCGTAATTATCTGAAGAAGACGGAACGACGCAGTGAAGAAGAGATACGACAACGGACACCAAATGAAGATCGTTGGAACATCTTAATAGAAGAAGACGGACGACAACCGAAGGAATACGAGGCCTGAGTCAGCGAGGAGAAACATCGAGACGAGGGAAATAAACTTCTGGAGAGTATAAGAAGACGACAGCCCAGGAGTCATCCATAGAAGAAGACGACATCAGGATCTTCAGCAGGAAAACCGATGAGTATAAACATTATCCCATTATCGAGTTCACAATTTTTTGGTCAGAATTAAAATAACTATTTCACTTCACTGATCACTATTCCGATTCAGAAATAAATACTTTATTAAATTCACTATTTCAATTTTAATCAATTAGCAATTATTAAAAGTAAAATATAATAAATAATTGACGAACCTGTTGATAACTAATTTTGACAAACGACACCTAACCCAAAATTTCTTCACAAGTTTTCATTGGTAATTACTTAATTGAATACAATGATATATTAATTTGTTTATGTAATTAGTATTAAGAATTGTTATAACTTTGTGTGTGTTAGCCGTAAGTATATATTTCTGTAGCCGAAAGGACTTTTTAACACCCCTGAGAAAAATCATATATCTAACTGTAAATTAACGTCAGAGTAACTTGTGTACAAACACTGAACTGAGCAAGTACCAACCGAACAAGTGTAATAACCGGTGCAGAAAACGAATTTGATGTACTATAAAGTAATTGAAATATTCTAAAAGGTTAATAAATGTTCTCAATCTGCAATTCTGTATGTTTGATTCAGTTAATTTATAATAATAACTAAGAATTATTGAAGTGAAAGCGTTAAAGCAAGACGCTAGCCAGTCAACACTGCAGAAAGCCGTGCGCCAATCAGGTGGCGAGGCGGCAACATTTGAACGCAGCAGAGCGAAATATGGTTTACCCGTAAATGATAAGAGAAGTTACATTTTGACACGATTAACACTAAATAACATTATATATTAAATTTTTTACAACCCACGTAAACACATAGTTACATCGTTTAGACTGTAACCCCTTTTTTATTTTATTTTTATTATTATTATTTTTTTTTGAAGAGGCTACTGATATTTATGACTAGGCAGAAGGCCTAGAAGAAGCATAAAATCTGCTGGGTCCAGTGAGACGGAAACTTGCAATTAAAACTCAGGGTTAACAAACAAGATGACAACCCTTTATTATGTCTTAATTTCAGTAATTCATATTATGTATGTATATATTGTAACGAAACAAAATGTTACAAAAGAATAGTAAATAATAGTGGAATCCGATCCAGAGAGGAAACAAGAAATAATAATTGAAAGCAAATTAAAGGAAACCTAGTTGGTTTGACTTATTTTATATTATTAAGAAACCCAGAAATAACCCAGTAGAATAGGGCAGTAAACAGACAAAAATTAAATAAATAAACCTAGTAAGCCTAAATAATCAACTTACCCTGAATAACAACCAAACCCAATAAAGAGACCTATCCATATATTAAAATTGTATTAACAAAATTGTATAGGCCTATAATTAAGGATAGAAAAAGGGACACAAACCTTTACAGTCATGAGTGATATAATAATAAATAGTGGCACAAACTATAGTTAAACAGTGTGCTATTTATTATTTATAAAAAGTGTTTTATTATTATTTTACAGACAATAGTTTAAAAGTATGAAATAATTAAGGTTGTTAAAAACAATTATTATTATTAAGAGTTTTGTTATATGTTATAATAGTTTATGTTACCAGTTAATTTATGTAAATATATTTATCTCAGGGAGTCAAGGTAGAAATTACAATCAACCATAACAAATTGTTCCACCACATATCATAGAAATTCCAATTAATAAGGTTTTACAGTTATAAACTGAGGCATGTTTAGTATCAAATTGTTTATAATTATATAATTAATCATCATGTAAACATTGCATGTATCATTAGAGTATAATAATAAAATTATCTATTAAAGGTAATTTAGAAAAATGTAAAGTAATTAATGGGTGTTGATCCTATAACACTTAACCTGTACATAAATGGCCAATCAAAATTTAAGAAGTTTGTATGAGTTCAGTGACTAAAAAAGAAGAAATAACAATTAATTGTTAATTGTGATGGAAAACAGTTGAATAGTGCGTGTCTAGATGTAATTAAAATAAAAATATAAAAATAGATAACCCGTTTGTGAAAGAAGATCTGAATGACCATCATCGAAGATAATAATCCCTCCACTACAATTTTCATGAACAAGCTACACACCCAAGCAAGAAATTATCTAGAATAAACCAGAAAACCTTCAGCAATATCGTCTAGATGTGTAAAGTATAATTTGACAATATTTTTATCCAACAAGGAACAACCACTAGACAATATAACAATTTACACTAACACTAATCATTAGTAAACATAAAAAGTGAAAACAAATTCAATATCTAAGCGAACAGTGATTACAAGGAAACATTTATTTGGACACATTAATAAACTTCATTATTTTCTGAGACAGACAATGTAGTAGCCATGATGTTGACTTCACTCTAACCTACATGCTTTTTACGAAGCATTGAATCTCGTCAACTTTGTATGTTACTTAATATATAATTTTTGTAATTTTTTAGATTATAAGTAATATTGTTTGTAAAGGTACTCTATATTATTAATTATCATGTAAAGGAACTTTTCGTAGCAGCCACAAGAATTCCCACGAAATATATTAAAATTATTTAATTATTAAATCCTGAGATAAATATCGATTGTGACAACCGTATGTATCGAATGGAAATTTCCAATAATTTGAATTTATGTTACAGAGATTAAACCATTATGTTATTAAATCATATCCATGCGTTATTATTTCAGGAACGTAATATATTATCAGCAGTTATTTTATAATTAACCAGGATAAGAAGAATTCGGGGAGTCATTGGAAGTACGCAAATTGCAAAACCAAGATTAACCTCAAATAATAGGTTAAAGCCTAATATCGAAGGTGACTTGAAAATTTTGGGATGACTCGACCGCTATTTTTTGAATTGATTTTGGAGTTCTAACTACAGAACTGGAATAATTATAATTCTGATTCAGCAACCAAGGCAGAATAATTCGATTCTTTTACTTATATATTTAAATCACATTCGTAAACACACAACATAAATATTCCACGATCAGCTGATACACTATTCACAACTAGTTATTACAAATTAACATTCTTGGATTTCGTTGTCCATGACGTGTCCGTTACTTAACTAAATATCACTATAATATTGACGACTCGGAACACAAAGTTTTTTATAAGTAAAAACGTAAAGTTTTACCTTACAGCCTAAACCGGCTTTCACCTATTGAAGGCTTCATCAGAGGCTGTCGTTAGTAGCACTGCTCGTCTTGTTGTTGGCGACGAGAAAGTGTTTCGAAAGATTGAAGCTGTGTGTGTGTGGTGAGATGTGTTCGAATAATGCGTGCGATTTGAATTGTGTCTGTTCGTTTAGGATGTCGTTTTTATTTGTTTTTGTGTGTTTGTATATTTCTAATTGTTCTAGAGTGTCTAGTTTTCGGCCTTTTGTGTGTACGTGTAGTATGTTCATGTTATTGTCGATGTTTTTATATGTGTGGTTTGCTTCAATGAGGTGGTTTGCGAAGGTAGATTCTGTAGTGGTGTGGAGTGCTTTTGTGTGTTCAATGTATCTCTGTTTGAAGCTACGTCCTGTCTGGCCTATGTAGAATTTACTGCAATTTGAACAATTTAGTTTATATACACCGGGTAGATCGAATTTGTTTTGTGCTTTGGGCATGCGTTTTGATAGTGTGTGTTCTGTTTTGTTAGTAGTTTTGTAAGCGATTCTGTATCCTGCTTTTTTGAATTTGTGGGCAATTTTTTCTGTTTGTTTGTTGATGTATGTTAGTGTTATGAATTTGTTGTTTTCTGTCTTTGCCTGTTGTTTGTTTTGTGTTTTGTGTAGGAGTTTACTGACTATTGTTCTGTCATAACCGTTAGATTCTGCTAGATATTTTATCGTGTTTAGTTCGTCTTTGTAGTCTATTTCATCTAAGGGGATGTTGTTAAGTCTATGTATCATGGTTCTAAAAGCAGCTAGTTTGTGTTATATTGGGTGATTGGAGGTGTTGTGTATTAGTGTGTCAGTTGTAGTTGGTTTTCTGTATATACTGAATTTGTGCCTGTGTTCTAGTTTTGTGATGGAGAGGTCTAAGAAGTTTATGGTATTGTTGTGTTCGTATTCGGCAGTGAAGGTTATGTTTTTATGTATTTTGTTTATGTGCGTTAGTAACTGTTCACATTGTCTTTTGTTTCCCCTGTATAGTATTAGAATGTCATCAACGTATCTGTGCCAATATAGTATTTTATGTGAGTGTCTGTCATTGTTTGTGAGTATTTTTGTTTTTTCTAAGTGTTGGAGGAAGACTTCTGCTAGAATGCTGGATATGGGGGAGCCCATATCCAGCATTCTAGCAGAAGTCTTCCTCCAACACTTAGAAAAAACAAAAATACTCACAAACAATGACAGACACTCACATAAAATACTATATTGGCACAGATACGTTGATGACATTCTAATACTATACAGGGGAAACAAAAGACAATGTGAACAGTTACTAACGCACATAAACAAAATACATAAAAACATAACCTTCACTGCCGAATACGAACACAACAATACCATAAACTTCTTAGACCTCTCCATCACAAAACTAGAACACAGGCACAAATTCAGTATATACAGAAAACCAACTACAACTGACACACTAATACACAACACCTCCAATCACCCAATACAACACAAACTAGCTGCTTTTAGAACCATGATACATAGACTTAACAACATCCCCTTAGATGAAATAGACTACAAAGACGAACTAAACACGATAAAATATATAGCAGAATCTAACGGTTATGACAGAACAATAGTCAGTAAACTCCTACACAAAACACAAAACAAACAACAGGCAAAGACAGAAAACAACAAATTCATAACACTAACATACATCAACAAACAAACAGAAAAAATTGCCCACAAATTCAAAAAAGCAGGATACAGAATCGCTTACAAAACTACTAACAAAACAGAACACACACTATCAAAACGCATGCCCAAAGCACAAAACAAATTCGATCTACCCGGTGTATATAAACTAAATTGTTCAAATTGCAGTAAATTCTACATAGGCCAGACAGGACGTAGCTTCAAACAGAGATACATTGAACACACAAAAGCACTCCACACCACTACAGAATCTACCTTCGCAAACCACCTCATTGAAGCAAACCACACATATAAAAACATCGACAATAACATGAACATACTACACGTACACACAAAAGGCCGAAAACTAGACACTCTAGAACAATTAGAAATATACAAACACACAAAAACAAATAAAAACGACATCCTAAACGAACAGACACAATTCAAATCGCACGCATTATTCGAACACATCTCACCACACACACACAGCTTCAATCTTTCGAAACACTTTCTCGTCGCCAACAACAAGACGAGCAGCGCTACTAACGACAGCCTCTGATGAAGCCTTCAATAGGTGAAAGCCGGTTTAGGCTGTAAGGTAAAACTTTACGTTTTTACTTATAAAAAACTTTGTGTTCCGAGTCGTCAATATTATAGTGATATTTAACAAATTAACATATACAAGGAATAAAACGGGCGAATCATTATACCATTAGGATACTACGGGTACAAGAGGCATATTATAAATTGGCGCACCAACTAGTGAGGCTGAAATTAGGGAATATTAGGTGAAGAAATTGAAACAAGCAATTTAATTTCCTAATTTTTAGCTGGCGACTGCTATAAGTTCCAAAAAATAATAAAGATGCATAAAAGGGTGTCGTCACTGAGACGGACTAAGGAGGCAGAGAAAGAAGTCAGGATGGAAGAGAAAGAAGTAACATCGGTGGAGGATGTGGAGACGGTAGCAAGAAAGGAAGATAGAGGAGACCCAAATTTTATAAAACTAATGGAGTTAATGAATAGTATGAGTGAAAAAATGGACAGAAATAAGGAAGAAACGAATGACAATTTTAAGAAGCAGAAGGAAGATTTGAAGAACATCAAGGAAGATAATAGACAAACTAATGAAAAAATTGATAGCATCAAGGAAGATATCAGACAAACAATTGAAAAAATTTATAGCATCAAGGAAGATAACAGACAAACAAATGAAAAAATTGATAGCATTAAGGAAGATAACAGACAAACAAATGAGAAAATAGACGGTATGGAGGAAGAGATTAACGAGAACTCAAGGGTACAAAACGAGAAAATGAGTGAAAATTTAATAAAACAGATGGAGGAGAGATTTGACCAAAACAGAGAAGAAACTAATGAAAATTTTAGGAAACAAAACGAGCATAATAATGAGAATTTAAGACAAATCCAGGAGGAGAATAAACGGATAAATGAGAAAATTGATAGTATTAAAGAAAATACTAATGAAACCTTAAGGCAAACTATAAGTGAAAATAATAACCAAATGAAGAAGAGTTCAGACAAATCAATGAAGAGAATTTAAGAAGTATTAATGGTAGAATTGAACAGGTCAATGATACAATTAACCAGAAGATGGACAAAATCGATGAGGAAAGGAAGCAAGAAATAGCTGACACTAATGAAAGATTGAGAAAAGTTAACGAAACCATTATACAAAATAAAGCAGTGATAAATACCAGAATAGACCAGGTCCAAGAAAATAGTCGTATTCAAATAGAAGGAATACAAAAGGAACAAGAAAATTTAGTAAATTTACAGAAACAAACCGGAGAAAGGTGTGACAATATTAACACTACGGTGAACAATTTAACTGGTCAAGTACGCCAAAATCAAGAAGAAATTGAGTTAATTAGAACCAGACCAAATAATATTACTCATGTTTCCACAAACGAAACCAGAGAAGGGATTAATTTCAAAAATTATCGTAGAAACCCCATGGAATTCCTGGCCAGAATCGAGGAACATTTCAATAAACATCGAATAACTATCTGGAGCTCGATTAGAGAGATGTTGGATGAGCATTTTAGGGAGATTACGGACAACTGGTGGACAGCAACCAGGAATGAGATAGTGGACTACGCTCAATTTAAAAAACTGTTTAAAGAAAAATATTGGTCCGAAGCTATACAAAATATTATAAGGGACAACATTTGTCATGGAAGATATGATGGAAATAGAGGTACATCTCCAACTACTTACTTCTGGGGAAAGGTATGTTTGGCGAGATACCTAGAGCCAAGAATACCAGAAGAATCCCTAGTAACTAAAATGGCATACCATTATGACACAGGAATTGCCAGAGCACGCCTGGGAAGCCAGATTAAAACGGTCCACGCAATGGCTGACTTATTAGAAAATTATGAACATGAGGGTTACTACAAAAGAAGCAGACAACGAACTGATCAGTGCGGTTCAAGAAATAATAACCATGGTATGAATCCTAATCACTATAATAACATAAATAACCGGAATAGTTATAACTTTAATGGCAACGATCGTAGTTCCTACCAAAATTTTACTCCAAATAATAACCAACAAGCAAACTTCAATCGAAACCCAATTAACAATAATAGTAACAACAGGCCCAATCAAAATTACCATTCGGGTAATAGAATTAATAATAATAATTATAATAACTACCGGACAAACCAAAATTATAATAATTTTAGAAATCACTCCGGAGTTAATACCAATAATAATAACCAGGGTAATTATAATAATAATCGTCCGTACAGACCAAGAATAAATTATATTAGTGCAGAAGAAGGGAATTACTGGAGATACCATCAACCTCGGAGGAACAGTTTTAATAACAGTTATGATCAAAGAGGAAATCCCAGAGGGATGAGTCACCATTATAACCGAGTAAGAAGTAGAAGCCAGGAGGACTTCCGAGAATCAAGGGGAAGTGAACAATTAGACAACCGAGAGGTTGAACAACCAGGAACCAGCACACCATTCCAGGCAAATCAACAGTCATGCCTGGAAAATAATCATGATAGCCTTAATTTAAACGGAGTGAGGCAGTAATAAACCCTCGTGACCCCTTACTGCTACTAACTACTGGGTACAAAAACCACCAAATTCAAAAATATAATAATAACAAATTACTACCAACTAATTATGAAAAGCTAATTATGGAAAATAAAAGAATTTTGAAGTATAACAATAACCAAAGTTTAAGGACGGATAGTCAAAATCTTACTATTATTTACAATTATTATTTGAAAAATCTTCGAGAAGAACTGTTGGAGGAAACGGTGACAAGTAGAATCAACCAGCATAATGAAATTTTATACATAACCGCTCAAATTGAAGGAATTCCTACACGAATAATGATAGATACTGGTGCAAATGTATGCTGAACTGGAGAGAATACAGAAACAAAGTAAAAATATAATACCTACCTTACCTGTCAATAATGTTATTTTAATAGGTGCCACTGGGCGTCAAAATAAAACAGTGAGAAAACAAGTGTAATTGGAAATAGAAAGCAAAGGTGTTACAATTAATATTATATGTTTGGTCGCAATCGGCCTACCATTCGAATTATTAATCGGATGCGATATGCTGAGGAAATACTCAGCCATTATTGATTTGAGCAAGGAGAAGGTGTCCTTGAACTCAGAAGGTGTTATGTGGACGGCAGAGTTAATAGGAAGCGATGGTGCCCCTCTGAACCGTACCCATCACCAAGTTAGGGAATTAAATTTTTTAAAGAATGACACCCAATGCAGAAAAATAATCTATAATATGACAAATGAAGACCTGTGGAACAGTAAATTACAGGAGATAAGAGAGTTTAGACACCAAGGCACAAATAATTTGACAGCAAAACAAGTAGAAGATCTCATTATGATATATAAGAAGTATAAACATGTATTTTCAGAAAAACCAGGAAAAGTAAAAAACTATCAGTGTAGAATACAATTCAAAGAACCAGCAGAATTCCACACAAATCCTATCCTATACCATATTCATTGAAGGAGGCGGTTAGAGCTGAAATTAATAAAATGTTGTTAAATGATATAATTGAGCATAGCCAATCACCATATACTAGCCCAATAGTAGCAATTCAGAAGAAGAACGGGCAGGTTCGACTTTGCTTGGATGCCCGAGAAATAAATAAACATATAGTAAATGATCGCACGTCACCTGGAGAAATAGAAGAAATTCTAAAGAAATTTCATGGTACAAAATTTATCAGTACCTGGGACACAGTTTGTGGTTACTGGCAGGTGGAGTTGCATCCGATGAGTCGAAAATATATGGCTTTTATTTTCGAGGGTAGAAACTACCAGTTTAAGAGATTGCCATTTGGATTAGTCAACTCGGTAGCAATTTTTGTACGATGTATGGACCGGGTATTGGGTCAGGAAGCGCTACAATTCACCACAGTTTATGTAGACGACCTGTTGATTACCTCATCCAACTGGGAGGAACATTGTCACAGGGTGGAATATGTATTGAGTAAGTTAGCAGAGAACAACATAACACTAAAACTCGAAAAATCGCAATTAATAGCGAAGGAAGTTCAATTTTTAGGTTTCAATTTGACTGAACAAGGTATTTCCCCATCACAAGAAAAGGTTACTGCAATCCAGAAGTTCCCACAACCAAAGAATAAGAGGCAACTCCAATCCTTCTTAGGACTGTGTAATTACTACCGGAAGTTCCAACGCAATTATTCCGCATTGACATCTAAATTTCAGGAACAGCTGTCTTCCAAAAACAAATGGACATGGGGACATGAACAGGATGCTATACTACAACAGATAAAGGATAAATTCTTAGAGACAGTAATCCTTCATCATCCAAATTTTGATCACCCATTCTTTTTGAACTGTGACGCAAGTGATATCAGTCTTGGGACGGTATTGTACCAAGAAGACACAGAAGGAAACCATTTAGTCATCAGTTTTGCCAGTTGTGTGTTAAACCACTGTGAGAGAAGGTATAATGTTACGGAAAAGGAACTATTAAGCATAGTCTTTGCTTGTAGTAAATTCCGAACGTACATTTTGGGATATCCTGTAACTGTCAGAACAGATCATAAGTCCATCTCATTTTTAAGAAGTTGTAAGCTGAGTCACGGAAGGCTTACAAGGTGGATACTCGCCTTGCAGGAGTATAATATCAAATGGGAATATATTCCAGGGAGTCAAAACGTGATAGTAGACGTGTTATCTCGAATAAATCTGGACACCCAGACATTTGAGGGTGAGAAAGAAAGGATTATCAAGGTGTACAACATTCTCAAAAGTAGATCTGATTTGGAGGCATTATTACAAAATATCAAAGCTAATCAGTTATTAGACCCAAAATTAATAAAAATCAAGGAACGTATGGCGAACCAAAACTCTTCAGTAAACCAATTCTATTGTGAACAAGAAGGAATTTTATTTATAAAAAATACATTGAACCAAGAAGACTGGAAGGTAATCATTCCCAGAATCATGGAGAAAGAACTAGTGTTGGAATATCACATAAGATACGGACATATGGGTGCAGTAAAGGTAGTGAAAGCATTGGAGGAGAATTGTTATATTAAGAACATACACAGGAAGGTACAAAATTATATAAAACCCTGTCATATCTGCCAATTGGTCAAAATTAATAATGAACGAAGGGAAGGTGTAATGATACCTATATCGTCAGAACAAAAATTGGAAAAATTATTCATCGACATATGTGGACCATTTCCTAGGAGTGAAGGTAGAAGCCGGTATAAATACCTTATAATCATTATGGACCACTTCACCAAATTCACCAAATTGTATCCAATCAGTCGAGCAACTACGCAGAAAATTCTTGAAGTAATAACTACTCAATACATTCCAAAAATAGGAATACCTGTTTCAATAGTTACAGACCATGGTACACAGTTTCGAGGCAGAAAATGGAAGAACGCATTGTTAGAACAGAACATCAAAAGCTATAAGACCTCCGTATACCACCCCAGTAGCAATCCATCAGAAAGACTAATGAGAGAGGTTGGTAGAATCTTAAGAACCTATTGTCATCAACAACAAAGGAAGTGGCCTGATTACTTATCAGCCACAGAAGATTTTTTAAACTTGGCTTATCATCCATCTATAAATTGCACTCCATACGCTGCCATGTATGAAAAACAACCACCCAGAGAGATCCAAGAATTGATTAAATTTCCTAAGTCTTCACCGTACCAATTTAATAAATTAAAATTCTATAATCAGGTGATGGAAAATCTGGAAAAACGCAGAAATAAATATCAGAAAATAAAGGGTAAAATAATTAAATATGAAGTAGGAGAGAAAGTTTTGTTAAAGAACCGGGAATTGCCTAGCACTCTAGAAGGGATTTCAAAGAAATTATTATTACTATACGTTGGACCCTACACCATAACAAAAAACAACAACAACAACACGTATGAATTAACCGACCCCATTTCAAAGAAGATCAAGGGCAATTATAATCAACAATCCATGAAAAAATATCATGAGGAAGAAAAGGTAAAATAACATAAGTAATTATGTCCTCACACCTAATGAAGTGTTCAGAAATAATTACTTCTGAAGGGAGGCAATTTGTAACGAAACAAAATGTTACAAGAATAGTAAATAATAGTGGAATCCGATCCAGAGAGGAAACAAGAAATAATAATTGAAAGCAAATTAAAGGAAACCTAGTTGGTTTGACTTATTTAATATTATTAAGAAACCCAGAAATAACCCAGTAGAATAGGGCAGTAAACAGACAAAAATTAAATAAATAAACCTAGTAAGCCTAAATAATCAACTTACCCTGAATAACAACCAAACCCAATAAAGAGTACCTATCCATATATTAAAATTGTATTAACAAAATTGTATAGGCCTATAATTAAGGATAGAAAAAGGGACACAAACCTTTACAGTTATGAGTGATATAATAATAAATAGTGGCACAAACTATAGTTAAACAGTGTGCTATTTATTATTTATAAAAAGTGTTTTATTATTATCATACAGACAATAGTTTAAAAGTATGAAATAATTAAGGTTGTTAAAACAATTATTATTATTAAGAGTTTTGTTATATGTTATAATAGTTTATGTTACCAGTTAATTTATGTAAATATATTTATCTCAGGGAGTCAAGGTAGAAATTACAATCAACCATAACAAATTGTTCCACCACATATCATAGAAATTCCAATTAATAAGGTTTTACAGTTATAAACTGAGGCATGTTTAGTATCAAATTGTTTATAATTATATAATTAATCATCATGTAAACATTGCATGTATCATTAGAGTATAATAATAAAATTATCTATTAAAGGTAATTTAGAAAAATGTAAAGTAATTAATGGGTGTTGATCCTATAACACTTAACCTGTACATAAATGGCCAATCAAAATTTAAGAAGTTTGTATGAGTTCAGTGACTAAAAAAGAAGAAATAACACTTAATTGTTAATTGTGATGGAAAACAGTTGAATAGTACGTGTCTAGATGTAATTAAAATAAAAATATAAAAATAGATAACCCGTTTGTGAAAGAAGATCTGAATGACGATCATCGAAGATAATAATCCCTCCACTATAATTTTCATGAACAAGTAACACACCCAAGCAAGAAATTATCTAGAATAAACCAGAAAACCTTCAGCAATATCGTCTAGATGTGTAAAGTATAATTTGACAATATTTTTATCCAACAAGGAACAACCACTAGACAATATAACAATTTACACTAACACTAATCACTAGTAAACATAAAAAGTGAAAACAAATTCAATATCTAAGCGAACAGTGATTACAAGGAAACATTTATTTGGACACATTAATAAACTTCATTATTTTCTGAGACAGACAATATAGTAGCCATGATGTTGACATCACTCTAACCTACATGCTTTTTACGAAGCATTGAATCTCGTCAACTTTGTATGTTACTTAATATATAATTTTTGTAATTTTTTAGATTATAAGTAATATTGTTTGTAAAGGTACTCTATATTATTAATTATCATGTAAAGGAACTTTTCGTAGCAGCCACAAGAATTCCCACGAAATATATTAAAATTATTTAATTATTAAATCCTGAGATAAATATCGATTGTGACAACCGTATGTATCGAATGGAAATTTCCAATAATTTGAATTTATGTTACAGAGATTAAACCATTATGTTATTAAATCATATCCATGCGTTATTATTTCAGGAACGTAATATATTATCAGCAGTTATTTTATAATTAACCAGGATAAGAAGAATTCGGGGAGTCATTGGAAGTACGCAAATTGCAAAACCAAGATTAACCTCAAATAATAGGTTAAAGCCTAATATCGAAGGTGACTTGAAAATTTTGGGATGACTCGACCGCTATTTTTTGATTTGATTTTGGAGTTCTAACTACAGAACTGGAATAATTATAATTCTGATTCAGCAACCAAGGCAGAATAATTCGATTCTTTTACTTATATATTTAAATCACATTCGTAAACACACAACATAAATATTCCACGATCAGCTGATACACTATTTACAACTAGTTATTACAAATTAACATATACAAGGAATAAAACGGTCAAATCATTATACCATTAGGATACTACGGGTACAAGAGGCATATTATAATATATATATATATATATATATTAATTGCAATTCAAAATTTACCATCATAATTCAACATTTAATATATCACAATTCAGAAAAAATTCTTTTAATATCACAAATTCCCAAAATAGTATTGCCGACATAATGAATCTTTTGACATTATAAATATATATATATATATATATATATATATATATATATAACACAAATACGACAGTACAAATAAGTGATGTACTGAGCATTGAATATAAAAATTTAAATATACCTAATAAACTGTAAATAATTAATAATGTATTAGAAATAAGCATGTCAGGGATTGCAAGCTTGGCTCAGACAAAAATATGAACAGGTGTTTCGACCTGAATCGACGTGCACACACACACAAATGTAACTGAAAGTGTGTACACCAGTATTTTGCTAGTGTGTGTGAATGCAGGTCTATGCAGGCGAGTTTACCACCCCAAGATGAATAATTGTGTAATTACTGTTTTTCCGTAATTATTCATAAACTATAATTAAGGAGTAAAATCCAAAAACACAATAAAATGTAATAAAATTTACTAAATACTGTGTACGAAAACCACGCGAAAGTGCCACACCGTACGAGTGTAATAGTGAAATAACTGTGTACAAATCGAAAGGGTTAAGTTGCAATGTCCAAATTTATAGTGAACATGTATCGTAAAAATAGTTATAAGATAAGTATAAGAGTATACTTACAGGACTCTGCAATTCGCAGAAATATAAGAAATAGCGAATTTGACAAAGAGTGGGGGAACTGAATCCAGAGACTGTTTCTGACATGTCGATTTTGTACCACTGCAGGTGTCGACCAAGACATGGGTATAAATAGGACACGCAAGCTACAGTGGTTCTCTTTCTTAAATCATCCACGGTGCAGCGGGAGCTTATGCCCGTCCGCACGGCGTATTTATTTTTTTGTAAATAGTTTAAATTTTCCAGTTACATACAACTATATAACTAAGTTGTAAATACCATCATTTTTAAATAATAACAGCAGTACATAAGAAGAATTACATAAGAAGATCCATTGACGTCAGAAACAGCACAAGGAGAGTTCCAGAGAGTGATTCGACGCTGGACAAGAAGAAGTGATACGACGCTGGACAAGAGGAGAGGAGAGACAGCCGACGCTGGACAAGAGGAGAAGAGAGACAGCCGACGCTGGACAAGAGGAGAAGAGAGACAGCCGACGCTGGAGTGCGAGACGAGGACGACTACAGAGGGATAAAAAATGATCGAGTATGATTGACGACAATAAGGTGATAAACAACTTATTTATATCTTAATCGTACAATGAACTCAAAGACAATTAAAGACATTTCTATTTTATTTAAAAGTAAGAGCCAATGTTTCTTGTAAAGTAGAATTAAAATCATAGATGTTTTAGAAATACGATTAACGTAACAAGAGCTCAAATTGATATGAAATAAAATGAATACAAAGCATTTAAATGAAAACAATTAGTATTTGAGATTAAACAGTACTGAGAAACAAAAGATAAATTCAATAACTATTAATATTTTGAGTACATTACAATATATAAAAAGAGATTTAAATATTGATTTTGAAACACATTAATTGACTGAGTAGTCTGAAAATGAGATTTTTCTTTAATACAATAATTAGTAGAATAGAATATTTAGTCAGTGAGGATGTATATAGGATAAGCCTTACGGCATAATAACAAATAATAACGAATGTTTTAAATAGAAGTCAGTGCCATGTGCACAATTTTTAATAATATCAAATAAATTGGAAATACCGTTACAAGTACATAGAGTTCTTATTGCAGATACACCTGAAACCCAATTTAAATGTTATATTGTTACATAATTTGTCAATCTTGAACGTGAGACCGGTCACGCTAAATTTGTGTATATTGTAAAAGAGTCGTGTGTACGGCTACCGTTTTACTCTGTAAAATGTAAACAATGTGCAATTTGTGTGTAATGGGTGTAAAGTGTCTTCTCTATCCGTAGTTCAAATGCATGCAACTTCCACAGATTTCATCCGTTGTGAACGTACGAATAACCAGGTCTCGATGTTTTTACCTGTTGTTCACTAGGGGTGTGAAAATCCCGGTGGCGCCAAATTGTTTTCTTAAAACAATTAAAATAAAATTCAAAGGTGTATGACCAGCGCGGCTCAGGCGGTTTGAATAATTCAAATATTTCCGCCAGCCTAGGCCAACTGTAGCGATCAGTAGTTCGTTGCGTGGGCTGTGTAATCGCTATTTGTCAACACTACTTGTCTGCTAAAATGTACATAAAATATTGTGCACCTCCTAATGAAATTATAACACCGTGGTTACACTCAATACTTATATCTTTTTTATTAATGATTAGTTATTCATTTAACACAAATTATTCTACTACAAAAGCTCCGGTTGTTTATATGAGACAACTACAGGGTTTGACAAATCGATATTTGAACTGATAAACAGACTTTTAGTAATGGCGTCTGTTGGAAATTATACACAAAATATTAGAGTTCGTTTGTCACAGGTTCTTGAGATTACGTTAAAAGGATTACAAATGTTTAAAACAATAAAAATACACACCCTTACATCAGTTAAACTTAAATAACATATTGTGTAGGTATAATTTGTTTAGTGTAGTGTAGTAAAAGTGTTTACAAGTTATGGATAATTAACAACAGGTTATCTTTGTCAGTTTATTAATTTTCAGTGACTTAGTATTCTTTTTAATCTTTGAAAGTAATTATTTTCAGTTTAGTGAGATTTCGACCTTTAGTGAGAAATAATTAACGTGAGTTTATTTATAAATTTGGGTAATTTAATAGGTACTTATCACTTCAGTAGATAGGACGAGCTCATTCGATCTGGTGTTAATGGGTTATACTGCAATCCTCTTTAATTTGCATTGGTTCAGGACATCAGGCACCTTTTCCAGTTTAATCGGTAGGAATTTATTTTCTTTTTTCGTTAATTCGGCCTTGACCTCAGTAATATGGTTCCAGTCATCGTCTTATTTCTTGGTATTCACTTGCTAGTAACTTCTTCTGATATTTTTGGTGTTTTAATTGACAATTTTGGTCATTCGAAAACTAGCGTCTATTCAACGAAAGGGTCATATCACGAGTAAAGAAATCTAACGGTAATTAGACACCAAACGACTGTTGTCATAGTAACCAATTACTCCCGATTGGTTAATTCTGAAGTAGTCTATTGTTATCAAATTTTGAATTTTTATTCAAAATAACTGCATATCTTCTTTTTGATTATATTCTTCCGTCCTCTTCCCTACATATTAAATATTATCACCACTGTTATTATTTCCTTTCAAAGATTAATTTGGTATCACATAATGTATGTTTTTATGGAATATCAATGTTTGTACAAATCTGTTAATATTTGGTATTTACATTTCTCTTTTAAACTAAGTTCTTAATCTATTATTTTTTCTTTAAAATGATTTATAAATTATTCTCGGCTATTTACTTGCCTTGAATTTCTTAATCTCCTGGTTGTTTTTATACAGTTTGCAATTCTTTGTCATTGACAGTTATACATTTCCTAGGCCTTAGTAGCCATTGATTATTTTTATTTAAATTATTCTAATTATATTTCATCTCATTACAAAGTTTTTGTTCTGTTGTTATAAATGATTTATTTAGTGGTTGTTATGTCTTGAGTTTGTTTTTGTTCTGAACATATGTCAGAATTATTTTTTATGTCTTAATACTTAAAAAATATAACACTTAGGCCTATGGACTGTAAGTTCCCTCCAGCCATATCCTCTTCATAATTGAAACAAACAATTCTTTACAAGTTATTATTAACTGTTGTTTTTAACATTAATTTCCTTCTTTGCTACTACTCTGAGTAATAAACATCATTACTTCATGTAAACTTATTTAACTTAATTTCCCTCATAACATAGGGTATTTACCAACTATATTTTTAATTACGTAAGTCTTTACTACTACTTTTCTACATCCCATGTTAACACAAACAGTTTATTTTACCTGGGCTTTCTCCCCTGAATAATATTGCATTCTTTATATATTTCTAATCTAAACACTATCTCTAATTACCCTTAACTATATAATTTTTTACAATTCCACTCTTAAATCTTTCAATGGTCCATCATTGATTCATTGAGTGTTTACTTATCTATCACTATCTTTTTAATTACACTATTGCTTACAATATCCTTTTTTACACATCACTGTCACTGTTATCACTTTTTATTTTACACTTATTGGTGGGTAAACCCTATTATTATTTGTCTATGTCACTTAATTATTTTCATTATATTTCTCACTATCTCACTATCATTACAAAGTTTATTTGTATCTAACGAGTTCATGTCTCTTTCTAGATTTCTTATTTACATATACTACTAATTCGTGGGTTAGTGTATTTTTATTTAATGGGTTTTTATTAATTATGGGTCATATTTGTCACATAGATAATATTAACATTTCTTTTTTATATTGGTTAATCACCGGTTTCGTTTCCTTTTTTGATATTGGATGGTATCATCACCCCCTTCCCTCTTCTACATTATTTGTCTGTGTTTCATCACCTTGGTTCATTTTATTTTCTTTGCAGTTGGTTGGTTCCATTATTTAAATTCATTTTTCTTCTCCTTCACTTCCATCTTGTCTCGCTTTATTTTGGTTAATATCTGGCCAATCTCTGGGGTTGGGTCAATGTCATTTGTCTGTCAGTCTAGTTTGTATTTCTTATTTGATAATCACCTTTGGTTTACTATTCTTCCTCCTTCACTCTTAATTATAATTACTACTTTCATTCTCGTTATTATTTATTTATCAAAATATATTATTTCTTAGCATTTTTTACATACTTATTGATATCAAATATGATCAGGGTTTGGCAATGTTATAATATGTATATGTATTGGTGTATATTTGGCTCCCAAAGAACGTGGGGCTATACAAATTAAAGTACATATAAAAATTCACACACATAAATACGTTGCATATATTTGGCGCTCCAAGATCGTGGGGCTCCACAAATTTAAATTATATTAAATTTGCAATTTGATACATTGCATATATTTGTCGCCTTGGACGTGGGGCACGACATGCCTAAATTTATGTACAAAAATTTGTTACATAAATTGTAGCCCATGAACGTATGGCCCGATCCCCATCATTTAACTATTAAAATTTTTTATGTAGCTAAATGGTTGCTCTAAAATATAAAGAGTGTGTTAAATAAAAAATGTATTATATTAAAAATTATTTATATTAAAAAGTAATTGAATATCACTATAATATTGACGACTCGGAACACAAAGAACTTTGTGTTCCGAGTCGTCAATATTATAGTGATATTTAGTTAAGTAACGGACACGTCATGGACAACGAAATCCAAGAAGTAATTGAATGTAATGTTAATTGTGGTGTAATCACACAGCTGGCACCCACGAATAATATTATTTGTCTATGTAACAGGTGTAACTGTAATGAGTATTAATAATAACTATTAATAAAAATAAAGAAATAAATAAATAAGTAGGGAACAGTTATCAATAATAAATGTTAAAGAATTACTACTAAATAAATATTTTAATAATAATTCACCATGGCAATATCAGGAAGTTTGAGGATGGGAGAAGCACTTCAAGCTATGATGCAAGCCGTATTTGGTGAAGTAGAGAACAAACAAACAGAAAAAGTAAAAGAAAATAATATTAGAACGCAAATAGAAGAGTTAACAGAATTTTTTACAAAACAGACCGAAAAATTAAGAGAAGAAAGGAAAGCAAAAGAGGAATTAGTAGAAAAAAATGACGATTCTAATACGCACATTGCGGCAGTAGAATATAAACAAACCATAAGAATTAAAAATAAGAGAGAAAATACGTTCGTAATTACTAACGATAATTATAAAAAAGTAATTAACATTAAGGAGGAGAAGCAAATAAAAGTTAATAAAACATACCTTATTAATAGCAATATTCCAAGTGTGAGGCACACACACAATAGTAAGTCACACAAGATGCCACATTTGAAACACATAAGACACTAACTTATGGAGATAAATATCACTGTAGGTATAACAAGAAACGTAGTAATTTATCTAGACGAAACACTACGCAAAATTGTGGTAAGTATGATGTTAGATATACGCACGATAATTATAGTAACAATTATTATAACTAAGTATGAAAACTACAGAGGTTATCATAAACGACGTATGAAAAAACAGTCGACAGCTGTTTATATGGGCCTCAAGCAGACTGAACATACGCAATGCATTCATGATGAGAGAATTATGGAACGTGCAGAGAGAAGAGAGAGAGGTTATTTGTCGCAGCTAAGAAACAAATTCTTGCCGTATGAACAGGTGACTTCTACGATAAAAACAAACATCGCAGTAATACAATGGAACGCGGACGTTGTTTACACGAGGGTGAGAACAATGGTAAGCATGGCGACTACACTACAAAGGAACAATATACGTCCGGTAGACGACGGACAATGCAATTGTTATAATGAGGGGTGTAAGATCGAACGACACACCGAACCGAACTCAATACCCGAAAATAAATAATTATTTTTAAATGAGAAAAATAATATTACTATTAATTATTAATAATAAGAAATAATATGTGTAATAATATAAGAGAGTATAATTAAGAAATGTTATTTATTAAGGATGTGATAGCAAATAAAAAAAGAAATATTAGTGAAAAGAAATAAAGAATATTATTTGGAAGGGTTAATTAAGAAATGTATTATTGATGGTAAGGAATGCTATTGTAGAGAAATATTTAAGAAAGTAATGGTAAAAGATGTTATTGTTGTTATTAATATGAAGAAAGGGTTAGGAATGGCAATAATTGCCATAATTGTTAGAACGACTGATCAAGCGAACACTTAATGGAGATACAAGGACACAGAAGAAAGCGAGAGTGAAAGTCATAAGGGCAGAGACTACTTAGGATTAAGGACTTCGAGAAAAATATAGTTGTTTTCCAAGACAGTTCCTCTGTAACCGATCATGCGACACACTACAAAGCTAAAAGAGTATTCTGTTACGGAAGTGTATTTCAGGAAAGTAGTAGCGATCAGAAAGGTAATGTTAAAGAAATGTAATAAAAGGTAATGAATGTTAATGTATTGTATAAGTAATGTATTAGATAAAGAAATGTCATGTTAAGAAAAAAGTTAAGGAAGATTAGAAGCGAAGGTAAGAATGTATGAGTAAGATAATGTAAAATTAAGGACCGAATTTACACACATATGTAGGAATGCAGAGTATACAGAAGGAGAACAAAGGAGAGCTAATTGCAGTGGATTTTCTGGGACCACTACCACGATCAAGTCGAGGTGTGAAGCACATATTAGTATGTATCGATGTGTTTTCCAAGGCAGTCCGACTGTACCCAATTATGCGACCCACGACCAAAGTTGTTCTAAAGATACTACTGCAGAAATATATTCCGTTATATGGAAAAATGAAGAAGATACTCAGTGATCAAGGTGTACAATTCCAAAGTGAAAAATGGGAGAGGACGTTAAGGGAAAATGGAATACAACCTGTACTCACATCCATAAGACATCCTCAAGGAAACCTTGCTGAGAGAGTTAACAAAGAATTAGGTAAATATTTACGAATATATTGCCATGATCAACACAATAAATGGGCAGAATATTTACCATTTCTTGAAAAAGCCATTAACGAAAATTATAGTAAAGCAACAGTATATACTCCCATGGAATTAGAAGAAGATAAGAAGCCAAACAGATTTTGGGCTAAGTATATAAACAAACCTAATAACCAAAATGTACCTGTACCAATAAGTGTGAAAATTGAATATGCAAAGCAACGGGTAAGAGAAAGAGGTAACAAGAGAGTAGAGAGATTTAATCTAACTCACAAGCTACAACAATTCAACGTGGGAAGAAAGTATACTACTCAAAGCAAATCCAGTGGGAAAACGGAGTGATAATACGGTGAAGAAATTCTTCAGACTTTATAATGGACCGTATACGTTAAGACAGCGAGTAGGACAACACACTTTCATCGTATATGATGAGATACAAAAGAAAGAAATTGGTAAATTCCACGCAACGTCATTTAGGAAGTTCTACACATGAAAACAACGAGGTCAATGAAACCAGTCAGATCAGCTGTTTGTTAAAGCCACCCTACTACAAGGTCACGAGCAGTGAGCGTACGAAGAGGGGAGGTAAGACATTTGTATACACTCCAATTAAGGGTGAGATGGCAAATATTATTCTTTATTATTTGTTACATTTTTTTGCAAATATAATAATAATAAATAATAAAAAAATTATAATAAATAAATTTATTAAATTTTTTTTGTTACCAAGCAGAGGGATAATGCGACAGTACAAATAAGTGATGTACTGAGCAGTGAATATAAAAATTTAAATATACCTAATAAACTGTAAATAATTACTAATGTATTAGAAATAAGCATGTCAGGGATTGCAAGCTTGGCTCAGACAAAAATATGAACAGGTGTTTCGACCTGAATCAACATGCACACACACACACAAATGTAACTGAAAGTGTGTACACCAGTATTTTCCTAGTGTGTGTGAACGCAGGTCTATGCAGGCGAGTTTACCACCCCAAGATGAATAATTGCATAATTACTGTTTTTCCGTAATTATTCATAAACTATAATTAAGGAGTAAATCCAAAAACAATAAAATGTAATAAAATTTACTAAATACTGTGTATGAAAACCACGCGAAAGTGCCACACCGTACGAGTGTAATAGTGAAATAACTGTGTACAAATCGAAAGGGTTAAGTTGCAATGTCCAAATTTACAGTGAACATGTATCGTAAAAATAGTTATAAGATAAGTATAAGAGTATATTTACAGGACTCTGCAATTCGCAGAAATATAAGAAATAGCGAATTTGACAAAGAGTGGGGGAACTGAATCCAGAGACAGTTTCTGACATGTCGATTTTGTACCACTGCAGGTGTCGACCAAGACATGGGTATAAATAGGACACGCAAGCTACAGTGGTTCTCTTTCTTAAATCATCCACGGTGCAGCGGGAGCTTATGCCCGTCCGCACGGCATATTTATTTTTTTGTAAATAGTTTAAATTTTCCAGTTACATACAACTATGTAACTAAGTTGTAAATACCATCATTTTTAAATAATAACAGCAGTACATAAGAAGAATTACATAAGAAGATCCATTGACGTCAGAAACAGCACGAGGAGAGTTCCAGAGAGTGATTCGACGCTGGACAAGAAGAAGTGATACGACGCTGGACAAGAGGAGAGGAGAGACAGCCAACGCTGGACAAGAGGAGAAGAGAGACAGCCGATGCTGGACAAGAGGAGAAGAGAGACAGCCGACGCTGGAGTGCGAGACGAGGACGACTACAGAGGGATAAAAAATGATCGAGTATGATTGACGACAATAAGGTGATAAACAACTTATTTATATCTTAATCGTACAATGAACTCAAAGACAATTAAAGATATTTCTATTTTATTTAAAAGTAAGAGCCAATGTTTCTTGTAAAGTAGAATTAAAATCATAGATGTTTTAGAAATACGATTAACGTAACAAGAGCTCAAATTGATATGAAATAAAATGAATACAAAGCATTTAAATGAAAACAATTAGTATTTGAGATTAAACAGTACTGAGAAACAAAAGATAAATTCAATAACTATTAATATTTTGAGTACATTACAATATATAAAAAGAGATTTAAATATTGATTTTGAAACACATTAATTGACTGAGTAGTCTGAAAATGAGATTTTTCTTTAATACAATAATTAGTAGAATAGAATATTTAGTCAGTAAGGATGTATATAGCATAAGCCTTATGGCATAATAACAAATAATAACGAACGTTTTAAATAGAAGTCAGTGCCATGTGCACAATTTTTAATAATATCAAATAAATTGGAAATACCGTTACAAGTACATAGAGTTCTTATTGCAGATACACCTGAAACCCAATTTAAATGTTATATTGTTACATAATTTGTCAATCTTGAACGTGAGACCGGTCACGCTAAATTTGTGTATATGTATATGTATTTATGTATATGTATTGGTGTATATTTGGCTCCCAAAGAACGTGGGGCTTAACAAATTAAAGTACATATAAAAATTCACACACATAAATACGTTGCATATATTTGGCGCTCCAAGATCGTGGGGCTCCACAAATTTAAATTATATTAAATTTGCAATTTGTTACGTTGCAATATATATATTGTAACGTAATAAATAGAGGTGTCCTTCTTATTTAAGCCTCACGTTGTATGCGTCAATCTGTAACGATTTAGAAGACTCGGTCGTACCTGTAAAATGTACACCAATTTTGTATGTGTAATAATGATTAGTGCGTTCGTCTCGCACCGGGGTCGTTACATTACTGTTCACGGCTAACGATGTCCGTAGCGTTGCGGTAATCACCTGTATAACACGGCAGTAACCTTACCTGTTGTTTATAGGGGTGTGTTAATCCCGGGTGGCGCCAAGTCGTTATATAAAACAACTAAAATTATTGTCTGATGAGTTAGCAGTGGTGACGGTCGGAGCATTCAAATAATTCCCGCTCGCACAGCCATCTGAATTGTCGATGCTGCTGCGCAAATGACAACTTGTTCGCTTCTCATCAAATCTATTCTTAAGTAAACACTAGCAATATATAAAGCACTCCCTATGAAATAATAACGACGGTTACTCCCTGTAATAGTTATTTTTAATAGGTGATAATTAAAATATTCAAATTGACAATTATATAATGGTAAATTTGCACCGACTGATTACATTAAACTCTTGTCCTCTGGGCTTGACGAATCGATCAAGGAAACAATTATCTTCTGTATGGCTGTGTACATTGAAGTATTACAATTATTTTTGTTTCCAAAATCGTGGATTCTTGTGACTATGAGCTAAAGAATTCCTATGGTTACAATAAAAATATATTACCTTATTCTATGTGTACATAAATAATAATGTGTGATGTTACAATCTGTTCTGTGGTGTCGTTAAATGTGTTTTGTAAGTTCGTGTTTAACTAATAGGTTATATTTAACGTTAACAAGTTTTTAGCAAGTTTTATTTTACTTAAATAATCTGTGAAAGAGAAATATTTGTTTATAGTGAGATAAATTTACTTTTAGTAAAATTTAGAGTGATTAGGGTTTTGGAAAATAAGTAATTTAATTGTACTTAACACCTCAGAATTACTTGGTGTCATCGTTCGTTTGATCGGGCAGGATTTGGCTGTAATAAGTTCGGTTTTCATTAATTTTGGGGCTTCAATGGGTCTTTTTCATAATGTATCTGGATGTTCTTTTCGGGTAATTTTCCGTTTAATTGCCTTGGATCTCGAGTTGGCTGCTATAAATGGTCGTCTGCTTCTTATGCTGTCATGGTTAGGAACTTTAATTACTTTTTTTACATTATTTTAACAGAAAATCGTTCTTACCAATATTGGCTTCTGTATTCTCTTACTGACGCTACTTCTGTCTAACGGTATTCAACGGTAATCCTCTTCAACTGCTGTTTCCATGGCAACTGCATGATTTTGATTGGTTGATTTTGAGATGATGTATTGTTATCAAAATTCGAATTCTTCGTATATCTTCTGATTGGTGTTATTCCTCTATCTTCCTTCCTGGTTATTAAATATTGTCACTATAGTATTTATTTCCTTTCATAGATTATTTTGATACCCCACAAGTTTGGGTAATTTTAGATTTTATGTTTTTACAATTATGTTAATGCTTGTTAATTACATTTCTTTTTGTATACAAATGCTTATTATAATATTTCGTTTTACAAATGATTTACAATTTATTCTTGGTGAATCCTTCACATCAGATTTGCTAAATTCCTTGTTAATTTGTTATAATTTTTAGTTGTTTGGTTCTGACAGTTATACCCTTTCATAGGCCTGAGTAGCCATTATGTTATTTGACTTATTTCATTTAAATCACATTTCGTTTCAGCCTAATGGGCTTTACTTTGTTATTGTTATTGGTTGTGTTGTATTTTGAGTCTGTTGGTGTTTTGATTACATGTCAATATTGCTTTCTCTATCTTAATATTTAAAACATAACAATTACGCCTATGGACTGCAAGTTTCCTTCAGCCATATCCTATTCATAACATTAAAACGAACAATTCTTTATAAGTTATTAGAGTTATTATTTTGAGTGAGAAATATCATCACTTCCTTCCAACTTATTAGACGCTAATTTTTTGTTTACAATACATATTATTTTTATTGTGATAAACAACATCACTTTTATGAAATTTATAACTATCCCTTATAACATGGGTGTCTTTGATTTGTCTCTAATTTCTTAATTTTTAAACAATCTTTACATTCTCTCCATGTCAACACATTCAATTTATTCTTTCCTGGGATCCTCCCTTTTAATTACTATCGGTTATAATTAAACTTAAATCTCTTAAACATCTTTTCTTAAATAATAATGTCATCACCACTTTCCAGTGTTCAGCATATCTTATTCTATAATTCATACTTAATACTATTTTTCACCATATATTTATTCACTGTTATTTTTCCACTTTTAAACCTTTAGTGTTTTTTACAGATTTATTAAGTGTCTATTTTCTTTATTATTCACTATTTCTTATAATAGTTATATTCTATATCTTACACTATTCCCATTTATACCTCACCTTCACTTTTAAATTATCTATAGTTAATTATAATTTAATTAGCGTACCTTCCTTATCACTTCACTTTGGGGTTTTTACACATACACTATTGCACTGTATCACTGTTTATACTATGTGTTTTTTAGTGGGTAATCCCTATACTTATTTCTCTTTCATTACAATATATCCTTAATACTATTAACAATTTTCTATTCTTACAATACTATGTTTACATCTAATTCTAAATTGGGGTTTAGTTTGCTTTTTTATCCTTTTAATCTTTAACCTTGTTTAATAGGGTTCCTTCCCTAAATTATTATTGTCCATTAATGGGTAATAACAGTTACTTTTTCCTTTCTCATAGGATAATTATTGGTCTTGGTTCCAATATTATTCTTGAGTGCATTATTTCTCCTTCTCCTATGCTTTATTACTTGTTTGTGTATCATTATTGGTTTTCATTTCTATCTATGTCCCTCCTTCTTCATTTTCATCGTATTTGGTTAATACTTAGGTTTTTCCATCCTCTCCTTTGGGTACATTTCGACGTGTTACCTTGGGTCGTTTAATTCCATGAACTTGTTTCATTTTTGTTTGGGTTTTGGATTTTTTCCTCTCTTCCTTTGGTTTGGTTACATTCTTGTTTAATCATTTTTATTTAACATGAAGTATTATTTTAGATTCAATATTATTTTGTTCATCCCTGGTTGGCTTATTTGTGTTGTAACAATATATTTAATTCATTAATTTGTTTTATCGTAAATATAACATTTTCCTTTTCTTTACATTGCAAATATTATTCATTCACCTAACACATAACATAACATAAAGATCACACATAATTCACAAAGATAACAAATATAAATCACAAACACATTATAAACATAAAAGCCTTGCGGCCCGCCTGTGTATTTTTTTTATCGCCACACCATTTAGAAATTCCAAATGGCTGTAACCAAACCCGCTAGTTTTATTAATTGAGAATTAATTTTATTTATTAAGAGATACCCTGTATAAATTGAAAATGCCTATAGCCAGCATGTATAGCTTAGTCAAAAATACCACATACATCATTTTAAAATGCTTGTAACAATCCTATATAATTTTATCAAAAGTACATTTATAAATGTGAAAGACAATCTGAATGACCCATAACAGCAAAAATACAATTACAAGTTTAAGTGTCAGTACAGCCTGTATAATTTTGTCAAATTACAATTTATAATTCTAATAAAAATCTGGTTTGACCCATGATAGCAAAAATATAATTACAAAGTTAACGTGTCATCACAGCCTGTATAAATTTTATAAAAATTTTAGAATCTTTAATTTTATAAAAATATAAAATTTTAAAGAAAATCTGATTTGAACATAACAGCAAGAAAATACAATCACAAATTGAAGTGTCAGTACAGCCTGTATAATTTTATAAAAATTGTAAAATTTTAATTTTATAAATATATATAAAAATTTAAAAAGATTCTGATTTGACCCGGCCGCCGGCATGTTCCACCATATGCCTGACCCGACATAGGATAACATGTCGGAAGCTTGCATGAATTGGCACCAACAGGTGCCTACCCCTGATTTGTGAAATTTTTAAAAGTAACTCGACCTGATAGCAGAATAAAAAAAAACCCCAGCCCTTGTATGAAAAGGTGATTAAGTGCAAAAACCCCGTGATAAAAATGAAACCAAACCAGCTGGTTCAGCACATCGTACAAACAACGCCCATCTACTTAATTAAGAAAACTGTCCCCCACAACTTTTGCACCCATTATAGAGCATAAAATTAATGCACGCTGGACACATCCAGCGGGCGGGCCTACAATGCAACTCGTACTAAATGCATTATTAAACCCAGGTTACATGAAAACTGTCCAGCCAGCACACACCCAATTAAACAGTAACAGGTGTAAACAGGTGTAAAAGTCAATCAAAGTGTATGTTAAAATCACAGAACATAGTGTTTCCTGTAGAGGCCAGGTGTGAGTAAAAAAAAATGTTTAAATATCACCTCATTTTGGTCCGGAGTTACAGTGGCATGCCTTACAGTGGTGTCCCTTCCAGCAGCAGCAGAACCAGAGTCTAATGTAGTTCAGTTCATGGTGAAGGTGGAATTACACCATTCTGGAGTCAGATCTCCGACTACATCGGGAACCCTAAGGATTCATAATAATTAATTGACTGACCACAAAACCATAACACACACATGTCACATACAAAGCGTGTATGAACAGAATCAAGAGACCTGGCCGCCCCTGACCAATTCAACACTGTTCGTCAAAAATTAGGTGCCACATTCTCTCTTTTATATTTCAAATTAATATCTCACACTTGATTTGGCTCGATTTATAAGGCACACTCACAGGCATATACAACGTTAACATATTACGACAGGTAGCAAGTTCATACGGCCATGTGCTCGCACAGTCAATTCATCAAAACCTCGCAAAATACATAATTTTACATCTCTTTTTACATGCACAATTACTAGTTACAAAATACAAGGTATTAGGCTGTATTCTTGTTTAAATAAATTAAATACTTAACAATGACCATACATTCAATTAGCGGCCACGAGGCATACTTCAAAACTTTTATCCATTCGCATCTAAGTTAAATATGGTTTAAATTTAAACCTTTTACAACAAAATGAATCATATATATTTAATGTACTCACCGGAAGGTCTATGGGCGTTTACTTAGCCATGACAGAATAGAAAAAGAACAATTTAAAGAAACTCCATGCTGCCGAAAAGAGACTTGTTTTCGCTACTGTAGCAGGCTGGCGACTAACTGACTCAACGTGCAGTTCGCGTGCCGGATCTGCAACTTAATTGTCGTCCCACTAGATCGCGCCGGCATGCCTTAACTGCCGAAACATGGCAATACAGATCGCGTTGACTGACAACTTTGCCAACATTAATAAATTATATATATATTGTTACAACACAAATAAGCCAACCCCGTACCAGGGATAAAAAAGATAATTCTTAATATAAAAATACTTCATATAAAATAAAATGTTTAAAAATGAATAAAATATAAATATGACACGACGAACGACGATATGACCCAACCCAAGTGATTGACCCAACAACAGAAACGCAAAGAAGGGAACCACGAAACATACACAGAGACAAAAGGTGATTGACCAAACAATTAGGAACAAACAAAAGAGGATAAGAAACCAGAACTAAAGAAGAATCAAAGGAAGGGAACAAATTCCTACAACTAAATAGAAATTAAACCAGATGAGAAGAGGAGAACCAAACCAAGATGAAGACAATTGAAGTTGAAGAAGAAGAAGAAGAAGAAGAAGAAGAAGAAGAAGAAGAAGAAGAAGAAGAAGAAGAAGAAGAAGAAGAGGAAGAATGAAGAGGAGACAGGTTGAACCCAAGGAGAAAATAACACCACATATAAAGGGGAGAAATGGTAGACTCAAAGATAGAATACTGTAAATAAACCCCAAATAATTATCCACTAATGAAACAAATAGTATTGTTGTAATTGAAATAACTTATATACCTATTTTAAAAACAAAAGACAATTATAAAGTAACGTAGTGTAGAAAAGTACACTAACACAATTATTAAGGTTAGATTTAATGAAAGGTAAATAACCAAATGTTATTAATAATAAGAATTATGTTGTAAAGAAATAGTGAGAAATAATAGGAGAAATAAGTATAGGGATTACCCACTAAGTAACACTTAATACAAACAGTGAACCAAAATAAAGTGCAATAGTGAAAGTGTAAATACCCTAAAAATAGTGAGAGTGTATCAGTGATAAACCTCTGTTAATTAAAGGTGAAGGTGATACGGGGAAATAGATATTTTAAGCAATAAAGATGTAATAATAAATAAGAAAACACTTTATAAAGCATTGATAAACAGTCAATGATTTGAGTGATCTTGTGAACATTTATATAATTAAGAATAATTAACAATAGTATTTCAAATAACGATAAGTAAAACATGTGATATTATTCAGGGAGAAAGCCCAGATAAAAACAGTTTGTATTAACATGGAATGGAGGAGATAGTAATATTGAAATAAGGTTTTGTTTTGAAATTAAGAATACAATGAATAAAACACCCCGTGTTAAAAGGGGAAATAACTTTAATAAGTTTACAAGAAGTGATGATGTTTATCACTCAAAGTAGTAGCAAAAGAATGAAATTAATGTTAAAACCAATAATAACTAATAACTTATAAAGAATTGTTTGTTTCAATGTTATGAAGAGGATATGGCTGAAGGGAACTTGCAGTCCATAAGCCTAATTGTTATATTTTAAAATATGTATAATGAAAATGTATATTGAATAGTAATTAAAACACAAACAGAATCAACACACAACACAAACAAACATGATAACAAAGTGAAGCCCATCAGGCTGAATTAAAATGTAATTTGAAAGAAATAAACAAAATACCATCATGGCTACTTTTGGCTATGAAAACGTCTAACTGTCAGACACACACAAATGTCAATTGTAACAAATTCACAAGGAAATTTATTAATCTAAGACCAGTAAATGGCCAGTAATTATATGTAAATCATTTTAAAAGAGAAATGTTATTATAAAAGTTTAATTTAAGAGAGATATGTAATTTATCAAATGTCAAATATTTAGACTAAAGTTAATGTATAATAGAATATGACCTTATGAGGTATCATTTTAAACTTTGAAAGGAAAGAAATATAATAGTGATATTATTTATTACCCCAAAGGAATGATAAAGGAATAAAATCATTAAGAAAATACATAATAAATTTGAATAAAAATTCAAATCTCTTAACAATGCTTTTGAAAGAGGCATTAACCAATCAAAGGGTTACTGTTACCATAGTAACGGGCCGTTGAATACTAATTTTCCATTAAATTTATGAGACTTGAAGAAATGACGCGTGGGTAAGCGGCACGCAAAATTGTGATGACTGAAATTTTCAATTAAATAGTTAAAAAGACTTTTGGAAGATGACCATCAAAACCAAAGACGAATAGATGCAGATCTACCAAGATTAACGAGGTCCTGGAACCAAATAACAATAAACTAATTAGCAGAAATCCCAAGACAAGATTGAAGAAGATGTCCGAAGCCTAGAACCAGTCCAAAATTGCAGAATTTCCACTACCCCAGATGACTACATATCAACACTGTCTGAACTGATAAGTATCCAATAAATTCCTTTCTCCCAGAAACCAAATTACTTTAAATATTTCTCAAAACGATCAAAATTTCTCACTATTAAACAAAGTTAATTTTCTTTCAAAGGTTTAATGCATAATTAACTTACGTAAAAACATTTTGTTAATCAAAATATAACCTCGCATTAGTGTGCGAACTTTGTAACAAATATACGACACTACCGAACAATTTGTAAAAACACATTATACTTTCTAAGTACGTATAAGGTATGGTAGTGTACTTTTTTAATGTAACCAACGTTTATGTCTTATTTTATAATCCAAAGGACCCCAGATTTTGAACAGATTAATATATTGTATGTAAACAGTAGCCATCATGGCATCGAAATAATTTGTTTTAAAACCGATTTGCCAACCTTGAAATATTGGCGTCTCATGTTCTAAGCCAGAGCAATTTGTTATCAAACCATTTATAATCCTTTTGTCATATTAATTAATGACTGAATTTGTATTAAAATTACAGTACAGAGTATTACCATCGTTTTATTTCATAGGACGTTGTAGAATATATGTGTGTTAGCAATTTTTATTCAGTAACCAACTAGCGCTCGTCACGAGTGGACAATACGGCACCTGTACAGCGGCGGGAACCATTTGAACGCTCCAGCTATCAACGCTAATAACACTTATCAACTTGTAATTCAACACTTTTAATTGTTTTAATAGAAACAATTTGGCGCCAGCCGGGATCCGCAACCCCTATGAATTAACAGGTAGGTTGTACTGGTAATTTGAACAACGCTACAGACTTCAGTAGTGACTACTATTATTGTAACGACCAGTGTGAGGCGAACACACCACATTAGCACTTATACACATTATAAACAAGTGTAAACACAATTTTAACAGGTACGACCACGATTTCTCATTACATATTGACGGACCCAACGCGGGGCTGTAAACGAGGAAGGTACGCACCCATTTTTTCGTTACAATATATATATATATGTATATAATTTCTATTTTGTACAAACGCCGGTTTCTCAAAAAACCGGCACAAGACCTTCAGCAGATTTAAACTTTCCTTATTCGTGTTAGCAATATATCATGTAAAACTGCTAGAAGTATGGAATACAAAGACAAGTCGAGCATTGTACATTTTTAGGTTAAGTACACTTTACAACACCTTTTCATCAGATGTTCAAAAGAGCAAGCGTGTAATTGTTTTTTCTTTTTTTTTTTTATAAGTCCCTTAGTAAGGTTTCTCAGCAACAGCTACTGGATGTCAAAGTTTGCTTCTAGGATATGTTTTATAAAGTAGTGGAAACTTGCTACTTGAACACATTACACTTGCACACAACATTCCAGAAGTCTGTTCTAAAAACAGTTATAATCAACCTGCTGTTTCAACAGTACTAATAATGCAGCATGGCAAAATTTAAACCATTTTTGTTGGTCTGAACGTTTGTTTCAAGCTGAGTATACCAAATATGTTTGTAATAGGTTTATAATTTAAGATGTGAAGTATATGAAGCCATTACTAGTACCTGTTCATTAGACAAGAAATTATAACTATAATTTCCATTAATTTTGTTAATGTTCTTTCCCATTCATTATTTAGTTATTTTTTTACTATCAGGAAAAGTTCTGATGAAATTTCTGTACGTGTCATTTCTTGTCTCTCTCTCTCTCTGTCTCTCCCCACTCATTTTTATTTATTGAAAAAACATAAAAACTGACACTCCTCTGTATGTGTCCACGTTGCATCAAATTAAAAAAATTAATCCAAGAAATTAAAAAAAAATTTATAAACTCTGAAAACATTTGTTCTAATTAAATAAAGAAAAAAAGGAATTGTGTGCATGCTAGTGTGTGTGTGTGTGTGTGTTTTAATGGAGACATCTCCTCCTTGCTTCTCAACCACTTTCAGAAAGTAAACATACAGAACAATACCTGACCTGCAAATGGTCTTGAAACATACTTGTGATCTTGCAAAAGAGGATCAGTCCTCTGTGTGTTTTAATGATAATTAGTTAACCAATGGACATGTCATGGACAACAAATCCAAGAATTTACAAATGAATAATGAAAATGCAAAGCTTGAAAACTAATAAGAAATCATTCAATAGACATAAAGAAACAAATTAGTAAAATTTATTAATGAATCAAAGGAATTCAGAAATTCAACTGATAATCATGATAATCACACATTAGTACATAGTGTCACTAATTTCACAATTCCACAAAATTTTTAACTATTGGATAGTGAACACTGGATTTCAATATAGTAAGCGTCCACATATTAATGTAGGTTGTTTCACAAAAAGTGAATGGAAAAGAAAAGAATACACAATTTCAACTTTTTTAAACTGAAAACAAGAAATTCTTTAGAGTTAGTGTAATGTACTGTGTTGCTGTAAGTCAGAGCAGTGCCGTTAGTGTACTAATTAAGAATAAAGTTAAAGGGCATAATGAGTTATTCGTAGATGACATCATTAATCTTCTTGGTGATGGTGTACAAGCCTTTCCACAGTGTTCGAGCTGATTCCTTTCTTCCTGATTATATTATAGAACTAAGCCTGCCAGCAGGTGTGAGCCCCGAAGAAATTGCAACCAGGGTGTACAGAGTCTTCATCTTTGCATTTGCCAAAATAAAGTTGTTCTGAGCCAGGTCATGTAAATTCAGGTTAAGCCAAATAGCTCATTACACTTTGTCTAACTTTTAAAGATATAAAGTGTTGATAAAGATGTTTAGGACCGTAATACAGTAATGGTACACATATTAATGTAAAGCACGTTTCCATAAAAAGTGAATGGAAAAGAAAAGAAATACACAATTTCAACTTTCTTAAACTGAAAACAAGAAATTCTGTTGAGTTAGTGTAACGTGTTGTGTTACTATAAGACAGAGCAGTGCTGTTAGTGTACTAATTAAGATGCATTAAATATATAAATAAAGCTAAATGACCTAATAAGATAATCTTAGATGTAGTAATACATGTTAGGTCAAATTGCTCATTAGACTTTGTCTAAATTTTAAAGATGTTTAGCACCGTACATTAAAAACATTGTTTGCACATATGAGTAGGAAGCAGATGTATTAATATAATGTTACCCAACAAGATCAGGAACAATTATGTATATTAAATTAAGTAGTTAGTGGACTTAAAAACCTGCAGTAGAAACTCCAGTTTTTATAAAACAAATAGGGAGAGAATTGAAGATTTCTTGTTTGGAATTGTTATATCTGTTTTCTTCACAAGTAACTAAAATGTTGTTAATGGCCTTTTTTTACGAGTATGAAAATACAATAGATACTGTACTTGAAAAAAGTATATACTAAAGTATAGAGTCCTATTTGTTTCTATTCATTAACAAAGGTCCGTACTGTAATAATTTTCTGTGTAATATACAAGCATTCTTTAATATGTTTATGAGATTCTCCAATTTTATTTGCATTAATTCAGACCGTAGTAACATTAAATTCCACTGTAAACCATTATTAACACTTAATCATTTGCGTGTTAACAGAAACTGCACGCTGCTTTTTATTGCATTATGTTGAAAAAAGGATTTTAATGTACTTGTTTGGTTATACGTTCGATTGTACTAGGTTATACGTTCTAATAATGATCGTCGAATAAATACAGCCTTTAATGTTCTATACACCCTTTTATCCATACAATAAATACAGCCTTTGAATGTACACTAACTAAGGAAATTTCTTTTTAAGTCTAATTAATTTTAAAAATCTAAGGTTAATAAAGTTAATGGAAACTAATTTCTGTACTTCCAGTAAATACAGCCTTTTAATAAAATATGTACCAATAACGTACTAGGTTATACGTTCTAAATTGAGGGTGTATTTATTGGAAGTACAGACATTAGTTTCCATTTATCGCACATAATTACGGTACAGAGACGATTTTGGGAGGTTGTGTCTACGTTTAATTATCTAACTTAGATAGTAGGCTTCGTTATTGGTGCATATTTTATTGGGGTTTATTGGCACATATTTTATTAAAAGGGTGTATTTATTGGAAGTACAGAAATTAGTTTCCATTTATCGCACATAATTACGGTACAGAGACGATTTTGGGAGGTTGTGTCTACGTTTAATTAGCTAACTTAACCTTTTAGATTTTTAAAATTAATTAGATTTAACAAACATTTCCTTACTTAGTGTACATTCAAAGGCTGTATTTATTGTATGGATAAAAGGCTGTATTTATTCGAAGTACCGGAATTAAAACCTACTTCCAATTTAGAACACAGTACAATCTAACGTAGGCCTATAACCAAACAAGTACATTAAAATCCTTTTTTCAACATAATGCAATAAAAAGCAATGTGCAGTTTCTGTTAACACCCAAATGATTAAGTATTAATAATGGGTTAGAGTGGAATTCAATGTTACTATGGTCTAAATTTAAGACAAAAAATAAACATAATCTCTGTGTTTATCAACACATAAGTGATACATAAGTCAATTGTTACAAAGATAAACAAAAATATGTCTAACAGTATAACCAATTATAAGTGAGAGACCTGTTTCTAAAACGGCTTAAGTAGTGCAAAGTTTTTTTCTTGGTTTCATTTGAGGAAACTGGTCAATAACATCTGACTGATAAATTAATACTGTTAGCCAATTCATTTTTAATAGCTAAAATTGCCAAATTATTAAGCCTTTCTTGGTAGGTAGTGCTTCTTTGCCAAGTTTTCAGTGAATTCGCTAACCTGCTGAAAGATTTTTCAGGAGACGATACTGTAACTGGAATAGTACAGAAAAGCCTATAGGCAAGACAGAAGTTCACAAATACAGCTTGAAGGTTTTTGGAGTAGACTTAGTGGATTCTTTTCTGGTTCAAACTCTGTTTTATAAATGTTCTTCAAGTGTAATATTTCTTCAAATAGATCCATTGCCAACTCCTTTTTAAACTTGCTAATGAGAACTTTTACTTTCAATTCCAATTCATTTTCCATGTCCGTAAAGTTCAATACTGGTGCAAACAAGTCACGAATTGAACTAATTGCAGTGAATCGTGTTTTTATGTTGCCCATTACAAACTCTAACACTGGGTACATGACTGAGGTTTAAAATTTATTTTCTTGATCTTTGTTTACTGAAAAATCACTATTGGATTGATCTGTACTTTTTTCCACCTTTTGGGAGATTCAGGAGGAACTTTTATTAGTTCTTTTGCAATTAAGTTTGGTTCTTCAATTATGCTGTCTGGATTATCACGCAACAATTTCAATTCTGTCAGCAAATCTTTCACTATAATTATTTCAACATTGAGTGTGATTCCTTTGGTTTGAATAACAACATTTTTTTAGTCAATAATGAAAGCACTTTGAACCAAAAAGATGCCAAAATTAAGCTCTTTGTGGAATTGCAATATTTCTTAAGCCCTAATATGATGTTGTAGGCAGAGGGAGTTAGACTAGAAGACATCTCTTCTATAATATATCCAACAATTTAAGTACTCCTGAGTAGTGCTTAACTATTGGTTTGACAGCTTGGATCCTCTCACTTCATCTTGTTGCAGGGAAGCTCTGCAGTGATAAAGGAATGTGCTTTTTCAAAACTTCCCAACATGCAGGGCTGCTAGAGAAAAATAAGTAAAGACTTGCAACATGCCCGAAAAATGTCATCACATCTGCATTGAGTTTTGCAGCATTAACACCCACATGTTTCAAGGAATGCGCCCCACATGGTAAAAATATTATGGATTCGTTCTTTTCAAGAATTCTACTTCCAATTTAGAACCCAGTACAATCTAACGTATAACCAAACAAGTACATTAAAATCCTTTTTTCAACATAATGCAATAAAAAGCCATGTGCAGTTTCTGTTAACACGCAAATGATTAAGTATTAATAATGGGTTAGAGTGGAATTTAATAATTACAAATTTTGTGGACTTGTGAAACACTATATACTAATGTGTGATTATCAGTTGAATTTCTGAATTCCTTTGATTCATTAATAAATTTTACTAATTTGTTTCTTTATGTCTATTTAATGATTTCTTATTAGTTTTTAATCTTTGTGTTTTCATTATTCATTTGTAAATTCTTGGATTTTGTTGTCCATGACATGTCCATTGATTAACTAATTATCATTAAAACACACAGAGGACTGATCTTTTGCAAGATCACAAGTATGTTTCAAGACCATTTGCAGGTCAGGCATTGTTCTGTCTGTTCACTTTCTGAAAGTGGTTGAGGAGCAAGGGGGAAGATGTCTCCATTAACACACACACACACACACACACACTAGCATGCACACAATTCCTTTTTTTCTTTATTTAATTTGAATTCTGTATTAGAACAAATGTTTTCAGAGTTTACAAGTTTTTTTTTTTTAATTTCTTAGATCAAACAATGTACAATGTTTGATTTGTTCTTGTATTCCATACTTCCAGCAGTTTTACATGATACATTCCTAGGACGAATAAGAAAAGTTTAAATCTGCTGATGATCTAAAGGAGTGATAGTTATTTGCAGACTGATAGGGTTATAAAATAATTCTGAAAGAATTGTTGCTTTTACAATACCATCCTTTATCAAGTGACTGCTCAAATCTGCCAGTTTTTCACAGAAACTGAAGTTTGATGATTAGGTCCATCATGATGACCCAGTGATGCTCCAAACATTTCAAGGATTCTCCTAGCCTTAAAAAACTGGACTGGCCTCATTGATTGACATGATTAATGTTAAATTTACTTTGGGATACTTCCAAACATAATACAGTTTACAATAAACAAAAAAAATGTTATGCCTGTCTAATTTTTCCAGAACTGTATACATATAATTTGATCTGGATAGAACGTGTATTAAACAATAATACTATTTGATGCAAATAATTAAAATATCGGTGTGGAGAACCATACATGACTTCCATGTTTTAAGATTTATATTTAAAATCGTTTTAGAAATGAAATATTTCTACAGAAACTACTTCTATCTTCAGCCTCAACCACAGAAAACACACACACACACATACAATTCCTTTTTTTCTTTATTTAATTTGAATTCTATATTAGAACAAATGTTTTCAGAGTTTACAAGTTTTTTTTTTAATTTCTTGAATTAATTTTTTTAATTTTATGCAATGTGGACACATACAGAGGAGTGTTAGTTTTTTATGTTTTTTCAATAAATAAAAATGAGAGGAGTGAGTGAGTGAGAGAGAGAGAGAGAGAGAGAGAGAGAGAGAGAGAGAGAGAGAGAGAGAGAGAGAGAGAGAGACCAAAAATAACACATACAGCAATTTCATCAGAACTTTTCCTTTCTAATAGTAAAAAAATAATTAAATAATAAATGGGAAAGAACATTAACAAAATTAATGGAAATTATAGTTATTATTTGTTGTCTAATAAACAGGTACTAGTAATGTAGTAATGGCTTCATATACTTCACATCTTAAATTATAAACCTATTACAAACATATTTGGTATAGGCTACTCAGCTTGAAACAAACGTTCAGACCAATAAAAATGGTTTAAATTTTGCCATGCTGCATTATTAGTACTGTTAAAACAGCAGTTTGATTATAATTGTTTTCCTTACAGTGTATAATAAAATAAGTTATACTTTATAAAACATCCTAGAAACAAACTGTGACATCCAGTAACTGTTACTGAGAAACCTTACTAAGGGGCTTATAAAAAAAAATTACAAGCTTGCTCTTTTAAACATCTGATGAAAAGGTTTTGTAAAGTGTAGGCCTACCTAACATAAAAACGTACAATGTTCGATTTGTCCTTGTATTGCATACTTCCATAAACCTTAGTTAATATGTGTATTTATTGTATGGATAAAAGGCTGCCTCCAGGTGGTCTAGTGGCTAACGCGGGCGATTGATGCGCTCGTGGTCCCGGGTTCAATTCCTGGCGGAGGTTCCGTACGGCGTGCACTCAGCGTCGTGAGGCAAACTGAGTAAGGCGCTGAGATAACAGCGCCGCCTCCTGGCTGTGAATACCGCAACTAGCGGCTGGTGGCGCGTAGTACTAGCCATACACCGTCATACTAACACAAAAGCCGCGCGGTACGCCTTGGTCCTTAACGGACTGTTGAGCGGAGGTTTTTTTTTTTTTTTTTTTTTATAAAAGGCTGTATATAACATTAAAGGTTGTATTTATTCGAAGTACCGGAATTTACTTCCAATTTATAACCTAGTAACCTAGTACAATCTCATGTATAACCAAATAAGTACATTAAAATCCTTTTTTCAATTTCAAGAGGAGTGTCAGTTTTCTAGTTTCAAAGGATAAAGAAAACACATGTTTACAATTACCTCTAAGATGTCAAGGGTAATTGTAAATAATTGGGGTACCCGTAAATTGAATTTTAGAGCTGTATTTATTATTTATATTTAAACAACTTTTTGTACGCAACATAATAACAAAAGGTTGAAATATTTGCAGTTATTTCAATTTTAAAACGTATACACAATTTTTAATCAATCAAAATGTTTCAATCCATTTTCCGTTTACAATTACCCCACCTAACCACAAATGTATGGTGTGTCGCTATCTTCAGTTAGCACTTTTAATTTTAATTGCTATGAAAATAAATTGAAATTACATGTATGAAAAAGAAACGTTAATTTTAGTAGACTTTAAATGACTTAATACAGGGAGTCTTTAAATTTGTTTTAAAGTTTTTTCCTAAAGCTCTTGAATTTTGTTTAGAATAGCCAAAGACCCAATGCCATTTGTACACCACGTGGTAAAATTGTGTTGTTATAATGGCTGACGCGCGAATAGGTGTGACGCTTGTTCGCTTGTTTCACTAGATTTTTAATCAGTGTTGTGTTGTGAGTTTGACATTCATTTAATTAAAGAATGATTAGGTACGATGAACTGTTGAGTGTTATTAGTACAGAAGAGGATGCAATTTCTTTTCTTCAAGAAAAAGGTTTGATTCACAATCCTCGTCAATGTGAACAAGGACACGACATGGTATTAGCTCTTGGGCAGCAACAGCGTTGGTGCTGTAATAAGAGGACTTGCCGTGAATATAAAGTAGTTCGCAAGGGCACATTTTTAGAGGGGTCCAAATTACCGATGAGAACAATAATAAAATTTATTTATTTGTGGTGTGAAGGCCATAGTAGTGTGAAAAACAGTAAAAAACAACTGGAAATCGGCGTCAACACACACACAGAGTGGACGGCTTACTTAAGATATATCTGTACCGTAGACGTCATGAGAAACCCACGGAAAATTGGAGGACCGAATTTAACAGTTGAAATTGACGAGAGTGTGTTTGCCAAGAGAAAAAATAATGTTGGCCGAGTGTATCCACAACAATGGGTATTCGGTGGATACTGCCGAGAAATGAAGGAATGCTTTCTGTGTAGTGTGGAAGATAGATCAGCCGCTACCCTCCTACCTCTCATAGTTGCAAATATTGAACCAGGGTCTACTATAATGTCAGATGAGTGGCGTTCGTACCGTCAAATTGTTAATTTGCCACAACAGTACAGTCATTTGACTGTAAACCATAGTTATAACTTTGTGGATCCTGAAACTGGAACTCATACTCAAGGCGTAGAAAGCATGTGGCGGTCCTGTAAATGCCGAAACATGATTGATTGTGGTACGAGAAGGGAACGCTTAGATTCCTATTTAAGTGAGTTCATGTGGCGAACAAGAAATAGAAATGAGGTTTTTGTTCCAGAAAATGCTGGAAACCATCAACAAATATGAGGCCCCTTTTTACTACCAAATATGATTTTGGTAAGTATTATCAATTTTGGTAAGTATGTTCTATTTAGAATACGTTTTCATAATGATATTGATGATATTGACTTTGAAATCACTTGCTTAGTTTAATTATTCATTGCTCAAGCTTAATCCAATACCATTTTCAAGGATTTTAATTATTCTGTAAAAGTATTTTGTTTCCTTAATGAACACAGTACATGACACATTAAAAGTATTCAGTACTTAAAAGTAGGTTAGGTTACATTATTTACTCTAAACAACTTCACAGCAGCTGTAGCAAAGTTAATTATAAAATAATAATCATTTTGTATATTTTCTGTTACAAGTGGATATTAAGCCAAAAAGCTGATATCATATAAAGTGTAATAATCATGTTCAGTGTATTATTATTTTTAATATCATAGGTTACAGATTAAACTAACTTTATACTCACAAGGTATAATTGTACTGATTTCACCTGTAAAAGAACGGTTGGCTGAAAATAAGACACAATTGTAACACATATCAGAACCTGTGTGTGTGTGTTTTGGTGGACGGGTCAATAATCTGTAAACCCTTTAATATTGGTCTCCTAGAATGTTGACTGATTAAACAAAATAATTGATTAATGTTCATATGTCAGTACTTTGTGTGTCCGGTGATGTAGGCCTAATTTATTTTTCTTTGCAGGCACAAGAAAAGGTTAACATTTAGGCCTACATCATCATTACGCAGGCTGAGGAACTGAAACTTCCAGCACTATATTCAGGTTTGTAATTTACACAGTGAAACCAGTCGAAACAAAGTATTAAAATCCTTTGAAAATATTAAAAGCAGGCACATTACATCATACATACACAGTATCATCATTGTATGGTGTTCTGTTGTGTGACAGGTCCCAGATATTACCAATCATCTCCATTCATATGTATTTGGCTTGAACTTTTGAGCTTTCATCTCTACATAAGATACTCCACTTTGCATTTCGTACACAAGCTCATCTTCTCTCCTTTCATGGTTCTTTCAAAAACTGGTGTTAATTGTTCATTTTCTCTCAGGATTAAATATACTTATACTTAATATTCAATACTTAAATGTTGGTTAGGTTACATTATTTAATCTAAACAACTTCACAGCAGCTGTAACAAAGTTATTTATAAAATAATTATCTGCTGTATTTTTTTCCTTTACAAGTGGATATTAAACAAAAAACCGATTATCATATTCTTATACCATAAGAAGTAACATAATCACGTTATGTTCATGATGAGTTATATTTCTTGTGTATAGTGTGTTTCAGTGTTTGCATTAAACAAAACATTTTTAAATCAGTGTTGAACACTTGCCAAGTAGTGTGCCTGATATTTTCCAACAAATTCGTATACTGTATGAGAGTAGACTATTGATGATGTATACTACTTTACATGTCAGAAGTATAACGATATATTTACAAATTACTTTATTCTATATTCTTATGTTATTTCTTGGATTTCGTTGTCCATGACGTATCCGTTACTTAACTAAATATCACTATTACATTAACGACTCGGAACACTATTTTTTTTTATAAGTAAAAGCGTAAAGTTTTACCTTACAGCCTGAACCGGTTTTCCCCTTTAAAAGGCTTCTTCAGAGGCTGCCGCTGTAGCGCTGTCCGTCTTGTTGTGGGTGACGGAATCGAATTTCGAAAGATCGATGCTGTGTGTGTGGGGTGAGATATGTTCAAATAATGCGTGCGAGTTGAATTGTGTCTGTTCGTTTAGGATGTCGTTTTTATTTGTTTTTGTGTGTTTGTATATTTCCAATTGTTCTAGAGTGTCTAGTTTTCGGCCTTTTGTGTGTACGTGTAGAATGTTCATGTTATTGTCGATGTTTTTATATGTGTGGTTTGCTTCAATGAGGTGGTTTGCAAAGGTGGATTCTGTAGTGGAGTGGAGTGCCTTTGTGTGTTCAATGTATCTCTGTTTGAAGCTACGTCCTGTCTGGCCTATGTAGAATTTATTGCAATTTGAGCAATTTAGCTTGTAAACACCGGGTAGATCGAATTTGTTTTGTGCTTTGTTGTGTGTTTTGATAGTGTGTGTTCTGTTTTGTTAGTAGTTTTTTAAGCGATTCTGTAGCCTGCTATTTTGAATTTGTGGGCTATTTTTTCAGTTTGTTTGTTGGTGTATGTTAGTGTTATGAATTTGTTGTTTTTTTTTGTGTTTTGTGTAGGAGTTTACTGACTATTGTTCTGTCATACCCGTTAGACTCTGCTAGATATTTTATCATGTTTAGTTCGTCTTTGTAGTCTTTTTCATCTAAGGGGATGTTGTTAAGTCTATGTATCATGGTTCTGAAGGCAGCTAGTTTGTGTTGTATTGGGTGATTGGAGGTGTTGTGTATTAGTGTGTCAGTTGTAGTTGGTTTTCTGTATATACTGAATTTGTGCCTGTGTTCTAGTTTTGTGATGGAGAGCTTACCCATGGGCTCCCCCATATCCAGCATTCTAGCAGAAGTCTTCCTCCAACACTTAGAGAATAAAAAATACTCACAAACAATGACAGACACTCACATAAAATACTATATTGGCACAGATACATTGATGACATTCTAATACTATACAGGGGAAACAAAAGACAATGTGAACAGTTACTAACGCACATAAACAAAACACATAAAAACATAACCTTTACCGCCGAATACGAACACAACAATACCATAAACTTCTTAGACCTCTCCATCACAAAACCATCACAAAGCCATGTGCAGTTTCTGTTAACACGCAAATGATTAAGTATTAATAATGGGTTAGAGTGGAAGTTAATAATTACAAATTTTGTGGACTTGTGAAACACTATGTACTAATGTGTGATTATCAGTTGAATTTCTGAATTCCTTTGATTCATTAATAAATTTTACTAATTTGTTTCTTTATGTCTTTATTTCTTATTAGTTTTTAAGCTTTGCATTTTCATTATTCATTTGTAAATTCTTGGATTTTGTTGTCCATGACATGTCCATTGGTTAACTAATTATCATTAAAACACACAGAGGACTGATCCTCTTTTGCAAGATCACAAGTATGTTTCAAGACCATTTGCAGGTCAGGTATTGTTCTGTATGTTTACTTTCTGAAAGTGGTTGAGAAGCAAGGGGGAGATGTCTCCATTAACACACACACACACACACACACACACACACAATTCCTTTTTTCTTTATTTAATTTGAATTCTGTATTAGAACAAATGTTTTCAGAGTTTATAAATTTTTTTTTTAATTTCTTGGATTAATTTTTTTAATTTGATGCAATGTGACACATACAGAGGAGTGTCAGTTTTTATGTTTTTTCAATAAACAAAAATTAAAGGGGTTAGACAGAGAGAGAGACAAAAAATGACACGTACAGAAATTTCATCAGAACTTTTCCTGATAGTAAAAAAATAACTAAATAATGAATGGGAAAGAACATTAACAAAATTAATGGAAATTATATTTATAATTTCTTGTCTAATGAACAGGTACTAGTAATGGCTTCATATACTTCACATCTTAAATTATAAACCTATTACAAACATATTTGGTATACTCAGCTTGAAACAAACGTTCAGACCAACAAAAATGGTTTAAATTTTGCCATGCTGCATTATTAGTACTGTTGAAACAGCAGGTTGATTATAACTGTTTTTAGAACAGATTTCTGGAATGTTGTGTGCAAGTATATAGTGTTCAAGTAGCAAGTTTCCACTACTTTATAAAACATATCCTAGAAGCAAACTTTGACATCCAGTAGCTGTTGCTGAGAAACCTTACTAAGGGACTTATAAAAAAAAAGAAAAAACAATTACACGCTTGCTCTTTTGAACATCTGATGAAAAGGTTTTGTAAAGTGTACCTAACCTAAAAATGTACAATGCTCGACTTGTCTTTGTATTCCATACTTCTAGCAGTTTTACATGATATATTGCTAACACGAATAAGAAAAGTTTAAATCTGCTGAAGGTCTTGTGCCGGTTTTTTGAGAAACCGGCGTTTGTACAAAATAGAAATTTTATATATATATATATATACATAATTTATTAATGTTGGCAAAGTTATCAGTCAACGCGATCTGTATTGCCATGTTTCGGCAGTTAAGGCATGCCGGCGCGATCTAGTGGGACGACAATTAAGTTGCGGATCCGGCACGCAAACTGCACATTGAGTCAGTTAGTCGCCAGCCTGCTACAGTAGTGAAAACAAGTCTCTTTTCGGCAGCATGGAGTTTCTTTAAATTGTTCTTTTTCTATTCTGTCATGGCTAAGTAAACGCCCATAGACCTTCCGGTGAGTACATTAAATATATATGATTCATTTTGTTGTAAAAGGTTTAAATTTAAACCATATTTAACTTAGATGCGAATGGATAAAAGTTTTGAAGTATGCCTCGTGGCTGCTAATTGAATGTATGGTCATTGTTAAGTATTTAATTTATTTAAACAAGAATACAGCCTAATACCTTGTATTTTGTAACTAGTAATTGTGCAAGTAAAAAGAGATTCTTGGATTTCGTTGTCCATGACGTGTCCGTTACTTAACTAAATATCACTATAATATTGACGACTCGGAACACAATGTTTTTTATAAGTAAAAACGTAAAGTTTTACCTTACAGCCTAAACCGGCTTTCACCTATAGAAGGCTTCATCAGAGGCTCATCATGATGAGCCTCTGATGAAGCCTTCTATAGGTGAAAGCCGGTTTAGGCTGTAAGGTAAAACTTTACGTTTTTACTTATAAAAAACATTGTGTTCCGAGTCGTCAATATTATAGTGATATTTAAAAAGAGATGTAAAATTATGTATTTTGCGAGGTTTTGATGAATTGACTGTGCGAGCACATGGCCGTATGAACTTGCTACCTGTCGTAATATGTTAACGTTGTATATGCCTGTGAGTGTGCCTTATAAATCGAGCCAAATCAAGTGTGAGATATTAATTTGAAATATAAAAGAGAGAATGTGGCACCTAATTTTTGACGAACAGTGTTGAATTGGTCAGGGGCGGCCAGGTCTTGATTCTGTTCATACACGCTTTGTATGTGACATGTGTGTGTTATGGTTTTGTGGTCAGTCAATTAATTATTATGAATCCTTAGGGTTCCCGATGTAGTGAGAGATCTGACTCCAGAATGGTGTAATTCCACCTTCACCATGAACTGAACTACATTAGACTCTGGTTCCGCTGCTGCTGGAAGGGACACCACTGTAAGGCATGCCACTGTAACTCCGGACAAAAATGAGGCGATATTTAAACATTTTTTTTTTACTCACACCTGGCCTCTACAGGAAACACTATGTTCTGTGCCTTTAACATACACTTTGATTGACTTTTACACCGTTAGACTGTTTAATCGGGTGTGTGCCAGATGGACAGTTTTCATGTAACCTGGGTTTAATAATACATTTAGTACGAGAATAATTGTAGGCCCGCCCACTGGATGTGTCCAGCGTGCATTAATTTTATGCTCTATAACGGGTGCAAACGTTGTGGGGGACAGTTTTTTTAATTAAGTAGATGGGTGTTGTTTGTACGATGTGCTGAACTGGCTGGTTTGGTTTCATTTTATTACGGGGTTTTTGCACTTAATCACTTTTCCATACAAGGGCTGGAGTTTTTTTTTTATTCTGCTATCAGGTCGAGTTACTTTTACAAATTTCACAAATCAGGGGAAGGCACCTGTTGGTGCCAATTCATGCAAGCTTCTGACATGTTATCCTATGTCGGGTCAGGCATATGGTGGAACATGCCGGTGGCCGGGTCAATTCAGAATCTTTTAAAATTTTTATATATATTTATAAAATTAAAATTTTACAATTTTTATAAAATTATACAGGTTGTACTGACACTTCAATTTGTGATTGTATTTTCTTGTGTTATGTTCAAATCAGATTTTCTTTAAAATTTTATATTTTTATAAAATTAAAGATTCTAAAATTTTTATAAAATTTATACAGGCTGTGATGACACGTTAACTTTGTAATTGTATTTTTGCTATCATGGGTCAAACCAGATTTTTCTTAGAATTATAAATTGTAATTTGACAAAATTATACAGGCTGTACTGACACTTAAACTTGTAATTGTATTTTTGCTGTTATGGGTCATTCAGATTGTCTTTCAAATTTATAAATATACTTTTGATAAAATTATATAGGATTGTTACAAGCATTTTAAAATGATGTATGTGGTATTTTTGACTAAGCTATACATGCTGGCTATAGGCATTTTCAATTTATACAGGCTATCTCTTAATAAATAAAATTAATTCTCAATTAATAAAACTAGCGGGGTTGGTTACAGCCATTTGGAATTTCTAAATGGTGTGGCGATAAAAAAAATACACAGGCGGGCCGCAAGGCTTTTATGTTTATAATGTTTTTGTGATTTATATTTGTTATCTTTGTGAATTATGTGTGATCTTTATGTTATGTTATGTGTTAGGTGAATGAATAATATTTGCAATGTAAAGAAAAGGAAAATGTTATATTTACAATAAAACAAATTAATGAATTATATATATATATATATATTGTAATATTATAATATTACAAATATAAAATAAAATAAATAATTAATAATGATATTATGTGTTGATGTGATCCCACAAGATTAGTCTTTTTAAATATAGCAAGAATTATGTTGTCTGAATCTCGGTGTTGAACTCGCCGATGATACAGCTCCACTTTGGATTCACCAATTACAAAGAATAAATTAAATATTATAACCAAACGAATATTAGGGGTTGTGTTTAAACTTATTAAGTTTATTTGTTTATAGTAATTATATTAAAATAATGTTTAATTCCGTTTAAAAGCCACACTATTGGTCTAACCTATTTGTAATAAAATGAAAACGTGTGTGTTTACAATTAACTTGAAATAAAATAAAAGGGTTGTTATTGTTTAAACTTATATTCGTGGTTAAAATATTAAAAGTCTCGTTAAAACAAAGTTCAACTATGTGTGAAGTGTTCCTTTGAGATAACTCAATGTTGAGAATGGTTGTTTCTAATTGAAGGTTACTAATGTAGTAAAGTAATTTAAAATAAAACATTCAAAGTTACTCACAGGGTTTACAATGGTTTAATTATACTTGGTTAAAAAAAAATTCCCTTGTATTAAATAAATAAAATAGTGAAGTTGATTATACTTAAGTGCTAGATTGACTTAAGTTAAAACATGAAGTATAGCAGTTGGTTGCTTGATAATAGTTCTCGTCTGGTTGAAACTGGTAGTAAAAACTTCTTCTCCAGATTGCAGGTAGTCTGAGTATGTCACGTCTCGTAAAGTCTGGACAATATCATAAACAAATATATACTTTTACGTACCTGATTGTGTTTACTAGAAGTTCACTAAACTGTCAACTCAGCTTACAATCACCAACTCCCTTTGGTTGCAAGGTTAGGTTACCTTGTTTATTAATTAGTGGGCGCCACACGGATTTATTCGGGGAAAATCCCGTGTAAAACCCATACATAAAAATTACTGGATGATTAGAAAATTTAAAATAGTTGAGTACCACCTTTTGGCAATGCTATTCCAATATGTTAAACACAACAGAAGGTTGTTTAAGCTTGTTAAAAGAAAATATTCAATTATCCTATAGAAATAAATCAAAATCAGGTGATGCTGTTAATAATGGGTTTATTTACACCCTTATAGTGAATTCAAAAAAATAAGTATAATGTAAACATATAAAGTTGTACAATTAAAAGTCAGTTATTATATGCCTCATACGGCTTGCTCAGAACATGAATTATAAATCTGGTTAAGTCCAGATGCTATTTATTTTTTAATATTAAAATTATGATTATCTCAGTAGTACCAAGTGGTACAATTAAAAGTCAGTTATTATATGCCTTACACGGCTTGCTCAGAACATGAATTATAAATCTGGTTAAGTCCAGATGCTATTTATTTTTAATATTAAAATAATGATAATCTCAGTAGTGAATTCTTTGAGACACGAAAGAAAACAATTATGCCTACACAATATCCAATAATCCCTTTGATATAAAATTGATCAACCAAGTTTTAGGTTACTTTTGCAAAGTAATTAAAAAAAAACGATCTGTTGAAAGATCGCGCGTTTCATCAACGCTTGCTTTTTTAGTGACAATATTTATCAAGTGAGAACCCTTACAACTAACATATAGCTTAATTACTAATAACAAATTTGTATAATAAATCGAGACGTGGTGTAATCTTAAATAATGTTTTTGTGTTTTGCGTCAGTACAGGTTATTGTTGCAAAAAGTACAGGTTATGGCACTCAGATCAAGATTAGTAATGATTGCACTTTTACCTTCTGAGTTTTAATTATTTAATTAAAACTTATTAATCACTTAAGTAATAGGATTATAATGATTACTGGGTTTCGGCACTAAATTCGCACAAGAACAGAATAATGCGATCCTCTTCTGATTAAAATGGATCGTGAATAATAACAATAAATTATTTTCTGTTCGTTATTCCCGCACAAAATTAAAATGAAACTGCACTTAATCACTGTTGTTGGTTGTGGATGAACTCGAAGTAGTCGTTTCTTGTTGTTGAACTATTGGTTCCAATGTACTATGTAAATGACGCTAAGTGTTATTAAAAAATGTAGAGATGACGGGCACACGTCTGTGCTGCACGCTAGTTAGTAAAGGTCTCTCTCAAAATTCGCTGTTTCATCTTTATATACCCCTTTCTTTGATCGGCTTTAGGTAAAAATGTTGATTACTAACTAATTTTCTGATTGGCTTTGGTAGGTGTGTCGGTGTGACGTGTCACTTTTTGACAGTTGATAATGGCTTTTTCTAACCGTCAAATGTTGTGGTGGCAGCTAGTTGTCGTTCTTGTTATTATTCATAAACAGTTTCCCGATGTACATTTTTAGAATGATGCTAACATCTCTCCCGCACTAAATACAGTTGCGATTGGGTTAATATTACTATCAAATTAAAGATTGTTCTTTTTCCTTTAATTTGATATCACTCGTTCTCGAATTACTTTCACTTTGACCGACATTGTTATAAAACCAACGTTCGGGTACATTACTCTTACTGTCGTCTGCTATTTATGAGTCGCCGATTTTACACTTTTGGTTAACATTGCTTGTATTCACATAACATTTTATTAATCAAATGTTTATGTGCGAACACCATTAATGCTGTACTGACGTTTTTTGCTGAACATTACTTGTACACCTTAACTCTATACATTGTAATAAATGATCCTACTGACTATGACATTTCGTTTTATGCTAATTCGTTTTAAGCTACTATTTAACAATTAAAATTATGATTAAACCTATTGTTTTAATAACATTTTTTGTTATGTCAAGGCATAACCATAGTTCTGTGCATTTTAGTTTACACTTGTGATAATCCTCGATAGCCATTTTACTGACTAATGTTTGGTCTAAGCTTGCTAAGGCATATCGCCTACATTGAAATTTGGCCTTAATAATGCCTATTGGTTCTCAATTCGGTAAATTGTGGAGACATCTTATTTGTATAAGATTCTCTCTTATAAATAGTTCTCTTTTCTAACAAGTATATTTGATGCTGAAATACATCTTAGTTCTCACTATGTAGCCATTGCTAACATTAGTTTTGGCATTCATAATCTACTGGTCATTGTCACATCTATTATCAGCAAAATGCTAATTCTGCTTTCACAGTATTTAACTGCTCATTAGTTCATTTTTTGTTTACAAATGACATTCGGTTTACATCAACTATTTACTGAATTGACAGCTGAATGTAAATTTATTCTGTCCATTAGTTCGTTTTAGTCTCAGTCTAGTTGTAGTGTCAAACAGCCCTTGGGTTACTGTTTCATGTGGCACTTCTGCTTCATTCTTCTTTCTTGGTTTCTTCTTTAATGGTTGTTTCTACTATTATATACCTATTTACATGGTTGTTTCGTTTGATATAAAATCTGATAACATACACTTAGGTTAGGTGACATCTTGTGATGTTACATATTGTAATATAACTGTGAAATTACAAATTATAATTAAATTTATAAAGTGTTGCTTGTTCTGGTATTCTGCGGTAATCGAGCCCCACAAGTTGGACTCGCCAAATTATGTAATATAACGGTGATTGAGTGGGTATAATAAAATAAATAAAAGGTTGATGTATGTAGATTGTGCTCTCCTGTAAGTCCCACTGGTTGTGCTAGCTGATTTTGTAATAAAACGATATTGCAAAATATAGCTTAATTTATAATATGTGTAGTACGTAGCTAATACCTTCTTGTCTTCTAAGCTCCCACTGTTGACCTTCGCTTTTGTAATACAACCCTACTATAATTGTAATTGTATAGTGTTCTGGTATAATATTATCCAGGATAATTTTTATGGTGTGTATGTTCAGTAGTGACGTTCCGCTCTGGGAATCGTCGATTTGGTAAAGTTCCTGGTCTTTGTTATTGGTAATTGGGATGTTATTACCATCAATTAAATAAAGTGTATTTTGCTGTGTAGCAAATTGAAATAAAATATAAATTTAAAATTTATATTTATAAAAAAAAAATAATTTCGGAACAAATATTTTCGAGGTATTTATGTGCTTAATAATAGGAATAAATTGAGGTTGTGGATCGTAATTATAATTATAATAGTAAGGTGTTTAATTTGGTAATAAATTTCTGTTCGGTAAATTTGTTAAAAAGATAATCCAATTAACTTCAAGTTAGGCGAAAACGGCTCTCTTCTTCTTACTCTTGAAATGTTGTAAGTTCGCATATACTGCCTTTAAAGATTATCTATTTTTCTTGGTTAATTAATGATTATGTCCTTTTATAAGAGAAATCAACTCCAATTTACCAAAAAACAGACAAATACGTTTATTAAATACAATAATAAGGTTGGTCGATTAATTAATCGAAGTTACAAGCCAAATCGAGTTCTCGCTCAGGATCGGTCGATATTAGAAGTTTTACAATTGTATTATTTAAACAGGTTCTTTGAACGGTTATTTATATAAAAAGCCAGAGAAGGTCAGGGACATGAAAGTATAACACTTACAATTCAAAAAAAAAAGGTCTTAAATTTAAACAATATACTGGTAATTATTAATAATAAAAGTTTATATATAATTTTGTTCAAACCAGAAAGAAGCCTAGTCGTCTCTAATTGAGGTGACGGAATGGGATCAGAATGGCTGCCTGACGCATGCGCGTTGAAAGCTTCTAATGTAAACAACGTACTTGTTGAGATAATATGTCCCTTCTTTGGTTAAATGTTCTTCACTACGGTATATGATCTTCTGGGGTATAGTTTATTGTCACTGTTGTTAGATGGAAACGTTCACTTGGTGTAAAAATGTTGTTAAATAAGTATATCAACTGGTGTTTATGTGTCAGTTAACCTCGAATTTTCACTTGGTGTTTGATGCGATTTCAGTGTTATTTCAATGTAATTGGTTATATGTGATTTCGTTTATAGGTGTTATGTAGTTCGTGGGTCAACTTCACCACTTCACTTTCATTAAAATAGTTAAAAATTTAATTTACATAAAATGATTCAGAACTCCGTTGTAGCATAACGTCCATTAAAGGTTGGTTCAAACAAATATTCACGAGAAGTGCTCTCTTCGAGGTATAATAATGAACTGTCTGTATTTTCATCATCTCATGAAAATCTTAGCCTATATAATATAGTTCAGACATTGTTAAAAATTGCCATAACTTCCGACACGTTTTAAAATAGTACACTATGTTCATAAAATAAATTCGTTATTAGTTAACTGTTTGCAATATAAAATACATATTCGTTTTCACTATTCTATTCTACTTATTTTGATAGTAATTAAGTTAGTATTACAAAGTTTTATCTGAAAATTATTTCTTATAATTTTTTGGGAGGTAGGCCTAAAATTATACTTCCCTGTCTTCTATGTAAATAATAGCCATTTTACCTAATATAATTATTATTCTATAAAATCTGAAATTGTTATAATTGTCAATTCTCACTTATTTTATGGCAATTTAGTATACTAATGATGGTTTTTTAATATAATTCAGTTGTATATGATTCCCCTTCTGATAAAGTTAGTGAACCTATTTCAGTTTCAAATGGTATTTCATTAGACAATCAAATAATTTTACTCATATAATGACCATATCTTTAGAAAGCCTTATTTACATAGTATTTAATATGTTGGGTGTATCTTGCCTAAATATTGTCAGTTTGACTGGTTTATAAGATTAGGTTTATTAATTATTCTGCATTTTAACTTTATTATATTGCCTAGATTTGAATTGTGGCTATTTGCAGAATGTTTTACTAATGTAATTATTTTATTTCCTTCTCTGACTTCTGACTCTGATATATTTGATTACAAATTAGTTCTCTGATCTGGCATAACAGTAATTATAGATTATACAATTAAAATATAACACCCAGATATATAAAACTGGTGTTCTTAATAACATTGTTTTGGTATATCACCAAATAACATAATAAAAAGTATTTCTACAACATTGGAATGATATCTAATTTTAGATAATGCATTCCTAAATTAACATGAACAATAAAATAACAATTATAATACTAATATTTCTTATGACTAACCCTTATTTATCTAAATGTTATATGTAATAGGAACCTAACATCCTGGTTCCATATATAATTGTTAACACCTTCTATAAACTTCTTCATAAACAGTTTGTTCTGTAGTTCCCCATTTATAAAATTTATACCCCCTCTTAAAGTATACCCCTAGCTACCTAAGTTATATTCCATTCTATGGAATGTTCTTATCGCTTTAGTAGCTTTTATTTAGTAATATTACTACTTCATTATCAAAGTAGGCACTGTTCACAAAACTTAAAGTTTGTTACTATGTACTGCAACTCATGTACCCTTTTAAAGTTTATTATTTATAATTTGATCACTTGCACTTGTCTATGGTGAATTATCAATATATTTACTAGTCTTTTTCTAGCTTTTAATATGAAATATTCAACCATGGGGGAACTGTGAAGACTTGTCTATACAAACTAAATAATAACTTTTTGAATGCACTAATATTTAATACTACTAACACTTTTAGTTTTTGTCAGTTTTACAGTGATATGGTTTTTTAATGTGTTATACTTTCTTTTCTGGGCATTCATTGATTTTGGGGTTTTTTGGGGGTTCTTTCCCTATGGGGTTTTTGTTTTATATGGGTCGTCTTAATTATTCTTCTTTCTTCTTGAGTTTGGTTATTCTTCCTTCTTCTGTAGTTTTGATTGTTCTTCCTTCTTCTGTCTTCAGTAGCTTTGATTGTTCTTCTTTCTTCATTCTTCAGTAGTAGTAGTTTTAATTAGTCTTCCTTCTTCTTTCTTCAGTAGATTTAGTTTGTTCTTCTTTCTTCAGTAATAGTAGTTTTAATTATTCTTCTTTCTTCTGTCTTCTGTATCTTTGATTGTTCTTCTTCTTTATTCTTCAGTAGTAGTAGTTTTAATTAGTCTTCTTTCTTCTTTAGTTCTAATTATTCTTCTTTCTTCTGTCTTCAGTAGTAGTAGTTTTAATTATTCTTCCTTCTTCTGTCTTCTGTATCTTTGATTGTTCTTCTTTCTTCTTTAGCTTTGATTGTTCTTCTTTCTTCTGTCTTCAGTAGATTTGGTTTTAATTATTCTTCTTTCTTCTGTCTTCAGTAGCTTTGATTATTCTTCTTTCTTCATTCTTCAGTAATAGTAGTTTTAATTATTCTTCTTTCTTCTGTCTTCTGTATCTTTGATTGTTCTTCTTTCTTTATTCTTCAGTAGTAGTAGTTTTAATTAGTCTTCTTTCTTCTTTAGTTCCAATTATTCTTCTTTCTTCTGTCTTCAGTAGTGGTAGTTTTGACTATTCTTCCTTCTTCTGTCTTCTGTATCTTTGATTGTTCTTCTTTCTTCTTTAGCTTTGATTGTTCTTCTTTCTTCTGTCTTCAGTAGATTTGGTTTTAATTATTCTTCTTTCTTCTGTCTTCAGTAGTAGTAATTTTAATTATTCTTCCTTCTTCTGTCTTCTGTATCTTTGATGGTTCTTCTTTCTTCAGTAATAGTAGTTTTAATTATTCTTCTTTCTTCTGTCTTCTGTATCTTTGATTGTTCTTCTTTCTTTATTCTTCAGTAGTAGTAGTTTTAATTAGTCTTCTTTCTTCTTTCTTCTGTATCTTTGATTGTTCTTCTTTCTTCAGTAATAGTAGTTCTAACTAGTTCTTCTTTCTTCATTAGATTTAGTTTGTTCTTCTTTCTTCTTTGAGTTTTAATTGTTCTTCCTTCTTCTTTAGCTTTGATTGTTCTTCTTTCTTCCTTCTTCAGTAGTAGTAGTTTTAATTAGTTCTTCTTTCTTCAGTAATAGTAGTTTTAATTATTCTTCTTTCTTCTGTCTTCTGTATCTTTGATTGTTCTTCTTTCTTCAGTAATAGTAGTTTTAATTATTCTTCTTTCTTCTGTCTTCTGTATCTTTGATTGTTCTTCTTTCTTCAGTAATAGTAGTTTTAATTATTCTTCTTTCTTCTGTCTTCTGTATCTTTGATTGTTCTTCTTTCTTTATTCTTCAGTAGTAGTAGTTTTAATTATTCTTCTTTCTTCTGTCTTCTGTATCTTTGATTGTTCTTCTTTCTTCAGTAATAGTAGTTCTAACTAGTTCTTCTTTCTTCATTAGATTTAGTTTGTTCTTCTTTCTTCTTTGAGTTTTAATTGTTCTTCCTTCTTCTTTAGCTTTGATTGTTCTTCTTTCTTCCTTCTTCAGTAGTAGTAGTTTTAATTAGTTCTTCTTTCTTCAGTAATAGTAGTTTTAATTATTCTTCTTTCTTCTGTCTTCTGTATCTTTGATTGTTCTTCTTTCTTCAGTAATAGTAGTTTTAATTATTCTTCTTTCTTCTGTCTTCTGTATCTTTGTTTTTTCTGGTCTGGTTTCTTTGACGGGGTATATTAATTGCCTGCTTCTATCTTACCTGGGTAATTTTGTTATTATTATTTTTAGTCTTCTGGGTTTTTAAATTTGTATTATATTATATTATTTGCAGAAATTTTCTTTATTCAACCTTTCTTGTGAATATATTATTAAACAGTGCATTTTAATTAATTCTCATCTGGATATTCCATAACTTAGAGCTTTATTAATGATCATTGAGTAATGTATTTGTGTGGATTATCTGTCATGCTACAGATTGCTCTCTTCCAGAAGTGATTAGTTCAGATCATACTTAGTTTGTCTGAAATAATTGCTTATGACATTATATTATAAATTATATTTCTTTACTTCCTTCACATTTCTAAAAAATTTTTTCTCCCCTATTTTTGAGCTTATCTATATTTCATTATTAACTGGATTCTTACTGATAGTAATAGTCATCTGAGGTTCGTTATTTTTTATTTTTCCATTTTCTTCTTAACTCGTTTCTTTATCCTTGGGATATTTATTCCCTAAAATTCTCTAACACGTTAGCTGGGGCAGTGTCCAGAGGGGCTCTGTAGGCATCTCACTCTGCTGGCCATACTACGTCATTTATTGATTACAGAGGTAAATCATCTCTGACCAATACATAATAATACTGCTGGACTTATCTCAGACAGTCATTAATAAAATTATATAAGAATAGTCCACCTTATGACTATATAAAAAAAAATTAAATATCTTTGGATATTTCACTTCGTATACGAACAGATCTATTTATATATCTATCTTAGTGAATCTCTATCTCAGTTATTTTTCTCAATGGTTAGCTCTGCTGGCATTTTATTTCTCCTTGTGATTGGAAGCTGGTATAATATAATCATCACTTATTATTCAGTGTAAAGTTTTTAATTCTCTGTCATTTTTTGACTGTTATCACAATCTCCTTCTGGTCATTGGTAGCATATATTTTGTATTATATTTTTGTTCCTTTCTTAATTCTTGTGAATCGTTCCACTAGTATTATGTTTTTTCAATTACTCTTTTAATTGTCTTTCTAATAACTGACATTTATTGTATGATCATCTTTTTCATATGGATTTATTTATATATAGTTTTTCCTTTCTTTTTCAAAATTTTATTTTGCTCTTGCTTTTTATCCAAATGCACTCTTTATTATTAATGTCATATGTTTAATATCTCTGTTTATTTGACATAAAATTCTCATTAATTTCACTTCACAATAAGTTTATTCATTTAAATGGTATCAGTGGTTTGTATTGCCATTTCTTTATTCTGGAAAGTTTTTCAGAATTGGTCCCATATATAATTGTTTGTAATGTTATCCAAATTCTTTTTCTCCTTGTTCATTTCTAAAAGTTGTTTTTAAAATAAGGTAGTAAATTGTTTTTACTTGGGTTTTTGAATTTTGATGATTTAATTCAAAATTCATTTTCTCTTTGATTCATAAATTGTTTCCTAAATGGTAGGCAGTAAGTAGTCATTACTTCATTTTTGAATTTAGTGGTTTAATTCAAAATTCATTTTCTTTTGTCCATAAATTGTTTTCTAAATAATAGGTAGTAAGTAGTCATTACTTCATTTTTGAATTTTTACTTACTTCTTCTATACCTTCCATTATTCATAATATTTTTTCATGGATGCCTGGTTATATACTCCCTTTATCCGGTCTGAATCGATCTCCTTTATCTCATAGGTATTGTTATTTTTCACATTGGATATTATATATGGTCCTGTGTATAATAGTAATAATTTTTTCGTTATTCCTTCCAGTGTGCTGGGAAGTTCACGATTTCTTAACAAAATTTTTTCTCCCTTCCCATATATTATTACTTTGCCACTGGCCTTTTGATATTTATTCTGCCGTTTTAACTGGTCTTCTGCCACCTTGTTGAAGAATTTAGCTTTATCAAATCTGTACACATGGCTACTGGGGAACTCGAGGATATCTGTGATCTCTCGTGGGGGTGGTTTCTCGTACATAGCAGAATATGGGGTTATCCCTATAGCTGGATGGTAAGCTAAGTTGAGGAATTCCTCCGTGGCTTCTAAATAGGCTTGCCACCTTTTTTGTTGATGGTGACAATAAGTCCTGAGGATCCTCCCCACTTCTCGCAACACCCGCTCTGCCGGATTACTGCTCGGATGGTAGACCGAGGTTTTGTATGTACGAATGCCCATTGACAATAACGTATCCCTCCAAATTACCCCTTTAAACTGAGTTCCATGATCAGTAATGATCGAAGATGGTTTCCCCAGGTGTGGGATATATTGTTCAGTTAGTATCCCCAGAATTTTCCTGGTAGTCGCTCGGTTAGTAGGGTATAGCTTAATGTATTTGGTGAAGTGGTCCATTATGATGGTTAGGTACCGATATCGGTGTCGACCTCCACTACGGGGAAATGGTCCGCAGATATCGAGGAACACCTTCTCCAATTTCGCTTTGGAAGTGATTGGGATCATCACACCTTCCTTCTTCTCATTATTAGTTTTTACCAGCTGGCAGATCTTACAACTCTTTATATACATTCGGACCTTTCTATTGATGTTTTTTATATAGCAGCTCTCCTCCAGAGCTTTTATTACCTTGAGGGCGCCCATATGCCCGTAACGTATATGGTAATTCACTATCAATTCCTTTTCGATCTGTGTCGGGACCACTACCTTCCAGATCTCTTCCTTCAAAGATGTTTTAATGAACAGTATTTGTTTATTCATCTGGTAATATATAGTAACGGTTTCATCTCCCTCTTCTAGCCGAAGTCTGAGGTTTCTCAATTTTGGGTCCGCTTGTTGGTGGGTACTCATGTTGGTTAATATTGTTGTTAAATCGGCTCTGGTGCTAAGAAGATGATATATTTTCAGCACGCTTTCTTTCTCCCCTTCGAAAGTTTGTTCCTCCACATTGACCCGGGATAATACGTCCGCTACTATATTTTTCTTACCAGGGATGTACTCCCATTGTAGATGGTATTCTTGAAGGGCAAGTATCCACCTCGTTAGTCTGCCATGGTTCAGTTTGCAGCTTTTTAAGAATGAAATAGATTTATGGTCAGTGCGGACAGTCACAGGGTATCCCAAAATGTAAGTGCGGAACTTACCGCAAGCGAATACCACACTCAGTAATTCTTTTTCCGTTACCGTGTAATTCCTTTCGCAGTGGTTCAAGGATCTGCTTGCGAAGCTAATTACTTGAGGTTGACCCTTCTCGTCCTCCTGATACAGTGTTGTTCCCAGGCTGATGTTGCTGGCATCGCAGTTCATGAAGAACGGTAACTTAAAGTTTGGGTGGCGAAGTATTATCGTATCCAGAAATTTGTCCTTAATTTGTTGGAAAATCCCCTCTTGTTCCTTACACCATACCCATTTGTTTTTAGATGATAATTGAGGTTGGAACCTCGCGGTCAACTCAGAATATTGTTCCTGGAACTTTCTATAATAATTGCAGAGTCCCAGGAATGACTGCAATTGCTTCCTGTTTTTGGGTGCCGGGAATTTCTGGATGGCTTCTACCTTTTCTGCCGACGGTGAGATTCCTTGATCGTTTAAGTTAAATCCGAGGAATTGCACTTCTCGGGCGATAAATTTGGATTTTTCCAACTTCAGTGTGACGTTACTGGCAGATAACTTCTCAAGCACATGCTCCACACGGTAACAGTGTTCCTCCCACGTTTCAGATGTTATAAGGAGGTCGTCAACGTACACTGTTGTAAACTGAAGGGCTTCTTGTCCCAATATCTGGTCCATGCAGGTCACAAAGATGGCAACTGAGTTTACCAATCCGAAGGGCAATCTTTTGAATTGGTAATTGCGCCCTTCGAATATGAAAGCCAGATATTGGCGACTCCGTGGGTGCAACTCTACCTGCCAGTATCCGCACACCGTATCCCAAGTGCTGAAGTATTGGGTACCATGGAAGCGTTTCAAGATCTCCTCAATCTCACCGGGCGAGGTTCTATCGTTAACGATTTTCTTGTTAATTTCCCGTGCATCCAAACAAAGCCGGACTTCGCCGTTTTTCTTGGGAATTGCGACAATAGGGCTGGTGTATGGGGATTGGCTATGTTCTATTATATCATTATTAATCATACGATTGATTTCCGCTCTTACTGCCTCTTTTCGAGAATGTGCAATAGGGTAGGACTTCCTATTAAATTCTACTGTATCCCGGAATTGAAGGGTACATTGATAGTTTCTAACCTTGCCTGGCTCATCGGAAAATACTGAGCGGTACTTCTCATAAATTTGTATCAATTGATTCGCTTGAGTATTGGGTAATTTTTCTCTATTAATTCCGCTTCGGAAATCTCTTATCTCCTGTATTTTCTGATACCATAAATCTTCGTCGGTAGTTTCATATACTATATTATTGGAAATAGTGTTAGTATTTGTATGATTTATACTACGTATTTGCTGGTGGATACTGCTGGGAAGTGTTATTTCACTACCGACTAAATCGGCTGTCCAGGTTATATCTCCGGTAAAGAGTGATACCTTCTCCATTCGTAAATCAATAATAGCCGAGTTCCTTCTCAGTACATCACATCCCACTAATATGTTGAAAGGTAATCCTGCTGCAATTAAGAAGACCATGTTCATAGCTATACCCTTACTAACGACATTCAACGATACTTGTTTTCTAATTGTCTTGTTTTGGCGACCAGTGGCACCGATTAATGCAATGTTATTTATAGGTAAGGTTGGCAATAACTTACCACAATTTCCTTGGATTCTCTCCAATTCTGTTGTATTAATTATGGATACATTCGCACCGGTATCAATCATTAGTTGTGCGAATGTTCCTTCAACTTCTGCATTAATGTATATTATTTCATTATTTATTATAGGGAGGCGGGCGTTGTCCTCCTCCAGTAATTCATTTCTAATATTTTTCAAGTAATTACATCGAATGATTGTAATTTTATTGGGATTATTTACTATCGGCAATTCATTTACATACCCAGGCGATAGAAGCAGCAAAAGGTCCTTATTGTTTATTACTGCCTCCTCCCGTTTAAATTCTCCTCATCTTGGTTATTGGAAGGACCAATAGAGGCATCAGTAGGGAAACCTTGAGTTGGTTCCAGCCTTTCCGTTCTCGGTTCGTAGGTTTGTTCTCTATTTGTACGCCGCTCCGGGTCATCCAGGCTAGTACTTCGCCTCGGCAGATTATAACTAGAGTGGTCCCGTTCTCGGCTGCGGTTTAGATCTTCGTACTCGCGTACTCTGCTCCACCGTTGCTGGTTATACCGGCGGTGGTTGTTTCCTTCCGCCCGTATAAAATTTACCCGGGGTCGGGAGAACCTATTGTTGTTGTTATTCTGATTAGGGTAACCCCTATTGTTATTGTCAAATCGCTCGGTGTGATTTGCAGGATTGTTGTTTCTTGGTCTATTCATATAATTATTCGGGTAATAATTACCTCGACTTCCGGAGAGCCCGTTATTATTTCTGTTATTATTTGGGTTTATATTTCCATGGTTATTATTGTTGTTGTTACCATTCGTGGGATGTTGATTATGGTAGTTCGGGTTATATCTATTTCCTTGGTACCCACTGTTGACCGGTTGACTATTATTGTTTGATGACGGATTATTTCGAACTTCCGGCCGCTCGTTCCTTCTTCGGCTCTGCCTGTAGTATTCTTCATTCTCATAGTTCTCCAATAGCTCCGTCATCGCCTGTATGGTCTTTATCTGACTACCTCTTCGAGCTCTTATGACCTCCTCGTCGTAATGATAAGAGAGCTTGTTCACCAGGCATTCCTCTGGTATGGCTGGTTCCAGGTGCTTGGCCAGGCACACCTTCCCAAGAAAGTACGCAGTCATGGTACTGCCAAACTGAGTTCTATATCGGCCATTGCAGATGTTGTCCCTTATTAAATTCTGGGTGGTCTCTGACCAATACTTAGACTTAAACAAACTTTTGAACTGTGGATAATCGGTTATTTCGCTCCTGTTCGCCATCCACCAATTATCTGTCATATCACGGAACGATTCGTCTAATAGTTCACGATTATTGGACCATCGATTACTTTTATGTTTGGCCATATATTCTTCGATACGGGCCAAGAACTCCATTGGCTTCCTTTTATACTGGCGAAAGTTAAGCCATTCTCTGTTCTCGTTTATTGGGATATTAGTAAAGCTGGTTGGTCGGCTCCGAATTGCTTCCATGTCCTCCTGGTTCTGTCTCACTTGACCAGTGATGTTAGTCATTGCTTCCTCCATTCCGTCGCATCTTTCGGTAATTCGAGTTCGTACCTTGCTGAGTTCTTCCTGGCTTTCCCTTCGGTTTTCTTCCGCCTTCTTGCGAGTAGACTCTTCAAGATTTGTGACCTTTGTGTTCACCACTTCCTTGAACTCTTGTACCTCCACTTCCGTCATTCGACATCTTCCATCAACTTCTCTTATCTGTTGATTTATAGTTATGGTTTCGTCTTCCAGCCTTTTGGTCATAGATTTCTTGTTTTCCATGAGTTCCTTGTTCATTTCTTTTCTCAATAGCTCCATTCGTTCGTCTAATTTGTCGAGATTCTCCTGGTTCACTTCCCGTAATTCTTCCCGTAACAGTTGGTTATCTTCTCTTAACTCTTCCCTTAATTGTTGATGATCACTTTCGATTTTCTTATTGGTTTCTTCCATCTTTTCTTCCAAATTCTTCTTATTTTCTTCCATTTTCCTTTCCACCTTTTTACTGGTTTCCTCAATTCTCTTATTGGTCCTTTCGATTTTACGGCCCAATTCTTCTTTTGTTTCTTGGTTGTCCTTCTTCAATTCTTCCCTTAAAGATTGGTTATCATTCTTCAAATCTTCTAATCTTTTATTATTTTCTTCTGTAGTAGTATCCATTTTCTTACTTAATTCTTCCTTGGTAGCTTGGTTGTCCTTCTTCAATTCTTCCTTTAACGATTGGTTATCATTCTTCAACTCTTCTTTTGTTGCTTGGTTGTCCTTCCTTAAGTTTTCTTCCATCTTCTTGCTGTTTTCTTCCATTCTCATGAACATTTCCAATAATTTGTCCATTTTACTTTCTTCTGTAGTCTTAGTTTTATCTATCTCCTGGTCTTGGACATGGACATCCCCTGTTTGAGTGGGTACTTCGGGTTGTTTCTCTGGTGGTGCTGGTTGTTGATGTTCTACCCGTTCAAGTATCTTTTCCACGTCCTCCACTGGGGTCGCCTCCTTATCCTCCATCTCGAGTTCTTTCTCGGCCTCCGCCGCTCTCTTCTTTGATGTGGCACGACGCATTATTTTCCCTGATTCCCTGGCTGGGTAACCGCTGCCAAGCTGAATTAGGAATTGGGTAAGTAATTACCGCCTTTCAACCCCTAATTACAGCCCTTTAGTTGGACGCCATTTTGTAATATAACTGTGAAATTACAAATTATAATTAAATTTATAAAGTGTTGCTTGTTCTGGTATTCTGCGGTAATCGAGCCCCACAAGTTGGACTCGCCAAATTATGTAATATAACGGTGATTGAGTGGGTATAATAAAATAAATAAAAGGTTGATGTATGTAGATTGTGCTCTCCTGTAAGTCCCACTGGTTGTGCTAGCTGATTTTGTAATAAAACGATATTGCAAAATATAGCTTAATTTATAATATGTGTAGTACGTAGCTAATACCTTCTTGTCTTCTAAGCTCCCACTGTTGACCTTCGCTTTTGTAATACAACCCTACTATAATTGTAATTGTATAGTGTTCTGGTATAATATTATCCAGGATAATTTTTATGGTGTGTATGTTCAGTAGTGACGTTCCGCTCTGGGAATCGTCGATTTGGTAAAGTTCCTGGTCTTTGTTATTGGTAATTGGGATGTTATTACCATCAATTAAATAAAGTGTATTTTGCTGTGTAGCAAATTGAAATAAAATATAAATTTAAAATTTATATTTATAAAAAAAAAATAATTTCGGAACAAATATTTTCGAGGTATTTATGTGCTTAATAATAGGAATAAATTGAGGTTGTGGATCGTAATTATAATTATAATAGTAAGGTGTTTAATTTGGTAATAAATTTCTGTTCGGTAAATTTGTTAAAAAGATAATCCAATTAACTTCAAGTTAGGCGAAAACGGCTCTCTTCTTCTTACTCTTGAAATGTTGTAAGTTCGCATATACTGCCTTTAAAGATTATCTATTTTTCTTGGTTAATTAATGATTATGTCCTTTTATAAGAGAAATCAACTCCAATTTACCAAAAAACAGACAAATACGTTTATTAAATACAATAATAAGGTTGGTCGATTAATTAATCGAAGTTACAAGCCAAATCGAGTTCTCGCTCAGGATCGGTCGATATTAGAAGTTTTACAATTGTATTATTTAAACAGGTTCTTTGAACGGTTATTTATATAAAAAGCCAGAGAAGGTCAGGGACATGAAAGTATAACACTTACAATTCAAAAAAAAAAGGTCTTAAATTTAAACAATATACTGGTAATTATTAATAATAAAAGTTTATATATAATTTTGTTCAAACCAGAAAGAAGCCTAGTCGTCTCTAATTGAGGTGACGGAATGGGATCAGAATGGCTGCCTGACGCATGCGCGTTGAAAGCTTCTAATGTAAACAACGTACTTGTTGAGATAATATGTCCCTTCTTTGGTTAAATGTTCTTCACTACGGTATATGATCTTCTGGGGTATAGTTTATTGTCACTGTTGTTAGATGGAAACGTTCACTTGGTGTAAAAATGTTGTTAAATAAGTATATCAACTGGTGTTTATGTGTCAGTTAACCTCGAATTTTCACTTGGTGTTTGATGCGATTTCAGTGTTATTTCAATGTAATTGGTTATATGTGATTTCGTTTATAGGTGTTATGTAGTTCGTGGGTCAACTTCACCACTTCACTTTCATTAAAATAGTTAAAAATTTAATTTACATAAAATGATTCAGAACTCCGTTGTAGCATAACGTCCATTAAAGGTTGGTTCAAACAAATATTCACGAGAAGTGCTCTCTTCGAGGTATAATAATGAACTGTCTGTATTTTCATCATCTCATGAAAATCTTAGCCTATATAATATAGTTCAGACATTGTTAAAAATTGCCATAACTTCCGACACGTTTTAAAATAGTACACTATGTTCATAAAATAAATTCGTTATTAGTTAACTGTTTGCAATATAAAATACATATTCGTTTTCACTATTCTATTCTACTTATTTTGATAGTAATTAAGTTAGTATTACAAAGTTTTATCTGAAAATTATTTCTTATAATTTTTTGGGAGGTAGGCCTAAAATTATACTTCCCTGTCTTCTATGTAAATAATAGCCATTTTACCTAATATAATTATTATTCTATAAAATCTGAAATTGTTATAATTGTCAATTCTCACTTATTTTATGGCAATTTAGTATACTAATGATGGTTTTTTAATATAATTCAGTTGTATATGATTCCCCTTCTGATAAAGTTAGTGAACCTATTTCAGTTTCAAATGGTATTTCATTAGACAATCAAATAATTTTACTCATATAATGACCATATCTTTAGAAAGCCTTATTTACATAGTATTTAATATGTTGGGTGTATCTTGCCTAAATATTGTCAGTTTGACTGGTTTATAAGATTAGGTTTATTAATTATTCTGCATTTTAACTTTATTATATTGCCTAGATTTGAATTGTGGCTATTTGCAGAATGTTTTACTAATGTAATTATTTTATTTCCTTCTCTGACTTCTGACTCTGATATATTTGATTACAAATTAGTTCTCTGATCTGGCATAACAGTAATTATAGATTATACAATTAAAATATAACACCCAGATATATAAAACTGGTGTTCTTAATAACATTGTTTTGGTATATCACCAAATAACATAATAAAAAGTATTTCTACAACATTGGAATGATATCTAATTTTAGATAATGCATTCCTAAATTAACATGAACAATAAAATAACAATTATAATACTAATATTTCTTATGACTAACCCTTATTTATCTAAATGTTATATGTAATAGGAACCTAACATCCTGGTTCCATATATAATTGTTAACACCTTCTATAAACTTCTTCATAAACAGTTTGTTCTGTAGTTCCCCATTTATAAAATTTATACCCCCTCTTAAAGTATACCCCTAGCTACCTAAGTTATATTCCATTCTATGGAATGTTCTTATCGCTTTAGTAGCTTTTATTTAGTAATATTACTACTTCATTATCAAAGTAGGCACTGTTCACAAAACTTAAAGTTTGTTACTATGTACTGCAACTCATGTACCCTTTTAAAGTTTATTATTTATAATTTGATCACTTGCACTTGTCTATGGTGAATTATCAATATATTTACTAGTCTTTTTCTAGCTTTTAATATGAAATATTCAACCATGGGGGAACTGTGAAGACTTGTCTATACAAACTAAATAATAACTTTTTGAATGCACTAATATTTAATACTACTAACACTTTTAGTTTTTGTCAGTTTTACAGTGATATGGTTTTTTAATGTGTTATACTTTCTTTTCTGGGCATTCATTGATTTTGGGGTTTTTTGGGGGTTCTTTCCCTATGGGGTTTTTGTTTTATATGGGTCGTCTTAATTATTCTTCTTTCTTCTTGAGTTTGGTTATTCTTCCTTCTTCTGTAGTTTTGATTGTTCTTCCTTCTTCTGTCTTCAGTAGCTTTGATTGTTCTTCTTTCTTCATTCTTCAGTAGTAGTAGTTTTAATTAGTCTTCCTTCTTCTTTCTTCAGTAGATTTAGTTTGTTCTTCTTTCTTCAGTAATAGTAGTTTTAATTATTCTTCTTTCTTCTGTCTTCTGTATCTTTGATTGTTCTTCTTCTTTATTCTTCAGTAGTAGTAGTTTTAATTAGTCTTCTTTCTTCTTTAGTTCTAATTATTCTTCTTTCTTCTGTCTTCAGTAGTAGTAGTTTTAATTATTCTTCCTTCTTCTGTCTTCTGTATCTTTGATTGTTCTTCTTTCTTCTTTAGCTTTGATTGTTCTTCTTTCTTCTGTCTTCAGTAGATTTGGTTTTAATTATTCTTCTTTCTTCTGTCTTCAGTAGCTTTGATTATTCTTCTTTCTTCATTCTTCAGTAATAGTAGTTTTAATTATTCTTCTTTCTTCTGTCTTCTGTATCTTTGATTGTTCTTCTTTCTTTATTCTTCAGTAGTAGTAGTTTTAATTAGTCTTCTTTCTTCTTTAGTTCCAATTATTCTTCTTTCTTCTGTCTTCAGTAGTGGTAGTTTTGACTATTCTTCCTTCTTCTGTCTTCTGTATCTTTGATTGTTCTTCTTTCTTCTTTAGCTTTGATTGTTCTTCTTTCTTCTGTCTTCAGTAGATTTGGTTTTAATTATTCTTCTTTCTTCTGTCTTCAGTAGTAGTAATTTTAATTATTCTTCCTTCTTCTGTCTTCTGTATCTTTGATGGTTCTTCTTTCTTCAGTAATAGTAGTTTTAATTATTCTTCTTTCTTCTGTCTTCTGTATCTTTGATTGTTCTTCTTTCTTTATTCTTCAGTAGTAGTAGTTTTAATTAGTCTTCTTTCTTCTTTCTTCTGTATCTTTGATTGTTCTTCTTTCTTCAGTAATAGTAGTTCTAACTAGTTCTTCTTTCTTCATTAGATTTAGTTTGTTCTTCTTTCTTCTTTGAGTTTTAATTGTTCTTCCTTCTTCTTTAGCTTTGATTGTTCTTCTTTCTTCCTTCTTCAGTAGTAGTAGTTTTAATTAGTTCTTCTTTCTTCAGTAATAGTAGTTTTAATTATTCTTCTTTCTTCTGTCTTCTGTATCTTTGATTGTTCTTCTTTCTTCAGTAATAGTAGTTTTAATTATTCTTCTTTCTTCTGTCTTCTGTATCTTTGATTGTTCTTCTTTCTTCAGTAATAGTAGTTTTAATTATTCTTCTTTCTTCTGTCTTCTGTATCTTTGATTGTTCTTCTTTCTTTATTCTTCAGTAGTAGTAGTTTTAATTATTCTTCTTTCTTCTGTCTTCTGTATCTTTGATTGTTCTTCTTTCTTCAGTAATAGTAGTTCTAACTAGTTCTTCTTTCTTCATTAGATTTAGTTTGTTCTTCTTTCTTCTTTGAGTTTTAATTGTTCTTCCTTCTTCTTTAGCTTTGATTGTTCTTCTTTCTTCCTTCTTCAGTAGTAGTAGTTTTAATTAGTTCTTCTTTCTTCAGTAATAGTAGTTTTAATTATTCTTCTTTCTTCTGTCTTCTGTATCTTTGATTGTTCTTCTTTCTTCAGTAATAGTAGTTTTAATTATTCTTCTTTCTTCTGTCTTCTGTATCTTTGTTTTTTCTGGTCTGGTTTCTTTGACGGGGTATATTAATTGCCTGCTTCTATCTTACCTGGGTAATTTTGTTATTATTATTTTTAGTCTTCTGGGTTTTTAAATTTGTATTATATTATATTATTTGCAGAAATTTTCTTTATTCAACCTTTCTTGTGAATATATTATTAAACAGTGCATTTTAATTAATTCTCATCTGGATATTCCATAACTTAGAGCTTTATTAATGATCATTGAGTAATGTATTTGTGTGGATTATCTGTCATGCTACAATATACACCCTCTTTAAAATTGATCATTTGAAAAAATTTATTTTTTGTAAAATTATCAATTCATGTCAGTTTCTAGTATACTTCAATAAAAAATTTTTCTCTTGTACTCTTTGATTTTTTAAACATATTATTGGTGTATTACTCTAGGTTGGTTTTTTTTTTTTTCAATGGTACAATTCTTAATTTACTAGTATTTTCAAGTTGCTTACTCTCTAAGTCATTTAACTACACTTGATCTTGTTTCTCAAGTTAACTATTCCCTGTCTTATTCACATTCTACTTTCTCATCACATATCTTTGCATTCGTGATTATCTTAATGGTTATTATAATTCATACCTCACAGATTCTTTCATAATATTCCTTGATACAATAAAACAATATAATTCCCTAACTGTTGTAGAGGTTTCGGAATCAGGGTGGCTCACTATGGCTAACATCCTCTGCCGTTCCTCACTACACATTCTCAGATTCAGAGGCATTACTCTTCTCTGTCTGAGAAAAAAATAAACATTGCACCTGGCAATAGTTGCACTATCACAACTCAAAGAAAATATCACATATCATTCATATTCAATAATATAATATATTCACTATAATATTCAAGGTATCAGAGGTTTTCATTTAGATCACATTTCCATCTTTATACTTGCTAACATACTTTCTTTCTTACAGGTAATTACTTCCTTTAGACTTGATGTTTTTCAGCTATGCTTTTATCAGCTATATAGTTACTTATGTACTAGTTAACAATTTGCTTTGGTTCATTTAAATATTCTTAAGATTATACACTGGTTTTGATGTTTACAGTACTTATGCATTTGGTTTGTTCTATCTAGAGTCTACAATATATTTCTGTTTTCATCATAGTTCATTAAATCCTTCTTAACGAGTTATATTCATCCTGAATTATCAGGGCTTACATTGTTTGTATACTAAATGGTTTTTTTTTTTTTTTGATGTTCTCTGACATATTCTGGTGATGTATAATATTTGATAATTGACAAACATTTTTCTTTCCTTTCATTCCATTATAACAATAGTTATCTTTACAGTTAACACTCTTTGTTATTTTTCTTCTCTACTCCTTCAAGTGATGGTGGTTTTCACTTATTCTGGATGATTTTATATACTATATACTATGCTGTAATTACAATTTCATTTGACAATATAATAACATACTAATATCTAATTTCATAGACATTCTTGGGGTTTACATGGTTTGTTTCACAAATATTATTTTTTTCTTTCCTTACATTCCATAATAATGTCCTTCTTTTATTTTACACACTTTGTTATACTGGCTCTCTACTCCTTCAAAGGTTAGTTGGGTGAACCTTTATTCTGGACGATTTTAATTTAACATTTGAGTTTTATGAGAGGTATACAATAATCATTTTATAAACATTAAGTTACATAGAATATCCATCTGGATACATATTTTTTCTCTAGGTATAGTACAGTAGTTGTATTTTCTTATTAAATCATTTGATTGACCTTATATAATTTTCTATCCCTTGGGGTGATAGATCTGGTAAATTTTCACCAGTAACAAATGGTTTGGCTTACATCTTAAATCTACACACTTTTGTAACTTTGATAAGGCAAATTGACTAGTTATAGTTAATTAGTTACCTTCAACATTTTGTAGCTTAACAACAAATGAGTTTGTTTATAGTAATGGTTTTTTAAATATATATATTTTATCTTTTACACCCTAAACGTTCGGGTGAGAAATGTTGCTTACTATTACATATTATCCATCCTTAATATTAATAATTTTTTTTTTAGTTCATATTCATGGGGTTATTCGTGCTCTTCCACTCTATTGGGTCTATAATTGTGGTATCTGACATATGTTCCGTACTAGTGGTTTTGGAGATACCTTCCTATCAAGCGGTTCTTCCACTTGGCGGCTACCAGATAGTCATTGGCTCCCCGTTTCCTTGCCTTCTTCCTCTCATCATCTTTGGTATTACTGTGTTCATTGTACTCTGCGCCTGGGCTATTATTGATGTCTGGCCCTTCTTCTAATCCGGGTTGACCTTTGTTCATTTCCTGGTTGGATTCTTCCATCGCTTGGTCCCTCTTTTTCCGCATTTCCCTTATTCTTTGGGCGTACCCTTCAATAAGCTGGTCCAGTTGTTCTTGATCATTTTCCTTCTCCCTGTGAAGCTTCTTTCTTCTAGGAGTATTCGCCTTAAATACCTCATTGTTTATGACCTTCTCCGTCATAACATAGTCAATGGCATGTAACGTTGTTTTAATCGTTCCGTCATCTGGGTCATTAATTAAATGGTTTAATGATCGGTTATGCATTAAGGAATCGATTGATTTTGTTTGGTGTATTTTATTTGGTGGTATATTTAATTTAATCGGATTCTTATTTAATTTTTTACCCACGGTTTTATGGTGATTTACTTTTAATATTTTTATGAAGTCTTGCTTATACTTCTCCCCGTTGATTCTGGCTCTATGACGAATAGTTGGGTTGTCCACGAAGTTAATTAATCCACTCCTAGTCATTTCCAATATTTCCCTTGTAATCCTCGTCTTCTTAGGGCGTATTATTCTCTTTATCTTTGTTTCTTTCTCTCCTGTTTTCTTAATTATCTTGTTCTTTATATTTTTAATGATGGCTTCTTTATGCTGAATACTCTCTTCATTCCTGTGGTGTGTATCTTCAGGCACCAATGCTTTCGAGTCTTCTTTATTCCCAGTTTGTTTATCAGTGTCTTCGAATTGTAGACTTAATTCTTCCATGGCTTCATCATTTGATACTTCTCCTATCTCTGAGTTGTCACCGTCCTTTCCTTCTTCATTATTCTCTGGCTCTGGACTCATTTGTTCCATGTTTTTGTCTTCGGGTACTTTCCGTTCTTCTCCCCACTTCCGGTTATTCATCTCATCCATTTTTTGGCTAATTTTCATTAAGGTGGTGTTCAATTCTTTTCTAATGGCCTGGCTGTTATCATCGATTTTACTGTTCAGCGCGTCCATTGACTTATGAGTATTGTCAATCCTTTTATTTAGGTCCTCCTTCAGCGATTCCACATTTTTACTAAGCGATTCCAGATTTCTATTTAAGTCCCGATGGTCCTCCCTTATCGACTCTATATTCCTATTCACTAACTCAATATTTCTTTGGTTCTCTTCCCGGGATTTCTTACCTTCTTCCCTTAAAGTTCGATTATCTTCCTTCAATGCTTCCATATTTTTGTTCATCGAGTCATTCAGTTTTTTATGGGATTTCTTACCGTCTTCCTTTAACGATCGACTATCTTCCTTTAATTCCATCATTATCTTCATCATTGCTTCCCATCTCATCTCTTCAGTCGGCTTGTTTGGTTGTGGGAGTTCTTCAGGCCATCTGGGTTGGTTGTCGACAGTCACTGCTATCTCTGGTTCTATGTGAGGTGTTTCGTCGGTACTAGTTTCGATATTATTGATTGTAATAACCTCCATCTCGTCTGTGGGTTGCGCTTCGTATGTATCTACATCCCGTTGCATCTCTCCTACCCTACTGTCCTTATATCTTGTATCGTATTGGTGGGTGTGCGGCATGTTAATTTTTTCGTGTCTACCGGGCTAATATAAAATATAAAAAATATATTTATTTAATATTTTTTAAGCCACACTAGTTGGTGCGCCAATTTATAACCCAAACGAATATTAGGGGTTGTGTTTAAAGTTATTAAGTTTATTTGTTTATAGTAATTATATTAAAATAATGTTTTATTCCGTTTAAAAGCCACACTATTGGTCTAACCTATTTGTAATAAAATGAAAACGTGTGTGTTTACAATTAACTTGAAATAAAATAAAAGGGTTGTTATTGTTTAAACTTATATTCGTGGTTAAAATATTAAAAGTCTCGTTAAAACAAAGTTCAACTATGTGTGAAGTGTTCCTTTGAGATAACTCAATGTTGAGAATGGTTGTTTCTAATTGAAGGTTACTAATGTAGTAAAGTAATTTAAAATAAAACATTCAAAGTTACTCACAGGGTTTACAATGGTTTAATTGTACTTGGTTAAAAAAAATTCCCTTGTATTAAATAAATAAAATAGTGAAGTTGATTATACTTAAGTGCTAGATTGACTTAAGTTAAAACATGAAGTATAGCAGTTGGTTGCTTGATAATAGTTCTCGTCTGGTTGAAACTGGTAGTAAAAACTTCTTCTCCAGATTGCAGGTAGTCTGAGTATGTCACGTCTCGTAAAGTCTGGACAATATCATAAACAAATATATACTTTTACGTACCTGATTGTGTTTACTAGAAGTTCACTAAACTGTCAACTCAGCTTACAATCACCAACTCCCTTTGGTTGCAAGGTTAGGTTACCTTGTTTATTAATTAGTGGGCGCCACACGGATTTATTCGGGGAAAATCCCGTGTAAAACCCATTAATAAAAATTACTGGATGATTAGAAAATTTAAAATAGTTGAGTACTACCTTTTGGCAATGCTATTCCAATATGTTAAACACAACAGAAGGTTGTTTAAGCTTGTTAAAAGAAAATATTCAATTATCCTATAGAAATAAATCAAAATCAGGTGATGCTGTTAATAATGGGTTTATTTACACCCTTATAGTGAATTCAAAAAAATAAATATAATGTAAACATATAAAGTTGTACAATTAAAAGTCAGTTATTATATGCCTCATACGGCTTGCTCAGAACATGAATTATAAATCTGGTTAAGTCCAGATGCTATTTATTTTTTAATATTAAAATTATGATTATCTCAGTAGTACCAAGTGGTACAATTAAAAGTCAGTTATTATATGCCTTACACGGCTTGCTCAGAACATGAATTATAAATCTGGTTAAGTCCAGATGCTATTTATTTTTAATATTAAAATAATGATAATCTCAGTAGTGAATTCTTTGAGACACGAAAGAAAACAATTATGCCTACACAATATCCAATAATCCCTTTGATATAAAATTGATCAACCAAGTTTTAGGTTACTTTTGCAAAGTAATTAAAAAAAAACGATCTGTTGAAAGATCGCGCGTTTCATCAATGCTTGCTTTTTTAGTGACAATATTTATCAAGTGAGAACCCTTACAACTAACATATAGCTTAATTACTAATAACAAATTTGTATAATAAATCGAGACGTGGTGTAATCTTAAATAATGTTTTTGTGTTTTGCGTCAGTACAGGTTATTGTTGCAAAAAGTACAGGTTATGGCACTCAGATCAAGATTAGTAATGATTGCACTTTTACCTTCTGAGTTTTAATTATTTAATTAAAACTTATTAATCACTTAAGTAATAGGATTATAATGATTACTGGGTTTCGGCACTAAATTCGCACAAGAACAGAATAATGCGATCCTCTTCTGATTAAAATGGATCGTGAATAATAACAATAAATTATTTTCTGTTCGTTATTCCCGCACAAAATTAAAATGAAACTGCACTTAATCACTGTTGTTGGTTGTGGATGAACTCGAAGTAGTCGTTTCTTGTTGTTGAACTATTGGTTCCAATGTACTATGTAAATGACGCTAAGTGTTATTAAAAAATGTAGAGATGACGGGCACACGTCTGTGCTGCACGCTAGTTAGTAAAGGTCTCTCTCAAAATTCGCTGTTTCATCTTTATATACCCCTTTCTTTGATCGGCTTTAGGTAAAAATGTTGATTACTAACTAATTTTCTGATTGGCTTTGGTAGGTGTGTCGGTGTGACGTGTCACTTTTTGACAGTTGATAACGGCTTTTTCTAACCGTCAAATGTTGTGGTGGCAGCTAGTTGTCGTTCTTGTTATTATTCATAAACAGTTTCCCGATGTACATTTTTAGAATGATGCTAACATCTCTCCCGCACTAAATACAGTTGCGATTGGGTTAATATTACTATCAAATTAAAGATTGTTCTTTTTCCTTTAATTTGATATCACTCGTTCTCGAATTACTTTCACTTTGACCGACATTGTTATAAAACCAACGTTCGGGTACATTACTCTTACTGTCGTCTGCTATTTATGAGTTGCCGATTTTACACTTTTGGTTAACATTGCTTGTATTCACATAACATTTTATTAATCAAATGTTTATGTGCGAACACCATTAATGCTGTACTGACGTTTTTTGCTGAACATTACTTGTACACCTTAACTCTATACATTGTAATAAATGATCCTACTGACTATGACATTTCGTTTTATGCTAATTCGTTTTAAGCTACTATTTAACAATTAAAATTATGATTAAACCTATTGTTTTAATAACATTTTTTGTTATGTCAAGGCATAACCATAGTTCTGTGCATTTTAGTTTACACTTGTGATAATCCTCGATAGCCATTTTACTGACTAATGTTTGGTCTAAGCTTGCTAAGGCATATCGCCTACATTGAAATTTGGCCTTAATAATGCCTATTGGTTCTCAATTCGGTAAATTGTGGAGACATCTTATTTGTATAAGATTCTCTCTTATAAATAGTTCTCTTTTCTAACAAGTATATTTGATGCTGAAATACATCTTAGTTCTCACTATGTAGCCATTGCTAACATTAGTTTTGGCATTCATAATCTACTGGTCATTGTCACATCTATTATCAGCAAAATGCTAATTCTGCTTTCACAGTATTTAACTGCTCATTAGTTCATTTTTTGTTTACAAATGACATTCGGTTTACATCAACTATTTACTGAATTGACAGCTGAATGTAAATTTATTCTGTCCATTAGTTCGTTTTAGTCTCAGTCTAGTTGTAGTGTCAAACAGCCCTTGGGTTACTGTTTCATGTGGCACTTCTGCTTCATTCTTCTTTCTTGGTTTCTTCTTTAATGGTTGTTTCTACTATTATATACCTATTTACATGTTTGTTTCGTTTGATATAAAATCTGATAACATACACTTAGGTTAGGTGACATCTTGTGATGTTACATATACACCCTCTTTAAAATTGATCATTTGAAAAAATTTATTTTTTGTAAAATTATCAATTCATGTCAGTTTCTTAGTATACTTCAATAAAAAATTTTTCTCTTGTACTCTTTGATTTTTTAAACATATTATTGGTGTATTACTCTAGGTTGGTTTTTTTTTTTTTCAATGGTACAATTCTTAATTTACTAGTATTTTCAAGTTGCTTACTCTCTAAGTCATTTAACTACACTTGATCTTGTTTCTCAAGTTAACTATTCCCTGTCTTATTCACATTCTACTTTCTCATCACATATCTTTGCATTCGTGATTATCTTAATGGTTATTATAATTCATACCTCACAGATTCTTTCATAATATTCCTTGATACAATAAAACAATATAATTCCCTAACTGTTGTAGAGGTTTCGGAATCAGGGTGGCTCACTATGGCTAACATCCTCTGCCGTTCCTCACTACACATTCTCAGATTCAGAGGCATTACTCTTCTCTGTCTGAGAAAAAAATAAACATTGCACCTGGCAATAGTTGCACTATCACAACTCAAAGAAAATATCACATATCATTCATATTCAATAATATAATATATTCACTATAATATTCAAGGTATCAGAGGTTTTCATTTAGATCACATTTCCATCTTTATACTTGCTAACATACTTTCTTTCTTACAGGTAATTACTTCCTTTAGACTTGATGTTTTTCAGCTATGCTTTTATCAGCTATATAGTTACTTATGTACTAGTTAACAATTTGCTTTGGTTCATTTAAATATTCTTAAGATTATACACTGGTTTTGATGTTTACAGTACTTATGCATTTGGTTTGTTCTATCTAGAGTCTACAATATATTTCTGTTTTCATCATAGTTCATTAAATCCTTCTTAACGAGTTATATTCATCCTGAATTATCAGGGCTTACATTGTTTGTATACTAAATGGTTTTTTTTTTTTTTTTTGATGTTCTCTGACATATTCTGGTGATGTATAATATTTGATAATTGACAAACATTTTTCTTTCCTTTCATTCCATTATAACAATAGTTATCTTTACAGTTAACACTCTTTGTTATTTTTCTTCTCTACTCCTTCAAGTGATGGTGGTTTTCACTTATTCTGGATGATTTTATATACTATATACTATGCTGTAATTACAATTTCATTTGACAATATAATAACATACTAATATCTAATTTCATAGACATTCTTGGGGTTTACATGGTTTGTTTCACAAATATTATTTTTTTCTTTCCTTACATTCCATAATAATGTCCTTCTTTTATTTTACACACTTTGTTATACTGGCTCTCTACTCCTTCAAAGGTTAGTTGGGTGAACCTTTATTCTGGACGATTTTAATTTAACATTTGAGTTTTATGAGAGGTATACAATAATCATTTTATAAACATTAAGTTACATAGAATATCCATCTGGATACATATTTTTTCTCTAGGTATAGTACAGTAGTTGTATTTTCTTATTAAATCATTTGATTGACCTTATATAATTTTCTATCCCTTGGGGTGATAGATCTGGTAAATTTTCACCAGTAACAAATGGTTTGGCTTACATCTTAAATCTACACACTTTTGTAACTTTGATAAGGCAAATTGACTAGTTATAGTTAATTAGTTACCTTCAACATTTTGTAGCTTAACAACAAATGAGTTTGTTTATAGTAATGGTTTTTTAAATATATATATTTTATCTTTTACACCCTAAACGTTCGGGTGAGAAATGTTGCTTACTATTACATATTATCCATCCTTAATATTAATAATTTTTTTTTTAGTTCATATTCATGGGGTTATTCGTGCTCTTCCACTCTATTGGGTCTATAATTGTGGTATCTGACATATGTTCCGTACTAGTGGTTTTGGAGATACCTTCCTATCAAGCGGTTCTTCCACTTGGCGGCTACCAGATAGTCATTGGCTCCCCGTTTCCTTGCCTTCTTCCTCTCATCTTTGGTATTACTGTGTTCATTGTACTCTGGGCCTGGGCTATTATTGATGTCTGGCCCTTCTTCTAATCCGGGTTGACCTTTGTTCATTTCCTGGTTGGATTCTTCCATCGCTTGGTCCCTCTTTTTCCGCATTTCCCTTATTCTTTGGGCGTACCCTTCAATAAGCTGGTCCAGTTGTTCTTGATCATTTTCCTTCTCCCTGTGAAGCTTCTTTCTTCTAGGAGTATTCGCCTTAAATACCTCATTGTTTATGACCTTCTCCGTCATAACATAGTCAATGGCATGTAACGTTGTTTTAATCGTTCCGTCATCTGGGTCATTAATTAAATGGTTTAATGATCGGTTATGCATTAAGGAATCGATTGATTTTGTTTGGTGTATTTTATTTGGTGGTATATTTAATTTAATCGGATTCTTATTTAATTTTTTACCCACGGTTTTATGGTGATTTACTTTTAATATTTTTATGAAGTCTTGCTTATACTTCTCCCCGTTGATTCTGGCTCTATGACGAATAGTTGGGTTGTCCACGAAGTTAATTAATCCACTCCTAGTCATTTCCAATATTTCCCTTGTAATCCTCGTCTTCTTAGGGCGTATTATTCTCTTTATCTTTGTTTCTTTCTCTCCTGTTTTCTTAATTATCTTGTTCTTTATATTTTTAATGATGGCTTCTTTATGCTGAATACTCTCTTCATTCCTGTGGTGTGTATCTTCAGGCACCAATGCTTTCGAGTCTTCTTTATTCCCAGTTTGTTTATCAGTGTCTTCGAATTGTAGACTTAATTCTTCCATGGCTTCATCATTTGATACTTCTCCTATCTCTGAGTTGTCACCGTCCTTTCCTTCTTCATTATTCTCCGGCTCTGGACTCATTTGTTCCATGGTTTTTGTCTTCGGGTACTTTCCGTTCTTCTCCCCACTTCCGGTTATTCATCTCATCCATTTTTTGGCTAATTTTCATTAAGGTGGTGTTCAATTCTTTTCTAATGGCCTGGCTGTTATCGTCGATTTTACTGTTCAGCGCGTCCATTGACTTATGAGTATTGTCAATCCTTTTATTTAGGTCCTCCTTCAGCGATTCCACATTTTTACTAAGCGATTCCAGATTTCTATTTAAGTCCCGATGGTCCTCCCTTATCGACTCTATATTCCTATTCACTAACTCAATATTTCTTTGGTTCTCTTCCCGGGATTTCTTACCTTCTTCCCTTAAAGTTCGATTATCTTCCTTCAATGCTTCCATATTTTTGTTCATCGAGTCATTCAGTTTTTTATGGGATTTCTTACCGTCTTCCTTTAACGATCGACTATCTTCCTTTAATTCCATCATTATCTTCATCATTGCTTCCCATCTCATCTCTTCAGTCGGCTTGTTTGGTTGTGGGAGTTCTTCAGGCCATCTGGGTTGGTTGTCGACAGTCACTGCTATCTCTGGTTCTATGTGAGGTGTTTCGTCGGTACTAGTTTCGATATTATTGATTGTAATAACCTCCATCTCGTCTGTGGGTTGCGCTTCGTATGTATCTACATCCCGTTGCATCTCTCCTACCCTACTGTCCTTATATCTTGTATCGTATTGGTGGGTGTGCGGCATGTTAATTTTTTCGTGTCTACCGGGCTAATATAAAATATAAAAAATATATTTATTTAATATTTTTTAAGCCACACTAGTTGGTGCGCCAATTTATAACCCAAACGAATATTAGGGGTTGTGTTTAAACTTATTAAGTTTATTTGTTTATAGTAATTATATTAAAATAATGTTTAATTCCGTTTAAAAGCCACACTATTGGTCTAACCTATTTGTAATAAAATGAAAACGTGTGTGTTTACAATTAACTTGAAATAAAATAAAAGGGTTGTTATTGTTTAAACTTATATTCGTGGTTAAAATATTAAAAGTCTCGTTAAAACAAAGTTCAACTATGTGTGAAGTGTTCCTTTGAGATAACTCAATGTTGAGAATGGTTGTTTCTAATTGAAGGTTACTAATGTAGTAAAGTAATTTAAAATAAAACATTCAAAGTTACTCACAGGGTTTACAATGGTTTAATTATACTTGGTTAAAAAAAAATTCCCTTGTATTAAATAAATAAAATAGTGAAGTTGATTATACTTAAGTGCTAGATTGACTTAAGTTAAAACATGAAGTATAGCAGTTGGTTGCTTGATAATAGTTCTCGTCTGGTTGAAACTGGTAGTAAAAACTTCTTCTCCAGATTGCAGGTAGTCTGAGTATGTCACGTCTCGTAAAGTCTGGACAATATCATAAACAAATATATACTTTTACGTACCTGATTGTGTTTACTAGAAGTTCACTAAACTGTCAACTCAGCTTACAATCACCAACTCCCTTTGGTTGCAAGGTTAGGTTACCTTGTTTATTAATTAGTGGGCGCCACACGGATTTATTCGGGGAAAATCCCGTGTAAAACCCATTAATAAAAATTACTGGATGATTAGAAAATTTAAAATAGTTGAGTACTACCTTTTGGCAATGCTATTCCAATATGTTAAACACAACAGAAGGTTGTTTAAGCTTGTTAAAAGAAAATATTCAATTATCCTATAGAAATAAATCAAAATCAGGTGATGCTGTTAATAATGGGTTTATTTACACCCTTATAGTGAATTCAAAAAAATAAATATAATGTAAACATATAAAGTTGTACAATTAAAAGTCAGTTATTATATGCCTCATACGGCTTGCTCAGAACATGAATTATAAATCTGGTTAAGTCCAGATGCTATTTATTTTTTAATATTAAAATTATGATTATCTCAGTAGTACCAAGTGGTACAATTAAAAGTCAGTTATTATATGCCTTACACGGCTTGCTCAGAACATGAATTATAAATCTGGTTAAGTCCAGATGCTATTTATTTTTAATATTAAAATAATGATAATCTCAGTAGTGAATTCTTTGAGACACGAAAGAAAACAATTATGCCTACACAATATCCAATAATCCCTTTGATATAAAATTGATCAACCAAGTTTTAGGTTACTTTTGCAAAGTAATTAAAAAAAAACGATCTGTTGAAAGATCGCGCGTTTCATCAATGCTTGCTTTTTTAGTGACAATATTTATCAAGTGAGAACCCTTACAACTAACATATAGCTTAATTACTAATAACAAATTTGTATAATAAATCGAGACGTGGTGTAATCTTAAATAATGTTTTTGTGTTTTGCGTCAGTACAGGTTATTGTTGCAAAAAGTACAGGTTATGGCACTCAGATCAAGATTAGTAATGATTGCACTTTTACCTTCTGAGTTTTAATTATTTAATTAAAACTTATTAATCACTTAAGTAATAGGATTATAATGATTACTGGGTTTCGGCACTAAATTCGCACAAGAACAGAATAATGCGATCCTCTTCTGATTAAAATGGATCGTGAATAATAACAATAAATTATTTTCTGTTCGTTATTCCCGCACAAAATTAAAATGAAACTGCACTTAATCACTGTTGTTGGTTGTGGATGAACTCGAAGTAGTCGTTTCTTGTTGTTGAACTATTGGTTCCAATGTACTATGTAAATGACGCTAAGTGTTATTAAAAAATGTAGAGATGACGGGCACACGTCTGTGCTGCACGCTAGTTAGTAAAGGTCTCTCTCAAAATTCGCTGTTTCATCTTTATATACCCCTTTCTTTGATCGGCTTTAGGTAAAAATGTTGATTACTAACTAATTTTCTGATTGGCTTTGGTAGGTGTGTCGGTGTGACGTGTCACTTTTTGACAGTTGATAACGGCTTTTTCTAACCGTCAAATGTTGTGGTGGCAGCTAGTTGTCGTTCTTGTTATTATTCATAAACAGTTTCCCGATGTACATTTTTAGAATGATGCTAACATCTCTCCCGCACTAAATACAGTTGCGATTGGGTTAATATTACTATCAAATTAAAGATTGTTCTTTTTCCTTTAATTTGATATCACTCGTTCTCGAATTACTTTCACTTTGACCGACATTGTTATAAAACCAACGTTCGGGTACATTACTCTTACTGTCGTCTGCTATTTATGAGTTGCCGATTTTACACTTTTGGTTAACATTGCTTGTATTCACATAACATTTTATTAATCAAATGTTTATGTGCGAACACCATTAATGCTGTACTGACGTTTTTTGCTGAACATTACTTGTACACCTTAACTCTATACATTGTAATAAATGATCCTACTGACTATGACATTTCGTTTTATGCTAATTCGTTTTAAGCTACTATTTAACAATTAAAATTATGATTAAACCTATTGTTTTAATAACATTTTTTGTTATGTCAAGGCATAACCATAGTTCTGTGCATTTTAGTTTACACTTGTGATAATCCTCGATAGCCATTTTACTGACTAATGTTTGGTCTAAGCTTGCTAAGGCATATCGCCTACATTGAAATTTGGCCTTAATAATGCCTATTGGTTCTCAATTCGGTAAATTGTGGAGACATCTTATTTGTATAAGATTCTCTCTTATAAATAGTTCTCTTTTCTAACAAGTATATTTGATGCTGAAATACATCTTAGTTCTCACTATGTAGCCATTGCTAACATTAGTTTTGGCATTCATAATCTACTGGTCATTGTCACATCTATTATCAGCAAAATGCTAATTCTGCTTTCACAGTATTTAACTGCTCATTAGTTCATTTTTTGTTTACAAATGACATTCGGTTTACATCAACTATTTACTGAATTGACAGCTGAATGTAAATTTATTCTGTCCATTAGTTCGTTTTAGTCTCAGTCTAGTTGTAGTGTCAAACAGCCCTTGGGTTACTGTTTCATGTGGCACTTCTGCTTCATTCTTCTTTCTTGGTTTCTTCTTTAATGGTTGTTTCTACTATTATATACCTATTTACATGTTTGTTTCGTTTGATATAAAATCTGATAACATACACTTAGGTTAGGTGACATCTTGTGATGTTACAGTATAAATAATGTTTTATAATTAAGTGTGATTGATTGATAATAAAATAAAATTTTGTAAGTTATAAAATTTTTACTAATATTTAGTTTTTTTGTTTAATTGGTTAATTTAATTAATTAATAAATAATTAATTAATTGTGTGTGTACTTTTCTCAGATATTTATTCTAGCACTGTAAATTATTTTTCTTTAGAAAAAAAAATAGTTAACATTCATTATACAAATAAACACAACTCTTGTAACTGAATAATGATGTTCATTTATTGACATTCAAAATTATGCGCCATTCAAACTGCGCATGGCCAAGGCATTGGCTGATATGTGCTCCAGTCGGTAGCGAACAAGATTAACAAAATATATTTTTTACAAGGTTAAGTAATTATGGTTCTTTTAACGAGTCGAAATGGTCAGAGGGCAAGGAATAAGATACATTCTTACAGGTATTCTTAAACTAAATTATTATGGCTGAAATAAAACAATATTATTATTTAAATTGTCAATTATGAAAATTAATATCGAACCATTCGTCGAAATGATGTCACTCCCTTCAAGCTGGCTGTGTCTCGTGCTCGGAAATCAAGTATGGCTGCCATCACCTCGCTTTTGGCTGCTATGAACTGTTTGGGCTTCTCCTGCAGAAATAAATGAATATTCCCTTCTCTGCGAAGTAGTGTTGGTCCAGGAATATAGTGTAGAGTGTCCTCTCTTCTCCTGCGATGTCGTTTCATGATGGGTTTCTTGTGAAGTATCCGGTGTTCAAATATGTGTACTTGTGTTCTGCGAATATGGTCCAAAATTGTCTCAAAATGGCCGTTGATTTCTTGTACTTGTGTGTGCTGGTGTTATTGCTGTTGTTTGGAATTACTGAGGTGTTAAATATTAATGGTTAATGTTATTTTCATTTTTAGTTAACGTCTTTTACACTCCGCATAACCACACTCGGTTTTACACAAAATTATTCTTTTTTCGGTATTCTGTTAGTACATTTTCAACTAGTCGTCTTCACGATTAACAATAGACTAAACTCTGAACGTCGTCGTTTTAGGGTAATTTGTGATATGTCTTTTTCCTCTTTATATTGTTCAATTATAAAAATATCTGTCTAAGACTTGGTTCACCATCTAAATATACATAATAAGTTTTCTTATTTTTTACTGTATTTCAAATATTTCTTAATTTTACATAAATCTAACTACCCAGTGATATTGATTAATTAATTTTACATATTTGGATATATAGCTGGGTTTGTTTCAAGTTCATTTAAGCCCAAAAATTACAATTTTTTATAATTATTGTAGGCCTCATATTTTGTACAAATTTAGTGTTTAAATGGTTTTTAAGTGTTTTTTCTGATAATATTCCCATGGAATAATCTTAATAACTCCGTGATTATCTTTGTTGTTAATAATTTTGCTGTTAAAACACTTCAATATTGATTAATTTACTGTTTAGTCTGATTTGATTACCATTATAGGCCTAGTATTATTTGTTTCCAAAAGAAGTTAATTTTCTTTCCTTTGTCATTCCATTCGCTATTAATTGTATCTGTATTAATTATATTTTCAATTTCTGTGTTGTATGTATTGAATTCTATCCCTTATTATGTAGTTTGATTCTCTGATAGATAGTTTTGGGTTTACATTACTAGTCTGTGTTTTCTAAAGTGGTGTCTTAGCTAATCTGCCTTGTATCCTTCACATGGTTTACAGTTTTGAATAAAATTATTACATTTCTATTTCCTACTTGCCTCTCTGCCTTACAAACTTGAAAATTAAATAACATGATTTTAAAATACAATGGAATATCTTATATCTACTAAAACTTTTTTTTTTTTTTTATCATTTAAACATAACAAAAACATCTTATGCCTAATAATACTTTCAGTTATCAACTGTCTCTTGTGTTCATTATAACTATTTTGGTAATATAATGAAATGAAAATAAAAACATCTTATAATTAATGACACCTTCAGTTATTAACTGTCTCTAGTGTTCATTATAATTATTTTTGGTAACACAATGAAAAAAATAAAAACATCTTATACCTATTATTTTCTTATACTACTTAATTTTTGAAAACACTTTTATTATCAAAATTGACCTCAGTCATTAGACTGTCTTTTATTTTTTTATATAATATTTCCCTACACTGATGGTAGTCTTTTTAATAGATTTCTATTTCTTACACTACACTTTATTATAGTGTGTCACTTATTTTTGTCTACTTTAATGGTAGTCTTTTTAATAATTTTTCACATATTAGACTTATAACTAGTTTACAATTCGTTTCTCTTTGGATTGTATCTTGTAACTTGTTACTGGGTCTAAATATATTGGTTTTAATTTTGTTCAATGGTATGTATTCCATTATTAACATTTTTTGGAATAACTCTTCTTGTTTCTAGGCTCTTTGTGGGAATCTTGACATATCTTGTTCTTTCTTCATTATTATATTAGTAATTTCTGGTCTTGTGGTTTCTCTGCTTCTTGACCTTATAAATTTCCATTATTAATATGGTTTCATCCTTTTATTTCCTTTTTCTTGTCCTTCCCTTTTTTACTGCTTCCCCAATCTACTGGGTATACTGCTGGTTTATTGGGCTTTTACATAGTAATTTATTTTGATCAATGGTTTTCTTTGTTATTTTTCATTCTTACTAACATTTTATTGACTTAAAATACAGTTTCTAGTTAATCCTTAAAACAATTCATTCTTCTCACTCACTATGGAACTTTTCTTCTTTATTTATGTTGCATTAAGTTAAATGTTTAGCGTGATAATTTTGTTATGCTACATATGCTCTCCTGTAAAAGTGATTAGTTCAGATCATACTCTTAGTATGGATGAAATAATTACTACTAATTCTTTTGTATTTACCATATTTTCTTCGTGATTACATGTTTTCACTTTATATACCTTCTTTTTCCACCGTTGCTTCCTCTCCGATGATGTGTATCTCCTTCATTAGTTTCTTTCTTCATTAATAAGTGATCTTCAATCTTGTGTTTAACATTATCATTTTATATCCTTTCTTATTTGGTGCTTCCTCACCAGTATGTTTACTCCCTAACATTCCCTAACAAATTAATTGGAACAGTTCAGAGTGGCACTTTTGGCTTCAATCCCTGCTGTCCAATACTTCAATATTTATGAAAATGAAAATGCGGATGGCATTTTCTACATCCAGTCATAAAAATAAATAAACAGTAAAAGTAGTCTCTTTTGACTAAAATAAACATCTTTAGATTCTTCACTTCATAATACTTTATATTAATTAATACTTTTATACACTTGACTCTTCTTCTCTCTTAAAGCTTATTCCATATTATGTGGTTTAGGTATGTGGTATAATATACATTTCATCATTTCATCATGTTTACATAGTAATTAGCATTTATATTTATTCTTTCTACCATCTGGTATCCAATGAGTTATTTTTATTGCTCATGGCATAACATGAATTAATTCTTTATCACTTTCACTATAACAGTGGTTATTGCAACAACATTATCATTAATAGTATCAGGGTTTTTGGTTTCTGGTCTCACTACTTGGTCTTTACTGAGTTGGTCCTTCTTCATTGTTCCATTTTTATTAAATTATTTCCTTTGTGAGTTTGGTTAAGTTGTTTCGATTAAGTCATATGATATTCTGGTTTCCTTTCTCCTTTAGAATTTTGTATCTCTTTCTTACAAAATCTTTTTTCATATTTCAGAGTTATTTCTCATCATTTGTATGAGTAATGATATGAGCTTACTATTTTTTAACTTTAGATATTTTTATTCAACTAACAACTTTCTTATTCATAGTTGTTTTTCAAATATTTTGGTGTAAGTTGTACTTAATATTGTTTTGAATTTTGAAAATTTTTGTTCATCAAAATTCTTTTCTCTTCATTCATAATAATCTTTCAAATGATCAGTGTAAGTTGTACTTACTATTGGTTTTGAATTTTGGAAATTTTATGTTCATCAAAATTCTTTTTGTTTATTCATAATTCTTCGAATGTTTGGTGTAAGTTGTACTTACTGATTTTTTGAATTTGGAAATCTTTTATTCATCTCTCCTCTAAATATTTTTTAATGGATAATTGATTATAAGTTCCTTTTACTTTATTTGAAATGATTGTTTTTAAATATAATTCATTTATCTAAGACTCCTCCTCTGAAATTTTAGTTAATACTTTTCATTTTTATTCATAATTTTACCCATCTTCTGACAATATCTTTTTAAAGTATAAATTACATTGTATTACTATGTGATGGGTTTATCTTGCATAAATTTCATCAGGTTAGTTGGTTTATAGGACTAGATTTGTCAATTATAATGTAGTTTAGATTTACTATTTGGCCTAGATTTTATCTGTTGTTACCTACAAAGTTTTTAATAATACAGTTAGTTTATACCCTTTTCTGACCTTCTATTCTAATATAATATTCATTAATAATTCCTTCTTTTACTATAACATTTAGTATTGACTTAAAACAATTAAAACATAACAATTATTTGACATTAAATATGGTATTTAAATTCATACCCTTTTTTGTACTGATTACTTACAGTAACTCCTAAAAAACATTTTATTATGTAAGAATGGTATCCACATTCAGATATTGCATTCCTAATTCAAACTATTAAACACAATAACATTTTATAAATATAAGAATTAATCTCTATATCCAAACCTTATGCATAGAGTTCATATATGGTAATTGGAACCTAACATTTCTGTTCCATTAAATTTTTAACACTTACTTATAACTATTTGGGCAGTCTTATCTGTTTTTCCTTAACTTTAGGGATGTATCCCTTGTCACTTATGGATTACCTCCCAGCTCTCTATTTATATTATTCACTCCATTGAATGTTATCATATAAACAGTGGCATTTTATTAGAAAGAGTAGTCATTGCTCCTTCACCATACTATTTGATTAAATATCACTCATGATACTACATTAAAATACTTAAAGTTATTTAAAGGTACAGTATTTAATGTACTTTCTCAAAGTTTATTTATGATAATCTAATAACTTGCACTTGTCCCTTGTTATTTCTTGATACTATCTCTAGTCCTTTCATAGTTTTATAATATCAAATTGTTTAATCATGGGGGAACTGTTAAGATTTGTCTTTATTAATTATACAATAACTTTCTTGGGTGCACTTCTACTTAGCACTTTAAACACTTTTGTTTTTATTTGTTTTACATGAGTTTATGGTTTTTTGGGGTGTTATACTTTCTATAGTGACATTTACTTTCTTTTGGGGTTTTTGTTTTCTCCCTATTGGGTTTCCTTTGGGTATTGGTTGTATTCTACTTCCTCTATTACATGTTATCTTCAAACTTGTCCCTGTTCATTAGGTATATTGATTTGTTCTGGACATCTTCCTTCTTCATTCTCGGTTTCTTCAGTACCATTTTGTTATTATTATTTTTCTTTGTTCTGGGTCTCTTCCTTTTTCGTTCTTGGTTTCTTCATTAGTATTTATTCTTGTTTATTCTGGTTTGTTTATTTGGTCTAGGTAGCTTCCTTACCTACTCCTATCCTACCTGGGTATTATTCTTATTTTAATTTTAGTTTTTTGGAGTTTTATTTTGTTGTACATTTATTTTTGTTGCAGAGGTTTTTCTTTATATTTACTTTTTCTTGTTATGGTGGTAATTTATTGTGATTTTTATTTGGTTCTCATTTGGATTTTTCTGGATATTCCATATACTTGATTTTTACTAATGATCATATGGTAATCTATTTAAGTGGATTATCTGTCATGCTACAGATTGCTCTCTTCCAGAAGTGATTAGTTCAGATCATACTTGGTTTGTCTGAAATAATTGCTTATGATATTTATTATAAATTACATTTCTTTACTTCCTTCCCATTTCTAAATTTTTGCATGTTTATTCTTGAGCTTATCTATATTTCATTATTAACTGGATTTTCCTTGATAGTAATAGTCATCTGAGGTTCATTACTTTTTATTTTTCATTTTTTCTTAACTTGGTTCTTTATCCTTGGGATATTTATTCCCTAACATTCCCTAACACGTGAGCTGGGGCAGTTCAGAGGGGCACTGTAGGCTACTCACTCTGCTGGCCATACTACGTCATTTATTGAGGTCAGAGGCAAATCATCTCTGCTCAAACATAATAATACTGCTGGACTTATCTACAGACAGTTATTAAAAAAAAAATTATATAAGAATAACCTTATGACTATAAAAAAAAATTTAAATATCTTTGGATACTTCACTTCGTATTTGCTCAGATCTGTTAATATTTCTATTTCAGTTATTTTCTATCTCAGTTATTTTTCTCAATGGTTAGCTCCACTGGTATACTATTTCTTATTATGGTTGGAAGCTGTTTTACTATAATTATCACTTGTTATTCAGTGTAAAGTTTTTTTTTTTTTTTTTTTTAATTCTCTGTTATTCCTTGACTGTTATTACAATCTTCTTCTGGTCATTGGTAGCATATATTTTGTATTATATTTTTGTTTTTCTTAATTCTTATGAATCGTTCCACTAGTTTTATGTTCTTGCAATTACTCTTTTAATTGTCCGTCTTATAATTGACATTTATTTTATGATCATATTCTTATTATGGATTTATTTATATATAGATATTTCTTCCCTTTTCAAAATTTTATTCCGCTCTTGCTTTTCATCGAAATGAACTCTTTAATTCTCATTTTATGTGGTCATTGTCTCTGCTTATATTGAGTAAAAGTCTTATTATTTTCACTTCACAATAAGTTTATTCATTTTAAGTGTATTAGCGGTTCTTACTGCCATTTCTGTATTCTCAAAAATTTTTCATAATTGGTTCCACATATAATTGTTTGTAATGTGAACTTACTCTTCCTTTTGAATGTTGTGGCTATTCTTCAAAATTCATTTTTCCTTTCTTTTATATTCCATGATTTGAGTTTCATAAATATTTGGTAGTAAGATGTGCTTACTTAGTTTTTAAAATTTAGTTAATTTTTCAAAATTCTTTTTCTTTTTCTTTATTTCAAAAGTCGTTTCATAAATATTTGGTAGTAAGGTGTGCTTACTTAGTTTTTGAATTAATTATTTTTTTACTAAATTCTCTTCCTTTTGTTCTCCACAATTAGTTTCATAAATATTTGGTAGTAAGATGTGCTTACTTAGTTTTTATTTAGTTAATTTTGATTATTCAAAATTCCCTTTCTTTTTATTTCTTAAATGAGTTTCATAAATAGCTGGTAGTAAGATGTACTTACTTAGTTTTTTGAATTTAGTTAATTTACTAAATTCTCTTCTTTTCTTTAATTCAAATGAGTTTCATAAATATTTGGTAGTAAGTTGTGCTTACTTTGTTTTAGAATTTATTTATTTTTTCACAATTCTTTTTCTTTTCTTTATTTCAAAAGTCGTTTCATAAATATTTGGTAGTAAGATGTGCTTACTTAGTTTTTAGAATTTAGTTAATTTATTCAAAATTCTTTTATATACATCCAATTACTCATAATATTTTTTCATGGAAGCCTGGTTATATACACCTTTGATCCTTTCTGAATCCATTTCCTTTACTTCATAAGTATTATTGTTTTTTATATTGGAGATCACATATGGTCCTGTGTATAACAGCAATAACTTCTTCGTTATTCCTTCCAGTGTGCTGGGTAGTTCACGATTTTTTAGTAAGATTTTTTCTCCCTTTTCATAAGTTATTATTTTACCACTAGCCTTTCGATACTTATTGTGCCGTTTTTCCTGGTCTCCAGCCACCTTGTTGTAGAACTTTACCTTGTCAAATTTGTAAACATTATTTATAGGGAACTCTAGGATTTCTGCGATTTCTAGTGGGGGTGGTTTTTCGTACATGGCGGAGTATGGGGTAATTCCTGTAGCTGGATGGTATGCCAAGTTGAGGAATTCCTCAGTGGCTTCTAGATAGTCTTGCCACCTTTTCTGTTGATGGTGACAATAAGTTCTTAGGATCCTCCCCACTTCTCGTAACACCCTCTCTGCCGGATTACTGCTCGGGTGGTAGACCGAGGTTTTGTATGTACGAACGCCCATTGATAATAGGGTATCCCGCCATTTTCTACCCTTAAACTCGGTTCCATGATCAGTGATGATCGAAGATGGTTTCCCCATGTTTGGGATATACTGCTCCGTTAATATCCCCAGAATTTTCCGGGTAGTTGCCCGATTAGTAGGGTATAGCTTAACAAACTTTGTGAAGTGGTCCATTATGATTATTAGGTATCGATATTGGTGTCAACCGCCACTACGGGGAAATGGTCCGCAGATGTCTAGGAATACCTTCTCCAATTTAGCCTTGGAGGTTATAGGAATCATAACACCTTCCTTCTTTTCGTTGTTTGTTTTTACGAGCTGGCAGATTTTACAGCTTATAATATACATTCGGACCTTCCTATTTATGTTTTTTATCTGGCAGCTCTCCTCCAGAGCTTTTATCACTTTTAAGGCGCCCATATGCCCATATCGTATGTGGTAGTTTACTATTATTTCTTTTTCGATCTGGGTTGGAACAACCACCCTCCAGGTCTCCCCCTTCAGTGAGGTTTTAACGAACATGATTTGTTTGTTTAGTTGGTAATATTGAGCAACGGTTTCGTCTCCTTCTTCTAATCGAGTTGTAAGGTTTCTCAATTTCGGGCCTGCTTGTTGGTGGGTGCTCATATTTGTTAATAATGTTGTTAAGTCGGCTCTGGTGCTAAGAAGATGGTACATTTTTAGTACGCTTTCCTTCTCCCCTTTGAAAGTTTGCTCTTCCACATTGACACGGGATAACACATCGGCTACGACATTCTTTTTACCTGGGATGTATTCCCATTTTAGATGGTATTCTTGAAGGGCAAGTATCCACCTTGTTAGTCTGCCATGATTCAATTTGCAGCTTTTTAGGAACGAAATTGATTTATGGTCTGTTCAGACGGTAATCGGGTAACCCAAGATGTAAGTGCGGAACTTACCGCAAGCGAATACTACGCTCAGTAATTCTTTTTCAGTTACAGTGTAGTTCTTCTCGCACTGGTTCAAAGATCTGCTAGCGAAGCTAATTACTTGGTGTTGACCCTTCTCGTCTTCTTGATATAATGTTGTTCCCAGGCTGATGTTACTGGCATGCAGTTCATGAAAAATGGTAGTTTAAAATTTGGGTGGCGAAGTATTATTGTGGCCAGAAATTTGTCCTTAATAAGTTGGAAAATCACATCCTGATCTTGACACCATATCCATTTATTTTTTGATGACAATTGTGTTTGAAATCTTGCGGTTAATTCCGAATATTGTTCCTGGAACTTGCGATAGTAATTACAGAGTCCCAGGAATGACTGTAATTGCTTTCTGTTTTTGGGTGCCGGGAATTTCTGGATCCCTTCCACCTTTTCTGCCGACGGTGAGATTCCTTGGTCGTCCAAGTTAAAACCCAAGAATTGAACTTCTCTGGCAATGAACTTGGACTTTTCTAACTTCAGCGTGATGTTACCGACAGATAACTTCTCAAGCACGTGTTCCACACGGTAGCAGTGTTCCTCCCACGTTTCTGAGGTTACTAGTAGATCGTCTACATACACGGTGGTAAACTTAAGTGCTTCCTGTCCCAATATCTGGTCCATGCAGGTCACAAAGATGGCAACTGAGTTTACGAGTCCGAAGGGCAGTCTTTTGAATTGGTAATTGCGCCCCTCGAATATGAAAGCCAGATACTGGCGACTCCGTGGGTGTAACTCCACCTGCCAGTAACCACACACCATGTCCCAGGTACTAAAGTACTTGGTTCCGTGGAATCGTTTCAGGATTTCTTCTATTTCACCGGGCGATGTTCTATCATTTATTATCTTTTTGTTTATTTCCCGCGCATCCAAGCAAAGCCGGACTTGGCCGTTTTTCTTGGGAATAGCCACGATAGGGCTGGTGTATGGAGATTGGCTACTTTCTATGATGTCACTATTAATCATCCGGTTTATTTCCGCTCTTACAGCCTCCTTTCGTGAATGCGCAATAGGGTAGGATTTTCTATTAAACTCCACTGTATCTCTGAATTTAAGGGTACATTGGTAATTTTTTACCTTACCTGGCTCGTCCGAAAATACTGAGCGGTACTTTTCATAAATTCTGATCAACTGATTCGCTTGGTTATTGAACAATTTCTCCCTAGTAATTCCGCTCCGTAAATCCCTTATTTCTTGTATCTTTTGGGACCATAAATCTTCGTTCGTGTTATCGTATATTATGGGGTTAATGATGGAGTTACCTTCCATATAGTTGATGTTACGAATTTGCTGGTGGATACTGCTGGGAAGTACTATCTCGCTACCGACTAAATCGGCCGTCCAGGTCAGACCTCCGGTAAACAGCGATACTTTCTCTGAGCGTAAATCTATGATAGCAGAGTTTTTTTCTCAGCACATCGCATCCCACTAATATATTGAAAGGTAATCCTGCCGCAATTAGGAATATCATGTTTATTGCTATACCCTTGCTAATCACGTTTAACGATACTTGCTTTCGGATAGTCTTGTTTTGGCGACCAGTGGCACCTATTAATACGATATTATTTATTGGTAAAGTCGGCAATAATTGACCACATTTCTCTTGGATTCTCTCCAATTCTGTTGAGTTAATAATAGATACATTCGCACCTGTATCAATCATTAGCTGTGCGAAGATTCCTTCTATTTCTGCATTAATGTAAATTTTTTCATTATTTATACTATGGAGGCGAGTGTCGCCCTCCTCCAATAGTTCGTTTCGTATGTTTTTTAAATAATTACAACTAATAATTGTAATATTGTTATTATTAGTTGCTCTTGGCAACTCTCTTTGATACCCAGGAGATAGGAGCAGCAAAAGGTCCTGATTATTTATTTCTGCCTCCTCATGTTTAAATTCTCATTTTCTTGGTTATTATTGTTTGGACCAACTGAGGCGTCAGTCGGGAAACCTTGAGTGGGTTCCAGCCATTCCGTTCGCTGTTCGAATAGTTGTTCTCTAGTTGGTTGCCGCTCTGGGTCATCTAGACTGGAACTTCGTCTAGGTGGATTATATCTTGAACTATCCCGTTCTCGGCTTCTGCGTCGGTCTTCATATTCATGGAAACTGTTCCGCCGTTGATGGTTGTATCTGCGTTGGCTGTTTCCTTCAGCGCGTATAAAATTTACCCGGGGTCGGGAGAACCTGTTGTTGTTATTGGTATTGTTATTTGGGTAACCCCTATTGTTATTATAATACCGTTCGGTATTATTAGTATGGTTTGGGTTTCTCTGACTATTTACATTTGGATTTGGGTAATAATTGGTTCTATTACCGGGGTACCCGTTATTATGCCTGTTGATATTTTGGTTCATGGGACCGTTGTTATTATTATTATTACTATTGTTTGTATTATTATGATAATTATAATTGGGATTATATCGGTTCCCTTGGTACCCACTGCTGTTCTGATGATTATTGTTGTTCGCGTACGGATTACTTCGGAATTCTGGCCGCTCATCCTCCTCATGCTTTGCCGGTAGTATTCCTCATTCTCGTAGTTTTCTAATAGTTCCATCATCGCCTGGATGGTCTTTATTTGGCTACCCCTTCTTGCTCATATAACTTCTTCATCATAATGGTATGAGAGTTTATTTACCAGGCATTCTTCTGGTATGGCCGGTTCCAGGTGCTTCGCCGGACATACCTTCCCAAGGAAGTACGCGGTCATCGTATTACCAAATTGTGTCTTGTATCGGCCATGGCAGATGTTGTCCCATATTAAATTTTGGGTGGTCTCCGACCAATACTTCGCCTTGAACAAATTCTTAAATTGCTGGTAATCCTCTATCTCACTCCAGTTTGCCATCCACCAGTTGTCCGTCATTTCACAGAATGATTCGTCCAACAGCTCTCGATTATTTAGCCACCTATTGCCTCTATGTTTGGCCATTACTCCTCGATCCGGGCCAAGAACTCCATTGGCTTCCTTTTATATTGGCGGAAGTTCAGCCATTCCCTATTTTCGTTGATGGGGTATTGGTGAAGTTGGTTGGTCGGTTCCGAATTGCTTCCATTTCCTTCTGGCTCTGCAGCACTTGACCGGTGATGTTCGTCATCAGTACCTCCATTCCGTCACACCTTTCAGTAATTTGGTTACGTACTTTACTTAGTTCTTCCTGGCTTTCCTTTCGGTTCTCTTCTGCCTTCTTGCGACTATATTCTTCGATATTCGTGACCTTGGTATTTACCACTTCCTTGAATTCTTGTACTTCCCCTTCAGTTAGCCGACATCTTTCATCAACTTCTCTGATCTGTTGGTTTATAATTATTGTTTCTTATTCCAACTTTTTATTTATAGATTTCTTATTATCCTTGAGTTCTTTGTTCATTTCTTCTCTTAATAGTTCCATTCATTCGTCTAACTTGTCTAGACTCTCCTGGTTAACCTCCCTTAATTCTTCCCTTAATAGTTGGTTATCCTCTCTTAATTCTTCCAACCTCTCCCCCATCTTCTCTTCCATTTTCTTGTTATTTTCCCTTAATTCTTTCTTCATTTGTTGGTCGTCACCTTCCATCTTCTTGCTGGTTTCTTCCATCTTCTTACTGGTTTCCTCTATTCTCTTATTGGTCCTTTCGATTTGTTGACCTAATTCTTCCTTTAAGGCTCGGCTGTCTTCCTTTGATTCCTTTCTGGTTTCCTCCATCTTCTTGCTCAAATCTTCCTTTATGGATCGGCTGTCCTTCTTCAATTCTTCTTTATTTTCGTCCATTTTCTCCATCATTATTCTGAGCATCTCTTGTATGTTCCCATTCTCCGTTCGTGATGGTTTCTCGGGTTGTTCTAACCGTTCCTCCCGGACATTGATTTCCCCTGTCTGTGTGGGTATTTCCGGTTGTTCTTTTGGTTGTGCTGGTGGTTTTGGTTCCCTTGTGGGTAATAATGTTTCTACGTCCTCCACCGGTGTTGCCTCCTTATCCTCCATATTAATTTCTTTTTCGGCCTCTGCCGCCCTTTTCTTGGATGTGGCACGACGTTGCATCTTTCCTGTTTCTCTGGCTGGATAACCGCTGCCAAGTTTGAATTAGAAATTGGGCGAGTTACTACAGCCTTTCAATCCCTAATTAAAGCCCTTTAGTTGGACGCCAATTTTGTAACGTTTCTTTGATAGTTTCGGTTACAAAATAATAATAATATTACAATTTGAAATAAAAAAAAATTTTATTTCAAATGAAAAATTTTGTTTTCTGAAAAAATTATTGTTTTCGTGTTTTTTGTTATATGTAATTAAGAAATAATTTTTGTAACTGTATTGTGTAAAAATTTTAATTATTTTATGGTTGTTTATGTTGTGGTGTCACTTTCTCTGAATACCTCCTGCGTTAATATTGTTAACTCCGGTACTAGTCGATAGACGGTTCTTCTTCTTCTTCCATATGCTCCTTATTTTGGTAAATACCGCCTTTCGGTTAGTCCGTGATCTTGAATCAACTTATTTTTAATTATATTTAAATTAAAATTCAACCAATTTGCAGAATTATATTATTTATTAACAATTTATTAGAAGGATCGATGGTTAATCGATATTTACAACAGTATCGACTTGTTACTCAGGGCCGGTCGATAACAAATTTACATGAATAGTGTATATAATATTTTGTTCTTTTAACGGTTATTTTATGAATAGCCAGAGAAGGGTAGGGCCATGAAAATATAACACTTACAATTAAAAGTCTTAAAACTAACAATTACAAGGTTATTAATCAATATTGAAAGTTTATATATTATAATATTCGAACCAGTGAAGACTCGATGTTCATTCGTTCCACTTCGCATAGGATGCTGGGAAAACCAAAATGGCCAACGGAGGACTGCGTAGATTAATGTCCGTCACCTCGACAAATATTTCTTGCAATAAAGATGCCTGTTCACCATTTCCTCGTCTCAGCAATTGTGGATATTCGTTATGGAGTTAATTGAGTGTTCCTGGTGCAGTGTTTCTTAGTTCACTTGGTTTAAATGTGTGTGATTATGTCTATTTCACTTTGGTTAAATATGTCGTACTTAACCCTTTTTGTTTCGTCCGTAATAATTATTTGTGGTGGTGTTAATTCAATAATTTAGGCTTATGTGGTTCTGTTTTATTGTAGTTTAATGTTTTTATTGTTTGTGTTCACTGCTTCTCAAGTTAAAGGTCAAAAATAAAAAAGTTATAAAATTTCACTGAACTCGATTTATGTATCGCACGCCATTAACATAGGTTACACGGAGCAAAACCTCGTTCAAGTGTTCGCTTCAATGGATAATAATTAACTTCAAGATACATTTTTTCCAGTCTCCAGATCGCTATTATGATTAACTTAAGAATTTTTTACCTTGTATAATCCACTATGAGATCTCAGTTTTTTACATACAACATGTTTCAGGGACTAAATCCCCATCTTCAGGTACAGTAAAAAATTTATTATTCCCCTAATACATAGGGGTCGTCGAAATGATTAAAATGTTTATACATAAAAACACACGCACAAAAATCACGATTGACGATCGGAGGTCGACCGGTGCACTGAGTCGCTTTTAACGTGTTCATGTGTTTGTGTTATATGTTAATTTATTCAGTGATTTTTGTGCGTCTGTTTTTATGTATAAACATTTTAATCATTTTGACGACCCCTATGTATTAGGGGAATAATAAATTTTTTACTGTACCTGAAGATGGGGATTTAGTCCCTGAAACATGTTGTATGTAAAAAACTGAGAACGCATAGTGGATTATACAAGGTAAAAAATTCTTAAGTTAATAATAATTAAATGTTCTCATTTCCTTCGTCTCCTGAAATTCTTAGCCAATTTAATATACATCATACATTGTTTCAAATTACCTTGGCTTCCCATACATTTTTATTTAATACATTATATTACTGAAAATATTTTTGTTATTATTTAATTGTATGAAATACTAAATACATATTTGGTTTCTTTAATCTATTTTGCTTATTTTGATACTAATTAATATAGTTTTACAAAGTTGTTATTTAAAAAAGTTATATTTCTTTCATTTTGGAAAAGTAGGCTTCAATTTTTGTTTCTGTCCTTGTCCAAATAATAGCCATTTTATCTGATATAATTATTATTATACTGAATCTCAGATTGATATAATTGTTTATCTTTCCTTGATTTCTTGCAATTTTGTCCATTAATTATTGTTTTTAAATATAATTCATTTATCTAAGACTCCTCCTCTGAAATTTTAGTTAATACTTTTCATTTTTATTCATAATTTTACCCATCTTCTGACAATATCTTTTTAAAGTATAAATTACATTGTATTACTATGTGATGGGTTTATCTTGCATAAATTTCATCAGGTTAGTTGGTTTATAGGACTAGATTTGTCAATTATAATGTAGTTTAGATTTACTATTTGGCCTAGATTTTATCTGTTGTTACCTACAAAGTTTTTAATAATACAGTTAGTTTATACCCTTTTCTGACCTTCTATTCTAATATAATATTCATTAATAATTCCTTCTTTTACTACTATAACATTTAGTATTGACTTTAAACAATTAAAACATAACAATTATTTGACATTAAATATGGTATTTAAAATCATACCCTTTTTTGTACTGATTACTTACAGTAACTCCTAAAAAACATTTTATTATATAAGAATGGTATCCACATTCAGATATTGCATTCCTAATTCAAACTATTAAACACAATAACATTTTATAAATATAAGAATTAATCTCTATATCCAAACCTTATGCATAGAGTTCATATATGGTAATTGGAACCTAACATTTCTGTTCCATTAAATTTTTAACACTTACTTATAACTATTTGGGCACAGTCTTATCTGTTTTTCTTTAACTTTAGGGATGTATCCCTTGTCACTTATGGATTACCTCCCAGCTCTCTATTTATATTATTCACTCCATTGAATGTTATCATATAAACAGTGGCATTTTATTAGAAAGAGTAGTCATTGCTCCTTCACCATACTATTTGATTAAATATCACTCATGATACTACATTAAAATACTTAAAGTTATTTAAAGGTACAGTATTTAATGTACTTTCTCAAAGTTTATTTATGATAATCTAATAACTTGCACTTGTTCCTTGTTATTTCTTGATACTATCTCTAGTCCTTTCATAGTTTTATAATATCAAATTGTTTAATCATGGGGGAACTGTTAAGATTTGTCTTTATTAATTATACAATAACTTTCTTGGGTGCACTTCTACTTAGCACTTTAAACACTTTTGTTTTTATTTGTTTTACATGAGTTTATGGTTTTTTGGGGTGTTATACTTTCTATAGTGACATTTACTTTCTTTTGGGGTTTTTGTTTTCTCCCTATTGGGTTTCCTTTGGGTATTGGTTGTATTCTACTTCCTCTATTACATGTTATCTTCAAACTTGTCCCTGTTCATTAGGTATATTGATTTGTTCTGGACATCTTCCTTCTTCATTCTCGGTTTCTTCAGTACTATTTTGTTATTATTATTTTTCTTTGTTCTGGGTCTCTTCCTTTTTCGTTCTTGGTTTATTCATTAGTATTTATTCTTGTTTATTCTGGTTTGTTTATTTGGTCTAGGTAGCTTCCTTACCTACTCCTATCCTACCTGGGTATTATTCTTATTTTAATTTTAGTTTTTTGGAGTTTTATTTTGTTGTACATTTATTTTTGTTGCAGAGGTTTTTCTTTATATTTACTTTTTCTTGTTATGGTGGTAATTTATTGTGATTTTTATTTGGTTCTCATTTGGATTTTTCTGGATATTCCTTATACTTGATTTTTACTAATGATCATATGGTAATCTATTTAAGTGGATTATCTGTCATGCTACAGATTGCTCTCCTCCAGAAGTGATTAGTTCAGATCATACTTGGTTTGTCTGAAATAATTGCTTATGATATTTATTATAAATTACATTTCTTTACTTCCTTCCCATTTCTAAATTTTTGCATGTTTATTCTTGAGCTTATCTATATTTCATTATTAACTGGATTTTCCTTGATAGTAATAGTCATCTGAGGTTCATTACTTTTTATTTTTCATTTTTTCTTAACTTGGTTCTTTATCCTTGGGATATTTATTCCCTAACATTCCCTAACACGTGAGCTGGGGCAGTTCAGAGGGGCACTGTAGGCTACTCACTCTGCTGGCCATACTACGTCATTTATTGAGGTCAGAGGCAAATCATCTCTGCTCAAACATAATAATACTGCTGGACTTATCTACAGACAGTTATTAAAAAAAAAATTATATAAGAATAACCTTATGATAACCTTATGACTATAAAAAAAAATTTAAATATCTTTGGATACTTCACTTCGTATTTGCTCAGATCTGTTAATATTTCTATTTCAGTTATTTTCTATCTCAGTTATTTTTCTCAATGGTTAGCTCCACTGGTATATTATTTCTTATTATGGTTGGAAGCTGTTTTACTATAATTATCACTTGTTATTCAGTGTAAAGTTTTTTTTTTTTAATTCTCTGTTATTCCTTGACTGTTATTACAATCTTCTTCTGGTCATTGGTAGCATATATTTTGTATTATATTTTTGTTTTTCTTAATTCTTATGAATCGTTCCACTAGTTTTATGTTCTTGCAATTACTCTTTTAATTGTCCGTCTTATAATTGACATTTATTTTATGATCATATTCTTATTATGGATTTATTTATATATAGATATTTCTTCCCTTTTCAAAATTTTATTCCGCTCTTGCTTTTCATCGAAATGAACTCTTTAATTCTCATTTTATGTGGTCATTGTCTCTGCTTATATTGAGTAAAAGTCTTATTATTTTCACTTCACAATAAGTTTATTCATTTTAAGTGTATTAGCGGTTCTTACTGCCATTTCTGTATTCTCAAAAATTTTTCATAATTGGTTCCACATATAATTGTTTGTAATGTGAACTTACTCTTCCTTTTGAATGTTGTGGCTATTCTTCAAAATTCATTTTTCCTTTCTTTTATATTCCATGATTTGAGTTTCATAAATATTTGGTAGTAAGATGTGCTTACTTAGTTTTTAAAATTTAGTTAATTTTTCAAAATTCTTTTTCTTTTTCTTTATTTCAAAAGTCGTTTCATAAATATTTGGTAGTAAGGTGTGCTTACTTAGTTTTTGAATTAATTATTTTTTTACTAAATTCTCTTCCTTTTGTTCTCCACAATTAGTTTCATAAATATTTGGTAGTAAGATGTGCTTACTTAGTTTTTATTTAGTTAATTTTGATTATTCAAAATTCCCTTTCTTTTTATTTCTTAAATGAGTTTCATAAATAGCTGGTAGTAAGATGTACTTACTTAGTTTTTTGAATTTAGTTAATTTACTAAATTCTCTTCTTTTCTTTAATTCAAATGAGTTTCATAAATATTTGGTAGTAAGTTGTGCTTACTTTGTTTTAGAATTTATTTATTTTTTCACAATTCTTTTTCTTTTCTTTATTTCAAAAGTCGTTTCATAAATATTTGGTAGTAAGATGTGCTTACTTAGTTTTTAGAATTTAGTTAATTTATTCAAAATTCTTTTATATACATCCAATTACTCATAATATTTTTTCATGGAAGCCTGGTTATATACACCTTTGATCCTTTCTGAATCCATTTCCTTTACTTCATAAGTATTATTGTTTTTTATATTGGAGATCACATATGGTCCTGTGTATAACAGCAATAACTTCTTCGTTATTCCTTCCAGTGTGCTGGGTAGTTCACGATTTTTTAGTAAGATTTTTTCTCCCTTTTCATAAGTTATTATTTTACCACTAGCCTTTCGATACTTATTGTGCCGTTTTTCCTGGTCTCCAGCCACCTTGTTGTAGAACTTTACCTTGTCAAATTTGTAAACATTATTTATAGGGAACTCTAGGATTTCTGCGATTTCTAGTGGGGGTGGTTTTTCGTACATGGCGGAGTATGGGGTAATTCCTGTAGCTGGATGGTATGCCAAGTTGAGGAATTCCTCAGTGGCTTCTAGATAGTCTTGCCACCTTTTCTGTTGATGGTGACAATAAGTTCTTAGGATCCTCCCCACTTCTCGTAACACCCTCTCTGCCGGATTACTGCTCGGGTGGTAGACCGAGGTTTTGTATGTACGAACGCCCATTGATAATAGGGTATCCCGCCATTTTCTACCCTTAAACTCGGTTCCATGATCAGTGATGATCGAAGATGGTTTCCCCATGTTTGGGATATACTGCTCCGTTAATATCCCCAGAATTTTCCGGGTAGTTGCCCGATTAGTAGGGTATAGCTTAACAAACTTTGTGAAGTGGTCCATTATGATTATTAGGTATCGATATTGGTGTCAACCGCCACTACGGGGAAATGGTCCGCAGATGTCTAGGAATACCTTCTCCAATTTAGCCTTGGAGGTTATAGGAATCATAACACCTTCCTTCTTTTCGTTGTTTGTTTTTACGAGCTGGCAGATTTTACAGCTTATAATATACATTCGGACCTTCCTATTTATGTTTTTTATCTGGCAGCTCTCCTCCAGAGCTTTTATCACTTTTAAGGCGCCCATATGCCCATATCGTATGTGGTAGTTTACTATTATTTCTTTTTCGATCTGGGTTGGAACAACCACCCTCCAGGTCTCCCCCTTCAGTGAGGTTTTAACGAACATGATTTGTTTGTTTAGTTGGTAATATTGAGCAACGGTTTCGTCTCCTTCTTCTAATCGAGTTGTAAGGTTTCTCAATTTCGGGCCTGCTTGTTGGTGGGTGCTCATATTTGTTAATAATGTTGTTAAGTCGGCTCTGGTGCTAAGAAGATGGTACATTTTTAGTACGCTTTCCTTCTCCCCTTTGAAAGTTTGCTCTTCCACATTGACACGGGATAACACATCGGCTACGACATTCTTTTTACCTGGGATGTATTCCCATTTTAGATGGTATTCTTGAAGGGCAAGTATCCACCTTGTTAGTCTGCCATGATTCAATTTGCAGCTTTTTAGGAACGAAATTGATTTATGGTCTGTTCAGACGGTAATCGGGTAACCCAAGATGTAAGTGCGGAACTTACCGCAAGCGAATACTACGCTCAGTAATTCTTTTTCAGTTACAGTGTAGTTCTTCTCGCACTGGTTCAAAGATCTGCTAGCGAAGCTAATTACTTGGTGTTGACCCTTCTCGTCTTCTTGATATAATGTTGTTCCAGGCTGATGTTACTGGCATGCAGTTCATGAAAAATGGTAGTTTAAAATTTGGGTGGCGAAGTATTATTGTGGCCAGAAATTTGTCCTTAATAAGTTGGAAAATCACATCCTGATCTTGACACCATATCCATTTATTTTTTGATGACAATTGTGTTTGAAATCTTGCGGTTAATTCCGAATATTGTTCCTGGAACTTGCGATAGTAATTACAGAGTCCCAGGAATGACTGTAATTGCTTTCTGTTTTTGGGTGCCGGGAATTTCTGGATCCCTTCCACCTTTTCTGCCGACGGTGAGATTCCTTGGTCGTCCAAGTTAAAACCCAAGAATTGAACTTCTCTGGCAATGAACTTGGACTTTTCTAACTTCAGCGTGATGTTACCGACAGATAACTTCTCAAGCACGTGTTCCACACGGTAGCAGTGTTCCTCCCACGTTTCTGAGGTTACTAGTAGATCGTCTACATACACGGTGGTAAACTTAAGTGCTTCCTGTCCCAATATCTGGTCCATGCAGGTCACAAAGATGGCAACTGAGTTTACGAGTCCGAAGGGCAGTCTTTTGAATTGGTAATTGCGCCCCTCGAATATGAAAGCCAGATACTGGCGACTCCGTGGGTGTAACTCCACCTGCCAGTAACCACACACCATGTCCCAGGTACTAAAGTACTTGGTTCCGTGGAATCGTTTCAGGATTTCTTCTATTTCACCGGGCGATGTTCTATCATTTATTATCTTTTTGTTTATTTCCCGCGCATCCAAGCAAAGCCGGACTTGGCCGTTTTTCTTGGGAATAGCCACGATAGGGCTGGTGTATGGAGATTGGCTACTTTCTATGATGTCACTATTAATCATCCGGTTTATTTCCGCTCTTACAGCCTCCTTTCGTGAATGCGCAATAGGGTAGGATTTTCTATTAAACTCCACTGTATCTCTGAATTTAAGGGTACATTGGTAATTTTTTACCTTACCTGGCTCGTCCGAAAATACTGAGCGGTACTTTTCATAAATTCTGATCAACTGATTCGCTTGGTTATTGAACAATTTCTCCCTAGTAATTCCGCTCCGTAAATCCCTTATTTCTTGTATCTTTTGGGACCATAAATCTTCGTTCGTGTTATCGTATATTATGGGGTTAATGATGGAGTTACCTTCCATATAGTTGATGTTACGAATTTGCTGGTGGATACTGCTGGGAAGTACTATCTCGCTACCGACTAAATCGGCCGTCCAGGTCAGACCTCCGGTAAACAGCGATACTTTCTCTGAGCGTAAATCTATGATAGCAGAGTTTTTTTCTCAGCACATCGCATCCCACTAATATATTGAAAGGTAATCCTGCCGCAATTAGGAATATCATGTTTATTGCTATACCCTTGCTAATCACGTTTAACGATACTTGCTTTCGGATAGTCTTGTTTTGGCGACCAGTGGCACCTATTAATACGATATTATTTATTGGTAAAGTCGGCAATAATTGACCACATTTCTCTTGGATTCTCTCCAATTCTGTTGAGTTAATAATAGATACATTCGCACCTGTATCAATCATTAGCTGTGCGAAGATTCCTTCTATTTCTGCATTAATGTAAATTTTTTCATTATTTATACTATGGAGGCGAGTGTCGCCCTCCTCCAATAGTTCGTTTCGTATGTTTTTTAAATAATTACAACTAATAATTGTAATATTGTTATTATTAGTTGCTCTTGGCAACTCTCTTTGATACCCAGGAGATAGGAGCAGCAAAAGGTCCTGATTATTTATTTCTGCCTCCTCATGTTTAAATTCTCATTTTCTTGGTTATTATTGTTTGGACCAACTGAGGCGTCAGTCGGGAAACCTTGAGTGGGTTCCAGCCATTCCGTTTGCTGTTCGAATAGTTGTTCTCTAGTTGGTTGCCGCTCTGGGTCATCTAGACTGGAACTTCGTCTAGGTGGATTATATCTTGAACTATCCCGTTCTCGGCTTCTGCGTCGGTCTTCATATTCATGGAAACTGTTCCGCCGTTGATGGTTGTATCTGCGTTGGCTGTTTCCTTCGGCGCGTATAAAATTTACCCGGGGTCGGGAGAACCTGTTGTTGTTATTGGTATTGTTATTTGGGTAACCCCTATTGTTATTATAATACCGTTCGGTATTATTAGTATGGTTTGGGTTTCTCTGACTATTTACATTTGGATTTGGGTAATAATTGGTTCTATTACCGGGGTACCCGTTATTATGCCTGTTGATATTTTGGTTCATGGGACCGTTGTTATTATTATTATTACTATTGTTTGTATTATTATGATAATTATAATTGGGATTATATCGGTTCCCTTGGTACCCACTGCTGTTCTGATGATTATTGTTGTTCGCGTACGGATTACTTCGGAATTCTGGCCGCTCATCCTCCTCATGCTTTGCCGGTAGTATTCCTCATTCTCGTAGTTTTCTAATAGTTCCATCATCGCCTGGATGGTCTTTATTTGGCTACCCCTTCTTGCTCATATAACTTCTTCATCATAATGGTATGAGAGTTTATTTACCAGGCATTCTTCTGGTATGGCCGGTTCCAGGTGCTTCGCCGGACATACCTTCCCAAGGAAGTACGCGGTCATCGTATTACCAAATTGTGTCTTGTATCGGCCATGGCAGATGTTGTCCCATATTAAATTTTGGGTGGTCTCCGACCAATACTTCGCCTTGAACAAATTCTTAAATTGCTGGTAATCCTCTATCTCACTCCGGTTTGCCATCCACCAGTTGTCCGTCATTTCACAGAATGATTCGTCCAACAGCTCTCGATTATTTAGCCACCTATTGCCTCTATGTTTGGCCATTACTCCTCGATCCGGGCCAAGAACTCCATTGGCTTCCTTTTATATTGGCGGAAGTTCAGCCATTCCCTGTTTTCGTTGATGGGGTATTGGTGAAGTTGGTTGGTCGGTTCCGAATTGCTTCCATTTCCTTCTGGCTCTGCAGCACTTGACCGGTGATGTTCGTCATCAGTACCTCCATTCCGTCACACCTTTCAGTAATTTGGTTACGTACTTTACTTAGTTCTTCCTGGCTTTCCTTTCGGTTCTCTTCTGCCTTCTTGCGACTATATTCTTCGATATTCGTGACCTTGGTATTTACCACTTCCTTGAATTCTTGTACTTCCCCTTCAGTTAGCCGACATCTTTCATCAACTTCTCTGATCTGTTGGTTTATAATTATTGTTTCTTATTCCAACTTTTTATTTATAGATTTCTTATTATCCTTGAGTTCTTTGTTCATTTCTTCTCTTAATAGTTCCATTCATTCGTCTAACTTGTCTAGACTCTCCTGGTTAACCTCCCTTAATTCTTCCCTTAATAGTTGGTTATCCTCTCTTAATTCTTCCAACCTCTCCCCCATCTTCTCTTCCATTTTCTTGTTATTTTCCCTTAATTCTTTCTTCATTTGTTGGTCGTCACCTTCCATCTTCTTGCTGGTTTCTTCCATCTTCTTACTGGTTTCCTCTATTCTCTTATTGGTCCTTTCGATTTGTTGACCTAATTCTTCCTTTAAGGCTCGGCTGTCTTCCTTTGATTCCTTTCTGGTTTCCTCCATCTTCTTGCTCAAATCTTCCTTTATGGATCGGCTGTCCTTCTTCAATTCTTCTTTATTTTCGTCCATTTTCTCCATCATTATTCTGAGCATCTCTTGTATGTTCCCATTCTCCGTTCGTGATGGTTTCTCGGGTTGTTCTAACCGTTCCTCCCGGACATTGATTTCCCCTGTCTGTGTGGGTATTTCCGGTTGTTCTTTTGGTTGTGCTGGTGGTTTTGGTTCCCTTGTGGGTAATAATGTTTCTACGTCCTCCACCGGTGTTGCCTCCTTATCCTCCATATTAATTTCTTTTTCGGCCTCTGCCGCCCTTTTCTTGGATGTGGCACGACGTTGCATCTTTCCTGTTTCTCTGGCTGGATAACCGCTGCCAAGTTTGAATTAGAAATTGGGCGAGTTACTACAGCCTTTCAATCCCTAATTAAAGCCCTTTAGTTGGACGCCAATTTTGTAACGTTTCTTTGATAGTTTCGGTTACAAAATAATAATAATATTACAATTTGAAATAAAAAAAAATTTTATTTCAAATGAAAAATTTTGTTTTCTGAAAAAATTATTGTTTTCGTGTTTTTTGTTATATGTAATTAAGAAATAATTTTTGTAACTGTATTGTGTAAAAATTTTAATTATTTTATGGTTGTTTATGTTGTGGTGTCACTTTCTCTGAATACCTCCTGCGTTAATATTGTTAACTCCGGTACTAGTCGATAGACGGTTCTTCTTCTTCTTCCATATGCTCCTTATTTTGGTAAATACCGCCTTTCGGTTAGTCCGTGATCTTGAATCAACTTATTTTTAATTATATTTAAATTAAAATTCAACCAATTTGCAGAATTATATTATTTATTAACAATTTATTAGAAGGATCGATGGTTAATCGATATTTACAACAGTATCGACTTGTTACTCAGGGCCGGTCGATAACAAATTTACATGAATAGTGTATATAATATTTTGTTCTTTTAACGGTTATTTTATGAATAGCCAGAGAAGGGTAGGGCCATGAAAATATAACACTTACAATTAAAAGTCTTAAAACTAACAATTACAAGGTTATTAATCAATATTGAAAGTTTATATATTATAATATTCGAACCAGTGAAGACTCGATGTTCATTCGTTCCACTTCGCATAGGATGCTGGGAAAACCAAAATGGCCAACGGAGGACTGCGTAGATTAATGTCCGTCACCTCGACAAATATTTCTTGCAATAAAGATGCCTGTTCACCATTTCCTCGTCTCAGCAATTGTGGATATTCGTTATGGAGTTAATTGAGTGTTCCTGGTGCAGTGTTTCTTAGTTCACTTGGTTTAAATGTGTGTGATTATGTCTATTTCACTTTGGTTAAATATGTCGTACTTAACCCTTTTTGTTTCGTCCGTAATAATTATTTGTGGTGGTGTTAATTCAATAATTTAGGCTTATGTGGTTCTGTTTTATTGTAGTTTAATGTTTTTATTGTTTGTGTTCACTGCTTCTCAAGTTAAAGGTCAAAAATAAAAAAGTTATAAAATTTCACTGAACTCGATTTATGTATCGCACGCCATTAACATAGGTTACACGGAGCAAAACCTCGTTCAAGTGTTCGCTTCAATGGATAATAATTAACTTCAAGATACATTTTTTCCAGTCTCCAGATCGCTATTATGATTAACTTAAGAATTTTTTACCTTGTATAATCCACTATGAGATCTCAGTTTTTTACATACAACATGTTTCAGGGACTAAATCCCCATCTTCAGGTACAGTAAAAAATTTATTATTCCCCTAATACATAGGGGTCGTCGAAATGATTAAAATGTTTATACATAAAAACACACGCACAAAAATCACGATTGACGATCGGAGGTCGACCGGTGCACTGAGTCGCTTTTAACGTGTTCATGTGTTTGTGTTATATGTTAATTTATTCAGTGATTTTTGTGCGTCTGTTTTTATGTATAAACATTTTAATCATTTTGACGACCCCTATGTATTAGGGGAATAATAAATTTTTTACTGTACCTGAAGATGGGGATTTAGTCCCTGAAACATGTTGTATGTAAAAAACTGAGAACGCATAGTGGATTATACAAGGTAAAAAATTCTTAAGTTAATAATAATTAAATGTTCTCATTTCCTTCGTCTCCTGAAATTCTTAGCCAATTTAATATACATCATACATTGTTTCAAATTACCTTGGCTTCCCATACATTTTTATTTAATACATTATATTACTGAAAATATTTTTGTTATTATTTAATTGTATGAAATACTAAATACATATTTGGTTTCTTTAATCTATTTTGCTTATTTTGATACTAATTAATATAGTTTTACAAAGTTGTTATTTAAAAAAGTTATATTTCTTTCATTTTGGAAAAGTAGGCTTCAATTTTTGTTTCTGTCCTTGTCCAAATAATAGCCATTTTATCTGATATAATTATTATTATACTGAATCTCAGATTGATATAATTGTTTATCTTTCCTTGATTTCTTGCAATTTTGTCCATTAATTATTGTTTTTAAATATAATTCATTTATCTAAGACTCCTCCTCTGAAATTTTAGTTAATACTTTTCATTTTTATTCATAATTTTACCCATCTTCTGACAATATCTTTTTAAAGTATAAATTACATTGTATTACTATGTGATGGGTTTATCTTGCATAAATTTCATCAGGTTAGTTGGTTTATAGGACTAGATTTGTCAATTATAATGTAGTTTAGATTTACTATTTGGCCTAGATTTTATCTGTTGTTACCTACAAAGTTTTTAATAATACAGTTAGTTTATACCCTTTTCTGACCTTCTATTCTAATATAATATTCATTAATAATTCCTTCTTTTACTACTATAACATTTAGTATTGACTTTAAACAATTAAAACATAACAATTATTTGACATTAAATATGGTATTTAAAATCATACCCTTTTTTGTACTGATTACTTACAGTAACTCCTAAAAAACATTTTATTATATAAGAATGGTATCCACATTCAGATATTGCATTCCTAATTCAAACTATTAAACACAATAACATTTTATAAATATAAGAATTAATCTCTATATCCAAACCTTATGCATAGAGTTCATATATGGTAATTGGAACCTAACATTTCTGTTCCATTAAATTTTTAACACTTACTTATAACTATTTGGGCACAGTCTTATCTGTTTTTCTTTAACTTTAGGGATGTATCCCTTGTCACTTATGGATTACCTCCCAGCTCTCTATTTATATTATTCACTCCATTGAATGTTATCATATAAACAGTGGCATTTTATTAGAAAGAGTAGTCATTGCTCCTTCACCATACTATTTGATTAAATATCACTCATGATACTACATTAAAATACTTAAAGTTATTTAAAGGTACAGTATTTAATGTACTTTCTCAAAGTTTATTTATGATAATCTAATAACTTGCACTTGTTCCTTGTTATTTCTTGATACTATCTCTAGTCCTTTCATAGTTTTATAATATCAAATTGTTTAATCATGGGGGAACTGTTAAGATTTGTCTTTATTAATTATACAATAACTTTCTTGGGTGCACTTCTACTTAGCACTTTAAACACTTTTGTTTTTATTTGTTTTACATGAGTTTATGGTTTTTTGGGGTGTTATACTTTCTATAGTGACATTTACTTTCTTTTGGGGTTTTTGTTTTCTCCCTATTGGGTTTCCTTTGGGTATTGGTTGTATTCTACTTCCTCTATTACATGTTATCTTCAAACTTGTCCCTGTTCATTAGGTATATTGATTTGTTCTGGACATCTTCCTTCTTCATTCTCGGTTTCTTCAGTACTATTTTGTTATTATTATTTTTCTTTGTTCTGGGTCTCTTCCTTTTTCGTTCTTGGTTTATTCATTAGTATTTATTCTTGTTTATTCTGGTTTGTTTATTTGGTCTAGGTAGCTTCCTTACCTACTCCTATCCTACCTGGGTATTATTCTTATTTTAATTTTAGTTTTTTGGAGTTTTATTTTGTTGTACATTTATTTTTGTTGCAGAGGTTTTTCTTTATATTTACTTTTTCTTGTTATGGTGGTAATTTATTGTGATTTTTATTTGGTTCTCATTTGGATTTTTCTGGATATTCCTTATACTTGATTTTTACTAATGATCATATGGTAATCTATTTAAGTGGATTATCTGTCATGCTACAGATTGCTCTCCTCCAGAAGTGATTAGTTCAGATCATACTTGGTTTGTCTGAAATAATTGCTTATGATATTTATTATAAATTACATTTCTTTACTTCCTTCCCATTTCTAAATTTTTGCATGTTTATTCTTGAGCTTATCTATATTTCATTATTAACTGGATTTTCCTTGATAGTAATAGTCATCTGAGGTTCATTACTTTTTATTTTTCATTTTTTCTTAACTTGGTTCTTTATCCTTGGGATATTTATTCCCTAACATTCCCTAACACGTGAGCTGGGGCAGTTCAGAGGGGCACTGTAGGCTACTCACTCTGCTGGCCATACTACGTCATTTATTGAGGTCAGAGGCAAATCATCTCTGCTCAAACATAATAATACTGCTGGACTTATCTACAGACAGTTATTAAAAAAAAAATTATATAAGAATAACCTTATGATAACCTTATGACTATAAAAAAAAATTTAAATATCTTTGGATACTTCACTTCGTATTTGCTCAGATCTGTTAATATTTCTATTTCAGTTATTTTCTATCTCAGTTATTTTTCTCAATGGTTAGCTCCACTGGTATATTATTTCTTATTATGGTTGGAAGCTGTTTTACTATAATTATCACTTGTTATTCAGTGTAAAGTTTTTTTTTTTTAATTCTCTGTTATTCCTTGACTGTTATTACAATCTTCTTCTGGTCATTGGTAGCATATATTTTGTATTATATTTTTGTTTTTCTTAATTCTTATGAATCGTTCCACTAGTTTTATGTTCTTGCAATTACTCTTTTAATTGTCCGTCTTATAATTGACATTTATTTTATGATCATATTCTTATTATGGATTTATTTATATATAGATATTTCTTCCCTTTTCAAAATTTTATTCCGCTCTTGCTTTTCATCGAAATGAACTCTTTAATTCTCATTTTATGTGGTCATTGTCTCTGCTTATATTGCGTAAAAGTCTTATTATTTTCACTTCACAATAAGTTTATTCATTTTAAGTGTATTAGTGGTTCTTACTGCCATTTCTGTATTCTCAAAAATTTTTCATAATTGGTTCCACATATAATTGTTTGTAATGTGAACTTACTCTTCCTTTTGAATGTTGTGGCTATTCTTCAAAATTCATTTTTCCTTTCTTTTATATTCCATGATTTGAGTTTCATAAATATTTGGTAGTAAGATGTGCTTACTTAGTTTTTAAAATTTAGTTAATTTTTCAAAATTCTTTTTCTTTTTCTTTATTTCAAAAGTCGTTTCATAAATATTTGGTAGTAAGGTGTGCTTACTTAGTTTTTGAATTAATTATTTTTTTACTAAATTCTCTTCCTTTTGTTCTCCACAATTAGTTTCATAAATATTTGGTAGTAAGATGTGCTTACTTAGTTTTTATTTAGTTAATTTTGTTTATTCAAAATTCCCTTTCTTTTTATTTCTTAAATGAGTTTCATAAATAGCTGGTAGTAAGATGTACTTACTTAGTTTTTTGAATTTAGTTAATTTACTAAATTCTCTTCTTTTCTTTAATTCAAATGAGTTTCATAAATATTTGGTAGTAAGTTGTGCTTACTTTGTTTTAGAATTTATTTATTTTTTCACAATTCTTTTTCTTTTCTTTATTTCAAAAGTCGTTTCATAAATATTTGGTAGTAAGATGTGCTTACTTAGTTTTTAGAATTTAGTTAATTTATTCAAAATTCTTTTATATACATCCAATTACTCATAATATTTTTTCATGGAAGCCTGGTTATATACACCTTTGATCCTTTCTGAATCCATTTCCTTTACTTCATAAGTATTATTGTTTTTTATATTGGAGATCACATATGGTCCTGTGTATAACAGCAATAACTTCTTCGATATTCCTTCCAGTGTGCTGGGTAGTTCACGATTTTTTAATAAGATTTTTTCTCCCTTTTCATAAGTTATTATTTTACCACTAGCCTTTCGATACTTATTGTGCCGTTTTTCCTGGTCTCCAGCCACCTTGTTGTAGAACTTTACCTTGTCAAATTTGTAAACATTATTTATAGGGAACTCTAGGATTTCTGCGATTTCTAGTGGGGGTGGTTTTTCGTACATGGCGGAGTATGGGGTAATTCCTGTAGCTGGATGGTATGCCAAGTTGAGGAATTCCTCAGTGGCTTCTAGATAGTCTTGCCACCTTTTCTGTTGATGGTGACAATAAGTTCTTAGGATCCTCCCCACTTCTCGTAACACCCTCTCTGCCGGATTACTGCTCGGGTGGTAGACCGAGGTTTTGTATGTACGAACGCCCATTGATAATAGGGTATCCCGCCATTTTCTACCCTTAAACTCGGTTCCATGATCAGTGATGATCGAAGATGGTTTCCCCATGTTTGGGATATACTGCTCCGTTAATATCCCCAGAATTTTCCGGGTAGTTGCCCGATTAGTAGGGTATAGCTTAACAAACTTTGTGAAGTGGTCCATTATGATTATTAGGTATCGATATTGGTGTCAACCGCCACTACGGGGAAATGGTCCGCAGATGTCTAGGAATACCTTCTCCAATTTAGCCTTGGAGGTTATAGGAATCATAACACCTTCCTTCTTTTCGTTGTTTGTTTTTACGAGCTGGCTGATTTTACAGCTTATAATATACATTCGGACCTTCCTATTTATGTTTTTTATCTGGCAGCTCTCCTCCAGAGCTTTTATCACTTTTAAGGCGCCCATATGCCCATATCGTATGTGGTAGTTTACTATTATTTCTTTTTCGATCTGGGTTGGAACAACCACCCTCCAGGTCCCCCCTTCAGTGAGGTTTTAACGAACATGATTTGTTTGTTTAGTTGGTAATATTGAGCAACGGTTTCGTCTCCTTCTTCTAATCGAGTTGTAAGGTTTCTCAATTTCGGGCCTGCTTGTTGGTGGGTGCTCATATTTGTTAATAATGTTGTTAAGTCGGCTCTGGTGCTAAGAAGATGGTACATTTTTAGTACGCTTTCCTTCTCCCCTTTGAAAGTTTGCTCTTCCACATTGACACGGGATAACACATCGGCTACGACATTCTTTTTACCTGGGATGTATTCCCATTTTAGATGGTATTCTTGAAGGGCAAGTATCCACCTTGTTAGTCTGCCATGATTCAATTTGCAGCTTTTTAGGAACGAAATTGATTTATGGTCTGTTCGGACGGTAATCGGGTAACCCAAGATGTAAGTGCGGAACTTACCGCAAGCGAATACTATGCTCAGTAATTCTTTTTCAGTTACAGTGTAGTTCTTCTCACACTGGTTCAAAGATCTGCTAGCGAAGCTAATTACTTGGTGTTGACCCTTCTCGTCTTCTTGATATAATGTTGTTCCCAGGCTGATGTTACTGGCATGCAGTTCATGAAAAATGGTAGTTTAAAATTTGGGTGGCGAAGTATTATTGTGGCCAGAAATTTGTCCTTAATAAGTTGGAAAATCACATCCTGCTCTTGACACCATATCCATTTATTTTTTGATGACAATTGTGTTTGAAATCTTGCGGTTAATTCCGAATATTGTTCCTGGAACTTGCGATAGTAATTACAGAGTCCCAGGAATGACTGTAATTGCTTTCTGTTTTTGGGTGCCGGGAATTTCTGGATCCCTTCCACCTTTTCTGCCGACGGTGAGATTCCTTGGTCGTCCAAGTTAAAACCCAAGAATTGAACTTCTCTGGCAATGAACTTGGACTTTTCTAACTTCAGCGTGACGTTACCGACAGATAACTTCTCAAGCACGTGTTCCACACGGTAGCAGTGTTCCTCCCACGTTTCTGAGGTTACTAGTAGATCGTCTACATACACGGTGGTAAACTGAAGTGCTTCCTGTCCCAATATCTGGTCCATGCAGGTCACAAAGATGGCAACTGAGTTTACGAGTCCGAAGGGCAGTCTTTTGAATTGGTAATTGCGCCCCTCGAATATGAAAGCCAGATACTGGTGACTCCGTGGGTGTAACTCCACCTGCCAGTAACCGCACACCATGTCCCAGGTACTAAAGTACTTGGTTCCGTGGAATCGTTTCAGGATTTCTTCTATTTCACCGGGCGATGTTCTATCATTTATTATCTTTTTGTTTATTTCCCGCGCATCCAAGCAAAGCCGGACTTGGCCGTTTTTCTTGGGAATAGCCACGATAGGGCTGGTGTATGGAGATTGGCTACTTTCTATGATGTCACTATTAATCATCCGGTTTATTTCCGCTCTTACAGCCTCCTTTCGTGAATGCGCAATAGGGTAGGATTTTCTATTAAACTCCACTGTATCTCTGAATTTAAGGGTACATTGGTAATTTTTTACCTTACCTGGCTCGTCCGAAAATACTGAGCGGTACTTTTCATAAATTCTGATCAACTGATTCGCTTGGTTATTGAACAATTTCTCCCTAGTAATTCCGCTCCGTAAATCCCTTATTTCTTGTATCTTTTGGGACCATAAATCTTCGTTCGTGTTATCGTATATTATGGGGTTAATGATGGAGTTACCTTCCATATAGTTGATGTTACGAATTTGCTGGTGGATACTGCTGGGAAGTACTATCTCGCTACCGACTAAATCGGCCGTCCAGGTCAGACCTCCGGTAAACAGCGATACTTTCTCTGAGCGTAAATCTATGATAGCAGAGTTTTTTTCTCAGCACATCGCATCCCACTAATATATTGAAAGGTAATCCTGCCGCAATTAGGAATATCATGTTTATTGCTATACCCTTGCTAATCACGTTTAACGATACTTGCTTTCGGATAGTCTTGTTTTGGCGACCAGTGGCACCTATTAATACGATATTATTTATTGGTAAAGTCGGCAATAATTGACCACATTTCTCTTGGATTCTCTCCAATTCTGTTGAGTTAATAATAGATACATTCGCACCTGTATCAATCATTAGCTGTGCGAAGATTCCTTCTATTTCTGCATTAATGTAAATTATTTCATTATTTATACTATGGAGGCGAGTGTCGCCCTCCTCCAATAGTTCGTTTCGTATGTTTTTTAAATAATTACAACTAATAATTGTAATATTGTTATTATTAGTTGCTCTTGGCAACTCTCTTTGATACCCAGGAGATAGGAGCAGCAAAAGGTCCTGATTATTTATTTCTGCCTCCTCATGTTTAAATTCTCATTTTCTTGGTTATTATTGTTTGGACCAACTGAGGCGTCAGTCGGGAAACCTTGAGTGGGTTCCAGCCATTCCGTTCGCTGTTCGAATAGTTGTTCTCTAGTTGGTTGCCGCTCTGGGTCATCTAGACTGGAACTTCGTCTAGGTGGATTATATCTTGAACTATCCCGTTCTCGGCTTCTGCGTCGGTCTTCATATTCATGGAAACTGTTCCGCCGTTGATGGTTGTATCTGCGTTGGCTGTTTCCTTCGGCGCGTATAAAATTTACCCGGGGTCGGGAGAACCTGTTGTTGTTATTGGTATTGTTATTTGGGTAACCCCTATTGTTATTATAATACCGTTCGGTATTATTAGTATGGTTTGGGTTTCTCTGACTATTTACATTTGGATTTGGGTAATAATTGGTTCTATTACCGGGGTACCCGTTATTATGCCTGTTGATATTTTGGTTCATGGGACCGTTGTTATTATTATTATTACTATTGTTTGTATTATTATGATAATTATAATTGGGATTATATCGGTTCCCTTGGTACCCACTGCTGTTCTGATGATTATTGTTGTTCGCGTACGGATTACTTCGGAATTCTGGCCGCTCATCCTCCTTCTGCTTTGCCGGTAGTATTCCTCATTCTCGTAGTTTTCTAATAGTTCCATCATCGCCTGGATGGTCTTTATTTGGCTACCCCTTCTTGCTCATATAACTTCTTCATCATAATGGTATGAGAGTTTATTTACCAGGCATTCTTCTGGTATGGCCGGTTCCAGGTGCTTCGCCGGACATACCTTCCCAAGGAAGTACGCGGTCATCGTATTACCAAATTGTGTCTTGTATCGGCCATGGCAGATGTTGTCCCATATTAAATTTTGGGTGGTCTCCGACCAATACTTCGCCTTGAACAAATTCTTAAATTGCTGGTAATCCTCTATCTCACTCCGGTTTGCCATCCACCAGTTGTCCGTCATTTCACAGAATGATTCGTCCAACAGCTCTCGATTATTTAGCCACCTATTGCCTCTATGTTTGGCCATTACTCCTCGATCCGGGCCAAGAACTCCATTGGCTTCCTTTTATATTGGCGGAAGTTCAGCCATTCCCTATTTTCGTTGATGGGGTATTGGTGAAGTTGGTTGGTCGGTTCCGAATTGCTTCCATTTCCTTCTGGCTCTGCAGCACTTGACCGGTGATGTTCGTCATCAGTACCTCCATTCCGTCACACCTTTCAGTAATTTGGTTACGTACTTTACTTAGTTCTTCCTGGCTTTCCTTTCGGTTCTCTTCTGCCTTCTTGCGACTATATTCTTCGATATTCGTGACCTTGGTATTTACCACTTCCTTGAATTCTTGTACTTCCCCTTCAGTTAGCCGACATCTTTCATCAACTTCTCTGATCTGTTGGTTTATAATTATTGTTTCTTATTCCAACTTTTTATTTATAGATTTCTTATTATCCTTGAGTTCTTTGTTCATTTCTTCTCTTAATAGTTCCATTCATTCATCTAACTTGTCTAGACTCTCCTGGTTAACCTCCCTTAATTCTTCCCTTAATAGTTGGTTATCCTCTCTTAATTCTTCCAACCTCTCCCCCATCTTCTCTTCCATTTTCTTGTTATTTTCCCTTAATTCTTTCTTCATTTGTTGGTCGTCACCTTCCATCTTCTTGCTGGTTTCTTCCATCTTCTTACTGTTTTCTTCCATCTTCTTACTGGTTTCCTCTATTCTCTTATTGGTCCTTTCGATTTGTTGACCTAATTCTTCCTTTAAGGCTCGGCTGTCTTCCTTTGATTCCTTTCTGGTTTCCTCCATCTTCTTGCTCAAATCTTCCTTTATGGATCGGCTGTCCTTCTTCAATTCTTCTTTATTTTCGTCCATTTTCTCCATCATTATTCTGAGCATCTCTTGTATGTTCCCATTCTCCGTTCGTGATGGTTTCTCGGGTTGTTCTAACCGTTCCTCCCGGACATTGATTTCCCCTGTCTGTGTGGGTATTTCCGGTTGTTCTTTTGGTTGTGCTGGTGGTTTTGGTTCCCTTGTGGGTAATAATGTTTCTACGTCCTCCACCGGTGTTGCCTCCTTATCCTCCATATTAATTTCTTTTTCGGCCTCTGCCGCCCTTTTCTTGGATGTGGCACGACGTTGCATCTTTCCTGTTTCTCTGGCTGGATAACCGCTGCCAAGTTTGAATTAGAAATTGGGCGAGTTACTACAGCCTTTCAATCCCTAATTAAAGCCCTTTAGTTGGACGCCAATTTTGTAACGTTTCTTTGATAGTTTCGGTTACAAAATAATAATAATATTACAATTTGAAATAAAAAAAAATTTTATTTCAAATGAAAAATTTTGTTTTCTGAAAAAATTATTGTTTTCGTGTTTTTTGTTATATGTAATTAAGAAATAATTTTTGTAACTGTATTGTGTAAAAATTTTAATTATTTTATGGTTGTTTATGTTGTGGTGTCACTTTCTCTGAATACCTCCTGCGTTAATATTGTTAACTCCGGTACTAGTCGATAGACGGTTCTTCTTCTTCTTCCATATGCTCCTTATTTTGGTAAATACCGCCTTTCGGTTAGTCCGTGATCTTGAATCAACTTATTTTTAATTATATTTAAATTAAAATTCAACCAATTTGCAGAATTATATTATTTATTAACAATTTATTAGAAGGATCGATGGTTAATCGATATTTACAACAGTATCGACTTGTTACTCAGGGCCGGTCGATAACAAATTTACATGAATAGTGTATATAATATTTTGTTCTTTTAACGGTTATTTTATGAATAGCCAGAGAAGGGTAGGGCCATGAAAATATAACACTTACAATTAAAAGTCTTAAAACTAACAATTACAAGGTTATTAATCAATATTGAAAGTTTATATATTATAATATTCGAACCAGTGAAGACTCGATGTTCATTCGTTCCACTTCGCATAGGATGCTGGGAAAACCAAAATGGCCAACGGAGGACTGCGTAGATTAATGTCCGTCACCTCGACAAATATTTCTTGCAATAAAGATGCCTGTTCACCATTTCCTCGTCTCAGCAATTGTGGATATTCGTTATGGAGTTAATTGAGTGTTCCTGGTGCAGTGTTTCTTAGTTCACTTGGTTTAAATGTGTGTGATTATGTCTATTTCACTTTGGTTAAATATGTCGTACTTAACCCTTTTTGTTTCGTCCGTAATAATTATTTGTGGTGGTGTTAATTCAATAATTTAGGCTTATGTGGTTCTGTTTTATTGTAGTTTAATGTTTTTATTGTTTGTGTTCACTGCTTCTCAAGTTAAAGGTCAAAAATAAAAAAGTTATAAAATTTCACTGAACTCGATTTATGTATCGCACGCCATTAACATAGGTTACACGGAGCAAAACCTCGTTCAAGTGTTCGCTTCAATGGATAATAATTAACTTCAAGATACATTTTTTCCAGTCTCCAGATCGCTATTATGATTAACTTAAGAATTTTTTACCTTGTATAATCCACTATGAGATCTCAGTTTTTTACATACAACATGTTTCAGGGACTAAATCCCCATCTTCAGGTGCAGTAAAAAATTTATTATTCCCCTAATACATAGGGGTCGTCGAAATGATTAAAATGTTTATACATAAAAACACACGCACAAAAATCACGATTGACGATCGGAGGTCGACCGGTGCACTGAGTCGCTTTTAACGTGTTCATGTGTTTGTGTTATATGTTAATTTATTCAGTGATTTTTGTGCGTCTGTTTTTATGTATAAACATTTTAATCATTTTGACGACCCCTATGTATTAGGGGAATAATAAATTTTTTACTGTACCTGAAGATGGGGATTTAGTCCCTGAAACATGTTGTATGTAAAAAACTGAGAACGCATAGTGGATTATACAAGGTAAAAAATTCTTAAGTTAATAATAATTAAATGTTCTCATTTCCTTCGTCTCCTGAAATTCTTAGCCAATTTAATATACATCATACATTGTTTCAAATTACCTTGGCTTCCCATACATTTTTATTTAATACATTATATTACTGAAAATATTTTTGTTATTATTTAATTGTATGAAATACTAAATACATATTTGGTTTCTTTAATCTATTTTGCTTATTTTGATACTAATTAATATAGTTTTACAAAGTTGTTATTTAAAAAAGTTATATTTCTTTCATTTTGGAAAAGTAGGCTTCAATTTTTGTTTCTGTCCTTGTCCAAATAATAGCCATATTATCTGATATAATTATTATTATACTGAATCTCAGATTGATATAATTGTTTATCTTTCCTTGATTTCTTGCAATTTTGTCCATTAATTATTGTTTTTAAATATAATTCATTTATCTAAGACTCCTCCTCTGAAATTTTAGTTAATACTTTTCATTTTTATTCATAATTTTACCCATCTTCTGACAATATCTTTTTAAAGTATAAATTACATTGTATTACTATGTGATGGGTTTATCTTGCATAAATTTCATCAGGTTAGTTGGTTTATAGGACTAGATTTGTCAATTATAATGTAGTTTAGATTTACTATTTGGCCTAGATTTTATCTGTTGTTACCTACAAAGTTTTTAATAATACAGTTAGTTTATACCCTTTTCTGACCTTCTATTCTAATATAATATTCATTAATAATTCCTTCTTTTACTACTATAACATTTAGTATTGACTTTAAACAATTAAAACATAACAATTATTTGACATTAAATATGGTATTTAAATTCATACCCTTTTTTGTACTGATTACTTACAGTAACTCCTAAAAAACATTTTATTATATAAGAATGGTATCCACATTCAGATATTGCATTCCTAATTCAAACTATTAAACACAATAACATTTTATAAATATAAGAATTAATCTCTATATCCAAACCTTATGCATAGAGTTCATATATGGTAATTGGAACCTAACATTTCTGTTCCATTAAATTTTTAACACTTACTTATAACTATTTGGGCACAGTCTTATCTGTTTTTCTTTAACTTTAGGGATGTATCCCTTGTCACTTATGGATTACCTCCCAGCTCTCTATTTATATTATTCACTCCATTGAATGTTATCATATAAACAGTGGCATTTTATTAGAAAGAGTAGTCATTGCTCCTTCACCATACTATTTGATTAAATATCACTCATGATACTACATTAAAATACTTAAAGTTATTTAAAGGTACAGTATTTAATGTACTTTCTCAAAGTTTATTTATGATAATCTAATAACTTGCACTTGTTCCTTGTTATTTCTTGATACTATCTCTAGTCCTTTCATAGTTTTATAATATCAAATTGTTTAATCATGGGGGAACTGTTAAGATTTGTCTTTATTAATTATACAATAACTTTCTTGGGTGCACTTCTACTTAGCACTTTAAACACTTTTGTTTTTATTTGTTTTACATGAGTTTATGGTTTTTTGGGGTGTTATACTTTCTATAGTGACATTTACTTTCTTTTGGGGTTTTTGTTTTCTCCCTATTGGGTTTCCTTTGGGTATTGGTTGTATTCTACTTCCTCTATTACATGTTATCTTCAAACTTGTCCCTGTTCATTAGGTATATTGATTTGTTCTGGACATCTTCCTTCTTCATTCTCGGTTTCTTCAGTACTATTTTGTTATTATTATTTTTCTTTGTTCTGGGTCTCTTCCTTTTTCGTTCTTGGTTTCTTCATTAGTATTTATTCTTGTTTATTCTGGTTTGTTTATTTGGTCTAGGTAGCTTCCTTACCTACTCCTATCCTACCTGGGTATTATTCTTATTTTAATTTTAGTTTTTTGGAGTTTTATTTTGTTGTACATTTATTTTTGTTGCAGAGGTTTTTCTTTATATTTACTTTTTCTTGTTATGGTGGTAATTTATTGTGATTTTTATTTGGTTCTCATTTGGATTTTTCTGGATATTCCATATACTTGATTTTTACTAATGATCATATGGTAATCTATTTAAGTGGATTATCTGTCATGCTACAGATTGCTCTCCTCCAGAAGTGATTAGTTCAGATCATACTTGGTTTGTCTGAAATAATTGCTTATGATATTTATTATAAATTACATTTCTTTACTTCCTTCCCATTTCTAAATTTTTGCATGTTTATTCTTGAGCTTATCTATATTTCATTATTAACTGGATTTTCCTTGATAGTAATAGTCATCTGAGGTTCATTACTTTTTATTTTTCATTTTTTCTTAACTTGGTTCTTTATCCTTGGGATATTTATTCCCTAACATTCCCTAACACGTGAGCTGGGGCAGTTCAGAGGGGCACTGTAGGCTACTCACTCTGCTGGCCATACTACGTCATTTATTGAGGTCAGAGGCAAATCATCTCTGCTCAAACATAATAATACTGCTGGACTTATCTACAGACAGTTATTAAAAAAAAAATTATATAAGAATAACCTTATGATAACCTTATGACTATAAAAAAAAATTTAAATATCTTTGGATACTTCACTTCGTATTTGCTCAGATCTGTTAATATTTCTATTTCAGTTATTTTCTATCTCAGTTATTTTTCTCAATGGTTAGCTCCACTGGTATATTATTTCTTATTATGGTTGGAAGCTGTTTTACTATAATTATCACTTGTTATTCAGTGTAAAGTTTTTTTTTTTTTTTAATTCTCTGTTATTCCTTGACTGTTATTACAATCTTCTTCTGGTCATTGGTAGCATATATTTTGTATTATATTTTTGTTTTTCTTAATTCTTATGAATCGTTCCACTAGTTTTATGTTCTTGCAATTACTCTTTTAATTGTCCGTCTTATAATTGACATTTATTTTATGATCATATTCTTATTATGGATTTATTTATATATAGATATTTCTTCCCTTTTCAAAATTTTATTCCGCTCTTGCTTCTCATCGAAATGAACTCTTTAATTCTCATTTTATGTGGTCATTGTCTCTGCTTATATTGCGTAAAAGTCTTATTATTTTCACTTCACAATAAGTTTATTCATTTTAAGTGTATTAGTGGTTCTTACTGCCATTTCTGTATTCTCAAAAATTTTTCATAATTGGTTCCACATATAATTGTTTGTAATGTGAACTTACTCTTCCTTTTGAATGTTGTGGCTATTCTTCAAAATTCATTTTTCCTTTCTTTTATATTCCATGATTTGAGTTTCATAAATATTTGGTAGTAAGATGTGCTTACTTAGTTTTTAAAATTTAGTTAATTTTTCAAAATTCTTTTTCTTTTTCTTTATTTCAAAAGTTGTTTCATAAATATTTGGTAGTAAGGTGTGCTTACTTAGTTTTTGAATTAATTATTTTTTTACTAAATTCTCTTCCTTTTGTTCTCCACAATTAGTTTCATAAATATTTGGTAGTAAGATGTGCTTACTTAGTTTTTATTTAGTTAATTTTGTTTATTCAAAATTCCCTTTCTTTTTATTTCTTAAATGAGTTTCATAAATAGCTGGTAGTAAGATGTACTTACTTAGTTTTTTGAATTTAGTTAATTTACTAAATTCTCTTCTTTTCTTTAATTCAAATGAGTTTCATAAATATTTGGTAGTAAGTTGTGCTTACTTTGTTTTAGAATTTATTTATTTTTTCACAATTCTTTTTCTTTTCTTTATTTCAAAAGTCGTTTCATAAATATTTGGTAGTAAGATGTGCTTACTTAGTTTTTAGAATTTAGTTAATTTATTCAAAATTCTTTTATATACATCCAATTACTCATAATATTTTTTCATGGAAGCCTGGTTATATACACCTTTGATCCTTTCTGAATCCATTTCCTTTACTTCATAAGTATTATTGTTTTTTATATTGGAGATCACATATGGTCCTGTGTATAACAGCAATAACTTCTTCGATATTCCTTCCAGTGTGCTGGGTAGTTCACGATTTTTTAATAAGATTTTTTCTCCCTTTTCATAAGTTATTATTTTACCACTAGCCTTTCGATACTTATTGTGCCGTTTTTCCTGGTCTCCAGCCACCTTGTTGTAGAACTTTACCTTGTCAAATTTGTAAACATTATTTATAGGGAACTCTAGGATTTCTGCGATTTCTAGTGGGGGTGGTTTTTCGTACATGGCGGAGTATGGGGTAATTCCTGTAGCTGGATGGTATGCCAAGTTGAGGAATTCCTCAGTGGCTTCTAGATAGTCTTGCCACCTTTTCTGTTGATGGTGACAATAAGTTCTTAGGATCCTCCCCACTTCTCGTAACACCCTCTCTGCCGGATTACTGCTCGGGTGGTAGACCGAGGTTTTGTATGTACGAACGCCCATTGATAATAGGGTATCCCGCCATTTTCTACCCTTAAACTCGGTTCCATGATCAGTGATGATCGAAGATGGTTTCCCCATGTTTGGGATATACTGCTCCGTTAATATCCCCAGAATTTTCCGGGTAGTTGCCCGATTAGTAGGGTATAGCTTAACAAACTTTGTGAAGTGGTCCATTATGATTATTAGGTATCGATATTGGTGTCAACCGCCACTACGGGGAAATGGTCCGCAGATGTCTAGGAATACCTTCTCCAATTTAGCCTTGGAGGTTATAGGAATCATAACACCTTCCTTCTTTTCGTTGTTTGTTTTTACGAGCTGGCAGATTTTACAGCTTATAATATACATTCGGACCTTCCTATTTATGTTTTTTATCTGGCAGCTCTCCTCCAGAGCTTTTATCACTTTTAAGGCGCCCATATGCCCATATCGTATGTGGTAGTTTACTATTATTTCTTTTTCGATCTGGGTTGGAACAACCACCCTCCAGGTCTCCCCCTTTAGTGAGGTTTTAACGAACATGATTTGTTTGTTTAGTTGGTAATATTGAGCAACGGTTTCGTCTCCTTCTTCTAATCGAGTTGTAAGGTTTCTCAATTTCGGGCCTGCTTGTTGGTGGGTGCTCATATTTGTTAATAATGTTGTTAAGTCGGCTCTGGTGCTAAGAAGATGGTACATTTTTAGTACGCTTTCCTTCTCCCCTTTGAAAGTTTGCTCTTCCACATTGACACGGGATAACACATTGGCTACGACATTCTTTTTACCTGGGATGTATTCCCATTTTAGATGGTATTCTTGAAGGGCAAGTATCCACCTTGTTAGTCTGCCATGATTCAATTTGCAGCTTTTTAGGAACGAAATTGATTTATGGTCTGTTCAGACGGTAATCGGGTAACCCAAGATGTAAGTGCGGAACTTACCGCAAGCGAATACTACGCTCAGTAATTCTTTTTCAGTTACAGTGTAGTTCTTCTCGCACTGGTTCAAAGATCTGCTAGCGAAGCTAATTACTTGGTGTTGACCCTTCTCGTCTTCTTGATATAATGTTGTTCCCAGGCTGATGTTACTGGCATGCAGTTCATGAAAAATGGTAGTTTAAAATTTGGGTGGCGAAGTATTATTGTGGCCAGAAATTTGTCCTTAATAAGTTGGAAAATCACATCCTGATCTTGACACCATATCCATTTATTTTTTGATGACAATTGTGTTTGAAATCTTGCGGTTAATTCCGAATATTGTTCCTGGAACTTGCGATAGTAATTACAGAGTCCCAGGAATGACTGTAATTGCTTTCTGTTTTTGGGTGCCGGGAATTTCTGGATCCCTTCCACCTTTTCTGCCGACGGTGAGATTCCTTGGTCGTCCAAGTTAAAACCCAAGAATTGAACTTCTCTGGCAATGAACTTGGACTTTTCTAACTTCAGCGTGACGTTACCGACAGATAACTTCTCAAGCACGTGTTCCACACGGTAGCAGTGTTCCTCCCACGTTTCTGAGGTTACTAGTAGATCGTCTACATACACGGTGGTAAACTTAAGTGCTTCCTGTCCCAATATCTGGTCCATGCAGGTCACAAAGATGGCAACTGAGTTTACGAGTCCGAAGGGCAGTCTTTTGAATTGGTAATTGCGCCCCTCGAATATGAAAGCCAGATACTGGCGACTCCGTGGGTGTAACTCCACCTGCCAGTAACCACACACCATGTCCCAGGTACTAAAGTACTTGGTTCCGTGGAATCGTTTCAGGATTTCTTCTATTTCACCGGGCGATGTTCTATCATTTATTATCTTTTTGTTTATTTCCCGCGCATCCAAGCAAAGCCGGACTTGGCCGTTTTTCTTGGGAATAGCCACGATAGGGCTGGTGTATGGAGATTGGCTACTTTCTATGATGTCACTATTAATCATCCGGTTTATTTCCGCTCTTACAGCCTCCTTTCGTGAATGCGCAATAGGGTAGGATTTTCTATTAAACTCCACTGTATCTCTGAATTTAAGGGTACATTGGTAATTTTTTACCTTACCTGGCTCGTCCGAAAATACTGAGCGGTACTTTTCATAAATTCTGATCAACTGATTCGCTTGGTTATTGAACAATTTCTCCCTAGTAATTCCGCTCCGTAAATCCCTTATTTCTTGTATCTTTTGGGACCATAAATCTTCGTTCGTGTTATCGTATATTATGGGGTTAATGATGGAGTTACCTTCCATATAGTTGATGTTACGAATTTGCTGGTGGATACTGCTGGGAAGTACTATCTCGCTACCGACTAAATCGGCCGTCCAGGTCAGACCTCCGGTAAACAGCGATACTTTCTCTGAGCGTAAATCTATGATAGCAGAGTTTTTTTCTCAGCACATCGCATCCCACTAATATATTGAAAGGTAATCCTGCCGCAATTAGGAATATCATGTTTATTGCTATACCCTTGCTAATCACGTTTAACGATACTTGCTTTCGGATAGTCTTGTTTTGGCGACCAGTGGCACCTATTAATACGATATTATTTATTGGTAAAGTCGGCAATAATTGACCACATTTCTCTTGGATTCTCTCCAATTCTGTTGAGTTAATAATAGATACATTCGCACCTGTATCAATCATTAGCTGTGCGAAGATTCCTTCTATTTCTGCATTAATGTAAATTATTTCATTATTTATACTATGGAGGCGAGTGTCGCCCTCCTCCAATAGTTCGTTTCGTATGTTTTTTAAATAATTACAACTAATAATTGTAATATTGTTATTATTAGTTGCTCTTGGCAACTCTCTTTGATACCCAGGAGATAGGAGCAGCAAAAGGTCCTGATTATTTATTTCTGCCTCCTCATGTTTAAATTCTCATTTTCTTGGTTATTATTGTTTGGACCAACTGAGGCGTCAGTCGGGAAACCTTGAGTGGGTTCCAGCCATTCCGTTCGCTGTTCGAATAGTTGTTCTCTAGTTGGTTGCCGCTCTGGGTCATCTAGACTGGAACTTCGTCTAGGTGGATTATATCTTGAACTATCCCATTCTCGGCTTCTGCGTCGGTCTTCATATTCATGGAAACTGTTCCGCCGTTGATGGTTGTATCTGCGTTGGCTGTTTCCTTCGGCGCGTATAAAATTTACCCGGGGTCGGGAGAACCTGTTGTTGTTATTGGTATTGTTATTTGGGTAACCCCTATTGTTATTATAATACCGTTCGGTATTATTAGTATGGTTTGGGTTTCTCTGACTATTTACATTTGGATTTGGGTAATAATTGGTTCTATTACCGGGGTACCCGTTATTATGCCTGTTGATATTTTGGTTCATGGGACCGTTGTTATTATTATTATTACTATTGTTTGTATTATTATGATAATTATAATTGGGATTATATCGGTTCCCTTGGTACCCACTGCTGTTCTGATGATTATTGTTGTTCGCGTACGGATTACTTCGGAATTCTGGCCGCTCATCCTCCTTCTGCTTTGCCGATAGTATTCCTCATTCTCGTAGTTTTCTAATAGTTCCATCATCGCCTGGATGGTCTTTATTTGGCTACCCCTTCTTGCTCATATAACTTCTTCATCATAATGGTATGAGAGTTTATTTACCAGGCATTCTTCTGGTATGGCCGGTTCCAGGTGCTTCGCCGGACATACCTTCCCAAGGAAGTACGCGGTCATCGTATTACCAAATTGTGTCTTGTATCGGCCATGACAGATTTTGTCTCATATTAAATTTTGGGTGGTCTCCGACCAATACTTCGCCTTGAACAAATTCTTAAATTGCTGGTAATCCTCTATCTCACTCCGGTTTGCCATCCACCAGTTGTCCGTCATTTCACAGAATGATTCGTCCAACAGCTCTCGATTATTTAGCCACCTATTGCCTCTATGTTTGGCCATTACTCCTCGATCCGGGCCAAGAACTCCATTGGCTTCCTTTTATATTGGCGGAAGTTCAGCCATTCCCTATTTTCGTTGATGGGGTATTGGTGAAGTTGGTTGGTCGGTTCCGAATTGCTTCCATTTCCTTCTGGCTCTGCAGCACTTGACCGGTGATGTTCGTCATCAGTACCTCCATTCCGTCACACCTTTCAGTAATTTGGTTACGTACTTTACTTAGTTCTTCCTGGCTTTCCTTTCGGTTCTCTTCTGCCTTCTTGCGACTATATTCTTCGATATTCGTGACCTTGGTATTTACCACTTCCTTGAATTCTTGTACTTCCCCTTCAGTTAGCCGACATCTTTCATCAACTTCTCTGATCTGTTGGTTTATAATTATTGTTTCTTATTCCAACTTTTTATTTATAGATTTCTTATTATCCTTGAGTTCTTTGTTCATTTCTTCTCTTAATAGTTCCATTCATTCGTCTAACTTGTCTAGACTCTCCTGGTTAACCTCCCTTAATTCTTCCCTTAATAGTTGGTTATCCTCTCTTAATTCTTCCAACCTCTCCCCCATCTTCTCTTCCATTTTCTTGTTATTTTCCCTTAATTCTTTCTTCATTTGTTGGTCGTCACCTTCCATCTTCTTGCTGGTTTCTTCCATCTTCTTACTGTTTTCTTCCATCTTCTTACTGGTTTCCTCTATTCTCTTATTGGTCCTTTCGATTTGTTGACCTAATTCTTCCTTTAAGGCTCGGCTGTCTTCCTTTGATTCCTTTCTGGTTTCCTCCATCTTCTTGCTCAAATCTTCCTTTATGGATCGGCTGTCCTTCTTCAATTCTTCTTTATTTTCGTCCATTTTCTCCATCATTATTCTGAGCATCTCTTGTATGTTCCCATTCTCCGTTCGTGATGGTTTCTCGGGTTGTTCTAACCGTTCCTCCCGGACATTGATTTCCCCTGTCTGTGTGGGTATTTCCGGTTGTTCTTTTGGTTGTGCTGGTGGTTTTGGTTCCCTTGTGGGTAATAATGTTTCTACGTCCTCCACCGGTGTTGCCTCCTTATCCTCCATATTAATTTCTTTTTCGGCCTCTGCCACCCTTTTCTTGGATGTGGCACGACGTTGCATCTTTCCTGTTTCTCTGGCTGGATAACCGCTGCCAAGTTTGAATTAGAAATTGGGCGAGTTACTACAGCCTTTCAATCCCTAATTAAAGCCCTTTAGTTGGACGCCAATTTTGTAACGTTTCTTTGATAGTTTCGGTTACAAAATAATAATAATAATATTACAATTTGAAATAAAAAAAAATTTTATTTCAAATGAAAAATTTTGTTTTCTGAAAAAATTATTGTTTTCGTGTTTTTTGTTATATGTAATTAAGAAATAATTTTTGTAACTGTATTGTGTAAAAATTTTAATTATTTTATGGTTGTTTATGTTGTGGTGTCACTTTCTCTGAATACCTCCTGCGTTAATATTGTTAACTCCGGTACTAGTCGATAGACGGTTCTTCTTCTTCTTCCATATGCTCCTTATTTTGGTAAATACCGCCTTTCGGTTAGTCCGTGATCTTGAATCAACTTATTTTTAATTATATTTAAATTAAAATTCAACCAATTTGCAGAATTATATTATTTATTAACAATTTATTAGAAGGATCGATGGTTAATCGATATTTACAACAGTATCGACTTGTTACTCAGGGCCGGTCGATAACAAATTTACATGAATAGTGTATATAATATTTTGTTCTTTTAACGGTTATTTTATGAATAGCCAGAGAAGGGTAGGGCCATGAAAATATAACACTTACAATTAAAAGTCTTAAAACTAACAATTACAAGGTTATTAATCAATATTGAAAGTTTATATATTATAATATTCGAACCAGTGAAGACTCGATGTTCATTCGTTCCACTTCGCATAGGATGCTGGGAAAACCAAAATGGCCAACGGAGGACTGCGTAGATTAATGTCCGTCACCTCGACAAATATTTCTTCCAATAAAGATGCCTGTTCACCATTTCCTCGTCTCAGCAATTGTGGATATTCGTTATGGAGTTAATTGAGTGTTCCTGGTGCAGTGTTTCTTAGTTCACTTGGTTTAAATGTGTGTGATTATGTCTATTTCACTTTGGTTAAATATGTCGTACTTAACCCTTTTTGTTTCGTCCGTAATAATTATTTGTGGTGGTGTTAATTCAATAATTTAGGCTTATGTGGTTCTGTTTTATTGTAGTTTAATGTTTTTATTGTTTGTGTTCACTGCTTCTCAAGTTAAAGGTCAAAAATAAAAAAGTTATAAAATTTCACTGAACTCGATTTATGTATCGCACGCCATTAACATAGGTTACACGGAGCAAAACCTCGTTCAAGTGTTCGCTTCAATGGATAATAATTAACTTCAAGATACATTTTTTCCAGTCTCCAGATCGCTATTATGATTAACTTAAGAATTTTTTACCTTGTATAATCCACTATGAGATCTCAGTTTTTTACATACAACATGTTTCAGGGACTAAATCCCCATCTTCAGGTACAGTAAAAAATTTATTATTCCCCTAATACATAGGGGTCGTCAAAATGATTAAAATGTTTATACATAAAAACACACGCACAAAAATCACGATTGACGATCGGAGGTCGACCGGTGCACTGAGTCGCTTTTAACGTGTTCATGTGTTTGTGTTATATGTTAATTTATTCAGTGATTTTTGTGCGTCTGTTTTTATGTATAAACATTTTAATCATTTTGACGACCCCTATGTATTAGGGGAATAATAAATTTTTTACTGTACCTGAAGATGGGGATTTAGTCCCTGAAACATGTTGTATGTAAAAAACTGAGAACGCATAGTGGATTATACAAGGTAAAAAATTCTTAAGTTAATAATAATTAAATGTTCTCATTTCCTTCGTCTCCTGAAATTCTTAGCCAATTTAATATACATCATACATTGTTTCAAATTACCTTGGCTTCCCATACATTTTTATTTAATACATTATATTACTGAAAATATTTTTGTTATTATTTAATTGTATGAAATACTAAATACATATTTGGTTTCTTTAATCTATTTTGCTTATTTTGATACTAATTAATATAGTTTTACAAAGTTGTTATTTAAAAAAGTTATATTTCTTTCATTTTGGAAAAGTAGGCTTCAATTTTTGTTTCTGTCCTTGTCCAAATAATAGCCATTTTATCTGATATAATTATTATTATACTGAATCTCAGATTGATATAATTGTTTATCTTTCCTTGATTTCTTGCAATTTTGTCCATTAATTATTGTTTTTAAATATAATTCATTTATCTAAGACTCCTCCTCTGAAATTTTAGTTAATACTTTTCATTTTTATTCATAATTTTACCCATCTTCTGACAATATCTTTTTAAAGTATAAATTACATTGTATTACTATGTGATGGGTTTATCTTGCATAAATTTCATCAGGTTAGTTGGTTTATAGGACTAGATTTGTCAATTATAATGTAGTTTAGATTTACTATTTGGCCTAGATTTTATCTGTTGTTACCTACAAAGTTTTTAATAATACAGTTAGTTTATACCCTTTTCTGACCTTCTATTCTAATATAATATTCATTAATAATTCCTTCTTTTACTACTATAACATTTAGTATTGACTTTAAACAATTAAAACATAACAATTATTTGACATTAAATATGGTATTTAAATTCATACCCTTTTTTGTACTGATTACTTACAGTAACTCCTAAAAAACATTTTATTATATAAGAATGGTATCCACATTCAGATATTGCATTCCTAATTCAAACTATTAAACACAATAACATTTTATAAATATAAGAATTAATCTCTATATCCAAACCTTATGCATAGAGTTCATATATGGTAATTGGAACCTAACATTTCTGTTCCATTAAATTTTTAACACTTACTTATAACTATTTGGGCACAGTCTTATCTGTTTTTCTTTAACTTTAGGGATGTATCCCTTGTCACTTATGGATTACCTCCCAGCTCTCTATTTATATTATTCACTCCATTGAATGTTATCATATAAACAGTGGCATTTTATTAGAAAGAGTAGTCATTGCTCCTTCACCATACTATTTGATTAAATATCACTCATGATACTACATTAAAATACTTAAAGTTATTTAAAGGTACAGTATTTAATGTACTTTCTCAAAGTTTATTTATGATAATCTAATAACTTGCACTTGTTCCTTGTTATTTCTTGATACTATCTCTAGTCCTTTCATAGTTTTATAATATCAAATTGTTTAATCATGGGGGAACTGTTAAGATTTGTCTTTATTAATTATACAATAACTTTCTTGGGTGCACTTCTACTTAGCACTTTAAACACTTTTGTTTTTATTTGTTTTACATGAGTTTATGGTTTTTTGGGGTGTTATACTTTCTATAGTGACATTTACTTTCTTTTGGGGTTTTTGTTTTCTCCCTATTGGGTTTCCTTTGGGTATTGGTTGTATTCTACTTCCTCTATTACATGTTATCTTCAAACTTGTCCCTGTTCATTAGGTATATTGATTTGTTCTGGACATCTTCCTTCTTCATTCTCGGTTTCTTCAGTACTATTTTGTTATTATTATTTTTCTTTGTTCTGGGTCTCTTCCTTTTTCGTTCTTGGTTTCTTCATTAGTATTTATTCTTGTTTATTCTGGTTTGTTTATTTGGTCTAGGTAGCTTCCTTACCTACTCCTATCCTACCTGGGTATTATTCTTATTTTAATTTTAGTTTTTTGGAGTTTTATTTTGTTGTACATTTATTTTTGTTGCAGAGGTTTTTCTTTATATTTACTTTTTCTTGTTATGGTGGTAATTTATTGTGATTTTTATTTGGTTCTCATTTGGATTTTTCTGGATATTCCATATACTTGATTTTTACTAATGATCATATGGTAATCTATTTAAGTGGATTATCTGTCATGCTACAGATTGCTCTCCTCCAGAAGTGATTAGTTCAGATCATACTTGGTTTGTCTGAAATAATTGCTTATGATATTTATTATAAATTACATTTCTTTACTTCCTTCCCATTTCTAAATTTTTGCATGTTTATTCTTGAGCTTATCTATATTTCATTATTAACTGGATTTTCCTTGATAGTAATAGTCATCTGAGGTTCATTACTTTTTATTTTTCATTTTTTCTTAACTTGGTTCTTTATCCTTGGGATATTTATTCCCTAACATTCCCTAACACGTGAGCTGGGGCAGTTCAGAGGGGCACTGTAGGCTACTCACTCTGCTGGCCATACTACGTCATTTATTGAGGTCAGAGGCAAATCATCTCTGCTCAAACATAATAATACTGCTGGACTTATCTACAGACAGTTATTAAAAAAAAAATTATATAAGAATAACCTTATGATAACCTTATGACTATAAAAAAAAATTTAAATATCTTTGGATACTTCACTTCGTATTTGCTCAGATCTGTTAATATTTCTATTTCAGTTATTTTCTATCTCAGTTATTTTTCTCAATGGTTAGCTCCACTGGTATATTATTTCTTATTATGGTTGGAAGCTGTTTTACTATAATTATCACTTGTTATTCAGTGTAAAGTTTTTTTTTTTTTTTTAATTCTCTGTTATTCCTTGACTGTTATTACAATCTTCTTCTGGTCATTGGTAGCATATATTTTGTATTATATTTTTGTTTTTCTTAATTCTTATGAATCGTTCCACTAGTTTTATGTTCTTGCAATTACTCTTTTAATTGTCCGTCTTATAATTGACATTTATTTTATGATCATATTCTTATTATGGATTTATTTATATATAGATATTTCTTCCCTTTTCAAAATTTTATTCCGCTCTTGCTTTTCATCGAAATGAACTCTTTAATTCTCATTTTATGTGGTCATTGTCTCTGCTTATATTGCGTAAAAGTCTTATTATTTTCACTTCACAATAAGTTTATTCATTTTAAGTGTATTAGTGGTTCTTACTGCCATTTCTGTATTCTCAAAAATTTTTCATAATTGGTTCCACATATAATTGTTTGTAATGTGAACTTACTCTTCCTTTTGAATGTTGTGGCTATTCTTCAAAATTCATTTTTCCTTTCTTTTATATTCCATGATTTGAGTTTCATAAATATTTGGTAGTAAGATGTGCTTACTTAGTTTTTAAAATTTAGTTAATTTTTCAAAATTCTTTTTCTTTTTCTTTATTTCAAAAGTCGTTTCATAAATATTTGGTAGTAAGGTGTGCTTACTTAGTTTTTGAATTAATTATTTTTTTACTAAATTCTCTTCCTTTTGTTCTCCACAATTAGTTTCATAAATATTTGGTAGTAAGATGTGCTTACTTAGTTTTTATTTAGTTAATTTTGTTTATTCAAAATTCCCTTTCTTTTTATTTCTTAAATGAGTTTCATAAATAGCTGGTAGTAAGATGTACTTACTTAGTTTTTTGAATTTAGTTAATTTACTAAATTCTCTTCTTTTCTTTAATTCAAATGAGTTTCATAAATATTTGGTAGTAAGTTGTGCTTACTTTGTTTTAGAATTTATTTATTTTTTCACAATTCTTTTTCTTTTCTTTATTTCAAAAGTCGTTTCATAAATATTTGGTAGTAAGATGTGCTTACTTAGTTTTTAGAATTTAGTTAATTTATTCAAAATTCTTTTATATACATCCAATTACTCATAATATTTTTTCATGGAAGCCTGGTTATATACACCTTTGATCCTTTCTGAATCCATTTCCTTTACTTCATAAGTATTATTGTTTTTTATATTGGAGATCACATATGGTCCTGTGTATAACAGCAATAACTTCTTCGATATTCCTTCCAGTGTGCTGGGTAGTTCACGATTTTTTAATAAGATTTTTTCTCCCTTTTCATAAGTTATTATTTTACCACTAGCCTTTCGATACTTATTGTGCCGTTTTTCCTGGTCTCCAGCCACCTTGTTGTAGAACTTTACCTTGTCAAATTTGTAAACATTATTTATAGGGAACTCTAGGATTTCTGCGATTTCTAGTGGGGGTGGTTTTTCGTACATGGCGGAGTATGGGGTAATTCCTGTAGCTGGATGGTATGCCAAGTTGAGGAATTCCTCAGTGGCTTCTAGATAGTCTTGCCACCTTTTCTGTTGATGGTGACAATAAGTTCTTAGGATCCTCCCCACTTCTCGTAACACCCTCTCTGCCGGATTACTGCTCGGGTGGTAGACCGAGGTTTTGTATGTACGAACGCCCATTGATAATAGGGTATCCCGCCATTTTCTACCCTTAAACTCGGTTCCATGATCAGTGATGATCGAAGATGGTTTCCCCATGTTTGGGATATACTGCTCCGTTAATATCCCCAGAATTTTCCGGGTAGTTGCCCGATTAGTAGGGTATAGCTTAACAAACTTTGTGAAGTGGTCCATTATGATTATTAGGTATCGATATTGGTGTCAACCGCCACTACGGGGAAATGGTCCGCAGATGTCTAGGAATACCTTCTCCAATTTAGCCTTGGAGGTTATAGGAATCATAACACCTTCCTTCTTTTCGTTGTTTGTTTTTACGAGCTGGCTGATTTTACAGCTTATAATATACATTCGGACCTTCCTATTTATGTTTTTTATCTGGCAGCTCTCCTCCAGAGCTTTTATCACTTTTAAGGCGCCCATATGCCCATATCGTATGTGGTAGTTTACTATTATTTCTTTTTCGATCTGGGTTGGAACAACCACCCTCCAGGTCTCCCCCTTTAGTGAGGTTTTAACGAACATGATTTGTTTGTTTAGTTGGTAATATTGAGCAACGGTTTCGTCTCCTTCTTCTAATCGAGTTGTAAGGTTTCTCAATTTCGGGCCTGCTTGTTGGTGGGTGCTCATATTTGTTAATAATGTTGTTAAGTCGGCTCTGGTGCTAAGAAGATGGTACATTTTTAGTACGCTTTCCTTCTCCCCTTTGAAAGTTTGCTCTTCCACATTGACACGGGATAACACATTGGCTACGACATTCTTTTTACCTGGGATGTATTCCCATTTTAGATGGTATTCTTGAAGGGCAAGTATCCACCTTGTTAGTCTGCCATGATTCAATTTGCAGCTTTTTAGGAACGAAATTGATTTATGGTCTGTTCAGACGGTAATCGGGTAACCCAAGATGTAAGTGCGGAACTTACCGCAAGCGAATACTACGCTCAGTAATTCTTTTTCAGTTACAGTGTAGTTCTTCTCGCACTGGTTCAAAGATCTGCTAGCGAAGCTAATTACTTGGTGTTGACCCTTCTCGTCTTCTTGATATAATGTTGTTCCCAGGCTGATGTTACTGGCATGCAGTTCATGAAAAATGGTAGTTTAAAATTTGGGTGGCGAAGTATTATTGTGGCCAGAAATTTGTCCTTAATAAGTTGGAAAATCACATCCTGATCTTGACACCATATCCATTTATTTTTTGATGACAATTGTGTTTGAAATCTTGCGGTTAATTCCGAATATTGTTCCTGGAACTTGCGATAGTAATTACAGAGTCCCAGGAATGACTGTAATTGCTTTCTGTTTTTGGGTGCCGGGAATTTCTGGATCCCTTCCACCTTTTCTGCCGACGGTGAGATTCCTTGGTCGTCCAAGTTAAAACCCAAGAATTGAACTTCTCTGGCAATGAACTTGGACTTTTCTAACTTCAGCGTGACGTTACCGACAGATAACTTCTCAAGCACGTGTTCCACACGGTAGCAGTGTTCCTCCCACGTTTCTGAGGTTACTAGTAGATCGTCTACATACACGGTGGTAAACTTAAGTGCTTCCTGTCCCAATATCTGGTCCATGCAGGTCACAAAGATGGCAACTGAGTTTACGAGTCCGAAGGGCAGTCTTTTGAATTGGTAATTGCGCCCCTCGAATATGAAAGCCAGATACTGGCGACTCCGTGGGTGTAACTCCACCTGCCAGTAACCACACACCATGTCCCAGGTACTAAAGTACTTGGTTCCGTGGAATCGTTTCAGGATTTCTTCTATTTCACCGGGCGATGTTCTATCATTTATTATCTTTTTGTTTATTTCCCGCGCATCCAAGCAAAGCCGGACTTGGCCGTTTTTCTTGGGAATAGCCACGATAGGGCTGGTGTATGGAGATTGGCTACTTTCTATGATGTCACTATTAATCATCCGGTTTATTTCCGCTCTTACAGCCTCCTTTCGTGAATGCGCAATAGGGTAGGATTTTCTATTAAACTCCACTGTATCTCTGAATTTAAGGGTACATTGGTAATTTTTTACCTTACCTGGCTCGTCCGAAAATACTGAGCGGTACTTTTCATAAATTCTGATCAACTGATTCGCTTGTTTATTGAACAATTTCTCCCTAGTAATTCCGCTCCGTAAATCCCTTATTTCTTGTATCTTTTGGGACCATAAATCTTCGTTCGTGTTATCGTATATTATGGGGTTAATGATGGAGTTACCTTCCATATAGTTGATGTTACGAATTTGCTGGTGGATACTGCTGGGAAGTACTATCTCGCTACCGACTAAATCGGCCGTCCAGGTCAGACCTCCGGTAAACAGCGATACTTTCTCTGAGCGTAAATCTATGATAGCAGAGTTTTTTTCTCAGCACATCGCATCCCACTAATATATTGAAAGGTAATCCTGCCGCAATTAGGAATATCATGTTTATTGCTATACCCTTGCTAATCACGTTTAACGATACTTGCTTTCGGATAGTCTTGTTTTGGCGACCAGTGGCACCTATTAATACGATATTATTTATTGGTAAAGTCGGCAATAATTGACCACATTTCTCTTGGATTCTCTCCAATTCTGTTGAGTTAATAATAGATACATTCGCACCTGTATCAATCATTAGCTGTGCGAAGATTCCTTCTATTTCTGCATTAATGTAAATTATTTCATTATTTATACTATGGAGGCGAGTGTCGCCCTCCTCCAATAGTTCGTTTCGTATGTTTTTTAAATAATTACAACTAATAATTGTAATATTGTTATTATTAGTTGCTCTTGGCAACTCTCTTTGATACCCAGGAGATAGGAGCAGCAAAAGGTCCTGATTATTTATTTCTGCCTCCTCATGTTTAAATTCTCATTTTCTTGGTTATTATTGTTTGGACCAACTGAGGCGTCAGTCGGGAAACCTTGAGTGGGTTCCAGCCATTCCGTTCGCTGTTCGAATAGTTGTTCTCTAGTTGGTTGCCGCTCTGGGTCATCTAGACTGGAACTTCGTCTAGGTGGATTATATCTTGAACTATCCCGTTCTCGGCTTCTGCGTCGGTCTTCATATTCATGGAAACTGTTCCGCCGTTGATGGTTGTATCTGCGTTGGCTGTTTCCTTCGGCGCGTATAAAATTTACCCGGGGTCGGGAGAACCTGTTGTTGTTATTGGTATTGTTATTTGGGTAACCCCTATTGTTATTATAATACCGTTCGGTATTATTAGTATGGTTTGGGTTTCTCTGACTATTTACATTTGGATTTGGGTAATAATTGGTTCTATTACCGGGGTACCCGTTATTATGCCTGTTGATATTTTGGTTCATGGGACCGTTGTTATTATTATTATTACTACTATTGTTTGTATTATTATGATAATTATAATTGGGATTATATCGGTTCCCTTGGTACCCACTGCTGTTCTGATGATTATTGTTGTTCGCGTACGGATTACTTCGGAATTCTGGCCGCTCATCCTCCTTCTGCTTTGCCGATAGTATTCCTCATTCTCGTAGTTTTCTAATAGTTCCATCATCGCCTGGATGGTCTTTATTTGGCTACCCCTTCTTGCTCATATAACTTCTTCATCATAATGGTATGAGAGTTTATTTACCAGGCATTCTTCTGGTATGGCCGGTTCCAGGTGCTTCGCCGGACATACCTTCCCAAGGAAGTACGCGGTCATCGTATTACCAAATTGTGTCTTGTATCGGCCATGGCAGATGTTGTCCCATATTAAATTTTGGGTGGTCTCCGACCAATACTTCGCCTTGAACAAATTCTTAAATTGCTGGTAATCCTCTATCTCACTCCGGTTTGCCATCCACCAGTTGTCCGTCATTTCACAGAATGATTCGTCCAACAGCTCTCGGTTATTTAGCCACCTATTGCCTCTATGTTTGGCCATTACTCCTCGATCCGGGCCAAGAACTCCATTGGCTTCCTTTTATATTGGCGGAAGTTCAGCCATTCCCTATTTTCGTTGATGGGGTATTGGTGAAGTTGGTTGGTCGGTTCCGAATTGCTTCCATTTCCTTCTGGCTCTGCAGCACTTGACCGGTGATGTTCGTCATCAGTACCTCCATTCCGTCACACCTTTCAGTAATTTGGTTACGTACTTTACTTAGTTCTTCCTGGCTTTCCTTTCGGTTCTCTTCTGCCTTCTTGCGACTATATTCTTCGATATTCGTGACCTTGGTATTTACCACTTCCTTGAATTCTTGTACTTCCCCTTCAGTTAGCCGACATCTTTCATCAACTTCTCTGATCTGTTGGTTTATAATTATTGTTTCTTATTCCAACTTTTTATTTATAGATTTCTTATTATCCTTGAGTTCTTTGTTCATTTCTTCTCTTAATAGTTCCATTCATTCGTCTAACTTGTCTAGACTCTCCTGGTTAACCTCCCTTAATTCTTCCCTTAATAGTTGGTTATCCTCTCTTAATTCTTCCAACCTCTCCCCCATCTTCTCTTCCATTTTCTTGTTATTTTCCCTTAATTCTTTCTTCATTTGTTGGTCGTCACCTTCCATCTTCTTGCTGGTTTCTTCCATCTTCTTACTGTTTTCTTCCATCTTCTTACTGGTTTCCTCTATTCTCTTATTGGTCCTTTCGATTTGTTGACCTAATTCTTCCTTTAAGGCTCGGCTGTCTTCCTTTGATTCCTTTCTGGTTTCCTCCATCTTCTTGCTCAAATCTTCCTTTATGGATCGGCTGTCCTTCTTCAATTCTTCTTTATTTTCGTCCATTTTCTCCATCATTATTCTGAGCATCTCTTGTATGTTCCCATTCTCCGTTCGTGATGGTTTCTCGGGTTGTTCTAACCGTTCCTCCCGGACATTGATTTCCCCTGTCTGTGTGGGTATTTCCGGTTGTTCTTTTGGTTGTGCTGGTGGTTTTGGTTCCCTTGTGGGTAATAATGTTTCTACGTCCTCCACCGGTGTTGCCTCCTTATCCTCCATATTAATTTCTTTTTCGGCCTCTGCCGCCCTTTTCTTGGATGTGGCACGACGTTGCATCTTTCCTGTTTCTCTGGCTGGATAACCGCTGCCAAGTTTGAATTAGAAATTGGGCGAGTTACTACAGCCTTTCAATCCCTAATTAAAGCCCTTTAGTTGGACGCCAATTTTGTAACGTTTCTTTGATAGTTTCGGTTACAAAATAATAATAATATTACAATTTGAAATAAAAAAAAATTTTATTTCAAATGAAAAATTTTGTTTTCTGAAAAAATTATTGTTTTCGTGTTTTTTGTTATATGTAATTAAGAAATAATTTTTGTAACTGTATTGTGTAAAAATTTTAATTATTTTATGGTTGTTTATGTTGTGGTGTCACTTTCTCTGAATACCTCCTGCGTTAATATTGTTAACTCCGGTACTAGTCGATAGACGGTTCTTCTTCTTCTTCCATATGCTCCTTATTTTGGTAAATACCGCCTTTCGGTTAGTCCGTGATCTTGAATCAACTTATTTTTAATTATATTTAAATTAAAATTCAACCAATTTGCAGAATTATATTATTTATTAACAATTTATTAGAAGGATCGATGGTTAATCGATATTTACAACAGTATCGACTTGTTACTCAGGGCCGGTCGATAACAAATTTACATGAATAGTGTATATAATATTTTGTTCTTTTAACGGTTATTTTATGAATAGCCAGAGAAGGGTAGGGCCATGAAAATATAACACTTACAATTAAAAGTCTTAAAACTAACAATTACAAGGTTATTAATCAATATTGAAAGTTTATATATTATAATATTCGAACCAGTGAAGACTCGATGTTCATTCGTTCCACTTCGCATAGGATGCTGGGAAAACCAAAATGGCCAACGGAGGACTGCGTAGATTAATGTCCGTCACCTCGACAAATATTTCTTCCAATAAAGATGCCTGTTCACCATTTCCTCGTCTCAGCAATTGTGGATATTCGTTATGGAGTTAATTGAGTGTTCCTGGTGCAGTGTTTCTTAGTTCACTTGGTTTAAATGTGTGTGATTATGTCTATTTCACTTTGGTTAAATATGTCGTACTTAACCCTTTTTGTTTCGTCCGTAATAATTATTTGTGGTGGTGTTAATTCAATAATTTAGGCTTATGTGGTTCTGTTTTATTGTAGTTTAATGTTTTTATTGTTTGTGTTCACTGCTTCTCAAGTTAAAGGTCAAAAATAAAAAAGTTATAAAATTTCACTGAACTCGATTTATGTATCGCACGCCATTAACATAGGTTACACGGAGCAAAACCTCGTTCAAGTGTTCGCTTCAATGGATAATAATTAACTTCAAGATACATTTTTTCCAGTCTCCAGATCGCTATTATGATTAACTTAAGAATTTTTTACCTTGTATAATCCACTATGAGATCTCAGTTTTTTACATACAACATGTTTCAGGGACTAAATCCCCATCTTCAGGTACAGTAAAAAATTTATTATTCCCCTAATACATAGGGGTCGTCGAAATGATTAAAATGTTTATACATAAAAACACACGCACAAAAATCACGATTGACGATCGGAGGTCGACCGGTGCACTGAGTCGCTTTTAACGTGTTCATGTGTTTGTGTTATATGTTAATTTATTCAGTGATTTTTGTGCGTCTGTTTTTATGTATAAACATTTTAATCATTTTGACGACCCCTATGTATTAGGGGAATAATAAATTTTTTACTGTACCTGAAGATGGGGATTTAGTCCCTGAAACATGTTGTATGTAAAAAACTGAGAACGCATAGTGGATTATACAAGGTAAAAAATTCTTAAGTTAATAATAATTAAATGTTCTCATTTCCTTCGTCTCCTGAAATTCTTAGCCAATTTAATATACATCATACATTGTTTCAAATTACCTTGGCTTCCCATACATTTTTATTTAATACATTATATTACTGAAAATATTTTTGTTATTATTTAATTGTATGAAATACTAAATACATATTTGGTTTCTTTAATCTATTTTGCTTATTTTGATACTAATTAATATAGTTTTACAAAGTTGTTATTTAAAAAAGTTATATTTCTTTCATTTTGGAAAAGTAGGCTTCAATTTTTGTTTCTGTCCTTGTCCAAATAATAGCCATTTTATCTGATATAATTATTATTATACTGAATCTCAGATTGATATAATTGTTTATCTTTCCTTGATTTCTTGCAATTTTGTCCATTAATTATTGTTTTTAAATATAATTCATTTATCTAAGACTCCTCCTCTGAAATTTTAGTTAATACTTTTCATTTTTATTCATAATTTTACCCATCTTCTGACAATATCTTTTTAAAGTATAAATTACATTGTATTACTATGTGATGGGTTTATCTTGCATAAATTTCATCAGGTTAGTTGGTTTATAGGACTAGATTTGTCAATTATAATGTAGTTTAGATTTACTATTTGGCCTAGATTTTATCTGTTGTTACCTACAAAGTTTTTAATAATACAGTTAGTTTATACCCTTTTCTGACCTTCTATTCTAATATAATATTCATTAATAATTCCTTCTTTTACTACTATAACATTTAGTATTGACTTTAAACAATTAAAACATAACAATTATTTGACATTAAATATGGTATTTAAATTCATACCCTTTTTTGTACTGATTACTTACAGTAACTCCTAAAAAACATTTTATTATATAAGAATGGTATCCACATTCAGATATTGCATTCCTAATTCAAACTATTAAACACAATAACATTTTATAAATATAAGAATTAATCTCTATATCCAAACCTTATGCATAGAGTTCATATATGGTAATTGGAACCTAACATTTCTGTTCCATTAAATTTTTAACACTTACTTATAACTATTTGGGCACAGTCTTATCTGTTTTTCTTTAACTTTAGGGATGTATCCCTTGTCACTTATGGATTACCTCCCAGCTCTCTATTTATATTATTCACTCCATTGAATGTTATCATATAAACAGTGGCATTTTATTAGAAAGAGTAGTCATTGCTCCTTCACCATACTATTTGATTAAATATCACTCATGATACTACATTAAAATACTTAAAGTTATTTAAAGGTACAGTATTTAATGTACTTTCTCAAAGTTTATTTATGATAATCTAATAACTTGCACTTGTTCCTTGTTATTTCTTGATACTATCTCTAGTCCTTTCATAGTTTTATAATATCAAATTGTTTAATCATGGGGGAACTGTTAAGATTTGTCTTTATTAATTATACAATAACTTTCTTGGGTGCACTTCTACTTAGCACTTTAAACACTTTTGTTTTTATTTGTTTTACATGAGTTTATGGTTTTTTGGGGTGTTATACTTTCTATAGTGACATTTACTTTCTTTTGGGGTTTTTGTTTTCTCCCTATTGGGTTTCCTTTGGGTATTGGTTGTATTCTACTTCCTCTATTACATGTTATCTTCAAACTTGTCCCTGTTCATTAGGTATATTGATTTGTTCTGGACATCTTCCTTCTTCATTCTCGGTTTCTTCAGTACTATTTTGTTATTATTATTTTTCTTTGTTCTGGGTCTCTTCCTTTTTCGTTCTTGGTTTATTCATTAGTATTTATTCTTGTTTATTCTGGTTTGTTTATTTGGTCTAGGTAGCTTCCTTACCTACTCCTATCCTACCTGGGTATTATTCTTATTTTAATTTTAGTTTTTTGGAGTTTTATTTTGTTGTACATTTATTTTTGTTGCAGAGGTTTTTCTTTATATTTACTTTTTCTTGTTATGGTGGTAATTTATTGTGATTTTTATTTGGTTCTCATTTGGATTTTTCTGGATATTCCTTATACTTGATTTTTACTAATGATCATATGGTAATCTATTTAAGTGGATTATCTGTCATGCTACAGATTGCTCTCCTCCAGAAGTGATTAGTTCAGATCATACTTGGTTTGTCTGAAATAATTGCTTATGATATTTATTATAAATTACATTTCTTTACTTCCTTCCCATTTCTAAATTTTTGCATGTTTATTCTTGAGCTTATCTATATTTCATTATTAACTGGATTTTCCTTGATAGTAATAGTCATCTGAGGTTCATTACTTTTTATTTTTCATTTTTTCTTAACTTGGTTCTTTATCCTTGGGATATTTATTCCCTAACATTCCCTAACACGTGAGCTGGGGCAGTTCAGAGGGGCACTGTAGGCTACTCACTCTGCTGGCCATACTACGTCATTTATTGAGGTCAGAGGCAAATCATCTCTGCTCAAACATAATAATACTGCTGGACTTATCTACAGACAGTTATTTAAAAAAAAATTATATAAGAATAACCTTATGACTATAAAAAAAAATTTAAATATCTTTGGATACTTCACTTCGTATTTGCTCAGATCTGTTAATATTTCTATTTCAGTTATTTTCTATCTCAGTTATTTTTCTCAATGGTTAGCTCCACTGGTATATTATTTCTTATTATGGTTGGAAGCTGTTTTACTATAATTATCACTTGTTATTCAGTGTAAAGTTTTTTTTTTTTTTTTAATTCTCTGTTATTCCTTGACTGTTATTACAATCTTCTTCTGGTCATTGGTAGCATATATTTTGTATTATATTTTTGTTTTTCTTAATTCTTATGAATCGTTCCACTAGTTTTATGTTCTTGCAATTACTCTTTTAATTGTCCGTCTTATAATTGACATTTATTTTATGATCATATTCTTATTATGGATTTATTTATATATAGATATTTCTTCCCTTTTCAAAATTTTATTCCGCTCTTGCTTTTCATCGAAATGAACTCTTTAATTCTCATTTTATGTGGTCATTGTCTCTGCTTATATTGCGTAAAAGTCTTATTATTTTCACTTCACAATAAGTTTATTCATTTTAAGTGTATTAGTGGTTCTTACTGCCATTTCTGTATTCTCAAAAATTTTTCATAATTGGTTCCACATATAATTGTTTGTAATGTGAACTTACTCTTCCTTTTGAATGTTGTGGCTATTCTTCAAAATTCATTTTTCCTTTCTTTTATATTCCATGATTTGAGTTTCATAAATATTTGGTAGTAAGATGTGCTTACTTAGTTTTTAAAATTTAGTTAATTTTTCAAAATTCTTTTTCTTTTTCTTTATTTCAAAAGTCGTTTCATAAATATTTGGTAGTAAGGTGTGCTTACTTAGTTTTTGAATTAATTATTTTTTTACTAAATTCTCTTCCTTTTGTTCTCCACAATTAGTTTCATAAATATTTGGTAGTAAGATGTGCTTACTTAGTTTTTATTTAGTTAATTTTGTTTATTCAAAATTCCCTTTCTTTTTATTTCTTAAATGAGTTTCATAAATAGCTGGTAGTAAGATGTACTTACTTAGTTTTTTGAATTTAGTTAATTTACTAAATTCTCTTCTTTTCTTTAATTCAAATGAGTTTCATAAATATTTGGTAGTAAGTTGTGCTTACTTTGTTTTAGAATTTATTTATTTTTTCACAATTCTTTTTCTTTTCTTTATTTCAAAAGTCGTTTCATAAATATTTGGTAGTAAGATGTGCTTACTTAGTTTTTAGAATTTAGTTAATTTATTCAAAATTCTTTTATATACATCCAATTACTCATAATATTTTTTCATGGAAGCCTGGTTATATACACCTTTGATCCTTTCTGAATCCATTTCCTTTACTTCATAAGTATTATTGTTTTTTATATTGGAGATCACATATGGTCCTGTGTATAACAGCAATAACTTCTTCGATATTCCTTCCAGTGTGCTGGGTAGTTCACGATTTTTTAATAAGATTTTTTCTCCCTTTTCATAAGTTATTATTTTACCACTAGCCTTTCGATACTTATTGTGCCGTTTTTCCTGGTCTCCAGCCACCTTGTTGTAGAACTTTACCTTGTCAAATTTGTAAACATTATTTATAGGGAACTCTAGGATTTCTGCGATTTCTAGTGGGGGTGGTTTTTCGTACATGGCGGAGTATGGGGTAATTCCTGTAGCTGGATGGTATGCCAAGTTGAGGAATTCCTCAGTGGCTTCTAGATAGTCTTGCCACCTTTTCTGTTGATGGTGACAATAAGTTCTTAGGATCCTCCCCACTTCTCGTAACACCCTCTCTGCCGGATTACTGCTCGGGTGGTAGACCGAGGTTTTGTATGTACGAACGCCCATTGATAATAGGGTATCCCGCCATTTTCTACCCTTAAACTCGGTTCCATGATCAGTGATGATCGAAGATGGTTTCCCCATGTTTGGGATATACTGCTCCGTTAATATCCCCAGAATTTTCCGGGTAGTTGCCCGATTAGTAGGGTATAGCTTAACAAACTTTGTGAAGTGGTCCATTATGATTATTAGGTATCGATATTGGTGTCAACCGCCACTACGGGGAAATGGTCCGCAGATGTCTAGGAATACCTTCTCCAATTTAGCCTTGGAGGTTATAGGAATCATAACACCTTCCTTCTTTTCGTTGTTTGTTTTTACGAGCTGGCTGATTTTACAGCTTATAATATACACTCGGACCTTCCTATTTATGTTTTTTATCTGGCAGCTCTCCTCCAGAGCTTTTATCACTTTTAAGGCGCCCATATGCCCATATCGTATGTGGTAGTTTACTATTATTTCTTTTTCGATCTGGGTTGGAACAACCACCCTCCAGGTCCCCCCTTCAGTGAGGTTTTAACGAACATGATTTGTTTGTTTAGTTGGTAATATTGAGCAACGGTTTCGTCTCCTTCTTCTAATCGAGTTGTAAGGTTTCTCAATTTCGGGCCTGCTTGTTGGTGGGTGCTCATATTTGTTAATAATGTTGTTAAGTCGGCTCTGGTGCTAAGAAGATGGTACATTTTTAGTACGCTTTCCTTCTCCCCTTTGAAAGTTTGCTCTTCCACATTGACACGGGATAACACATCGGCTACGACATTCTTTTTACCTGGGATGTATTCCCATTTTAGATGGTATTCTTGAAGGGCAAGTATCCACCTTGTTAGTCTGCCATGATTCAATTTGCAGCTTTTTAGGAACGAAATTGATTTATGGTCTGTTCGGACGGTAATCGGGTAACCCAAGATGTAAGTGCGGAACTTACCGCAAGCGAATACTATGCTCAGTAATTCTTTTTCAGTTACAGTGTAGTTCTTCTCACACTGGTTCAAAGATCTGCTAGCGAAGCTAATTACTTGGTGTTGACCCTTCTCGTCTTCTTGATATAATGTTGTTCCCAGGCTGATGTTACTGGCATGCAGTTCATGAAAAATGGTAGTTTAAAATTTGGGTGGCGAAGTATTATTGTGGCCAGAAATTTGTCCTTAATAAGTTGGAAAATCACATCCTGCTCTTGACACCATATCCATTTATTTTTTGATGACAATTGTGTTTGAAATCTTGCGGTTAATTCCGAATATTGTTCCTGGAACTTGCGATAGTAATTACAGAGTCCCAGGAATGACTGTAATTGCTTTCTGTTTTTGGGTGCCGGGAATTTCTGGATCCCTTCCACCTTTTCTGCCGACGGTGAGATTCCTTGGTCGTCCAAGTTAAAACCCAAGAATTGAACTTCTCTGGCAATGAACTTGGACTTTTCTAACTTCAGCGTGACGTTACCGACAGATAACTTCTCAAGCACGTGTTCCACACGGTAGCAGTGTTCCTCCCACGTTTCTGAGGTTACTAGTAGATCGTCTACATACACGGTGGTAAACTGAAGTGCTTCCTGTCCCAATATCTGGTCCATGCAGGTCACAAAGATGGCAACTGAGTTTACGAGTCCGAAGGGCAGTCTTTTGAATTGGTAATTGCGCCCCTCGAATATGAAAGCCAGATACTGGCGACTCCGTGGGTGTAACTCCACCTGCCAGTAACCGCACACCATGTCCCAGGTACTAAAGTACTTGGTTCCGTGGAATCGTTTCAGGATTTCTTCTATTTCACCGGGCGATGTTCTATCATTTATTATCTTTTTGTTTATTTCCCGCGCATCCAAGCAAAGCCGGACTTGGCCGTTTTTCTTGGGAATAGCCACGATAGGGCTGGTGTATGGAGATTGGCTACTTTCTATGATGTCACTATTAATCATCCGGTTTATTTCCGCTCTTACAGCCTCCTTTCGTGAATGCGCAATAGGGTAGGATTTTCTATTAAACTCCACTGTATCTCTGAATTTAAGGGTACATTGGTAATTTTTTACCTTACCTGGCTCGGCCGAAAATAAATACTGAGCGGTACTTTTCATAAATTCTGATCAACTGATTCGCTTGGTTATTGGGCAATTTCTCCCTAGTAATTCCGCTCCGGAAATCCCTTATTTCTTGTATCTTTTGGGACCATAAATCTTCGTTCGTGTTATCGTATATTATGGGGTTAATGATGGAGTTACCTTCCATATAGTTGATGTTACGAATTTGCTGGTGGATACTGCTGGGAAGTACTATCTCGCTACCGACTAAATCGGCCGTCCAGGTCAGACCTCCGGTAAACAGCGATACTTTCTCTGGGCGTAAATCTATGATAGCAGAGTTTTTTTCTCAGCACATCGCATCCCACTAATATATTGAAAGGTAATCCTGCCGCAATTAGGAATATCATGTTTATTGCTATACCCTTGCTAATCACGTTTAACGATACTTGCTTTCGGATAGTCTTGTTTTGGCGACCAGTGGCACCTATTAATACGATATTATTTATTGGTAAAGTCGGCAATAATTGACCACATTTCTCTTGGATTCTCTCCAATTCTGTTGAGTTAATAATAGATACATTCGCACCTGTATCAATCATTAGCTGTGCGAAGATTCCTTCTATTTCTGCATTAATGTAAATTATTTCATTATTTATACTATGGAGGCGAGTGTCGTCCTCCTCCAATAGTTCGTTTCGTATGTTTTTTAAATAATTACAACTAATAATTGTAATATTGTTATTATTAGTTGCTCTTGGCAACTCTCTTTGATACCCAGGAGATAGGAGCAGCAAAAGGTCCTGATTATTTATTTCTGCCTCCTCATGTTTAAATTCTCATTTTCTTGGTTATTATTGTTTGGACCAACTGAGGCGTCAGTCGGGAAACCTTGAGTGGGTTCCAGCCATTCCGTTCGCTGTTCGAATAGTTGTTCTCTAGTTGGTTGCCGCTCTGGGTCATCTAGACTGGAACTTCGTCTAGGTGGATTATAACTTGAACTATCCCGTTCTCGGCTTCTGCGTCGGTCTTCATATTCATGGAAACTGTTCCGCCGTTGATGGTTGTATCTGCGTTGGCTGTTTCCTTCGGCGCGTATAAAATTTACCCGGGGTTGGGAGAACCTGTTGTTGTTATTGGTATTGTTATTTGGGTAACCCCTATTGTTATTATAATACCGTTCAGTATTATTAGTATGGTTTGGGTTTCCCTGACTATTTACATTTGGATTTGGGCAATAATTGGTTCTATTACCGGGGTACCCGTTATTATGCCTGTTGATATTTTGGTTCATGGGACCGTTGTTATTATTATTATTATTACTATTGTTTGTATTATTATGATAATTATAATTGGGATTATATCGGTTCCCTTGGTACCCACTGCTGTTCTGATGATTATTGTTGTTCGGGTACGGATTACTTCGGAATTCTGGCCGCTCATCCTCCTTCTGCTTTGCCGATAGTATTCCTCATTCTCGTAGTTTTCTAATAGTTCCATCATCGCCTGGATGGTCTTTATTTGGCTACCCCTTCTTGCTCATATAACTTCTTCATCATAATGGTATGAGAGTTTATTTACCAGGCATTCTTCTGGTATGGCCGGTTCCAGGTGCTTCGCCGGACATACCTTCCCAAGGAAGTACGCGGTCATCGTATTACCAAATTGTGTCTTGTATCGGCCATGGCAGATGTTGTCCCATATTAAATTTTGGGTGGTCTCCGACCAATACTTCGGCTTGAACAAATTCTTAAATTGCTGGTAATCCTCTATCTCACTCCGGTTTGCCATCCACCAGTTGTCCGTCATTTCACAGAATGATTCGTCCAACAGCTCTCGATTATTTAGCCACCTATTGCCTCTATGTTTGGCCATTACTCCTCGATCCGGGCCAAGAACTCCATTGGCTTCCTTTTATATTGGCAGAAGTTCAGCCATTCCCTATTTTCGTTGATGGGGATATTGGTGAAGTTGGTTGGTCGGTTCCGAATTGCTTCCATTTCCTTCTGGCTCTGCAGCACTTGACCGGTGATGTTCGTCATCAATACCTACATTCCGTCACACCTTTCAGTAATTTGGTTACGTACTTTACTTAGTTCTTCCTGGCTTTCCTTTCGGTTCTCTTCTGCCTTCTTGCGACTATATTCTTCGATATTCGTGACCTTGGTATTTACCACTTCCTTGAATTCTTGTACTTCCCCTTCAGTTAGCCGACATCTTTCATCAACTTCTCTGATCTGTTGGTTTATAATTATTGTTTCTTCTTCCAACTTTTTATTTATAGATTTCTTATTATCCTTGAGTTCTTTGTTCATTTCTTCTCTTAATAGTTCCATTCATTCGTCTAACTTGTCTAGACTCTCCTGGTTAACCTCCCTTAATTCTTCCCTTAATAGTTGGTTATCCTCTCTTAATTCTTCCAACCTCTCCCCCATCTTCTCTTCCATTTTCTTGTTATTTTCCCTTAATTCTTTCTTCAATTGTTGGTCGTCACCTTCCATCTTCTTGCTGGTTTCTTCCATCTTCTTACTGTTTTCTTCCATCTTCTTACTGGTTTCCTCTATTCTCTTATTGGTCCTTTCGATTTGTTGACCTAATTCTTCCTTTAAGGCTCGGCTGTCTTCCTTTGATTCCTTTCTGGTTTCCTCCATCTTCTTGCTCAAATCTTCCTTTATGGATTGGCTGTCCTTCTTCAATTCTTCTTTATTTTCGTCCATTTTCTCCATCATTATTCTGAGCATCTCTTGTATGTTCCCATTCTCCGTTCGTGATGGTTTCTCGGGTTGTTCTAACCGTTCCTCCCGGACATTGATTTCCCCTGTCTGTGTGGGCATTTCCGGTTGTTCTTTTGGTTGTGCTGGTGGTTTTGGTTCCCTTGTGGGTAATAATGTTTCTACGTCCTCCACCGGTGTTGCCTCCTTATCCTCCATATTAATTTCTTTTTCGGCCTCTGCCGCCCTTTTCTTGGATGTGGCACGACGTTGCATCTTTCCTGTTTCTCTGGCTGGATAACCGCTGCCAAGTTTGAATTAGAAATTGGGCGAGTTACTACAGCCTTTCAATCCCTAATTAAAGCCCTTTAGTTGGACGCCAATTTTGTAACGTTTCTTTGATAGTTTGGGTTACAAAATAATAATAATATTAAAATTTGAAATAAAAAAAAAATTTTATTTCAAATGAAAAATTTTGTTTTCTGAAAAAATTATTGTTTTCGTGTTTTTTGTTACATGTAATTAAGAAATAATGTTTGTAACTGTATTGTGTAAAAATTTTAATTATTTTATGGTTGTTTATGTTGTGGTGTCACTTTCTCTGAATACCTCCTGCGTTAATATTGTTAACTCCGGTACTAGTCGATAGACGGTTCTTCTTCTTCTTCCATATGCTCCTTATTTTGGTAAATACCGCCTTTCGGTTAGTCCGTGATCTTGAATCAACTTATTTTTAATTATATTTAAATTAAAATTCAACCAATTTGCAGAATTATATTATTTATTAACAATTTATTAGAAGGATCGATGGTTAATCGATATTTACAACAGTATCGACTTGTTACTCAGGGCCGGTCGATAACAAATTTACATGAATAGTGTATATAATATTTTGTTCTTTTAACGGTTATTTTATGAATAGCCAGAGAAGGGTAGGGCCATGAAAATATAACACTTACAATTAAAAGTCTTAAAACTAACAATTACAAGGTTATTAATCAATATTGAAAGTTTATATATTATAATATTCGAACCATTGAAGACTCGATGTTCGTTCGTTCCACTTCGCATAGGATGCTGGGAAAACCAAAATGGCCAACGGAGGACTGCGTAGATTAATGTCCATCACCTCGACAAATATTTCTTGCAATAAAGATGCCTGTTCACCATTTCCTCGTCTCAGCAATTGTGGATATTCGTTATGGAGTTAATTGAGTGTTCCTGGTGCAGTGTTTCTTAGTTCACTTGGTTTAAATGTGTGTGATTATGTCTATTTCACTTTGGTTAAATATGTCGTACTTAACCCTTTTTGTTTCGTCCGTAATAATTATTTGTGGTGGTGTTAATTCAATAATTTAGGCTTATGTGGTTCTGTTTTATTGTAGTTTAATGTTTTTATTGTTTGTGTTCACTGCTTCTCAAGTTAAAGGTCAAAAATAAAAAAGTTATAAAATTTCACTGAACTCGATTTATGTATCGCACGCCATTAACATAGGTTACACGGAGCAAAACCTCGTTCAAGTGTTCGCTTCAATGGATAATAATTAACTTCAAGATACATTTTTTCCAGTCTCCAGATCGCTATTATGATTAACTTAAGAATTTTTTACCTTGTATAATCCACTATGAGATCTCAGTTTTTTACATACAACATGTTTCAGGGACTAAATCCTCATCTTCAGGTACAGTAAAAAATTTATTATTCCCCTAATACATAGGGGTCATCGAAATGATTAAAATGTTTATACATAAAAACACACGCACAAAAATCACGATTGACGATCGGAGGTCGACCGGTGCACTGAGTCGCTTTTAACGTGTTCATGTGTTTGTGTTATATGTTAATTTATTCAGTGATTTTTGTGCGTCTGTTTTTATGTATAAACATTTTAATCATTTTGACGACCCCTATGTATTAGGGGAATAATAAATTTTTTGCTGTACCTGAAGATGGGGATTTAGTCCCTGAAACATGTTGTATGTAAAAAACTGAGAACGCATAGTGGATAAAAATTTCTTATTAATGATTATGAGAACGCAAGGTAAAAAATTCTTAAGTTAATAATAATTAACTGTTCTCATTTCCTTCGTCTCCTGAAATTCTTAGCCAATTTAATATACATCATACATTGTTTCAAATTACCTTGGCTTCCCATACATTTTTATTTAATACATTATATTACTGAAAATATTTTTGTTATTATTTAATTGTATGAAATACTAAATACATATTTGGTTTCTTTAATCTATTTTGCTTATTTTGATACTAATTAATATAGTTTTACAAAGTTGTTATTTAAAAAAGTTATATTTCTTTCATTTTGGAAAAGTAGGCTCAATTTTTGTTTCTGTCCTTGTCCAAATAATAGCCATTTTATCTGATATAATTATTATTATACTGAATCTCAGATTGATATAATTGTTTATCTTTCCTTGATTTCTTGCAATTTTGTCCATTAATTATTGTTTTTAAATATAATTCATTTATCTAAGACTCCTCCTCTGAAATTTTAGTTAATACTTTTCATTTTTATTCATAATTTTACCCATCTTCTGACAATATCTTTTTAAAGTATAAATTACATTGTATTACTATGTGATGGGTTTAGCTTGCATAAATTTCATCAGGTTAGTTGGTTTATAGGACTAGATTTGTCAATTATAATGTAGTTTAGATTTACTATTTGGCCTAGATTTTATCTGTTGTTACCTACAAAGATTTTAATAATACAGTTAGTTAATACCCTTTTCTGACCTTCTATTCTAATATAATATTCATTAATAATTCCTTCTTTTACTACTATAACATTTAGTATTGACTTTAAACAATTAAAACATAACAATTATTTGACATTAAATATGGTATTTAAATTCATACCCTTTTTTGTACTGATTACTTACAGTAACTCCTAAAAAACATTTTATTATATAAGAATGGTATCCACATTCAGATATTGCATTCCTAATTCAAACTTTTAACACAATAACATTTTATAAATATAAGAATTAATCTCTATATCCAAACCTTATGCATAGAGTTCATGTATGGTAATTGGAACCTAACATTTCTGTTCCATTAAATTTTTAACACTTACTTATAACTATTTGGGCACAGTCTTATCTGTTTTTCCTTAACTTTAGGGATGTATCCCTTGTCACTTATGGATTACCTCCCAGCTCTCTATTTATATTATTCACTCCATTGAATGTTATCATATAAACAGTGGCATTTTATTAGAAAGAGTAGTCATTGCTCCTTCACCATACTATTTGATTAAATATCACTCATTATACTACATTAAAATACTTAAAGTTATTTAAAGGTACAGTATTTAATGTACTTTCTCAAAGTTTATTTATGATAATCTAATAACTTGCACTTGTCCCTTGTTATTTCTTGATACTATCTCTAGTCCTTTCATAGTTTTATAATATCAAATTGTTTAATGATGGGGGAACTGTTAAGATTTGTCTTTATTAATTATACAATAACTTTCTTGGGTGCACTTCTACTTAGCACTTTAAACACTTTTGTTTTTATTTGTTTTACATGAGTTTATGGTTTTTTGGGGTGTTATACTTTCTATAGTGACATTTACTTTCTTTTGGGGTTTTTGTTTTCTCCCTATTGGGTTTCCTTTGGGTATTGGTTGTATTCTACTTCCTCTATTACATGTTATCTTCAAACTTGTCCCTGTTCATTAGGTATATTGATTTGTTCTGGACATCTTCCTTCTTCATTCTCAGTTTCTTCAGTACCATTTTGTTATTATTATTTTTCTTTTTTCTGGCTCTCTTCCTTTTTCGTTCTTGGTTTCTTCATTAGTATTTATTCTTGTTTATTCTGGTTTGTTTATTTGGTCTAGGTAGCTTCCTTACCTACTCCTATCCTACCTGGGTATTATTCTTATTTTAATTTTAGTTTTTTGGAGTTTTATTTTGTTGTACATTTATTTTTGTTGCAGAGGTTTTTCTTTATATTTACTTTTTCTTGTTATGGTGGTAATTTATTGTGATTTTTATTTGGTTCCCATTTGGATTTTTCTGGATATTCCATATACTTGATTTTTACTAATGATCATATGGTAATCTATTTAAGTGGATTATCTGTCATGCTACAGATTGCTCTCCTCCAGAAGTGATTAGTTCAGATCATACTTGGTTTGTCTGAAATAATTGCTTATGATATTTATTATAAATTACATTTCTTTACTTCCTTCCCATTTCTAAATTTTTGCTTCTTTATTCTTGAGCTTATCTATATTTCATTATTAACTGGATTTTCCTTGATAGTAATAGTCATCTGAGGTTCATTACTTTTTATTTTTCATTTTTTCTTAACTTGGTTCTTTATCCTTGGAATATTTATTCCCTAACATTCCCTAACACGTGAGCTGGGGCAGTTCAGAGGGGCACTGTAGGCTACTCACTCTGCTGGCCATACTACGTCATTTATTGAGGTCAGAGGCAAATCATCTCTGCTCAAACATAATAATACTGCTGGACTTATCTACAGACAGTTATTAAAAAAAAAATTATATAAGAATAACCTTATGATAACCTTATGACTATAAAAAAAAATTTAAATATCTTTGGATACTTCACTTCGTATTTGCTCAGATCTGTTAATATTTCTATTTCAGTTATTTTCTATCTCAGTTATTTTTCTCAATGGTTAGCTCCACTGGTATATTATTTCTTATTATGGTTGGAAGCTGTTTTACTATAATTATCACTTGTTCTTCAGTGTAAAGTTTTTTTTTATTTTTTTTATTTTTGTTTTTCTTAATTCTTATGAATCGTTCCATTAGTTTTATGTTCTTGCAATTACTCTTTTAATTGTCCGTCTTATAATTGACATTTATTTTATGATCATATTTTTATTATGGATTTATTTATATATAAATATTTCTTCCTTTTTCAAAATTTTATTCCGCTCTTGCTTTTCGTCGAAATGAACTCTTTAATTCTCATTTTATGTGGTCATTGTCTCTGCTTATATTGCGTAAAATTCTTATTATTTTCACTTCACAATAAGTTTATTCATTTTAAGTGTATTAGTGGTTCTTACTGCCATTTCTGTATTCTCAAAATTTTTTCATAATTGGTTCCACATATAATTGTTTGTAATGTGAACTTACTCTTCCTTTTGAATATTGTGGCTATTCTTCAAAATTCATTTTTCCTTTCTTTTATATTCCATGATTTGAGTTTCATAAATATTTGGTAGTAAGATGTGCTTACTTAGTTTTTAAAATTTAGTTAATTTTTCAAAATTCTTTTTCTTTTTCTTTATTTCAAAAGTCGTTTCATAAATATTTGGTAGTAAGGTGTGCTTACTTAGTTTTTGAATTAATTATTTTTTTACTAAATTCTCTTCCTTTTGTTCTCCACAATTAGTTTCATAAATATTTGGTAGTAAGATGTGCTTACTTAGTTTTTATTTAGTTAATTTTGTTTATTCAAAATTCCCTTTCTTTTTATTTCTTAAATGAGTTTCATAAATAGCTGGTAGTAAGATGTACTTACTTAGTTTTTTGAATTTAGTTAATTTACTAAATTATCTTCTTTTCTTTAATTCAAATGAGTTTCATAAATATTTGGTAGTAAGTTGTGCTTACTTTGTTTTAGAATTTATTTATTTTTTCACAATTCTTTTTCTTTTCTTTATTTCAAAAGTCATTTCATAAATATTTGGTAGTAAGATGTGCTTACTTAGTTTTTAGAATTTAGTTAATTTATTCAAAATTCTTTTATATACATCCAATTACTCATAATATTTTTTCATGGAAGCCTGGTTATATACACCTTTGATCCTTTCTGAATCAATTTCCTTTACTTCATAAGTATTATTGTTTTTTATATTGGAGATCACATATGGTCCTGTGTATAACAGCAATAACTTCTTCGTTATTCCTTCCAGTGTGCTGGGTAGTTCACGATTTTTTAATAAGATTTTTTCTCCCTTTTCATAAGTTATTATTTTACCACTAGTCTTTCCATACTTATTGTGCCGTTTTTCCTGGTCTCCGGCCACCTTGTTGAAGAACTTTACCTTGTCAAATTTGTAAACATTATTTATAGGGAACTCTAGGATTTCTGCGATTTCTCATGGGGGTGGTTTTTCGTACATGGCGGAGTATGGGGTAATTCCTGTAGCTGGATGGTATGCCAAGTTGAGGAATTCCTCAGTGGCTTCTAGATAGTCTTGCCACCTTTTCTGTTGATGGTGACAATAAGTTCTTAGGATCCTCCCCACTTCTCGTAACACCCTCTCTGCCGGATTACTGCTCGGGTGGTAGACCGAGGTTTTGTATGTACGAACGCCCATTGATAATAGGGTATCCCGCCATTTTCTACCCTTAAACTCGGTTCCATGATCAGTGATGATCGAAGATGGTTTCCCCATGTTTGGGATATACTGCTCCGTTAATATCCCCAGAATTTTCCGGGTAGTTGCCCGATTAGTAGGGTATAGCTTAACAAACTTTGTGAAGTGGTCCATTATGATTATTAGGTATCGATATTGGTGTCAACCGCCACTACGGGGAAATGGTCCGCAGATGTCTAGGAATACCTTCTCCAATTTAGCCTTGGAGGTTATAGGAATCATAACACCTTCCTTCTTTTCGTTGTTTGTTTTTACGAGCTGGCAGATTTTACAGCTTATAATATACATTCGGACCTTCCTATTTATGTTTTTATCTGGCAGCTCTCCTCCAGAGCTTTTATCACTTTTAAGGCGCCCATATGCCCATATCGTATGTGGTAGTTTACTATTATTTCTTTTTCGATCTGGGTTGGAACAACCACCCTCCAGGTCTCCTCCTTCAGTGAGGTTTTAACGAACATGATTTGTTTGTTTAGTTGGTAATATTGAGCAATGGTTTCGTCTCCTTCTTCTAATCGAGTTGTAAGGTTTCTCAATTTCGGGCCTGCTTGTTGGTGGGTGCTCATATTTGTTAATAATGTTGTTAAGTCGGCTCTGGTGCTAAGAAGATGGTACATTTTTAGTACGCTTTCCTTCTCCCCTTTGAAAGTTTGCTCTTCCACATTGACACGGGATAACACATCGGCTACGACATTCTTTTTACCTGGGATGTATTCCCATTTTAGATGGTATTCTTGAAGGGCAAGTATCCACCTTGTTAGTCTGCCATGATTCAATTTGCAGCTTTTTATGAACGAAATTGATTTATGGTCTGTTCAGACGGTAATCGGGTAACCCAAGATGTAAGTGCGGAACTTACCGCAAGCGAATACTACGCTCAGTAATTCTTTTTCAGTTACAGTGTAGTTCTTCTCGCACTGGTTCAAAGATCTGCTAGCGAAGCTAATTACTTGGTGTTGACCCTTCTCGTCTTCTTGATATAATGTTGTTCCCAGGCTGATGTTACTGGCATGCAGTTCATGAAAAATGGTAGTTTAAAATTTGGGTGGCGAAGTATTATTGTGGCCAGAAATTTGTCCTTAATAAGTTGGAAAATCACATCCTGCTCTTGACACCATATCCATTTATTTTTTGATGACAATTGTGTTTGAAATCTTGCGGTTAATTCCGAATATTGTTCCTGGAACTTGCGATAGTAATTACAGAGTCCCAGGAATGACTGTAATTGCTTTCTGTTTTTGGGTGCCGGGAATTTCTGGATCGCTTCCACCTTTTCTGCCGACGGTGAGATTCCTTGGTTGTCCAAGTTAAAACCCAAGAATTGAACTTCTCTGGCAATGAACTTGGACTTTTCTAACTTCAGCGTGACGTTACTGACAGATAACTTCTCAAGCACGTGTTCCACACGGTAGCAGTGTTCCTCCCACGTTTCTGAGGTTACTAGTCGATCGTCTACATACACGGTGGTAAACTGAAGTGCTTCCTGTCCCAATATCTGGTCCATGCAGGTCACAAAGATGGCAACTGAGTTTACGAGTCCGAAGGGTAGTCTTTTGAATTGGTAATTGCACCCCTCGAATATGAAAGCCAGATACTGGCGACTCCTTGGGTGTAACTCCACCTGCCAGTAACCGCACACCATGTCCCAGGTACTAAAGTACTTGGTTCCGTGGAATCCTTTCAGGATTTCTTCTATTTCACCGGGCGATGTTCTATCATTTATTATCTTTTTGTTTATTTCCCGCGCATCCAAGCAAAGCCGGACTTGGCCGTTTTTCTTGGGAATAGCCACGATAGGGCTGGTGTATGGAGATTGGCTACTTTCTATGATGTCACTATTAATCATCCGGTTTATTTCCGCTCTTACAGCCTCCTTTCGTGAATGCGCAATAGGGTAGGATTTTCTATTAAACTCCACTGTATCTCTGAATTTAAGGGTACATTGGTAATTTTTTACCTTACCTGGCTCGTCCGAAAATACTGAGCGGTACTTTTCATAAATTCTGATCAAATGATTCGCTTGGTTATTGGGCAATTTCTCCGGAATTCCGCTCCGGAAATCCCTTATTTCTTGTATCTTTTGGGACCATAAATCTTCGTTCGTGTTATCGTATATTATGGGGTTAATGATGGAGTTACCTTCCACATAGTTGATGTTACGAATTTGCTGGTGGATACTGCTGGGAAGTACTATCTCGCTACCGACTAAATCGGCCGTCCAGGTCAGACCTCCGGTAAACAGCGATACTTTCTCTGAGGGTAAATCTATGATAGCAGAGTTTTTTCTCAGCACATCGCATCCCACTAATATATTGAAAGGTAATCCTGCCGCAATTAGGAATATCATGTTTATTGCTATACCCTTGCTAATCACGTTTAACGATACTTGCTTTCGGATAGTCTTGTTTTGGCGACCAGTGGCACCTATTAATACGATATTATTTATTGGTAAAGTCGGCAATAATTGACCACATTTCTCTTGGATTCTCTCCAATTCTGTTGAGTTAATAATAGATACATTCGCGCCTGTATCAATCATTAGCTGTGCGAAGATTCCTTCTATTTCTGCATTAATGTAAATTATTTCATTATATATACTATGGAGGCGAGTGTCGTCCTCCTCCAATAGTTCGTTTCGTATGTTTTTTAAATAATTACAACTAATAATTGTAATATTGTTATTATTAGTTGCTCTTGGCAACTCTCTTTGATACCCAGGAGATAGGAGCAACAAAAGGTCCTGATTATTTATTACTGCCTCCTCACGTTTAAATTCTCATTTTCTTGGTTATTATTGTTCGGACCAACTGAGGCGTCAGTCGGGAAACCTTGAGTGGGTTCCAGCCATTACGTTCGCTGTTCGAATAGTTGTTCTCTAGTTGGTTGCCGCTCTGGGTCATCTAGACTGGTACTTCGTCTAGGTGGATTATATCTTGAACTATCCCGTTCTCGGCTTCTGCGTCGGTCTTCATATTCATGGAAACTGTTCCGCCGTTGATGGTTGTATCTGCGTTGGCTGTTTCCTTCGCCGTGTATAAAATTTACCCGGAGTCGGGAGAACCTGTTGTTGTTATTGGTATTGTTATTTGGGTAACCCCTATTGTTATTTACTACCGTTCGGTATTATTAGTATGGTTTGGGTTTCTCTGGCTATTTACATTTGGATTTGGGTAATAATTGGTTCTATTACCGGGGTACCCGTTATTATTCCTGTTGATATTTTGGTTCATGGACCGTTGTTATTATTATTATTACTATTGTTTGTATTATTATGATTATTATAATTGGGATTATATCGGTTCCCTTGGTACCCACTGCTGTTCTGATGATTATTGTTGTTCGGGTACGGATTACTTCGGAATTCTGGCCGCTCATTCCTCCTTCTGCTTTGCCGATAGTATTCCTCATTCTCGTAGTTTTCTAATAGTTCCGTCATCGCCTGGATGGTCTTTATTTGGCTACCCCTTCTTGCTCGTATGACTTCTTCATCATAATGGTATGAGAGTTTATTTACCAGGCATTCTTCTGGTATGGCCGGTTCCAGGTGCTTCGCCAGACATACCTTCCCAAGGAAGTACGTGGTCATCGTATTACCAAATTGTGTCTTGTATCGGCCATGGCAGATGTTGTCCCATATTAAATTTTGGGTGGTCTCCGACCAATACTTCGCCTTGAACGAATTCTTAAATTGCTGGTAATACTCTATCTCACTCCGGTTTGCCATCCACCAGTTGTCCGTCATTTCACGGAATGATTCGTCCAACAGCTCTCGATTATTTAGCCACCTATTGCCTCTATGTTTGGCCATTACTCCTCGATCCGGGCCAAGAACTCCATTGGCTTCCTTTTATATTGCCAGAAGTTCAGCCATTCCCTATTTTCGTTGATGGGGATATTGGTGAAGTTGGTTGGTCGGTTCCGAATTGCTTCCATTTCCTCCTGGCTCTGCCGCACTTGACCGGTGATGTTCGCCATCAATACCTCCATTCCGTCGCACCTTTCAGTAATTTGGTTACGTACTTTACTTAGTTCTTCCTGGCTTTCCTTTCGGTTCTCTTCTGCCTTCTTGCGACTATATTCTTCGATATTCGTGACCTTGGTATTTACCACTTCCTTGAATTCTTGTACTTCCCCTTCAGTTAGCCGACATCTTTCATCAACTTCTCTGATCTGTTGGTTTATAATTATTGTTTCTTCTTCCAACTTTTTATTTATAGATTTCTTATTATCCTTGAGTTCTTTGTTCATTTCTTCTCTTAATAGTTCCATTCATTCGTCTAACTTGTCTAGACTCTCCTGGTTAACCTCCCTTAATTCTTCCCTTAATAGTTGGTTATCCTCTCTTAATTCTTCCAACCTCTCCCCCATCTTCTCTTCCATTTTCTTGTTATTTTCCCTTAATCCTTTCTTCAATTGTTGGTCGTCACCTTCTATCTTCTTGCTGGTTTCTTCCATCTTCTTACTGTTTTCTTCCATCTTCTTACTGGTTTCCTCTATTCTCTTATTGGTCCTTTCGATTTGTTGACCTAATTCTTCCTTTAAGGCTCGGCTGTCTTCCTTTGATTCCTTTCTGGTTTCCTCCATCTTCTTGCTCAAATCTTCCTTTATGGATCGGCTGTCCTTCTTCAATTCTTCTTTATTTTCGTCCATTTTCTCCATCATTATTCTGAGCATCTCTTGTATGTTCCCATTCTCCGTTCGTGATGGTTTCTCGGGTTGTTCTAACCGTTCCTCCCGGACATTGATTTCCCCTGTCTGTGTGGGCATTTCCGGTTGTTCTTTTGGTTGTGCTGGTGGTTTTGGTTCCCTTGTGGGTAATAATGTTTCTACGTCCTCCACCGGTGTTGCCTCCTTATCCTCCATATTAATTTCTTTTTCGGCCTCTGCCGCCCTTTTCTTGGATGTGGCACGATGTTGCATCTTTCCTGTTTCTCTGGCTGGATAACCACTGCCAAGTTTGAATTAGAAATTGGGCGAGTTACTACAGCCTTTCAATCCCTAATTAAAGCCCTTTAGTTGGACGCCAATTTTGTAACGTTTCTTTGATAGTTCGGGTTACAAAATAATAATAATATTAAAATTTGAAATAAAAAAAAATTTTATTTCAAATGAAAAATTTTGTTTTCTGAAAAAATTATTGTTTTTGTGTTTTTTGTTGTATGTAATTAAGAAATAATTTTCGTAACGGTATTGTGTAAAAATTTTAATTATTTTATGGTGGTTTATGTTGTGGTGTCACTTTCTCTGAATACCTCCTGCGTTAATATTGTTAACTCCGGTATTAGTCGATAGACGGTTCTTCTTCTTCTTCCATATGCTCCTTATTTTGGTAAATACCGCCTTTCGGTTAGTCCGTGATCTTGAATCAACTTATTTTTAATTATATTTAAATTAAAATTCAACCAATTTGCAGAATTATATTATTTATTAACAATTTATTAGAAGGATCGATGGTTAATCGATATTTGACAACAGTATCGACTCTTTACTCAGGGCCGGTCGATAACAAATTTACATGAATAGTGTATATAATATTTTGTTCTTTTAACGGTTATTTTATGAATAGCCAGAGAAGGGTAGGGCCATGAAAGTATAACACTTACAATTAAAAGTCTTAAAACTAACAATTACAAGGTTATTAATCAATATTGAAAGTTTATATATTATAATATTCGAACCAGTGAAGACTCGATGTTCATTCGTTCCACTTCGCATAGGATGCTGGGAAAACCAAAATGGCCGATGGAGGACTGCGTAGATTAATGTCCATTACCTTGACAAATATTTCCTGCAATAAAGATGCATGTTCACCATTTCCTCGTCTCAGCAATTGTGGATATTCGTTATGGAGTTAATTGAGTGTTCCTGGTGCAGTGTTTCTTAGTTCACTTGGTTTAAATGTGTGTGATTATGTCTATTTCACTTTGGTTAAATATGTCGTACTTAACCCTTTTTGTTTCGTCCGTAATAATTATTTGTGGTGGTGTTAATTCAATAATTTAGGCTTATGTGGTTCTGTTTTATTGTAGTTTAATGTTTTTATTGTTTGTGTTCACTGCTTCTCAAGTTAAAGGTCAAAAATAAAAAAGTTATAAAATTTCACTGAACTCGATTTATGTATCGCACGCCATTAACATAGGTTACATGGAGCAAAACCTCGTTGAAGTGTTCGCTTCAATGGATAATAATTAACTGTTCTCATTTCCTTCATCTCCTGAAATTCTTAGCCAATTTAATATACATCATACATTGTTTCAAATTACCTTGGCTTCCGATACATTTTTATTTAATACATTATATTACTGAAAATATTTTCGTTATTATTTAATTGTATGAAATACTAAATACATATTTGGTTTCTTTAATCTATTTTGCTTATTTTGATACTAATTAATATAGTTTTACAAAGTTTTTATTTAAAAAAGTTATATTTCTTTCATTTTGGAAAAGTAGGCTTAAATTTTTGTTTCCTGTCCTTGTCCAAAAATAGCCATTTTATCTGATATAATTATTATTATACTGAATCTCAGATTGATATAATTGTTTATCTTTCCTTAATTTCTTGCAATTTTGTCCATTAATTATTTTTTTTTAATATAATTCATTTATCTAAGACTCCTCCTCTGAAATTTTAGTTAATACTTTTCATTTTTATTCATAATTTTACCCATCTTCTGACAATATCTTTTTAAAGTATAAATTACATTGTATTACTATGTGATGGGTTTAGCTTGCATAAATTTCATCAGGTTAGTTGGTTTATAGGACTAGATTTGTCAATTATAATGTAGTTTAGATTTACTATTTGGCCTAGATTTTATCTGTTGTTACCTACAAAGATTTTAATAATACAGTTAGTTTATACCCTTTTCTGACCTTCTATTCTAATATAATATTCATTAATAATTCCTTCTTTTACTACTATAACATTTAGTATTGACTTTAAACAATTAAAACATAACAATCATGTGACATTAAATATGGTATTTAAATTCATACCATTTTTTGTACTGATTATTTACAGTAACTCCTAAAAAACATTTTGTTATATATGAATGGTATCCACATTCAGACATTGCATTCCTAATTCAAACTATTAAACACAATAACATTTTATAAATATAAGAATTAATCTCTATTTCCAAACCTTATGCATAGAGTTCATATATGGTAATTGGAACCTAACATTTCTGTTCCATTAAATTTTTAACACTTACTTAAAACTATTTGGGCACAGTCTTATCTGTTTTTCCTTAACTTTAGGGGTGTATCCCTTGTCACTTTATGGATTAACTGCCAGCTCTCTATTTATATTATTCACTCCATTGAATGTTATCATATAAACAGTGGCATTTTATTAGAAAGAGTAGTCATTGCTCCTTCACCATACTATTTGATTAAATATCACTCATGATACTATATTAAAACACTTAAAGTTATTTAAAGGTACAGTATTTAATGTACTTTCTCAAAGTTTATTTATGATAATCTAATAACTTGCACTTGTCCCTTGTTATTTCTTGATACTATCACTAGTCCTTTCATAGTTTTATAATATCAAATTGTTTAATCATGGGGGAACTGTTAAGATTTGTCTTTATTAATTATACAATAACTTTCTTGGGTGCACTTCTACTTAGCACTTTAAACACTTTTGTTTTTATTTGTTTTACATGAGTTTATGGTTTTTTGGGGTGTTATACTTTCCATAGAGACATTTACTTTCTTTTGGGGTTTTTGTTTTCTCCCTATTGGGTTTCCTTTGGGTATTGGTTGTATTCTAGTTCCTCTATTACATGTTATCTTCAAACTTGTCCCTGTTCATTCTGGATATCTTCCTTCTTCATTCTTGGTTTCTTCAGTACCATTTTGTTATTATTATTTTTCTTTGTTCTGGCTCTCTTCCTTTTTCGTTCTTGGTTTCTTCATTAGTATTTATTCTTGTTTATTCTGGTTTGTTTATTTGGTCTGGGTAGCTTCCTTACCTACTCCTATCCTACCTGGGTATTATTCTTATTTTAATTTTAGTTTTTTGGGGTTTTATTTTGTTGTACATTTATTTTTGTTGCAGAATTTTTTCTTTATATTTACTTTTTCTTGTTATGGTGGTAATTTATTGTGATTTTTATTTGGTTCCCATTTGGATTTTTCTGGATATTCCATATACTTGATTTTTACTAATGATCATATGGTAATCTATTTAAGTGGATTATCTGTCATGCTACAGATTGCTCTCCTCCAGAAGTGATTAGTTCAGATCATACTTGGTTTGTCTGAAATAATTGCTTATGATATTTATTATAAATTACATTTCTTTACTTCCTTCCCATTTCTAAATTTTTGCTTCTTTATTCTTGAGCTTATCTATATTTCATTATTAACTGGATTTTCCTTGATAGTAATAGTCATCTGAGGTTCATTACTTTTTATTTTTCATTTTTTCTTAACTTGGTTCTTTATCCTTGGGATATTTATTCCCTAACATTCCCTAACACGTGAGCTGGGGCAGTTCAGAGGGGCACTGTAGGCTACTCACTCTGCTGGCCATACTACGTCATTTATTGAGGTCAGAGGCAAATCATCTCTGCTCAAACATAATAATACTGCTGGACTTATCTACAGAGTGTTATTAAAAAAAATTTATATAAGAATAGTCCACCTTATGACTATAAAAAAATTTAAATATTTTTGGATACTTCACTTCGTATTTGCTCAGATCTGTTAATATTTCTATTTCAGTTATTTTCTATCTCAGTTATTTTTCTCAATGGTTAGCTCTGCTGGTATATTATTTCTTATTATGGTTGGAAGCTGTTTTAATATAATTATCACTTGTTATTCAGTGTAAAGTTTTTTTTAAATTTTTTTATTTTAATTCTCTGTTATTCCTTGACTGTTATAACAAGACGGACAGCCTCTGATGGAGCCTCCTAGTGGCAGCCTCTGACGAAGCTTGTAATAAGCGAAAACTGGTTCAGGCTATAAGGTAAAAATTTTACATTTTTACCAATAAAAAACTTAGTGTTCCAAGTCAGTAGTATTATACTTATAATTTGACATGAATAGTCATGATACTATAAACACATGTGGCTATAAATGTGCTCAAGAAGCATGAAATGTGTTGTATGCTGCAATGAAGAATCACTTTAAATGGATCACTGTACCTAATAATATCTCTGTAACCATAAATTATCTATTTTGGTAATAAATCATTTTGAAATATGTTATAAAGTTTTCTTTTATTTTGATTTTTAGAACATGCTCATAGAATGTTACCACACAACTTAGAATTACCATATATACCTAATTTGTTGGTACTGAATCAGTCAAACAATGAAATTACAACACCCAACAGCATGTCTGATTAACATTTGGGGCAAACTACCACCAGTAGTCTTCATTGTTTATGGCAAACCACTCAGTGCTTCTCAATTCTATGATGTAAGAATGAACAGTTTGTGTGGTTATGTACATAGAGACTGAGACAAGTTTCTAAATACAAGTGTGGATTTTGAAAAATAAAAAAGGAAAAGTAGGAAGAGTTAAGTAGTTAAGAGAAGTGCATATGAAAAACCATGCAGTCTTCTGCTTCCAGAAGCACTGGCATTCCTATATCACTGGAAATCAAGCCAGTCGGATTTTGACTACAAGTTAAACTGGTGAACTTACATGTAGTTGATAGGGACAATTTTTTCCCCCAAGCTTGGGAAGCTGTTATATTTAGTGTGATGAGAGGGCTGTGTCTTGGTTTTAATCAGGTATGGTGATGGGTGGCCCTGAGTCTGTACCTGGTTCCGCAACTGCTAAGCATGGATCTGTTCCCCACCCCAATTGTTTGACTAATAATATAAAAATAAGTACAAACAAAATATTTATTTAGAAAAAATGGAAAAGCCTCATAAACAATTTATTAAATTGATTTGTTTTTGATTGAAGTAAAATAATTATTATATTTCAATTTAAAAATTAAGTTTCTATTTAATTTCAATTTACACCTAAGCCTCATGTTTAATGTTGCCCCTCTCCATCAGATCATTGTTATCTCACTAATGCAACAAGTTTCAAATCAGAGAATTGAACAATCTGTAAACATTGGCCTACAGTTTATTTTTCATAGTACACATTGTTTTTTTGAGAAAAATGACCATGAAAATAATGGTTAAAAAATAGCTACATTAAGATAACAGTTAACAAATTTGATTATGTACACTCCACATGTAGAAACGCTTGAGATTGTCCCAGACACATATTCCAGACGTTTGTCTATTATTCTACTAGCAAGGCTGGACATTGAGATTCACATTATGAACAGAGCCAATTCTTGGTTTCTCAGCTTTTGAAGGGAAGTTCGTTGTACACACAGATGCAAGCAATACTGGTCTAGGAGCAGTTTTGTCTCACATGCAAAATGGTGAAGAATGAGTAATAGTGTATATATAGGCTTTCCAAAGCAGAGAGAAATTGTTGCTTTACAAGGAAAGAGTTGTTAGCTATTGTCCAAGGTTTGGTTTTGTATGGGAAGTAGTTTTGACATGCAAGGAACAGAGAAAACTCCTTGGATTCTGCACTTGCATGGCTCTTGAGGTTTAAAAATCCGGAAGGGCAGTTGGCTAGATTTGGCAAGATTGGTTGAACATTTGCGAGATTACATTAGAACATTCACGGTATAATATTGGTGGAGGCGTCTACATGGTAATGAAGATGGTATCTTGAAGACTGTGCTTGCACGACTTCCAACATTGGCGCAGAAAGGAAGAACAGAACATGAGTGAACAAGTTCAAGCCATCACTATAGATTTCCGACAAGAGATGGCTTACTATTGAACACCATAAAATTCACTTCTGTTTTTTGTACTGTTACTGTCATGTATTCGTTACGTTAAAAAAACTGAACAAATTGAAATTCGAACTCCTCCTAGTTCCTACCACTTTGGAATTTTATTATTTATTTTAACACATTACATCAGACAGACCCTTTTTTACTACAGGAAATTGGACATAGAATCTGGAGGTTACTTATCGATAAGGCAAAATAGTTCCAATTTGGTTATTACACAATTAATTATTATGAGTGTATAAAAAGGACACAACAAGCACATCAAGTGTTATTTGTCAGTGATTGTGAATTCTAGTGAAACTATTCAGATGTACTGTGTAATTCTGAATTGTACATGCTGGACCAATGTACCAATTTTTGGAGAATTGTTGAATTAAATGTGTATGTGTCAAATAACGTTGTATGTATTTTATTGTCATTGGTGTGATTTGAGTTTACTCTAAAGTAATACCTAAGTCATTGCACCTAACTACCTTTAGTGGTGAAAACTAGAGGATGGATATAGTAAAAAAGTTTGAAGCATATAAGTGAATTAGAAAAATTGTATGGTACAATATGTATAATGAAATAATAGAATTGTTGAAAATAAAGGAATAATGAGAGAAAATCTGTTAAAGATATCTGAAAAAGGCAGGGTGAGACTATAAGCAGGAAGTATAAGAAGCAGAAGAATGGCATAGAGAGAAAGTACCATACAACAGGAGGCTTACGTTTTAACAAACCTTTTTATAATAAAATCTTTTTCAATAGCAAGAAAACCTGAAAGTGTGTCTACTGTATGGTGAATTGAACAAATAAAAAGTAAGGCTATCTAAACCAGGACAGTTAGTGTCAAATATGAAAGAACGTGTATTACAAAATTCTAATTTAAGGTGAACAATTAATTAAAGACAAAAAGCAAAAGCTGTGCAACATCACATAGCATCACATCACATATACCTAGATTAGCTGTAGATACAATACCTAATATTGGAAATGACTGATATGATTCACATATTTAAAGTTCCTTATGTGTAAATAAGAGGGCCCAAGGAAGGAAGAAAGCCTTTTTACTTGTTCACAAAGCTTCTGTACAGCTTTTATAGAACAAGTGTATACATTAGGTTACTTAAAAGAAAAAATTTTTGAATAGTGAAAGACTGAAAACTGGGAACTATGTTTATGTATGCAGGAAAACTTATTATGGAAAAAATCTTCTATATAAATGTCTATAAAAAGCATTTGAAAAATAAAATCTGTGGAAAACCAAGAAAATAAAATTTATTTTAATTTGTCGGAATAACTTCCCTTAAAGTTGGCAAACTTTGTCCAATGATGTTCACGTCTTTTCATCCCTTCCATAAAGTAAGGATGAGAAAACTAAGTGTTTGTTTCACTAAAGATTTCAGAATTTGATGCAAATTTCTCATGTAATTTTGTTCATATTTGGGAACAAGTAATAGTATATGGTGGCCAAAACTGGAAGTACATAGATGGAAAAAAATTGTGTAGCGTAAGAGTTTGGTCATGCTACTACAGATGAATGAATGGAGGATTTTTATTGGTGGGAAAGAAACATTTGTCACTGTCCCAAAAATGATTACAATAACCTTTTCTGTAATGAACTGTTTTCACTTTCTTGGTTCACTTGCTTCAGCAAGTGTTTTAGTTATTGTTTCCTATCTGGCTGATATTGATGTAGTCCAACTGTTACGAATCAATGCAAAGTGTATTTTTTTTTGTTACAATTCCAAATTGTGCTTCACAGTTTTCACTCAGTCTTATAATCATGTTCTGGTTTTTGATTGATTGTTAAAAAACACAGCTTGCCAACAGCTTCTCATATTCAAATGTTCGTATAATAAAAATATTATTTAATGAAGAAAGTTCTTAGTGGTTAAAATCACAAGCAGAATTATCACTGTTGCACACCACTATAACAATTATTCCGATTAGTGCTTTCAAGCTTCACAGCTCATCGTCAGATCGGAAATGAACAAATAACCTGAAAACAAACCCTTCACCCCCACCCCACCACACCCTGCTCACACACAACAAGCTATAATTCAAATGGCCCTTCCCCACCCTCTGAGCCCTGCCCCTCCATCTGGACAGTTACATATTTTTCTAGCAAATTCCTTGTGTTTCAGTGTTGTGTGTGTGTGTGTACATTCCTTTTAAACCTAACCATCTTTCTCATCCACACATGTGGGCCAGTCACACACCCTTATTTTAAAAACATCCAATTAGTCCTATGCAATTTAATTCTTAATCTTGTCTATCTGTCCTCTATCATTTACTTCTTAATTATGTTATAAAATATTTCTTCATTATCAAATTTAATTTTAGTATTAATTAAATTGTCTGTCTAACCCATTTTCTCTTTCTTTCAATATTTCTAACTCCTCCCTAAGCTTCCTTTCCTAAAATATTATTTCTACGTTCTGATAAGATGCCAACAGCATCATAAATATAACACAACACACTTGTGTTCTACATTTCATGGTTTTTTTAATAATTTGAGTAATAGTGACATTATATGGCAACTGGACATCTGTGCTGCAATTTCACCTCTTAAAATATAAGGTTTTACCTTACAAGTGGAACTTCTTTGTCTCTGTTATGTGAGCAGTAACATGAATTGATGGGCTAAAACAGTTACTGATCACAGACTAAGTATCCAGAATCTGTTTACAATTTTATATGGGTGCCTTTGAAGCAAGCTAGAATTAGAGTGCCAACAAAACACTTGAAGTAAAAAAAAAAACGCAAAACAAAACATGTACCTATTCAACACAACACACACACATGTATGTGCAAGGTATGTTAAGAAAACTTGAACAACTTAAGTTATTAAACATAAAGTTTTACTTAATTTTTATTTCAAAATATTAAACATTTTTTTAGTATTTTATTTTATTTATGACGAAACGAATTTGATGCTGAGTTTGGGATGTAGGAAACATGATTAATTTATTCCTAGCCAAACAAAATGACAACTTCTTACCATATAAAAGCAACTTCTTAGCTCGTAATTAATTAATTTGAGCAGCAATGAGGAACTGAATATTGTGAAGTAACATAATGCTAGAACATGAAGATTATTACCTTTTGTTCTAGATGTAGCATTTGCTTTTGTATTTCAAGGTAAGAAATAAAAAAGTTCTGTGCCCTTCTGTTCCCCCAAACTGTGCATATAATTTTGCAGCATGAATTTCTGCTGTTTTGGAGCATAGTACACCTCTACTCCAACTGCTGCTTAGATTCTGATGTAACGTGAGAAACCCATATCTTATTATCAGTGACAATATGGGTTAAGAAATTACCATCTTCCTTGTTATATTGTGTAAAAAGTTGAGAACTTATCAACTTTCTACAGTGGGTGACTTCAGTATCAAACATGTTCATAATTTCTGTCAGTTGTATGGAAAACTTCTTGGACTTGTAGAAAACCTAAGGATGCAATGAAATTATATACTCTCTATTCTCACACATTTTCTTGACAATTGTGAACATAATTTACTAATGATGGCTGCCTACTCTGTGCTTCATTATACACATTTTCACATCCTTTGTTAAAATCTTAACCATTCCGACACTCGTAGCACTTTCATAACAGGTTTCACAAATTTGACAATGGAGCTGAGCTAGTGTCATATTTCTTGTGTTATGGAAACATAAAAGGGATCAGAAATTGTGTGGGCTCTTTAAAATACTTTTAAACATTTCAAAATCTATCCCAGAAAATGTACACAACTGATTCTTTGTATAAAGATATATGATTGCATGTATACATGCACACACACATGTATTTCACTTTTAAAAAGCTTCGTCAGAGGTTGCCGCTGGTAGTGCTGTCCGTCTCGTTGTTGGCGACGGAATCGATTTTCAAAAGATCGATGTTGTGTGTGGGGTGAGATATGTTCAAATAATGAATGTGATTTGAATTGTGTCTGTTCGTTTAGGATGTCGTTTTTATTTGTTTTCGTGTGTTTGTATATTTCCAATTGTTCTAGACTGTCTAGTTTTCGGCCTTTTGTGTGTACGTGTAGAATGTTCACGTTATTGTCAATGTTTTTGTATGTGTGGTTTGCTTCAATGAGGTGGTTTGCAAAGGTGGATTCTGTAGTGGAGTGGAGTGCCTTTGTGTGTTCAATGTATCTTTGTTTGAAGCTACGTCCTGTCTGGCCTATGTAGAATTTGTTGCAATCTGAGCAATTTAGTTTGTAAACACCAGGTAGATCGAATTTGTTTTGTGCTTTGTGTGTGCGTTCTGTTTTGTTAGTAGTTTTGTAAGCGATTCTGTATCCTGCTTTTTGAATCTGTGGGCTATTTTTTCAGTTTGTTTGTTGATGTATGTTAGTGTTATGACGGACGCCAACAACGAGATGGACAGCACTACCAGCGGCAACCTCTGAAGAAGGTTTTTAAAAGTGAAAACCGGTTCAGGTTGTAAGGTAAAACTTTATGTTTTTACTCATAAAAAACTTTGTGTTCCGAGTCGTTAGTGAAATAGTTGTATTTATAATTTATTTAATGAACATGTCTCTTTCTCTCTCTCTCCCTCACACACACACACACCCACACATTAATAGTGTGTATGCACACTGCAATTGTGTGTGCGAGAGAGAGAGAGAGAGAGAGAGAGAGAGAGAGAGAGAGAGAGAGAGAGAGAGAGAGAGAGAGAGAGAGAGAGAGAGAGAGAGAGAGAGAGAGAGATGCATGTATGTAGTTATACAAAAAGAAACAACAGTTTATATAAAAAGAACTATTTATATAAAGAGGCAATTAAGTAATTCTTCCTGTTGTTAAATCACGAAGCTTGCACAAGATTTTGCTTGGGTAAAGTATGAATTAATTAAAATACATATAATAAACAAACAAACTTTACAGTGATTCAATACAATATTTATAAACTGTGGTAAACAAATAAATGAAAGTTATAACAATACAAACAATAAATATAATTTATTTCCATAATATCATAGTTATATTACATGTGCGCTATATAGGTACAGGACATTTAAATAGAATAACATTTGGTTTACAGGACTGTACACAACATATTACACCTTAAATTTTATTAATGGATACTAAAAAACTTATATACTTCAACAAGAATGAAATTCTGTTATTTAACAAATACTGGAAAACTTGTTAATTTAATAGTTCTGAATAAAAAATCATCTCCACTTTGATTTTATTCGCATCCACATACAGCACTAGCCTTGTGAACATAGGTTCTCTGCTTAACTACTGTACCTACCAAACATGAAAAGATGTTTGTTGGACATTTACTTAAATTATGAAAATAAAATAATCCATGAATGTAAACTGAATTTATATTCAATATTAAAGTTTTAAACCATGCTGAAAAAAAAATCATATCTTCATAAAATAACAGTTACTTACTCTTCACTTACTATTGTTATGACATCACAGAACAATCTACGTGTTTGTCGAATGTGCCAGAAGAATCTCGCTCTACTGTGTGTGGCATACGAGCTTGTAGACGCATTTGCGAGAGTCTTCTCGGTGCCTCCAGCCGTGCGGACTGTGTTAAGGCCGCAGTTAATTACGTAGTTCATACGGACGCTAAGACGCAATTAGGAATCTTCTAGATTTTTGGCGGCTATAAATACATGGCGGCAGCGGCCTTAGGTTTCAGTATTAGTGCGATATATTGACAGCGTGGTTCGAGAGTTATTGTCGGGTGAAATTACTGTGTGCATTCAAGTGGTTATTAGTTAAGTGTTGTGTTTTATAATCGGACGGTAATTGTAATACAATTGTGTTTAATTTTAGTGGACATTTTATTGCGTGTGAACAATTTTTATTTGATTTGTTGTAGAGACTGTGTTGTTAATTACGAACTGTTAACTGTGGAAATTAAAGCTGGTAGGTAATTAGTGACTTAATTGGTGTCTTGTACTTATTTTGTTTCCACTGTACCTACAACGATCGAGTAGACCGTCGTAACAGTGGTGTCAGAACTGGGATAAAAGGTTAACAGTGGAAACAGTGGACACTTTGTACAAGACGAGTGTAATTCGTAATTAATCGGTAAACATGGATGCCAGTCAGATGATGGTAGCTTTACAAACACTGCTGCGGCAGACACAGGAAGAAGCAGAAAGACGACAAAAAGAAGAACGAAGACAAGAAAGAGAAGAAGCAGAGGAACGTCAGAAATTACTAATGCTTGAAACAGAAGAAAGACAAAAAGAAGAATGGAAGTGTGAAACAGAAGACATCAAGGAGTTAATACAGGAGCAAAAGCACACACAAGAACAAACCGCTGCAGAGTTGGGTCTCCTACGAGGTGAGCTTAATAAACAATTTACTAAAATATCGGAGGTACAAGAATCAATGACATTAAAAATAGCTGAATTAGAAAAATCTGTCTCGAGTGTTGAAGAATCGATGTCTAATAAAATAGCTGAAGTAGAAAAATCAGTCACGAGTGTGGAAAAAGCTATGTCAACAAAAATAGAAGACTCGATTACAAATATAAAAGAGCAGATTAAAAATGAAGTCGAGCAGTGCCTGAAGTTACAACCAAAACAACTTTGTGAACAGACTGTACCAATGATAAAGACACAGAAAATAAGTCAATAGAGAAGGTCACCTCGCCTGCGGTTGGGACAGTTCATGTCAAGGCCCCAACCTTTGATGGAAGCACGCACTGGGCGACGTATTTACGCCAATTTGAAGCTGCTGCATGCGCAAATAATTGGATGGAGAAAGACAAGGCAGTTTCACTCGTTCTCTCATTAAAATGATCCGCGGCAGAACTACTACAGAAAGTACCACCTGACAGCCAAAACACCTATGCCGAATTGATAAAAGCTCAGGAATTACGGTATGGTGATAAACATTTGCGAGATGTGTACTGCACCCAGTTGAGAGCAAGGCGACAGCATCCCGGGGAGAGCCTTCAAGAGTTTGAAGCAAGTATCGACAGACTAATTAGACTGGCCTATCCTGAAGCGCCAGAAGATTTTCGAACGACTTTTGCGATGCAGACACATCTGCCGGTGTCCAAGATAATGAACTACAGCAAGTGTTACGAATGGCAAGACACCAGAACAGTGCGGACACCATGGTACATGCTTTGCAATTTGAGGCCGCCAAATCAGCGTCTGGTTGGACAAGTCATAAAGTGCGCTAAAAGATCGCGACGGCACAGACGATGAAAAAGAACAAGGAACAGAGACTCGACGGTCGGCGCCACAGAATAAAATAAGAAAGGATGGAAGACCGAACTGTTATAGATGTGGGAAACCTGGACATCTAGAACGAGATTGTCGGGTTAGAATTCAGCAGCAGGGAAATGAGCAATAGTCGGTACAACGGGGCGTATGCTGACTAACTGGAGGAACGAAGCCCCTAGACAATACGCAATTTCTACACTTCAGAAAAACAGCGGGAGCTTGGTAGTTACCGGATTTGTTCAAGAAAGGCCAACCTCAATTACAGTTGACATAGGCGCAACAGTTTCTATTGTGCGCCCCGACGTGGCGAAAGATCTCAAGCCAATCTGGTGCTCTTGCAGCTTGTGAACAGCTACTGGACGGCCTGCAAAAGTGTATGGAAAAGTGGACATACACCTACGCCTCGGTCGACTTGAGTTTAATCATCAAGTACTTGTTGCAGACATTGTGGATGAAGCACTTCTTGGTGTGGATGTTATGAACGCATTCACATTTATAGTTGACTTCAAAAACAATGTCTTGAGAATCGGAGGCGAAGAGGTAATGCTATCAACAATGATGACAGCAGAAAAATCGATGGACTTCATAAACCAAGTGGCCGTAACTGTTCCGTCAAACTCCGAAAAGATCATTATGGTTAGAACCGAGGTAGATACTAGGGGCAACCAGTGCTCTATATTCGAACCCGGGCCTACTAGTGTAGTCAGCACAACGGGCCTACTAATTGCCAGAAGTTTAGTAAAACCTGACGAAACCGGAAATGTACTTATTAGAGTGGCGATATTTAGGATCAAGCTATCACTTTACAAAGCAATACACTCCTAGGCAAATTGACTCCTGTGGCCTGGGTAGCCAGAATGATGCAACGAAGATCCAGTGCTTCGGATAATTCCAAATTACCAGAGGAACTGCGAGAATTATTGAACAGATCTTCTAACGACCTCTCAAGTGGTGAGGTAAAAGAACTCAGACAGTTTTTATACGAATTCAAAGATTGTTTTGCAGTTTGGGGACAGTCACTGGGAAGAACCTCCCTTGTGCAACATTGCATCAATACCGGGAACACAACACCGATACGCCAACCTCCTCGAAGGCCTCCATTATCTAAACAAGAGGAAATGTCTCGGTTAGTACAGGACATACTGACAGAGGGAGTAATCGAACCTTCGTCAAGTGCTTGGTCTTCTCCTGTAGTGCTGGTAGCGAAGAAGGATGGTGGATTGCGTTTCTGTGTAGACTACCGGAGGTTAAATGACGTTACAAAGAAAGACTGCTATCCATTACCTCGCGTTGACGATACACTCGACACGTTGTCCGGAGCACAGTGGTTTTGCACATTGGACCTGAAGAGTGGATATTGGCAAGTGGGTCTTCATCAAGAAGACAAGGAAAAGACCGCTTTCTCGACCCCACGTGGCTTATTCCAATTTAACGTCATGCCATTTGGACTCTGTAATCCACCGGCAACATTTGAGAGATTGATGGACCTGATACTCCGAGGCCTGACGTGGAAAACTTGCCTTGTTTACTTACACGATGTCATAGTCATCGGGAAGACTTTTGAACACCATTTGTAAAACCTTAAGGAAGTTCCAACTAGAATTCACAGTGCACAACTGAAGCTGAGCCCAAAGAAGTGTTCTCTATTACAGAAGGAAGTACAGTATCTGGTTTCAGCATCGGGTGTTAGCATGGATCCTAATAAAGTAGACACCGTAAGAGACTGGCCAGTTCCGAAGAGTAAACACGAAGTTCGGAGTTTCCTGGGGTTATACTCATATTACCGACATTTTGTGAAAGGCTTTGCTACTATTGCTAAACCACTACATGAGCTAACAGAAAATAAACGAAACTTCCAGTGGTCGAGAGAGTGTGACCAAGCATTTGGAACTTTGAAGATTGCATTATGTTCGCAGCCAATTCTCACTTTTCCAGCTTCCGAAGGGAAGTACATCATAGACACAGACACAAGGAATACTGGTCTAGGAGCAGTTTTGTCTCAAGTGCAAAATGGTGAAGAACGAGTAATAGCGTATTACAGCAAGACGCTTTCTAAACCAGAAAGAAATTATTGTGTTACAAGGAGAGAGTTGCTGGCAATCGTCTGAGCGTTGGAGCACTTCTATAAATACCTCTATGGGAGAGAGTTTTCACTACGTACCGACCATGCCGCGGTTGCATGGCTCTTGAGATTTAAAAATCCGGAAGGACAGTTGGCAAGGTGGCTCGAACGTCTGCAAGAGTACAACTTCATGGTACAACATCGGCAGGGGCGCCTGATGGTAATGCAGATGGCTTATCACGAAGACCGTGCCCGGAAGACTGCCGACATTGCTACAGAAAGGAAGAACAAAACTCAAGCGAACATGTTCAAGCCATCACTGTAGATTTCCTGGCTGACGGCTGGACAATGCAAGACTGTCAACAAGAACAGATGACTGATGAAGACGTTGGACCGATCTTGACAGCAAAAGAGGAAGGTCGCCGCCCGGATTGGCAAGATATCTGCCATGGTTCCGAAGTGCTGAAGGGCTACTGGGCACAATGGGAACCTCTCACCTTAGAAAACGGATTGCTGAAAAGGGCTTGGGAAAGTGCAGATGGACGAGACGTGGTCATGCAGTTGATAGTTCCCCGAAGTAAAGTGCAGTCTGTTTTGAAGGAGATGCATGATGGAACATCTGGAGGCCATCTTGGCGTTAACAAAACCCTTGACAAAATACGGAAGCGATTCTATTGGCTTCATCTTCACCACAACGTAGAGGAATGGGTTCGGACGTGTGAAATATGTGCTGCAAGCAAGGGCCCACAAACCAGAAGCAGGGGAAAAATGAGAAGTATAACGTTGGACTACCTTTCGAGAGAATTGCCATATACATTGCTGGACCATTCCCAGTTAATGACGATGGAAACCGGTACATCATGGTTGAAGGTGACTACTTTACTAAATGGGTGGAAGCCTACGCAATTCCAAATCAAGACGTTACCACTGTGGCAAAGCAGTTAGTTCACAACTTCTGTGGCATTATGGAGCCCCTATGGAAATCCATACGAATCAAGGGAGAAATTTTGAATCAGGAGTGTTTAAAGAATTATGCCGTCTGACAACGCCTCTGCATCCTCAGTCAAATGGGATGGTTGAGAGATTCAATAGGACACTTGAGCAGCATCTTTCGAAGGTTGTTGACGAGAACCAAACAGACTGGGACCAACGTATACCACTATTCTTCATGGCGTATAGATCATCAGTACATGACACAATCGGCATGACTCCAGCAAAATTGGTGTTTGGGCGGGAGATTCGTCTTCCTGGGGACTTAATGTTCGGATCACCTGAGACTCAGTCACAAGAGCCGCAGAACTATTCCTCGCAATTAGAAAACCAACTGCGAGAAATGAATCACTTGGTAAGAGGACGGCTGAAGATTACCAGTGATAAAATGAAAACTCGGTATGACATTCGCAGCAATAGTGTGGGTTTCGAAGAAGGAGATCAGGTCTGGTTGTTCAATCCAAAGCGCCGTCGTGGTTGCTCACCTAAAATTCAGTCTAACTGGGAAGGACCCTACACTGTGAAAAAAGAATTATTAACGATGTTGTTTATCGATTCAACAGGAAGGACAGAGAAAGTTCAAGGTCGTCCACCTAAATCGCCTGGCTAAATACTACTTCAGAGACGGTTTGCCAGTTCGGGACGAACAGGCTTAAAGAGGGGGCAGTGTTACCACATCACAGAACAATCTATGTGTTTGTCGAATGTGCCAGAAGAATCTCGCTCTACTGTGTGTGGCGTACGTGCTTGTAGACGCATTTGTGAGAGTCTTCTCGATGCCGCCAGCCGTGCAGACTGTGTCAAGGCCGCAGTTAATTATGTAGTTCATACGGACGCTAAGACGCAATTAGGAATCATCTAGATTTTCGGGAGCTATAAATACATGGCGGCAGCGGCCTTTAGTTTCAGTATTAGTGCGATATATTGACAGCGCGGTTCAAGAGTTATTGTCGGGCGAAATTACTGCGCTTCAAGTGGTTATTAGATAAGTGTTGTGTTTTATAATCGGACAGTAATTGTAATACAATTGTGTTTAATTTTAGTGGACATTTTATTGCGTGTGAACAATTTTTATTTGATTTGTTGTAGAGACTGTGTTGTTAATTACGAACTGTTAACTGTGGAAATTAAAGCTGGTAATTAGTGACTTAATTGGTGTCTTGTACTTATTTTGTTTCCACTGTACCTACAACGATCGAGTAGACCATCGTAACACTATAAATATATCAATAACTATCATAAATATGTTATTGTTATATATTGTATTCTATTTCTTGTAACTTAAAATGACAGAAGTTTCTTAAAATGAGAACTGTGCTGTTTCAATATACTATTCATGACTTATAAACATTACACATGTAGATACAAAACAACATTGATACAAACAAGGGAGAGGAAATAGAGAAAATTATCACAGCTTTATTAAATGAACAATATTCTGATCATGCACAACAAATACGATGTATACTCTTTACAAGTGTGAAGTATATAAAATACTCCCAAGCATATACACAATTTTTTATAAAATTATAACTGATTTGTTTAACAATTACTGGATTTTTAAATACTAATGTAACAAATATTATTAATTCAACACAGATATATTATCAATATTAATGATAAAACATTTTTTAAATAAATACATAACATGGCATACTGTTTACATGATAAATGGTAATTAAAAGTCAATTTTCTAAAGTAAAATGGTATAATGAAGCTTTGGTTAATGTACATAACTTGAGTACAATGTAGTAATTCATTAATATGGGCCACTCTGCCCTATGGTTCATTGTCAAACCTCTGTTTCATTTACTTTCTACCTTACTGTTCATTTTTGCTCAGTCCATCATATGCTCTGTGTCTCAAAATTTGACATTGTCTTTATACAAATTCATACTTGCCAAAGCCTTGACTACTTCGATCCAAGTCAAACCTTTCAGGTTTTCTTTGACTTACATTGTGGGGTGTACTTTTGGTCAACAATCATGTGATTTTTTGATGATATACAACTTACAATATATACAAGTTGAATGTGAATTGAAGGCCACAGATTCAATTCCGAATGTGATAAAAAATAATTTGGTTTTATCTCGTCAGTCTTCCATACAGGGTAATGAAAGAGAAATTATTTGGACATCTTTCTGTCAACTAAGTTTACTTTGCAATTCAGAGCCACAGTTAAACTGTCGGTTCCTTTAAATAAAATAATGTCTGTATCTCATCATATGTTGAGAAGTAACATATGTTTGAATTAACAATCATTAATGTTATTTATTTAATACATTCAACCTATTTGTATTGTATAGCAGAAGAAGTACGTTGATACGAAGACCAGTTTATATCATTACATTCAAAGGCATATCTTATGTGGGCAAGTAGGGCACCAACTTGGTAGAGGAAATTATAAAAGAAACTGAAAGACATAGTGTTTCTTGAAGAAGTTAATTTTGATAAAACTTGCTACAAAATGCACTTGACGGCGCAGAGGGACACTGCAGATGACCGACAACTCTACTGTAGATAATTTCCTGGTCTTACTGAAACTGCATTTCATGTTTGGTCTTGTCATGAAAGAGCACCTAGTTCAAACAGAAAAACATCCTGGATCAACATCTTATCTTTCATCAAGTGTTCAGAACAAATTCATCCGCCTAATGGCATCTAGAGTTTGGCAGAGGTTACTAAAAATCAAATATAAAGCCAAGTATTATAGTGCAATGTCTGATCAGGCATGCTGAGAGCAGATGCCTAAACTAATGATATACGTGGAAGCTGACTTTGAGAATAAAGTACATGTAAGAGACTTTGTCTCCTTGGCTTTATTGTAATAAAGCAGCAGGAGCTGGAGAGCTTGAATGAAATCATCTTAAATTGGATGAAATGGAGTTGGTTACTGCACTGTGATAATGCTGCTATGATGACAGGAAAGAAAAATGATATTACTCAAAGAATTAAGAAGGCAAATAATCAAGCTATATTTGTCAAACTTGTCAGAAAGTGTATTATAGAATACTTCCAGTTCTTCAGGCCATAAGAGATGAGAGAATAAGATCAATGAAACAATAAGTGATACAGGCCAGTTATACATAAGATTGTTGAATTACACATTTCTTACTTTATCCGGATATTGTACAGTTTTTCAGCTGCTGATGACCCTAAAATTAACTGCCACTATTCTGTCCTAGATTTAATGGGCAAAATAAATATAAATGATATTAATAAATAATACATCATTTTTTATGCCAGAAGAGAAGCTACAAATAAGAGTCATCTATGACATTCACTTTCTCTCATAATGGAATGTCTGAAGTTGTGGCAAACCATAGATGAAAGAAAATGATGATTAGCGAGAGCTACAAAGACAGGATATTAACAAATAGACAAGAAATAGAGAAAGCTTTCAACTGCTTTTATGCAGAAATACATGAAAGGTTCACTCTATTGTAAAATGCCAATTGAAAGGCAAGTGAAGACATCTGGACAAAAGCTACTGCAATACTATTGATGCACAGCAGATTAATGAAGAAATTTTGATACTGTCTTGCAATGCAAATATTTAAAGGCCTAAAGAGCATCTTGATTTCACTGTGCAGTATGAAAATTAAGGCATTTTCCCCACCTGTGCACTCCATCCCAATTAACGCTGGACATTTCATTTTCCACTGCCAGTTGTAAGAGATCATTCAACAAGTTAAAACTTCTCTTCTACTTAACAGCATCTATGATCCAAGACATACTATATGACCTTGGTCTACTGAGTGTAGAGAAAAATAATTGAAAAAGCTAACATTGAGGATATCACAGGCAAGTTTGTAGCAATTAAGATAAGACAATTAACATTGTAACTTTATGTATATGATGGAAAAAGTATAATGTTTTGAATAATGAAGTATTTTTTTCTATGAGATTTAATGAAGAAGTACAAAATAGAAATTGGAATGAATTGCTTATGCGGGGAACCATGTTTACTCTAGGTGCTGTTTATGCCAGATACAACTCTGATTACATTATTATGGTAGCGTGTACACAAATGTGAGAGGAAATAGTAAAAGACTAAATGCAAACAGATTTTATTTTATATGGAAGACAAAATACATTTCAGTTACTGGGACGGGCTTTGATGGAGTACGGTATGTTTTAAACTAGTTACAATATTCCTTAAACATGAAACTAACATTTATATATAGTCATTTTATAAATAACACTGCAACAGACACAGTGTAAATAATAACAATATAATTTTTATAAATATGCCTTAACAGAATATAAAAATAATCCTACAACATAACATTAACATCAATACTAGATGCAGAAAAATTATAGTACGATTTTCAGCATACATGAAGAAAAAAGGATTCTAATTAGTTACAAACATTATGAGAACAAGGGGCTTAGTAGACAACATTTGGCTGCTAACCTACAGCTTTCAGGTTATATTATGTAAAATCAGGCCGCATTTTCAACCACAAATCAACTCAGCCTGAGGATTGTGAAAGTGACTATGGTTACATCTGGGGAAATAATGGACAGCTTAAGCAGAGTGTTCAAAATATTTCTTCCTTACTGCCATATGGCTCAAGATGGCAGCCTTTCTTAAATGCTGTTACTATTCCTATTTTTTCAGTTTTACAATTTTGACAAATGTGGTTTTAATTTAGAACATTAATCTTGAATGACATGTTATATTAGCCCAAACCCAATGTGTATTTCAATTTTCAATTTAATGAGGTACAAGATTACAGTGCACTGCACTGTGCATACCTAAATTCCGCCAATCAGGTTGTTTTGACTGCTGGCTCCATGATCGTCTAGGAGTTCAAAAAAAAAAAAAAAAAAAAAAACTACAGAGCGAGGAGAGGTTTATTTTATTATTAGGGTTTCAAATGCAGGGATGAACAAGAGAAAAATTATGAAAATTGTGATACAGACGGACATAACTTGAGATTTTATATTTAAGCTTCTGATTTTGATTGAGAAAACACTAAGCAATTTTCTTAACTTCTTCATGAAAGTCACTGTTTTTCTTAAGACAGTAAAATTAAAATGTTTAAACCCTTACTATTAAAAAACTTAATTTCATAATTTTCTTTGAAAATATTAAAAATTCTATATGCACGTTGTAACGTTATGTTTTCCCCTTACATAAAAAGCCCCCAACTTAAACCATGATACATGAAGAACAAAATACTAAGTCATTAACTAAATTGTATACCATAAATATTGTCTGAGATAATAAAAAGGAGTTAAGAATAATGTAATGAAATTGATAAACACATTATCAATAAGAAGATTTCACTCCAGTAAACTGCATTAAAAATTGTTAAAAAGATAAAACTTATGCTCCATACTGCAGTAATAAACTGGATACTCAATAAAGAAAATTATTTATTCAATAATTAGTTTCTAAGTGCTAAAAGAATGAAATCAAATAATAAATTTTATTTATGATTATGAATAGAATAATGTAAAGCAAGAAGAGTATTAAAACTAGTATGATAATGAAGCTAAATGTAAGCCTAAGCTCATAATAACTAGATAATAATGGTTATAATTTGAATTATAACATGAAGAAGAAGAAATATGAGACACTAAAACTTGTCAATAATTGTATGAGAAAGAACAGTTTTTAATTTAAACTAATTAAACAAACTATATTGTATAAATAATACTAGAATCAGTATTGTTAGAATAATATTCTAGTAATGAAGAAATGATTAACCAATAAGTATACACAAAGTAAATAATGAAACAAGATACATGGACTAAACCTTCAGAATACTGCTGCTGAAGCTAATAACAACTAGAATAAGTATGAAAAACAATAATAAGTGCCAAACTATGTTGTCAAAGTTTCAGTAAATTGTGAAGAATGTTTTAGAATAATGATATAATAGGAAAAAACATGTATTGTCAAGATAAGAATGAAATTAAGGGTCACTATCATAGGCCAATGAGCTTAGAACAATTGTTTATGTTATTTATAGTAAATAATTGTTAAGTAATGTCATTATTATCGTAGTGAAAGTTGAATAAGGGTATCAAGAACAATGTAAAGTAATTGTCTGGTAGCAAAAGTAATTATTTTAAACAAAAGAAAGAAAATAATGTGTACTGTACCATGGGCCAGTATACCTGGATAACTTATTTATATTATTTGTAAACAATTATTGCTAATAATTAATGATAATGTGATGTATTTTTATATACTTACACTGATTGTTTTACTAATGGTACCTATAATTCAATTTTCTATTGTATTCTTTTTTATAGCCTAAAGGTACCATAGTACCATATGGTACCTTTAGGCTATAAAAAAGAATACAATAGAAAATTGCTAATAATTGTTATTATCAGTGTAACAAAAGTGAAAGCCAAGGATCAAGAACAATTTATAATAGTTGTCTTGTATTAAAAACAAGAATTGTTAAAATATGAAAAGAATAATGTTCAAACTATTATAGGCCAGTATGCCTAGACAAATTATTTATGTTAATTGTAAGAATTAATTATTAATTTTTGTCATTAATATTGTTGTAAAAGTTGTACGGAGTTATAAGGAACAATTGTGATCAGTTATATCACAATAAAGTGAAGTAATATTAATATAAGAAAGAGAATTAAGATGTTAGGAACCCAGGTTGGGTTAGGCCTAGCTAGCCAAACATGATTTTTATAATATTGTGACATTATTAATTATTGTAAATAATGTTACACTCAATGGTTTGTAAGTAAATATCATTTTTTAATCATAAATAAGTAAGTAAGTCAGGAAATTTAACATTTTTATATGAAAATTCTTAAATAATGCCACTATTTAGATTAGTAGTTTGTTATTTCTGAACAAAAACATATCGTATGGGGCATCAAAATGTTAATCTCAAAGAGTACAGATGAATGGCATTAATGAATTGTTAATTGGACCTCATATAAGGGAATTATATCAATTATAAAAGTGTTAATCAATTCTGAGCACCTGTAAATACTTTTGTGAAACCCTTTATTTTAGCCATGAACCCCCGCAAACAACGCTTCAAAGCATCTATTTTCACTAGAGTTGCCGATTAATTACGGAAATTGGAACAAATTGACAAATCAGCACTCATCACTGGTCAGTCAAAGCGAGATTTGGGTCAAGGTAAGAAGACAGTCTACAGTGAGTATTCTAAGAGAACACCATGCTCCTCCTGTGACGGAAATTTCGTGTTTAACCTAGTAAAGCTGGTCAGATGTTTTAACCTCAAAGTGCGAATTAGGTTATGTACTATGTCAACAATAGAAATCATAACCTCTGATCGGGTTCAACGAAATATCGTATCAGTGTTGTGTAGTGGATATTAAATATCAATTAAATTATACAGTGAACAAAAAATTAAAGTGAAATAAATAAAGGAGTGTACAATCAAACAAGTATGGTGTTTATTAACCAATAATACACTATCTCGGACTTAAGAATTTTGTATACCCTTTCAATTATTAGACACTTATAACTTTTCAAATCACTAACAATATTTAACCACTCTCACTAATAATTTTCAAATTAATTTAATTTAAATTAATTATTGTTTCAATATTATAAACTTTCAATGAATAATATAACCAAACTTGTTTACTTTATCACACGGACCTAGTCCGACATTTATTTTGTTCACAACAGTAGATTTAAGTATTTGTTTAGAATAATTCTATTGTTATTACTCTTTTGTGATGTTTTGTTCTTCATATAAGACATTTTTATTTCTATATCATGGTCAAAAGAACCCAAGAATTTAATAATTGTTTAATAATTAATGCTACTGTTTACATTCGTTAGCAAATCTAATGTTACCAACTGTGAAACCACTGATTGTCTTTAGCCGGGTCAATCAGTTTCTGTTATGAGAATTATTCTGTTTATTGAAGTCAGAAGGAAGATTACATGAATATCAAAATAAAAATAAAAGCATGTTAAAGGAAAATACTGGTGTATGAAATCTCATTATTATTATTAGCGACTGTCTAGCCTTACTTGGAAATTCGTGTTACTCGATCTTCACAGGTTATGTTGGCGGCAGTTCTTTTGGTAAATTATTCGCACCAAATTCAAAAGTTTGAATGAATAAATAGAGTTAACTCTGTGAAACCAGCAGAACATTCCAGGATGTTACTTAAGGTTATGTGAATGGTATTTAATTTTACTAAAGGTCATATTTATTTATATTAACCAGCAATGTACCATCAGAATGGCACTACCTTAGATAAATAATGAATCAATTCATTTAACAACTCTTCACACTTCAAGAACTTTAAATTTAATTCGTATTATTGAACTGTTATTTACCAATATCGAACGCATTAACCTGCTTAAACGTCAACATAGATACCTAAACGGAGTTAGAGCCACACTGGGTTATATATACTATTTAATGAGTTAAAATTACTGTTAACTTCAGTTATTCACTTTACAGAATTAACAGAAGAGGTAAACCAGGTAGGTCAACGGCATATTAATACAACAGTACTCCTACAATAATATAGAGGTTCATCATCAATATTATACAGTATAACAAATTGGCACTTCCAAAGCAAAGCTGCACGCATCAGCAAGAAGAAGAATTATATTATGGTTATAATTTTTAATCAGTGTGATACATTGTTTATATTACAAATTTGACGCAACCAACGGGTCGCATGTACATACTGAAGTGACTTTGGTAAATCACAAAAAAGTCTATAAACATAAGACATTATAGAATTGGCGCCCACAACTTGGGGCGTTTAACAACATTAATCAAGGAATATTATTTTTAACAATATAACCACATCTAATAAACATAACAAAAGAAAGAATACGCACAGAACATTATAACGTTCTTCATGTATGTGATACATATGTGTAGATTTGTAACTTCTATTCTTTAACATGGTCCGACTGTACACAACTTCTGGGTGGGTGCTCGATCAAGGTTGGACACATGCAGTATGTGTATTTACTTAATGACGAGTCTAGTAAACACAGATATTTCATTGCTGTGCTACAATTTTTGAATATAAAAAAATTACGTGTGGCAGAAATTCATTGCGAAATTACTCAAGGATTGTGTTGAAAATGTGATGAGCGACAGTAAAGTGTGAAAACAAAACTGGAGTTCTTTGGCAGCCACACAAACATTCACACGAAGACCATTTAGCTGACTTTCACTTATTACTGATGAGCTCATCCAAATTGATAACAATGTTTGTGTAAACAGATTGTTATCCTCAAATTTATTATCACCAGAGATGACATCTGGATCTCATATCTAAATCTATAAACAACAATAGTTGTAAATCGTCAGAACAACAATTGACGCAATGGAAGCACAACTTATCACCAGAACCAAAGAAATCAAGATCAAGATCAAGCATTTGCTGGTAAGAAGATTATTGCTACAGTTTTCTAGAACCGCAAAGGCATCTTATTTGTGGAACATCATAAAATAATGAATTCTACAGTACACTGTCAGACAGTAGAAAACTGAGAAGGGTGATACAGAATCGCAGAAGCAGCCTATTGTCTTCCAGTGTCATCCTGCTTTACAGTAATGCATGACCACATAGTACCATGATGACAAAGGTACCACTTCAGAAGTTCAAGAGGAATAATTTGTATCATCCCCCTTATTGTCCAGACTTGGCACAAAGTGACTTTCAGACTTTCATCTTTTCATGCACCTGAAAAATTTTGTGGCTCTGTGGCTCCACAGACATTTCTACATGATGACAAACTCAAAAGTGCTGTGGAGGAGTGGTTAAAAAAACAGATGGGAGACTTCTTTGAGGAGGGGATTAAAAGACTTGTTACACAATATAAGATGTACTTATATTGGTGGCAACTATGTACAAAATGAATTATTGTTAAATGTAGGCCTAATACACGTTTCCAAAAAATATTTTTTCAATTAAAAGAATTTTTAATACACTACTGGACTTACTTTCTGAGTGGCCTTATAACAAAATAATTACTAACCTGAAACGACTTTACTTGACTACACCGTCATAGTAGATACAAGGTTACGTATACGACAAGTGACTTCCCCTGGACCGTCAGATGAGTTTTGCTCGAGAGATGAGAACGAATTGAGAGCGAATATCACATCTCGTTAACCGAAGTCTGTATGCAAAAAAATATGCTTCAAGATATTAAACTATTATCACCCTGTTCTTCTAAAAATGTTGTTTCTCATGCAGCTGAAATGAATCACCCAATTATTAAAAAAAAATCTAGTTGACAGTACAATTACAATTTTAAGAACTGTTATAAATAAGATAAAAAATTCTGAACAATTGCTTTAAAACAACATAAGTTAAACACATGGATAAAATACGACATTTTTAATCTTTTAAATTTCTCTGTAAATTAATTACCGTTACAAGTAACCATGTCAGTTTATTGCTTTTCTTCTCCATCATCATGAAAGATTTTTGTTGTTGTACCACAATGTAAGCATTGAATTTGAAAAAGGTTAATAGTTTACTCTTTATTACAAGTTATGACAAATTAATTATTAAATTAAAACCTTGGTGAAAGCTTAAAATATTCAGTGCTAATGAGAATAATAAAAATACTGGATAAAAACAGGATCTTTTTTTATTATTTTACTTCATTTCTGCCCTTTTTTTATAACTTACTTTTTAAAAACAATGCGAAAAGTTAGGACAGTCCAGTTGTTAGAAGAACCAATAAGTTTTCTTAATATATCCCTACATGCAAAGGCATTCTGAACATTCAGATGGTAAATGCAAATTTTGGAAAGCAATTATTTATGAAAAAAGGCTTAGACAAGGAACAAGTATTCAATTGAGGAGGGTCTCAATAATAAGATAATTTCAATAATAAATGCTTGTACAGGGTGAGTCAGCATTACCTGACGTTTTTGGCTCGAGTAGTAGCGAGGCTGTACTCGTAGTAGAGGGGCACGGTTGGTCTCACAGTTTTCCCCTAGAGTAGCAGTTTAGTTACAATGGAGAGGTGGACCGCGCAACACCATGCGTTCGTCGTAGAGACGTTCTTTAAAAATGCAGAATCTGTGACCACCACTCAGAGGAAGTTCCGTCTCCAATTCAACATTCCACGCAATGGTGCAATTCCAACCCGCAATACCATTCTGCTATGGGTTCAGAACCTTCGTGAGACTGGTTCTGCATTGAAAAAAAAAACTGGGAGGCAGTGCGAAGACAGCCACGTCACCTGAAAACGTTGAAGTTGTGTGTCATGCAATTCAACAGAGCCCCAGCCGATCTGCAAGATGACACGCCCAGTCTCTTGGGTTATCAAATTCTTCCGTCCAACGCATTTTACACGGTCTAAACTTTCATCCCTACAAAATTGCGATTGTCCAGGAGTTGAAGCCTCAAGATTTTGTGAGAAGGAGACGTTTTGCTGACATAATGAGAGAGATGTTGGAAGAAGAACCTGGGATTGTGATTTTAACATCAGATGAGGCTCATTTTCACCTAAATGGCAGTGTTAATAAACAAAACTGTCATTATTGGTCCCCAAATAACCCTCAACAACTGCACCCGCGCCCATTGCATTGTGATATAGTTATAGTTACAGTGTGGGCTGGAATGGGGAAATTTGGTGTCATAGGGCCTTATTTTTTCGAAGAAAATGGGAGAGCCGTCACCGTGAACTCTGAGCGTTATTTGACCATGTTGCGTGAATTTCTCCTCCCGGAACTTCGTCGCCATTGCATAAATTGTCGAAATGTGTGGTTTCAACAAGATGGAGCGACAGCTCACACTTCGAATGTGTGTATGGCCGAAGTACGGAGGTTGTTTCCAGGGAAAGTGATATCCCACAGAGGAGATGTTGACTGGCCGCCACGCTCTCCTGATTTAGTCCATGTGACTTTTTCTTGTGGGGCTACCTCAAAAACAAAGTGTACATCAATAAGCCACGTACTGTGGTTAAATTAAAGGATGCCATTGAACGAGATATTCGTGCTATACCCCGTAACATGGTGGAGAGAGTGATGACAAAGTTCGCGCAGAGGGTCGACGAGTGTGCCAAAAACGAGGGCCAGCACTTAAAGGACATTATCTTTCACAAATGATTCATTTCTGTAAAAAGTAACATATGAGATGTAAACTGCTATTCATTGTGTATATTTTGAAATAAAAAAAGTTGCTACATCTTAAAATTTCACTGTGTACCATAATTTCAAAAACCATCAGGTAACACTGACTCACCCTCTATTTAAAATCATGAGTTATTATTTCCTTACCCAATACCTGAAATTCCCACTTAACCAGCTGCCTTGTGATATCTTTAAATAACTACAATTTTAGTACATTAAAACATACATATCAGAAATTAAAACAAATTATTAGAGAGCTGAATCAGTGTAGTCTTAATTTGTTCCAGTATAATACAATTAACAGATTTTATCCTTTCACTTAATTCTATAGAAAAAAACAGTTTTGGCATTATTCTAATGCACATACTTAATTTTATAAACAGTTAATTATAAATGCAGAGAGCAAATACGATTCTGAAGGGCATTAAGAATTCTTAGTCACTTTCGCCTTCCGATTACAGCTTAGTATAGCTAATATCAGATATTACTAAACCAAACACAAGCCTGGCCAGTATAACATGTCATTTCTTTCTAACTGTCCTTACTGAAAAACAGTACACAATTAACTATAATTTTTGAATTTTCATTGACACTAATATAAACAGTGGAATTTGAACTATGACATATAAACATAATATCTGAAGCGGAAGGAGTGAAGCAAGGCAGTTTTGCTAGGGGAATGTAAGAAATTTTGATTTTTAATTTTTTTATTTTGTACTGGTATGTCAACTTGTGAATGTAAAAGAACATCCCAAGTAGCAGCCCACAGGCTGGTTGGCAGTAGCTCATCACTCCTCCCTGTTGTTTGCCTTCCTTTTTAATGAAAGAACCTTAAATCATTAGTTTTTTTTAAAAGGGGAAACTACTAAGTACCAACAAAAATCCTGAAAACACACACACACAGAGGTGTTGTTCATCGTACACTTTTTATGGAGAGTGTGGTGGGTGGCAAGACAGGAGGAAGATACAAAACAAAAGCAGAAAATACACTGAAAATATCAGTTATGAGACATCATTATGAACTTCGGAAAAGAATAATTTAATAACTTTTATTTACCTATTCCTAAAAAATGTTTAATGTTAAAAACTATAAGTTATAATATATACAAAAACAATACACTCAAAATAAAGGCTCAAGAAAAGAGTGCTCCATGTGAATGCCTATTCAGCTATTTACTAAATGATGAGAAAACAAAGAGTGGAAGGTAAAACTTAACAATACTACAACAGTGGTCACAAGTTTTACCCATATGTATCTATAGTTCAGCTAGATAGTCGATTCAATGAAGTCATACAAACTGTCAAACCTCGGACTTCTCTGTATCTCTAAAGCATTAAAACAACCCTTAAATACCAGAAAATTATTTTTTAGTAAACTATTCAGAATAACTTGATGAAACTGCATACAGTTATGTTTTTCAGGCTGCTCAGTAATAATTTAAGATCAATTTATTGTGCAGCATCTACGGGAATCAAAAGGGATAATTTGAAGGCATTACAATGTATAAAATAGAGATATTAAAATTGTTTCTTACGATATTCAGACATTAATTTTAAATGAAACCATAAGTAAAGTAGTATGATGGTCAAAATTTCATTAGTATATTATGTAGTACAGAGTTGAAATATCCCTAAACGTTAGAAATTCCTTTTTTTTATTAAACTATTGTAATAAATTGTATAGTTACGTTTTTGAGGTTGCTGATTAAGAAAGCAAGATAACAATACATTGCAAAAATATTCTAAAACACTGGCTAATTTAAAGGGGAGGGTGCAATTTACAAAATGTCTGTTTCTTTGAATTCACTTTTCTTATGAAGGTCAAAAAACAAAGATCAATGTAAAAGAAAAAGAGAAATGGAATCAGTTAAGAATATAGTTAAATGTCTTTATTAATGTAACATTTTATTAATTTATAAGTGGCCCAAGGTACAACACCTTTCCTTAGAACATTTCAGTGCTAAATTTAGTCAAGTTTACCACTATATTTAAACAATCACGTCTCACAAAGTATTTGTCCTACAATAATTAAAAAAATGAAAACTTATTTGTTAGTAAGCTTCATTTAAAGGGTAGTCAAAATACTGTAGGTTAATGATATGTGTGGAGAATTTATTCTTAATTTTTTATTTAATAACAAACACAGCAGGAAACATTCACATTTTCAACAAAATTATGAAAAACGCACATCGTTTTTTGACCAAAACTTCATTATTTTTACTGAAATTAAAATTAAACAGATGCCATTAGAAAGACAATATACAGATCTTTAATCTGTTTTATGAGTATAGTTTTCATTAGACTTATAGTTCTCTAGTTATTCAAAGTCAAAAATTGTTTTTGGGGATAAAAAATTGAAGCACCATCTTTAAACATTCAAGTCGTGTGAAGTGTTGCTCCTACTGACATAACAAAATATGCAGTTTGTCATAAAATAAACTTTATTTTGTATATCTACCTTTGTTTTGCTAAATTTAAAATTTGGGGGATGTTTAGTATATCTCTCTCTATTTGATGAAATCACTAAATTGATATAAAATTCAAAGTCTACTAACAATGTCAAAACAAATAGTTTAGAAAATCATGAAAAATTTGAGCTTATTAATAATAACATATACTAATTATGTGCAATAGGATTAAATTTTTCTTTCATAGTAGCAAATTACAGCAGAAAAAATTCCAAATTTTTCAAAAAAATTTAAAAACAATTTTTGGATCATGTTATTTGTAATGATATTAAGATAAAGCAACATTAATTTTAAAGGTAATTTCGTGACCCTTAATTTAGTTCATAGGCACTTTTCTTCAAACCTACAGTTTTTGTGTTATGAGAGTCAAAAATTGTTTTTTTTTTTGTGGACAAGAAATCGAAACACCATTTAAACAATCATACCTTCCTATGTATTGGATCTACAGAAATAAAAATCTCAAGCTGTTTTGAGTAAAATGGAGTCTTAATTTATATTGTTTTTTTAAATAGATTACATATTTTGCAAGTTATTTAACACTGAAGTTAAATAACTCACACCCCAATCAGTTTTAGTGGGGTGAAAATCACAAAATTTTTAATTTACAATAACTGACAAACCATTTGCTTCCATGAAAAAGTGTATACAACTTTTTATAGTCTAACAATTTTAGCGGTTATTTATATTTTTTTACTTTCCACCCACTGAGAAGGGTGGGAACAACCCCCTGAGGGAGAGCATCCAAAGCTGTTTTTTTAAAACAATTATCTTGACACTATACTAGATAATATGCAGCATATTACAAAGGTTTCATGTAAATTTGTTCTATTGTAAAGAATTCCAAGGTAAAATGGTTCACTGACTTGACTAAGACATTAAGTTAGCAGAACATGTGAACACAAATCAAATTTTTCAACTCTGTAAGAAGTTATCAGTTTTCATACTTCATTAGTTAAAATTCTACATTTAATAAAAAACACTTATGTTTGCTTTCTGTAAAGTCATTTCAATTTTACAGAAACAATCGATGTATGAAAATATATTGTCAGCTTTCGATAATCAATGTTACTACACTATACATTCGGGAATAACGGAAGTGGAAAAGAAGTGTTATTTATTTGGTGACAATTACACACCTGTTCACACCTCAGTGTTTGAAGAGAAAATAATTGTACTGGGAATGATACATCAAAGTTTCACTGAATCTGATGAATTTTCTAGATATTTTCTAACACCTTTTGGTCACTTTGGTTTGTGACTCCGTAACACCCCAAAATTAAAACACACAGGTTTACAGGTGGCATCTCTCCTCAACTTAGTATATAAATATGATTTTTATATATTATATACTATAAAATAAGAACACGTACAAAACTATGTATTCAAGGTAATACACATCTACAACATACTTAACTGACAATGTTTATGTCCACAAACATATTAGGAACAATTTGTTGACTTTGAAGTGATAAAAAGACTTTTTATATATTAGCAAATATTTAATAGAATTGAATCAAATGCATTGTAAAGTTAATGTATAAATAATTAACTGATAACCTAACCAATAAACATATTTGTAATAATAAACTTATTTAACAGTAAACAATAAACCTATTTTTAACAATATTAAATTTTATTTATCTTTAGTTTAATTATTGTGTACTAATTTACCATACTGGCACATACAAAGTTTAAAAACTATTTGAAATATTAATTGAAACTTTTACACATTAATAATCTTGCATCTTTATGTGGAGTGTTAATTGCAATTTCTAAAATTAGAAATAAAAAACAAAGCTTTTTTTGTGAAGCATGAAAACTCCATTTCTCTTTACAAAATTATAAATCGTTGACTAAATTCACACCAACTTTGATCTTCAGTACCCACCTTCTCAAGTGGACAAGATTATTAAGTAATTTTTACAAAACAATATAACTGTACCAAAAAATTTCTGAAGATCTGGACAATGTTCAAGACATCTAAGTCACATTCAACACACTTGTTTTTATGCTGCTTCAAAATCTAAGGATTAAACTTTACAATACGTACATTCTGTGATCAATTTATTATGCCCATATATACTGTAGAAATCTGTTTTAATGTTACACATTCTTTTTAAATAGGACCTGATAAAGCTGTTATAACATCAAGTATCAGATTTCTGTTTTTAATCCGTTCACTATCACTGCCTACTCTACACCATGGTGCTGGGAAAAATTTGTGTTTATATGTATTTTGCCACTAAAATTTCAAAACTGTTTCAAATTGTTTTACAACTAACACATTTTAGGCTACTGTCTCACATACATTTAGTGGACAAGTTGTCAGCTTCATCTAAACTATCACTCAGCATCATCTGATTGTCAAATAATGTCTAAAATTTCTTTTTTAAAAAGGAAAATACTATCAGATGTATTCAAATTTTCAAGGGTATGACTGAAAAACTGTTAAGTTACTATCTGTATACAGTAAACTACAACAAATTTATATATTGAAAACCATTAACACCAATACGTACTAGCAAAATAATTAAAACGTACTATACACTAAATGTGGTGAAATAACGTATCGGTTAAAGCTTTATGAAAATAACTCAAAATATGAAAAGCAACAAAAATTGCTCACACAACAAAGCCATGCACTGAACTATAGGTTATCCATGTGTACACGAATAGTGAACTGTGAATATTATCAGAGTTAGCTTACTATACTGAGACAAATATCCACCCTTGTACATATAATAGATATGAGAGTGCAGTATAAATCAGACAAATCTCGAGTTCATATGATAACATCAATAATGGCGCAAATTTCAAATCACATATCCGACCACAGTAAAAGCGTTTAGCAACATATTTTGAAAAACTATTATGGATATAATATACTGGAATACTGACATTATTATAATGAAATAACAAAACGGTGACCGATTTCTGAGCATTGTATGATAATCATACCATGATCATTGTCAAACATGAATATTGCACAGTCAATATTTTGATGAATAGTATGCAAAATTACATAATGACATATTGTTCACATTGAAATGCAAGCTACTGGAAGTGACATGTCTCTGTAATAAATACTGGTATATATTGTAGTGCCTTCCTTGGTCCCTAAATTTTTAAAAATTGTTTCATAAAACAATATACACAATTTATGTTATAATAAATAACACCATAATTGCATAATTCTTGATACCTAAAGTTTGTTTTTACTTGGATTTGTTTTTTATGTTTATGTACATTAACATTAGTATATAGCAAATTTTATTGTGAATTATATTCTGTGCTTCATTATTACTATCTACATTTTACTCTGCCTTACTATATCTGTTAACCAAAAGCAAATCATTGTCTTTTTTGTATAACAACATGTTGTGCAATCCTTATGGATCTAAAATTGTTGCTATCCGTAAGCACTGGATCCCCATCACACCACTTTCACTCCTAGTACAAATATATCATGCACTATTTATATAAAGACTGTGTATTATTACCAATCACAAGTATTTTAAATTACTCTGATACTGTATATGAATTCAGGAAAATTTCATTTGCAAAATCAGAATACATAAAAAAAATCATCCTAAACTAATTACCTTATCCAGGTTTCGAGTCAGCTTCTTCTGACACTATGGATGAAACTGAAGCTTATGGAATTTTCTTTGTGTAGAAAGTTATCTACAACACTTGTTGACTGGTGTACAGAAACAGCTGATGGTTCTTGTTTTGTTATTGTGTCATGTAAAGGGGTCTTGGAATGGTGGGGTGGTGAGCGTGAGTGTGGCACTGTTCATTTGCTGCCATTTCAGCTACCATGGAGCAATCATTTATATGTTAATCACAATTATAATAATTAATCATAGGACACGACACACTGCATTTTTACTGCTAAAATGTTCAAAAAAAAAATGAATGCTGTGCTCACTCAGGGAAGATTTTATTATTTCAATGTTGGCTGTTAAGGTCAGGTGCTCATTCATAACAGAATATTGTTGTGGGTGGAGAATTATAGAACAGCAGCAGCAACAAAACTAAAACTATCAGGAAAGCTGTGATCTGCATGAACCTCTGAAAACATTGAAGGAGAAGGTGGCAATTGAGGGTATCCCTTGCCATTTGATGCATCTCTATCCCTCCACTTTAAATGTCTCTGACAGAACTGTCAGAAGAATTCTGCATTCGAACTTACACTTCTGTCCTTATAAAATGATGCTCATCTATGAACTGACCCCTCGTAGCTCGGAACATCATGTTTTCCCAAAGATGATGTTGGAAATGATGACAGAAATCGCTATAGTCATTATGAGTGATGAAGCACACTTTCACCTGTTGGGTTTTGTGAATAAGCAGAATTTCTATTATTGTCTGAAACCAATCCAAGTTAGCTTCACAAGCATCCACTTCATACAGAATGAATAACCCTATGGTGTGGGGTAACAAATTTTGGAATTTGGGGTGACTTTTTGAAGGAAAATACACAGTATGCAGAACACTATAATCTGATACTCAAAATTTCCTTGCCACAGAACTTTCAGAAGGTGCATGAACTGAGCCAAACTGTTTCCAACAAGATGGTGCAACTGCCCATACATCAAGAGTTTTGATGGAAGTACTAAGGAGGGTGTTTCCAGGCTGTCTCAATTTCTCTCTGTGGAGACATCATGTGGTCACTCAGTTCACCCCACTCTTTTGGTATGTGATTTTTCCTGAAATTCAAAGTTTACATAGACAAACCATGCTTATTACCATAACGAAGGCAGAAATGCAACAAAGATAACTGCCATACCGAAAAACATACTGTGATGATAAGTTTCATTGACTGCCTCCAGCAGTCTATCGAAAAAAATTAATGACATTTACGTGATGTTACTTCCCGTACTTAATTTTTGTTTTACTTTTTTTTTCTTATGGCAAGGCTAATGGTGAACATTTGTGTTTATGATGTGAAAATAAACTTTTTTTAATTACTGTGTCATTTCATTACAAAAACCGCTAGGTATTTCCAACACACACTGTACTATGAAAATGCTGAAAGCGCAAGTTAAGGATGGAAGGTAAAAGGATATCAATTTTAGTGCAACTGTAATGAGACTTGCATAATACTTATCCTTCTTCATCCACAGTAATCAGACTTACTCATTGAATATGGTCTTTTCAATTTGGAGAATCCTCTTTTTTTAAGGATAATTTGTACAAAAACAATCTGAGTGGTGTTTATATATACACCTGGGTTTTACACAATAAAGTGGTTTTACTGTAATTTTAAGATTTTGAGGTTAATAGGTTCTTCCAGGAGAACAAAGTCGTAAGTACCATGGGTGAAACAAGTCCATCAGGATCTAAAACATGTGGAGGCAGGGAAAAAGATATAGGAACAAAGAAGTGTTCAGAAAGAAAATTGTGGTTGTAGGATGTGTCCAAAAAGAAACAAAGGAAAACTGATGAAGGACAGAACTTTAGAAATAGAACAAGTTGGAAATCACAAAATGATGAAAGGGGTGTAATCTCAGTCCACACATGGCTGAAAAACAAACAGAAGAAAGGAAGAAGAGCCCTTGTCTTAAGGTGCTAGAGGAATGTGTTATTCATAAGCCTGAATATAACTAAAACACCAAACTGGCCGGCCAGCCTTTTACGTAGCAACAAGATGGTCACCTACTAGTTTTTGCCATTAGAGTTCAAAATGTTTTAATGAAAAATTTCTGGAATGGTTAGGATAACAATGATCACCAGATCGTGTGATCTAACATCTTGTGAATTTAGTACAGTGGGGTTCATGAAGAATACTAAGTTTAAATTCAGACAGAAATACCTGCATTTAGACAAATATTTACTGCAAATACATTTGATAAAGTAAATGAAAACAGCTTTACTCTTTAAATCTGGCTAAGATTAATGCCCGGTGAAGTATGGGTACAAAAGAAATTCAGATTTTGTATGGTTTTTTAGCTGCATAAATACTTTAGAAGGCATGATTTCTGTTTTATTTTATTGAAAAATTGACTTTTGTACCTATATAACATAATTATAATCGTCATTACAAGTATATTCGGTAACAGTAAATGTAAATGCAATTTATTAATTTGTCAATGACTAATAACTAATGAATTGGATATGATTATATTTTAATAAAAACCAGGTGATTTTACAGTTGAATCTAACAAAAAACTTGGAAAGTTTTTTACCTACAAAATATTGTACCCAACTGTCTCATCCTTTCTGTAAATATTTTGACACCAGGGAATGACAGAATAAAAGGAGGCTATATGAAAATAATGGGTATATTTATCAATCCACGAACACTTTCTTTAGATTGAGAATGTTTCATTAATTAAATAGGAACATTATGATTTTACATATGAACGATCAAATGCGACTGTCTTCTAAAGAAAATGTTTTTATTACATTCATTTTTTACCTATATTTAGTCTAAGTTATATAATAAATATGGCTTATATAATGTTGTCTCAAATAGAATATACCATTAGTCTATGAATATTGGCTTCCCTATTTTGTTTTCCTGTAAGAATTTTAAAGATATTTTTTTCCTTTTACAATAAAAAAAAAATTGGTATGGGGAACCATACATGACTTCCATGTTGTAAGATTTATGTTTAAAATAATTTACTTGAATTCGGTTCGGTAATTTCTAAAAAAATATTGCCCACCCTCAAACTAATTTCACTATTTATAGATATTTTTGTTATTACGGGGTAGTCGTTTAATATAATGTTATTTTCAGTCACTTTATACATAAAAATTAGGTAGGCTTTACTTTATTGTTATAAAGAAACTGAACTACGCAGATAATCATCCCTCCTCCGAAGCGCTCCGAAGTCACTCATGGACCCTGAGCATTTTGCAGAGGGTTCATTCCCTAAAGACGAAACGTCTGTCTATGAACCGTTCCTCTGTAAACACGTGCAGTTACACTGCCCAGCGATCCATAGGAAGCAAATCGCTATCCACGCTGGACATTTTTTCGGCTTGCACGCGTTGTGTTGGTGTGGGTTTCGGCACTTTCCATTTAAAAAGCGTGCAAATGTAAGAAAATAAACATGAGTGAGGCCAGAAATAACGTGAATTGTGTGTGTGTGTGTGTGTGTCTTGCCTGCCTTTTTATTGCGGTAATCATAATAATAAAATGGAAACGTAAACATTACATAATTGAGATATGCTTGCCTGCCACAAACGATATATTTCTCTCATACATGATTTAAATTTAAATGAAAAAATATAGAATTTTGTTAAAGTGAAATGAAATGTTTCCATAGCAACTACTTCTTTGTTGTCAATAACGTATTACACATATAAAACTTATAAAATTTACTTCCTCCATCATCAACTACCATTTTAATTTATAAAAAAAAATTACACCCTCCCCCCTTCAACTACCCTTTTCATTTATAGATATTTCATCTACCTTTCTACAGTGGATTATTATGACCTTCTTTTCAGGATACTTTATTTATCAAAATTAAGTACTTTACTCTTCTTAAAACGTAAAATGTTGCAGGTAAACTACCCCTTTCCCTTAACCGATCTTCACCAAAATCAATAGGCCTTGAGTCATCTACAATTCAGGGCTGTACGCAAAACATTATTTGATTCTGTTTGAATTTGTGGCTGTTATCGTTTGCCATGAAAAAATTCTACATACAGACACACACACACACACACACATTTTGAAAAATGACTTTTTTCATGTTTTGTTGGTTTTGATGGTAATGAGAATCTGCCGTTATCTTGAACACGATTTTTTTGCCATGACCATACTTCCATTTCCTTATGGAACATGGAAGTAATAATACCTGTAACTTAGTTAACATTTGACAAAATATGGAATTAAAAGAGGTGGCAGTTTTATACTTTTTAAAAATACCATAACAGTTAATAAATTCTTAATCCCAATTAACACACCACTACAAGACCCTGTGTGCATTCCTCCCACACACATGATAAAACACTGTACATTCTATCAATAATGTTCCAAATCCAGATGCTCATATTTATACATCAAAGAGTAAGCTTGTGTTTTTTCTCTGAACTCTTATATAAGTTCCAAATTACAATATTACTTATTTTGGTAGCGAAACATTGATCATGATTCACGATCATTCCACAACCATTTGCAAATGTAATAAACTTACTAGATAATTTACCCACTACATTAATGTATAACAATAGTAATAGATGATACAAGACTTGTATGATTATACAAAATTGTCTTAATATTACAACATATGTGGCAACTGTACATAGGCATGAATTAGGTCCAACTGAAAAGATTTTATTAACATACTTTTTTACAAATATTTTTAAAGTATTTCAGAAAAGTATCAATTTATAACTTATTGCTGAATTGTGCTGAATTATATGGAAGAATGAATAAATTTTTGTGACATTAGTGACTCTGGAATCTATAAAATGTTATAGTATTCGTTTTCAACAGTTTCAGCTACCAGTGTTACAAAGTTAATACATGACCTAAAATATCTGCTTACTTCTGTATCTGCTAACAGAAATTATCAGTAAAACCTCTATAATTTGAAACTTCACTGCCTTCCAAATTCATTACCCTGTAAAATTAATAGTTTAGTGTTGTAAAATAGTAGTAATTAGAAAAATCACGTTAAAGATGAAGATGCAGTGTGAACTTCTTTCTTCTATCACAACTTCATACTTTGTCTGAACTCTTTAGGGACCAGCATTCAATATACTGGACATCATTAAAATTTGCCACTATTATTGCAGTTGAAATTTTTAAAATTTTTATTTTATATATTAATAAAGGAAAGGCGCAATATACATTTTTTAAAAGTAAAAGATTATTTTGTGGCACAATGTATAGTGTATAAACATATGATACTAACTCGCTTGTGTTACAATTATGTGTTACTGATTGTTTTTTTCACACTGTTAGTGCAATGTGCGATATATTACCTGTGGTAGTTTAGTGAGCCATACTTTCTTAAAATTTAAGAATAGGTTTTCCTCCAAGCAGTGAAAAAGTCATCTATCTAACTTTGAACAGATAATTTTAATAATTTATTGATATTTATATTATAAAATAATCAGTATACAACATTGTATACATTATACTGCATTTTGTACTACCAACTTGTACCTTAAAAAACGCTAAACACATCTACGCTTACAAGAACTGACCGAAAAGTATCTGACCATTTCAAATATTACGGGGACCGGTTGTGCCAATCCATTGTAACTTGGTAGCCAATCAGATGGGACCTTTTGGCACATGTATGGAACACTCATTGACATAAAATCCCTGCCATGGCTGCTGTTACAAGAGCAAAAGGAATTCCTGCTGAAGCTGCACAAGGTTTGCCCAATACCGCTAACAGTGACCCAGACTTCCTCAAAAACTTCATAACTGGAGACAAGTCATGAGTTTCTGGCTATCACCCCGAAACAAAAGCAGTCTTCCCAGTGTGAAAGAAAATTTTGAATATGGTGAAAGTTTTTACACAACTGTTACACTTTGTTACACAAGAGTGTTTACACAGGTAACTGAATAGTCCAATACATTAATGAATATTCACACATGCGTCAAATGTCCCATCCGATTGGCTACCAAGTTACAATTCAGTTGTACAACTGGTTCCCGTAATATTCAGAACGCTCAGATACTTTTCAACCAGACATCATATATCACATATTTAAGAGAATAAAGGACACTCAGAGACAGTGCAAAAATGGATAAAACTGCCTACGGTTTTTTCATACATACCAATGCTGGACCCCAAAGGGTTAATAAAACTGTATATTAAAAAAAAAAATTGGAAAAGACTGAATAGTTTATGTTCATAACTGTTTGCAAGTTTTGTATTATGGGGCAAACATTATGGACTGTCAGCACTTCTTTTCAAATAACAAAAAAAGTTATTCATTTTTTTAATTAATCACACTTATTTAAACAGACTGTTCTTATGTGAGTATACAAATTTCTTAACCTTAACTAATGTTAACAACCTTACATTATTTTAACAAATATTAGATAAACTTAATAGTTTCAGCCATAGCTTTGTGTTCTACAAATTTATAATTTTTATAACATTTGAACAAAGTTATGAGATTCTACAACTACAGCAAAAGTGAGGTAAAATGCAACTATAGTACGGGACTTACCATTATAAGCTTCGAGGTTACGCAATAGTAATAGCTCTTCCCTGCCCCTCTGTAACGGTACAGAATTGTGTGCTACAAGGGTTTCAATTTAAATCAGTTAATTTTAAAGTAGTCAGTATTCACCTAAGGGGAACCTCATTATAACCAGCAACATACAATGTTATTGCAGACTGTTTATGTGTAATGTCTGGAGTCTGCCCAGCCCAGACGTATTACGCAACAGCTTGCCAACTCAGTCTCTGTGTGAATCACAGTAAAAACTTTATCACCCCCGTTTGCATCAGACAGTAGCAGATTACAGTCATCTGCAAGTTTTACAAGTTAAACGGTGGCCTTGGGCACAAGATAGGCCGAAAATACTGTAATCGGCCTATCCAGTAAAACAACTAGTAAAGTGTGAACAATGTAGCGGTTTTAAAATATCTATAAAAGTGTACAAACAATATAGCGCGGTCCAGCTCAACTGTAACTCTGACCGCGCGGTCAACACCTAAGTGCTCGAGGAAACTAAAGTCGGCCGACTATATAAATCTATAGATATATGTTACGATGTGCATAGATTTTCAATCAAAGTAATGAGTGAAAGTTAATCAAAGACATAATAAACTCAATATAATCAGTTGCGGGAGTGCGTTAGAACGAAGAAAGCGGCGAACACGAGGTTGTACGACAAACCACATGAACACGCAGCAGATGGGTAACTGTACTGAACACAATTTATTGATAAAAAATAGAAAATTTTAATCAAAGTTTAAATACAATTTAATAGTTCCAAGTTAAAATATTTTATTAATGAGATCTCAATAAGGGAATTAAAAGAGTATGAGAGAGGGAGAGAGTGACGCAAAGTGCTGGTTAACAAAATAATGCTAGTGTTTAGTCATTTTTATTAGTAGTTTATATTGAGTGATTAAATATCCATGTATTCTTGTTTTATTATTGAAATTGTAGTGTGAAGGTAAAGTGAAAGGAAATAATTCAGTTTAATAAAAGAAAGCTAATTTGTTAGAATCCGAAATTGTAGTGTGAAGGTAAAGTGAAAGGAAATAATTCAGTTTAATAAAAGAAAGCTAATTTGTCAGAATCAAAAAATTTGTGCTAGCATAATTATTTCGTAACTCAAACCCATATAATCCTTTCTGCAACTGGTTTCGTCTGTAGGACCCTGGAAGAGAGCCCTAAGGTAAGATGAAAACGAAGTTTTGATAAATTTAATAAAATTTATTATTTGCATAAAAAGAACATAAAGTTTCAGTGGCGCCTGAACAGGGACGGTGAGTGTAATTTTTTATTACATAAACCAGACCTAATTAAGCTGCAGAACGGGTTATTTGGAAGTGAGGGCGTTGTCAGAAATGTTTTTAGATCGTAGCTAGAAAGCAACGAAAGTAAAATTGATAAATTTTAATAACTGTGTATGCAATTGAAAATCATTTAATTAAAAATAATTTCATAATGGAGAACAGAGAATAAAATAAATACAGCTGACGTAACTATTATGAATGAGTCAGGAAATCAGTCAATGACCGAATCAGCGGTAATGGACGAGGTCAGAGTTCATTCAACTCCTGTCTCGACTAGGGATAGTGATAAAACTGATGACAAAATGAGAAATTGGTTTCGTGAGACAATGGGGGAGATTAAACAAATGTATAATGATAATAATAAGAGATTTGATGCTAATGACGATTTTTTGTGTAAAAGTGTTAATGAACGTAAGGGCAAGATTAATGAAATAAAGGGGGATATGAACAGTAAATTAAATGCCTTAAATAATCGTTTAGATGAAAAATTTGAGACGAAATTCAATGAAATAAGTAGCGACATAAACAAACGTTTTGACACCAATGAGGCTAAGTTTGACGAATTAACTAATTCACTGTGTAGTATTGATGAGCGAATTAACGAAATACTCAGTGAAACAAAAAGAAAAACAGACGAGTTAAGAGAGTATGTGTGTGTGGTAGACTGTAAAACAAACATGTTAGAATCTAACCAAAAAGAACTTGGACAACAAGTAATTACAATAAATGACAATTTAAAGAGCTTTGCAAGTAAAGCGGGTAATAAATTCGAAAATGGGGTATCAAAAAGTGATACAGTAAATAATAGTAGTGATGATAATGAGAGTAGAAAATTAGTTGAGGTTAGAGGATTGCTAGTTAGTGAACATAATGATTTAGAAAGGGAGTATAGAGATAGAGTAGAAAATTAGTTGAGGTTAGAGGATTGCTAGTTAGTGAACATAATGATTTAGAAAGGGAGTATAGAGATAGATTAAGTGTAGAGGGTGAACAGGGGGCAATTTTTATGGGGTTAAATGTGAAGTAGAGATTTCACAAGTTGTTTATGGGGATAAGAGATCCTCACTAGGACATTTGGGCGACAATAGGTCGGCAAATGGTCAAAATAGGTTTTTGTCCAGATGGTGTTATAATAAAGTGGTGTTGCCCACTGTGTGGAGTGAGAATGTGAAATTGGATTGTGAAAGTGATCATGAAAAGACAGAGAGAGTGATAGAGATATTTGAGCCAAATAGAGGTTATAAAGGGTTGGTTAAGAAGTTAAATAAGGAGATAATTATTACAAATAATAGAGCCTTACCTTGTGTAATAAACAATGATTATATTGATGATAATAATAAACACTTACCTGTTGTGAGGGTTAGCATATTAGTAACAGCTGACAACTATAGTGATGAAAAAATAAATGATTCAATTGTGACCAATGATATAAACGGAGACTTAACAAAAAATAATGATGTAGACATGACTTATGATAAAATAATAATGGGGGTAACCCTGAGCATTATTATGAGGGTATAATGGAAAAAATAAATTTTTATGATTACAACACAAAGGATAGCCATATGGTGTATATAAATAAAAATGAAAAATGTTATGTGAAATTAAGACTTATTTTCGATGACGGGGGTTAGAGAAATACTGAATGAACATTTAATTATTTGAGTCAATGGTAATTACTGGGCTGATTTATGTAATGAAGTGTGGTAAACAATGAAATGATATGACGAAAATTTGTAAATAAATGTGTTGGTGTTAAATGTATCATGTCAAGATTATATTGTTGGAATGTAGACTATAGCTTATGTAAAACATGTTGGTAGTAAGAATGAATGGTATAATAATAAGAATAACATTTTATTTTAATAAATAATTAACAGGAGGTAATAAGGAATTTTATTTTGAATTGTGTGTTTAAATTAAAAGTGTTTTAATTAAGGTAACTAAAGAAATTGTTTGGATTTGAGTCGAAATGAAGCCAATTTAAAAATGTGAATTTTATTAATGAAGTCAAATCAATTTTGATTTAAATTTTGATGTGAATGGGAATATAAATAGTAATTGATTAACATGTCAACACTAAAAGATTTATAGAAACTAAAAAATTGAAGGAAGTGTTAGTGGTGATGTAATCAGGAATGTTGAGGCTGAGTCAGTATTTATAAAACAAGTCTTGTATACAACTGTTGATGTAAACAGGTACATTGTAAGTATGTTGTGTGACTAATGTTTACAGTCATGCTGTAGTTGACAACAACAATAATGTTTTATTTTGATAAATAATTGCCATAGAGGAATTTTCTTATGAAATAAAATAAATACAAGATATGATGGAATGAAGGTAATTTGAGGTTTTGATTGTAATGTAGTTAAATTTTATGCGAGAGGATTTTGTTAATGGAGAATCATTTTGAAAAATGTAATAACAGTAAATGAAATTGTTAATTAAATAAAATTAAATTTGAGTAGGAATTAAATTAATTGAAAAGGTGAATTTTAATAATGAATTTAACTTAATTTTGAGTTGAATTTTGATCGGAATGGTGAAATACATGCGAATTGATTAATGATAAAAGTTTTTATTTAATTGGAAATTTGAGATTGATATTGTAATGTTTATAACTTTTATTTAAATCTAAAGGAGAAATGTTGGTGACCTGTAACATGTATCTTACAATAAGACTGTTATGTAATAAATTTGTAATTTTGGTGGGTAATAGTGTTTTGTGAACAGTATACAATTTATAGGGGATTTTTATGTATTCCATGTAAATAAATGTAAGTAGACAGTAAGTTTATATTGCTATGTAGATATATGTATACTGTAGAAAAGGAACCAGTACTTTGCAAATAATGAACCATCATGACTAAGAGGAAACGAATCAGTTGGGGATATGGAGTAATGGAAGGCCCATTGTTGATATTTGATTAAGTGTTACAGAGTCCGGTGATACTGTGGCGGGTGCCTATCTGATTTTATGGTGTTGGGATCTCGAGCAGAGAAGTCCAGTAAGGTCGGATGGGTGCAGCCACAGCCATTGGACTAGGGGGGGGTAAGTACCCATGATTTTAGTAGAGTTAAGGGGGGTTGTGGCACCACATCTTCACTGATCCTCTTAGGTTTGAGGCAATGAGAGTTTCTATGCTGCGGCATAAAACCTCTCATGGGGGGGGGGGTATTGTAACGGTACAGAATTGTGTGCTACAAGGGTTTTAATTTAAATCAGTTAATTTTAAAGTAGTCAGTATTCACCTAAGGGGAACCTCATTATAACCAGCAACATACAATGTTATTGCAGACTGTTTATGTGTAATGTCTGGAGTCTGCCCAGCCCAGACGTATTACGCAACAGCTTGCCAGCTCAGTCTCTGTGTGAATCACAGTAAAAACTTTATCACCCCTGTTTGCATCAGACAGTAGCAGATTACAGTCATCTGCAAGTTTTACAAGTTAAACGGTGGCCTTGGGCACAAGATAGGCCGAAAATACTGTAATCGGCCTATCCAGTAAAACAACTAGTAAAGTGTGAACAATGAGCGATTTAAAATATCTATAAAAGTGTACAAACAATATAGCGCGGTCCAGTTCAACTGTAACTCTGACCGCGCGGTCAACACCTAAGTGCTCGAGCAAACTAAAGTCGGCCGACTATATAAATCTATAGATATATGTTACGATGTGCATAGATTTTCAATCAAAGTAATGAGTGAAAGTTAATCAAAGACATAATAAACTCAATATAATCAGTTGCGGGAGTGCGTTAGAACGAAGAAAGCGGCGAACACGAGGTTGTACAACAAACCACATGAACACGCAGCGGATGGGTAACTGTACTGAACACAATTTATTGATAAAAAATAGAAAATTTTAATCAAAGTTTAAATACAATTTAATAGTTCCAAGTTAAAATATTTTATTAATGAGATCTCAGTAAGGGAATTAAAAGAGTATGAGAGAGGGAGAGAGTGACGCAAAGTGCTGGTTAACAAAATAATGCTAGTGTTTAGTCATTTTTATTAGTAGTTTATATTGAGTGATTAAATATCCAAGTATTCTTGTTTTATTATTGAAATTGTAGTGTGAAGGTAAAGTGAAAGGAAATAATTCAGTTTAATAAAAGAAAGCTAATTTGTTAGAATCCGAAATTGTAGTGTGAAGGTAAAGTGAAAGGAAATAATTCAGTTTAATAAAAGAAAGCTAATTTGTTAGAATCAAAAAAATTTGTGCTAGCATAATTATTTCGTAACTCAAACCCAAATAATCCTTTCTGCAACTGGTTTCGTCTGTAGGACCCTGGAAGAGAGCCCTAAGGTAAGTTGAAAACGAAGTTTTGATAAATTTAATAACATTTATTATTTGCATAAAAAAAACGTAAAGTTTCACCTCGCCCTCCAGCGTTGTCCACGTTACACTTGGTTATGCATAGGCAAAGGCGGGGAGGAGAGGTCTGTTGCAAACACTGGCAATACCACAGTGGGCTCGAAGCTTATTATGATACATCCCACATAATAGTTAGCCCTACTGATTAACTAGTAACAGTAAACATAACAACATGAAAACTGTGATAACTTGAAATATTCATGTTCAAAATGTTAAGTTCCATAACACTTACTACAAACATAATTCACTGCTTTATGTACTCTGTTATCTTCTGCCCATCTCTCACAATGAATTATTTGAGGTTATATTGTATTTACATCTAATCAGTCATGTACTGGCATGCTAATCAGTCATGATGATTGCCATGCCATGTGTTTGTGTTCATTTATAATAAATACCAGAATTTATACACGTTACTATTCACACATGATATTGAATATCATCAGCATCTGTTTTTAATTTTAGTCTAGTAACTGGTTAGAAAATCCAAGTTTTGTGTCCGATTATATACCCTTTACAATTTACGAATCACATAAATGTACACTGTATACAATGCACTGTATATTTTTAACTAATTTAAATAACTGTTTAGATAGTCAACAAGTAGTTCAAAGAATATACATTCAAATTTATTCAATTATTCAACAAATGATTAGGATTTGCTTATATATATATATCACTGCCATTATGTTTTGCATGTACTGAATACACATCTGCAAATTTTCTAAAATATCATTGTTACTTCTGTGCAATTTATACCCACTGCCTATACAGATTTTTAAGATATCGCACATGCTTGGTGTGTGGGAACTTGCGCATATTTACAGTTATGCATCTTTATATATTATTCCTTTGTAAGTCACTCGTTGAGTTTCCTGCATGTTTCCCATGTTATATCTTCAAATAAATACAACTCAAGTGTAATCGAAATTGTAATTCAGATATTGTAATCGAAACATTCAATTACAATTCAAAAAACCTCTGAAGATACACAATGATTTCTGTGAAATGTACTTCAGATGTAAATAAACTTACTTGGAGTTGTATTTATTTGAAGATATTACATCTTTATATATGTATGTACATATATATCCTGGACATGGACTGAGAAGTATATATACAGAAATAATATATGGATATCACAATAATATACATTTATTTGTTAACATTTGCTGATCTCACAGAAGCAAACAACTGTTTCTTGATATAATGATGATGACTAAAATGGAATGCTTATTAACTAACTACAATAATTTATTAATAACATGAAATGGTATGGTGTTAATTGTTCCTAATCAGCACACGCCAAACACGCTCGCTGATCATAAACCGTTCTCAGCTGATGTCTTCATTAAACGACAACAGGCATCCTACAGCACCAAAATAACCCTGTAACATATTAAGGTAAAGGCACACATGAATAAAACTGCAAAACACTGCGTGCATGTGTGTGTGTGTCCTACATGAAGTCCATCTATAATTTCATTTATGTCAGACATACCACACAAAAATAATTTAAAATGTAGACACACACTCCTAATTTATCATATTTGTACAGTAACATATGACATATTACCACGATGAATTAGATTAGATTGTCCAAGACTATGCTGTAAATGGAAGGTAAAGCATATATGAAAAAAAGCAGTCCAAGGAAATGATGCTTACAGAGGATAGCATGTTACAAGGAATTGGATTAACTGAGGGTTCAATGACCCATAGGGCATAATAATAATAATAATAAATAATTTATAATATATGATAATCAGTAAAATTAATTATAATAAACATAACTTATTATTTTATTATTACGAGGAACAAGTGTAAAAAGGGCATCGAAAAATTTACTGTTTGGCAAATGATATTAAACAATTGAAAATCTATTAAGATCCTACCAGAATAGTATTTTTTTTAATCCAGTGAGAGAATGAAACGCGTTTATTATCTGATATATATCCATTTATAATAAAAATTCAGTTTTAAATGTATGTAATTCTTTTATAGTATTAACACTATATTACCTCATGCTCCAGGAAAAGGGCTTTAAGCGTTCCTTGTGACCAGTAATCCATAGCATGAGCTAACAGTTTCATCGATATTGGATTTACTCTCAGAAAATTACCTACAAATAATACCTGTAAACAAACATTCTATTGTCAATATAATTTAAAATTTTACTTCCTCAATGTGAAAATTAAACAAATGAACAGTAAAAAAGTTTGTTTTTAAATAAGTTACTTACTCCTGAAGGAAAAAAATTGTTGTTTTAAATAACTAAACAATTGTAATATATAACCTTCAAAATATAAAAAAATTGGCTATCTGAATGTCTGTAGAAAAAAATTAAGTCACCTAAATGTTTGAACTGCTGACTGGGATTACGATTTTTTTGGGGGGATTTTTCCTCTCATTACACCATATTCATCAAATGTTATTTTTAAAAACATTAAGAGGAGACTACAACTGCTTTTCTGTTGTAGGCATAATTTTGGAACGCCTACACAGTTAAGTGTCAAATTAGTCATTTTGGATAAAAGATGAACTGTATTCAGTACTTAAGATCTGCGAACCTATGAAAAGGCAGTCAAGTTTCTACCTGAATATAATTTTTCATGTACCTGAAACCAATCATAAAAGTTTTAATGTTTGTATGAGGTTTCTAAAACTATGTTTAAGTCATCTGATCAAAAAGTCTGTTTTGTCAATTCAACATTTTACTTATGCCGCTTTTATACTTATAATACATAAAATTATACTACAATTTTAGCACTTTTGAATAACAAAGATTTTTTAGAACATGAAAACAATAGGTAAGTTAGTTTTTTTTTATAAAAAATAGAACTAACAGTCGTTTGAATAGTAATTTTATGTTTATTACTCTTGAAATTCTTATGATTAAATGGTATTTTATTGTTATTTTATATATGGCTATTTCTCATTATTTTGAATGAGATACGTTTGTTATTAGATATAATCAAATTATTAAATTTTATTTTGTTTAAAGCTGTGAGTAAAGTTCTTTGTATGTGTGATTCTTAGCATTAGCCAAGAAACACTGTGAGATAGTTATCATGGGTTTGCAGTACCTTAGAAACAAAAATTTTGAAAACACTGACTACTCATTATTTTTTCCTTTTTAGTCTAAAAAAGTTTCATGCCTATACAGTTAAGCTAGCTGCTCCGTTCATAACTCCTGCTTTGACTCACATTATTAATACTGCTATGATACAAGGTACATGTCCATATCAATTTAAGAAAGCTGTAATTTGTCCTATATATAAGGAAGGTGTAAAAAGTTTGGTTAACAATTATCAACCGATCGCACTGATATCAAATTTAGCTAAGATTTTTGAAAAACTTATTTTTACCAGATTATTTAAATTTGTAAAGAAACATAACCTGTTAAGTGCTAAACAATTTGGCTTTCTCAAGAAGAAAGGTACAGATGATGCTATAGCCCTACTTAGCAAATTTATTTATGAAAATCTAAGTATTAGCATACCAACTGTTGTAACTTTTTTGGACTACTCCAAAGCTTTTGACACTGTCGATCATGGCATACTTATATCCAAATTACAGAATATGGGAATAAGAGGTGTAAGCTTATCCCTGATAGCCAGTTATTTACATGACAGGACACAAGTTGTAAAGGTGAATGGGACTAGAAGTCAGCCTATTAAAACAAATGTTGGAGTGCCCCAGGGCTCTATATTAGGATCTTTATTGTTTATTTTATATATCAATGACTTACTAGTGTTACAAGATGTATTAATAGCATATGCTGATGATACAGCAGTACCAATGAAAGCAAAGACATGGCCTGAACTTGCAACAGATATGTCAACTAAATTAGATATTATATACTCTTGGCTCTATCACAATAATCTAGTACTCAACATAAGCAAGTCTGTTTTTATCACCTTTGGAAATTATAGAGACTCTGTTCCGCATGACTCTGAAATTAAGATAAATGGTCAAAAATTGAAAAGAGTTAAAACTAGTAAATATCTAGGAATAACATATGACTTTAACATGAAGTGGGATGTACATGTGGCTAACATTGTAAAAAAAACCAAATACTTAGTCTACGTTTTTTACAGACTTAAACAAATTTTATCAAAAAAGCAACTACTACAAATATACTATGGACTATTCCATAGTGTGGCAGGGTATGCTATCATAGGCTGGGGGGGTCTATATAAATCATCTCTAGACGCATTGGATCGGCTGCAAAAGTGTATTCTTAAAATTATAGGCGTCAATGAACAAGATTCGAATAAACCATTAAATATTAAACAGGTGTTTGTAGTGAATTCTATAGTTTATCAATACAATGATCTAAAAAGTGAGTTTTTACAAAATCGAATCAACACACGGTATAAAAGTATTATATTGCCGCGACACCTATTAAGTATTGGGCAAAGAAGCTATGTGTATTATGCCATAAAATATTTTAATGAATTACCTAATGAACTGAAAAATCTAAGTGTAAATATAAAAGTGCTTAAAAAAAAATCAAAGAAAAAATTAGGAACACTGTTATTGAATAATCAAAAAAACAGTCTATTATGATATGGACCTTTTTTTCTCTTTTTTTTTCATTTATTTATTGAATTGTATTATAGTACAAACTAAAATTTTGTTAAAATTGAAAAATAATTTATTTTTTTTTTTTTGACTATGATCGGTGAGGTAAAACTCACAATTAGTATTAAGTACAGTATATAAATATTAATTCTAAGGACCAACCTATGTACGGGCATTTATGCCCCCTATAGGTCCTTTATTGTATAATTTTTATTATATGTAAAGGAAAATTGGTAATAAATATTATTATTATATGGTCAAATAACAACTGTAAAATCATTAATAATTTTTTTTACTATTATAAATACAATAAACATTAAATTCCAAACACCGAATTAGTTCCTTTAGTTAAATTTATGACCATAAAGCCTAAATGCCAAATAATTAGTCCTAGCTTTTTAAGTTCATGTATGTTTTCATATCTCTAGGCCTACATTTAACTTTTTAAAAAATATACATAACTGATAACAATCGGTAAAGTTTTTTTTTTGCAAACATGGATTACAAACTTTTTGAAAGTGGCCCAAAATTTCCAGTGGGTATTATCAATGTTATTTTTTGACAAATTTTGTAAAATAATTAACAAATATGTAACCACCTTAGAACTAAAATAATGGAAAACAAAAAAATCATGAATTTATTTACCTTTCTGGAAATGTTTACACTCTGTAGTTTTATAATTAGATATAATTTACAATGTGTACTGACTGTTTAATACACCATAATCAACTTGTTTATTCAAAAACATATTTAACTTATAAAATAAAACTTCTTCCATCTATGTAAGCCTATCTTGTTTTTCTTGTCCACAGAGATGACAAGATGATCTTAACAATAATAGTTATCCGTACTTAAATTTATTAAATTTGATAATAACAGTGTTAAATATAAAGATCATAATATTGTTTCTTTTTCTGTATTTCTTCCTAGAAAGAAATGGTGCTGGCAACTGTGCAAAATTAAATTCCTGTATTTTACAACATGTGTAAGTTAAAATCATAAGGTGACAAGATTTATGGGACAAGTCTTCTCTTATATGTATTAATAAAAGTTGCAAGCTTAATATTTTAAATAATAGTTATAACATTTTTATACATTTCCTTTAGGAAATACTATATTTTGACTTTTTGTTTTTATAATCTACAACTTGTAACATCCTGTACAAAATTAAAAACTTAGTAAAAGGACATCCAAGGAGGTGGTATTATACATACTTTAGTTATGTTTATGTTAAAAATGTGAAGTAAATTTAAAATTTATCTAACCGGTACGAATACAATTTATTTCTGACAGCTAAACAAGTTGTACACAAAAACACTACTACACCATTTATAATCACATTGTTTCATGAACTATAAATTCGACTCAAACAAGATTTATTCATCAGTCTGTTTCAAGAGAATCAGCTTGTCAAAGAAATTGTGGTCTCCCCACTTTTATCATCTCTTCTGGCTAATGCCCTGCTGCCATTACTCTAAAACGTCTGTTACTGTATTCAACTGATGGGTTGCTCTCATGCTTCCTTATTTACACACTGTGGTAACATACATATCACTAAAAATGGTGTCACTTCATAACCTTTTATATTCAAACCTATCATTAAAATTATTTCTACAGTACATTTTTTTTTCTTTAGATACACAACAAGACTAGATATATATAATTTGTACTGTTGGAAAGCTAATTTTATTTGGAATTAATGAATACAGATTTTATTTTAAAAAAACATCTGATAATTGAATACAGAATTAACAATTAAATATAGGACATGACAGAAACATTAAAAGTAAACACGGTGGCATTCCTTTTTACTTTCTCTCTGTTTACTAAGACTTTGTCTGCTACTGTCAGAAATGCATCATAACCTATACAGAGGATAGGTATAAAATGTATAACGTATTTTAAAATTACAAGAGAATGTTGACAATTATGCCTCTTTTACATTCACATATTTTAATTTTTTCCAGAATTTCCAACAGGTAACATTTAAATGAAATTAATCTATCAAAAAAAAAGCATCAATCGTGACCTCAAAATTTCCAAAACACAATGTGGAGCAAACTGAAATCAATCTGTGTGAAATCATGTTAACTATCAACTCACCAATGCATGTTGTAATGTGACCTTCAATTCTGCCTGATCGAATAATCATAATAGTTTTCCACAATTTTCAACATGTTTTTTAATTTACTTAATTGTTTCTAGAAAATGCCATGGAAAATCATATTGAGCCATATTACTGAACAACTCCGCAGGCAAAGCTCATCCCTACTGAGCATTCAAGCAACAGCTACTGTATTATTATTCTGGTACATCGATATTATCTCATCCTTTTATTTGTATTTATAAAAATATTTCTTTAACAATAATCTTATGCTCCAATTACAAAACTTGTTTCATTCTTACAGATCATGCACTGCACTTGTTTGAAGTTATTTTCAACCTATTACACACTTTTACCTATAGGTTTACATTTATGGTGGCATTCTGAATTCAATGTGAAAGAGCAAACAAAGATCAGATAGTATAAATAGTGAGATTTAACCAGAACATTTAACAACAACATAGGATAATCCAGAGAATATGGTTCAAATAAGTGTAAATGGAATGAACTGGTAACTGGATACAAACCCCTTAGAGGAAATTGAATATCTCTGACTACAGCGTAAAGTTGATATACTGTTAAAAAAGAGTAGTAAGATGCTGCTTGAATTAGTAAAAGATGAAGATTTATGTGCTGGTGAATAGTATAAAAGGAACTGGAGACTGCAAATAGCATTTGGGAGTAAACAAAGGTTCGGGCAGGAAATGGAATGGAGAGGATTTGAGGAGGCCTTACGCTCTACCAAGGAGTCAAAGGGAATAAGGAGGAGGAGCAGGTTGCTTACATGAAAATTACTACATGTAATGATTGAATCTAAAATGAACCTAGTGTGGCTACAAAGTGGGGCAAAAAAATAACACGGAAATAAATATGACTTTTATAAAAGCATTTGCATATTGTACAGTAGCGCGGTAATTTTTACATTATAGGTTGGCTAATCTGCACTTAATCTGCACTGTAATCTGCTCAATTCTTGTCCGTGCGTCCGCACAGTTCGTCATATACGCTCACTAGCGGCGGTCAGCTCGCGCCCGCAGCTATACTGTCACATTTTTCTAATACTTGTACTCAAGTAATTCGAGTGTCGTGTACTCGCGCCTCTATTCTATTCATCATACGACAATTAATGTAGGCCTTAGGCCAACATTTCATATATGGCCCTTTAGGCACTTTCATTAAAATTAATTTCAATGTAATACGACTTGTATTTACGATGCACTCATTAGCCAATCTCTTAGTCAAAAGTGAAACCTAACAATTTCTATGGTGTAAATGTGAACAATTAAATAAATGTATTAATTACAGTCCACTCTCTCTTCATCATTTCTGCATCTTGGCGAATCAACCTACAGTAAATCACGAACACTTCACACTTAACATTTTTGCGTCCACTCGGACCGCTTCTAAACATTTTTTGGTCCACACATGGTGGATCTTCTTACTAACCATTTTTTGGTCGCTCCGGACCTGGATTTCCGGATATATCATTCACATTTATTATTTTTCTGCCCCTATTTCTGGCCATCACAGGCGACTCAGCATATCCGCTGATACGACCGTGGCGTGATTCGATCAGCATTTTGCTCGTCGCCTTTGAGCCTCCTGACGACATCATTGCAAGAGCCTGCTAGCTTCAGTACATCAGTCAAAGCAGTCATCTCTCCGAGCTGTGTGTTTGCCATCTTCTCCACAGCGTCGACGCTTCAGGACATCGCCCACAAGGTATCACCTCACTAACATCATTTCAAGGTGCGTACAATGGCTGAAGAAGGCCTCAAAGTGTTAGTCAGAAAGAGAGGCGGCTTAAAGTCCGCAATAGTGCGCATACAATCAGCTGTCAGTAACTTTGATACAAACTCTTAATACAAAACACTTTTTAACAGTAAGACTTGAAAGTTTGAAAAGCTTGGCAACGAAGTACGACGAGGTACAGTCCGAAATCAAACTTATTTGTAAAGACATAAACGCTGCTGAAGAAGACCGAGTTGAGGTCGAAGAAATGCTATATTCTACGGAAGCAAATATTTTACAATTAATTGATACCTTTAATGTTCAGACTGTACCTCCCGTATTATCGGCCCATATGCAATTAAAACCGATAAGTTTGCCCTGCTTCACAGGCAATATCTTGGAATGGCAGCATTTTCATTCAATTTTTTCGGACTTGGTGCATGCAAGATCCGATCTAACGCCAGTGCAGAAACTACATTATTTACATTCTTCTCTAAAAAATGAACCGTTAGACTTAATTAAATCACTACCTATTTGTAAGGAAAATTACTCGATAGCGTTGAGTTTGCTGTCCGCAAGGTATGACAACAAGTTCATACTAGCAAAATACTACATTCAAAATTTACTTCAAGTCAAGTCGACAATTAAAGACTCTGTCCAAAGTTTGGCAGAATTCACAAATACGATAACGTCTTCCGTTAATTCACTGGCGGCAATGCAACTGTCAGTGAATTCATTTGAACTTATTACTATACAATTATTATCAACTAAACTCGACCCTACTACTTTTAAATTATGGAAGGAGTCTATAGACCCTGATAATCTTCCTAACTTTCAAGATTTCACTCATTTTTTAAACGCACGTAGACAGCTGTTAGAAAATACACTGCCTATCGATGCTGGACAGCAACTCAACAACCCGAGTTTAAGACTCAACAATAAATCTGATAAATGTAAATCACGAAACGCTGCTGGCAGTACTACATTTAAGAGTTGTCACTCAGCGTCAAGCAATTATTCATGTTTGTGTTGTAAATCTAATCATCCAATTTACATGTGTGATAAATTTCGTGCACTAAGCACCGCTGAGCGAGGACAATTTGTATCAAATCACAAATGTTGTACCAATTGTCTTAAATCAGATCATTTTGTATCTAATTGTAAGAATAAGCAGGCATGTAAGATCTGTTCAAAACGACACCATACATTGTTGCACATGAACAATGTGCCGAACTCAATCTCTGCCAGTAGCAGTAATTATTGTTCATTTAAATTACAATCCACGAATAATATTCTTTTATCAACAGCAATTGTATTTGTCATTGACCAGGCTGGCAACAGACAAAAGGCAAGAGTTCTTTTGGACGCAGGTTCACAAATAAATTTTTGTACCAAATCATTTGCAAAGAAATTACGGCTTAATTTGACTAAATCCAACATACCAATTACGGGTATAAATAATACAGCGTTTCATGCCACTAATCTCGCGTCTACACGCATTATTTCTCGTTATCAGAGATTTAGCTTCGAGGCAAAATGTGTTGTCTTATCTGCATTAACCCACAATCTGCCAGCCCAATCGTTTGACATAAATCAATTCAACATTCCAGACAACATTTTTCTTGCTGACCCAAATTTCAACATATCATCCGAAATCGACATACTCTTAGGGGCGCAATTTTACCTGGATTTAATTTTAGCCAACAAATACGTACGCGGCCCTCGTTTTCCCATTATTCAGGAAACAAAGTTAGGCTACACTTTGGCTGGCAATCTGCCCAACCACTGCCGCTACAAGGGTCCTGCTGTTTCGTTCCTAGCTAGGAACAACGACAGTCAAATTTTGCAGTCTCTCGAAAAATTTTGGGAAGCAGAAACTATCCCTGACAACACACCTGATAACGAGTCAGCTTGTGAGGAGCATTTCATGCGTTCTACTCATCGCAATCATGAGGGTAGGTTCGTGGTTTCACTGCCATTTAAGTCCAATCATCTCCAGTTGGGGGAATCTTACACTAATGCTGAAGCAAGATTTTTGAATTTAGAACGCCGATTCAGGCGTGATGCTAAGCTCGCGCGCGATTACGCAACTTTATTAATGAATATAAGGATCTTGGCCACATGATGCTTATCGATAATTGCTCTATCAATTCAGGAGTGTCAAATACTTACTATCTGCCTCACCATGCCGTGTTTAAGCAGTCTAGCTTGACACAAAAATCCGCGTCGTTTTTGATGGTTCGTCCAAAACTACCAATGGCCTTTCTCTCAATGACATATTGTTGGTAGGCCCGAATGTTCACCAAGACCTTTTTTCTATTCTTTTACGTTTCCGCATGCATAAATATGTTCTCATCGCCGACATCGAGAAGATGTATCGACAAATTCTCGTAGCTGAAAGGGATTGTCACTATTAACGTATTCTGTGGCATGACTCTCCCCTCGAACAATTTAAACACTTTGCATTGCGAACGGTAACCTACGGCACGGCTAGTGCTTCGTTTTTGGCCACTCGCTGTCTTATTCAAATTGGTAGGGACCATGAAGCTTCTTTTCCTGATGCGGCGTTAGCTATAACAAATGATTTCTATGTCGACGATTTGCTTACCGGTGCAGACACCATCTATGATCTGACCAAGTTGAAATCTGACTTAGGTGCGTTATTGAGTCAATACGGTCTCACACTGCATAAATGGGCATCTAATGAACCCAGAGTGGTCGCAAGTCATGACAATTTATCACTCCCCTTAAACAAACAGGACAATGTGCGTACCCTGGGCATTCTCTGGAATAACACTGCCGATTCATTCCTGTTTGACATTAAATCATTCCCCATTGAATCAAGCATCTCCAAGAGGAGAATTCTTTCGATTATCGCAGGCATATACGATCCACTTGGACTGATCGGTCCTGTTGTTTTCTTGTACAAACAGTTTATGCAGCAACTCTGGCTTTGCAATCTTGGTTGGGATGAACCAATCTCCGGGCAATCACGTTTGGATTGGCATTCATTGTGCGACAAGTTGTGTCTGATTAGCAAATTGTTGTCCCACGTTCTATTCATTGCAAGTTTGAGACAAGTACAGTTGAATTACATGGTTTTTCGGATGCCTCTGAAAAGGGGTTTGGGTGCTGTATCTATATTAGTCATTTATCAAGATTCATCGGCCTCTTGTCATCTCCTGTGTTCTAAATCTCGCGTGGCTCCCCTACGACAGGTGTCATTACCTCGCATCGAACTCAGCGCTTGCTTGTTGTTATCGCGACTCGTATCTAAGGTCGTTCCTGCGCTTTATTCGTTTATTAATAGTATTCATTTATATTCTGACTCTATGGTGTCTCTTTACTGGATTCATGCCCAATCCACGAGGTGGAAAACCTACGTCGCTAATCGTGTTGCTGAAATTCAGCGTCTTACGCAAGCCTATACATGGCATCACATCAATTCTAGACACAATCCTGCTGATATTATCTCTAGGGGTGTCTCCCTGACGTTTTGCGCGATTGTTCGCTTTGGTGGCACGGTCCCACTTGTTTGTCTCAATCTTCTGAGACCAATCCTTTTCCACCCTTTTTACCTTCTAATCCGTCGTCTTCTGAAGTCACTGCGGAAGAGAAACAAACCCATAACCTTTCTCTAATGTCTACCCTGGCTATCGACCTTTCTAAGGACTTTTCTTCATTGCACCGTCTGACACGCATATACGCTTACTGTTTTCGGTTCATCAAAAATAGTAGACTCTCCAGTGCTGACAGAATAACGGGCGCTCTTACCCCCGTCAAAATTCATCATGCTCTTAATTTCTTCATAAAACAATCTCAGTCGATCCACTTTGCAGCCGAGATTAATTGTCTTCGTAATGGGTCTTCTGTCTCTATCAGGAGTAAGTTGTCTTCTCTCGACCCGTTTCTTGATGATTCTGGAGTAATACGCGTAGGCGGGCGATTACAGCAGTCGCAATTACCTTACGACACTAAACATCCTATTGTCTTGCATCCATCGGCTCATATTACTCGCCTTATCATTGAACGTGAACACATTCGTCTACTTCACGCTGGTGCTCAACTCGTGCATCACTCACTTCGTCAACGTTGGTGGATTATTAATGCGAGGTTAGTCATTCGCTCCATCATTCGTAAATGTGTCAAGTGTCTCAGGTTTAGTGCCAAACAGCAGGTTCAGAGGCTTGGTATTTTACCATCTCCTAGAGTCACTCCATCACGGCCGTTTCTATTCTGCGCGGTTGATTATGGTGGTCCCTTCATGATTCGTCATGGCGGGCAGAAATCCAGAACTCTCTCTAAGGCTTACGTATCTTTGTTCATTTGCTTAGCAACCAGGGCCATTCACTTGGAATTGGTTTCCGACCTTACAGCCATTGCGTTTATAGCTGCCTTACGTCGTTTTATGGCCCACAGGGGTATACCCAGTCAGTTATACTCTGATAATGGCACAAACTTTAGGAAGGCCCGCAATGTTTTACATGACCTCTACAATCTTTGGCATGATAAGGATGCCACCTCATCAATCCAATCATTCACATCCTCTCAGGGTATTTCATGGTCATTTATTCCGCCCTCGTCACCTCATTTTGGTGGCCTTTGGGAGAGCGGCATAAAGAGTTTGAAGTTTCATTTGTGCCGCGTGGTAGGCAAGTCTATACTCACCTTCGAGGAGTTTGCGACAGTTTTGTCTCAGATAGAGGCATGTCTAAACTCTTGCCCTTTATTTGCCATCTCTTCGGATGTAAATGATCCGGTGCCACTTACACCTGGCCATTTTTTGATTTGCGCACCATTAACGGCGATACCGGACCCAGACCTATCTCATATTCCTATCTCTCGTCTTGGACTTTGGCAACTTCTCCAGAAGTTTGTCCAAGTCATTTGGAAGGCTTGGTCTCGCGACTATTTACACCAGTTACAACAGCGTCACAAATGGAAATTCGCTAAGGATAATGTTTCCATTGGGGACCTAGTTTTACTTATTGAGGATAACCTACCTCCATTAGCCTGGAAATTTGGTGTAATTACCGCCACATTTCCCGGCCCAGATAACTTAATTAGAGTCGTAGACATTCGCACGCCTACTGGTGTTTTGCGCAGACCAATCCATAAATTATGTTTGGTCCCTACTAGGGACGAACAATAAAAAAAAAGGGGTTTATTTTCCTTTGTATATATTTGTAAAAAACACATAAATCAGATGTTCAAAGAAGACTTTGTTAGTTATAAGCACCTTTGTTTTTAGCATAAGCTTTAATTTGTATATTTTTTGATTCAGCAACTGTTTGTTTTACTCAAGCAAGTGTCAGTTTATTTAATATGCAAGGCTTTAATTATTATTTTGTATTTTCGTATATGCAACATTTGATTTATGCCTCATGTTTTTGCTTACTATTATGTAAAAATTTTGTTATTCTCTGAATTTATTTTTCACAATTGTTCAATACATGTATTACATTTGTAATCAACTAAATTGGTGTTTATTATATTTATTATATAACTTGCATTTATGTAAAACATATTGTTTTTTGCGTCTACTGTATGTAACCATGCCACACCTAGATTTATTTTATATTGTATTTTTATATGGTATTTTGTATTTTGTGATTATGCATTGCACAATTATCATTCCTACTTAATTATGACATACATGTCATTACATATGTGCTTGCAATCAGTCAGCTATTTATAGCTTGTTCTCACACAACAATATGTTGTAAATTCCTGAAACTTCAGGTATAGCATGACTTGTTCAAATTTATGAAGCCATGCTAGATTTACGTCTAAACATGTATAATTTGTGACAATTTATTTGTTCATTGTAAGCAATACTCTGTACAGGTCTACTGGCCTCAACTATTTCACGGTAACCATCTATGACTTGCATAGGGTTACAATTTATCGGGCCATCATGTGATGAGTTTCCGATCATACATTATTAAACATTGTCAAATTATGTATTTTTCATGTTTTATAACGTTCAATATTGTATACATACAATATATGTGGGCAATACATTGCCAGATCTTACATTTTCATTCATGCATAAAATCATTTGCTCGCCAACCTTGGCCTACCAAACGCTTATCTTTAAAGCTTATCTTTATTCATGCTTATCGCTAAACCATTAACGTACAGCTGTTATCTAAGATTACAACTCAAGGTTCAATGCAGCCTATGAGATTAACTTTCATTAATAAGAACTCTGTATGTTATATAATAAGTTACCAAAATGTATAATAAGTTACTAAAATGTAGTAAAAAATCTACTGATTTTTTGACGGGCAGTTTATGTACAGTAGCGTGGTAATTTTTACATTATAGGTTGGCTAATCTGCGCTTAATCTGCACTGTAATCTGCTCAATTCTTGTCCGTGCGTCCGCACAGTTCGTCATATACGCTCGCTAGCGGCGGTCAGCTCGCGCCCACAGCTATACTGTCACATTTTTCTAATACTTGTACTCAAGTAATTCGAGTGTCGTGTACTCGCGCCTCTATTCTATTCATCATACGACAATTAATGTAGGCCTTAGGCCAACATTTCATATATGGCCCTTTAGGCACTTTCATTAAAATTAATTTCAATGTAATACGACTTGTATTTACGATGTGCTCATTAGCCAAACTCTTAGTCAAAAGTGAAACCTAACAATTTCTATGGTGTAAATGTGAACAATTAAATAAATGTATTAATTACAGTCCACTCTCTCTTCATCATTTCTGCATCCTGGCGAATCAACCTACAGTAAATCACGAACACTTCACACTTAACATTTTTGCATCCACTCGGACCGCTTCTAAACATTTTTTGGTCCACACATGGCGGATCACTCTTCTTACTAACCACATATTGATACTAGTTTTGAAATACACAGATATAAATTAATAATTGTACCACTGCATCAACTGATAACAGAACTCTAATTCAAAAGGAAAGAACATTTAAAAGAGAAGAAACTATTATAATGGCACTTAACTGAATCAAAAATGAAAATGAATCTAATAATGCAACCTTCTGAGCCTACGTGAATTGTTACACACTGACACAAATTCTCATCTGAATTGTGAGACTACTGAAGTCTCACCAACAACATTTGATGGATGTAACTGGTGACCAGATGCTGGGCTCTGGGGGTGGTAAAAAGGCAGTAGTTTCCCTTACGCACTACGTGAATTTGTAGTTTATAATATAAAATAAGAATTCTACAACTCAGGGAGCTTTCAGTGTATCTTGTAGGCTAACGCACAGGCAGAAGTCATTTGAGAAGAATGGATAAGTGAGTGTGACTAGTTTATTATTTAAAATTTAATAAAATATTTTAAATAAATAAAATAATTTATTTAATATTAATTAATTTTATAATTTATTATTTTATTTAATAAAATAATTTAAATAATCTATTATTTATATGACACTGAGCAAAAAAAAAAAAGAGTATAAAAGTATACTCCCAATCATGATATTAAACATATTTCTCTGACTCTTACTGTTAAAAAACAAAGAAAATTATATATAAGTTTTACATTAATAAAATTAAATGTAAGAGTAAAGATAAAATAATATTTTTTAATAAACTCCTAATTTTTATTAAAAATGACTTTTTACAACTTAATAAATAAATAATAACAAAATGCTCACTGAATGAAATTTCATAATGAAATTTGTTTGTTTATTCACTGTATTTTCTGAATTCAAGCACACTGAAAATGTAAACAATGTGTGACTGATCATGACTATAGTATTTTACATTATTTAAATGTTACTGTTTATTTTATTATAATTACAGAGTGTACACATCTTCTCATTTATACCTATCACTTTTCTCATTTACTCAATGGGGGAGAGGTAGGCTGAATCCAAGTTTGCCTTAAGTAACATAAAATCGTAGTTGATGTACTGGATATATTAAAAAGCTTTTACAGGAATATTTAGATTAGGATGTGATGCAATCCTTCAGTGTTAACAGGTTTTTTCCACACAAATGTCAATATTTTAGCTTTAACAATCACCATTAACATTCTTTTGCAGCAATAACTTCAAGTTCTTTATTACTGTCTGATCCATTAGTTTAATGTTTAATGTCATATTATTTTAACATTAAATAAACATATTTTAAGTGGAACATATTATTTTAACAGTTTTTTTTTTAGGTACAGAACATGGATGAACTGGGACAGCTGTATAACTTTGCGAACTGGAGATCTTTTGACATCATCTGACTAAGTAATCCTGGTCTTTGTCTTCCACCCATGCAGTACAATCAGTACACACAATATACGATTAACTTGTCTCTTACAAACAGTGGTAACTCAATTCAGTTCCAAATAATGTATAACAATTTACTAATTTCACTATTACCATAACTGTACGTTAAAGTACATTTAAACCAACTTCTGTTCATGAGCAGTTAACTGTTAATATTTTTTGCCTCGTATTTTTCATTACCTTATTGGAATATAATAGGTTAGCTTATTGTGGCCCAGATGGACAATATCAGATATGTCAGTTCAATATTTCATTTTGAGTTTCTAAAAAGATTAACTGAAAAATTTGTAGTTTTATTCTACTTAAACACTTGCAGTTTATTTTGTTAATCTGTGTTCTGTGTTACTATATTAACTCTGTTAGTAGTTACCTTAAGTTCATTAATTAGACGCGCATGCTAAGTAATCTTTAAACTTAAAATAATATTTTCGAAAGTTGTGAAGTTATTTATATACGAATGGAAGTCACCATATAATTTCAAAAAGAATATCAAAGGTGGGAAAAGATAAAGAACCACAAGGGCAGTGTAAGGATATAATAAGAAATGTCAAAGATTTTATAACAGAATATGCTAATAATTAGAATTTTTTAACTAGTTCCTAGAAAATTTTAAAACAGGTTACAAAGCTACTCAATTATACATGCCCATGTTAAAAAGAATTATGTCTGCACCAAAAACTATGAATATTGCCTTCTTTATTTCTTTCGCCTTGTACGAAAGTTGGCCAAAAATAAGTAATTAGTTTACATGACTGCTACATAATTTAAAATATGACAACACATAATTTAAAATTTTTGTGTCAATGCAAATGTGGTTTGATCCTTAAAAAACTAGAGAAAGAGATTATTTTCAGACAGAAAATACAGCTTAAATAAAATTTTAAAATCAACTGTGTTTATAAGTAAAAAACTGCAAACAAATACATCCTTTTTAGCTGAAGATCACTGCATGCAGTTGCAGATTTCAATTTTTAACATGAATTTAAAAAATGGGGAGAAGACCACCAATCATCTAGAATTATGAAACTTATATTCACAGTAACCACACACACTCTTAAAAACTAATTGTACAAAGACAGAAGTCCAGACAAAATAAAGTTCCTTATTCAAAATATCAAGAGATATACTGGTTCACGTGGGAGGTGAAACTGGTTTTATTCCAGGCTGTTTGATGACATGGAAATCAAGTTCACATATGGTCAATTACCAATGTAAAATGGTTTTTGGAAAACTACTTGAAATGGTTACAAGAAAAGCTAACATCTCACTTACCTAAAAAAAGCGTGTTGGTAACAGACAAGTGTCATATCACAATGTCCAAAAGAGAGTGTTCCCCATTTGTCTTCTAAAAATCTGACACGACGGTGGTTGGGAAATCATAGTGTTCATTTCAGAGATAATTTGGCAAAAATTGAACTGAATATAATTTCACAATAAGCAGCAGCATGTTTGCTGTCACCAATTAATTTTAGCTGTGAAGAGTTCTGTCTTCCACTGTATCGTCCAGAATTTAAGTCAACTAAATTAAATTCGATTAATGGAATTAACCTGGGCTAAAGTGAAAAATTGGATGGCAACTCATAAACAGTGGTTAATTCTAAAAATGTCATGTGGTTATGTGAAAATAAAATTTCAAAAATCAGGCACAAATGTCGGCAAAGAAAATTAATCTCACTAAAATGGTTGAACACGAATATTAAATTTCTTGGGGACCCATAAAAACATCTATCGAATATTTCATTACAATAAATAATAATAAACTAGATAATTATTCTGATTTTATGGAAAGTAGGGACAAGAAGATAATCAAAGCACCAGTGATTAAAGTAAGTTTTGTTGTGCTATTATAATCTTTATTTATTATATTTTATTTTTTATTAGCAGCATCCACAATATGTTATTCAATACATACCTAGTATTTAAAATATATGAAAATTTTAAGGGCTATATGTCTGGGTTGAAAAATTGTGCAAGCACAAAGTACAGGTTAATTAAATAAAGTCAAATGATTAAATGAACAAAAATGTTTTTATTCTAAATTTATTCAGCATGCAGATGTCATGAAACATATTCTAAAATAATTTATAGGTTTTTATATTAAAATTTTTTCAGATAAATTTATAATTTTCTGTATTTTGTTTGTTTGTTTCTGCTGCGAAAAAGAATTTTACTCATTTTGCTCGTTCGTCTATAAACCGCACATTCTTAAAAAAAAAAAATTGTGCTGACAATATAATTAATTCAACCCATTGCTGAAAACTCATGTCATCTTAAGAAAAAGATTCAATGTTTTATTGTACATTGCTAATTTCCCTAATACCCCTAACGGCAAGAAGAATGTTTTCAAATTCTAGGGAATTTCTTCTAATGGTTCTTCTTTTATCATTGTTACAGAAACTAGTAAGTTTTAATTGTACACTACAGTGGTCCATTTAAAACTTCATCAGTGTTTATTATACAAGCGCTGTATTCAACATTTTCTACTTGCAGAATCATTTAATTCCTTTATATACTGAGTTGTAATGTCTTCTCTTATTTGAGGACTGTTGATTTGGGAACTTGGAAATATTCTAAGGGTGCCAATAAGTATCTTGTTGACCTTTTTTACCCCTCAGAAACTTTTATTATAATTCCATTTATCCTAAATACTGAAATAGTTTTTGTATAACATATTGATTGTAACGTTCTAAGAAATGGTTACAGTAAAAAATGAAAAAAGCACTACACAGATAATCCATGATTAAAAATAAAGGAAAAATTGTAAAACACAAGATGTTTTATGTAAGCTTATGAATATACAACACACAAATATACATTTTATACATCATATATATGGTTGCTTATATACTGCATAAGCATTTTTTTATATAGAAAAATTGATGGAAATTTTCTTGTACCTGAAATGTCCTAGTTTTTACTGAAAGGTACAAATCTGATCCTACACTTTGCCTTTCATTTTTATGTTTGATTCATTTCCTTTTAATAAAATGATACTACAACAGGACTGGCCAAATGGCTCTATGCTTTAATTCACAGCCTGGTGCTGATGATTAATTTCTTTGATTTTGTTTATTAATCCACACATAGTTTGTAGTCACTGACATGACCAGCAGCCAGTTCTCATAAACAAAATTTATATCATGCAAAATGTCAACTGTTCACAGTGTTAATATTAATTTATAACTCAACTAGATGTTAGTATGAGCTGATTTCTTTGAATTTCATTTATTAAATCAGCTAAATAGGACATGTTTTATGGCATCAATATTTACTATTACGTTCAAGATCAGTGTACAAAACATTTGTTAAAATTTTTTGCACACTGATCTTGGAAGCATCAATACAATTTGTAATTGAGACTTCTGTCATATGGAAGTTGCGATTGTTTTTTAATTCAAATATATGGTGTTTATGGCAACCACAAGTATGCTTTCATGAGTCCAAATTAATTTGTATCTTTATAATCAATGTGATTGGCTTAAATTAAAATGTTATATTTTAAAATCTTAGCATGTACATAAGTGCATGTAAATTAAAAAAAAAAAATTAAACACAAATAAAGAAACATTTATTGTACAGTACACTAGGGTTGTACTGATTTCATCTTTCTATCAGCATCACAGTTTTGAAATTATACCTTATTGTTTTAAAACTCTTTCACATTCTAGTTAATTAAAGACATTTTACTCAAATTTTGCACTTTCCAAAATTATGTAATAAAAAAATACAGTGCTGTGAAAATGTCTTTATATTATTAATAACTTTTACTTTTATTAAGTAAGAGTATCCTATATTGTTGTACAAATATGCACAATACTATCACTACATGCAAATGAATACTTACCTTCGATATTTTTTCATTTAATGCACACATTCTTGCTATTGAGCCAATATTATTGGTAATGGTAACCAGAGTGGCTCGAGCCAGATCTTCTCGTGAGACTGAAGAATGTTTTTCTTTTGAACTCATCTGGCCAAAACTGTAAGCACCCGAGAAACTTCAAGTAAAAACATAAGCATTAGACACTAAAAATTATAATATGAAGTATTTAAAAAATTAGACTATAACAAAACTTAAATAACAGTACTAAAAATCCTTACTCACGACTTTTTTTGGGGGGAATACTATATGACATATGGTACACACAAAAAAATCAGAGAACATTAGTGATATGAGGAATCATTCAATTCAATGAGCTGGTGGTTCTGGATCTTGGCAGTTAATTAATTTTAACTGTTACTGGATTTAATTAATTTATTAATTAATTTCAACAACAACAAAAAACTGGATTTATAATACAGTTGAATCTTACTCGTTTGTTTGTTCATTCATTCCTATTACAGGTCTGCATTAGAGAGTGGAATACAGTGCCTGACTGAATCTTGACTGTTTGTTCGTTCATTCATACTATGACATATCTGCACTGGCTAACAGAGAACAATGACTGACTGGATCTTATTTGTTTGTTCACTCATTCATTCTAATTACAGGTATTCACTGACTAGGGAAGGGCAGCAACATGTTTTGCTGACCTTGTACTCAACCTGCAGTCCTGATTATGAAAAATAAACAGGAAACCAAATATACTCTTTTAAAAGGTACAACCTAAATTTATCTGCCTTTTTACTGAATACTAACCATTAGGCTTTCATCAAGTTTGCATTCACAAGTAATACACATATTACACACATCACTCTTACATTTATAAAAATGTCAGGAATTCCAAAGTCGCAAATTCAAGGCTCTTCTTTACAACAGAGAATAGATAAGTAAATTGCGTATTTTTATACTATTTTCACACTTCTGTTACGTGTATAGAAATACAAATGCAAACTAAAAAAAAAAAAAAACACGTGTTTTGTTTTGTATATTTTGCTTCGCATTTTGGTACTTCTCTAAATAAAAATCATTCTTAATATATGAAATATATTAATATCACAATCTTTAACAGTTAATATTGATGGGTCATCTTTTAAAGCATCAAAAACATATATCAGCCAGCTTTATGAATTAATTTCAAGCAACAATCATCTACACAGGAAATTGATATCCTTCTTTGTGCTAAACTAATTTAAAATTTTGAAAAATAAAAGTAACATAATTGTATTTAATTCTCTACCCACCAAAGTGACAGAGTTAGACAAAATAAAGAATTAAAATATGAACAAAGTACCTTTACTAACAAACAAAACAAATCTTTACCAAATTCTGAAACACAAACCTATGTACAAAATATATGGTAAGGAAACCTGAGCAGTGCAATAAAAAGGAGTTTTGAAAAAAAAACCAAAACATCCAATGGATAAGTTCCTAAATGAAAAAAATCTTTTTAAGATAAATCAAATTCTAATTCTGTTGATAATGACATACTAGTTCTAACACAGTAAGTATACGAGGATACAAGGGCAGTCTGAAAAGTTCTCGGCCTCAAAAATAGGCAGCAACAGTATCGCCAATTCTTTTTCTTATGTTGGTACCACATCTACTGTTAGCATGCATGTGCAATTTCTGGTCCTTCTACCAAAAAAATTTGTATTATATAGCCGCTTGAAATAGAAATGTTGTCCGTATCCCTTAAAGTGAAGAAATCTGAATATCTTGTGTTCATAAAGCTCTTTATCAAAGAAGGTTTAACACCAAACGAAATTTATTCAAGGTTTGTTAAAGTGTATGGGAAATCTTGTACCAGCCTGGAAGACAATCCATGTGAAGGACGTCCAAAAACGGCAACAACACCGGAAACTGTCGAAAAAGTGATTGACATGGTTTTGGATAATCGCCAAATTAAAGTGTCCAAATTGCTGAGACTATAGGCATTTTGAAAGAATGCGTCGGACATATTTTACATGAGGAATTGCAAATGAAAAAGAACTGCAAATGAAAAAGCTTTGTGCTAGGTGGGTGCCTCGCTTGCTCACAGCAGATTTTGTGCATCGGTTTATTAGGATGGATAAAACCTGGATTCACCAGTACACACCAGAGTCCAAACAACAGTCAAAGCAGTGAACAGAAGCTGGTTGTTCAGCACGAAAGAAGCCAAAGTCTATTCCGTCAGCAGGAAAAGTCATGGCATCAGTATTTTGGGATGCTAAAGGTGTTTTGTACAGCGATTACCTTGAAAAGGGTGAAACAATAACTGGGGAATATTACTCCAATCTTTTGTCGACACTAGGCAAAAAAATTCGTGAAAAAAGACCCGGTTTGCAGAAAAAAAAATCATTTTTCAACCAAGACAATGCACATGCTCACAAAAGTGTTTTGGCAATGAGCAAATTAAGAGACCTTTGCTATGTATTGTTGGAACATCCTCGCTATTCTCCACATTTGGATCCCTCAGACTTTTGTCTTTCCCCAAAACTCAAACTCTTTCTCACTAGTCAGCATTTTTCATTAGATTAAGAAGTGATTTCTGCTGTAGAGGTGTATTTTGCAGACCTTACAGAAACACATTTCAGGTACAGGATAGTGGCATTGGAACATCGCTGGAATAAATAATAAATGTGTTATGCTTGAAGAGATTATGTTGAAAAATACAAATATTTTTGAAATTATAAATTTGTTTTTTCACCGTTAGACCGAGAACTTTATAGACCGCCCTTGTAAATGATACTTCCAAGGTTTTAAGAAAACTATCTGTGTTTTGAAAATACTGTGGTGTGAACCTGCTACATGACATGGATAAAACATAACTAGAATCTCATACTAGAGGAATTTTGTTTTTCATTAATAATGTCAAATAAACTTTAAGTGTTGGACTTAATAAAAATCATTCTCACATTTATTCAAAACTAAAGGGATGTTATAAAAAGCTTGTGGAATTATGAGATAACATCCCAGACTATTAATGAGTGGCTGAAGCTTAGTTCGGACTTTTGTGTATTGCTGTCTTCTGTGTTTTGTTGATTTTTCAAAGACAGGATGCTGAAGTCAGTTTTATAGTTTTAAGACAAGACGCTTTTTTTTTTTTGACAAAAGCCAGAGCCTAAACGAATTTTACAGATTTCTAATTTTCCAAATAATAAGAGTCATTAAATAAGTAGAGAGAAAAATAATTGCAGTTCAGGAAATGTCTAAATCAGATGAATAAAACTCTAAGAAACTAAAGTTGGCAGCCCTATTATTAATATAAACTGTTCTGCAAATATTTCAGTACAAATTATCTGTAATGTTTATTCACCAATGGCAAGCCTTATCAAAAAGCACACTTTTGAGGGACAGCATTCAGTGACAAGATTTCATGTTTCTGAAGGTGTAAAACATTTACAGGCTTACTTCTAGATGCACAATCAGTGTGGTAAAAGTTCTATGAATACAGCAAATTTTATATGCGAGTTGATTTGATCAATTCAAAAGTGGGTCAATGCGTCCTTTACTGACATGCAGTGTGAAGGATAACCAATTGAGGTTTCAAGTCTAGCTATGGAATCTCGCACTGATGCACTCATTCAAGGAGACAGGAGAGTTACAGTACACAAAATTGGTGATAATTGTAATTGTTGGTACGCTTATTACAATTAATAATAAACTGAACTGCCATAAAACATGTGCAAGGAGACAGCTTACAGAAAATCACAAAACAATCAGACTTTGCATATATAGGGAATTTAAACAATGTTATCTGACAGAAGATACATTTTGGCAAGAACTGTGACTTATAATGAGGTCTGGATTCATCATTATGGGCCAGAATAAAAAAATTACGCAACTTTTTAACTATGTAAGATTACAATGTATTGCATGTTTATAATTTGGACTTTTATAATTAAATATGTTTTTACTTGTAGTTCTGTTTTTGTTTTGTATGCCTTAATAAACGGAAATAGACTCCATGGATTAACTGAAAAAATTCGTAATCCGAAATGGCTCAGCCTCCTTTAGTAAAAAGGGTTCTACTGTATACAAAACTGGTTCAGACTTAAGGGAAAGAATTCTTTTCTGCAGGCATAAAAAAAAAGGAACACAGTGATGGAGAAAGGGTATAATTGAAACAAGAGACTATGTCAAAATATAGGTAAACTTTTAAGGTATTTGAATAGACTCTACTGAAACAACGATTTTTCTCTTTACTTATTGAATGATTTGTTGTATTGCTTAACAAACATTTTGAGAGATTGCTGATTTATAATTGCAATAAACTAATTGAATGTACACCTGGAACACAAATGAGAAAAGTATTTGCAGCCAGTAATAAATCAAAAGATTCTGCTAAACACTGACGTTTTGTCACTCATAAAAATGGATAATTGTCAAGTTTATAAAATCCATTCTTCACATGATGAAAAAATATTACTCAAACAAGTTAAATTAACATGTTTTCAAACTTCAAAATACAGAACTGCCAAAAAGTCATATGGCCCCCAAATATAAATAAATAAAATTAAATAATAAGCAATGCATAATAAATAATAAAACAGAATTTTATAAGTGTTTATAATCCTCACCAATTACATCTATACAAGCTGTCACTCGTTAATCTTATTTTTGGATACATTTTGTAATGTAGCATAATGTCAGATTTTCTCATTTTCATTTTTTACATTTCTCCCTAGTTCTTTAATTGTATGATTATTATTAAACACACATTTTTCAAATGTCCCCAGAGGAAAATATCAGCTTATGTGAGATCAGGAGACCTGAAGGGAGGGGGCATATTCTTTTTGAATTAGATCATCAAAAAATTATTTCAAAAAAGTTATTGGTTTTGGTTGCTGTTTGTGCTGTTGCACCATCTTGTTCTAGTAACAACAATACCTATCTTCAGCCTCCAAAGAAGCCTGAGTTAAAATCGAGCTACAATGTCTTGGTAAACAATTTTACTATCAGTATTGATTTAAAAAAATCAATCCAACAATTTGTTTTTATAAGATGAACAACAAACACCAAGTTTCTGCTGTGTAAAATTGATTTTTGAAATGAACGTGGCTTTACACTGCTCCTAATTCTAATATTCCGTGCATTAACATAGCCACTTATATGTTCACAATTTACATTTTATATGACTAAAACAAAGATTAACCAATATCATATGGCTCCTTAAACAAAAATATTGAAATTATTTACAATAAGAAATCTGTGTGTCTTTACCAAGTTCTTTATGTGCTTGGACAACGCAATTTTGTAAGGTTGTAAATTTAAGAATCATGTTGCTTTTATAACTGTTGTTTTAGGAATTCCAACTTGAGAACATAGTATCTGTAATGATTTTGTGGGAGACTGCAACAATCAGTTTTTAATGTCATCGTCACTGACTAATTCAACTATCAGACTACAGTATAATCATAATGTGCACTATCACCTACCTACTAACTTTACAAAAGCGATCACAGAAACACTGAATGCTTCCTTTATTTGGGACATGGAAACTTATTACAAACAAATCTTGAATTTGGATTTAAGAATCTGGTCATAGAGATTACATTCTAAAATAAACACATGTTGCTCTTCTGAAAAAATAATTTCACATGAACATCTCTAAACAATACACACTTCACAAAACTGTGCTGATTGGTATAAGTAATAAAATAAATTGTTGAAAGCACCTGTCATATTAGGTAAAGATTCAGTGCTACCACCACCTTGTCTCTGATATATTCCTGCTGTTGAGAGGTACTTTTTCAAATTCTGGACTGCATGATTTTTTGACCGCACACTTTCTATTTCAAGCACAGAAATTGCAATTTTTCCTTTGGGGTGTCTGCTAAGGAGAATCTAGAAAATCTGACTGAAATTTTTAATGATTCTAGGATGAGAGTAAAATTTCTAGACAGTTGAATGACACACATAAAACTATAATAATTGCTTCTGTTTTTAACATTATACTTGTTTAAATTAGCATTGTGTGCAATAAAAGCAGGAAAAAACTTTAAGAAACACACTGTTGCAGCCTGAATAAGATTGGTGTTGGTCTCATAATCAAAACAAACTCTAAAAAACACATCTAGAGACGTTATCTTTAAACCTGAACGTCTCTGTGACAATAACACAAATTAGTATTACATACACATTTTGCAAATGAAAGAATGTCACATATTGAAATTATGAAACCAAACTACATTCAGTTTTACTGAAGCATTCTTACACTTTATAGCAGAATTAGAACGACCTAGCAGATGTGTAGTTCTTCAATACCTACAGAAATTAAACAGCCTACATCAATGAGGAGGAGATAATGATGTGAGATCTGTAACAGAAATAATGTCATACTTCTTACTTCTTCATGACCACAAATTATGAATAAAATGGCAGAACATATGAAAAAGTCGATGGATCTATAATTCATAAAATTATGTTTTATTAATCAATTAATCAACAAATAAGAAATATGATGACAATGAAAAGGTTTTGTGTAGGATCAAAAAGTCTAATCAATGAACTCTGATGTTTGATTACTGCAGTGAATATGAATATAGAAGCTTTACAACATTATATGAATGCTGATCGGACTGGGGAACTCAAGTGTTATGTCATCACATACCATAGAAGTATAAAAGTGAATGTTAGTCTCCTGCTGAAGTTAACTGGCATTCCAAGGTCAAGCACAGTTTCTCCCATGTCCTCACATTGCTAACCCCACCAAGCTGCTCCTATAACTGTTATGATTCATGACAGCACCAACTGTTCTGCTCATTGCAGACTGGACCAAATGTCCAAGTGTACATAAATTGGACAGTGTAGTTTGTGTTCTATTATCATATTTTTTACATTAGTGTTTTTAAATTTTGAATAACTTAAAATGGCAGTTGTAAGTCATGATATTAAAAATCAGTCAAAACAAAATGTTTTCAGTATATACAGTCATCTAAGGACTGACCAAATGTTACTATAACTGAAGTGCTTACTGATACCCAAAAAGCAATAGCAACAGAATGTTCTTTGTCCCTTTGAAGTGTTCAGCAAATAATGTCAGAAGGAAATACACAATATTAGCACTTCTAATGAATGTCTAAATTAATCATTCACACTAAACAAATATTTGAAATTATTTGTTTTAAATAACAAACTTTAATTTTTGTATTTTGTTTAGGTATATTACAAAAATTATATTCATCTACAGTTATTTCAGAAATGACATTAAATAACAAAGATTTGTATAACCAATATCTTTGTATATGGTAAGTACGTAATAAAAAAAAACAGAATTAAATTTCACTACTGAAATTAATTATTAAAACAGCCCATTAATTATTATTTAAAACAGTAACTAATTAATTATTATTTGAAACAGCCCATCAAATTAATTATTTGAGCTGACTTTCAATGACAACTTGTGAGGGTTAGTTGAAAAGTTTACAGTGACATCTATAGCTTAGCAGTAGAACTAAAATTTTTAGTATGTTGTAAGATTTATATTTCACGTAAATGGCTGCTAATTTGCAGTATTTGTTGTATACCAGTTATCTGAAATTTACGTATAATATGTGTTTCAAAAATCAAACATAGTTATGTGTTTGAACTCTCTGTTAAAAAAAAGTCTACCACCAATGGAAATTCACAACGAAATTGTAAATATTGCTATGACAATTACGTAATGATCTCAACTTTATGAGAGCATCATTTCTACACTTTTTTTGGCTAACCAAGCAGGTGCATCTCGGTCAGGGCTGTGCAGTCAAGTAGTCTCTAGACTGTTCGAGGATTTGTAACTACGCAAATTATGCTGGCACACCACCAAAAGAATGGAAAAATATTCTGCAACCTCTGTGGGACCTATATAAACAACAGCAGCTGGCTTAGTTAGTTAGTTACACCTGGCATTATTGTAGAAAGCAGATCAAATGATTGTTGCGGTTTAGTGGAAATTTGGTTCCACGAAATTTAGTTTAGTGGTATTCTTGGGTTGTAATTAGTGCAGAACTCTAATATTTGACATTATTATTGTGTATGGACAAATTCAATTTGAATTACTGTATGTATGAGAGTACCTTGTAGATTTCAAATTGTTATTTGTGACTAATTAAACCTGGTAATTAGTGACTTCACTGGTGTCTGTATTTTGTTTCTACTGTACAATACAACGATCCGTGAGATGGTCATAATAATATGTTAGGTGATTCAGTGCCCCTTCAAAATCAATGGTTTCTAAGTAAGGACTCGAGTTTAATATAAGGTAATATAAGGAATGAAGGTCATCCCTGCAGTGGATGACCACACAAAAACAAAGAAACAAAGTTTAAATACGATAATATAAGCAAAAAAGATGGTCCCTGCAGGGGATACGAAAAAGTGCACTCCAGATATCATTAAAAACAATTAATTGCACACACACAATGTTGCAAGACCGATGACTGAGAGCAGATGACACTGCTGAGATCATAGGCATCTTACATAAGTGTGTATACCATTTTTTTACTCAAGAACTTGATATGAAAAAACTTTATGCAAGGGGGTGCCACAAATTTGTCATGTGATCAAAAAGCAATGATGAGAAATGCTTGGAGCACATTAAGAAGAGCATGCCCACTGTGATGAAACAAAAACCCAGGGTCGCCACTCACACTTGATAGACGGCATGTGAGGGCCGTATCATAATCCAAACTAATAACGGAAATGCTAAAAAAGACTAACTACTCACCAGAGGATGAAAAACCCCAAATCCGTTCAGACAAGTCCCCGAGTACAGGTCACGTGACAAATAAAACCCATTACTGACCTTATATTATAATCCAAAAAACAAATGACATCATTACATTCGTCAAATTCACACTAGAAAACTCAATTTGCCTACTTCACTTTTAATCTATAAATTCGCTTTTATTATTTGAATTTATAAAACTCTCCACATTTTACTCTAAATTCTCAAATTACATCATTTTACAGAATACAAAAATTGTCAATAAGAAATCATTACATTGTCAAATTCACATTAGAAAACTCAATTTGCCTACCTCACTTTTAATCTGTCTTTGAGTTAAAAAAACTCTCCACATTTTACTCTAAATTATCTAATTACATTATTTTACAAGATACAAAAAAGTAACAATCTTTATCTCCAAAACCCCATAGTAACACCAACACTTTAATATGGATTTGAAGACCCTTTATTTTCACACACACACACACACACACACACACACACACACACACACACACACACACACACACACACACACACACACACACACACACACACACGCACGCACGCACGCACGCACGCACGCACGCACGCACGCACGCACGCACGCACACACACACACACACACACACACACACACACACCAACTTTTTGTTTGAAATATTTCTCTTTTTAAATGGCCATTATATTTTTGGTGAATTTGTTTTAATGACTAGTCATACCTGTTTTACTTTCTTTATGCCCACACATTTAAGATTACTTGATGTCAGTGTCAGATCTCTCTCTCTCTCTCTCTCTCTCTCTCTCTCTCTCTCTCATCTCTCTCTCTATCCCCAGTGGGAGAGAGTAGCTCCCCGGTGACATCACTTCTCTCTCTTTCCAATTGTACAAACTCACTCCCCCCCAAAAAAAATTTGTTTACAGTAACTCTTTGTATGGATTTCGACTTTTTATATCTGTTGTTTTAATTAATGTTCACTAATCCACTTCATACTTGCACAACAACGCCACATGTTTTCTTCCCATTACACTAAGATTTTTTTACATTTCAATGACTATTCCCAACATTCACCACTTCCATTTCTTTCCCTTCTCCTTTTTGTTTCTTGTTAACAATTACGCTCTTTCAACAGACTTTATGTGCACTATCAGCTTTTTTGAGCTTATTTGAGCTGCATGTTATACACAGCCATAAACACAACCACGCCATTGTTCAGAGAGAGACTGGCGAATCTCCCTCGTCGCTTCGGCATCATGGGGTGTGACCTTTTTTCGATGAATCATTTTGGCTGGAGGCCTTTACTAAAAGTCTGTTTAAAATATGTTTGTTATAAATACTACACTTTGTTATAAATATTATATATTAATACTAAATATTGAGACATCTTACCAAGTTTTAACCCAATAACTGCTCACAACCTCACTCTGATCTACTGATATTCAGTGAACTACTTCGCCCCACGGAATTACTCTCCTGCACTATTTGCGTCGACACCACTACCTGTCACATGCCATTACTTGCATTTTCATCCAAATTTATCACAAAAGCCTTTGCCCATTAAAATAAATTTTCTTTGGTACTTTATAATTTTATTTAGTAACATTTTTCTTTTTTATTTTCTATTTTATTTTTTCAGACACACTCGCACCACTGCCTTCTTACTATACATTTATCGCTGTCTTTTTGGCACGGGATTCTGAATTTACAGTGTATACGGGTCAGGTACCGTTATGACTGATTTTATCTGTAGATAAGACTTGGGTACACCACTACACATCAGAAACAAAACAACAATCAAAACAATGGACTCCAACTGGTGAAAGTGCTTCAAAGAGAGCAAAGGTGGTCCCATTGGCAGAAAAATCATAGCATCAACTTTCTGGGATGCAAAACGCATTTCATTAATTGCTTATCTAGAGAAAGGTAAGTCAGCAACTGGAGAATACCATTCAAACCTTTTGGAACAAGTGAATACACAGGTTTGTGAGAAAAGACTTGGTTTGAAAAAAAAAAACATTATTTTTCATCAAGAAAATGCACCTGCGCATAAAAGTGTTTTGGCAATGGGTAATTTGAGAGATCTGAGGTACGATTTATAGCAACATCTGCCTATTCACCACATTTAGTAACCTCCAACTTCTATTTATTGCCAAATCTTAAAAAAAGTGTGGCTAGAAGTGTTTTTCATTGACCTAAGAAAGTAATAGCAGCTGTAGAGGGGTATTTTACAAGTATGGATCTTCCAGAATCAAGAGGGAGGTATAATTTTTATAGAAGTACTGAAGTGTACTGAAGTTGGGGAAGATTACACAGAAAAGTAAGTAATTTTTATAACAATCAACTGTTTTTTTTTAATTTCTGCTCCACAAACTATTCAACTAACTTCCATATGTAACATTCATGCCAATGTCAGATTTACGAATTTATGATCTATAATTATGTGCATGTTATTACAATTTATAGTTATGTGTCAAGGTTTTACAGACAAGGAAATAAACAAACAAACAGTCATAATCAGTCAGTGGTAGGAAGTATGGTGGGGAGGGAATAAGCTGGTTGACCTTGGATTGCCAATTATTTTCAGCTGTGGAATAGGGCCATACTGTTAGATGTTATGTAGTCAAGTTCTTTATGAGGAAGTAATATTGTATTCAGTTAAATTAATAGACCAAGAGACAAATTACACATTTTACATAATACATTTATAATAAACAACTACTCACCTACTTGCTACTAAATCACCAGGAAGCCCAAACCTTTCATAATCACCACCGTAAATATCTTTAACCAATTTATCTACATGCGTGTTGTCACCCCCTGTTGCCAGCTCTATTGCTTCTTCAAAAGTATTACAACCAGTTAGCAGACTGCACAGCCCCAGGAATGTTCCACCACCTAAACTAAAGGAACATACACATTACAATGGCAATTTCTAACTTTAACCTTGAAGATACATTAACCAGATAATTTAGGAGACTGTAGTATAGGTGTTATGTGCTAGTTTAATCAATTTAAATTTGGTTAAATGATCATCTCTAATAATAAGGGTAATTTAATCTTATATAGTTTTGTAAATCAGTGAATGTTTTAATATCACTATCATCCAACTGAGACACTACAAATATGAAACAATAACTTATTCCTTTCAACTTTATATTACTGATAATGCGTACATAATCTTAAGTTTGGTATCTGATAATAATTAAAGATAAACAGTGTTTGTCACCAAAACTGTAGATTTATTTATTGGATTACCAATGCTCAAACTAGATTCTTCTATTTTAATTTGTCATTAGTTTAGAGTTTAGAATGTGCTTCTTTAATAGTTACATCTGAAAAATGAAATCAGATTTTAAAATATACTGTGGTATACAGAATTCTGAAAAAAATTATTCAGCAAACATATTATTTTGCTGATTTATATAGAATTTGAGAAAATTAGATCCTTCTTCTGAACTACATTATGTAGCATCAATGCGTACAAGCTTATGAAATATAATGGATATAATACAGAAAATAAAATAAAACAAATGGTGTACCAAGTGTTATGTTTATTTGGTGGACACGATGACGTATCTATTAATACATAATTTTATCTATAATAAACTATAAAAGGCGTATTCCAGAAATTTGCAGAATTACTCAGAAAATTAGGAAATTATGTGTCACCATTTACTTTCATCCATCACTGGTGATCATAATTGCAACTTATATAAATGCACCCAAAGACATGATCTGAACAGTAGTTTTACAGAAATATAGTTAGAAGTCATGACACTTGCTAAGAGAAACAATGGTACTAGGAAATTCATAATGATTCCAGGAAATGTAGAATGCTATTAAGCAGTTACATTAGCACAGAAGCCAACGATGAGTTTTAAAAACTGTTACATGTCAACCTGACTACATAAGCCCAACAATAAGTCCTTCATTTCATCGAACAGTAAATTAAAAAAAAAAGAACATTCATTTGACAACATTCAACTAATCATTTGAAAACAACTTATAAGCCTATTTGCAGTTCTTATCAGCTTGATCAAATTCCCTGTGCCTAAATCCCAGATATTTTTATATTGTTATAGAAAATACTAATTATATTAATTACAATTAAATAGAATTCATTATAATTATATAATTTAGTTAATTATATGCATTATTTTATTAGAACTATTACTATTACCATTAAACACATTATTATTATTAGTATTTCATTCTGACTATTATTACGTTGTTATTTACTGTATTATGCGCGTGTGCACACACACACACACACACACACACACACACACACACACACACACACACACACACAATATCAATCTAATTTTGAAGCTCCTGATATTGAAGGCTTTTTTAAGGCTGATTATTTGTAAGCCATCCATGAGAACTTTTCAGGTTTTCCAGCATTTTTTAACAACATGAAGAAAAGAAGAGAATAACCTGTTGTGAAGAAAGTTAACTCGTTTCTAATGTTTTAAAAAATTTGAAAGTTTTGGGAAACTTCCTACTTAGTTTTCATTCACAAATTGCAGTAAAAAAATCATCTCTGAAAAATTCCTATGAATTGTAAATATGGTAAAGAAAGCAAAATTGTAATTATTGTATAAATAACTCTTGGAATTGTATATCAAAGATATTAAAAACAAAGAATTGAAAAAATGCAAAAAAGGTTTTCAGGAATTATAAAAGACTGCCTTTCATAGTGCTCTCTGTGAAAATGGTACACTGTAGCTAAATATCTCCTTAACAAATTACAATAAACAATAAATAATTAAAAAATAAATAAAAAATCTAGCCTGCCTCTTTCTTCATTATTTATTCTTGTAGTCTTCGCCTTAATAAAATTTAAGCTAGTAGAATTAGTAGAATTTAAATTGATAATACAGGGCTTCATACTAGAATATTAGAGATAAAGAAGCATGCACACCTAGAATAGAATTTACCATTATACACACATTTGTCGGGAAATCAGAATCCCCCTTGTATAGCCAGAAATATTCAAACTTTGTCTATATATTAATTAAATAGGACCAGAAGAATGAAGTAGACAAAGTACTGGTTTATTTGGTACACACCTGTGTCGTGTGTGTGTTTCTGCGTGCATGTTTTATCATCTTGTTGACAACATATGTACATTCCGAGCAAATGGCACTCTAAGCAAGTGTTCCAACCCCAACCCGATCATTATAGTTATGCATAATGATTGCGTTATTTTGCTTGTTGTCTTGAGTAGGGCAAAATGATCAACATCACTGATTAAGATTTTTACTTCAAATCACCAAACAATTCAAATCACAGGCGATCTTTTGTATGGTTTTACATAAGATATTAAGAGAGTGAGATAAAAGTTTAAAATATTTATGAATTTGAATAGACACATTCAAATTAGCCAAGTATCAAGGCTAATTCCATCAAAATTATTTATAACATTCGTGCCAAGTGACAATAAGTGTTTATTTGCTTTTAAATGAAATAGTTGATTGTGAATAGTGTGTAATGGATTTGCAAAGAAGAACTTACATTTCCAGTTTTGTTAGTTTTATTAGCAGCCACCTTAACACTAACTTTGTCTAGCAAGAACAAAGTATTTAGCAGTGTGGCAATAAGTAGTGACAAAGTTGGTGCAAAGACGAACTGCTGAATAAAATGGTAAGCTACATAAAATCCATTAATAAAATTTATGATAACATTGTTGTCTTTGATGTTTACACAGTTCTTTTAATCTAGAGGCACTATCAATATAACAACCTTAAACTGGCAATTGAATTGTTGAAAATATCAGTTACAATATTTTATGAATCAGTTACAAACAATAATGTCATCTAATTAAATCACGTAGTGTTGCAATAAAAAATACAAGCCGCAAGTAGACTACATATGTCTGTACAAAATACAATCACTTTACATTAAACTGTTGTCTACACTGCACCAAGTCATTGCAAATTACAATAACCTCTGGCACTCCAAATAATTTGTATCGCTATCCTACACAATCTCAAACTGAGTAACTTGCTATATTACAAGGTGCTCTATTCATAGCCAGCAGGAACTGCACAACTTTATGCATAAAGAGGGTTGCACTGTGCTATAGCACAATCACGAAAAAAAAATATGCACATTGACTCCAAAAACTATAAGAACAATCCACAATGATGCCCATCCATTCACACCATAACATTCCAGTGCTATTATGGCAGTTTTCTGTCTCATACACATAAGAATAAGCCAATTATTTATAATATACTGTTATGATGGTCTACTCAATCGTAGTAGGTACAGTGGAAACAAAATAAGCACAAGACACCAATTAAGTCACTAATCACACCTTTAATTTTTACAGTTAAACAGTTCGTAATTAACAACACAGTCTCTACAACAAATCAAATGAAAATTGTTCACACGCAATAAAATGTCCACTAAAATTAAAACTCAATTGTATTACAATTATACCGTCCGATTATAAAAACACCACTCTTAACTAATAACCACTTGAACGCGCACAGTAATATCGCTACTATAACTCTCGAACCGCACTATCCAAAGTCGCAACTGATACTAAACTGAACGTTGTTGAGTATCGGTATTTACAGCCAGTCGAATATCTAGACAATTCCTAATTGCGTTGTAGTGTGCGTATGAACTACATAATTAACTGCGGCCTTGACACAGTCTGCACGGCTGGCGGCATCGAGAACTCTCTCGTAAATGCGTTTACAAGCACGTAAGCCACACGCTTACATTCTGGATCTCTCTGGAACGTTCGATAAACACGTAGATTGTTCTGTGACGTCGTAACACTGCCTCCTCCTTAAGCCTGTTCGTCCCGAACTGGCAAACCGTCTCTAACGTTGTACTTAGCCAGGCGATCTAGGTGGACGACCTTGAACCTTCGCTGTCCTTCCTGTTGATCCAATAAACAAATCGTTAATTCTTTTTTGCACAGTGTAGGGTCCTTCCCAGTTAGACTGAAGCTTAGGTGCGCGACCACGACGGCGTTTTGGATTGAACAACCAGACCTGATCTCCTTCTTGGAAACCCACACTATTGCTGCGAATGTCATACCGAGTTTTCATTTTATCACTGGCAATCTTCAGCCGTCCTCTTACCAAGCGATTCATTTCTCGCAGTTGGTTTCCTAATTGTGAGGAATAGTTCTGCGGCTCTTTGGACTGAGTCTCAGGTGATCAGAACATTAAGTCCCCAGGAAGACGAATCTCCCGCCCAAACACCAATTTTGCTGGAGTCATGCCAGTTGTGTCGTGTACTGATGATTTATACACCATGAGGAATAGTGGTATACCTTGGTCCCAGTCTGTTTGGTTCTTGTCAACAACCTTCAAAAGATGCTGTTCAAGTGTCCTATTGAATCTCTCAACCGTCCGACTGAGGATGGAGTAGACGGCATAATTCTTTAAACACTCCTGATTCGAAATTTCTCCCTTGATCCGTATGGATTTCCATAGGGGCTCCATAACGGCAACAGAAGTTGTGAACTAACTGCTTTGCCACAGTGGTAACCTCCAGATTTGGAATTGCGTAGGCTTCCACCCACTTAGTAAAGTAGTCACCTACAACCATGATGTACCGGTTTCCATTGTCTTTAACTGGGAATGGTCCAGCAATGTCTATGGCAATTCTCTTGAAAGGCAGTCCAACGTTATACTGTCTCATTTTTCCCCGGCTTCTGGTTTGTGGACCCTTGCTTGCAGCACATATTTCACACGTCCGAACCCATTCCTCTACGTCGTGGCAAAGATGAAGCCAATAGAATCGCTTCCGTATTTTGTCAAGGGTTTTGTTATTGCCAAGATGGCCTCCAGATGTTCCATCATACATCTCCTTAAAAACAGGCTGCACTTTACTTTGGGGAACTATCAACTGCATGACCACGTCTCATCCATCTGCACTTTCCCAAGCCCTTTTCAGTAATCCGTTTTCTAAGGTGAGCGATTCCCATTGTGCCCAGTAGCCCTTCAGCACTTCGGAACCATGGCAGATATCTTGCCAATCCGGGCAGCGACCTTCCTCTTTTGCTGTCAAGATCGGTCCTTTGTCTTCATCAGTCATCTGTTCTTGTCGATAGTCTTATGTTGTCCAGCCGTGAGCCAGGGAATCCACAGTGATGGCTTGAACATGTTCGCTTGAGTTTTGTTCTTCCTTTCTGTGCCAATGTCGGCAGTATTCCGGGCATGGTCTTCGTGATAAGCCATCTGCATTAACATGCAGGCGCACCCGCTGATGTTGTACCTTGAAGTTGTACTCTTGCAGATGTTCGAGCCAACTGTCTTTCCGGATTTTTAAATCTCAAGAGCCATGCAAGCGCGGCATGGTCAGTATGTAGTGAAAACTCTCTCCCATAGAGGTATTTATGGAAGTGCTCCAATGCTCGGACGATTGCCAGCAACTCTCTCCTTGTAACACAATAATTTCTCTCTGGTTTAGAAAGCGTCTTGCTGTAATACGCTATTACTTGTTCTTCACCATTTTGCACTTGAGACAAAACTGCTCCTAGACCAGTATTCCTTGTGTCTGTGTCTATGATGTACTTCCCTTCGGAAGCTGGAAAAGCAAGAATTGGCTGCGAACATAATGCAATCTTCAAAGTTCTAAATGCTTGGTCACACTCTCTCGACCACTGGAGGTTTCGTTTATTTTCCATTAGCTCATGTAGTGGTTTAGCAATAGTAGCGAAGGCTTTCACAAAACGTTGGTAATATGAGCATAACCCCAGGAAACTCCGAACTTCGTGTTTACTCTTCGGAACTGGCCAGTCTCTTACGGTGTCTACTTTATTAGGATCCATGCTAACACCCGCTGCCAAAACCAGATGGCCCAGATATTGTACTTCCTTCTGGAACAGAGAACACTTCTTTGGGCTCAGCTTCAGTTGTGCACCGTGAATTCTAGTTAGAACTTCCTTAAGGTTTTCCAAATGGTCTTCGAAAGTCTTTCCGATCACTATGACATCGTCTAAGTAAACAAGACAAGTTTTCCATGTCAGGCCTCGGAGTATCAGGTCCATCAATCTCTCAAATGTTGCCGATGCATTACAGAGTCCAAATGGCATGACGTTAAATTGGAATAAGCCACTTGGGGTCGAGAAAGCGGTCTTTTCCTTGTCTTCTTGATGAAGACCCACTTGCCAATATCCACTCTTCAGGTCCAATGTGGAAAACCACTGTGCTCCGGACGTGTCGAGTGTATCGTCACCACGAGTTAATGGATAGCAGTCTTTCTTTGTAACGTCATTTAACCGCACTATCCAAAATCGCAACTGATACTAAACTGAATGTCGTTGAGTACCGGTATTTATAGCCAGTCGAATATCTAGACGATTCCTAATTGCGTCGTAGTGTGCGTATGAACTATGTAATTAACTGCAGCCTTGACACAGTCCGCATGGCTGGCGGCATCGAGAACTCTCTCGTAAATGCGTCTACAAGCACGTAAGCCACACACTTACATTGTGGATCTCTCTGGAATGTTCGATAAACACGTAGACTGTTCTGTGATGTCATAACAATACTAATAAAAGTTATGGTTTACTCAGATTACACTGCACCTTCTAATTACCATCCACAATAAATTTAACAACACTTGTCCACTTAAAATTGAAATTTGTGTGATAGTGTAGTTGGCAATATGTTTCGCTCATACCCAAACACAAACTGAAATGTGAAAGCAAAGTTATCATGATGTTGTGAGTATACACAATAGCTCAAATTGTCAATAATTATTTAGTATTAAAAGTGTATATCTCATAATGGAAAACTGGAAAATTGTTGCTGAAAATATTACCATGTGGGTGCAATTTTTGTAAAGTGGTATAGCAAAATTGAAAGTTAAGGGCATGGAAATGTGTGAAACGCTTACAGTCAGAGGGGAAAGGCGATGTGGAGGGAGTTGCTGCGAGATGTGAGAAGAGAATTATTGTTATCAGCGAAGGTGCAGCCAACCTATGAATGTAATTTCTAATAGTAACAAAAACTCGCGACTGTTAAGGTTTGTTTGTAAATGTGTCACCACGAATCTCTTATCTGTGTGTGTGTGTGTGTGTGTAAGAATTATACATTTATTGTTTCTGACGTAAATCAAATAATAATATTAATACTGTAATTGTATTACTATACAAATCAAGCAAATGATATGTTCTGTTTACACGTATCGAAATTTGTTGCTGTTACATATCAGAATGTTTTATAAACATATCTGAGTGTTCCTTGGTTCTGTAACTGTGTACTGCTGAGATGTAAAAAATTACAAGCTTTCTGACCGTTCTTATCGCAATGGAATTTGCAAACTGTACACTTCCACTCCTTAATTACACTCTACTATCTCTACAGTTTATCACTACATAAAGGAACGCTATCTTCTTATTAGGTAATATAATTGCAAGAATCTTTTTAATCCTGGACAACAAAAAGCTGTTTATTATTAGTTCCCGTGCTTGACTATGAATAACTTTCCTGTCTTCGCTAGTTGAAGGAGAAGTATCCATTCTAACAAATCTTATTTCTGGATAACACATATAATTTTACAATAATACGTAATTACAGAATAAAAACTACCAATAGAAATTAACTAAAAAATTAAATAACTAATAAAAATGAGTTACTGTAAAACAACGATACAATTAATAATACATTGAAATAATAATAACAAATGCAAGACTGAGATAGTACGTCACACAGTAACTAACAATGTACGGGTAACTAAAACATCACACGCAAAGTTGGCAATGCCTTCACTTGCATACCAGCTGATACTTCGTTACCCTCCCACCGTTCACAATTTCAAAGTGAACTTGTCCATCCATAAATTGGCTTCTGCCTATATGCCCTTAACTTACAATTTTACTGTACATACAAATTGAAAACTGTGGGTATTCATACCTTGTTCCTGATATCCTCTTATAGTCATTAGGTCCATGAACTGCAAGTATACTCACACCAGAACCGATATTTACAAGCTGCAACATTCAACCAAAACAAATCACTTTAAACAAGAAACATTCAGTTTTGAGGCCATTCAAAAAGTAAGATTTTGAAATACTAATGGTTGTAATGGTACAGTCCAAGTGAAGACATATATTTTAAAAAACGCGCCAATTAAAAAATCGATAATGCAATCGGTAGATCAATCAGTGGGTAGTAATTGGTTGAAAATGTATGTATAAGTGGCAAAAGTGATAAAAAACATTGCTATTGTGTATTATATATAAACTAAAGAGGAATGAATGACACTGACGACTGTACCACTGAAGAAAGTATAGACAGTGGGGTGTTGCATGTAGGTGGGTTGGTAACACATATTACAGACAAAAGTGATATCATCATGTGATAAAAGTAGTTCTTCAAATATTATATTTCTATAAAGTGAAATATAAGTAAAAAGTGACGAAATGTACAATAGCGAAGACTATTGCAGAAACACAGTGATATAAAAACTGAATGGATGCAGAAGAAGCCGTACATTAATTTTGCGACTAATATACCAGGTCAACCGTGTGTGGCTACACACTCGGGAGTGGGAGATCATGGAGGCCAGTTTGTCTTCCTAGTGCGTGGTACAAGAAAACCCTATAAAACATTTCATCTTCAAAATTCAATAGTCTGTGTATTCTCCAAACCGAGAGACAGTTATTCTGAGTGTGAATAATGTAAAATATATGGAAGTAATCAGCAGTTAAAATTTAAAAACGCGAGTCAAAAGGTAGGTGATCACATGGTGTCAAACACAATAAGAGGAGCTTGTTTTAAAACTAAAATGGTGATAAGAGCATGTCTAAAAGTGAACTCATAAAAATTGGCACACTATTGAAACATAAAAATCTAGACATCTGGACAAAAGTCAACAAATAAAATACCAAGTAGTGCATTACTGCACAATATGTATAACACCACATACCAAGTGTATTGTGGGTTATAGTGCTTTTGGTGTTACACTAAAATAAATTAAAGGATCTAAAAAACAATTGGGGGTGATAGTAAATAATATTTCAAATCCTGGAGTGGACAATAATTGCCACAATTTAATGGTAATCCACCGAAGCTGAGAGAGATATGTGACATTAGCATCTAGGAATTCTTTTGTCTGTACAGCAGCTGGCGACATAGTCCATGGAAGCACAGAAAGTGCGGCGCCTTACATACAGTTAAAAGTGGAAACACCAAATTCAACTCACATAAATAAGTATTTTCACCATATAAGGTAGGCAATGACCAATATCTGTATAATGTAACGCCATGCGTATGGCAGGAATTATAAGGGGTTAAAATTATAAAGTATGAATTAATGAGTGTGTGTGCGTGTGGGTGTGTGTGTTTGTGTGAGAAAGCCTACGGAGAGATTTTTTACTAAACAATTATACCATTGAAAGTGCTGGTTATTTGATTTGGAATCTCTATCTTTGTTAACAAAAAAAGTTAATTAAAAAACAGAGAGATTCTGATGACTATTTGTTTAATCTGAAGTTTTGTTTTACTTGATTAACTTGCTCAAAAAAAATATGTAGAGCGTTTATAATAATTGGTTTTGTAATTCTAAGTAAATTCTAGTTGGTCAAAATTGTCAATCAAAAATAAGGGTACAAAATGTTTTATTGATGATTCAAAAAATAAGAGCATTCACAGTATTCTGTTCATTTGAGTTGTTAAAATGGATCTGGATTCTTCTATAAGGGCTTAAGTGAGTATATTAGTGTGTCAATTCTTGTTTTATTTTGGGGGACAGTGTTACATCATAGTTTTATGTTTTTGGGGTTGTTTCGGGGGGGGGGGGTCTTCTTTTTGCACTACCACAATTTAATGCAGTAATAATGCAGTCTAATGATAAAAAGTCAACAGACATGTACAACATTAATTCTGAATTGACCGTTTTTTTTTTTATTAAAACTGCATTCAACTGATTTTACCAATGGTAAGAATGTTAGTATAGTGACAGATCAGGTCCAGATATTTATTATGGGTGCATCTGCCTGACTCTAATGCTTCTTTTATTCCGGTGTTCTGCAGTAAACCTAGTTTCCTGCTTTTCTAAATAATTATAGGTACTGGTGTGTCAAATTTTGATTTTTGCGTGTTAAATATGAAATGTGTATATGATTTTGGCTTTTAAATACTAAAAAAATCTGAACTTGTCCGACAGAATTTTGGTAAATGATTCTGTACATGCCATGTTTTTACAGCATACTTATTCAGTAGCTTTCTTGATAGTGAACATAATATTTGTTGTGTATTATAGGAAGTTGTTTTGCAGATACCATTTTCTAACTTTTCTTTTGACTGTTCTGTGTGTTTGTATAAAGGCAATGATATTCTACAGTCTTTTATATTTAATAATCATTATTAAAGTGAAATTATTTAATAATTTCTCTTTCATTGTCTTTGGAAAGTTTAATTTATGACCACATCATATTAGCCGTTAATGTATTTGATGGTACTGTTCTGATTTTTTTTCTGTATTTTTCAGATTTGTGATTATTACGCCTTGGTTCCATTTTTGTTTTAGCCATCTATGGGCTGTGATGACTCAACTTCCCTCATTTTCAGAAGTTCTTTCCTCTTTTGCCAATATTCCTGCATTCTCTAGCTCACTCTTGCACGTTCTTCTTCCTATAACACCCTCTTTGTTATTATTATTATTGTGACACACACACACACACACACACACACACACACACACACACACACACACACACACACACACACACACACACACACACACACACACACACACACACACACACACACACACACACACACACACACACACACACACACACACACACACACACACACACACACACACACACACACACACACACACACACTATTCCCTCAACAATATAGATAAAGTGACCCAAGATGCGTATATAGTTACTCATATTGGGATGATGCATTTCAACACTTTCTGAATGCCACAGATGGATAATACCACAAGAATACCCTGACAATGGAGGACAGCACATTACTCCTGATAACATTATTGCTCTGTGTTTTACACCTCACAAAATGGGACAAAAATTAAATCATCGCAGGTCATGCAAACTATGAGTGAGCTGCATATACATCAGGAATAAATATGATGATACTTTACTAGGCAAAGTACAACTCACACCACACTGAAGTTTTGGTGGGTGAGAGACCCATACACCATAGGAGAGCAGACCCTCCTGTGAGAAATATTAGTTTTTCTATAATTTGCCTCATTAAAGAAAAATATTATTAACATCATAATTGATATTTTTTATAGAGAACATATTGTTTCTTGTTTTATGAAATTCAACTCTAAAATTCAAAATAAATATCAAAGATCAACATGATACAATAATTAAACTTTAAAAGTTTTAAGTAAGCCTATGTTATTCATTAAACACACACACACACACACACACACACACACACACACACACACACACACACACACACACACACACACACACACACACACACACACACACACACACACACACACACACACACACACACACACACACACACACACACACACACACACACACACACACACACACACAAGGTGTACTTACTAGAAAAGGATATGGATCACTAAAATCATACAGAACTTTTTGACACTTGTCTTGTTCAGTTGGATTTGCCCAATAGTAACACTCTCGAGGATTAGTTGCTTCTATAAACAGCATGCCTCTTATTAAGGCATCCAATTCATCAACTTTACTAAGTTTCAGGTTCACTTCCTTAAAAAAACAAACAAAGTAGTTTAGAACGTAAACTCTCTTTTCTGGAGCTGTCAATTTTACTAAAATTATTATTGGAAGGGCTGTTAGGCCATGATCCACAAGATTTATAAAAAGAAATCATCACACCTCATATTTCAGCCATGCCCACAAAGGTCATCAGCAGTGGAGTGGGAACTATAATGCTTAACACTGAAGATGGCCTATCGTCTGCATGGCCAAAATGTCTGGTGATTTCTGTTGTAAATCCTATAGACCATTGACTAACAGCCCTGCCAATAATAATTTTAATAATGCTGGATTAGAATTAATAAACGTCACACACACACGCACGCACACTGATAGTTCACTTTTTTAAAATCTTTGTTACATGATTCTTGCTGAGACAGTTCTTTGTTACAGATAAGTAGTTTGCTGATCCTGAACAAGTGAAGTCAACTACAAATAGAACATGTGATTGCCATCTCTCTCTCCATATGGTAAACTCATGGCTTCACAACATAGACGTCATAGTCCAACATGTATTTATTGCTGTACATTATCTAATAACTCAAGTCATACTGTTAATGACAAAATGGTTTTGTAACTATGATTTTCTTATGAAGTGTGTTGTAACGGTTGAAATGCAAGTATCTGTGAAAGTAAGGGTCACAAAGGGCTAAAGGCATAGACATTGGCTTCTCCTACATATTGTAACGTGTCAAAATTGGGTCATTTCATTTATTGCGGGTATGGGGCATTTGTATTTTATTTATTTCATTTTTGGGGCTTTGTAAAAAATATTGTGCAAACGTTATTTCCATTATAACAGACCACGTGGCAAGTAGAACAGTTTGAAACAAAGCAGCAAGACGCAGTTTCTGTTGTGTAACCAGGCAAGGAATTTGCACCACCCTAAATTTCTCAGAACTTTGCATAAATGTGACCACGCACTCACGCGCAGTACAAGTCCGCGCTCGGGTGACGCCGTCGTCCAAAAAACCAAGATGCCGGGAGAACAAATCTATTCACCGTCTCCTTGGCCGACCTACAGGAAATATAGTTAAGCCCCGCCTACTGCTAGTGACATCAGTCTAGCAGCGACAAATATCGTCTACACACTGGGCTGATATAACTACTATGTTTCATGCATATAGCTCATACGCCACAACAAATCCACCTTGAACGACGGCGAAATCAAACGGGCCGTGGATACGAGCTTCCTCCCGCCTCAACACAGTCCACATTTAATATTTAATAATAACTATTATTAAAATTGATACGGTGAAAATAAATGATGAGAGTATTAATGAGTTTGTGGAATGTGAGAATGAAAGGTTAATGTGTATTTATGAGTTAGAGAGAGAGACGAAAAATAATGTTGTGGTAGAGTGGGGACAGAGGGTAGATTTTCCCTTTATTATTTATGATGTTTATGATGATTCAATGAGTTCACAAGTGTTGTTGTTGAAGGGCAAGAGTCCCGTAGTAATAGATGAATTGAAGTATTTATTTTTGTTGTGTAATTTTGTACCCTCTGTCCGGAATAATTGTGAGAGTGTGATGTGGTGTTATGAAGAGAGAGAGAGTTAAACAGAGAAGTGTATGTGGAGAAAGTAACAGAATTGTATAATTTGAATAGAAAGTATGACGAATGGAAAGAAAGTTTAAAAGTATATTTGAATAATAATGACTATAATGATTTGACAAAAGTATTTAACCCGATAATGAGTGAATTTACTGACGGAGACTGGACAAAATTAATTGATCATGACAGGTTGTATGAAATAATAAATGGTATGATGATGAACTTAGAAATAATGGTTTATGAAAACAATAATAATAAACTAAAGGTGAACAAAAATCATTTAGTCTATAAATATGTGAGATATCTTTTTGACGATGGAGGCTAAACTATAAAACAGTAAAAGACAGTTATAAACATTTTGTTTTATGGGTTTTGACTTAGCTGATTTGAACATTGAAATATGATAACTGAATAAATAATGAATCAGATTTGTAAATAAATATGTAGTGAATGCAATTGTATGTGTTGTAAAGGGTTAAGGGAACAGTATATAGGTAGGTAATTGTTGTAATAATAATATTAAAATATTTTGCAATTTAAATAAATATCAGAATTAATTTTGAAAACAGTAATGGGTTATTGTAATGGTTTTGGTAGAAATGAAACTTGTATTTTTCAGTAATTAATTCAAGTAAAACAAGTTGAGATGTTTTAAATATTTTGATTGATTATTTAAATGTTAATTAATTAAAATTTTTTTTGAAATCAGATTATTTTACGAGGTGAATTTGGTAATAGATGGCTAAATTGTTGGATGTAAACTGATATTTGTGTTACATGTTTCAGAGGTGAGGTGAAAGTAATGTGGTATGGTGAATATGTTTTGTGTATACCATGTTAAATGGAATGTAAGTATAGAACTTTTATAGTACGAATCATGTATAATAAAAATGTTTACAGGTATAACTAAGATTTTAATTCAACAGTGAGATTATTTGAAATAATTGTGTTCAATAAAAATGATAATTACAAATTTTAATAATAAATGAAAAAATGATATATACTAATTATTAATAATAAATTTTGAAAATTTTAAGAAAGTCCAATGGTAGAAAGTTATGAATGAGTTAAATGATTATTGATGAAAATATTATCTTAGAATGTATATAAAAATTTAATTAGTTAGTTATTAAGCTGCTATTGCGGGGGTGGCCTGTGCTCTCGTAGATAGCGAAATGGGTTGGGGGTAACAGAGAGTGTTACCTCCATCGGAGGCCAAAATGGCGACAATGTGCGGCACATTTTTTTTTTTGGTGTAAACTCAATTTGCACACTGATAGACTCTTGTGTCGCACATACTAATGATGAAGTAGAGCAGGCAATGAAATGAAGTTAGATTTCCCCGACTTTTCGGGCGATTACTGCCCTACCAGCACTAATCGTGGATTTGGCTAGCGGTTAGCTATGGTCATATCAAGTCCCTTGACCATAGATGACTTGAAATTGGTATATAGTAGAAATTAAATGGGGGGTGACATTAGGGGAAATCCAGGCACTATGGAACAGCGGCTACCACTCTGTTCGAGTAGGAACAACAAGGCCAGGTGGTAGACCCGTTTAAGGGCGTGTAATTATAGACAAGAATATGTTGATATTCAGACGTTAAATGTAACTGCCGAAGCAAAGACACGGAGAGTTCAAACTACTCCAAAATATGCCGTCTTTGTAGAAGCGAAAAAGGCGCCACAGCCTTACATAATTTGCAATAGAGTGTGTGGATGGGAGGTGACTAAGGTGAGTCACGAATTTCATTTTATAACATAAAAGATTGCTAACTAAAATTTTGATCCAGTAAAAAATGCTTGTGTTCTGTTTAAGTAATTAGATGCTCATACAGTCAATATAAGGTGTTCATGCTGTAATTTTAAATGTATTATTTTATTATCATAGGTTAGATATAAGCATTGATAACAATATGTGTCTTCATTATTTGTGTATATTTGCAACTAAGTAAATAATTAAACCGTCTGGCAGGCGGTTAACACAAAGTATCAGAATCAGAGAGAGGGGAAACAATGAGGGTAGAAGAAAGTACTGATAAATATATATATATTTCATGTAATTTGTTCAATTTTGAGATGTGTTTTAATTGTGTTAGGGATATCAGCTGATCAGCGATAAAATGTCACTGATATTGGTTTATAAATCTTCCAAGTAATTAATGTTTAATGTCATGTTTCAGTGTATTATAGATATTGTTTTAAAATAATGAGAAAAGTAACTTGAAAAAATGAGAAGTAAAGTAATAATTTGTGGAAGCTAATAAAAGATAGTTTTGGGTGATAAATATTTGGTGGCACATATAGAGCAGTCCAAGTTGAAGTCAAAGTTAAAGAAATAGTAGAGATGAAAATAATGTGATGTTGTTTTGAGTTAATATATGTTATAGAAGTTTGAGAAGTATTGATGTTGACACAGTAGTTATGTGGAGAATATATGTAGAGTTTTGAGTGATATACTGATGTTTATAATTAATGATGTTATTTTGTTGTAGTTGTAGTAAGGTAATGAGATTGAGAGTTTTGGGGATGGCAATTTTGTAGTAGGGGGTAGTGTAATGTAGGAGTCCGCAACATAATGATAGTTGGGATGGGATGGGAACGATTTAGGGGGAACGGGGTCGCCTTAGGTAGAATCCAGGGACCAGATAATGGGAAATGAGTTTTTTGGGGGGGGGAACACGTATCCCAAGTACAAAGGGTTAGAGAGTATTTTTTTTATATATTGAGAGAAGGTGGCGATTTGAGTTTAATGATAAGTTGGGTTTAGAGAGTGTTTGGTAGATGTTTTTTTTGATAGAGATGGGTGTCATGGTAGTTGAAGTTGTTAGTGGTTAGAGTCAGAGAGAGAAAGATTATATATGTATACAGATCAAGTAGTAAATTAAAGGAGATAAATGTTTAAATCACCCAAAGTAATGGAGAATAAGATTGTTAAATAAAGAGAGAGATTTGTAATAAAGATATAAAATTTTTATTTTAAAACCAGTGACAAAATTTTGATAGAATTTGAAAGTAATGTAAAATTAAGAATTGTTTATTTTGAATAATTTAAATGTCAATTTGCTTATTATTTATAATAATATTTTGTTATTTTAAATGTTTTGTTTTATTGTTTTGTGTTTCAAGTTAGAATGTTACAGATGTTGAATGTATTTTCAGATAGAACTTATACATAACACATGTAGGTCAAGGTTTTGACTTGACCTAGTTTTGATCAGCTGACAGTGAGGTCATATACCGACTAAGCTTGTTCAGTATGGAAGTTAATTCAACTTTTGTTTTTGATTAATTTAAACAAACTTGACATAATTTCTATATATAAAGGAAACATTTTAATAAATTTAAATTTTTTCTTTGAATTTTAAAATTTTTTGGAAAATATTTTTTTTGAAAAAAAAAAAAAAATCTTGATTTTTCGCCTGCCAGCTAATGAATATTTTTAAGCTTTGATTATTTGAGTGTTTGTGTACTAACCATGTTTATGATTATTGATTTATTTTGTATTGAATTGTATTGTTAGACTATAAGTGATTACATGTTAGGTTAAGGATGTTATTAATTATAAGAAATGTTTAAATTAACTTATTTTAAATAAAAACAGAAAACAAGGAAGAGAATAATTTAGAATTTATACAAAATTTATGAATCAATTTTACCTGAAAACAACCAATGGGTTGCCAGTTAAATAACTTTTGAAAATTTTTCAATTTTATGATATATAATGTCAGTAGGTAATGTGAGTGTGTGTGAGCCCAGTATCTGCTAAAGGCAGCCCAGCTTGCATACAAGGGGAAACATATCGGTGGAGGATCTGGCGTAATCTAAGCCAGGGATGGAGGATTTTTGGGGGGTAGCATGTTAGACGGCGAGGTGTGCTGTGGTACTTGTCTGTTCGATTTTTCGGTGTTGGGATCTCTTACGGAGAAGTCCAGTGATCTCGTTCAGATGCATCCATAGTCGCCAAGCCAGGGGGGTCAGGTACCCATGAAGAGTAAGAATAAGGGGGTTGTTGGCACCAGTTCCTCACCGGTCCTCTTAAGGGTTTATCAATGAGATTTCTTCTGTTTTGGACAGCAGAATTCTCATTGAGGGGGTATTGTAACGTGTCAAAATTGGGTCATTTCATTTATTGCGGGTATGGGGCATTTGTATTTTATTTATTTCATTTTTGGGGCTTTGTAAAAAATATTGTGCAAACGTTATTTCCATTATAACAGACCACGTGGCAAGTAGAACAGTTTGAAACAAAGCAGCAAGACGCAGTTTCTGATGTGTAACCAGGCAAGGAATTTGCACCACCCTAAATTTCTCAGAACTTTGCATAAATGTGACCACGCACTCACGCGCAGTACAAGTCCGCGCTCGGGTGACGCCGTCGTCCAAAAAACCAAGATGCCGGGAGAACAAATCTATTCACCGTCTCCTTGGCCGACCTACAGGAAATATAGTTAAGCCCTGCCTACTGCTAGTGACATCAGTCTAGCAGCGACAAATATCGTCTACACACTGGGCTGATATAACTACTATGTTTCATGCATATAGCTCATACGCCACAACAAATCCACCTTGAACGACGGCGAAATCAAACGGGCCGTGGATACGAGCTTCTTCCGCCTCAACACAGTCCACATTAGTCAGAGACGCTGGGCAGTCTACGTAAAGAGCCCACGAGAGCTTACAACAGCGTACAGACGTAATTAGTGAGCCGCGGGCCCCGGTCGGTCTAAACTTTCTAAATATGAATAACTCAGTGTAATACCGACTTACTACCGACCGGGACCCAAGGAAATAAGGAGGTTATACGGGAGAAGTGCAGTGAACTGCGGGCAAATTATTCAAAGTGACGTGAACTAACGAACAAAGCAACGTGTACCCGGGCGGTGTCTCGAGCTATATACAGTTTTAAAGTAAAATGGGGTGTTTCAAATAAATGGTTCTAAATCGTGTGAATGTGGGTGTGAGCAGCTGGGCTGACCTGCATAGGGTAAGAAATATCTAAATGTAAGGCATATATATATATATATATATATATATATATATATATATATATATCTATTTCAGAATTTGTTTTTCTCATGTTCTTGTCATAATGATTTTGGTCCGTCTTAACAGTAATTAAAACTATTTGATTCACTGTAATTATGTGTTAGTCTAAGTTATTTCGTCATTACCATTTTCTCGTTTCTGTGTTGCAAAATTCGTCTAAACGTTCCGGAATCTTTCTGAATTGTTAATTGGGTGTGGTCAAATTGCAAAATTGTCCTTTTTATTTAAGGTGGAGTGTAAAGGTTTTCGATATTTTTACCTATAAAAAATAATCGTGGCGACCCTGATCTTCTGGTGAAATTTAATACGGTAAGTAGTTGCGAATGTGCACAGGTAAGTCCTGGTGGTGTATTTTATGTATTAATATATTTCGGCGTATTTTTTATTGTTACAATTGTTTAAAATTTAAATGCAGGAAGCACTTAATGAATGGAGCAGGAAATGTTCATGAATAGGAATAGAAATCGGACCACAGTGCCTCTATATGCCCCTTTTTGTGGATGATCAGGTTGTCATTGATGATAATAAGGAAGCCTCATTTATGGTGAGAAATAGACAAAGTGGCGTCTTAAAGTTAATTTATAGAAAACAGAATATTTATGTGTAGGGGGAAAAGTGAATGACAGTGAGCTAAACTGTGGAATTATAAAACACTGTCATCAATAGATATCTGCGGAGATAATTAGCCAAGATGGAACTTGCGATAAAGATAACTATTAGTGCGCTCAAGGACAAATGGCTATCTAAAAACTAAACTCTTTGCTTTGGTCATCAAGAATCAGAATGGATATTAAAATTAATTATATAGAACAACTGTACAGCCAATTATGACATATGTATCAGATTAAATGATAGTAAATAAATTCCTTATCACATAACAAAAAGGAATACAGAAAACTTGGTAACAGTTGAAATGGATGTTTGAGAAGATCTTGTCGGATATCCTGGCTGCATCATATAATAAATAGGTTATAAAGGAGTGAGTAAATGTATTCAATAAAAGTATTATGGAATAGTTGAACAACATAGGTTAATGTGGTATGACCACATACAGTGAATAAGTAACGAGATATAGCCTAGAAGGAACAGAATATCATCCCCTCAACTGCAGGAAAAGAGATAGGCCTCAAAGTACTTGGAGACAAGATGTGGAGAAGGATATGAATAGTAGGAATTTACAGGAGACTGACTTGAAAAACAAAGATTACTGCCAGCTGAGATGCAGGATGCGACGAAATGTTGTAGGCTACCTGCATACAATATATATATTATATTTAATTTTTACGGAATCTCGTAATTGAATTTACCTCAAGATATTTCGTTCCTTATTAGGAACATGTTTCGGGTACCATTGTGTACCCATCCTCAGCCTTCCAGATTTTGTGTCTGGTGAAGTACATGTGTGTTGGTTGGTTGTTATTGTGGCTTCCTATTGGCTTCTGGTACTTTAAATTGGTATTATTGTGTGTGATTGTGGTGTATGTATTAGTATTTTGTGTATTTTCGATGTTGAGTGCTTTGAAAATTGTGTCATGTTTTGTATTGATTTGTATTTGTTCAGGTATTAGTTTGTTTTGTGTTTTATGTTTGTATACTTGTAAATTTTCCCAAATGTTCATTATGGTGCCTTTATGTGGTATGTGTTTTATTAGTGTCATGTTGGTTATGTTTGGGAATTCAAACACTTTTTGCTACAGTCCGTTTCTTGATGTATATAATATATATCTCGAAACGGAACAGAAACGGAATATTTAAACAATATGTCAAAAACTAACCTAACTCAAAACATAAACAAAAACCTACAAAATTTAATAGTAGAAACTGAATTTGCCATTAACCTAATCGAAGACAATATACAAGAAGAAAAACGAACAGAAGCAACACATATAATTAAAAAAATAATCACTAGTCAAATGAAAAACAAATCTAAACAAAAGAAAGACAATAAAACAATAAAATAAATCAAAAATAAAGTAAAGAACAATAATTTAATAATAACTAAAGCAGACAAAAGTCAAACAACAGTAATTATTGACAAAACAGACTACATCAGAAAAATTGAAGACTTCATCAATAATAATAAATGCACACAACTAAATAAAGACCCAACAGAAAAATATCTTAAACAAACAATAAAACTAATAAGAACCGCTAAAAACATATTCAACAATAAAAATACGGACATCTATATAATAATAATCCAGAACCACCTAAAATGAATAGCCTAATAAAAATACACAAATTAAACAACCCAATATGTCCATTAATCAACTTCAAAAAAGCACCTACATACAAAATAGCAAAAATAACAGCACAAAAACTAACAATTAACAATCTAACAAATAATCATCATAACATAAAAAATACATACGAATTAATAGACAAACTAAAAATAATAAATATAAATGAAAATACATTTTTCACATCATATGATATCATAAACATGTACACCAACATCCCAGTAGATGAAACAATAGACATAATAATAAACAAACTTAAAGAACAAAATGAAGACGCACAATATATAACTGAAATAAAAAATAGCCTCCAACTAATACTAAAAAAATTACTTTGAATTTAATAGCAAAATTTATCAACAGCAAGAAGGTTTAGCAATGGGATCTCCATTATCTAGCATAATAGCAGAAATATTCTTACAACACATAGACACCAAAATACAAAATACTATAAATTCATTTGATCCAAATAGCATATGGATAAGATATGTAGATGATGGGCTATATGTATCAAATAACAAAAACACAAATTCAGATAACATTATTGTTACGACATCACAGAACAATCTACGTGTTTGTCGAATGTGCCAGAAGAATCTCGATATAATGCGTGTGGCGTACGTGCTTGTCGATGCATTTTCGAGAGGTTCCTCGAAGGTGCCAGCCGCGCAGACTGTGTCAAGGCCGCAGTTAATTACGTAGTTCACACGAGCACTAAGACGCAATTAGGAACATTCTGGTCTATGAGCACAGGCATAAATACATGGCGGCAGCGGCCTTAAGTTTCAGTAGAGCAGCGATATATTTTCAGTGCGGTTCGAGAGTTATAGTAGCGATATTACTGTGCACGTTCAAGTGGTTATTAGTTAAGAGTGGGTTGTATAATAGGACGGTATAATTGTAATACAATTGTGTTTAATTTTAGTGGACATTTTATTGCGTGTGAACAATTTTCATTTGATTTGTTGTAGAGACTGTGTTGTTAATTACGAATAGTTTAATTGTAAAAATTACAGTTGGTGATTAGTGACATAATTGGTGTCTTGTACTTATTTTGTTTCCACTGTACCTACGACGATCGAGTAGACCGTTGTAACAGTGGTGTCAGAACTGGGATAAAACGGTTAACAGTGGAAACAGTGGACACTTTGTACAAGATGAGTGTGATTCGTAATTAATCGGTAAACATGGATCCCAATCAGATGATGGAAGCTTTACAAACACTGCTGCGGCAGACACAGGAAGAAGCAGAAAAACGACAGGATGAGAAACGCAGACAGGAGGCGGAAGAGGCAGAAAAACGACAAGACGAGAAAGTGGAAGAGAGACAGAAAACCCTCCTGCTGGAAGCAGAGGAACAACGTAAATGTGAAACAGAAGACATCAAAGCATTAATACAGGAGCAGAAACAGATGCAAGAACATAGTACCGCAGAATTCAGTCTCCTACGAGGTGAGCTTAATAAAATATCAGAGGTACAAGAATCAATGACATTAAAAATAGCTGAAGTAGAGAAATCTGTTTCGAGTGTTGAAGAATCGGTGTCCACAAAAATATCTTATACAGAAGAAACCATGTCAAATAAAACATCTGCAGTAGAAATCTCAATGGCAAACATAAGAGAGCAGTTCCTGAAGTTACAACCAAAACAACTTTGTGAACAGACTGTACCAATGATAAAGACGGAGAAAGACACAGAAAATAAGTCAATAGAGAAGGTCACCTCGCCTGCGGTTGGGACTGTTCATGTCAAGGCCCCAACCTTTGATGGAAGCATGCACTTGGCGACGTATTTATGCCAATTCGAAGCTGCTGCATGCGCAAATAATTGGACGGAGAACGACAAGGCAGTTTCAGTCGTTCTCTCATTAAAAGGACCTGCAGCAGAACTACTGCAGAAAGTGCCACCTGACAGCCAAAACACCTATGCCGAATTGATAAAAGCTCTGGAATTATGGTATGGTGATAAACATTTGCGAGATGTGTACTGCACCCAGTAAGTATCGACAGACTAATTAGACTGGCCTATCCTGAAGCGCCAGATTTTCGAATGAGTTTTGCGATGCAGACATTTACTGCCAGTGTCCGAGATAACGAACTACAGCAAGTGTTACAAATGGCAAGATACCAGAACAGTGCGGGATGCCCTGGTACATGCTTTGCAATTTGAGGCCGCCAAATCAGCGTCGGTTGGACAAGTCATAAAGTGCGCGCTACAAGATCGCGATGGCACAGACGATGAGGAAGAAGAACAAGGAACAGAGACTCGACGGTCGGCGCCACAGAATAAAATAAGAAAGGATGGAAGACCGAAGAGTTATAGATGTGGGAAACCTGGACACCTACAACGAGATTGTCGGGTTAGAATTCAGCAGCAGGGAAACGAGCAATAGTCGGTACAACGGGGCGTGTGCTGACTAACTGAAGGAACGAAGCCCCTAGACAATACGCAATTTCTACACTTCAGAAAAACAGCGGGACCTTGGTAGTTACCGGATTTGTTCAAGAAAGGCCAACCTTGATTACAGTTGACACAGGCGCAACAGTTTCTTTTGTGCGCCCCGACGTGGTGAAATATCTCAAACCAATCTGGTGCTCTTGCAGCTTGCGAAAAGCTACTCGACGGCCAGTAAAAGTGTATGGAAAAGTGGAGATACACCTACGCCTCGGTCGACTTGAGTTTAATCATCAAGTACTGGTTGCAGACATTGTGGATGAACCAATTCTTGGTGTGGACGTTATGAACGCATACGGATTCATAGTCTACCTCAGAAACAATGTCTTGAGAATCGGAGGCGAAGAGGTAATGCTATCAACAATGACGACAACAGAAAAATCGATGGACTCCGAAATGATCATCATGGTTAGAACCGATGTAGACTAGGGGCAACCAGTGCTCTATATTCGAACCCCAGGTAGTCAGCACACCGGGCATACTAATTGCCAGAAGTTTAGTATAACCTGACGAAACCGGAAATGTACCTATTAGAGTGGCGAATATTTTTGATCAAGCTATCACTTTACAAAGCAATACCCTCCTAGGCAAATTGACTTCTGTGGCCTGGGTAGCCGGAATAACGCAACGAAGATCCAGTGGTTCGGATAATTCCAAATTACCAGAGGAACTGCAAGAATTATTGAACAGATCTTCTAACGACCTCTCAAGTGGTGAGGTAAAAGAACTCGGACAGTTTTTACACGAATTCAAAGATTGGTTTGCACTTCGGGGACAGTCACTGGGAAGAACCTCTCTTGTGCAACATCGCATCAATACCGGGGACACAACACCGATACGCCAACCTCCTCGAAGGCCTCCATTATCTAAACAAGAGGAAATGTCTCAATTAGTACAGGACATGTTGACAGAAGGAGTAATCGAACCTTCGTCAAGTGCTTGGTCTTCTCCTGTAGTTCTGGTAGCAAAGAAGGATGGTGGATTGCGTTTCTGCGTAGACTACCGGAGGTTAAATGACGTTACAAAGAAAGACTGCTATCCATTACCTGGCGTTGACGATACACTCGACACGTTGTTCGGAGCACAGTGGTTTTCCACATTGGACCTGAAGAGTGGATATTGGCAAGTGGGTCTTCATCAAGAAGACAAGGAAAAGACCGCTTTCTCGACCCCAAGTGGCTTATTCCAATTTAACGTCATGCCATTTGGACTCTGTAATGCACCGGCAACATTTGAGAGATTGATGGACCTGGAACTCCGAGGCCTCCATGGAAAACTTGCCTTGTTTACTTAGACGATGTCATAGTGATCAGGAAGACTTTTGAAGACCATTTCGAAAACCGTAAGGAAGTTCGAACTAGAATTCACGTTGCCCAACTGAAGCTGAGCCCGAAGAAGTGTTCTCTATTCTAGAAGGATGTAAAGTATCTGGGCCATCTGGTTTTGGCATCAGGTGTTAGCATGGATCCTAATAAAGTAGACACCGTAAGAGACTGGCCAGTTCTAAAGAGTAAACATGAAGTTCGGAGTTTCCTGGGGTTATGCTCATATTACCGACGTTTTGTGAATAGCGTCGCTACTATTGCTAAACCACTACATGAGCTAATGGAAAATAAACGAAACTTCAGTGGTCGAGAGAGTGTGACCAAGCATTTAGGACTTTGAAGATTGCATTATGTTCGCAGCCAATTCTTGCGTTTCCAGCTTCCGAAGGGAAGTACATCGTAGACACAGACGCAAGCAATACTGGTCTAGGAGCAGTTTTGTCTCAAGTGCAGAATGGTGAAGAATGAGTAATAGCATATTACAGCAAGACACTTTCTAAACCAGAGAGAAATTATTGTGTTACAAGGAGAGAGTTGTTGGCAATTGTCAGAGCTTTGGAGCACTTCCATAAATGCTGGTATATTCCATAAACGCTTGCATGGCTCTTGAGATTTAAAAATCCGGAAGGACAGTTGGCTCGAACGTCTGCAAGAGTACAACTTCAAGGTACAACATCGGCAGGGGCGCCTGCATGGTAATGCAGATGGCTTATCACGAAGACCGTGCCCGGAAGACTGCCGACATTGCCACAAAAAGGAAGAACAAAACTCAAGCGAACATGTTCAAGCCATCACGGTAGATTTGCTGGCAGACGGCTGGACAACACAAGACTGTCGACAAGAACAGATGACTGATGAAGACATTGGACCGATCTTGACAGCAAAAGAGGAAGGTCGCTGCCCGGATTGGCAAGATATCTGCCATGGTTCTGAAGTGCTGAAGGGCTACTGGGCACAATGGGAATCTCTCACCTTAGAAAACGGATTGCTGAAAAGGGCTTGGGAAAGTGTAGATGGACGAGATGTGGTCATGCAGTTGATAGTTCCCCGAAGTAAAGTGCAGTCTGTTTTGAAGGAGATGCATGATGGAACATCTGGAGGCCATCTTGGTGTTAACAAAACCCTTGACAAAATACGGAAGTGATTCTATTGGCTTCATCTTTGCCACGACGTAGAGGAATGGGTTCGGACGTGTGAAATATGTGCTGCAAGCAAGGGTCCACAAACCAGAAGCCGGGGAAAAATGAGACAGTATAACGTTGGACTGCCTTTCGAGAGAATTGCCATAGACATTGCTGGACCATTCCCAGTTACTGACAATGGAAACCGGTACATCATGGTTGTAGGTGACTACTTTACTAAGTGGGTGGAAGCCTACGCAATTCCAAATCAGGAGGTTACCACTGTGGCAAAGCAGTTAGTTCACAACATCTGTTGCCATTATGGAGCCCCTATGGAAATCCATATGGATCAAGGGAGAAATTTCGAATCAGGAGTGTTTAAAGAATTATGCCGTCTACTCGGAATTCGAAAGACCAGGACAACACCTCTGCATCCTCAGTTGGACGGGATGGTTGATTCAATAGGACACTTGAGCAGCATCTTTCGAAGGTTGTTGACGAGAACCAAACAGACTGGGACCAACGTATACCACTATTCCTCATGGCGTATAGATCATCAGTACAAGACACAACCGGCATGACTCCAGCAAAATTGGTGTTTTGGGTGGGAGATTCGTCTTCCTGGAGACTTAATGTTCGGATCACCTGAGACTCAGTCCCAAGAGCCACAGAACTATTCCTCACAATTAGAAAACCAACTGCATGAAATGAATCGCTTGGTAAGAGGACGGCTGAAGATTGCCAGTGATAAAATGAAAACTCGGTATGACATTCGCAGCAATAGTGTGGGTTTCCAAGAAGGAGATCAGGTCTGGTTGTTCAACCCAAAGCGCCATCTTGGTCGCTCACCTAAGCTTCAGTCTAACTGGGAAGGACCCTACACTGTGAAAAAAAGAATCAACGATGTTGTTTATCGGATTCAACAGGAAGAGCAGCGAAAGTTCAAGGTCGTCCACCTAGATCGCCTGGCTAAGTATTACTTCAGAGATGGTTTGCCAGTTCGGGACAAACAGGCTTAAGGAGGGGGCAGTGTTACGATATCATAGAACAATCTACGTGTTTGTCGAATGTGCCAGAAGAATCTTGATGTAACGCATGTGGCGTACGTGCTTGTCAATGCATTTTCAAGAGGTTTCTCGAAGGCGCCAGCCGTGTGGGCTGTGTCAAGGCCACAGTTAATTACGTAGTTCACAGACACAATTAGGAACATTCTGGTCTGTGAGCGCAGGTATAAATACATGGCGGCAGTGGCCTTAAGTTTCAGTAGAGCAGCGATATATTTTCAGTGCGGTTCGAGAGTTATAGTAGCGATATTTACTGTGCACGTTCAAGAGGTTATTAGTTAAGAGTGGGTTTTATAATCGGACGGTATGATTGTAATACAATTGTGTTTAATTTTAGTGGACATTTTACTGCGTGTGAACAATTTTCATTTGATTTGTTGTAGAGACTGTGTTGTTAATTACGAATTGTTTAACTGTAAAAAATTAAAGTTGGTGATTAGTGACTTAATTGGTGTCTCGTACTTATTTTGTTTCCACTGTACCTACGACGATCGAGTGGACCGTCATAACAATATTAAAGCAAATCAATAACATACATCCAAAAATACAATTCACAGCAGAAAAAGAAAAACATAACAAAATCAACTATTTAGACATAACCATCACAAGAAACAACAACCACATACAATATGCAATATACAGAAAACCAACATCTACTAACATCATTATACCTAACCATTCTGACTACCCACCACAACATAAAATGGCAGCTTTCTATTCATTATTTAACAGAATGTACAAAATTCCCCTAAACAAACAAGAAACAGACAAAGAAAGAAATATAATATACCAAATTGCTTATGAAAATGGATACAATAAAAATACTGTAAACATAATAGAAAATAAAATCAAATATAAAATAAAAACTGAACAATTAAGAATTAATCAAAATGAACAACACATAAATAATAACAACAATAAAAAATGGGCCACATTCACATACATAAATAATAAAATGACAAAACTAACAAAACTATTTAAAAACACAGATATCAAAATAGCATACAAAACTAATAAAAATAATTTACAAAAACTAAGTAACCCACACAACAAAGATAATACAACAACCAATGGTATATACAAAACTGAATGTCAAGATTGCAATAAATGTTACATAGGACAAACAAAAAAACAGCTGAAAAAACGTTATTTTGAACACCTAAATGCATACAAAAAACGAGAAATATATAAATCTAATTTGGCCACACATGCAATAAACATTGGACATGAATTCCCAGACATAACCAATATGACACTAATAAAACATACCACACAAAGGGACCATAATGAACATTTGGGAAAATTTACAAATATACAAACATAAAACACAAAACAAACTAATACCTGAAAAAATACAAATCAATAAAAAACATGACACAATTTTCAAAGCACTCAACATAGAAAATATACAAAATACTAATATATACACCACAATCACACACAAGAATACCAATTTAAAGCACCAGAGACCAACAGAAAACCAAAGCAACAACCAGCCAACACATAAATACCTCACAAGGTTCAAAATTCGGAAGGCTGAAGATGGGAACACAAGGCTTCCCGAAACATGCTCCAAATAGGGAGAAAACATCTTGAGGTAAAGTCATTATAAAATATATATTATACATTTAATATTTATAATTAAATTTACCTCAAGATGTTATTTTTATCCTTTATTGGAACATGTTTCGGGTACTATCTTGTACCCATCCTCAGCCTTTCGGTTTTTTTGTCTGGTGAAGTACATATGTTTTGTTGGTTGACTATTATTATTGTGGCTTCCTGTTGGCTTCTGGTATTTCAAATTGGTTTTATTGTGTGTGATTGTGGTGTATGTGTTAGTTTTTTGTGTATTTTCTATGTTGAGTGCTTTGAATATTGTGTCATGTTTTGTATTGATTTTTATTTGTTCAGGTATTAGTTTGTTTTCTGTTTTATGTTTGTATATCTGTAAATTTTCCCAAATGTTCATTATGGTGCCTTTGTGTGGTATATGTTTTATTAGTGTTACATTGGTTATGTCTGGGAATTCATGTCCTGTGTTTATTGCATGTGTGGCTAAATTGGATTTATATATTTCTGGGTTTTTGTATGCATTTAGGTGTTCAAAATAAAGGATAAAAATAACATCTTGATGTAAATTTAATTATAAATATTAAATGTATTATATATATCAAGAAACGGACTGTAGCAAAAAGTGACTAAAAAAATATATATTATATATACATCAAGAATCGAACTGCAGCAGAAAGCGTTTGAATATATATATATTTTTTTTCTGACAACACATTACCACTGAAACTATATTAATTACGACAAATATATAACACTCGGGTCCCTAGTTCGGGGCCAATGAAACAATATTCATTAATTGCCAATATATTACAATCTCTTTCTCTTACCTTCGGATTAGGGTCCAAGAGTCGTTCAGACGAAACTGCTGCAAAAAGGACTATTTGGATTTGATATGGGCAAAGATGACGCTAACACATTTTCGGCTGTCTAAAAAACATACTGATTTTATTTATCGAAAATCACCCCCTTCTTCTACTTCTACAAATGACAGCATCTTGGTTAACTTTGGTTTTAAAATACTATGATAATTAACATTGCTAAATACGTATAAGAAAATTGAAAATGAACCAGTATATAACCACACACACACACACACACACACACACACACACACACACACACACACACACACACACACACACACACACACACACACACACACACACACACACACACACACACACACACACACACACACACACACACTTTCTCTTTTTAATGTTTGAATAAACTCCCCTCTCTTAGAGATCTCTATTTCTTATTAATGTGTCTATAAAAGCGAATATTGAAATATAATAATTGAACTTTAAAAGGTGGTACTCATCCTGATAATATTTCCATAGTTTCACTCCAATACACACCCGTATTATTCACGTGTAATAACCGTGACACCAGTTCACTAGCTGACCGATTTCTGAGTTCTCTCGCACTCACGCCACTGTTGGTACCGGTACTGATTTTACGGTTTATTGTCTCATGGTTCTTATTGATTTACGGATTAACGGCTCACGTTCTGGAAGATGATTAAGTCGGCCGACATAACTTTTGCACTTAATGTCGTAGGCTGGCCGCGCGTTATACTGTTGGTACAACCTTAATTGTTTTTTATACTTTAAAAGATAGGCCGACTCTTTATTATGCCCTATCTTGCACCCGAGGCCACTGTTTAATTTTTAAATCAACTTTACTGTCTGATGCTTCTTACTACTGTTGTACACTCTCTAATGACACACTGCAGACTGTTATTCACAAAAGCCTGCTGCTGGGGTGGTTACGCAATCCGTCTGGCAATTGTTTAGGCTAACAGTATGTGCATTGCTGGTTGGGGCTCCTTACAGGTGAAAGTGAATTTATTAATTACTGAATTAAAATTAAAACTGGATCACACACTTCTGTACCGTTACAATACCCCCCCAATAAGAGATTGAAAGCCGAAGCGTTCAAACTCTTATTGCCTAAAACTGAGAGGATCAGTGAGGATATGGCGCCGCAACCCCCCTAAACACTCTACTGAAATTGTGGGTTCTTACCCCCCTAGTCTGGTGACTGTGACAGCACCCATCCGATCTTACTGGACTTCTCTGTTCGAGATCCCAACACCGAAAAATCGAACAGATACCCGACCCAGTATCGCCTGACTTTGAAACATTTAATTAAAAAATTGACAAACGGCTTTCCATCCCTCCATATCCCACAACTGATTTGTTTCCTCTTAGCCGTACTGGTTCATTGACAACGTACTGGCTCATTTTATATTATAGAATATCTCTTAACCCTAGAACATAGAGGATATACAATACAAAAGTACATATTTCATTTATTTTACAATTACATTTGGAGTTTGAATCAGAATAAATTTAAATTTATTATTAAAATCATCTTTCCAATTAATTTAATTACCAAATTGATTTAATTATATTTAATTTCTCAAACTCTAAGTTCATTAATTCAATATTATTTATTCAAAACAATTTCATTTGTTTAAATAACTCTTTACAAAAGGGCCTAAAAAGAATATTATCTACATTCCATCACATCAGATGTTTCTTTTTATTTCACAATAGGAATGATTCAGCAGACTACAACAATTTTTGTTATTGTCAACTCAGCTTCAACACCTCTGGCTGTAAACATTAGTCAAAACATACAACACAACACACCTGTTTACATAAACAGTCGTCTGCAAGACTTGTTTTGTAAGCCCTGTTACAAACACTCACATAGTCTAAACATTCTGGTTACCTCACCTCTAACACCTGTACTGCACTTTTCAATTTTTTTAAAATCTTTTAGATAACATATTTATCAATGTCTATTTCTTACAGTTCACACCAAATATAATTTTAATCCACCTTTCAGTTATTATTACCTTTTAATTACAGTTTTCATTTAATACCATTATCTCAATTCATTTTTAATTAAACTCTTTTCACACCTGTAAGCATTTTATTCTATCTGACTGGTATAATGAACTTTATACTTACAATACCTTATCCACCTATTGACATGAATACAAAATACACACCACACACACACCAATATCTCCGTGTAACCTCTGAAACATTTAACAACAATGTTATTTCGTACAAACCATTGAACATTAATATCAAATCTCATAAAACAATTTTCCCTTGGAAATTCAACCATATAACATTTAAGTCAAGTAAAATATTTAAACATTTCAAATTATTTTAATTAGATCAATTATTGAAAACAACATTTTTAATTACTTTCACTAAGTACAATAATTACAACTCATTAGTTATCTTCTTCCAAATTATTTTTGTTATTTGTTTAAGCTGCAAAATATTAATATTATTATTATCATCACAACAATTTCTACTACATACATACATTGTTTATCTAACATTTTATAGTACATACAATTAATTTCACTAAACATATATTTACAATTCTTCAGCAATAATTATTCAGGTATATCACACTTCATTGTCCAAGGTTGCGAGGTCAGAACCATAAAACAATATATTTAAAATTGTCCTATCACTGCTTTCAACCTCCATCATCGTATAATAGTCTTATTTTTGTATAACATTTGTCAATTTTATTGGCATCCATCATATGGCTATTTTCTGTGTAATGGCCATAAAATTTTATTTTTTCCAGTATACCAAAATAATAATCTATAGGGTTACCCCCCAAAATTATCTTAACATAAATCAAGTCGACATCAGTATTGTTTGTAAAGTCTCCGTCAGTGTTTTTTGTTATTACCATTACATCATTATTACAGTCATCAACTACAATATACTCAGTGTTGACTATAATTCTCTTAATATTCATATTCTCTCTCAACTCTTCATAATCTCTATTTAACTTAAATATTCCTACCATTCTCTCTCTCTCATAATCACTTTCATCACCACAACATTTCATAATCTCACTCCATCCAGAGGGCAACACAACATTATTACAACGTCTGGCTTTACCAGATACACAAAAATAATTCAAAGACCTTTTGTCTTTTACAAAAACTAAGGAGGAACCTTTGTCCTCCAACAACACTAGTGAAGCATTTTCTTCACCCACAACCACATCACTGGAAAATTCTACCCTCTGTACACTCTCTTCATTTAAACTATCTTCACACTCTCTCTCATTATGATCAACTACATTTTTATCCTCAAGGTCACTACTACTATTTGCTGTACCACTTTTTGATACCATGTTTTCATATTTATTGTCTACCACACACACACACTTTCTTAACTCATCTGTTTCTCTTTTTGTTTCTCTACATATTTCGTTAAGTCGTTCATCAATACTACACAATGAATTAGTTAATTCGTCAAGCTTTACGTTTATGATATTTTCACATCTCATATTCTGTTCTTTATATTGTTCAAATTTAACATCGTTTATGTCAAAGCGTTTATTTAAAGCATCCAATTTCTTATTTTGTTCATTGAACTTGGTATCACTCATGTCAAAGCGTTTATTTAAAGCATCCAATTTCTTATTATTATCATTAAACATTTGTTTTATCTCCCCCATTGTCTCACGAAACCAATTTCTCGTTTCGTTGTCAGTTTTATCACTATCCCTAGTCGGGACAGGAGTTGTATAAACTCTAACTTCTTCCATTACCGCTGATTCGGTCATTGATTGATTTCCCGACTCATTCATAACAGTTACATTAGCTGTATTTGTTTTATTTTCTGTGTTCTCCATTATGAACTTATGTTTAATTAAATGATTAATTAATCTAATTTATTTAAATTAGTTTTACTTTAGTAAATTTACTCTCTGCAATCTAAAAGCGTTCTAACCACACCCTCACTTCCAAATAACCTGTTCTGCAGCTTGGTTAGGTCTGGCGGATATAGGTTATAAAGCCTACACTCGCGTCACTGTACGGGGGCCAATGTAACTATATTCATTAATTATGGGCAAATTATATAACTCGGGTCCCTAGTTCGGGGCCAATGAAACAATATTCATTAATTGCCAATATATTACAATCTCTTTCTCTTACCTTCGGATTAGGGTCCAAGAGTCGTTCAGACGAAACTGCTGCAAAAAGGATTATTTGGATTTGATATGGGCAAAGATGACGCTAACACATTTTCGGCTGTCTAAAACACATACTGATTTTATTTATCGAAAATCACCCCCTTCTTCTACTTCTACAAATGACAGCATCTTGGTTAACTTTGGTTTTAAAATACTATGATAATTAACATTGCTAAATACGTATAAGAAAATTGAAAATGAACCAGTATATAACCACACACACACACACACACACACACACACACACACACACACACACATACACACACACACACACACACACACACACACACACACACACACACACACACTTTCTCTTTTTAATGTTTGAATAAACTCCCCTCTCTTAGAGATCTCTATTTCTTATTAATGTGTCTATAAAAGCGAATATTGAAATATAATAATTGAACTTTAAAAGGTGGTACTCATCCTGATAATATTTCCATAGTTTCACTCCAATATACACCCGTATTATTCACGTGTAATAACCGTGACACCAGTTCACTAGCTGACCGATTTCTGAGTTCTCTCGCACTCACGCCACTGTTGGTACCGGTACTGATTTTACGGTTTATTGTCTCATGGTTCTTATTGATTTACGGATTAACGGCTCACGTTCTGGAAGATGATTAAGTCGGCCGACATAACTTTTGCACTTAATGTCGTAGGCTGGCCGCGCGTTATACTGTTGGTACAACCTTAATTGTTTTTTATACTTTAAAAGATAGGCCGACTCTTTATTATGCCCTATCTTGCACCCGAGGCCACTGTTTAATTTTTAAATCAACTTTACTGTCTGATGCTTCTTACTACTGTTGTACACTCTCTAATGACACACTGCAGACTGTTATTCACAAAAGCCTGCTGCTGGGGTGGTTACGCAATCCGTCTGGCAATTGTTTAGGCTAACAGTATGTGCATTGCTGGTAGGGATGGGTCGTTCCACCTTTTGAAAGGAACGCGTTCCATCGTTCCATTCCGACTGAAAAACCGTTCCATTTCTCGTTCCGTTCCATTCTCGTTCTCTGATTCACTTTCAATGTTGCCGTTCACACCTCTCCCCCTCTTCTTTTGTTTTTTAATGTTATCACAAGACACCACTCCTTTTATTTTTAGATAAATTACCTAATAGGTACATTAAACTATAGCATACAGCAGGTAATAAATAAAAAAATAGATTAATTATTTTTGCATACATTTTTTATTCTCTGGAATACAAAAATGGAATTCTAAAGTGTTACTTTAGATCGTTCGCGAATGAGTAACGAGTGTTAGAACTGAGTGCTTATGCCCGCTGTCGGTCCATTGTTTAATTCATTTACTGTTCTTGATTGCCGTTTATTTTTTTGGGTTTTTATAGTACAGCGGGTGATCGGTTAACAAACAGTTCAGACTGCGAACAAATCCGACAACGAACACTTTCGCGAAAGATTTTTATTTTCGGACAACAAACACATTGTCGCATAATGAACATGTAGTGCCCCGGTGTACTGCCCCACATACCTAGTACACCTGGTCACCAGTGGTGGAACGAACGTGAAACCGGAACCCAATGATTGAAGTGAAATCTCGTTTGTTTTCGTTCCAGTAGGTGGAACGAGAAACTCAAGACTCTCGTTCCGTTCCGAACCGTTCCAAACAAAAAACCATTCAGAAAACCGTTCCACCTGGAACGTTCCATCCCTAATTGCTGCTTGGGGCTCCTTACAGGTGAAAGTGAATTTATTACTTACTGAATTAAAATTAAAACTGGATCACACACTTCTGTACCGTTACACCACATAAATTCATTGTTTCTTGTTTAATATGTACATTCATGAAACAGGCATTGTAACTGATTGTGAACGTACTGATTATTTCTTAGTTTTATATAATGATACTTTGTATCACATTTATCAGTCACTTTTACATGTTCCATATAAATTACTGAGAAAACTAGTTTGACTCCATATCAAGGATAAAAAAAAATAAATAAATAAATAAAATTAATTACATGCATTTGAGATTCAAGTCATGGAAGAATTTGGAGATGACTTCAGTTTATAAATGGCAACTTTTTTTAGAAGCATGGTATTATATTTTCAGATAATATGTTAACAAGGAAAAGCAATACAGAACTCAGTTTTAAGGATTCTCACACTTTCACGAAAAACCTTCACATTCTCTTAAAATTGACATGTCTTATGTGAATTTGTATCAGAAAGTAATCAGACCAATTTGTCCTTTGAAACATCAACTGCTGAATGCTACAAAAAATTATTACAAACTTTACAGCCTTGTTATAAATGGAAGGGTGAGAATGCTGGTTACTACAAGGTTGTATATCAGCAAGTGTAAAACAGCTACTAAACACAGGAAACAAAATTGTTGAGTTTTAGGACAAATATTTCTAACAATTTGAATATGTCTGTTAATAAATAAAGAAATTAACATTTTTTACAACAAGGATATAGTATGTCAAAATATAAATCATGTAATGCACATGTCAACTGCATTTACTATCATCAACAGATAGGCCTATATTGTTTTAGAAGGAAATGTCTTCCTTAAAAATAAATAAATAAATATATATATTATAACGTTGCAGAACGCAGACCCTATAGGGGATCCACAAATATTATATAGCTGAAGAAAAGTAAACTAATAAAAAAAATAATGATCAAAAATATAAAATGGTATTGAGAGAATGAAAGGAAAACATAGTAGACAAACAATAATAAATAAGTGAATAGACTAGACTGACAGACAAATGACTATGACCCAACCCCAGTGATTGGCCAGATAAAGACTATAAAATAAACAAATGTAAACTAATAGAAAAAACACAAATAGTATCTCAAATTTAGTAACAAGTATAATATAAGTTATGTAAAAGGAAGTACACTACCAATAATAAACAAGTAAAGCAATTGTTAGTATATTATATGTGTTTGTAATAACCTTATTGAGAGATAAAAAGTAAACCTAAAATGTTAAAAAAAAACTGACTTTACAATTATGTTGTAAAAAATAATATAAGCCAAGAGGGAGAGATAGGTAGGAAGTGATAATAATAAGCAGTGAAAGTGAGAAAGAGAATAAGAAGGAATTAAGATAAACAATTAATAATCTTAATAAAAGAAATGAACAATGGTAAGAAAACAGAAACAATCATCTAAATGTTGATAGACAACCAATTTCATTGTGTTAGCAATTAAGCAACAAAGTAGTTATTAGTTTATTTAAAAGAGTTGTGTTTTATAAGAAGGAATATGGCTGGATCATGAACAGACCATAAACCAATTTTGATGTTAAATGTTCTCATAGTGATAAAAAAGTGTGTAAGAGATAGTAGTAGGTATAAGCAAGCAATTGTATAAATTTAACAATTCCAATATTACTCATCATTGTAAAGATAGAAAAAAAAAATATTAGACAAGGAATGATTTTGTAAAATTATAATACCATTCATTTATTGTAAAACAGCCCTAAGTAAATCAAAAGTAAATAAGTACTAAGTGACAGTAAGCAGAACTTATGAAAGTAATAAATAATGTTTAAATTGTGTAAAATAAGAAATTGTAGACAATTACAGCTAAGGCCTATAAAATGTTTTACTGTCAAAATTCAGAAAAAACAATTGTAAGCAATTAACCATTGTATTTGAAAATTAAGACCAAGTAACTTATTTATTTCAATTAACTAACCATAATAGTATGTCAGAAAAAGACTAAAAAGAAAAATTAAGTGAAATATGTAATAACATAAGATTAGCAAATTTGTCAAAACATTAATACATGACCAAGCCCAGCTTTATGGGATACCAAATTAATCTTTGAAAGAAAATAGAGACATTTATGTTAATATATCACACCTTGGGAATAACACCAAGGAATAACAGCAATTATAAAATATTTATTCATTTTAAACAAAAACCTAGGATTTATAACAATGGGTACAAATATTTACCACCAATAAGGTATGAAATGGTTACCATAACAACGAAACTTTATTATATAGAAAACCGTTATAAAACGGGGGTCCATTATTAACGATCAAGAGAGACAGATGCCAAACTGAATTCGACTCAAAGTTAAAAAAGAGAGAAATGCAGTCAAGATTAAAATAATATGAACTCAAGAAGTTGAACCTAGATCCATTAAACCCAGAAAGAAGCTGGAAAACAAATTTCAATAATCCAAATTAATAAAAACTTTGAATAATTAAAATAGAAATCATAAAAAGGAGGAAAACCAAATGATGAAGAATTAATTAATCTTTACATATACTTTATATAAATTAATTAATATATCAACACAATCTGGAAGAAATACCTGTGACTCATTACAAGAAACGACAAGGTTTTGTTAAGTATAAATGAATTATCAGTAATTGCGAACTAAACTAGTTAACTTTTTCACAACACAATAACTCTCACTCCGAATCTGGTATATTAAATTCTTTCAAGGATTAATCGAAAACATTTATTAAAACTGTATGTAAACTATAGCTTAACCTATGTGTGAGACCAAAAAGGTTGACACATTTTTTAAACACTAAGAACCGAATTTTATGTAAACCATTGTAGTATTTAAGTAACACTGATGTAAGGTTGTGTACTTTAATAACAACTTGTTTAATTTGTAATCAAAAGAACTCACTGACTGAATGAATTGTGTAAATAATTTTATGTCAGCGTCCATGCTGGTTTCGTTAAACTGTTCAATCAACATAGCCAACCCCTGAGGTATAATTTGTTTATAGCTGGAGCAAACCTTTTTATAATACCATATTTTGTATTTGAATGATAAAAGATTAGCGAATCTGGAAACTAATAAATTAGTACTGAACATTAATAACCGTCCTTTGTTTTATTTAAGATATATTGTAATATTTGTGTACTTCAAGAGTGAAGGAAATCCTTTACCAGAATTACAGGTTGGCAACACGATGGGAGATACGCGAGATTTGAATTCCCACCAGTCCGGGTGAGTAAGTTGAATTTATTATCATCGCACAGAAAACGACACAAATAGAAACTTTTAATTGTTTTTGGTAAAACAATTTGGCGCCTATTGGGAAGTAAGTACATCAATTAAGGACAGGTAAGGAGAAGAACTGAAAAGATTCGGTACTGGTTATTAGCTATATATATATATATATATATATATATATATATATATATATATATATATATATATTTATTGAAAAGGTCTTGCTTTCTACACGTCTATCTGTAAATGTGTTCAATCTTTCTTACGCGTTACTTTATTTTCTAAATGTGTAATTTTGTCTTTTTTATACTCTGTTCGTGTTATTTTTAATTTGGTGTGTAATTCTGTAGTAATGAAAAATAAACCACGGTATCCTTTGTTGTTTATTATATCTCCTTACAGGTATTACAATTCAGTTGTTTGTGTGTGAGAGAGAGAGAGAGAGAGAGAGAGAGAGAGAGAGAGAGAGAGAGAGAGAGAGAGAGAGAGAGAGAGAGAGAGAGAGAGGGAGAGAGTTCCTCTTTTACGCACGTTGCATCAGCTGTTTTCAACTTGATAACCAGTTACAGGTTATGTTGTCCGTCGTACTTCATAGGCTATGATGTCTGAGCTAACTTTCTTACTCTTCTCTGCTATTCACCTGTTTCCTGTAACAAATCTGCTATCTACAAGAAATAATACAAAGTCGATTCCCTAAAAGAAAGGTATTTATTGATTGAATTTGGTTTATTTTCTTGAAATTATTACCTCCAGTTCATCGGTTTACAAATCGATTATTTTTGAAATCACAACAGTTTTCGATATAAGTTTTTTATATAACACAACAGATATATTCAATTACAGCTATTAGTAAAATTAATAAATTATGTATGTCAGGGTTATTTGGGGATTCTTTGAGCTATAAGAAAGTCAGAAATGCTTAGTCAATAGTATCATACTTTACAATAATTAATATTTTTTCTTAAAGTCTGATTCAATAAGTTCGTTTTTTAAACGCCAGAGCGCAGACTATGTATTCATACAGAAGGAAAGACAAAAAAGATGGCTGCTGTGGATTTCTAACGAAACCACGTTTTGACTGTTTTTTGGTTAAATAAAGAAAGTTTTAAATGTTCACACTAAGTTTTCTTATAAATTGAATGATGTTGTACCATTTCTAGTGTTCATTACTTGTTGGTGATGTGTAATTTTTTAGTTTATTAAGGTAGGCGTTCTCACCAACGTAGTGGCAGTTCAAATTTTTTCAAGCAATCTGATGGTTGGATTATTTTTCAATGTTCTTCGATATTCTTGCATCAATTATTGTGGTTCAACGGATGTCTCAGACGTAGTTGCTTGTGCTGAATCGTTTCATTAATTTAGAATAGTGTTTTGTTCGAATTGTAGTTACTAATTTTTTAAAATTTGCTGGACATTATTTTGGTCATCTACACTCTTGAAATCCAATTTAACAATTACCTATCTTGTTAATTCTGTTACTCTTAGTAACCAAGTCATTGATGAGGTTTTATTGGCTAACCTAGGTACAGTTTTAGTAAATAGGCTAGTATTAATATATTATTAGTTCTTCCCTTTTTTAGGAAAAATACTCCTTTATAATGTTTAACTATAATTACATTTAATTTATACAATGTTTTTCTTCACATCTTTACATAAACTTAGATACTTGTATTTTATAATTTAGTGGTTTTTAACTTAGTTTATTTCTGACTTTTACTTCTGTAAATGTATTACTGCCCTAGGCACTATTTTATTTTCCACCATCTCTTTACTTTATTCTAACTAGCAATTATTAATTTCTTATATAACCCTGGATCCTTCAAACATAAACAAAATAATCTTTTACTTACATTGATACTGCCTTTGTGGCCTAACAAAACAAAACTACAACAACTTATTACTAAACTTATAAAAAAAAAAAAAAAATTTAAGGATTTACTAAACTTATAGTTTATTACTATAGTCCTGTATCCTGTATCCTATTTGTGATTGATGTCTTTTTTAGTTTAAAATTTACATATATCATACTATGTTGCACTTTGTACACACTGCACTTCTATGACAACACTTGGTACACTGTTTTTTAATTGCTAAAGTGTTTTATTGTTTGTTGTAAAGATTGTACAAATGTTACATAGTATGATATTTAATCATTCATTTCTGACTTTTGGAATGGGGTAACTACTGACTTTTTTATTATTATTATTTTACAAATAATAATAATAGGTATTCCTTAATTTGTATCAGTATTAAGCACTGATTATGTAATGTTACTATATATATATATATATATATATATATAATTTGTGATGTTTTCAATTTGTTTCTTCTGCAAGTAGATAATATTGTATATTCTTTTTAACACCTGACGCACGTTTCACTGAAAAATATCAGTATCATCAGAGGTTTCTAAGTGAATTAATAACAATCGAAATAATCCTATTAATATAAAAGTAACGAATAATCGAATTTGTATCGATTTTAATGTAAAATAAAATAACTGATAATCGAGTTAGGTCGATTAGTTAACGATTGTTTTAATGTTTATTTCTTCAGCAGCTGTTTTCTCGGTTATATTTGAAATTTTGTTTATATAGTATTTTATTCACATTTATTTTAATTTTTTAGTAAATTTATAATTTTAAATAGATCATCTTGTTTTGTTTTTATTTGGGTTTGTTCTTTAATTAATAAATTATTGTTATTGTGTTTGTAAATGTTAAGATTTTCCCAAATATTCATTTTTTGACCTTTTTGTATGTTTTTAATTAATTTTATATTTTCAATGTTTGGAAACTGGTGGTTATTATTTAGACAATGTGTGGCTAAATTAGATTTATAAATATTTGGTTTTAAATATGCATTGCGGTGTTGAACGAATCTATCTCGTAGTTTTTTCTTCGTCTGGCCCACGTAAAATTTATTGCAATCTGGACATTCTATTTTATATATTCCATTTTTATTGTGAGTATTGGATTTAGTTTTAGGTTTTATTTTATTAAAAATTATATTATCTGTGTTATAAGATATTTTTAAATTAGTATCTTTAAATATTTTATTTAGTTTTTGAGTTATATTTCCGTAATAAGTGAAGGTTGTATATTTTATATTATTATTAACAGATGAATTTTTAAATGGAGTGTTTTTAGGAATTTTATTAGTGATTTTATGTTTAATTTTATTTTCTAATTTATTAATAGTTTTTATTTTGTATCCATTTTTAACTGCTATTTGTTGGATAATTTTTCTTTCTTTGTTTCTTTCTGTGTTATTTAATGGGATCCTAAGCATTCGGTAAATCATGGAATTAAATACTGCCATTTTGTGTTGGGGAGGATGATTAGAAGTATTTGGTATTACTAAGTCAGTTTGAGAAGGTTTCCTGTATATTGCGTATTCAAAATTTGTTTCATTTTTCTTTATTGTTATGTCTAAATAATTTAATTTATTATTAGATTCTTCTTCTAACGTGAATTTTATTTTAGAATGTAAATTATTTATGGAGTTGAATATTTTATTTATATTTATACCATTGTTTTGGGAAATGTATAGAGTGTCATCAACGTATCTAAAATAACATCCTAATGGGTCGTTTAATTTTATTATATTTATTATTTGTTCGTCGAGTTTTTGTAGGAAGATTTCTGATATGATAGCGGAGGTTGGGGCTCCCATAGCAAGGCAATCTGTTTGATAGTACAATTTGTTGTTGTATTGAAAATAATTTTGATTTAAAATTATTTTTAAAGTATTAGTTAACTGTTTAATGTATGTGTTACTTTCGTTATTTGTTTTCAGATTATTTATTATAATATTTATAGTTTCTTCAATGGGAATGTTTGTATACATGTTTGATATGTCGAATGAATATAATTTTGTATTTCTGTTTACTTCTACATTTATTAGTTGTTCCGTGAGTTCGATACTATTTTTTATATTGTGTTTTGCTGGAAGTTCAATTTTATGTTTTAAGATTTGAGTTAATAATTTTGATATTTTATAATTTGGTGCGGTCCTAGCGTTTATTAAAGGTCTGATAGGTTTATTGATTTTGTGTAATTTTATTAAAGAATTTAATTTTGGTGCACAAGGATTATCCATTTTATATTTAAAGGAGTCTTTAGGATTTATGATTTGGTTACTATTTTTTAATATATTTGTTATTTGTGTTTGATATTTATTTGTGGGATCTTTATTTAATGTTATGCAATTATTATTAACTATAAATTCTTCTGTTTTATCGTCTAAATCTTTCTGAGAAATTATTATTGTACTATTACTCTTATCAGCTTTGGTTAAAGTGAGGTTATTAGTCGTTAGTTTCTGTTTTATGTTATTAATGGTTTTATTTTGTTTATTTTTATTTTTAATATGATGATTTTGGTTATTATATTTTTTGATATATTTTATTATTTCCATTGAGGCTTCTGTTCTTATTTTATCTTGTTTTTCGTGTTCTACATTATTAATTGCGTTTTCATTATTAATTTCGACTATGATATTATCTATTACATATTTGTTTACATTTTTAAGATTTGTTTTGTTTGATGATTCTAGGGTCGCTATTTCGTTTTCCGTGAATTTAATATTAGATAAATTTACGAATTTTGGGTAAAAAGTGTGGTTATTATTTAATGTGTGTAAATTTTCGTTATCTTCTTTAGGTGTACTATTTATTAGTAGATTTTTAAGTTTTTTATTGATTGTGTTAAATTTAATTGTTTTGTGTTTATTTAGTATTTTAAGCATATTAATATATTTATTATTCCATGTATGATAATCAAGTGTGTTGGCTAAAAGAAGATGTAAATTAATTAATTGTTTATTAATGTAGTCGATTTTTCTGTAATTATTTGATATTTCGTCTTTAATCCATTTATATTGGGCTTGAGTAATATATTTGCTTACTTTATTGTTATTGTTGTTTTTTACGATTATTTTTGTGTATTTTGGAAAAATATTAAGGTGTAGGCATTTTTTGTTGAAATATATGTTTCCAAAACAATTAATTAATTGTTTTTTACGTTTAATAAATTGGTTATAGGAATGAGTTACATCACCTTGTATGGTGTTTTCATCCATCATTTTCTATATATCATTTTCCATCATTCGACATATCAAACATGTATACAAACATTCCCATTGAAGAAACTATAAATATTATAATAAATAATCTGAAAACAAATAACGAAAGTAACACATACATTAAACAGTTAACTAATACTTTAAAAATAATTTTAAATCAAAATTATTTTCAATACAACAACAAATTGTACTATCAAACAGATGGCCTTGCTATGGGAGCCCCAACCTCCGCTATCATATCAGAAATCTTCCTACAAAAACTCGACGAACAAATAATAAATATAATAAAATTAAACGACCCATTAGGATGTTATTTTAGATACGTTGATGACACTCTATACATTTCCCAAAACAATGGTATAAATATAAATAAAATATTCAACTCCATAAATAATTTACATTCTAAAATAAAATTCACGTTAGAAGAAGAATCTAATAATAAATTAAATTATTTAGACTTAACAATAAAGAAAAATGAAACAAATTTTGAATACGCAATATACAGGAAACCTTCTCAAACTGACTTAGTAATACCAAATACTTCTAATCATCCTCCCCAACACAAAATGGCAGTATTTAATTCCATGATTTACCGAATGCTTAGGATCCCATTAAATAACACAGAAAGAAACAAAGAAAGAAAAATTATCCAACAAATAGCAGTTAAAAATGGATACAAAATAAAAACTATTAATAAATTAGAAAATAAAATTAAACATAAAATCACTAATAAAATTCCTAAAAACACTCCATTTAAAAATTCATCTATTAATAATAATATAAAATATACAACCTTCACTTATTACGGAAATATAACTCAAAAACTAAATAAAATATTTAAAGATACTAATTTAAAAATATCTTATAACACAGATAATATAATTTTTAATAAAATAAAACCTAAAACTAAATCCAATACTCACAATAAAAATGGAATATATAAAATAGAATGTCCAGATTGCAATAAATTTTACGTGGGCCAGACGAAGAAAAAACTACGAGATAGATTCGTTCAACACCGCAATGCATATTTAAAACCAAATATTTATAAATCTAATTTAGCCACACATTGTCTAAATAATAACCACCAGTTTCCAAACATTGAAAATATAAAATTAATTAAAAACATACAAAAAGGTCAAAAAATGAATATTTGGGAAAATCTTAACATTTACAAACACAATAACAATAATTTATTAATTAAAGAACAAACCCAAATAAAAACAAAACAAGACGATCTATTTAAAATTATAAATTTACTAAAAAATTAAAATAAATGTGAATAAAATACTATATAAACAAAATTTCAAATATAACCGAGAAAACAGCTGCTGAAGAAATAAACATTAAAACAATCGTTAACTAATCGACCTAACTCGATTATCAGTTATTTTATTTTACATTAAAATCGATACAAATTCGATTATTCGTTACTTTTATATTAATAGGATTATTTCGATTGTTATTAATTCACTTAGAAACCTCTGATGATACTGATATTTTTCAGTGAAACGTGCGTCAGGTGTTAAAAAGAATATACAATATTATCTACTTGCAGAAGAAACAAATTGAAAACATCACAAATTATATAATTACTGCAAGAAACATCGAGTTACTTATATAGAAAATGATATATATATATATATATATATATATATATTGTAACCTAAATTTGTGATTACGTTTATTTTTTTTTATATGTGTTATTGCAGATGAGATCTCCTGCAAATCAATGTTAATTTATAAAAACAATTATTTATTATATAGTTGATATTATTCGTTTGTCGAACATAGACCTGTGTTAAGTGGTTATTAAGTGTTTTGCCAGAGAAAAAGCGCTATATTACAGTTATTACAGTGAATAATTTAGTAATTTTCTCCAACCCTAGTCAGTCTGTATTATTTAAATTGGACAAAGAGTGGCGCAGAGAATAAGTTAGTTCTCTCTTCTCCCGTATTCACCAGCTGTCTGTAACGAGCGCTGTGGTGGGCGATTAATACGTTATTCTAGGTTAAGTTGTTCCACTTGAGGTTTTTTATCGCTTTCTTTCTCTGTAAATTACACCATATTGAAATACAATAATTAATCTACAATAACACAAACTCGTTAAATACAATAAGGGTTCTTTAGTTTATCTAAGTTTCCAATTCCAACAGTTTCCTTCTCCAGTGATTAATACATCATGTCGATCGCACAATACAGGATCGATTCGTTATTGAACTCGTGGTTTATGTTACAATTTGATAATAATTATATTTTATTCTTTTTTATCTCTTATCTCAGGGTACAGGTAATTCTTTTAACGATTAGTAAGGCCAGGTAATGCAAAATTAAGGTTACTAAGTATTACAATTGTTATTAACTCTTAATATATAAATTAAATATAAGCAGGTTTGTTACCAAACTGGGAACGATACTTAAGGTGGCCGTGTCTGTTTACAACGGAGTGAGGACGGAATGGTTATGCTACTCTTGACCAAAAACAGCGTCCAGCTTCTCAATAAAGGTTTAGATGTGATGTCCCGGAGTGTAATAAAAGTTCAGTTCTGGTCTTCATTCTTCTTCACGATCCTAGTAGTTGCCGGTCCCAATAGAATTGGTGTAGTATTACGACTTCGTTTGTTTATTGAAAGTGAGGTTTGGTACTTCGATACAAAAGTTCTTCGTGCATTTTTTAATTTATATTTCAATTAATTTTGACTTCTTCTGCTATGGATCATCTTTGTTTAATGGTAAATCATTTTCATCATCATTCTTTTACTGGAAATAGGTTGAATGAGTATTTATTAATTCAGTGAACTTTAAGGGTATGTAGAATTATATTTACTGAGATATAGTTTCAGGAATTATTACTCAGTTCTTCTTAAATGGATTTCTTTAAGACATTTAATTTGTTTAAATTTGATTCATTTTATTTGGTTCTCATTTTTTTTTTTAATTTGTCTGCTGAACTTTACCCATTAGCATATAACAATTGAATGTTGAAATCAACAAAATTTCTTGCATTTCTGTTACCCTAACAACCATTACTTTTTCTGTCATTGGATAATATTTGATATCCTAGAGCCAGAATTAGGAAATATTACTACTCTTATTTAATAAAATACTCCCTGCTTGGAATTACACTAAATTACATAAAACTTTCACTTAATCTGCCTTATTAAATCATACACATTTTACTACATTTTCATCTGAATGGACTTATTAAAAAAGGTATTAATTTCCTTTTACAAATACTTAATTTAGGCCTATTGGTTTTATTACACATGTTATAATCTTTTTTGTTTTTAATTTAATTTTTCTTACCTGACCTACTGTACAAAGAGTCACTGGCTTATGGCCAATTATTACAATTTTAAATTCCTGATTTCATTTTATTATTATTATTGAGTTTATCACAGAACCCTTCATCGTTTTTAACATCATTATAATGACCACTAGACAATTTTTTTACAATTATTGTCTTCCTGGCCAAGTTTACAATTATTTTTCTAAGACATCTTCATTAATTATTTAAAGTAAATACCTTTAACATGATACCATACATAATAAATGTACTTGTATTTAATTATTTAAATACAAGTTTAACATGAATGAAATGAGTACCCATTACTTAGTACTTCCTTAAAGCAACGGCTCCACACTTACTACACACAAAACACAAAATAAATATCATGTAAACTCAATATCATGATAAAGCACAACAACAGGTACATCTTTATAAAACATTAAATATTAATTAAACAGTTTATTATATTTGAACTCATCCACAGTAAACTCATCTCACTAGACACAGTGTTTATAGTTTACATCTTACTCTAATCACTCCATATTTTATAATTGGCTACATTTTACTAATTTATTACTTAGTAACCTTACTTAGGTATCGTCAATATATTTTTTTGTTTGGGTGAGATTGGCCCTCTTGACCTTAATTATGGCATGCCTTGGACATTGTTTTTCGCTATGTTGACAAAGTTTTTATGTAACGTCGGGAACCTCAACTTTGTTACGTTACAATATATATATATAGTAATGAAACCGTTTTATCTGGTTTAGGGTTTAATCAAGCTCCACGTTGGTATACGCCAATTTGTAAAGAAACTCTGTTTATAAGGAAAATGTTTATTATGTTGTTGCAGATGAGAGCTCCTGCAAATCAATATTAATTTATAAAAAGAAAACAATTATTTATTATATGGTTGCTGCAACTCGTATGTTGAACATAGCCCTGTGTTAATCAATTACTAAGTGTTTCACCAGAGAATAACGCTATATTACGGGTATTATAGTTAATAATTCGGTAATTCTCTCCAACCCTATTCGGTCTGTATTATTTAAATTGACTCAAAGTTGGCGAAGACATTACGTTAGTTCTGCACTCTCCCGTATTAACCAGCTGTCTGCAACGAGCGCTGTTATTAGTAATTGACTCGTTTTTATAGGTTAGTTCATTTCACTTGACGGTTTTATCACCTTCTTTATCTGTAAATTACTCCCCAATCAAAATACAATAACTATTCTACAATAACACAGAACATTATCACATACAAGAAGGATTCTTTATTTATATTATTTTTTAAATTCCAACAGTCATCTTCATAGTTTATCGGATCGTAATATCGATCGTACAATGCTGAATCGATTGGTTAGTGGATTAGTGGTGTATAATACAGTTTAAATATAATTTTCTGTTTATCTCTTATCCCAGGGTACATGTGATTCTTTTAACGATTAGTAAGGCCAGGCAATGCAAAATTAGGTTACTAAGTATTAAAAATTGTTATTAATTCTTAATGTATAAAATTAAATATAAGCTGGTTTTACCGTACAATGCGATACTCAAGATAGCCGTGTCTGTTTATAACCGCATGAAGACGTACTGATGAGGTTACCTTTGACCAAAAAATGTGTCTAGATTATCAATAAAGGTTGAAAGGTGATGTCCCGGAGTGTAACAGGAATTCTTCTGTTCTTCGTTCTTCTTCACGATCCTAGTGGTTGCCGGTCCCAGTGGAATTGGTGTAGTATTACGATTTCTTCAATCTCTTGAAAGTGAGGTTTATTACTTCAATGCCAACGGTTCTTTGTGTATGTTTGGTTTATATTTGTATTAATTTTGACTTCTTGTCCATTCAAGAAGAATCTTGGTTTAATTGTAAATTGGGTTCATCATCACGCCTTTAATGGAATTAGTTTGAAGAAGGATTTATTAATTCCGCAACTTTGAGGAGGTGTAGACTTATATTTACTGAAATCTAGTTCAGTAATTATTACTCAGTTCTGTTTTAATGGTTTGGCTTTAAGACATTTGATTTATTAAGGTTAATACATTTTTATTTTTATGTTATGTTTAAATTTTTCGACTGAACTGTTCCCAATAGCATATAACAATCGAATGTTAAGGTTTTTTATAAATTCTTTCCTGGATTTGTATTAATTCAACTTCACCCATTAGCATATAACAATCGAATGTTGAAATCAACAAAATTTCTTGCATTTTAGTTACCCTAACAACCATTACTTTCTGTCATTGGATAATATGTGATATCCTAGAGCCAGAATTAGAAAATATTACTACTCTTATTTAATAAAATACTCCATGCTTGGAATTACACCAAATCACATAAAACTCTCACTTAATCTGCCTTATTAAACCATATACATTTTACTACAATTTCATCTGACTGGACTTATTAAAAAGGTATTCATTTCCTTTTCCCAATATTAAATTTAGGCCTATTGGTTTTATTACACCTGTTATAATATTGTTTTGTTGTTAACTTAATTTTTCTTTACCTGACCTACTGTACAAATAGTCACTGGCTTATGGCCACTTATATCAATTTTAATTTCCTGGTCTGAATTCATTATATTATTTAGTTCATAATTGAACCCTTCATTGGTTTTTTACATAATTATAAGAACTACTTGCCAACTGATTAATACTTATTGTCTTCCTGGCCAAGTTTACAAATATTATTTTAAACATCTTCATTAATGAATTAAAGTAAATACATTTAACATAATATCATACTTAACAAATGTACTCATTTTTATATTATCTAAATACAATTTTAACATGAATAACATAAGTACCCATGACTTAGTACTTATTTAAAGCAACAGCTCCACACTTACTACACCCAAAACATAAAATAAATATCTTGTAAACACTATATTATGATACAGTACAACACCAAGTACATTTTATAACACATTAAATATTAATTGAACAGTATATTATACTCAACTCCTACCCATTAAACTCATCCCACTAGACACAATGTTTATGTTTTACATCTCATACTATTCATTACATATTTTAGATTTGGGTACACTTTTGAAGTTTCATTACTTAGTAACCTTACTAGGTACCTTTACTGCATTTTTCAGGTGAGATGGGCCCTCCTGTATTTAATTATAACATGCTTTGGGCATATTTAAATCATGTTTACACAGTTTTTTATGTAACGTCGGGAACCTCAACTCTGTTACGTTACATAATACTCCCCCTTCAAAAGAAGTTTATTTTGGCTCAATAAAGTTTAGTTAAAATAAACTTATAGTTCGTCCCTGATAAGGTTATCTTTTTACTCATAGTATTTTTTTTTTTTTCGGACTGGTTATATACCTGTTATTCGGTTAATGGTAATAAGCTGTTTTCCTACTCCACTCTCTCTCTCTTGGAGGAAAATTCATCAATGATTTATATTCTCTGGGTAGTGGTACTTCCACATTTTACTTGAAAAGGACTGGTCACACCAATCATAAAAAACTTCTTTTAACACTTATTTTCTTATTTACTTCTATAAATTCGCTTTCTCAATTAAGCTTCTGTCTGCTGTCTTCCTTCTATTTTCTTCATCTATACTTCTGGAATCTAATATCACTCTTTTCAGCTATTTTATAATTATCCCTTAAATATTCAATTTCCCTAACATTTTTCCCTATCCTGTGCGGTGGTACCAGTCGGGTGGCCACTTTTGGGTCCATAACTCCGCTGTCCATCCTTACACCTTCTGAGACCAGGGGAACATCATCCCTGCTCAGGAAAATTATTGCCGGAACATTTCTACGGTCAATTCGTTATAATAAAAAGATTACAAGTAGTCGATTAGCAACTAATACTAAACACTTTTGGGATTCTTCATACTGTTGCTGTTTGCATTTAATTATATATTTCTTTTTCTTCTTGATTCCTTCTTCTTTTCCATTAACTAATAGCATATAACATTACTGATAGGCATTATTTTAAAATCCTTCTGACTTTCCTTCTTGTGACATATTTTCTCTGTATCATTTCTTCTTATATCATCTTCAATTCCAAGAGATTCTAAATTATTGTGGTATTAATTATTATCCTCCTTCAGCTTCATTGTAGTCATTAAATTATTCGTTATTCTTCTTATTTGAGCACATTACCATCAATTGTTTTTATTCATTTATTCTTCTTTTTGTTCCCATAAAAATATTACTTTTTCCTATTATTTCATTTTAAATCAATTCTTTATAAATATTATTTAATAATCTGTTCTTACATACTCTTGGTGTTTTACTGTTTATTAAATCAAATTGTTGCGAAATATCTTAAGTAAGTTGTCCTTACATAGTTTTTGAATTTTGGGGTTTTCTTTCCAATGGGTCGCTTGGTCGGTTCTCAGAAAATCAGTCCCCTTTTTTTTCTTCTGGTTGGTTATCGTTTAGTTTAACCATGGTCCATTATTTCCTCTATACTGGTTGTTCGGATCTCTCTAGTGTATAGAGTTATTTCTGTCCTTGTGACATATCTCACTATCATGTAGTTCTGCCATTTTGTTGTTATAAAATTTTCATTCATGCTGAAGTCTACCATCGTTTTTCGAGCTGATTCTTCCGTATGGTTACTTAATCGTTCAAATGGTTCATACATAATCTCCAGAAGTCCTCCATGCTCCTCGGTTAGTTTTGGCTTTTTCGGTCCTTCTAATCTATCTAGGAATTCAATTGTGGTTCGTTTAAAGTTTCTAAATTGCCTTACTTCTTCTGGTTCCGCAATTGGTATATTATGTAGCTGAACTAATCCCCTTTTAATCATCTCCAATCCTTCCTGTGTATTTATTAATTTCCTTTTACGCGTTTGTCTTATTTTCATTGTCTTGATTTCATTGTGAACCCGTTCTATGCTTCCAGTTATGTTAATTCGTACTTCGTTTAATTTTTCTTGGGTTTTCGCTTGTACCTCCGTTATTCTAAGTTTGTTATTGTTTTCTACTTGATTAATTTTGGTCTCTACTTCCACTCTGAGTTGTATGATGGTTTCATCCATCTTTTCGAGACCTACCTTAGTTTCAGTTATTTGCTGTCTTACTTCCTCTTCATAGTCATCAACTCTTTTGCTCAGTGTTTCATCGACAATTGCAATACTTTCATTGATGACTTCCCTCAACGCTTGGTTTTGTTCATTGATGATTTGCCACAACTCCTTATTACTGTTTTCAATTTTCTCGTCTATTCGTTTGTTATTTTCCTGAATCTGCTTTAAGCTCTCATCGTTCCTGTCAAACCTTTTATTAATTTGGTTTAAGCTTTCATTTATTAGCCGGTTATTCTCATCAGTTTCCTCTTTATTTTTGTCAAACTTCTCATTCATTAGTTTGATTAAATTCTCACTCAAAATTTCGTTTTGTTTCTTTGAGTTTTCATTAATACTGTCTATTTTATTTTCCAGCTTTCCTGAATTTTCGTTTATACTGTCTATTTTATTTTCTAGCTTTTCTGAATTCTCATTTATACTGTCTATTTTTTCATTGATTTGTCTAAAATCGGCCTTCAATTGTTCATTATTTTCATTTATGGTTTGCCTTAAAAGTTCACTAGTACTTTCCTCAATACTGTCTATTTTTTCAGAGTTTTCTTCAAATTTTTTATTTAATTCTTCCTTCTGTTTCTTAGAATCTTCTTTAATTAATTCCCATAATTTTTGTAAATCTAGGCCTCCTCTGGCTTCCTCTTTATCGCCCGCCTGTTGTTCCATTCCGGTGTCTGTAACTACCTCTGCTTCTTCTTCCCGTCTATCTTCTTCCGTTTCCTGGTCCTTCGCAATCCTTTTAGAAACACCTCTTGTATGCATTCCTGTGCCTCTAATAGTTGCCTGCTCCAGTTAAGTAATAGTCGAATTTTTTACTTAACTAAACCCCACTCGTTGAGCGCCAATTTGTAATGAAACCGTTTTATCGGGTTTAGGGTTTAATCAAGCTCCATGTTGGTATACGCCAATTTGTAAAGAAACTCTGTTTATAAGGAAAATGTTTATTATGTTGTTGCAGATGAGAGCTCCTGCAAATCAATATTAATTTATAAAAAGAAAACAATTATTTATTATATGGTTGCTGCAACTCGTATGTTGAACATAGCCCTGTGTTAATCAATTACTAAGTGTTTCACCAGAGAATAACGCTATATTACGGGTATTATAGTTAATAATTCGGTAATTCTCTCCAACCCTATTCGGTCTGTATTATTTAAATTGACTCAAAGTTGGCGAAGACATTACGTTAGTTCTGCACTCTCCCGTATTAACCAGCTGTCTGCAACGAGCGCTGTTATTAGTAATTGACTCGTTTTTATAGGTTAGTTCGTTTCACTTGACGGTTTTATCACCTTCTTTATCTGTAAATTACTCCCCAATCAAAATACAATAACTATTCTACAATAACACAGAACATTATCACATACAAGAAGGATTCTTTATTTATATTATTTTTTAAATTCCAACAGTCATCTTCATAGTTTATCGGATCGTAATATCGATCGTACAATGCTGAATCGATTGGTTAGTGGATTAGTGATGTATAATACAATTTAAATATAATTTCCTGTTTATCTCTTATCCCAGGGTACATGTGATTCTTTTAACGATTAGTAAGGCCAGGTAATGCAAAATTAAGGTTACTAAGTATTAAAAATTGTTATTAATTCTTAATGTATAAAATTAAATATAAGCTGGTTTTACCGTACAATGCGATACTCAAGATAGCCGTGTCTGTTTATAACCGCATGAAGACGTACTGATGAGGTTACCTTTGACCAAAAAATGTGTCTAGATTATCAATAAAGGTTGAAAGGTGATGTCCCGGAGTGTAACAGGAATTCTTCGGTTCTTCGTTCTTCTTCACGATCCTAGTGGTTGCCGGTCCCAGTGGAATTGGTGTAGTATTACGATTTCTTCAATCTCTTGAAAGTGAGGTTTATTACTTCAATGCCAACGGTTCTTTGTGTATGTTTGGTTTATATTTGTATTAATTTTGACTTCTTGTCCATTCAAGAAGAATCTTGGTTTAATTGTAAATTGGGTTCATCATCACGCCTTTAATGGAATTAGTTTGAAGAAGGATTTATTAATTCCGCAACTTTGAGGAGGTGTAGACTTATATTTCCTGAAATCTAGTTCAGTAATTATTACTCAGTTCTGTTTTAATGGTTTGGCTTTAAGACATTTGATTTATTAAGGTTAATTCATTTTTATTTTTATGTTATGTTTAAATTTTTCGACTGAACTGTTCCCAATAGCATATAACAATCGAATGTTAAGGTTTTTTATAAATTCTTTCCTGGATTTGTATTAATTCAACTTCACTCATTAGCATATAACAATCGAATGTTGAAATCAACAAAATTTCTTGCATTTTAGTTACCCTAACAACCATTACTTTCTGTCATTGGATAATATGTGATATCCTAGAGTCAGAATTAGAAAATATTACTACTCTTATTTAATAAAATACTCATGCTTGGAATTACACCAAATCACATAAAACTCTCACTTAATCTGCCTTATTAAACCATATACATTTTACTACAATTTCATCTGACTGGACTTATTAAAAAGGTATTAATTTCCTTTTCCCAATATTAAATTTAGGCCAATTGGTTTTATTACACCTGTTATAATATTGTTTGTTTTTAACTTAATTTTTCTTTACCTGACCTACTGTACAAATAGTCACTGGCTTATGGCCACTTATATCAATTTTAATTTCCTGGTCTGAATTCATTATATTATTTAGTTCATAATTGAACCCTTCATTGGTTTTTTACATAATTATAAGAACTACTTGCCAACTGATTAATACTTATTGTCTTCCTGGCCAAGTTTACAAATATTATTTTAAACATCTTCATTCATGAATTAAAGTAAATACATTTAACATAATATCATACTTAACAAATGTACTCATTTTTATATTATCTAAATACAACTTTAACATGAATAACATAAGTACCCATGACTTAGTACTTACTTAAAGCAACAGCTCCACACTTACTACACCCAAAACATAAAATAAATATCCTGTAAACACTATATTATGATACAGTACAACACCAAGTACATTTTATAACACATTAAATATTAATTGAACAGTATATTATATTCAACTCCTACCCATTAAACTCATCCCACTAGACATAATGTTTATGTTTTACATCTCATACTATTCATTACATATTTTAGATTTGGGTACACTTTTGATGTTTCATTACTTAGTAACCTTACTAGGTACCTTTACTGCATTTTTCAGGTGAGATGGGCCCTCCTGTATTTAATTATAACATGCTTTGGGCATATTTAAATCATGTTTACACAGTTTTTTATGTAACGTCGGGAACCTCAACTCTGTTACGTTACATAATACTCCCCCTTCAAAAGAAGTTTATTTTGGCTCAATAAAGTTTAGTTAAAATAAACTTACAGTTCGTCCCTGATAAGGTTATCTTTTTACTCATAGTATTTTTTTTTTTTTTCGGACTGGTTATATACCTGTTATTCGGTTAATGGTAATAAGCTGTTTTCCTACTCCACTCTCTCTCTCTTGGAGGAAAATTCATCAATGATTTATATTCTCTGGGTAGTGGTACTTCCACATTTTACTTGAAAAGGACTGGTCACACCAATCATAAAAAACTTCTTTTAACACTTATTTTCTTATTTACTTCTATAAATTCGCTTTCTCAATTAAGCTTCTGTCTGCTGTCTTCCTTCTATTTTCTTCATCTATACTTCTGGAATCTAATATCACTCTTTTCAGCTATTTTATAATTATCCCTTAAATATTCAATTTCCCTAACATTTTTCCCTATCCTGTGCGGTGGTACCAGTCGGGTGGCCACTTTTGGGTCCATAACTCCGCTGTCCATCCTTACACCTTCTGAGACCAGGGGAACATCATCCCTGCTCAGGAAAATTATTGCCGGAACATTTCTACGGTCAATTCGTTATAATAAAAAGATTACAAGTAGTCGATTAGCAACTAATACTAAACACTTTTGGGATTCTTCATACTGTTGCTGTTTGCATTTAATTATATATTTCTTTTTCTTCTTGATTCCTTCTTCTTTTCCATTAACTAATAGCATATAACATTATTGATAGGCATTATTTTAAAATCCTTTTGACTTTCCTTCTTGTGACATATTTTCTCTGTATCATTTCTTCTTATATCATCTTCAATTCCAAGAGATTCTAAATTATTGTGGTATTAATTATTATCCTCCTTCAGCTTCATTGTAGTCATTAAATTATTCGTTATTCTTCTTATTTGAGCACATTACCATCAATTGTTTTTATTCATTTATTCTTCTTTTTGTTCCCATAAAAATATTACTTTTTCCTATTATTTCATTTTAAATCAATTCTTTATAAATATTATTTAATAATCTGTTCTTACATACTCTTGGTGTTTTACTGTTTATTAAATCAAATTGTTGCGAAATATCTTAAGTAAGTTGTCCTTACATAGTTTTTGAATTTTGGGGTTTTCTTTCCAATGGGTCGCTTGGTCGGTTCTCAGAAAATCAGTCCCCTTTTTTTTCTTCTGGTTGGTTATCGTTTAGTTTAACCATGGTCCATTATTTCCTCTATACTGGTTGTTCGGATCTCTCTAGTGTATAGAGTTATTTCTGTCCTTGTGACATATCTCACTATCATGTAGTTCTGCCATTTTGTTGTTATAAAATTTTCATTCATGCTGAAGTCTACCATCGTTTTTCGAGCTGATTCTTCCGTATGGTTACTTAATCGTTCAAATGGTTCATACATAATCTCCAGAAGTCCTCCATGCTCCTCGGTTAGTTTTGGCTTTTTCGGTCCTTCTAATCTATCTAGGAATTCAATTGTGGTTCGTTTAAAGTTTCTAAATTGCCTTACTTCTTCTGGTTCCGCAATTGGTATATTATGTAGCTGAACTAATCCCCTTTTAATCATCTCCAATCCTTCCTGTGTATTTATTAATTTCCTTTTACGCGTTTGTCTTATTTTCATTGTCTTGATTTCATTGTGAACCCGTTCTATTCTTCCAGTTATGTTAATTCGTACTTCGTTTAATTTTTCTTGGGTTTTCGCTTGTACCTCCGTTATTCTAAGTTTGTTATTGTTTTCTACTTGATTAATTTTGGTCTCTACTTCCACTCTGAGTTGTATGATGGTTTCATCCATCTTTTCGAGACCTACCTTAGTTTCAGTTATTTGCTGTCTTACTTCCTCTTCATAGTCATCAACTCTTTTGCTCAGTGTTTCATCGACAATTGCAATACTTTCATTGATGACTTCCCTCAACGCTTGGTTTTGTTCATTGATGATTTGCCACAACTCCTTATTACTGTTTTCAATTTTCTCGTCTATTCGTTTGTTATTTTCCTGAATCTGCTTTAAGCTCTCATCGTTCCTGTCAAACCTTTTATTAATTTGGTTTAAGCTTTCATTTATTAGCCAGTTATTCTCATCAGTTTCCTCTTTATTTTTGTCAAACTTCTCATTCATTAGTTTGATTAAATTCTCACTCAAAATTTCGTTTTGTTTCTTTGAGTTTTCATTAATACTGTCTATTTTATTTTCCAGCTTTCCTGAATTTTCGTTTATACTGTCTATTTTATTTTCTAGCTTTTCTGAATTCTCATTTATACTGTCTATTTTTTCATTGATTTGTCTAAAATCGGCCTTCAATTGTTCATTATTTTCATTTATGGTTTGCCTTAAAAGTTCACTAGTACTTTCCTCAATACTGTCTATTTTTTCAGAGTTTTCTTCAAATTTTTTATTTAATTCTTCCTTCTGTTTCTTAGAATCTTCTTTAATTAATTCCCATAATTTTTGTAAATCTAGGCCTCCTCTGGCTTCCTCTTTATCGCCCGCCTGTTGTTCCATTCCGGTGTCTGTAACTACCTCTGCTTCTTCTTCCCGTCTATCTTCTTCCGTTTCCTGGTCCTTCGCAATCCTTTTAGAAACACCTCTTGTATGCATTCCTGTGCCTCTAATAGTTGCCTGCTCCAGTTAAGTAATAGTCGAATTTTTTACTTAACTAAACCCCACTCGTTGAGCGCCAATTTGTAATGAAACCGTTTTATCGGGTTTAGGGTTTAATCAAGCTCCATGTTGGTATACGCCAATTTGTAAAGAAACTCTGTTTATAAGGAAAATGTTTATTATGTTGTTGCAGATGAGAGCTCCTGCAAATCAATATTAATTTATAAAAAGAAAACAATTATTTATTATATGGTTGCTGCAACTCGTATGTTGAACATAGCCCTGTGTTAATCAATTACTAAGTGTTTCACCAGAGAATAACGCTATATTACGGGTATTATAGTTAATAATTCGGTAATTCTCTCCAACCCTATTCGGTCTGTATTATTTAAATTGACTCAAAGTTGGCGAAGACATTACGTTAGTTCTGCACTCTCCCGTATTAACCAGCTGTCTGCAACGAGCGCTGTTATTAGTAATTGACTCGTTTTTATAGGTTAGTTCGTTTCACTTGACGGTTTTATCACCTTCTTTATCTGTAAATTACTCCCCAATCAAAATACAATAACTATTCTACAATAACACAGAACATTATCACATACAAGAAGGATTCTTTATTTATATTATTTTTTAAATTCCAACAGTCATCTTCATAGTTTATCGGATCGTAATATCGATCGTACAATGCTGAATCGATTGGTTAGTGGATTAGTGATGTATAATACAATTTAAATATAATTTCCTGTTTATCTCTTATCCCAGGGTACATGTGATTCTTTTAACGATTAGTAAGGCCAGGTAATGCAAAATTAAGGTTACTAAGTATTAAAAATTGTTATTAATTCTTAATGTATAAAATTAAATATAAGCTGGTTTTACCGTACAATGCGATACTCAAGATAGCCGTGTCTGTTTATAACCGCATGAAGACGTACTGATGAGGTTACCTTTGACCAAAAAATGTGTCTAGATTATCAATAAAGGTTGAAAGGTGATGTCCCGGAGTGTAACAGGAATTCTTCGGTTCTTCGTTCTTCTTCACGATCCTAGTGGTTGCCGGTCCCAGTGGAATTGGTGTAGTATTACGATTTCTTCAATCTCTTGAAAGTGAGGTTTATTACTTCAATGCCAACGGTTCTTTGTGTATGTTTGGTTTATATTTGTATTAATTTTGACTTCTTGTCCATTCAAGAAGAATCTTGGTTTAATTGTAAATTGGGTTCATCATCACGCCTTTAATGGAATTAGTTTGAAGAAGGATTTATTAATTCCGCAACTTTGAGGAGGTGTAGACTTATATTTCCTGAAATCTAGTTCAGTAATTATTACTCAGTTCTGTTTTAATGGTTTGGCTTTAAGACATTTGATTTATTAAGGTTAATTCATTTTTATTTTTATGTTATGTTTAAATTTTTCGACTGAACTGTTCCCAATAGCATATAACAATCGAATGTTAAGGTTTTTTATAAATTCTTTCCTGGATTTGTATTAATTCAACTTCACTCATTAGCATATAACAATCGAATGTTGAAATCAACAAAATTTCTTGCATTTTAGTTACCCTAACAACCATTACTTTCTGTCATTGGATAATATGTGATATCCTAGAGTCAGAATTAGAAAATATTACTACTCTTATTTAATAAAATACTCATGCTTGGAATTACACCAAATCACATAAAACTCTCACTTAATCTGCCTTATTAAACCATATACATTTTACTACAATTTCATCTGACTGGACTTATTAAAAAGGTATTAATTTCCTTTTCCCAATATTAAATTTAGGCCAATTGGTTTTATTACACCTGTTATAATATTGTTTGTTTTTAACTTAATTTTTCTTTACCTGACCTACTGTACAAATAGTCACTGGCTTATGGCCACTTATATCAATTTTAATTTCCTGGTCTGAATTCATTATATTATTTAGTTCATAATTGAACCCTTCATTGGTTTTTTACATAATTATAAGAACTACTTGCCAACTGATTAATACTTATTGTCTTCCTGGCCAAGTTTACAAATATTATTTTAAACATCTTCATTCATGAATTAAAGTAAATACATTTAACATAATATCATACTTAACAAATGTACTCATTTTTATATTATCTAAATACAACTTTAACATGAATAACATAAGTACCCATGACTTAGTACTTACTTAAAGCAACAGCTCCACACTTACTACACCCAAAACATAAAATAAATATCCTGTAAACACTATATTATGATACAGTACAACACCAAGTACATTTTATAACACATTAAATATTAATTGAACAGTATATTATATTCAACTCCTACCCATTAAACTCATCCCACTAGACATAATGTTTATGTTTTACATCTCATACTATTCATTACATATTTTAGATTTGGGTACACTTTTGATGTTTCATTACTTAGTAACCTTACTAGGTACCTTTACTGCATTTTTCAGGTGAGATGGGCCCTCCTGTATTTAATTATAACATGCTTTGGGCATATTTAAATCATGTTTACACAGTTTTTTATGTAACGTCGGGAACCTCAACTCTGTTACGTTACATAATACTCCCCCTTCAAAAGAAGTTTATTTTGGCTCAATAAAGTTTAGTTAAAATAAACTTACAGTTCGTCCCTGATAAGGTTATCTTTTTACTCATAGTATATTTTTTTTTTTTTCGGACTGGTTATATACCTGTTATTCGGTTAATGGTAATAAGCTGTTTTCCTACTCCACTCTCTCTCTCTTGGAGGAAAATTCATCAATGATTTATATTCTCTGGGTAGTGGTACTTCCACATTTTACTTGAAAAGGACTGGTCACACCAATCATAAAAAACTTCTTTTAACACTTATTTTCTTATTTACTTCTATAAATTCGCTTTCTCAATTAAGCTTCTGTCTGCTGTCTTCCTTCTATTTTCTTCATCTATACTTCTGGAATCTAATATCACTCTTTTCAGCTATTTTATAATTATCCCTTAAATATTCAATTTCCCTAACATTTTTCCCTATCCTGTGCGGTGGTACCAGTCGGGTGGCCACTTTTGGGTCCATAACTCCGCTGTCCATCCTTACACCTTCTGAGACCAGGGGAACATCATCCCTGCTCAGGAAAATTATTGCCGGAACATTTCTACGGTCAATTCGTTATAATAAAAAGATTACAAGTAGTCGATTAGCAACTAATACTAAACACTTTTGGGATTCTTCATACTGTTGCTGTTTGCATTTAATTATATATTTCTTTTTCTTCTTGATTCCTTCTTCTTTTCCATTAACTAATAGCATATAACATTATTGATAGGCATTATTTTAAAATCCTTTTGACTTTCCTTCTTGTGACATATTTTGTCTGTATCATTTCTTCTTATATCATCTTCAATTCCAAGAGATTCTAAATTATTGTGGTATTAATTATTATCCTCCTTCAGCTTCATTGTAGTCATTAAATTATTCGTTATTCTTCTTATTTGAGCACATTACCATCAATTGTTTTTATTCATTTATTCTTCTTTTTGTTCCCATAAAAATATTACTTTTTCCTATTATTTCATTTTAAATCAATTCTTTATAAATATTATTTAATAATCTGTTCTTACATACTCTTGGTGTTTTACTGTTTATTAAATCAAATTGTTGCGAAATATCTTAAGTAAGTTGTCCTTACATAGTTTTTGAATTTTGGGGTTTTCTTTCCAATGGGTTGCTTGGTCGGTTCTCAGAAAATCAGTCCCCTTTTTTTTCTTCTGGTTGGTTATCGTTTAGTTTAACCATGGTCCATTATTTCCTCTATACTGGTTGTTCGGATCTCTCTAGTGTATAGAGTTATTTCTGTCCTTGTGACATATCTCACTATCATGTAGTTCTGCCATTTTGTTGTTATAAAATTTTCATTCATGCTGAAGTCTACCATCGTTTTTCGAGCTGATTCTTCCGTATGGTTACTTAATCGTTCAAATGGTTCATACATAATCTCCAGAAGTCCTCCATGCTCCTCGGTTAGTTTTGGCTTTTTCGGTCCTTCTAATCTATCTAGGAATTCAATTGTGGTTCGTTTAAAGTTTCTAAATTGCCTTACTTCTTCTGGTTCCGCAATTGGTATATTATGTAGCTGAACTAATCCCCTTTTAATCATCTCCAATCCTTCCTGTGTATTTATTAATTTCCTTTTACGCGTTTGTCTTATTTTCATTGTCTTGATTTCATTGTGAACCCGTTCTATTCTTCCAGTTATGTTAATTCGTACTTCGTTTAATTTTTCTTGGGTTTTCGCTTGTACCTCCGTTATTCTAAGTTTGTTATTGTTTTCTACTTGATTAATTTTGGTCTCTACTTCCACTCTGAGTTGTATGATGGTTTCATCCATCTTTTCGAGACCTACCTTAGTTTCAGTTATTTGCTGTCTTACTTCCTCTTCATAGTCATCAACTCTTTTGCTCAGTGTTTCATCGACAATTGCAATACTTTCATTGATGACTTCCCTCAACGCTTGGTTTTGTTCATTGATGATTTGCCACAACTCCTTATTACTGTTTTCAATTTTCTCATCTATTCGTTTGTTATTTTCCTGAATCTGCTTTAAGCTCTCATCGTTCCTGTCAAACCTTTTATTAATTTGGTTTAAGCTTTCATTTATTAGCCGGTTATTCTCATCAGTTTCCTCTTTATTTTTGTCAAACTTCTCATTCATTAGTTTGATTAAATTCTCACTCAAAATTTCGTTTTGTTTCTTTGAGTTTTCATTAATACTGTCTATTTTATTTTCCAGCTTTCCTGAATTTTCGTTTATACTGTCTATTTTATTTTCTAGCTTTTCTGAATTCTCATTTATACTGTCTATTTTTTCATTGATTTGTCTAAAATCGGCCTTCAATTGTTCATTATTTTCATTTATGGTTTGCCTTAAAAGTTCACTAGTACTTTCCTTAATACTGTCTATTTTTTCAGAGTTTTCTTCAAATTTTTTATTTAATTCTTCCTTCTGTTTCTTAGAATCTTCTTTAATTAATTCCCATAATTTTTGTAAATCTAGGCCTCCTCTGGCTTCCTCTTTATCGCCCGCCTGTTGTTCCATTCCGGTGTCTGTAACTACCTCTGCTTCTTCTTCCCGTCTATCTTCTTCCGTTTCCTGGTCCTTCGCAATCCTTTTAGAAACACCTCTTGTATGCATTCCTGTGCCTCTAATAGTTGCCTGCTCCAGTTAAGTAATAGTCGAATTTTTTACTTAACTAAACCCCACTCGTTGAGCGCCAATTTGTAATGAAACCGTTTTATCGGGTTTAGGGTTTAATCAAGCTCCATGTTGGTATACGCCAATTTGTAAAGAAACTCTGTTTATAAGGAAAATGTTTATTATGTTGTTGCAGATGAGAGCTCCTGCAAATCAATATTAATTTATAAAAAGAAAACAATTATTTATTATATGGTTGCTGCAACTCGTATGTTGAACATAGCCCTGTGTTAATCAATTACTAAGTGTTTCACCAGAGAATAACGCTATATTACGGGTATTATAGTTAATAATTCGGTAATTCTCTCCAACCCTATTCGGTCTGTATTATTTAAATTGACTCAAAGTTGGCGAAGACATTACGTTAGTTCTGCACTCTCCCGTATTAACCAGCTGTCTGCAACGAGCGCTGTTATTAGTAATTGACTCGTTTTTATAGGTTAGTTCGTTTCACTTGACGGTTTTATCACCTTCTTTATCTGTAAATTACTCCCCAATCAAAATACAATAACTATTCTACAATAACACAGAACATTATCACATACAAGAAGGATTCTTTATTTATATTATTTTTTAAATTCCAACAGTCATCTTCATAGTTTATCGGATCGTAATATCGATCGTACAATGCTGAATCGATTGGTTAGTGGATTAGTGATGTATAATACAATTTAAATATAATTTCCTGTTTATCTCTTATCCCAGGGTACATGTGATTCTTTTAACGATTAGTAAGGCCAGGTAATGCAAAATTAAGGTTACTAAGTATTAAAAATTGTTATTAATTCTTAATGTATAAAATTAAATATAAGCTGGTTTTACCGTACAATGCGATACTCAAGATAGCCGTGTCTGTTTATAACCGCATGAAGACGTACTGATGAGGTTACCTTTGACCAAAAAATGTGTCTAGATTATCAATAAAGGTTGAAAGGTGATGTCCCGGAGTGTAACAGGAATTCTTCGGTTCTTCGTTCTTCTTCACGATCCTAGTGGTTGCCGGTCCCAGTGGAATTGGTGTAGTATTACGATTTCTTCAATCTCTTGAAAGTGAGGTTTATTACTTCAATGCCAACGGTTCTTTGTGTATGTTTGGTTTATATTTGTATTAATTTTGACTTCTTGTCCATTCAAGAAGAATCTTGGTTTAATTGTAAATTGGGTTCATCATCACGCCTTTAATGGAATTAGTTTGAAGAAGGATTTATTAATTCCGCAACTTTGAGGAGGTGTAGACTTATATTTCCTGAAATCTAGTTCAGTAATTATTACTCAGTTCTGTTTTAATGGTTTGGCTTTAAGACATTTGATTTATTAAGGTTAATTCATTTTTATTTTTATGTTATGTTTAAATTTTTCGACTGAACTGTTCCCAATAGCATATAACAATCGAATGTTAAGGTTTTTTATAAATTCTTTCCTGGATTTGTATTAATTCAACTTCACTCATTAGCATATAACAATCGAATGTTGAAATCAACAAAATTTCTTGCATTTTAGTTACCCTAACAACCATTACTTTCTGTCATTGGATAATATGTGATATCCTAGAGTCAGAATTAGAAAATATTACTACTCTTATTTAATAAAATACTCATGCTTGGAATTACACCAAATCACATAAAACTCTCACTTAATCTGCCTTATTAAACCATATACATTTTACTACAATTTCATCTGACTGGACTTATTAAAAAGGTATTAATTTCCTTTTCCCAATATTAAATTTAGGCCAATTGGTTTTATTACACCTGTTATAATATTGTTTGTTTTTAACTTAATTTTTCTTTACCTGACCTACTGTACAAATAGTCACTGGCTTATGGCCACTTATATCAATTTTAATTTCCTGGTCTGAATTCATTATATTATTTAGTTCATAATTGAACCCTTCATTGGTTTTTTATATAATTATAAGAACTACTTGCCAACTGATTAATACTTATTGTCTTCCTGGCCAAGTTTACAAATATTATTTTAAACATCTTCATTCATGAATTAAAGTAAATACATTTAACATAATATCATACTTAACAAATGTACTCATTTTTATATTATCTAAATACAACTTTAACATGAATAACATAAGTACCCATGACTTAGTACTTACTTAAAGCAACAGCTCCACACTTACTACACCCAAAACATAAAATAAATATCCTGTAAACACTATATTATGATACAGTACAACACCAAGTACATTTTATAACACATTAAATATTAATTGAACAGTATATTATATTCAACTCCTACCCATTAAACTCATCCCACTAGACATAATGTTTATGTTTTACATCTCATACTATTCATTACATATTTTAGATTTGGGTACACTTTTGATGTTTCATTACTTAGTAACCATACTAGGTACCTTTACTGCATTTTTCAGGTGAGATGGGCCCTCCTGTATTTAATTATAACATGCTTTGGGCATACAGTAAAAGCCCGATATAGCGCGGTTGTCGGGTGACATACTTTCCCCCGCGTTATAGGCGTAACCGTGGTATATCGGAAGGTGACCTGTACAGTGACAAATGATGGGGAGGGAGGACCGGGAAAAAGGCTACAGCATAATGCACTACTATATACTGTACGTAAATTACGTCACCAAATGTAGAAATAAAAAATAAGAAAACTGTATTTTAATCCAATATTTTAATCTATTTTAATCCAATGGAATATAAAATACACTATTTATACATTGCTCACTCGACCTACTGTAGGCCTAATTGTTGGTCTTAAAAAAGTCCGTAATTTTTTTTTGACGGGATAATGCACAGCGTTTCTTTTCCGCGTATTGTTTTATAAACGCGAGGTGCAGCAGATGAACATTATTAGATTCACTTTGCCTCTCCATCCATGAAATTACTTTGTTTATGTGTATTATCACTTCACTTCGTCTTCTTTTTCTTCGCAATTTGCACTTCGGACTGCATCGATGATATCTTTATCTCCTATACATTCTGTAACAGGCTCACTGTTGTCAACTTCTGCCCAGTCATTCAAGTCATCTAGAGTGAAGTTGCAATGCAGAGCACTACTCGCAGACTGTACATCACTATTAGTGAATCCGGCAACAGAGCAATTTCCATCGGCGATGTTTTGTTCAAAGTAACATTTCTTCCAGCAATTCTGAATCGTAGCCATACTAATACTTTCCCATGCAAGACCTATTGAATACGCAACTGTTTTCAGGTTTATCGACTTAAGGTAAATTTCCATTTCCTCATCAGAATTCACTATAGCACTCAGAAGTTCATGGCGGTAATGCGCTTTAAATGCTTTTATGATGCCTTGATCTAATGGCTGGATCAGTGCTGTAGTGTTTTTCGGCAAGAACGTGACTCCGATTTTCCCATCTCTTGACTGTAGCATATCAGCAGGTGGATGTGCTGGACAGTGGTCAAGGGTCAGTACAGCTTTTTCTTCGAGGTTGAGTGACCGCAGGTGGCTTCTCACAGATGGAACAAATTCTTCATGGAACCATTTACCGAAAATATCACTTGTCATCCAAGCATTTTTTGTATTACAATATGTGATGGGTAATGACGTCATGTTAACATGTTGAAAGCATCTAGGATTTCGGCTTTTCCCTATACAGAGAGGTTTAACTTTGTGGCTGCCTGATTTATTTGTGGCAAACTCTATCCTTATTTATTTTTAATCCAGATTTATTTATTGAATTATTCACATCCAGAGTTCTGGTAGGAAGCATTTGAAAATACAGAGCAGTTTCATCACAGTTATACACTTGATGGTCATTTAAATCGTTATCGATCATTACTTTGTTTAATGCCTCAGGAAAAAGTGCTGCAGCTTTACTGTCGCGTGATCATGCTACCCCTTCAATGCTTATCTGGCTTATACCATGACGAGATTTCCATCGCGAAAACCACCCATCAGATGCATTAAAGTCACTGTTGCCATGTAAATCACTATGGAATTTCACAGCTTGAGCTCTAATAACTGGTCCTGACAGTGGCACACCTTCACTTCGTTTTATTAAAAACCACCTGTACAGACACTCATCTAGTTCACTATCCTTACCTACTTTAGTCTTTTTTCTTTGCAACTCCACTTCACTTTCAACTGTGTTCACAAAACTTTTTAAGTTTATCTTCTTCCTTCATCCACCCTCTAATTGTTCCTTCTGGGATGCCACACTCACGTGATAAACTTGCCTTTGACTCTCCGTTCTTCACACGATCAATTATTTTGAGTTTATCACTCACAGAATATGCTTTTCTTTTCTGCGACATCACAAAACTCTACACTATGCAAATTTATGACAAAGACTATACACTTTGATAAGATAATATCAGAGTATGATCTTATACTGTACTGTAATATGAGGGAGAGAAGGGATTTAGTTGGCTGCTTGCCTTGGCATGAATTCTTAGAAACGTAGAGACTGTAAATAGCTCGGGCAATTGTTTATGTCTACAGGTACACTTGAACTGGCAATTCTGACTGTTGTTTACAACGCCGTTTCCAACAACAAGCCTTTGTTTACAATAAACGCAATGCATTCCAATGTTGTGGCTACGGAAGTCACGATAAGCAATTCATAATTTACTCACTCTCTACAAGTAAGAATTTTCGCTAATAACGGGCGACATACTCTTCACCGCATTATATCCGAATCCGCGGTATATCGGACCACGCTATATCGGGCTTCTACTGTATTTAAATCATGTTTACACAGTTTTTTATGTAACGTCGGGAACCTCAACTCTGTTACGTTACAATATATATATATATATATATATATATATAATGTAATACACCTTATTAGTACAATACATATTTATAATGTTGGCATTGTTTCTTTACAGTAGTTAAGTATACTAATTATACACTATTTATATATATTGTAACGCGTAAAAGACGTCCGCCTTGTTTAAGCCCCGCGATGGAAGCCAATCTGTAACGCGTGGATGAATTCGTCTCTGTAAGAGTGTATGTGCTGGTGTGTTCGCCTCACACTGGTGTCGTTACTTCTATGTTTTGCGCTAACGATGTCCGTAGCGATTCTTCAATTACCAGTACAACACGAGAGGAAACCTTACCTGTTGTTTCATAGGGGTTTATAAATCCCGGGTGGCGCCAAATTGTTTATTTAAAACAATTAAATTAATGAATAGTGTGGTAAAAGGGGTTCTTAGCTATGACGGCCTGGAGCATTCAAATTTTACTCCCGCCTTCGTTCGACCTTCTTAATCGAGCTGTTAGTTCGCCGAGTTTGCGACGTGAGCGCTTACTGTCATTCTCGCTCTCTTTGCTAAACAATACACAATTTATACAATACACTTCCCTATGAAATAAAAACAATGGTTATACTCTGTACTAGTTTCTTTAATTTGTGATTGGTAATTACTCAGTTTGACATTAAAATTATATTTGATTATTCAACAAATTTGCACCGATAATTATTACAAGACTAATATCTCTAGGGTTTGGTGAATCGATTTTGAATGAATTATACAGTCAAAGATGGCGACTGTTTTGTTTGTTTACAGTTTGTTCCGTTCAAAATCCAGGTTCTTGTGATTACGAGAAAAATATTGATAATGATTACAATAAAAAGTACACTACCTTATATTATTTGTACTTAAATAATATAATGTGTAACTATAATTTGTTCCTGAAGTGTAGTAAAGTGTGCTTCAAAAGTTCGTAATTTAACAACAGGTTATTTTATTAGTTAACAAATTTTCAGTGTTTTATTGTTTTACTTAATCGTTGAAAGAAATAATATTCAGTTTATAGTGAGAGTTCAGGTTACTGTGAGAAATATTTAAAGTGAGTTTATTTCTAAAATTCGGGTAATTTAATAATACTTACCAAATCGGTAGACTGGTGGTGTACTGTCAGTCAGTTGTAATGGAATGGGGCTTCAATAGTGGTCAATTTTCAATTATCTGGGGCTTCTGGCATCTTTTTCATGTTAGTTGTAGCAATTTATTCATTTAAAATTTATTGAAATTGGTCCTTGGCATCAGTTAAATGTTCTCGTTCCTCGTCTGCTTCTTACGTTTTCATCTTTTTGAATTTTGATTACTTTTTATACATTTTAGATTAAAATTTTGGTCATTCACGGCCTGGCGTCTATTCTGGAAGAGCGTCACTTATTGAATACTAAGATTTAACGGAAAAATTGTAACCAACAGTCCGTTGTCATGGTTACTAATTGATTCCGATTGGTTGATCATGACTTATAACCATTGTTATCAATTTTGAATTTTTATTCAAAATTACTGTATATCTTCTGATTGCTTTTATTCTTCCGTCTTCCTTCCTACGTATTAAATATTATCACTACTGTTTGTATTTCCTTTCAAAGATTATTTTGACATCCCATAAGGTTGGGTTCTCTTATGTATTAACATTTGACAGTTATGTTGATATTTGTTAATTACATTTCTTTCTTATTTTAAGTCCTTAATATAACATTTATCTTTTAATATGATTCACAAATTATCCTTGACTAGTTATTTGCCTTGGATTTGCTAATTTCCTTGTTGATTTTTTACAATTTGTAGTTATTTGTTTCTGACAGTTAGGCATTTCATAGGCCTAAGTAGTAACTGATTATATTTACTTATTTTATACAAATTACATCTTATTTTACCCTAATGTGTTTTGTTTTGTTATTATAATTGATTTGTTTATTCGTTGATGTGTTTTGGATCTGTTTTTATACTAATTGTATGTTATCATTATTTTCTACATCATGGCTTGTTAATTATTTCCTAACTGATTTTCCAGTATTATTAGATTTGTATTATTTTACCTTTTTATGTATCTATTTTGCCCTTGCTAACAATATGGCTATTACTTACTATTCTTTATTACATAAAACATAACATCTAGGCCTATGGTCTGTATAATTCCTTCAGCCATATCCTATTCATAAATTTAATTGAACAATTTTTTAAAAGCAACGTTTGTTAACAATTGATTTCATTCTTATTTATTTTTAGGTGATAACCCATCATCACACCATTTAAACTTACTTAATTGATTATCCCTTATAACATGTGGTGTTTATTATTTTTGTTTTTAATTTCTTTACTATATTTTTTCCTTTTACTATCTTTACTTTCTATCCATGGTAACACTAACTGTTGACATTCTATGGGCTTCCTCCCCTGAATAACATCGTATCCTTCATTTATATTTAATCTTAATACTATCTTTAATTACTATAATTAACAAAATTCTTACTTGTTCACAATTAAATCGTTTAGTGTTTATCACTGATTTATTAAGCGTTTTTTATCTATCACTAGATTTTCTAATCCTATCATTCACAATATTCTTATTTATTAATAACATTCACTTTTAAACAATTTGGTGTTTATCACTGATTTACTAAGCGTTTTTTATCTATCACTAGATTTTCTCATTATTTTGGGGGTTTTACACTTTCACTTTTGCACTTCTTAAATTTTTATTTAACCTGTAGAAATGTGAAATAACTAAAATAAAACAGTGTAGTGTGTAACGTTTGATGCGGTGAACCGAGTTAATCAAGAGAAATAAAAAAAAATTAAAACAGTGCAACGATTTTTGGACAAATAGTGGTGCAGCACGTGGGCAGCAGTGACGCCATTAAAAAACGTAAATGTATCCCATCAAATCAGTTATATAAATTTTAATATAAAGAGCTCTATATTATGGGGGAATAATTTAAATACTGTATGAGAGTGTGAGTGAGCAAGATACTGGGTTGCCTTTATATAATATAATTAAATTTTATGTTAAGGTTTGAAATAGGTATATACCATGTTAAAGTAGACTAAATGTTTTTGTAATTTTTGAAGAAAAGTAATTAAAATAAACAAGTAGTGGTTTTGAGAAGAAAATGAATATCAAATAAATTTAAAAGAAAAGTAAAATAAATGCTGAAATTGAATAATAAAGAGAGATGATTAATATAGACAATGAGCGTAGTTATTGAAATACGTAACCCTCAATCACGTTTATAGTTCACAGTTCGTGTGCCGAATCCTGGGCTAATCAAGGTAAGTTTGTTTTATATAATAATTAATAAATGTGATAAAGGTGAGTAACATCTCAACATGTTGTGCATAGTTTACAGTTAACTGTACTTAGTCCAAATAATGAACTTAGGTCACTGGCCTTAAAGATTCTAGAAATATGTTAAATCTCATGTTAACACGTTGAAAAATTCTAATAAAATATAATTACAATTTAATTATAATTGGTTACAACTAATTGACGTACACAAACTATGATAGTAGAATTTTTTTATTTACAGTAAACATATTTTCAATCATTTTATTTTTACTGATACCTGTTTAATAAATTTTAAATACATTCCCAAGTGGTTGTTACATCAGACAAATGTATTTTAAAAGTAATTAAATGACTTCTTATTGGATGTTGTTCAAGAGTTTCATACACACCTACTCAATGGTAAACAAGTATTTCAAAATTCATTTTTCAAAACAACTTCGAATGCAGACTGAAATAAACAGGTCAAAGTTTATAGTGTCTGTAAATACATTATACTTAGTTTCCTTCATACTGTAAAATAATCAAATAATATGTGACGCTTAGCATTAATATAACATAAAATAATGGTACAACAGTTTGAAATGGTTGAGATCTTTATCTCATATATTTCCCTTTTTATATCTAATTAAAATCTCATTTTATTTTAAAACGCTAATACAAATTATTATTCAAACATTATTTTGTTACTAGGTGGGTTTTAATACAATTTTGTAAAAATACGTTGTTAATTACAGAGTTTCTGTAAGTAGCTGACTAGTAACAAGATTACTCGTAATAAGTCGTATATACATAATAATTTCATGGAAATTATTTAAAACACACACACGATATGTATGCATAAAAATACATTCATTCATAACAGTTTTTACCATTTTTAAGGAATACTTTTTTGTGGTGTTAAGTAAAGCTGAAACATTCTTTACATAATAATATGACGATATATCACCACACATACAAGGTTTACTTTTATCATGAGATACATCTCAAGGGCCAGGAACAACATACCAGCAATATCTGTTATATTATACTCTACATTCTCAAATATTTTAGCTTTTTAACAAAAGCCAACTAAATTGTTCTGAATAAGAAACAAAAATGTTAGAGTTTAAATTGTAATGCTCTGAGTGAAAATTGTGCCTTCAAAAATTTTGAAAATAATAAACTGAAACTGATTAAAGAAGAAAAAATGTGTATCCACACTAAAACATGTGTAAAATCTAATAATATGAACAAAGTCACATGAAAAACACATAAAAATAGTAATTTAGAATTTGCAACATTAACACTACATAATCTTTAAAGCCTATCAAGATCATAAAATATAAATTCAAATGTCACTCACATCATGTGCAAACGCATGGTCTGGGTTCAATACACAGTCAGATCATAAACAACTATATTATACTACTATATGTTGTTACCTAAACTGACCTAGTAGTTGGGGGGCACAAACACAATGGCATGTTTAGGTTATGTGACCGAGGCAATGAAGTACAGGACATATGTGACACGAGTAGCATCTATTTACTGAGTAAGGTAATATAATTAAAATGTTTAATTACAGTAAATCACACACACACACACACACACACACACACACACACACACACACACACACACACACACACACACACACACACACACACTTTATTTTTTAAATATTTGTATGTAATTGATAAAGAACCTAACACGCGCGTGTATGTGTGTTTTCTGGTTATTCTTGTTATAATTATTAATAATAAATAATATATTTGTTGCTTTTAGATTGAAGATATTTTTGATATTTTTGAGATGATAATTAAAATAATTAAAAAACTGCCGAAACATAAATTATATTCAAAAAACATATTCTTGTACAAAACAACATTTATTATTTATTATTAATTACACACACACATACACGTTGTAATCTTTTAGTCCCTGCAATTCGGGCGCAAAATGTAATCTCTGATAATGTACAATGTATTTTGTCTGTATTCGTAAATACTCTAGGGCGCCATGTTGTACAAGTGTTATGATCGACATTTACTTTTAGGGCCAGAATTCGTGTAACACGTACCAGTTTAGTGGAACCAATTACCTGAAATAAAGACACATCAAATAACATATAAAAAGTATTTATTAATATTAAACATTGATAAGTATTACATAGATATAGATATCTGGACGATAGATTGCGCCATGGGCGTTGTCCACATGAAATTACACTATACAAAAAATATACGCTGCATTATAATACATGTTATAGAATAAGACATACCTTTATTATTTAAATGTAAATTTCAGCACAACCCAACACTTATAAATTTTAACCCACACACTCAAACACTCTCTCTTCCATCCTCATGGTACAAACTTTTATAACTTTTATAAATTTTGGAGCTCCTTTTATTAGATTGAAATTTTAAAATAAAATGAATTTCTACAATAAAATGATATTGGGAAATTATGAAATCAGGATTGTATAAGGAACGTTCTCACCAATTTCGTGTTGGCCTCCTCGTACTACTCGTATCGTCCTGTCATCGGCACAATCGGTGTATTTTTACGGCGCTTGACGGGGCACTTTCGTGTCAACCCACGTAACCCACCGTCGTGGGACCGATTCTATACGTCGATCTTTTACGAACGATTTAATCGGTCGAGGACGCCTACACAAAGTCGAACTATAACTCTCCTTAATACATTTTGATTGTAGATATTATACTGTTTATACTGTTTATTAACCACCTATAGTGGTCTAAAAAGTTAAAATTCACCCGAGAGTGAATTGGTTTTGCCGGCCGGCACTGATCAGTTGCTGCAGCGAAATGACGACAATTCCTTGTTGAATTCTGCGGAAGTGGGGTGTACTGACGTCACATTTTCTTTGTTTAACTTGTTGACATCGCCGTTTTGTCGTGGTCAACACATTCTCAGCCTCTGACGTAATTAAGGCTTGGCTTGCTTATCGCAATAACTGCACACTGTTTTTATGACATTTTACAGATTCTGCTACGAATTAGTTCAAATCCTGGCAAATATTGTGATATAGTCCACTCACTGTAAATTCGATATCGGGTGTTTGAGGTCGGGTTGGGTATGTCAAAAAATAGAAAAATACAATATTTATGATCTCGTTACCATATTTTAGGTAATTATAAAATGTACCATGATTGTACCATCACAAAACCCCCTCAATGAAAGATGGTGTGACGAAGCACACAAACTTTCATTGACCCTTTCATACTTCCTAAAGGGATCAGCCAGGACAAGTCGCCACAACCCCCTTACAAATTTACATAAAAAATAACAACAACTCACCCTTGGTCTGGTGATGATGACCGTACCTAGATGACCTTACTGGACTTCTCTTGCGAGATCCCAACACCATAAGGCCACTTAGGTTCTTAACGCCCCTGCTCTGACGCGTTGGCCAGCTCAGGACCGCTGTCACACCACCAAACACTGAAACAATATATAATAAATATTCAAATAGTGGCTTAGTAAATCACTCCATCCTCAACTGATCTGGTTCCCCTTAGCTAAGTGCTGGTTTGTGCCAATAAGCACTGGGTTGGCTTAATATATTTTAATACGCTTAATAAAATTATAAGATTATATATTATAATCTTCAAGAATTAAAAAGAATATCTCTTCTTCATATTAACAAATACTTCTACCCTGAGTTGAAAAATGGTTTCGATTCCTATCGATAATATTTATCTTCATTCTTTTACAATTACTATAATTGTAACATAAGCACCTTAGTATAATATAGTTACCAAAATTGAATAAAATATAATTGAAAATATAATAGGAAAATTACACATTATAATCTCCCAAATCTAGAGAAAAACAAATTATAAAAGAATTAATAACTCTATATATTTATTTATTGAATACTCTTAGTGCATGATAAAATAAAAAAAAATTTATTATTATTGTTATTATTATTATTATTATTATTCTTATTATTAACAGGTAATTATTTGGCTTTTTTGTATTATTAACAGCGCCAGTTAAAAAAAAAAAAAAAAATTTTTTTTTTTCTACACATTATTCCCATGTTATAACATCATGTTGAAATTTCTATACCATAAATACATTTTACATAATAATAATACATTAATAATTAACACTGATACATTAATACATTAAATATTCTTGATTCATTTTAATTTAAATCATTTAAAAATTACAATTTCACTTAAGTCATTAATTAGACATCAATTTTATTATAATGAATTATTAATATTTATTTCAAATTTATTATTAGTATTCATACTACATTATTATTATTATTTCATTATTCACTTCTTACTTTCTCTATACTCTGAACTTTCTACCTACCTAACCTTTCACCTTCTATCACTGTTTAGTCTGGATAACTCCTATATTCACTATACTTTTTTTTTTTTATAATCTTACTCACCTTCTTCTAACTAACCATCAAATTTACCTATCAATGACACCAATATCTCAATTATATACTCCATTACTACTTTCATTTAAATCCTATGGCACCGCTCGTCTTTGCAATGGGTTGGGTGTTCCCTAACTGGCTATATACATCTCTAATATTTTGCCCTTCCCAATAATTCGGCAAACACTCCCTTAAACTACGCTAATACCTGCCACAACACTATTGGTTGGCTACTCTTTATCACCTCACCTCCACTACAGAATTCATCAACAATAATTATATGTTTATACCTTTACTTAAACACCTTCTCTACAAATAATCACTAACTACTGTGTCCCTAAATATCTAATAATTCTCTTTGTATTTTCTTAAAAATTCTTATCTTTCTAACTCCATTTACATTAATTGCACAACTCACCTGCATTTTATCTATACCCAGTCTCTATCCCTGTTTAAACACTTACTGTAATCATTGACAATTCTCTTATAAAATTCCTCTCCTACCTACTTATAACAATACCTCTTTTCAAAATTCAAATATATATACTTATTTAAACAGTCATTATTATTCATTAGTAATTAATTAAAATATTATTATTAAACATGTTATATATATAAAATATATAATAATACACACTGGGGTACCTGTAATACATAATACACATCAAAATACATGGATAAATACAATAAAAATATACACTCCAACTTCATTATTGTGTCATTAATCGAAATCAGTCCATAACAGTCCAATTCAAAACCACTTTGCACATTATTATTTAATGTTCATTTCACAATATAACAGTCTATCCACCATCATTAAACAACAAACGAATCTTAGGTCTATATAAATTCTTATTTAATAAATAGATTTTATTACTAGAGACATTATATTCGTACTCCTTTAAGAAATGGTTATTAAACAAATATTTCCAGTCACGATCAAGTAGGGTTCCGTTTGTCTTAGTATCATATGTCATTAATCGGTTTATACTATAATTATCCCCATAATATTCCACCACAGGTAAATACATAATGTCTTTATTCTCATTTCTTGTTATTTCCAATTTATTGTTATTATCAGGTAAGTATTCATCATTTTCATATACCACATTTAACCCTAACCTTTCTAACAGTTGTCTGTAATTTCTGTTTACTTTAAATATTTCTATTACTCTCTTATTCTCACAATATCTCTCTATACTTTCTCTCTTAATACATTTCTCTCCATTACACCAAAAGACACTTTCTCTCTCCAAATATGCAGGGGTCCCTATCATAAAATTGTTGCACCTCTTCTTAGGTACACAAAAACATAAAGAAACTTTATTTGTAGAACTATCGTCTATCAAATATAAATTAAAGGCATTCTTATCCTTATAACAATTACATGAAGACTTGTCTTCACCCCCTAATACAACATTAAAAGAAAATTCTACCCCCTGCATTCCTTGTACTAAAATACTTTCTCTTAACTTTCTTTCTGACTTCATAAATTCAAATATTTCATTATCATTCATTATATTTTCATTATCAGGTTTATCCTTTGCTAATACCCCAATCTTACTACTTGTATTATTTGGATTATCTATACTACATTCATTATTGGAATTATCAGTTTTAAATATGTTATCCAGTACAGCATTTTGCTGGGTACTACTATCTAGTACTTTCTGACTTTCTACTTGATTTTCTACCACATTTAAATTATCGAGTTTTGTAATAAGCTGGTCACATTTCGTAATAAGTTTATTGTGACTCACTTTTATTTCATTTTTTAATTCAGTAAATTGTTTGTCAAAACTATCTCTGATTTCATTTTTCTGCTCATCTAGCTTTTTATCAAAACTGGCAAATTTATTTAATAAAAGTTGCATCATTGCATTAGTTTCATCCTGCTTACTATCTAAACTAATTGAAATGGATGTATTGACTTTAGTTATCTCTGCAGACACAGGCGTATGCGCCTCGTCAATCTGACTAGTTTGAGGTGTTTGTACATCCATTTCACTAATTACATTTATCTCCGATGTACTGGTTTCTATTACAATATTGTCACTTGTACTCATGTTGTTATTTTATCTTGCTAAAACATGTATGTTTATAACCTAGGAATTTAACCCTATTCTACGCACGTGTGCATGTACTTACGCTATTACTTCAGGTAACTATTCCACTTTCCTGGTAGGTATTACTCCACATAAAATTACGTTTTATGTCGAGTCCCTGTTATTACGGGCGACAAATGTAATCTTTTAGTCCCTGCAATTCGGGCGCAAAATGTAATCTCTGATAATGTACAATGTATTTTGTCTGTATTCGTAAATACTCTAGGGCGCCATGTTGTACAAGTGTTATGATCGACATTTACTTTTAGGGCCAGAATTCGTGTAACACGTACCAGTTTAGTGGAACCAATTACCTGAAATAAAGACACATCAAATAACATATAAAAAGTATTTATTAATATTAAACATTGATAAGTATTACATAGATATAGATATCTGGACGATAGATTGCGCCATGGGCGTTGTCCACATGAAATTACACTATACAAAAAATATACGCTGCATTATAATACATGTTATAGAATAAGACATACCTTTATTATTTAAATGTAAATTTCAGCACAACCCAACACTTATAAATTTTAACCCACACACTCAAACACTCTCTCTTCCATCCTCATGGTACAAACTTTTATAACTTTTATAAATTTTGGAGCTCCTTTTATTAGATTGAAATTTTAAAATAAAATGAATTTCTACAATAAAATGATATTGGGAAATTATGAAATCAGGATTGTATAAGGAACGTTCTCACCAATTTCGTGTTGGCCTCCTCGTACTACTCGTATCGTCCTGTCATCGGCACAATCGGTGTATTTTTACGGCGCTTGACGGGGCACTTTCGTGTCAACCCACGTAACCCACCGTCGTGGGACCGATTCTATACGTCGATCTTTTACGGACGATTTAATCGGTCGAGGACGCCTACACAAAGTCGAACTATAACTCTCCTTAATACATTTTGATTGTAGATATTATACTGTTTATTAACCACCTATAGTGGTCTAAAAAGTTAAAATTCACCCGAGAGTGAATTGGTTTTGCCGGCCGGCACTGATCAGTTGCTGCAGCGAAATGACGACAATTCCTTGTTGAATTCTGCGGAAGTGGGGTGTACTGACGTCACATTTTCTTTGTTTAACTTGTTGACATCGCCGTTTTGTCGTGGTCAACACATTCTCAGCCTCTGACGTAATTAAGGCTTGGCTTGCTTATCGCAATAACTGCACACTGTTTTTATGACATTTTACAGATTCTGCTACGAATTAGTTCAAATCCTGGCAAATATTGTGATATAGTCCACTCACTGTAAATTCGATATCGGGTGTTTGAGGTCGGGTTGGGTATGTCAAAAAATAGAAAAATACAATATTTATGATCTCGTTACCATATTTTAGGTAATTATAAAATGTACCATGATTGTACCATCACAACGTTATTTATTTCTTTGTATACTGGGTACACAGGCATCTTATGTTCTGAAACAATATTATACTGTACCTTCAGAATTATTAAAACTATTGTGATAACATCAAGAGTATTTGCATTTTTTATAATGAAGAAATAGACTCTCTCTGCATCTGACTATACTTTGAAATTGTCATTGGTTTGCACTGGTAATTACTATTAAAATGATAAAAGAGAACTTTATGATAACTGCAATACATAACTTGTAACGGTACGTTATGTAAAGAATTTTATTTTTAGACAGTGATTAACACAAAAAGCATTTTGTAGACAAAGACGAAGTAAGGCAGGGCTGAGGTGGGGTCGACGGCCGGGTGCTGTTATGATCAAGTGAAAAACAAATGACGTCAATCCAAAGGAGGGACGGGGAGATGTAACCGGAATGAACTGGTTTTCAAATGCATATTTGTACGGAATTGTGGCGCAGGAACGAAAACGAGGGGGCGAGTCTCCAGTCAACAATCGAACAGTACACACGCGTTCACAGTGCGTGTGAACAATCACGGTAGGCCAGTTACAGTAGGCCTACTGAGTTTCTTGCAAAAGAGTTTTAAAAATGGTAGTAAAAGTGTGAATTTACTCGAAATTTATATGTGAATATAAACTGGACGTTTGGGACATTTTTTTGTGCTTTTTCGTCGGGAAAGCTAATTACGACTCATTGTGCAACAACCAGGAGACTCCACGACGAAAGAGCTAAGTATACATAAAGGCGTAGTAAATTTGGTGAAAGTATACAAAATGTACTTGTTAAAACAATATCATGAAAAACAGTAAAATTACCTTTTAAAAATAATGAGATCTCAACAGGTGGTGTGTGAGAGAGAGAGAGAGAGAGAGAGAGAGAGAGAGAGAGAGAGAGAGAGAGAGAGAGAGAACAAAGGGTGTGGTAAGCGCTAAAGATAAAAACAAGGTACTGATTTGCAGTTAAAGATTTTCTATTGATATATTCTTTTTTTCTGGAACTATATTTTCTTTTTAACATCAAAAAATTAAAGTACAATATGTTTTAATAAAATAAAAACAGATTTCTCTTTATAATGTGTTAGTTTAGTTAATTACGCAGTCTACCCGAACCCTATTCTCTGTGTCAATAAGTTCGCCTAAACGGCTCTGGAATTTTTTTCTGTAAGGGAGTTTTTGTTTATTTGTCAAAATTGTTTTCTTTGGGAAAGTGAAATGGTTTCCACATTTCCTCCAAAAAATGTGGTGGCGACCTTGGGACTTTGAGAATCTTCTGGCTGTTTGAAGGTAAGTCGAAAAGAATAGTAATAACTGGGGTTTAGTTTCTTCTTTTTATTTCTACTTTTTTTGAACACACACACACACACACACACACACACACACACACACACACACACACACACACAAAACAGATAAATATAAGGAACTAATACCTTCATGAAATCCTCCTCAAATTTGAAAGCCCCACCACCAGTTGCATATACAGTTGTTACAAGAGTTGCCATACCCTTACTTTTGGCTAGAGCTAAGAAGTTGCCCATCTCACTTGTTGGAAAACGAATGAAGTGTAATGTGCCAATGCGGCCTCCTATTTTTACACTGTCCATCTAGAGAAACATACAGTCACGTTTTTGTTACCCGTATATGTATGAGACATAAGATTACCATAATTATTCTTACTGCAATAATTTATTAACACAAATAAATTATACATTCTACTACCGAGTTAATAAAATATTTCCTGTATGCACTTTACATATATGATATACTCGTATATCCTGTATGCACATGAATTTTTTCGTTTTTCGTTAATTTCTTAATATAACAGAAAAACTGTTTTCTTCTACTATTCAACACAGTAATATTTTAATGCTTCTTTGAATCGAAATTTATACATTTCATTTATTATAATTTTACAATGAATATACAACAAATTATTTCATATTATACACTGATCTTGTGAGTCCATCTGTCGCCATGACTGCACTGGTTACCTCCTTGTGTTGAATCCTGATCATCATCCAAACTAATCCCCCTCTCATCATCTCAACTCTGTTACCCGATGCACTCATCAAATGCCACCAATTGAAGATGATCAATAGACTGGGTCTCCTATTTTTTTTCGAGTCCTCCAGAAATCCTCCTCCATGCTCATACTGGGCAAAATAACTATTATTTTCCGGCTTAAAAGACTTGATGAATGCTGTAGAGTTTACAGAGACTTCATAACTACTACAGTTGGTCTTGAGTTTTCACCTTCTGCACTCTGTGATCAGACTGATTGTTACCTCACATTGTCATGTGCTGCTTTAGGTAATACTGTCCCTGAATGGCTGAAGAACTTATACTTTATTTCTACAAGCTAGTTATATGAATAGAGTAAAATAATGTACTCTTTTTTGTCCGTCTGATGGCTTTTTCTTTTTTATGAAAGCCACCAGGTTTTTTCATAAAAAAAGGGTTTTTTTCTTTAAACAAAGAAAAAGCCACCAGACGGACAAAAAAGAGGTAAATTATTTTACTTATAAGTGGCCTGGATACCGAAAAGCATGAATTTAAAAATACAAGCTAGCTGTTGTAGAAATACAATATGATCAGAACTTTGTCTACAGCACTACATTCAGATTTCAAATTATCAACTAATTTAATCTATCATTTTTTTATTGTGAGTCTTACTCTTTAGTAATTCAAATAAAATGTAATAAATCTTATTAATTATATTATTAAATGAAACAGATTTATATTTTTCATGATCATATTCTAAATACATGTTATACATTTTGTAATACACTACTTGATAGGCCTTTACGAAAGAGTTAAATTGTTGACTTGCATATTATGTTGGCCTATGAGCATGTAAGAAGTAAGGTTTACAAACTACTTTAATCACTGACAATATTAATATCTCTACTCAATAGACTATAACACTTACTCCAGTGTACCGACTCTTTATTGTACCTCAGGGCGCCAGTAATAACAAAAAAAAATTAAAATATATCGATCAACTTTTAATGATTCATTTGCATTTATATACTACAAATTTCTTTAACATGACTTGAATTGTTTTGCCTTACAATTTGAATATTATTTCATGGCAATGAGTTCTTTTTAGACAAATTGAGTCACTATATTTGATTACAAATATTTATATATATATATATATATTTATAAAACAATATTGAATCAAATGTTCATTTATTTGTTACTTGCGTGGAGAATCCTTCCGATGTGCGTAGTCCTTAAGGTGTTGCAGGCCGGTGAGTCGTCAGCAGCTGTTTGTTGAGTGTTAATCCTGGTTATGAATGCACTAATTCACTTTATCACAGATGTACACTACACTTGACATATTGGTGATACATACAATTATGTCGTATAATTATACACTCTGGTTTACAACGTATTCTTGAATTTACATTAAGTGCATCTAACACAGTTCGCGTTGCGTGCGGCTCGATTATCTCATACCGTCGTGAATTTAACCCGAACTAATTCGCTTTCTTCAGTGATTTCACCACAACATATCGTATTGATGAAAATTTATATGTAGTATTTACTTCTCGTTGTTCGTTACTACTCCGAACATTCACTCATTAACTTATTACTGTATATTAAACTTTATAAATTTAGCGTTAGCAATTATCGCGTTCCCGTACTTCTGTTTACTGCTGCGAATTTACTTTATTCTTTAAATTACTAATAAAATATATATATCTATATAGTTAACGCAAAACAGCGCACGCGAGTCTCTTCAGTGTAGTTTCGCCGATATAAAGAAGACTAACTGATTTCTCTCCAAATTCATATTTTATACTCACTTTGAATTTTCCTTACCAAGTCTCGATAGAAAAACAATCCCATAGGTTTAGACTAGTGCTAAATACAAAATCGCCCAATCTCCTTAGCGAAAACCTCCCGCGCAACAAATGACGCTTCCTCTGATTTGCCGAACGTTTTCCGCGTCTCACGTGCTTAAAAAAACTAGCGTCACTATCAATCTCACTCTTACATCGCTCTCTCTCACATAACGGTATCTATTGTTACATGCACTTAAAGTTTACAACATTGGCAAACACCCCTAATATCCTAGCGAATAATACATTTTATGATAGTTATGTCCCAAAACGTGACAGCCTAATATTACCTTCCTTATAGATGTCAGCCCCAAGGCTGGCATTGCTAACCTACCGCTATACTCTACAGCTTTTACAAGTTAATTTCTTTCATGTAATGCTGCCTAACGGTACAGGCGTTTCACTACCTCCCCGCTTTCTAAAACATACACATTTCTTTGCGTTCAGCATAGTTTCATTTCATAAAATTTGCGATTGCTCAATTTTTGCGTTACATAGTCCCCCCATAGAATTAGCCTTACAATTTTATCAAAATTGGAAACTAGTTCTATTGAAGCGTCCCTAAAGCTCTTATAATTACAAGTGCCTTGCTTATATGTATTCTAATAAACTGATATAATTACAAGTTCATTCCTTATATTTAAAATTGACAATATATTCAAGTTCATTACTTGCTTTATATTACTTAGTCTAAATTGGCGAGTACACTAGTACAATATTACTCGGTTACTACCTAATACTACACACAAGGGTCGATAGCCTGTTATGGTTGTTTACTAACATACACTTCCCGTTGCCTCTACCTGACTTGCCAAACTACTCCCAAATGGGGCTGGTCCACTTTCCTCCTTCTCAATAACAACTGTTTACATAAAGCAATCTCCCTATTAACATTTTTGTTACTATTTTCATTTACTATTTTTTTTACTCATATTCAATACATTATTACTTCTTCTCTTATTTTTCTAAACATTTGTGACTTCTTACATGACTAAACTTCATTATGCTTTGATTACACCTTTACATTTAGTTTGATAACTTACGATTACTACATCAATATTCGGTTGTGTGCTATTACACTTTGCTTCTTAATTTTCATGTGATGCTCCTCTGTGTGTGTGTATGAATTTTGGGTTTCTTTCTCATAATAAGGCTTTAGTTGTCGTACATTGAAGTTCCCGCGGATATGCCCTGGTGTTTGTGGATTTTCAACTGGTAGGTTGCTGTTCCGATTTCTTTAGTTACCTTATATGGACCCTCGAATAGGTTACAAAATTTTCCTATTACTTTTTTATTTAAATCCAATATCGGGTACACCCTTAACAAGACCTGGTCTCCTATGTGAAATCTAGTAAGGTGGCGAGTAGTGTTGAGTTTATCTGTCCTCTTATCTCCCTTTTCCTTAATTCGTAGGTAGATGTTGTGATAGTTGATGGGTTGGTCTGGAGGTATCATATCTTGGTCAATATATTTTATCCAGTCCCGCTCTGGTTTCTTTCCCCGCTGCACTTCAAAAGGGGTGGTCTCAATTGTCTCCTGATAGGTCTGGTTTATGCACGCCTCAATGAGTTTAAGAAACTGCGCCCATTTGGTGTGCTTATTGGAGGTCATTGCCCTGAACATATTACCTAATTGCCTGTTTATTCTCTCTGCCAGATTTGTATTTGGATTTCGGATTGCGGTATATTTTGCCTTAATTCCCATGTCTGTCAATGCGGTAGACCATCTATTGCTGGTGAACTGTGTACCGTGTTCAGATAAAATAGCTACTGGTTTCCTATCTCCTCACAATATAATTGAATTCTCTTTATGGTGGCAGTCTATATAATTTGACATACTTAGTAAACGATTACAGTTAAGACATACTTACTTTCCCTGTGGAAATCGGCAGCGGTCCATAATAGTCGACGCTGATCAGTTCGCCTTTCTTGTTCGGTATGACCGGTCGCGTCTCTCCTAACATCCTTTTAAAATGATTCTTACTCTTTTGGCATGTGATACAGGTTTTCGTAACTGCTTTTGTGATTTTATTTATGGAATCCCCGGTGAAATTTTCCTTAAACAGCTGATATGTCCGCCGGTTCCCCACGTGACTGTATGCCTCATGTAGCTCCGTGATCATGCTGTGGCACAACTCCTCCGTCAACATTAACTTCCATACTCCCTTATCTTTAAGGTACAGCTTTCTATTATGCCAAGTGTATTTCCTGGCAAGTTTATGCTGTTCATTTGATTGAATTGACTCGATAATCTTTTTCAGTTTGGTGTCGGCTAATTGATAATTCTGTATGTTTTGAAGTTGTTTCTTGATTTCTTTACTGATGCGTACACTGACAAGGTTAATTTCAAATTCTTCGATTTGGTCTATTGCCTGCTCTTCATTTATGTCCTCCGGATGTCTGCTTAAGATGTCGGCTACAATGTTATCTCGACCCTTACAATGTATAATCTCGAAGTCATATTCTTGTATGGCGAGGATCCACCGTGTTATACAGGAGTTATTTCGGAAGATCGTTTTGTTGTCCATTAAGATTTGCTGTAGTTCATTCCTTTCCGTCTCGGTGATTCCGCCGATTGATCGCACCTTTTGTTTGATTACCGCTCAATATCTTCTCCCCCAGACGCGATTTCAACGTGAAATATCTCTGCCGTGGCTTCTTTCTGGTCCCCTTTTCCTGGAATTGTTAACTGTTTGTTGTGTAAGTCGATAACGCACCCATGTTCTTCCAGCAACCCCACGCCTACTATACAATCCTTTACTAGCTCTGGTACCATGATGAATACGCTGTCAACTTCCACATCTCCGATCCTGGCCGTCAACAATACCTGCTGCGTCACCCTTTTCGATTTATTTCCAGTTGCTCCTTTGATAACAGTATTCGGTAGTCTCAATGTTTCTACGTTCCCCAATTCCTTCTTCTTATTCTTAAACCATTGCTCAGATATAGCGTTTACTTGGCTTCCAGTATCGATTAATGCGCAGATGGGCACTCCGTTTAATGATATCCTGGTCTCCGGGCACTTGTTCACATGATAGGTTACATTTATATCATCGTTACACAATAAATAGTCTCTTACATCTAAAAAAGTGGTATTAATATACTTATTAATGGTGCTTAAATCTAATTCATATGTACAACACTACCCTAGTTTTTTGACATTGCAGTGGCGCTTTTGTTATTCTGGATACCGCTAGTCGAAGGGATCGGCTCTGGTTCATTTTTAAATTTGTTTGGCCGTCTATTGTAGTGTTGTGTAGTTGGCAGGTTTTCACTTTCGTGCGCCCATCCTTGCTCGACCCTTCTCCCACTCTCCTCTTCATCTCTTACCCATTGCTTATGCTCGCGCCGACTGTCATGTGTCCGGGTCATTGTCCTTGCTTCACTTCTCAAATTCATGAACTCTGATAATACTTGCTCGAACTCATTAATAGTTGTAACCCCACGAGTGATGTTGGCGATCTGTACCCCCTGAGAATAGTGTTTTGCAATTTTTCTGATCAGGTATTGATCAGGTATCGGTGGAATTAGCTGCCTGTTCTCCAACAATTTCCGATCTAAATACTGTATCATGCTCATACCACTCTCCATCTGATAACGTCCACACTCGACCTCGTTTCTTACTTTTTCTTGAATCACATCATTCCAATATTTGTTAGTGAAGGCTTCTTTAATTCTGCCAAGTTGGTCACGCTATTTTTTATCAACCTCCACCATAGACCTCTCCTTCTAGGTGCCTTCCGATCCATGCGACGTTGCCGTTATCTTGGTAATGTTCCATATAGATATCTTCCATCTTCTTCATAAACTCCATCGGGAAGTCTCCAGTCCCGTTGTACTTGATATCTTTGACTTGTTCGTGAGTAATGTTACGGTTGCACGACTGGTTGCTAATTGAGGCTAATTTATTCCTAACTTCTCGTTGTATCTGTCGTAATTGCAGGTCAGTTTCTTCCGACTTACGGTCAATTACATTTATATTTTCGTTCACTTTCTTCATTTCTTCCAGCTTTTCGGCTCGTAACTCTTTGATTGCTGCCGTATTGTCTTCGCATCTTTTGTTGTTTACACTGATTTTTTCGCTTATGATTTGAATGTTGTTGCTATGCCGTTCGTCCAACTCTATGATCTGCTGTTTAGTATTAATACTAAACTCAGTAATCTTATCGGTGTTGTCTTGGATTTTGTTGTTAGTCTCTACTTGGCAGTCTTGGAACAGTTTTTTGTTGTTTGTTCTCTCTTGTTCCATTTGTATGGCGACTTCATTTCTTATTTCTATGTGTTGTTTATGGATTTGGTTTTCATTTGTTGTAACGCTTGTTCTAATTTTAATTCATGTTGTTCTAACAGTTCGTCTGTTCTTTTCGCATGTTCAGCAATTTGTTGTGCTATCTGTGCTTTTGTTTGTGCCAGCTGTTCTGATTGTCTTTGTATTTGTTCTGTTTGATGTGACAGTTGTTTTTCTGTTTTTCTCGATTCTTCTTGTATTTGTTGTGAGAGCTGTTCTGTTGTTTGTTCTGATTGTTTTTGTATCTGTTCTTCTATTTTTTTCGATCGTTCCTCCATTCGTTGTGTGTGTTGTGACAACTGTTGTTCTAGTAATTGTTGTAGTATTGTGCATATATCAGTGTTTTTGTCAGTCTCTAGTGGTGTCTGACATATCGGTCTTTCTCGAATTTCTGTTACTGTTGTTGGTGTAAATTGTTGTCTCTGCGTTTTCATCATTCTGTCCGTTTTGCCCCCGCGTCCCTGACGCTTGATTTTCCTCTGAAATGTCTGCGAGCGTGTCTGGATCGCCTAACTGATTATTTATTTCAAATTCTATCTCGTTGCTTTGGGTATCTGTATTTGTGCTCATGTTGTTGTACAGGTTGTGAATGTTGTTTTGTGTGTATTTGTCTCTCCTACTCCTACTTCGCGTAATCATACACTATGTTTAATACTATTTCTATTCTTAACTTCTACTTAGTCTTAATCTATAATTTGTTTAATAATGACTCAATTGTCCCACATTCTGGGCGCCAGAATGTAATACACTACTTGATAGGCCTTTACGAAAGAGTTAAATTGTTGACTTGCATATTATGTTGGCGTATGAGCATGTAAGAAGTAAGGTTTACAAACTACTTTAATCACTGATAATATTTATATCTCTACTCAATAGACTATAACACTTACTCCAGTGTACCGACTCTTTATTGTACCTCAGGGCGACAGTAATAATAAACACAAATTAAAATATATCAATCAACTTTTAATGATTCATTTGCATTTATATACTACAAATTTCTTTAACATGACTTGAATAGTTTTGCCTTACAATTTGAATATTATTTCATGGCAATGAGTTCTTTTTAGACAAATTGAGTCACTATATTTGATTACAAATATATATATATATATATATATATATATATAAAACAATATTGAATCAAATGTTCATTTATTTGTTACTTGCGTGGAGAATCCTTCCGATGTGCGTAGTCCTTAAGGTGTTGCAGGCCGATGAGTCGTCAGCAGCTGTTTGTTGCGTGTCAATCCTGGTTATGAATGCACTAATTCACTTTATCACAGATGTACACTACACTTGACATACTGGTGATACATACAATTATGTCGTATAATTATACACTCTTGTTTACAACGTATTCTTGAATTTACATTAAGTGCATCTAACACAGTTCAGATCGCGTGCGGCTCGATTATCTCATACTGTTGTGAATTTAACCCGAACTAATTCGCTTTCTTCAGTGATTTCACCACAACATATCGTATTGATGAAAATTTATACAGTAGAAGCCCGATATAGCGCGGTCCGATATACCGCGGATTCGGATATAACGCGGTGAAGAGTATGTCGCCCGTTATTAGCAAAAATTCTTACTTGTAGAGAGTGAGTAAATTATGAATTGTTTATCGTGACTTCCGTAGCCCCATTGGAATGCGTTGCGTTTATTGTAAACAAAAGCTTGTTGTTGGAAATGGCGTTGTAAACAACAGCCAGAATTGCCAGTTCAAGTGTACCTGTAGACATAAACAATTGCCCGAGCTATTTACAGTCTCTACGTTTCTAAGAATTCATGCCAAGGCAAGCAGCCAACTAAATCCCTTCTCTCCCTCATATTACAGTACAGTATAAGATCATACTCTGATATTATCTTATCAAAGTGTATAGTCTTTGTCATAAATTCGCATAGTGTAGAGTTTTGTGATGTCGCAGAAAAGAAAAGCATATTCTGTGAGTGATAAACTCAAAATAATTGATCGTGTGAAGAACGGAGAGTCAAAGGCAAGTTTATTATGTGAGTGTGGCATCCCAGAAGGAACAATTAGAGGGTGGATGAAGGAAGAAGATAAACTTAAAAGTTTTGTGAACACAGTTGAAAGTGAAGTGGGGTTGCAAAGAAAAAAGACTAAAGTAGGTAAGGATAGTGAACTAGATGAGTGTCTGTACAGGTGGTTTTTAATAAAACGAAGTGAAGGTGTTGTAACCCAACTTATTCCTTTATTTTATTTTACTTATATTTGAAACTTCCACCTACCTTTTAATTCTTGTGATCTGGCCGGATCTCTAGTGGTGAACTAACCCCGCTCGTACGACGAACTGATCAGTGCAGCAAATGAAATAAGGTGTTTGAAATGATTTATTTACTCTTTTAGTAGATAAAACAAAGTAATGAATTTATTGTCATAATTTCAATCACAACTTCCACAATTAAATTAAATTGTATTTGATACTGAGGTGAAGCCCCTTTTTATCAACAATAATTTTAATATTTTTAACATATTACCTATTTCTACAGTATACTATTATTTAATTAATTCAAGGCGACCCAGATTGCTATTCACACACATTCATTCTTTTTTTATTACCCCATTTTAATTATTTAGTACAAAAAAAAAAAATGAAATTATTTAATTAGTTGAATTGTCAGTCGAGTACTTCACCCTTAACGACTCTGATGATCACGCGTCGTACCGATCACAGGTCCAAAAGCTTAACACATTTTCACTTATTTTCTGTCACTTCACTTCGAGCTGATATGTGGCTCTAATTTACGTTTTTATACACTTTGTGGACATTTTGTCAAATTTAGTAGTTCTCGAACTTTTTAGGAAGCCCTGGCCGGGGGGAGTTCTTTCGTCGACTGATGAAACTATGGGTAACTAAATCCCCACCTTGTCTGGCTGTTTCCGGTAACATACACGGCACCTTGAATTACAAAGCTTTTCGTCACCGTTTAGGTAGCATGGTTTAGCATTGTGCACTGGTGTTGACGCTGCTGACTGGCGAAAATGTTGAGGCTGTGGAAGGCGTGGCCTCTAAGAGTATCCGGCATCAACGAACCACATGGAACAAAAATCTTCGTCCCTTGCCATTTTTCGTGGCGTCCCTTTGGAGTCTGATGTGCGTTGTCTATGCGCGCATGTTTATGTTGCGCGTCTTTGTACGTGCCTCAATGCTTAATTACCGTGTGTTTAGACTAGGCATCGCATTCCATTGCCAACTCGCCGTTCACAATCTCACTTCATTGTTCCTTTGACGACAATTTTGTTTCACATTGGGATTGAACGTGCAGATGAAAAAAAAATAAAATTATAATTTTTAATCAAATAAAAACCCCTCCCTTTTTGTCCCGTTACAGTGTGCCACTGTCAGGACCAGTTATTAGAGCTCAAGCTGTGAAATTCCATAGTGATTTACATGGCAACAGTGACTTTAATGCATCTGATGGGTGGTTTTCGTGATGGAAATCTCGTCATGGTATAAGCCAGATAAGCATTGAAGGGGAAGCACGATCATGTGACAGTGAAGCTGCAGCACTTTTTCCTCAGGCATTAAACAAAGTAATGATCGATAACGATTTAAATGACCATCAAGTGTATAACTGTGATGAATCTGCTCTGTATTTTCGAATGCTTCCTACCAGAACTCTGGATGTGAATAATTCAATAAATAAATCTGGATTGAAAATAAATAAGGATAGAGTTATCCTCCTGTTTGCCACAAATAAATCAGGCAGCCACAAAGTTAAACCTCTCTGTATAGGGAAAAGCCGAAATCCTAGATGCTTTCAACATGTTAACATGACGTCATTACCCATCACATATCGTAATACAAACAAATGCTTGGATGACAAGTGATATTTTCGGTAAATGGTTCCATGAAGAATTTGTTCCATCTGTGAGAAGCCACCTGCGGTCACTCAATCTCGAAGAAAAAGCTGTACTGACCCTTGACCACTGTCCAGCACATCCACCTGCTGATATGCTACAGTCAAGAGATGGGAAAATCGGAGTCATGTTCTTGCCGAAAAACACTACAGCACTGATCCAGCCATTAGAAAATCATTTAAAGCGCATTACCGCCGTGAACTTCTGAGTGCTATAGTGAATTCTGATGAGGAAATGGATATTTACCTTAAGTCGATAAACCTGAAAACAGTTGCGTATTCAATAGGTCTTGCATGGGAAAGTATTAGTATGGCTACGATTCAGAATTGCTGGAAGAAATGTTCCTTTGAAAAAAAACATCGCCGATGGAAATTGCTCTGTTGCCGGATTCACTAATAGTGATGTACAGTCTGCGAGTAGTGCTCTGCATTGCAACTTCACTCTAGATGACTTGAATGACTGGGCAGAAGTTGACAACGGTGAGCCTGTTACAGAATGTATAGGAGATAAAGATATCATCGATGCAGTCCAAAATGCAAATTGCGAAGAAAAAGAAGACGATGACGATGATGGAAATGAAAATGGGGTGGAAGTGAAAGAAGTTATTCCAAATGTTAGTGAAGTGATAATACACATAGACAAAGTAATTTCGTGGATGGAGAGGCAAAGTGAATCTAATAACGTTCATCTGCTGCACCTCGCGTTTATAAAACAATACGCGGAAAAGAAACACTGTGCATTATCCCGTCAAACAAAAATTACGGACTTTTTTAAGACCAACAATTAGGCCTACAGTAGGTCGAGTGAGCATTGTATAAATAGTGTATTTTATATTCCATTGGATTAAAATAGATTAAAATATTGGATTAAAATACAGTTTTCTTATTTTTTATTTCTACATTTGGTGACGTAATTTACGTACAGTATATAGTAGTGCATTATGCTGTAGCCTTTTTCCCGGTCCTCCCTACCCATCATTTGTCACTGTACAGGTCACCTTCCGATATACCGCGGTTACGCCTATAACGCGGGGGAAAGTATGTCACCCGACAACCGCGCTATATCGGGCTTCTACTGTATGTAGTATTTACTTCTCGTTGTTCGTTACTACTCTGAACATTCACTCATTAACTTATTACTGTATATTAAACTTTATAAATTTAGCGTTAGCAATTATCGCGTTCCCGTACTTCTGTTTACTGCTGTGAATTTACTTTATTCTTTAAAGTACTAATAAAATATATATATATATATATCTATATAGTTAACACAAAACAGCGCACGCTAGTCTATTCAGTGTAGTTTCGCCGATATAAAGAAGACTAACTGATTTCTCTCTAAATTCATATTTTATACTCGCTTTGAATTTCGCTTACCAAGTCTCGATAGAAAAACAATCCCATAGGTTTAGACTAGCGCTAAATACAAAATCGCCCAATCTCCTTAGCGAAAACCTCCCGCGCAACACATGACGCTTCCTCTGATTTGCCGAACGTTTTCCGCGTCTCATGTGCTTAAAAAACTAGCGTCACTATCAATCTCACTCTTACATCGCTCTCTCTCACATAACGGTATCTATTGTTACATGCACTTAAAGTTTACAACATTGGCAAACACCCCTAATATCCTAGCGAATAATACATTTTATGATAGTTATGTCCCAAAACGTGACTTAGCCTAACATTACCTTCCTTATAGACGTCAGCCTCAAGGCCGGCATTGCTAACCTACCGCTATACTCTACAGCTTTTACAAGTTAATTTCTTTCATGTAATGCTGCCTAACGGTACATGCGTTTCACTACCTCCCCGCTTTCTAAAACATACACATTTCTTTGCGTTCAGCATAGTTTGATTTCGTAAAATTTGCGATTGCTCAATTTTTGCGTTACAATTTTTGTTTAACATCTTGTCCATAATATTATGATTTTTAATTGAGTAATTCATTATTTAACTTCTAATTTCAGTTACAGATCACTAATTCATAAATTTTCCATACTTTCTTTAACACACATAGTACCACCACTGGCTAGTAAGCCTAGCCTACCAAAACCCATTAGCCAGGCTTATGTACTCCATATTACATGTGACACACAACTACAGCACTCCACAATTTTTTGATTTCTTAGACAAATTAAAAAGAATTAAGTAAGCACTGTTTGATTACAAAAGAAGTTCTTCACCAACATACTGAATGTTAATGTTAGGAAGAATGATGCTTATGGTGCTATTGCCAGGATGCAGAATAATGACGATAGTGGACTGTATAATACATTTATTAAGTTCTGTACACTTATATCATGGTGTTGAGATTGGCTAAGTCTGAACAATTTGATTTTGCATAAACAGAGTCGTTAAGAATGCTACATGTTAAATGAGGCGCAAATGTGCGGCACTCAGATTAAAACGTTAAGGCCTAAGGCCTAGACGAATGTCGTACGAATTGTCGTAAGACTTGAGGTGCGAGTACGCGGCACTCAAGCTACATGAAATAGAATTAGCAATGTATTGCTAATTCATTGCAAGTATGCAATATGTGTTGTGGCCTAAGGCCTACAATGATTGTCTGACGACAAGAAAAATGATGATGACAGAACAAGCGAGCAAACGTAATGACGTCTGTCGCCAGCCGTAGCTCGGACAACTGTAACTGTAACGTTGAACATTGTATAAACATGATAGCGCAATATCAGAAAGCACAGATTAGCCAACCTAATAATGCGAAAATTACCACATTACTGTCCATAACTGCCTGCAAAAATCAAAGGACTTTTTAATAAATTTTAATAACTTATTATAGAAAAATACAGAGTTCTTAATAATAAAGTCAATCTCAATAAGTTGTACTGAACCTTGAGTTTGAATCTTAGATAACAGTTATGACATTTACTGTTTAGAGATAAGCTTGAATGATGATAAGAGTTGAACAGGCCAAAGTCGGCTTGCAACCTGATTATACATGAGTATAAATGCAAGATTAGCAATATATTGCCAATATATATTGTATGTATACAATATTAGACGATATGAGACATGAAGAATACATGGTTTGACAATGTTTAATGATGAATAATCGGTGACTCATCACATGATGGGCCCGATAAATTGTAACATTTATGCAAGTCATAATGGTTATCTTGAACCAGATAAGGCCAGCAGACCTATACAATAGTATGAATACAATGAACAAACAAAATTGTTATAAAATTATACATGTAAAGACAAGCTATACATAGTTGAATGATTGTAAGCACAAAGTGTAATGACATGTATGTCATAATTAAAGCATGAATAATAATTGTGCAATACATGATCACAAAATACAAATACAAAATACAATATAAAAATATAGGCGTGGCGTATGGTTATAGACAGTAGATGCGGATAAAACAATGTGTTCTACATAGATACAAGTTATACATAATAAATGCAATAGAAATTGGTTTAGATAATTACAAATATATGAATACAAGGCACAATAGCATAAGTGACAAGTACAACAATGTGGTTATACAAATGTAATACATGGTTTGTACAGCTGCAGACCATGCGAATGTTGTACAAAAATTTTTACATAAAAACAATAGTAAGCAAAGACATGAGGCATAAATCAAATGTTGCATATACGAAAATACAAAATAATAATTAAAGCTTTGCATATTAAATAAACTGACACTTGCTTGAATAAAACAAACAGTTTCTGAACCAAAATAAACAAATTAAAGCTTATGCTAAAAACAAAGGTGCTTATAACTAACAAAGTCTTCTTTGAACATCTGATTTATGTATTACAGATTACAAGTATATACAAGGGAAAATAAACTCCTTTTTTTTACTGTTCGTCCCTAGTAGGGACCAAACATAATTTATGGATTGGTCTGCGATAGGTGCCAGTAGGCGTGCGAACGTCAACTACTGTAATTAAGTTGTCTGGGCCGGGAAATGTGGTAGTAATTACACCAAATTTCCACGCTAATGGAGGTAAGTTATCCTCAATCAGTAAAACCAGGTCACCAATGGAAACGTTATCTTTGGCGAATTTTCATTTGTGACGTTGTTGTAGTTGATGTAAGTAGTCACGAGACCAAGCTTTCCAAATGACTTGGACAAACTTCTGGAGAAGTTGCCAACGTTCAAGACGAGAGATGGGAACGTGAGATAAGTCTGGATCAGGTAACGCTGTGACGTTAATTACATTTTAATACAAATAGAAATACATAGAATTATTTGATCTTCCACCTACCTTGTTTAGTCTTCTACCAGGGTCCGCAACATGAACGTCAAGATGCAAGTATGATTATCAGGTCACCCAACAAACGTACGCTACACTCATTTGTTTGATGGAATAAAAAAATTTTATTATCTAATTATTTCCTTTTAAATAGAATTTCAATTAGAACTCAACTTTCTCTCCTTTTAAGACAGATACAACATGCACATTTATTTAAACATTTTTCTTATTCTAGTATACTTTTAATTAATCAAGGCGCACCCAGCTTGCCACACTCTCACATTCAGACCTTTAAAACCCCTTTTTAGAGAACATAAGAATATATGTAAAAGAATAGGGTTACTTTCCTAAACAGCGTCACTGTCGATCACATGGCGCGTCCAGTAAATTACTTGCACTATGTCCAAACTGTTATTAGTTCATTTTTTACTCCGAACTCGCTTGATTTTATGGCGTTAATTGTCCATCTCACTCTTTTAAACTGCTTTACAACTCCGATATAAGCTTGATTAGTCGGCCGACTTGATTGAACAAAATTTTGACCGGGTATAAAGTTTTAGGCGACCGCGCTGCCTTATAAATTACAGCAAAATAATATTATGTTTTACTAGATAGGCCCACTTACTCTAGGCCTATCTTGCACTCCCGAGGCCACTATTTTTTAATGCACGAACTTTTCACTGCTCTGACTGATGTTCATTCAGTGGTGACAATCTGCAGACTGTGATTCACAAAAAGCCTGCTGCTGGGGTGGTTATGCAATACGTCTGTACAATTTTTTTGGCTAACACTGTGCATTGCTGTACTGAGGCTCCCCACAGGTGAAGTCTGGCACTTTGAAAAAATGATTGAATTGCTGATTTGAATTAATATAAAATTAAACTGGGGTGGCTCACATATATGAAGTGAATTGTACAATTTTACTTAGATCAGAGCCAAAATTAATAAAAAAATAAAAAAACCTCCTAATTCGCCCCATTACAACGCCGTTAATGGTGTGCAAATCAAAAAATGGCCAGGTGTAAGTGGCACCGGATCATTTACATCCGATGAAACGGCAAATAATGGACGTGAGTTTAGACATGCCTCTATCTGAGACAAAACTGTCGTAAACTCCTCGAAGGTGAGTATAGACTTGCCTACCACGCGGCGCAAGTGATACTTTAAACTCTTTATACCGCTCTCCCAAAGACCACCAAAATGAGGTAATGAGGGCGGAATAAATGACCATGTAATACCATGAGAGGTCGTAAAGGACTGGATTGATGAGGTGGCATCCTTATTATGCCAAAGATTGTAAAGGTCATGCAAAACATTGCGGGCCTTCCTAAAGTTCGTGCCATTATCAGAATATAACTGGCTGGGTATGCCCCTATGGGACATGAAATGACGTAAGGCAGCTATAAACGCGTTGGCTGTAAGGTCGGAAACTAATTCCAAATGAATAGCCCTAGTTGCTAGGCAGATGAACAAAGACACGTACGATTTTGACAGAGTCCTAGATTTCTGCCCGCCATGACGAATCATGAAGGGACCACCATAGTCAACTGCGCAGAATAGAAACGGCCACGAAGGAGTGACTCTGGGAGATGGCAAAATACCAAGCCTCTGAATCTGAAGTTTGGCACTAAACCTGAGGCACTTGACGCATCTACGAATGATAGAGCGAATGACTATCTTGGCGTTAATGATCCACCAACTTTGACGAAGTGAGTGATGCACGAGTTGAGCACCAGCGTGGAGTAGACGAACGTGTTCGCGTTCAATAATAAGGCGAGTAATATGAGCCGATGGATGCAAGACAATAGGATGCTTATTGTCATAAGGTAGTTGCGACTGCTGTAATCGTCCGCCAACGCGTATTACGCCAGACTCATCAAGGAACGGGTCCAGAGAAGACAACTTGCTCCTGATAGAGACAGAAGACCCATTACGCAGACAATTAATCTCGGCAGCGAAGTGGATGGACTGAGATTGTTTTATGAAAAAATTGAGAGTGGAATGAATTTCAATGGGGGTAAGAGCGCCCGATATTTTCTCAGCCTGGAGAGTCTAATGTTTTTGATGAATTGAAAGCAGTAAGCGTATACGCGAGTCAGATGGTGCAACAAAGAAAAGTCCTTAGAAAGATCAATAGCCAGGGTAGACATTAGAGAAAGTTTGGGGGTTTGTTTTTCCTCCGCAGTGAATTCAGAAGATGACAGATTAGAAGGTAAAAAGGGTGGAAAAAGATTGGACTCGGAAGATTGAGACAAACAAGCGGGACCATGCCACCAAAGCGAACAATCGCGCAAAACATCGGGGTGACATCCCCTAGAAATAATATGAGCACGATTATGTCGAGAATTGATGTGATGCCATGTGTAGGCTTCCGTAAGACGCTGAATCTCGCCAACACGATTAGCGACGTAAGTTTTCCACCTAGAAGACTGGGCATGAATCCAGTAAAGGGACACCATAGAGTCAGAATAGAGGTGAACACTATTGATAAAGGAATGAAGAGCAGGGGCGACCTTGAATAAGTCGCGATAACAACAAGCAAGCGCAGAGTTCAATGCGAGGTAATGACACCTGTCATAGGGGGGCTACGCGAGATTTAGAACACAGAAGGTGACAAGAGGCCGATGAATCTTGATAAATGACTCTAATGTAAACGCAACACCCATATCCCCTTTCAGAAACATCCGAAAACCCATGTAATTCAACTATCCTTGCTTTAGACTTGCAGCGAATAGAACGTGGGACAATGATTTTACTGATCACACATAATTTATCGCATAATGAATGCCAATGCAAGTGTAATTGCCCGGAGATTGGCTCATCCCAACCAAGATTGCACAGCCAAAGTTGCTGCATAAACTGTTTGTACAGGAAAACAACGGGACCGACGAGTCCGAGTGGGTCATATATACCTGCGATAATCGATAGGATTTTCCTCTTAGAGATGCTTGATTCAACGGGGAATGATCTGATGTCAAACAAAAATGAATCGGTAGTGTTTTCCAGAGAATGCCCAATGTACGCACATTACCCTGTTTGTTTAAAGGGAGTGATAAATTGTCATGATCTGCGACCACATTGGGTTCATTTGATGCCCATTTATGTAGAGTGAGACCGTATTGACTCAACAACGTACCTAAGTCAGATTTCAACTTGGTCAGATCAGAAATGGTGTCTGCACCGGTTAACAAATCGTTGACATAGAAATCATTGGTTATAGCTGACGCAGCGTCAGGAAAAGAAGTTTGATGGTCCTTACCAATCTGATTAAGACAGCGGGTAGCCAAAAACGAAGCACTAGCAGTGCCGTATGTTACAGTTCGCAGTACAAAATGTTTAAACTGTTCGAGGGGAGAGTCACGCCACAGAATACGTTGATAATGACAATCCTTCTCAGCTACCAGAATTTGTCGATACATCTTCTCGATGTCGGCGATGAGAACATAGTTATGCATACGAAATCACAAAAGAATAGAAAAAAGGTCTTGTTGGACGTTTGGGCCTACCAACAAAATGTCATTGAGAGAAAGGCCATTGGTAGTTTTGGATGAGCCGTCAGAAACGACGCGAAGTTTTGTGGTAGAACTAGAATGTTTAAAGATGGCATGGTGAGGCAGATAATAAGTATTTGAAACACCTGAATTTATGGAGCAATCGTCGACAAGCGTCATGTGGCCAAGATCCTTATACTCCTGTATAAAGTTTGCGTATTCGCGCGCAAGCTTAGAATCACGCATGAACCGGCGTTCTAAACTCAAGAATCTCGCTTCAGCGCTAGCATAGGACTCACCCAACTGGGGATTGTCAGACTTAAATGGTAGTGAGACCACGAACCTACCCTCCTGATTGCGATGAGTAGACTTAACGAAATGCTCCTCACAAGCTGACTCGTTATTAATGGGTGTATTATCAGGGATAGTTTCGGTCTCCCAAAATTTCTCGAGAGACGCTAGGATTTGACTGTCGTTGTTCCTAGCCAGGAACGAAACAGCAGGACCCTTATAATGGCAGTGTTTGGGCAGATTGCCGGCTAGAATATAGCCTAACTTTGTTTCTTGTATAGTACGGAAATGTAACCCCGTACATATTTGTTAGGTAAAATTAAATCTAAATAAAATTGCGCTCCTAACAGTATATCAATGTCAGCTGAAATGTTGAAGTGTGGATCCGCGAGATAAACGTTATCTGGGACATTAAACTGATTTATGTCAAAAGATTGTGCTGGAAATTTATGAGTTAATGCAGATAAGACCGCGCATGTTGCTTGGAAACTAAATCTTTGATAGCGTGAGATAATGCGTATAGACGCTAACTTAGTGGCACAACAAGCGGTATTATTTATACCTGTAATCGGTATGTTAGATTTAGTCAAGTTAAGCCGTAATTTCTTGGGAAATGATTCCGTACAAAAATTTATTTGTGACCCCGCATCTAATAGAACTCTTGCAGGTTGTCTATTGCCAGCCTGGTCGATGACAAACACAATTGCTGTTGATACAAGAATATTATTTGTAGATTGTAATTTAAGTGAACAGCAGTTACTGCTGCTGGCAGAAACTGGCTTTGACACATTGTTTATGTGCAACAATGTATGGTGTCGTTTTGAGCAGATCTTACATGATTGTTTAATCTTACAATTAGATGAGAAATGATCTGGTCTTAAACAATTTGTACAGAGTTTATGATTTAATATAAATTGCCCTCGTTCTGATGTGCTTAATGCACGAAATTTGTCACACATGTAAATTGGATGACTAGATTTACAGCATAAGCATAAATAATTGTTTGAAGCTGAGTGATAACTTTTAAATGCAGTGCTGCCAGCAGAGTTTCGTGATTTATGTTTGTCAGATTGATTGAATCTTAAAGTTGACTTGTTAAGCTGTTGTCCGGCATCGATAGGCAGTGTATTTTCTAGCAACTGTCTACGTGCGTTTAAAAACTGAGTGAAACCTTGAAAGTTAGGAAGATTATCGGGGTCTATAGACTCCTTCCATAATTTAAATGTGGTATGATCCAGTTTTGCTGACAATAATTGTACAGTGATAAGCTCGAATGAATCCACTGACAGTTGCATGGCTGCCAGTGAATTAACGGAAGACGTTATTGTATTTATGAACTCTGCCAAACTTTGGACAGAGTCCTTAACTGTTGACTTTACTTCAAGTAAATTCTGAATATAATACTTAGCTAGTATGAATTTGTTGTCATATCTAGCGGACAGCAAACTCAACGCTATCGAATAGTTTTCGTTACAAATAGGTAATGCCTTAATTAAATCTAGCGGCTCATTTTTCAGAGACGAATACAAATAGTGTAATTTCTGCACTGAGGTTAAATCAGATCTGGCGTGCACCAAGTCCAGAAATATTGAATAGAAGTGCTGCCATTCTAAGATATTACCTGTGAAGCAGGGCAAACTTATCGGTTTTAATTGTATGTTGCTTGCTAATACGGGAGATACAGTCTGAACGTTGAAGCTTTCTATCAACTGCAAGATATTGGCTTCTGTTGAATATAACAGCTCTTCAACCTCAATTCGGTCTTCTTGAGCAGCGTTTATGTCTTTAGAAATGAGTTCAATTTCGGACTGTACCTCATCGTATTTTGTTGCCAAGCTTTTTAGACTTTCGAGTCTAACTGTCAAAAAATTTGTTGTGTTAGTGTTTTTATCAAAGCTAATGATAGCCGAATTAATACGCACTATGGCAGACTTTATGCCGCCTCTCTTTCTGACGAACACTTTGAGGCCTTCTTCAGCCATTGTACGCACCTGTTAATGATGTGGTACCTGCTATGCGATGTCCTGGAGCATCGAAGTCGTGGAGAAGATGGCAAACACACAGACCGTAGAGATGACTGCTCAAACTGGAGTGTAGACGCTAGCACATGGATGTTCTTGCAATGATGTCGTAACGAGGCTCAATGGCGATGAAAGAAATGCTGAAGTAAGTCCCGAGACGGTCGGATCAGCGAATGTGCTGAATCGCCCGTGATGGCCAGAAATTGGGGCAGAAAAATGATGAAACCGCTAGAATATGTTGCAAGAGGTGAATGACGAATCCAGGCACGGAGCGACCAAAAAAATGTTAAGATGCGGCCCGATAGGACCAAAAAAAATGTTAATGTTAGGAAGAATGATGCTTGTGGTGCTATTGCCAGGATGCAGAATAATGACGATAGTGGACTGTATAATACATTTATTAAGTTCTGTACACTTATATCATGGTGTTGAGATTGGCTAAGTCTGAACAATTTGATTTTGCATAAACAGAGTCGTTAAGAACGCTACATGTTAAATGAGGCACAAATGTGCGGCACTCAGATTAAAACGTTAAGGCCTAAGGCCTAGACGAATGTCGTATGAATTGTTGTAAGACTTGAGGCGCGAGTACGCGGCACTCAAGCTACATGAAATAGAATTAGCAATGTCTTGCTAATTCATTGCAAGTATGCAATATGTGTTGTGGCCTAAGGCCTAAAATGATTGTCTGACGACAAGAAAAATGATGACAGAACAAGCGAGCAAACGTAATGACGTCTGTCGCCAGCCGTAGCTCGGACAACTGTAACTGTAACGTTGAACGTTGTATAAACATGATAGCGCAATATCAGAAAGCACAGATTAGCCAACCTATTAATGCGAAAATTACCACATTACTGTCCACTGAACATGTACTTTGAGTAATGATAGAATAAACTAGATCCTTATCAGAACGGGTACATTATATAAATAATACAATTTGTATCACACACACATGCATGCGTGCACATAAAAATTTATATTTAGCACTTTCTGCCCACTGACATTCTCCCGACTGTTATCCCATGATTTCTTGTAGAGCAAACCTTATTTATTTACTGAATCCGTCATAAAACTTAATCATTCATTCTGCAGAGATCCTATGTCTGTCGTCTCTTGATCTATCATGTGCCAATATTAATGACCATTGCTACTTTCTCATTTAGCTAGCTGTTACATATGCCTCCTCCTCCTTTATACTTCACTGATTCTCTAAATAACATTAACACACCAATTTTGCATGGTGTTTATTTAATGGACTTGATAACACTTTTCTTACACCCAGTACACAGTCCTTTCTGGTTGTATATACACAACAAAATTTTCATGCCATGCTTATGTTCACTGTCCATAGTTCTGACCTATAATTCACTGTAGAAAGAATACACTAATTGAAAACTGTCTTATATTTGAGAAAAATACATTCCACATCTGATTATGTAGACATTTATTATGCGAAATGTATATCAAAAGCAATACAAACTGTATTTTTAGAAAGGATAACAATTTTAGATCCATGTTTTTCGGTATCCAAGCCACTTATAGTATATAATTAGTAAAATAGTTTACCTTTTTCTTGTCCGTCTAAGGCCACCAGACGGACAAGAAAAAGGTAAACTATTTTACTAATTATATAGGATAACAATTATTTGTAATGTATAAAGGATCCATATTTTTGTAATGTATAATGATTATCTTGATTTCCCAATGCAATACAGTCCTCGAAATACACATGTAACTTGATGCAGATGTATTATTATAATTCACATAATTCACACACTCATTTAAATACACAATTAAATAATCAACTTTTTTTATGCAACAAAGAATATGCAGAACACATAAACACTTTTCTTAGCAACATATTACATATTATGGATTCAAAATATCAAGAAATTAGGAACCATCAAAACACAATTTAAACTACTGATTACATAACTTTCTTACATAATTTAGTATATACAACTTACCTGAAGGTGTATATCTCTATGACCTGTAGAACCATAGGCAGAATTTTTTGTTAAATATCGTCTTATATTTTTTAGTGATTCAACTTCTGCATTTGCTTCATCAGGTGTAACATCTTTTGGTTCAAAGTATACAAGTTTGCATAATGTTCCACCTATATCCATTCCAAACCACGGCATGGCTATGCAACAGAGAACATTTAATTACAAATGAACAGTTACTTCTCACAGTTCTTCATGTTTAAAGACATTTAAAAGGTGGAAGTGTAATTGTAATTAACTTTATTTATCCTAAAACAGACAAACACACACACATGCGTGCAAAGTCACATTTGCTAATAGTGTGATACCTGTCACTTTAAGGCTACACAAAATTGCAGCCAGACTCTGTTACATTAACAAACAATATCAAATTTTTATCACATAACCAAACATATTAGTCCATATAAAAAAAAACCAAGACAAATGATGTACAAAGCACGATAGTAACGTACATAACACTAGTTACGTATTTGCTTAACCTTCTCACCTATGTACTTCCCCTTCATATTGTTCTCTTGATTCTATTGTCTGGATATTCATGTACTGTTTGTTCGTTCTCAAACACATTAAAATTACACTATTCTTGGCAGTTCTCTAAATACAAAATTTTGTTTAGAAATAAAATTCAGAATGTCAAACTCCGATTTCCAAACTATGTTATTCTAAAAACTGAATCTTTTTTTATTTAAAAAGATTTAAATTAAGATTACAAACTTTCAGTAATTTGCATATACTACACACATAATATTCTGTAACTTATGTCATTTTGTTTACTATACAAAATACATATACTTATTTATTCAAAATTATCTATGAGAATGAAGGTATATTAATCACAGTACTAATGATGAACAGCACAAATGATGTTGCACTGATCTACTCGTTTATTAATAAAAACCCTTCTTTTGAATACTACATTTAAAGTAAGCGTAAGGTATTTGCAAAATGTAAAAATTTATTTACTTACAGGTTTATCTGTGTGTGTGTGTGTGTGTGTGTGTGTGTGTGTGAAATGCAGGTTACTTCCTGGACACCTTGACAATACAACCTTGACAAGATTGTCAAATTACATTAATTACGTGTATCGATAAAGATAAATATCTTTACTGTCACGCTTTTCATAAGATTTCATTTTTTTCTTTCATGACCTTTAAATGTGTTTCCATGTGTGACAAATTAATAATATAATAACATACTTTGCTGTAATATAATAAAACACATTACAGTATTATGTAATATTATATAATACAAATATACCACAATTAATTAAGAATTAAAATTATGTACTTACAAGGGAAGCCATTTCTAACTGAATTATGAGCACCATTAACACTTATATTCATGTTTGTACTCATTGTAGTGGTGCCCAAACAACTCTTAACTTGCGGCCCCATCTATTATAGTAAAACCTCTGAATACATTGCACTGTTATTAAATGAACGCTCTACAAGTATTTCATTCACTTATAAGAAAAACCTGCACACAAAGTACATTTATAAAACATAAATTAGCGGAACTTTGTATATTCAAACTGTCAGTTGATGAACTTATAATCACTAATCAGAATGCATTTGTAAACAGCACAAGACAGTTAACACACTACTGCAGTCAGTTACATACTGTAGTAAAATAAAAAAAAAACTCAATTAAATCTTTTATCAGTAGTAACCTTGACCTCCATAAAATATAACATTTATGTGAAGCAGAGATAGCACTAACTTTTGTATGATAATCATACCAACCTAGCTTGATCAAGGTCATTATATGAGAATATTAAGAATTCTTGTTTTACCTTAACTAATTGATTTTTAATTTTCAAGCATTTATTGTATACCTGTATATTTTCGAATCCACTTCAAAACTGTGAGAATTTATGTTAAACAGTAAAATTTTAACACATATATATACATACATACATATATATATTATAACGTAGAAAATCAAATTGTTTCTATCGTGTTCTACTATTTATACGCCACTCGTCGCTGGCGTTAATTTCAATACAAACTCAACTCTTCTCTGTTACAACTTTTACTTGTTATTGAATTTAACACTCGCGTTCGTTAAATATATTCTTCAATTATTTTTTATTTATTTACTTTAATAATTGTTTAATTCAGTTTTGATGTTTTTTGTTTATTTATTTGTGAGTAAATAATTAGGTGTAGATCCGTTGAAGAATGTAAACAGTTGCGTAGATCTCTTGACGTTAGTTCACTCTCCTGTGGAATAGTGTCGTCTGTATGTGTCAGTGTATTGTCTTGACAAAGTTATTTTACATAAATCAAACCTTCACGTACCTGTGATGTAGTACTAGACGTTCAGTTGGTCACAGGTGGTGAATAAACTGTCAAGCTTTTGATTGCACAGTTTATTAATGCTGTGAAAGCTTTTTGTAAACACTTTGAAATTATACTTGGGCGCCATATGGGTTTTCGAGAGAAATGTCCCATAAAAAGAATTCTTCTGAATAAATTAATGGTTAATTCTGATATTTTATAAATCAATAATTGATCAAATGGTTAGATCAAGATCATGCATTAAATTTCTGTTTATTTGTTTACTACAACACTGCACCTCAGTAATTAGTAATACTGATTAATTACTAGTTGAAATAATTGTTGACAAGTGTTGTTACTTTACAATTCTGTTATTTATTATTCATTATAGAATAAATTCAATTAACTACATTCATTTGAAAATAACAAACGGATCACAGATCGTCCGGTTTCTTTACTTTTATCTAGCTCAGTTTGGTTAACATGAAAACTCTACCTATAATAATCGATAGATTATTTATAATGGTTATTTATCTCAAGGGTGACTTCTTTTAAGTTACAGAATAGAACGCCACAGCCTTATTCTACAATGCTATTATGATATATCATATTGTTAGGTTAGACACCTTTCATTATTGAAAGTTAATAAACGAAAAGCTCGTTTGTTCTGAATAAATTTTAGGTTAGTTATAAAAACGTTAACATACGAAATCTTACATCGGAATCTGTTAATTCCTCTAAATAACTTTAATACAGTGTTAGTTACTTATAGTATTATTGTTTTTTGCATCAGTACAATTGTGTATTATTCTATATTGTTATTGGCTAAAATGTAAACAAAGTAAGTATGCGCACTGTATTCCCTGGTGATTATCGCAAAGATTAATTTATTAACACTTTTAATGATCTTATTCAATGATCGTGTTTACACTTCACTGATTTTCGCACTTGAACGGGTTAATTCTCTTCTTGAATAAGCTACTGCTTGGTTATGTTTGATACCGGTACCTAACCTCGTTCATTCACACGCACTTCTGGTTAAAGTTTCACTACTATTGTCGATGCACTGATTGAATTATACTTCTTCTTTATCGTTGAATTATTAAATTTTGATGATTAGTTGGCCTCGATTTGTTGTTGCTGCTTGAGTGAATTTAGCCAAAATGCTTCTCTGTTTACAATGACCCTCGTTTATATACTTTTTTCAGAAAGCCGCTAGGCGCTCCAGAGGTCTTACTACAATCGTTCGTGATTGGTCCGAAATTATGTCATGATGACATAATTCTATTAATAGGCATTACATATTTGTATTTTGCTAGCCGTTGTCGATTGTCTTGTTATTACTTGCATTTATTCAATATTCTCCAAATTTATGATGCTAACGTTTATATCTCAACTATTACAATCTCAATTCGGGTTCTATTACTATCATAGTACAGCTTATTTATTTATCTTTATTTTGACATGGCTTGATGCCAGTTTGGTCACAGTTTTCATTATTATTTCGTTAATTTAAACTTAGTAGTACATTGTTTACATGCGTCGTCTGCTAAATGTTACAAATCCGACTATTGACTTTTTTCTAATATTTGTTTAATTATTCTTAATTTCTACTTTGAACATGATTAATTGATTAAAAAGAATACCTTATTATATATAAATGCTGCATTCAGCTGAACAATATTAATTATCTGTGCTGAACAATATTAATTATCTGTTTACATATGTCGACTTACTAACATAAACTTCCATATTATACTATTTTTATTTTAACATGTCCTTCTCATCTCTGATTTTTATAACATCACCCATGTGGTGGTGTTTTACATTCTTTTCATCTTTGTCATGATTCTACTGCATTATGCTTAGTAGGGTTTCTATTTAATTCTTATTTCTTTGATTTAAATTGGTCATTCAGGGTCTGTTATCATTACGTTACAATGTTTTGTTCCCTGACTATTATTATCCTTCTGTACACATTTTACTTACTTATGAAGTTACCTAAACACATACAGTGCTTACATTTATAGTTATTCTTAATTTATAATAATACATATAAATATATGTATATGTTTATATATATATATACATATGTATATTATATACATATTATATATATGTATTTATTTTTGTATTATATGTATTGGCTTTCATATTTTTTTTTACAGTTTGTGACTATTCCTAGCATAGTTCACTATATTTGTCTTTTGTAAATCACTGTTCTGACTTAGATCAGATAATGTGCTGTTTTTTATTCATAATATATAGTACAATATTACTCAAGTCATTTGTCATTTTATTTATTCAGTTTGATTTTATTTATCAAATGTTTTTATTGAACTCACTTGACAGTTTATGTGGGAAACTTGTCTTGTCATTTCGTCTTTGTCATTCAGTTTATTTTATGTTGTAGTGTCATTTAGTACATGTAGTGGATTTACCACTGTTTACTTGAATTCCTTCTTTCTTTTCTTCTTTATTGGTTTATTATTTTTACTGTTACATTCTTTCTGGTTACTCATTTATAGTTCTTTTAGTATTATTCACCATTCTGGTGTTCATTATCATTATGGAACATTTTATGATGTTACATATGCTCCCCTCTCAAAATAGATAATTTGAGAAAAACAAGTGCTTTGGTTTGATGAAATTATCATTTTAACTTGGTTCAATTATAAAATTACTGCTTTCTTCTTTATCTAACTTAATGGTTTTTTGGTGTATTGGTTTAGACTATGTTCATCGTTAGTCCTATCTTCAGCTTACAAGTATTGGTCAATTTTTTCATTCTCTTGGTGATTTGGTTATATTATACATTTGTTCTCATTTTGATAATTTCCCTGTTTTCCTGTAGTAATACATTTCTCCTTCTCATTATACGTATCCTGATTCTTATAAAATTCTCCTTTTCTCTTTCATTTACCTCGAAGTTGTTGGTTTAAACCTTATAATATTATAATTCCCTAACATTTTCCCCTAACATTTATAGCAGGTTCGGAGTCAGAGGGGCTCTCATTGGCATCCATTCTCCACCGTTCCTTATCTATACACTCACAGACCAGAGGAATCTTCATCTCTGTCTGAGACAATAAAAAGTTGTACGTAACAACAGTTGCGCTATCACAACACATAAGACATAATATATTATTTATACTTCATTATAAGACATTATATTCATTTATTAGAATACTCAAGGGATCAGAGGTTCCATTACTGTATCACTTCTGACGCTTTATCAATTCATTTAACATATTTCTCTTCACATGTCACTATTTGTTATAACTTGACATATTTGTTATATTATCATTAGCTTTGTTGTTATTCATCAATACTATTTTGGATGTCGGTTTTGTGATTGTTCATATTTTTATTTTCACACTTATTTTCATCACCATATAATTATGCAATTAATTCTTAAATTCATCATCACCTTATGTTGTAGTTTTCTATTCTTCTTCATTTTCACCATAATTCATTTTTAACATTAATTATACAATAGTTTGTAACATTTCTATGTTGGTTAGTTTCTTTTAATGGTTTATTTATGTAGTTGTTTCGTTTATTATCATTATCTCATTGTTTGTCGTTTAATCATTATTTCATTGTTTGTCATTTAATCATTATCTCTTTTTCATTTATTATACACTTTATATTAGATGGATTGTTCATGATATTTCCTTAATGATACTTGGTTATATGTACCCTTAATTTTATTGTTCACAGGGTTTGTTAACTCATAGGTATTGTTGTCATTGTCCCTGGTGATTATATATGGTCCAGTATATAATATTAACAGTTTTTTGGTTATACCTTGTATAATACTTGGTAATTCTCCGTTTCTTACTACCACTCTCTCTCCTATATGATACTTAATAGCTTTTGGCAGATTCTTCAAGTACTTTTTCTTTTGTAGCTCAGTTTTCTCTAATATCCTGTTATAAAACCTTACTCTGTCGAATTGGTAATTTGGTTGTTGGGGAAATTAATGATGTCGTTTATCTCTCTGTGTGGGGGTTTTTCAAACATTATTGTGTATGGCGTATCTTCAATAGTGTTGTGGTATGCCAAATTTAGATATTCTTCTGCTGAATCCAAATACTCTTGTCATTTCTTTTATTGGTCGTGACAGTATGTTCACAATAATCTTCCAACTTCCCTCAATACTCTCTCCGCTGGATTGCTGTTGGGATGGTACACTGATGTTTTATAAGTTTTTATGCCATGTTCTAAAAGATGTTCCCTCCATTTTCTTCCTTTGAACTGCGTGCCGTGGTCTGTAATTATGGAGTTTGGTGTACCTACTTCCAGTATATAGCGGTTTATGATTATATCTAGTACCTTCTTCGTAGTGGCTCTGTTTATTGGGTATAACTTTGTATATTTGCTGAAATGGTCGAAAATTATCACTATGAATTTGTACCGCTGTCTTCCACCGCTGCGTGGAAATGGTCCACAAATATCTTTGGACGTGATTGGTATCATTACTCCCTCCTTTCGTTCGTTACTATATTTTACTAGTTGGCAAATGTGACATGATTGTATTGCCTGTTGTACCTTTCTGTTGATGCTTTTAATATATACTTGTTCTTCTAAGGCTTTAATCACCTTAAAGGCTCCCATGTGTCCATACCTGATATGGTAGTCTACAATTAATGGTTTTTCAATAGTTGCTGGGATAACTATTTTCCAGTTTTCTTGGTTTGGAGTTGTTTTAATGAATAGCATGTCATCATGTAAACAATAATAGTTGGTAATTGTGCCATTTTCATCCTGTATTCTTTGTCTGATGTTTTAATTTTGGATCTGATTTCTGTTGTGTTCTGATTTCCTTCAGGATGTTCTCCAAATCTACTCTGCTTTTAATGATATGGTACACTTTGGCTAGTTGTTCCTTCTCACCATCAAAAGTTTGATCTTGTATGTTGATGCGGGATAATACATCAGCTGCTATGTTTTTTCTGCCTGGTATATATTCCCATGTAATATCGTACTCCTGTAATGCCAGTACCCATCTCGTTATTCTCCCATGGCTCAACTTGCATCGCTTTATGAAAGAAAGAGATTTATGGTCATTCCTTACGGTTAAAGGGGATCCCAGTATATAGATTCTGAACTTGTACCATGTGAAAACAACACTCAATAGCTCCTTTTCGGTGGTATTGTAATTTCATTCACAGTGGTTCAACCTCTGCTGGCGAAACTAATTACCATATGATGTCCTTCTCTGTTTTCTTGATAAAGTGCAGCACCTAAACTCACATTGCCGGCGTCACAATTTAGATAAAAAGGTTTAGTAAAGTCTGGATGATGTAGCATGACAGATTCCAAACATTTTTCTTTTATTGTTGTAAAATTCCGTCTTGTTCTGGTCCCCAAGTCCATTTGTCTTTGGCTGTTAATTGCTTCTGGAATTTAGCAGTCAGTTCTGAATAATTGGCCTGAAACTTTCTGTAATAGTTACAGATTCCTAGAAAAGATTGTAGCTGCTTCCTGTTTTTAGGTGTAGGGAACTGTTGAATAGCTTCTACCTTTTCTGTAGATGGAGAGATTCATTCTTCTGTTAGATTAAATCCTAAGAACTTCACTTCTTTGGCAATAAATTGGGATTTGTCCAGTTTCAGTGTTATGTTGTTTTGTGATAGTTTTTCTAATACTTGCTCTACCCTATCACAGTGGTCGTTACAATTAGATGATGTTACCAACAAATCGTCAACGTATACAGTAGTAAATTTCAACACTTCTCGTCCCAATATCTGATCCATTATCTTTACAAATACTGCAACAGAGTTTATTAAACCAAAGGGCAGACGCTTAAATTGATAGTTCCTACCATCGAATATAAAGGCCATATATTTTCTGCTGTCTGGATGTAACTCTACCTGCCAGTAACCGCATACTGTATCCCATGAACTGATGTATCTGGTGCCATGGAATTTTTTGAGAATCTCTTCGATTTCACCTAGAGATGTCCTGTCGTTGATTATCATTTTATTGATCTCCCTGGCATCTAAGCATATTCTAACCTTGCCATTCTTCTTTGGTACTGCTATTATCGGTAAGGTGATTGACTGTACTCGATGATGTCATTCCCCATCATTCGGTTGAGTTCTTCTCTGACTTCATCCTTCAAGGAATAGGCAATAGGGCACGATTTTCTGTGGAATTCTACAGGTGTTTTGAAACTAATTTTGCACTGGTAATTTTTGACTTTACCTAGAGCGTTGGAGAATATATGCTGATACTTGTTATATATTTTAATCAATTGTTCTGCTTGTGCTCCACTGACTTGGTTTTTTGTTTGGTTTCGTTGGAAATCCCGGATTTCTTCTAATTTATCCAGCCATAGTTCTGGGTCGTCTTCTTCATATTGTGGTATTGTTAACCTTTGGTTGGTGGTGCAATAATGATTTTCAATTATTTGACAATTAGTCTCACTTGGATTGTTTTTGTGTTTATCAATTACTTCTGCTGTCCAAGTTCCATCTTCGGATGTCAGTGTAACAACTCCTCTTCTTAGGTCTATGATGGCTGCATGCTGTCTCAATATGTCGCATCCAATGAGTATGTTAAAGAGCAATCCATGGGCGACTAAAAAACCTAATGGTATTTTTACCTCACTGCTGGTGAGTTCAAGTGATACTAGCTTTTTTACAGATTTATTTTGTTTCCCTGTAGCTCCAACTATTATAATATTATTGATAGGTAGTGTGGGTATTGGTATCACACTATTTTGCAGTATCCTTTCCAATTCAATGTTGTCGATTAATGATACATTAGATCCTGTATCTATCATAATGGTAGTCTGGGTTCCATTTAGATTAGCTTGTACATGAACAATCTCATTATTATTATTATTAATTATATGGTTATCTTCTTCCAATAATTCTTCTCTAATGTCTCTGAGATAATGATTAGTTATTATTGTTATTGTTTGGTCATTACTGTGTAGTGTCTTTGGTATCGTTTCCCCATAATACTGGTTCAGTGACGGGCTGTCTCTAATTTTCACTGCCGCATTCAGTTTAAAAGAGGAGTTACCTCGTTAGTTCGGTCCCTCTGCATATTTGTCATTTGGTTAGTCTGCGCTTCTTGTCTAGTGTCAGGATCGTTGTTTATCGGTCCATTGTCTCTTCCTTCAGTTCGGTTATAGTAACTATTATGTGTCGGTGATCTAGGGTGATATTGTCGGTGATCTAGGGTTATATTGTCGCTGATTATTAGCCACAGTATAATTTACCTGGGATCTATAGTTCTGGTCTCTTCTGTCTCCTCCTCCTTGGTTACCCCGTGGATTATAATCGTTACCTCTGTAATACCCGTTGCTCTGGTTGTGGTTTGGGTTATTTCCCCTATATTGATTATTGGCATTGTTCGACGTTGGATTATTAGTGTTGTTGTTCCTGTTCGGGGGGTCATAGTTTCCATTATCCCTGTTATTTTGTCTATTATAATTGGTGGGGTTGTCTGTTTTGTAATTTGTCATTTGATAGTCCCTGTACGGTCCTGTCTACTTGCAGGTTTCTAGTACACTCGCCAGATTCTGGATTTTCTTGAACTGATTATATCGGCTGAAGTTTTCTATTTCTTTGTTGTAGTGACGTGATAGTTGCTCTACTAGGCACTCCTCTGGAATTTGAGGCGTTAATTTCCGTGCTAAGCATATTTTGCCCAGAAAGTATGATGTCGGCGATTGTCCCTTGGAGGCGACGTATTTCACATTGGATAAGTTCATACGGATACGGTTTTGTGTGGATTCTGACCAGTATTTCTCCTTGAATTCGCTTCTAAACTAGTTGAGGTCTTGGATGTCAGGTCGTACGGCTGTCCACCAATTATCATGTGTCTCCTTGAACATCTCATCTATCATCCCTCTTATGGTTTTCCATCTCGTCTCTCTTGTTCTCTCGATGGTTTCTTCCAGACGTTCTAGGAACTCCATCGGGTTACGCCTATAGTTTCTGAAGTTGATTAGCTCTCGATTATCACCGTGGCATATGTGGGTATTCTGGATTGGTCGGTCCTGCCATGAATCTATCTTGTTTTGTAGCTCATGTGCTCGCTGACAGATCTCTTCTATATTATTTTTGTTAGTATTAATTCATTTATCCAGTTCGTTGGCTACCACGAATGTCCTTTCTATTCTGTCACTGACGTCTTGTCGGATGTCCTCGTGTGCTTTCCTACTTTCCTCCCGAACTTGGTGTATTTCCTCTTGATTTGTCTTTTTCATTGAGTCCAGTTTAACTTCAATATTCTCTTCGAGTTGGTTAACTCTCCCATCCATCTCTTCTCTGGTGTTAGTGAATTCCTGGTGCTACTGCTCACACTTCTCTTGGACTTCTGTTATTTCTTTTCTGACTCCAGTTATCTCCTCATCTATTTTGGTACGGATTTTCTTGTTATTTTCCTTTATTCGCTTACTGATATCATCTATTTTCTTACCCAATTCTTCCTTTAAATCTGCTTTCAAGGTTTTGATGGATTTATTAGTATTTTTATTGTTTTCGTCTATTTTATTTCCCAATTCTTCCTTCAAATCTGCTTTTAGGGTTTCGGTAGTTTCTTTCATTTCTCCGAATTTTTCCATCATGATTCTCATCAAGTTGTCCAACTTCGTTTCTTCGGTTGCTATGGGTCTCTCAGTTTGGTTTACGTCTGGTTGGTTTTCTTGGGTATTATCTGTTGTAACTTCCATTTCAGCTGTTGGTTGTTCTTCCTGTACCTCCATGTTTGCTTCGGTGTTTGTCTGTCCCCTTTCTTCTTGTTTGACCTTGTATCTGGTATCGTGTTCGTGTGTGTGAGGCATGGTCGTTCTACTGTAATTGCCGGGCTAAATTAGGATAATATAATTAAAATATTCTTCTGTATAATTTTAAAAAGCCGCACTAGTTGGTCGCCACTTTATAACATACACAATCAAATGGTTTCTATCGTGTTCTACTATTTATAATCCACTCATCGCTGGCGTTAATTTAAATACAAACTCAATTCCTTTCTGTTAAAACTTTTACTTGTTATTGAATTTAACACTCGCACTCGTTAAATATATTCTTCAATTATTTTTTTTATTTATTTACTTTAATAATTGTTTAATTCAGTTTTGATGTTTTTTGTTTATTTATTTGTGAGTAAATAATTAGTTGTAGATCCGTTGATGAATGTAAATAGTTGCGTAGATCTCTTGACGTTAGTTCACTCTCCTGTGGAATAGTGTCGTCTGTATGTGTCAGTGTATTGTCTTGACAAAGTTATTTTACATAAATCAAACCTTCACGTACCTGTGATGTAGTACTAGACGTTCAGTTGGTCACAGGTGGTGAATAAACTGTCAAGCTTTTGATTGCACAGTTTATTAATGCTGTGCAAGCTTTTTGTAAACACTTTGAAATTATACTTGGGCGCCATATGGGTTTTCGAGAGAAATGTCCCATAAAAAGAATTCTTCTGAATAAATTAATGGTTAATTCTGATATTTTATAAATCAATAACTGATCAAATGGTTAGATCAAGATCATGCTTTAAATTTCTGTTTATTTGTTTACTACAACAATGCACCTCAGTAATTAGTAATACTGATTAATTATTAGTTGAAATAATTGTTGACAAGTGTTGTTACTTTACAATTCTGTTATTTATTATTCATTATAAAATAAATTCAATTAACTACATTCATTTGAAAATAACAAACGGATCACAGATCGTCCGGTTTCTTTACTTTTATCTAGCTCAGTTTGGTTAACATGAAAACTCTAACTACAATAATCGATAGATTATTTATAATGGTTATTTATCTCAAGGGTGACTTCTTTTAAGTTACAGAATAGAATGCCACAGCCTTATTCTACAATGCTATTATGATATATCATATTGTTAGGTTAGACACCTTTCGTTATTGAAAGTTAATAAACGAAAAGCTCGTTTGTTCTGAATAAATTTTAGGTTAGTTATAAAAACGTTAACATACGAAATCTTACATCGGAATCTGTTAATTCCTCTAAATAACTTTAATACAGTGTTAGTTACTTATAGTATTATTGTTTTTGCATCAGTACAATTGTGTATTATTCTATACTGTTATTGGCTAAAATGTGAACAAAATAAGTATGAGCACTGTACTCCCTGGTGATTAATCACAAAGATTAATTTATTAACACTTTTAACGATCTTATTCAATGATCGTGTTTACACTTCACTGATTTTCGCACTTGAACGGGTTAATTCTCTTCTTGAATAAGCTACTGCTTGGTTATGTTTGATACCGGTACCTAACCTTGTTCATTCACACGCACTTCTGGTTAAAGTTTCACTACTATTGTTGATGCACTGATTGAATTATACTTCTTCTTTATCGTTGAATTATTAAATTTTGATGATTAGTTGGCCTCGATTTGTTGTTGCTGGTTGAGTGAATTTAGCCTAAATGCTTCTCTGTTTACAATGACCCTCGTTTATATACTTTTTTCAGAAAGCCGCTAGGCGCTCCAGAGGTAGACAATCGTTCGTGATTGGTCCGAAATTACGTCATGATGACGTAATTCTATTAATAGGCATTACATATTTGTATTTTGCTAGCCGTTGTCGATAGTCTTGTTATTACTTGCATTTATTCAATATTCTCCAAATTTATGATGCTAACGTTTATATCTCAACTATTACAATCTCAATTCGGGTTCTATTACTATCATAGTACAGCTTATTTCTTTATCTTTATTTTGACATGGCTTGATGCCAGTTTGGTCACAGTTTTCATTAATATTTCGTTAATTTAAACTTACTAGTACATTGTTTACATGCGTCGTCTGCTAAATGTTACAAATCCGACTATTGACTTTTTTCTAATATTTGTTTAATTATTCTTAATTTCTACTTTGAACATGATTAATTGATTAAAAAGAATACCTTATTATATATAAATGCTGCATTCAGCTGAACAATATTAATTATCTGTTTACATATGTCGACTTACTAACATAAACTTCCATATTATACTATTTTTATTTTAACATGTCCTTCTCATCTCTGATTTTTATAACATCACCCATGTGGTGGTGTTTTACCTTCTTTTCATCTTTGTCATGATTCTACTGCATTATGCTTAGTAGGGTTTCTATTTAATTCTTATTTCTTTGATTTAAATTGGTCATTCAGGGTCAGTTATCATTATGTTACAATGTTTTGTTCCCTGACTATTATTATCCTTCTGTACACATTTTACTTACTTATGAAGTTACCTAAACACATACAGTGCTTACATTTATAGTTATTCTTAATTTATAATAATACACAGTTGGCTTTCATATTTTTTTTTACAGTTTGTGACTATTCCTAGCATAGTTCACTATATTTGTCTTTTGTAAATCACTGTTCTGACTTAGATCAGATAATGTGCTGTTTTTTATTCATAATATATAGTACAATATTATTCAAGTCATTTGTCATTTTATTTATTCAGTTTGATTTTATTTATCAAATGTTTTTATTGAACTCACTTGACAGTTTATGTGGGAAACTTGTCTTGTCATTTCGTCTTTGTCATTCAGTTTATTTTATGTTGTAGTGTCATTTAGTACATGTAGTGGATTTATCACTGTTTATTTGAATTCCTTCTTTCTTTTCTTCTTTATTGGTTTATTATTTTTACTGTTACATTCTTTCTGGTTACTCATTTATAGTTCTTTTAGTATTATTCACCCTTCTGGTGTTCATTATCATTATGGAACATTTTTTGATGTTACATATGCTCCCCTCTCAAAATTGATAATTTGAGAAAAACAAGTTCTTTGGTTTGATGAAATTATCATTTTAACTTGGTTCAATTATAAAATTACTGCCTTCTTCTTTATCTAACTTAATGGTTTTTTGGTGTATTGGTTTAGACTATGTTCATCGTTAGTCCTATGTTCAGCATACAAGTATTGGTCAATTTTTTCATTCTCTTGGTGATTTGGTTATATTATACATTTGTTCTCATTTTGATAATTTCCCTGTTTTCCTGTAGTAATACATTTCTCCTTCTCATTATACGTATCCTGATTCTTATAACAATTCTCCTTTTCTCTTTCATTTACCTCGAAGTTGTTGGTTTAATCCTTGAAATATTATAATTCCCTAACATTTTCCCCTAACATTTATAGCAGGTTCGGAGTCAGAGGGGCTCTCATTAGCATCCATTCTCCCACCGTTCCTTATCTATACACTCACAGACCAGAGGAATCTTCATCTCTGTCTGAGACAATAAAAAGTTGTACGTAACAACAGTTGCGCTATCACAACACATAAGACATAATATATTATTTATACTTCATTATAAGACATTATATTCATTTATTAGAATACTCAAGGGATTAGAGGTTCCATTACATAAATTCCATTACTGTATCACTTCTGACGCTTTATCAATTCATTTAACATATTTCTCTTCACATGTCACTATTCGTTACAACTTGACATATTTGTTATATTATCATTAGCTTTGTTGTTATTCATCAATACTATTTTGGATGTCGGTTTTGTGATTGTTCATATTTTTATTTTCACACTTATTTTCATCACCATATAATTATGCAATTAATTCTTAAATTCATCATCACCTTATGTTGTAGTTTTCTATTCTTCTTCATTTTCACCATAATTCATTTTTAACATTGATTATACAATAGTTTGTAACATTTCTATGTTGGTTAGTTTCTTTTAATGGTTTATTTATGTAGTTGTTTCGTTTATTATCATTATCTCATTGTTTGTCGTTTAACCATGTGACAGTACGAAAATCTTGATGTCAGAATTATGGTGTTAACTAACGTTTCTTCTTTAATAGATTTGATAATTATTTTATATATTTTATTGTATTTACACAATATCCACCGTACATCCGGTGTACGCATGTGTTATTTTTATTAACATAAATTAGGCTTTTCGGGTCCAGAGTTTCGTTAAGCGAAAAGACAGAGGTAGTCAGGGTTTTGAAATGACCATTCACACAACATATGATAAACAGATTAGGTTTTATTTAAATTTCAATGTTTACTTATTACAGATAATGAGAGGCATTACTCAATTGGCAATTTCCAAGATGGCGGCTTCATGACTTCCGCCCTCTTGCCATGCTTTTATTTCTAAATAGCCTTGTTTTCTTTGTAAAATAATTCTTTAGACAAACATTTTACTGCAGTTAGATTTTCAAATTGATTGTTTCTTTGACATTAATAATTAATATAGGTTTCAACGCAAACCAACACCTCAGATACTGGTTATTGAAAGCAGGCCCACTTTCACTCTCACACACTCACCCAAACCTTTCATACCTTGACATTGATTACATTTTGGTATTAATTGTATTTTGAGCTCATTTTACTTTATATAATTTAGAAAAGATTTAAAAAGGGCTTTCCTGAAACAGATGTGGTGAAGACACTCCTCAGAAGACTCCCATGCTGGCTGGCAGGTGTTCGGCCGAACTTTAGCTTCTGTCCTTTTCTGAGTGCACTGAATTTACTATTATTACTACATTTACTGTCTACTGATACCAATTGCTTTGTGACTACATTTTTAACAAAGTTTTACATTATTGTGGCAAGAAACTGCCCACTACACAATTGAGCGTGTATGTGCTCTGAGTTGTAAATGAAGACTGAGAACGAGTTAGACGTAATTGCTGTGTAAGTGGTAGTGTACATGACGTCACCGTCTATTGTTTTATGGCTACCGCCCTGGTTTGTACGTATTTGATTGTATGTCGTCAGCGTTTAATAATGACAACATAGCCTTGTGGACCAATGAAAGTTCATATTTATAGTTCATGTTCACATACATGCCATTATACATATTAAACTTCGCTCGTCCACCGGTGACCTTGAATTCACTCCTCTCTTGTCGAATATGCGTATTTATTGGGACATGGGTAAAACTGACCTAGCCCTGGTTGGCATTCATAATTATAATAAAAAGACAATATGAGATCCCTTAATCCCATTATTATTGTAATAGGTCTTTATGTACTGTCACAAAACCCCCTCAATGAAAGGTTTGGTGTCGAGATACAAAAACTTTCATTGACTCATTGACACGTTTCTAAAAGGATCAGCCCAGATATGTCGCCACAACCCCCTGTAGTGTTAATATAAAAGAATTTCAGTCACTTACCCTTGGTCCAATGATGCTGATCGTACCTGTCTGACCTTACTGGACTTCTCCGGAGAGATCCCTACACCATAAGGCCATGAGGCACTGAACGCTCCTGTTCTGACGCTCCGGCCAGCGCAGGACCGTGGTCACAACACCACAAAACTCTGAAACATGTAATACAAAATTTTAAAATAGTGGCCTTATCTATCTCCATATCCGCAACTGATATGTCTCCCCTTAGATGCATTGGTTTGCGTTCTGAGGCGTTGGTTTTCTTAACTCATAAGTTTCAAACAACAACAAAAGAAAACAAGATTTAAGACAGATAAATCCTTTCAATTTTCAACACTCCTGTATATTTTTTATCAAATTCTCTGACTCCAGTCAACATCAACTTACTTCTCTTACCACAAGAAAACATATCATTATACTAAGCATAAAACAAATTCTACTTTCAAACAACAACTACTATCTCTACTAATTTATTTCAAATAAAATCAGCACATATAACTATTATGGCAAACACTTCAAAACCATTTATTTTTCTTTACTCAATTTTCTTTACGCTTAATTTTCTTTGCAACAGAATCATTACTATATACTTGACAACCAACATCAATCTCACTACTAATTCTTTAAAATTTAACATTGTTATCGTTACTACCCTGTAGTAACCTCCCAGCCTATTGTACCATCAACATAATAAAACACAATAAAACATTGTACATCATAAAACATTAAACACTAACATTGAACAATTCACATGTAAATAACTTGTATAAAATTTTATAAGACATTATTATTTTTATCAACTCTCTATTCAACTTTTATTATCTAACATTCCTTATCATTAGATTCTATACAAAAAATTTCAAATTTATCATCAATCCCTCTGTTACATCGCCTTTCTACTATGAATTTTCCTTTTCTAACCCTTTTATCCTTATTAGTTTGGGTGACTCTCTATTATTCACTATTATCTATCTTATTTTGGCATTTGTCAATCTAACCTTACTACCCCTCTTTTTTCTACTAACAACCGCTTCTAACCATTAACATATTATGACACCAATATCTCAATAATAACCCCCTTCACTAATCCCATTTAAAACCTCTGGCACCGCTCATTTTTTGTACAAGGATGTATGTTCCCTACCTGGCCATACCCATTCCTAACCATTTGCCCTCCACCAAATATCGGCAAACACTCTACCCAAAATTGCTCCGCCTGCCACAACGCTGCACGTTGATCACTCCCTACACCGGATCCTTACTACAAAATATCATCAACAACATCAATAAATATATAAACCATTCACATTACTCACCTCTACATATATAATCACTAACTACTGTGTCCCTAAAATATCTAACACCTCTTTATGTATTATCTGTATCTCAACATTCTTATTTTCACTAACTCCCATTAACTCGATTTAACTAACTCCAATGCCCTTATTTATCATTATTACCCAAACTCTTTTACAACATGTCACCTTAATATACCACTAGAAAATTCATCACTTATCTTACAATCCTAAAACAACTCAATATCCAAATATATCATGTGCGTAATCATTTACTAACCACTATACTCTGAATTCCATAATTATTTCAAAATCATTATCAACTTCCTTAAATTATTCTTCAATATCTAAAATTCTACAATGCATGGTTTACATAAAAAATACACAATATCAAAAATACACAAATACATTGACATTAATATACACAAAATATATAATTCACATTACCATCTTATCATTTACCAAAAATCAGTCTATAAGCAGTCCTTTTCAAAACACTGTCCACATAATTAAATGTTTATAAAGACAATAAAATAATTAACCTCCATCGTCGAACAATAGTCGAATCTTAAAACTATATACATTGTTTAATATTGAATATCTTATCTTATCATCATACATGTACCAACTATTCAAATTTTTATCCTTTTCCGCAAATTCATATAACTCATGATCGGGTATAGTTCTGTCACCTTCAGTATAATCAGTCATAATTAGGTATTTTGTAAAGTCATCATTCTCACTATCTCCTACTACTTCAGTTTTATTACAAGGTAAGTTCATATTATATTTATCAATCATCTCTCCTCCTAACCTTTCCATAAACTCTTCATAGTCTCTACTTATCTTAAAAATTTCTACCTCCCTCTTTCTCTCACAATATCTCTCACTTTCAAAACATCTCTCTCTTTTAAAATATCTCTCATAATACCTCTCCCAACAACACTTCTCTCTCTCAATATATCTCTCTTTACACCCTCTCTTTAACCCTTCAACACACACTATCATTCCATTATTATTATATTCTATTCCCCATAAAACCTCATTATTACTACCAACATCCACACTATTATCTCCTATTACTATATTTTTATTTATTTTATCACCTTTCCACTACTACTTACCTTGTCATATTTGTTCAATTCTAATTTGTCTATTACTTTCTTATTTTCTAATTCTATTTTGTCTAACCATGTCTTTATTTCACTTAATCTTTTATCATAATTACAGCTTTGTTTCTTAATTTCTTTTTTAATATCATCAAATTGTTCGTCAAATTGGTTTAATTTATCTTTTAATTCACCATTGTGTATTTTCATTAGTTGAAAAAGGTCTTCTAGCGATACCTTATTACTTATAATAGGCGTTGAATTCGCCTGTGGTTCGTTTAACAACAGCGACTCTGTTGCTGTGTTTTCTATACTAATACTTTCGTTATTGTTTGCCATTTTCATCACACTGATAATAATAAATTCTGTTTTAGTTGTTGTATAGTTCTATTCACACCCTACATAACCTATACAGGTAACCTATATCGTTACGTATATTTCGCTACCCGTCTGCCTCTGCTTTTGGCTTATTTATATAATATAAATTTTATATAAAGTCCACTGTTCGGGGGCCATCTGTTAACTAACGTTTCTTCTTTAATAGATTTGATAATTATTTTATATATTTTATTGTATTTACACAATATCCACCGTACATCCGGTGTAGTATGCATGTGTTATTTTTATTAACATAAATTAGGCTTTTCGGGTCCAGAGTTTCGTTAAGCGAAAAGACAGAGGTAGTCAGGGTTTTGAAATGACCATTCACACAACATATGATAAACAGATTAGGTTTTATTTAAATTTCAATGTTTACTTATTACAGATAATGAGAGGCATTACTCAATTGGCAATTTCCAAGATGGCGGCTTCATGACTTCCGCCCTCTTGCCATGCTTTTATTTCTAAATAGCCTTGTTTTCTTTGTAAAATAATTCTTTAGACAAACATTTTACTGCAGTTAGATTTTCAAATTGATTGTTTCTTTGACATTAATAATTAATATAGGTTTCAACGCAAACCAAAACCTCAGATACTGGTTATTGAAAGCAGGCCCACTTTCACTCTCACACACTCACCCAAACCTTTCATACCTTGACATTGATTACATTTTGGTATTAATTGTATTTTGAGCTCATTTTACTTTATATAATTTAGAAAAGATTTAAAAAGGGCTTTCCTGAAACAGATGTGGTGAAGACACTCCTCAGAAGACTCCCATGCTGGCTGGCAGGTGTTCGGCCGAACTTTAGCTTCTGTCCTTTTCTGAGTGCACTGAATTTACTATTATTACTACATTTACTGTCTACTGATACCAATTGCTTTGTGACTACATTTTTAACAAAGTTTTACATTATTGTGGCAAGAAACTGCCCACTACACAATTGAGCGTGTATGTGCTCTGAGTTGTAAATGAAGACTGAGAACGAGTTAGACGTAATTGCTGTGTAAGTGGTAGTGTACATGACGTCACCGTCTATTGTTTTATGGCTACCGCCCTGGTTTGTACGTATTTGATTGTATGTCGTCAGCGTTTAATAATGACAACATAGCCTTGTGGACCAATGAAAGTTCATATTTATAGTTCGTGTTCACATACATGCCATTATACATATTAAACTTCGCTCGTCCACCGGTGACCTTGAATTCACTCCTCTCTTGTCGAATATGCGTATTTATTGGGACATGGGTAAAACTGACCTAGCCCTGGTTGGCATTCATAATTATAATAAAAAGACAATATGAGATCCCTTAATCCCATTATTATTGTAATAGGTCTTTATGTACTGTCACAATGGTATGAGTGGTAACAAATTATAGTATTTTATTGTATTATACACAAACATACATGGAGAGAACGAGTTCCCTTTGTAAAGAGACAACGACGCAGATTCTAATAGATCAAGACGATTCCAAGGTCAGGAGCAGACGTGCGGAGACGAACATACAAAATGGCCATCCAAGTGGAAGCAGATTGTAAATAGCCACTCTCATTGGTCCAGAAGACGGGACGTCATTAAAATCAGTGATGACCTAACAAACAATGACATGACAATGGGGCATGAGCCAATTTGAACAAAAGACAATGACGTGGATGAGCTAACACATACGCAAAATATGTGCTTTGCATCTCCCCAGTCAGCATCAGACCATCAAGGCGTCAACACGCTGTAAAAATCGCCGACAGTTTTTGCCAGCGAAAGTGTTTCTTAATCAAACTAACAATGTGGTAACATATAGTAATAACTCTTTATCAGAAGTCTCAAAGTAACTAGTCACAATGTAAATTAGAATCAGTGCAACCAAGGAGACCTTTGGGACGATCGGCCGAACACCTGCTTGATCATGACTGCAATATAAGGACAGCGGAGACTTTACAACGCAGATACAGGAAAGTCAAACTATTTCTCTATTCCAATCTTTATTCTTAAAGCTGAGCTCAAAATTACTAAAATTCAAATGTATGTGTAAAATCAATCTTAGCGAAATGAGTGGGTGTGTGTGTGTGTATGGGCCGTACTAGTACATATGAATAATGTTTCTATGAGACGTTGGTTTGTGTTCTGTTAAATATAAGAGTTGTCAATTACAAGGTAACATGGGCAGTTGCAGTAAAATATAAATTCATTATAAATTCCATAACAAGATTAATGCCTGAATAATAGAAAATAACAGAACTGTAATATAGCGGAATATGTGTCCGCCATTTTGTTAGTTGAGTATAAGGATTCCATTTTGTTTTATTGCTGTTGATGTCTATTTTGAATTTCTATGTTATTAAAAGACAACTATATATACATATATATGCGCTGTCTGATTTCATTATTCCGCACAATAGTCCTGTCTCTGACAATCGCTTAATCGAATCCTGGGACCCGAACATAAAAATTTTGAATCACGAAGTTGGCACTCCAAGATGGCCGCTGAATCAGTATGAAATACACAATAATTATGGTAATGAAAGGTAAACACCAAAACATACAATCACAACACCAAAATAGAGTTGTTTTAAAAGTAAAAATGCCGCCTGAACTGGTGACGTGATATAAATAAAAGTTTATACAATAAGCTGGAGTCAGAGACGGAAGATTGTCGGAAGAAAGGAAGGAATACGTAAGATATGCCTGGTGTGTAGATAATAGGTTATACCATGATAATAGGTTATATTATTGTTTAAGTAAAATATAGAACAATTACTAAAAAATAAAATTCATTATTAAAATGAGTAAAATGCCAGATAACGAAAACACTAGCATAGAGAATACAGCAACTGAATCACTATTATTGAATGAACCACAAGCGAACTCAACACCTATTATAAATAGTAAAGTATCACTGGAAGACCTTTTTCTATTAATGAAGATACAAAATAATGAATTAAGAGAACAGAGTATTAAGTTTGATGTAAAATTCTATGAAGTGAAAAAAGAAATAAAAAAACAAAGCTGTAATTATGACAAAAGATTAAATGAAATACATGAACGGTTAGACGAGATAGAATTAGAAAATAAGAGAGGAATAGACAAATTAGAATTGAACAAAGATGACAAGGTAAGTAGGGGAGAGAATTGTAACAATATAAATAAAAGTATGATATTAGAAAATGATTATGTAAACAGGGGTAGTGTTAATGAGATGTTTGTGTGTCATGAGTTAGATAGAAAGTGGAGAGAGAGATATATTAAAAGAGAGAGATGTTTTGAAAGTGAGAGTTATACTGAGAGAAAAAGAGAAGTAGAGATTTTTAAGATAAGTAGAGATTATGAAGAATTTATGGAAAGGTTAGGAGTAGAGATGATATATAATAAATATAGTAAGTACTTGCCTTGTAATAAAACTGAAGTAGTAGGAGATAATGAGAATAATGACTTAGCAAATTACCTAATTATGACTGATTATACTGAAGGTGACAGAACCATACCCGATCATGAATTATATGAGTTTGAGGATAATGATAAAAAGTTAAATGGTGTATGTATTTATGATGTTAGTATAAGAGAGTCAATATTAAATAATGTATATAGTTTTAAGATAAGATTATTGTTCGACGATGGAGGTTAATTATTTTATTGTGTTTATGAACATTTAATTATGTGGACAGTGTTTTGAAATGGACTGCTTATGAACTGATTTATGAGAAACGATTTAATGATAATGTGGATTGTATATTTTGTATGTATTAATGTCAATGTATTTGTGTATTTTGTGTATTTTTTAGGTAAACCATGTACTGTAGAATTTCAAATATTCAAGAATAATTAAGTTTGATAATGATTTTAAATGATATTATGGAATTTAGATTCTAATGGTTAGTAAATGATTACGCATATGATATATTTGGATATTGAGTTGTTTTAGGATTGTAAGATAAGTGATGAATTTTCTAGTGGTATATTAAGTGAAATGTTGTAAAAGAGTTTGGGAAATAGTGATAAATAAGGGCATTGGAGTTAGTTAAATAAAGTTAATGGGAGTTAGTGAAAATAAGAATGTTGAGATACACATAATATATAAAGAGGTGTTAGATATTTTAGGGACACAGTGGTTAGTGATTATATGTAGAGATGTGAGTAATGTGAATGGTATATATATTGTTACGACACAAATAGCCAACCCAGTACCAGGGATAAAAAAATATATTTATAAGTGTAAAAATACTTCTTATCAAATAAACTGATTGATTTTAATTAAAATATAAGGAATATGACTCGACAAAACTTAGATATAATCAAATGTACGGCCATATGTCATCACGAAGGACAAGTAACTGTAAATAAAATACATATGTCAAAATTCAAAAATTATGTGAGCACAACTTGCAACAACATTTCGATGACTTATGAGGCCTAAGATAAAAATTATAAAAACAAAGGAACGCGTTACATAAATTCCTACTAAGTGAAATCAACTTACAATTTATTAAAAAGTTGATGTGTGAAGTATATGAAATAATTAAACAAAATGTACCAAAATAGGAATACGCTACACAAATTCCTATGATGTAAGAGAATTAACTTACAAAGAATTATCAAGAATGATTTTTAATACAAATGGAAATATGCAAAAATAAAATCAGACCAAAAAACTGATAAGATAAATACCTGAAATTATAATGAATCAAGGGTATTCAAATATAAAATATAAAAAATCTAAACTGGTACAAAGAAAGAGAGAAGTTATGTATGAATCAAATATACAAGCTATGGCTAAAGCAAAATATTGCTAAATAACTGAGAAAAGAATACCAATGTCTAAGATAATTAAAATGATCACAACGAGAATTGAAAACCAAATAATGAAAAGTTAATGATGAAATTAACATATAAATAAATAAAAAACAAGCAATTGTATGAGCAAATGATAGTATATAGCAAAGGTACAGCGGAAGGAAGAATGAGTAAAAGGACAAAGTGATCTAAAAACAAACCACAAGGTGGACAATCCCAAAGTATATTATTATTAATTTAAGTCACAAGTTGACAAAAAAGGTATTTATGATTGACTGTTGAAAAGTCCAGCAATCAAATAAACTGAGCAGAGATGATGTGCCTCTGGTCTCAGAAAAATAAGTAGTAATGGGATAAACCAGCTACTAAAGTTAGGGAAAAACTTGTGTATAAGGGAGAACACACCAATGGAAATAAAGTAAAAAACAGATCCAAATAAAATGGAATGAATTCAGTAAGAAGAGAAACAAAGAATGGAAAAACAACCAAGAAAGAAAAGGAAAAAGATTATGTATAACTGATAATTTCATAAAAAACTATGCTAGTGTTTTATCAAAATGATCAATTTTAAAGGAGAGGCATTATGTTACGACACAAATAGCCAACCCAGTACCAGGGATAAAAAAATATATTTATAAGTGTAAAAATACTTCTTATCAAATAAACTGATTGATTTTAATTAAAATATAAGGAATATGATTCTCGACAAACGACGACTTTGACCTAACCCAAGTGATTGACCCAACATCAAGAAACAAATAAAGAAGGGAACCACACAAATAAACAACGAGAATAAGGAAGTAATAAACCCAACCCAAAAGGAAACAAGTTCATGGGTTTAAACGACCCCAAAATACCCAAAGAAACAGATGAAAAAACACAATGTATTAATCAAATAAGGAAAATGAAAAAGTAGGGAGACAAGCAGAAGTGAATACCAATAATGGTTCACAAAACAAATAATAAAGCACTCAACAAGAATTTTGAAACCAAAACAATGGTTATCCGGAGAAAGGGGAGATAACGGTTACTACCCATTAAAAAGGCAACCTAAACCACAAATAAGAATTGTTATTAGTTAGTAAGTATTAATTATTAAGTATTAATAGTCATTAGTATTAAGGATATGAAAGAGAAATAAGTATAGGGATCACCCACTATAAAACAAATAATATAAACAGTGATACAGTGCGATAGTGTAGGTGTAAAAAACCCCAAAGTGAAGTGTGACACTAGTGAAGTTATAATTAACAATAAATAATTTACAAGTGAAGGTAAGATAAAGGTTGGAAATTAACAGTGAATAAATAGCTGATGAATAAATAGTGTTAAGTGTGAATTATAGAATAAGGTATAGTAAACACTAGAAGTGATGATGACTTTTTTATTTAAGAAAAGATGTTCAATAGAGTTAAGTTTAATTATAGCCAGTAGTAAGTAAAAAGGGAGGATTCCAGAATAGAATAAATTGAAGGTGTTACCATGGAGGGAATATAAAAATTGTTTAGAGATTAAGAAATCAAAAAACTAACAAAGATACCTAAATTATAAAGGACTGTTATTAATTTAATAGAAAGTGATATTGTTTATCACAACACAAATAATCTGTGTCATAAACAAAAAAATTAGCAAATAAGGATAAGTTAGAAGGGAGTGATGATATTTCTTAATCAAAATAATAACTCTAATAACTTATAAAAAATTATTCATGTTAATGTTATGAAGAGGATATGGCTGAATGAAATGTGCAGTCCATAAGCCTAATGTTATGTTGTAAAGATTGAAGGAGAGAAAGCAATATTGAACAACACACCTACAGACTCAAAACACAACACAACTAATAAAAATAACAAAGTAAAGCCCAATAAGCTAACCAAAATGTGATTTGAACGAAATAAGTAAATTATTATAATGGCTACTCAGGCCTAGAAAAAACCTAACTGTCAGAACCAAACAACCAAAAATTATAACAAATTGAATAAGAATTTAGAAAATCTGAGGTGAAGGAATCACCAAGAATAAATAGTAAATCATTTATAACGCAAAATATTGTAATAGGCATTATCATACAAAAAGAAATGTAATTAACAAGCACTAACATAATTGTAAAAACTTAAAATCTGAAATTACCCAAGCTTGTGGGGTATCAAAATAATCTATGAACGAGAATAAATACTATAGTGAAAATATTTAATAACCAGGAAGGAAGATGGAGGAATAACAGTAATCAGAAGATATACGAAGAATTCGAATTTTGATAACAATACATCATCTTAAAATCAACCAATCAGAATAATACCGTTACTATGGAAACGGCGGTTGAAGACGAAAATACCGTTGGAAATTAACAAGAAGTGAAGCGTCATTAAGCCAATGCAGATGCAAAAGTTTGGAAGAGCGTTTTTTCAGTGGGAATCATGCAAATAATTATTCAAAGTTGCTGAACGTGATCAATGAAGAAGCAGATGACCGTTGCAGCAGTTATTTCAAGACCCAAGACCGATTAAATAGGAATTATCCTTGAAAAGAATGTCAAAACCCATGATGAAAAAGATGCCACATTTAGTGAAGCCCAAAATTTATGAAAACTGAATGTATGCAGCCAAATCCTACCTCGAATAAACTACGAAGGCACCTAGACACGTTGAGGTGTTAAGTACCATCCAATTATTTATTTTCCACCAACCCTAATCACTTTAAATAATTCTGAAAGGTAAATTTACCACACTATAGAAATAATATTTCTCTTTCATAGAATATTTGAGCAAATTAAAACTTAATAGAAACTTTGTTAACATTGAATAACCTAAGAATTAAACACGAACTTACAGAACACTTTTACGACACTACACAACAGATTGTAACAGCACACTTTATTCTTTATGTACACTTAGATTAAGGTAATTTATATTTTTATTGTAACCATTGGAATTCTTTAACTCATAGCCAAAAGGATCCACGATTTGTGAAACCAATAATAACTATAATAAGCCGAACGTAAACAGCGATGCTAGGTTAAATGGTTTCTAAATGACTTCACCCATTAAAAAATATTTATTACAGGGAGTAACCAGCGTTATCATTTCATAGGGAGTGCTATATAATAATTACTTGTGTTTAAGAATAAATCGTAGCAGTAAGCAGGTTGTCAGACATACAGCAGAAGCAACGATTGGGACGGCTGTGCGAGCGGGAACTATTTGAATGCACCAACCCGCAACGCTGATAACTTGTTTAAACATAAATTTTAGTTGTTTTGTAAAACGACTTGGCGCCACCCGGGATTATCACACCCCTATATGAATAACAGGTAAGGTTACTGCCGTTGTATACAGGTGATCATATCTACGCTACGAACATCACTAGCCACAACATTACTGTAACGACCCAGTGCGAGGCGAACGCACTAATTATACATAACATATACAAATTGTACACATTTTGCAGGTCAGATCGCCTCTATTCGTTACAGATTGACGAATAACAGGCGAGGATTGAAAGAAGACGGGACGACCACATTTACTACGTTACATATTGGCGCCCAACGTGGGGCTTTAAATAAGAAGGAAGTCCCGAATATTATCGTTACAGATTGGCGACCAACCGGTGAGGCTGTAAAAGAAGGCCCACGGCGGCTATGAAGAGACATTCTTTGGTTACAGAATAAAGACAAAAAAAGATGAAACCAAAAGATAGACTACAACGACAAACGAAAATGCCCAAACAACAGAAACAATGGAGTTATGCAGAGTGGATGACAAGGTTATTTAAAAAATTCAGTAAGGAAATGGAGTACATCAAGAAGAACACCACGGATCATGAAAGAGCACAAATGAGTCGTGCAAATGCAGTGGGATCACCAAACGACCAGATGTCACTGAGAGATATTTATAACGAAATGTGGAAGCTGGACACCAAATATAATGAAGAAAAGACTATCGGGACAGCCCACGAAAAACGTGATAACAACGTGAGAAGAATGACCGAAGAAGATTGGGATAGATGGAGCGACAATGTAAAACAAATGAAAAACGAAAGAACGGGAGTATACGCCCAGGTGACTGAGGAATTTACACAGAAGGAATATGACCAATGGAGACTATCTATAAGACAACCGGAACAACCAATACAAACAGAAAATACGGAACTAAGAGAATGGATAAGGGTTATGTTCGAACTATCCAGAGAAGATATTTGTAATTGGAGGAAGGTACATAATCAAGTAGATGAGTTCAAGGAAGTGCCGGAACCAAAAACTCAAATGAAAAAAGTAGTCAAGAAAGTCAAAGTGAAACAACAGAAGAAGATGTCAGAACAACCACAGAAAGTGACCCTGCAGGATGTAATGGATTTTATGGTTGAACTTAACAGAAAAAGGGACGAAGCTATGAAGAAGCAGAAGGAAGAAAATGATGAGTATTATAGGAAACAAAGAGAAGAGAGGGAACAAAGAAGAAAAGACGAGGAAGAAGCGAAGGAACAAAGAAAGAAGCAGCAGGAAGAAGATTATAGGAAACAAAGAGAAGAAGAGGAAAAGGAGTCCAGAGAGTGGAGGGAGAGCATACGTAATATTTTCAAGCCATTGCATGAAACACTGGACCGCATTGCGGAAGATATCCAAGAAAAGGGGAATGAGAACATGAGGCAGATAAAAGAGGATTTTGAAAGAGTCAATAACACGATTGAAAATACTCATGAGACACTCCTACAGCAAATAAAGGAAGATGGTGAGAAGAACAGAGAAGAATTAAGATTCATGCTAGTAGAGTTTCATGAAGAAGTCAAACCGGTAAAAACGGGGATGAATAAGAGATGGGAAGAAACAAGTTACCCAGTAAATCACCTTCAAGAAACTTTAGATAGTGATTTCAAACAATTGAGTGAAACACTAGACAGCACTCCTGGAAGTATCAAAGAAACGTTGGATGAGAACATGGAACCGGGGAATCAGAAAATAACACAGAAGGAGATGGAAATTGTAGAAGAACCAAGTATATTGTTTTCTGAAAAGAAAGGTAACAATAACCCTGAGAAAATCCAACACATAAAAACCAACCACAGAAGAGGAAGAAAGAAGAACCCAATAATTAAGAAAATTAAGAAAACAGAGGAATGGGGAAGAGTGTATAAAAGGAAACTAATAAAAACCAGAGAAGAATTAGAAATGATGAAGAGCGGACTCATTGACGTGTTTAATTTGCCACTTACCTACCAAAGCAAATTAATAAAGTATAAGGATTGTAGGAGGACTCCGAGGGAAATTATAAAAGGAATTCACAACCAACCAGTGGATGAAAAATTCAGCAAATCTATGCTTAAATGGAAAATACCCAAGTTTGAAAAGACTCACAACAAGATAGTGTGCCACAGATTAAAAGGGTATCTAGAACACTTGAATACGCAAGAAATACAAAGGCAAAATAAAACATCAATAACAACATTAACGAAGGAGGTACAATTAACAACTTCTTTGATTAATCAAAATATATTGAATAACGTAGGCATGGAGACAAATGAACGAATGATGTTAGAAGAATTGTGGTACAAGATAGAAGAAACCTATTTCACCAGTAAGGAAATAGTTATACACACCCAGATTATCCGAACCACAAGTGCAGAAGAACTGATGGACCATGGGTAAACTAAGCGAAGATACCACACACCAAGAAAAGGGACTGATCTTTGAATTAATGACCAAGCAACCCAATGGAACAGAAGGAGGTATTAAAATTAAATGACGCCACTAAAGAATCACCAAAACAAGAGGGTACAAGAAACAACTAAGACCAATTAAATAAGAAAAATTAAACTATAATAAACAAACTCTACTCCTTCATTAATTTCGAAACAAAAAAGAAATTAATAATTATCCAGAATAAATGTCACCGATCAGACATTTGAAGGAGTAGAGAAGAAAGACAACAAAGAGTGTAATAGAAAAGAGAAGGCAATAATGAAGGAAAGCAAAGGAGAAGTCGACTTACAAAAATATAATAACAAGGTCCAACATATAGTAATAAATGAACCGTATGTCATCACCAAGGACAATGGAAACAACACTTACGAGATAAGTAATATAACCACCAAAAAAGTAAAAGGAGTGTACAACCAAGCTTCCATAAAGAAGTTCTATGAAGAAAACTAAATAACTGGAATACAATCATCCAGAATAAGTGTGACTATCATACACTTGAAGGAGAAGAGGTGAAGAATAACGAAGTGTCGAACTAAAAGGAGAAGGCTATAATATGGAATGCAAATGATAACATAATAAATCCACAACCGTGAGAATTGAATTGATACCAAAATAAACTTAGATATAATCAAATGTACGGCCATATGTCATCATGAAGGACAAGTAACTGTAAATAAAATACATATGTCAAAATTCAAAAATTATGTGAGCACAACTTGCAACAACATTTCGATGACTTATGAGGCCTAAGATAAAAATTATAAAAACAAAGGAACGAGTTACATAAATTCCTACTAAGTGAAATCAACTTACAATTTATTAAAAAGTTGATGTGTGAAGTATATGAAATAATTAAACAAAATGTACCAAAATAGGAATACGCTACACAAATTCCTATGATGTAAGAGAATTAACTTACAAAGAATTATCAAGAATGATTTTTAATACAAATGGAAATATGCAAAAATAAAATCAGACCAAAAAACTGATAAGATAAATACCTGAAATTATAATGAATCAAGGGTATTCAAATATAAAATATAAAAAAATCTAAACTGCTACAAAGAAAGAGAGAAGTTATGTATGAATCAAATATACAAGCTATGGCTAAAGCAAAATATTGCTAAATAACTGAGAAAAGAATACCAATGTCTAAGATAATTAAAATGATCACAACGAGAATTGAAAACCAAATAATGAAAAGTTAATGATGAAATTAACATATAAATAAATAAAAAACAAGCAATTGTATGAGCAAATGATAGTATATAGCAAAGGTACAGCGGAAGGAAGAATGAGTAAAAGGACAAAGTGATCTAAAAACAAACCACAAGGTGGACAATCCCAAAGTATATTATTATTAATTTAAGTCACAAGTTGACAAAAAAGGTATTTATGATTGACTGTTGAAAAGTCCAGCAATCAAATAAACTGAGCAGAGATGATGTGCCTCTGGTCTCAGAAACATAAGTAGTAATGGGAGAAACCAGCTACTAAAGTTAGGGAAAAAATTGTGTATAAGGGAGAACACACCAATGGAAATAAAGTAAAAAACAGATCCAAATAAAATGGAATGAATTCAGTAAGAAGAGAAACAAAGAACTGAGAAACAACCAAGAAAGAAAAGGAAAAAGATTATGTATAACTGATAATTTCATAAAAAACTATGCTAGTGTTTTATCAAAATGATCAATTTTAAAGGAGAGGCATTATGTTACGACACAAATAGCCAACCCAGTACCAGGGATAAAAAAATATATTTATAAGTGTAAAAATACTTCTTATCAAATAAACTGATTGATTTTAATTAAAATATAAGGAATATGATTCTCGACAAACGACGACTTTGACCTAACCCAAGTGATTGACCCAACATCAAGAAACAAATAAAGAAGGGAACCACACAAATAAACAACGAGAATAAGGAAGTAATAAACCCAACCCAAAAGGAAACAAGTTCATGGGTTTAAACGACCCCAAAATACCCAAAGAAACGGATGAAAAAACACAATGTATTAATCAAATAAGGAAAATGAAGAAGTAGGGAGACAAGCAGAAGTGAATACCAATAATGGTTCACAAAACAAATAATAAAGCACTCAACAAGAATTTTGAAACCAAAACAATGGTTATCCGGAGAAAGGGGAGATAACGGTTACTACCCATTAAAAAGGCAACCTAAACCACAAATAAGAATTGTTATTAGTTAGTAAGTATTAATTATTAAGTATTAATAGTCATTAGTATTAAGGATATGAAAGAGAAATAAGTATAGGGATCACCCACTATAAAACAAATAATATAAACAGTGATACAGTGCGATAGTGTAGGTGTAAAAAACCCCAAAGTGAAGTGTGACACTAGTGAAGTTATAATTAACAATAAATAATTTACAAGTGAAGGTAAGATAAAGGTTGGAAATTAACAGTGAATAAATAGCTGATGAATAAGTAGTGTTAAGTGTGAATTATAGAATAAGGTATAGTAAACACTAGAAGTGATGATGACTTTTTTATTTAAGAAAAGATGTTCAATAGAGTTAAGTTTAATTATAGCCAGTAGTAAGTAAAAAGGGAGGATTCCAGAATAGAATAAATTGAAGGTGTTACCATGGAGGGAATATAAAAATTGTTTAGAGATTAAGAAATCAAAAAACTAACAAAGATACCTAAATTATAAAGGACTGTTAAGTTATTAATTTAATAGAAAGTGATATTGTTTATCACAACACAAATAATCTGTGTCATAAACAAAAAAATTAGCAAATAAGGATAAGTTAGAAGGGAGTGATGATATTTCTTAATCAAAATAATAACTCTAATAACTTATAAAAAATTATTCATGTTAATGTTATGAAGAGGATATGGCTGAATGAAATGTGCAGTCCATAAGCCTAATGTTATGTTGTAAAGATTGAAGGAGAGAAAGCAATATTGAACAATCAACAACACACCTACAGACTCAAAACACAACACAACTAATAAAAATAACAAAGTAAAGCCCAATAGGCTGAACCAAAATGTGATTTGAACGAAATAAGTAAATTATTATAATGGCTACTCACGCCTAGAAAAACCTAACTGTCAGAACCAAACAACCAAAAATTATAACAAATTGAATAAGAATTTAGAAAATCTGAGGTGAAGGAATCACCAAGAATAAATAGTAAATCATTTATAACGCAAAATATTGTAATAGGCGTTATCATACAAAAAGAAATGTAATTAACAAGCATTAACATAATTGTAAAAACTTAAAATCTGAAATTACCCAAGCTTGTGGGGTATCAAAATAATCTATGAACGAGAATAAATACTATAGTGAAAATATTTAATAACCAGGAAGGAAGATGGAGGAATAACAGTAATCAGAAGATATACAAAGAATTCGAATTTTGATAACAATACATCATCTTAAAATCAACCAATCAGAATAATACCGTTACTATGGAAACGGTGGTTGAAGACGAAAATACCGTTGGAAATTAACAAGAAGTGAAGCGTCATTAAGCCAATGCAGATGCAAAAGTTTGGAAGAGCGTTTTTTCAGTGGGAATCATGCAAATAATTATTCAAAGTTGCTGAACGTAATCATTGAAGAAGCAGATGACCGTTGCAGCAGATATTTCAAGACCCAAGACCGATTAAATAGAAATTATCCTTGAAAAGAATGTCAAAACCCATGTTGAAAAAGATGCCACATTTAGTGAAGCCCAAAATTTATGAAAACTGAATGTATGCAGCCAAATCCTACCTCGAATAAACTACGAAGGCACCTAGACACGTTGAGGTGTTAAGTACCATCCAATTATTTATTTTCCACCAACCCTAATCACTTTAAATAATTCTGAAAGGTAAATTTACCACACTATAGAAATAATATTTCTCTTTCATAGAATATTTGAGCAAATTAAAACTTAATAGAAACTTTGTTAACATTGAATAACCTAAGAATTAAACACGAACTTACAGAACACTTTTACGACACTACACAACAGATTGTAACAGCACACTTTATTCTTTATGTACACTTAGATTAAGGTAATTTATATTTTTATTGTAACCATTGGAGTTCCTTAACTCATAGCCAAAAGGATCCATGATTTGTGAAACCAATAATAACTATAATAAACCGAACGTAAACAGTGACGCTAGGTTAAATGGTTTCTAAATCACTTCGCCGACCCTGAAAGCAAGATCTCATGTATCAGTCGGAGCGAATTGATAATTGTTTTATTGTAAATGTAAATGTTTTCAGTTATCACCCATTAAAAAATATTTATTACAGGGAGTAACCAGCATTATCATTTCATAGGGAGTGCTATATAATAATTACTTGTGTTTAAGAATAAATCGTAGCAGTAAGCAGGTTGTCAGACATACAGCAGAAGCAACGATTGGGACGGCTGTGCGAGCGGGAACTATTTGAATGCACCAACCCGCAACGCTGATAACTTGTTTAAACATAATTTTTAGTTGTTTTGTAAAACAACTTGGCGCCACCCGGGATTATCACACCCCTATATGAATAACAGGTAAGGTTACTGCCGTAGTATACAGGTGATCATATCTACGCTACGAACATCACTAGCCACAACATTACTGTAACGACCCAGTGCGAGGCGAACGCACTAATTATACATAACATATACAAATTGTACACATTTTGCAGGTCAGATCGCCTCTATTCGTTACAGATTGACGAATAACAGGTGAGGATTGAAAGAAGACGGGACGACCGCATTTACTACGTTACAATATATATATATATATATATGTGTGTGTGATGATGATATTTTGTAGTAAGGATCCGGTGTAAGGAGTGATCAGCGTGCGACGTGGCAAGGGACCAGCGTGCAGCGTTGTGGCAGGCGGAGAAATTTTGGGTTAGAGTGTTTGCCGATATTTGGTGGAGGCAAATGGTTAGGAATGGGTATGGCCAGGTAGGGAACATACATCCTTGTACAAAAGGAGCGGCGCCAGAGGATTTAAATGGGATTAGTGAAGGGGGTTATTATAGAGATATTGGTGTCATAATATGTTAATGGTTAGAAGCGGTTGTTAGTAGAGAAAAAGGGGTAGTAAGGTTAGATGGACAAATGCCAAAATAAGAGAGAAAATAGTAAATAATAGAGAGTCACCCAAACTAACAAGGATGAAAGGTTAGAAAAAGGAAAATTCATGGTAGGAAGGTGAGGTAACTGGAAAGGTAATGATAAATTTGAAATTTTTTTGTATAGTATCTAATGATAAATGAATGTTCACTAATTTAAAAGTTAATAAAGAGTGGATAATAGTAACGTTATAAAGTTTTGGTACAAGTTGTGTAAATATGAATTATGTAATGTAAATGTAACAATGTTAATGTTTAATGTACAATGTTTTATTATGTTGATGGTACAATAGTGTGTGTGGTAAGGAGGTTGTTACGGGGGTAGCGACGGTAAAAATACTAATATGTTAAAAATATAAAGATAACAGTGGTTCTGAACAAAGAAAAATGAATTTGTTCTGTTGCAAAGAAAATAAGAATAAAGAAAATGAGTAAAGAAAATAAAGAGCTTTGAAGTTGTTTGCCATGATAGGTATATGTTTCAATGTTATATGAAGTAAAATAGTAGAATTAGTGGTTATTGCTTAGAGAAGTTAAAATTTGTTTTATGTTTAGTATAATAATCTATTTTCATGTGGTAAAGAGAGTAATTATGGTTGACTGGAGTCAGAGAGTTTTTTTATAAAAGTAGGAAGGTTTGAAAAAATGGAGAGGGTTATCTCTCTTAAATCTTGTATTTTTTGTTTGGTTATTTTATGAGTTAAGAAAACCAACGTCTCAAAACACAAACCAATGCATCTAAGGGGAGAAATATCAGTTGTGGATACGGGAATAGAGAAGGCCATAATATTAAAATTTGTATTGCATGTTTCAGAGTTTGGTGGTGTTGTGACCGCGGTCCTGAGTTGGCCGGTGCGTCAGAACAGGAGCGTTAAGTGCCTCATGGCCTTATGGTGTTGGGATCTCTCTTGAGAAGTCCAGTAAGGTCAGAGGGTACGATCATCATCATCAGACCAAGGGTAAGTGATTGTATTTCTTTTATACCAAAGATTAAGGGGGTTGCGGCGACATATCTGGGCTGATCCTTTTAGAAAAGTGTGAATGAGTCAATGAAAGTTTTTATGTTTCGACATAAAATCTTTCATTGAGGGGGTTTTGTGACAGTACGAAAATCTTGATGTCAGAATTATGGTATGAGTGGTAACAAATTATCGTATTTTATTGTATTACACACACACATACATGGAGAGAACGAGTTCCCTTTGTAAAGAGACAATGACGCAGATTCTAATAGATCAAGACGATTCCAAGGTCAGGAGCAGACGTGCGGAGACGAACATACAAAATGGCCAACCAAGTGGAAGCAGATTGTAAATAGCCACTCTCATTGGTCCAGAAGACGGGACGTCATTAAAATCAGTGATGACCTAACAAACAATGACATGACAACGGGGCGTGAGCCAATTTAAAAAAAAGACAATGACGTGGATGAGCTAACACATACGCAAAATATGTGCTTTGCATCTCCCCTCAGCATCAGACCATCAAGGCGTCAACACGCTGTAAAAATCGCCGGCAGTTTTTGCCAGCGAAAGTGTTTCTTAATCAAACTAACAATGTGGTAACATATAGTAATAACTCTTTATCAGAAGTCTCAAAGTAACTAGTCACAATGTAAATTAGAATCAGTGCAACCAAGGAGACCTTTGGGACGATCGGCCGAACACCTGCTTGATCATGATTGCAATATAAGGACAGCGGAGACTTTACAACGCAGATACAGGAAAGTCAAACTATTTCTCTATTCCAATCTTTATTCTTAAAGCTGAGCTCAAAATTACTAAAATTCAAATGTATGTGTAAAATCAATCTTAGCGAAATGAGTGGGTGTGTGTGTGTGTGTATGGGCCGTACTAGTACATATGAATAATGTTTCTATGAGACGTTGGTTTGTGTTCTGTTAAATATAAGAGTTGATCAATTACAAGGTAACATGGGCAGTTGCAGTAAAATATAAATTCATTATAAATTCCATAACAAGATTAATGCCTGAATAATAGAAAATAACAGAACTGTAATGAAAGCGGAATATGTGTCCTCCATTTTGTTAGTTGAGTATAAGGATTCCATTTTGTTTTATTGCTGTTGATGTCTATTTTGAATTTCTATGTTATTAAAAGACAACTATATATACATATATATGCGCTGTCTGATTTCATTATTCCGCACAATAGTCCTGTCTCTGACAATCGCTTAATCGAACCCTGGGACCCGAACATAAAAATTTTGAATCACGAAGTTGGCACTCCAAGATGGCCGCCGAATCAGTATGAAATACACAATAATTATGGTAATGAAAGGTAAACACCAAAACATACAATCACAACACCAAAATGTAATTGTTTTAAACGTAACAATCATTATTTCATTGTTTGTCATTTAATCATTATCTCTTTTTCATTTATTATACACTTTATATTAGATGGATTGTTCATGATATTTCCTTAATGATACTTGGTTATATGTACCCTTAATTTTATTGTTCACAGGGTTTGTTAACTCATAGGCATTGTTGTCATTGTCCCTGGTGATTATATATGGTCCAGTATATAATATTAACAGTTTTTTGGTTATACCTTGTATAGTACTTGGTAATTCTCCGTTTCTTACTACCACTCTCTCTCCTATATGATACTTAATAGCTTTTGGCAGATTCTTCAAGTACTTTTTCTTTTGTAGCTCAGTTTTCTCTAATATCCTGTTATAAAACCTTACTCTGTCGAATTGGTAATTTGGTTGTTGGGGAAATTAATGATGTCATTTATCTCTCTGGGTGGGGGTTTTTCAAACATTATTGTGTATGGCGTATCTTCAATAGTGTTGTGGTATGCCAAATTTAGATATTCTTCTGCTGAATCCAAATACTCTTGGCATTTCTTTTGTTGGTCGTCACAGTATGTTCGCAATAATCTTCCAACTTCCCTCAATACTCTCTCCGCTGGATTGCTGTTGGGATGGTACACTGATGTTGTATAAGTTTTTATGCCATGTTCTAAAAGATGTTCCCTCCATTTTCTTAATTTGAACTGCGTGCCGTGGTCTGTAATTATGGAGTTTGGTGTACCTACTTCCAGTATATAGCAGTTTATGATTATATCTAGTACCTTCTTCGTAGTGGCTCTGTTTATTGGGTATAACTTTGTATATTTGCTGAAATGGTCGAAAATTATCACTATGAATTTGTACCGGTGTCTTCCACCGCTGCGTGGAAATGATCCACAAATATCTAGGAATACCTTCTCGAGTTTATTATTGGATGTGATTGGTATCATTACTCCCTCCTTTCGTTCGTTACTATATTTTACTAGTTGGCAAATGTGACATGATTGTATTGCCTGTTGTACCTTTCTGTTGATGCTTTTAATATATACTTGTTCTTCTAAGGCTTTAATCACCTTAAAGGCTCCCATGTGTCCATACCTGATATGGTAGTCTACAATTAATGGTTTTTCAATAGTTGCTGGGATAACTAGTTTCCAGTTTTCTTGGTTTGGAGTTGTTTTAATGAATAGCATGTCATCATGTAAACAATAATAGTTGGTAATTGTGCCATTTTCATCCTGTATTCTTTGTCTGATGTTTTAATTTTGGATCTGATTTCTGTTGTGTTCTGATTTCCTTCAGGATGTTCTCCAAATCTACTCTGCTTTTAATGATATGGTACACTTTGGCTAGTTGTTCCTTCTCACCATCAAAAGTTTGATCTTGTATGTTGATGCAGGATAATACATCAGCTGCTATGTTTTTTCCGCCTGGTATATATTCCCATGTAATATCGTACTCCTGTAATGCCAGTACCCATCTCGTTATTCTCCCATGGCTCAACTTGCATCGCTTTAGGAAAGAAATAGATTTATGGTCACTCCTTACGGTTAAAGGGTATCCCAGTATATAGGTTCTGAACTTGTAGCATGCGAAAACAACACTCAATAGCTCCTTTTTGGTGGTATTGTAATTTCGTTCACAGTGGTTCAGCACTCTGCTGGCGAAACTAATTACCATATGATGTCCTTCTTCGTTATAAATTGCCGGCGTCACAATTTAGATAAAAAGGTTTAGTAAAGTCTGGATGATGTAGCATGACAGATTCAAAAAATTTTTCTTTTATTGATTGTAAAATTCCGTCTTGTTCTGGTCCCCAAGTCCATTTGTCTTTGCCTGTTAATTGCTTCTGGAATTTAGCAGTCAGTTCTGAATAATTGGCCTGAAACTTTCTGTAATAGTTACAGATTCCTAGAAAAGATTGTAGCTGCTTCCTGTTTTTAGGTGTAGGGAACTGTTGAACAGCTTCTACCCTTTCTGTAGATGGAGAGATTCCTTCTTCTGTTAAATTAAATCCTAAGAACTTCACTTCTTTGGCAATAAATTGGGATTTGTCCAGTTTCAGTGTTATGTTGTTTTGTGATAGTTTTTCTAATACTTGCTCTACCCTATCACAGTGGTCATTCCAATTAGATGATGTTTCCAACAAATCGTCAACGTATACAGTAGTAAATTTCAACACTTCTCGTCCTAATATCTGATCCATTATCTTTACAAATACTGCAACAGAGTTTATTAAACCAAAGGGCAGACGCTTAAATTGATAGTTCCTACCATCGAATATAAAGGCCATATATTTTCTGCTGTCTGGGTGTAACTCTACCTGCCAGTAACCGCATACTGTATCCCATGAACTGATGTATCTGGTGCCATGGAATTTTTTGAGAATCTCTTCGATTTCACCCAGAGATGTCCTGTCGTTGATTATCATTTTATTGATCTCCCTGGCATCTAAGCATATTCTAACCTTGCCATTCTTCTTTGGTACTGCTATTATCGGGTTAGTGTAAGGTGATTGACTGTACTCGATGATGTCATTCTCCATCATTCGGTTGAGTTCTTCTCTGACTTCATCCTTCAAGGAATAGGCAATAGGGTACGATTTTCTGTGGAATTCTACAGGTGTTTTGAAACTAATTTTGCACTGGTAATTTTTGACTTTACCTGGAGCATTGGAGAATATATGCTGATACTTGTTATATATTTTAATCAATTGTTCTGCTTGTGCTCCACTGACTTGGTTTTTTTGTTTGGTTTCGTTGGAAATCCCGGATTTCTTCTAATTTATCCAGCCATAGTTCTGGGTAGTCTTCTTCATATTGTGGTATTGTTAACCTTTGGTTGGTGGTGCAATAATGATTTTCAATTATTTGACAATTAGTCTCACTTGGATTGTTTTTGTGTTTATCAATTACTTCTGCTGTCCAAGTTCCATCTTCGGATGTCAGTGTAACAACTCCTCTTCTTAGGTCTATGATGGCTGCATGCTGTCTCAATATGTCGCATCCAATGAGTATGTTAAAGAGCAATCCATGGGCGTTTAAAAAACCTAATGGTATTGTTACCTCACTGCTGGTGAGTTCAAGTGATACTTGCTTTTTTACAGATTTATTTTGTTTCCCTGTAGCTCCAACTATTATAATATTATTGATAGGTAGTGTGGGTATTGGTATCACACTATTTTGCAGTATCCTTTCCAATTCAATGTTGTCGATTAATGATACATTGGATCCTGTATCTATCATAATGGTAGTCTGGGTTCCATTTAGATTAGTTTGTACATGAACAATCTCATTATTATTATTATTATTAATTATATGCTTATCTTCTTCCAATAATTCTTCTCTAATGTCTCTGAGCTAATGATTATAGTTATTATTGTTATTGTTTGGATAAGATGATGGAAATGTTCCTACAATGGAGTAAGGAAATGAGAGAGTATAACAAATCCATGATGGAGAAACTAGAAGATCAGAGTAAGATAATAGATGATTATTCTACGAAAATGAAGGATATAGTAAATGATAATAAAAGGTGGAGGGAAGAATTAAGAAATGAGAGGACCAAAGAAATAAAAAAATGATAGCAAACCCGAAACTGAAGAAATACCAAACGATAAAACAAGGGAACAAGTAGCATTATTATCTGAAATTAAACCTAACAAAAACAAAGAAAATCTTATGCATATGGAAATGAAATCAAAGAAAATGAGACAAATACATCCAAAGAAACTAATAAAAAACCGGGAAGAGTTGGAAATGATGCACAATGGTTTAACTGATGTCCTTAATATCCCAATGACCAGTGAAAAAGACATCACGGATTCCATAAATTATAGAAGCAGGTCAAAATAAATTTCAGAAATAATTTACACTAAAATAGTATGTTACCACTTTAAAAAGAGTATAGATAAATGGAATACGACAGAAGTAGAAATATATGGTAAAACATCAGTGTTATCATTAATCATCGATGTACCAGTGACATCCTGGTTTAATAAACCATATGATAGGATGATTCATATAAGACTTGAAACAAGCGAAAGGATAACAGAAGAAAAAATGAAATACAAGGAAGAAGAGAGAAATGTCACAAGAAAAGAAATAATTATGAAGACAATGGTAGTCCGGACAATAAGGGCAACTGAAATTATGGACCACGGCTAAATCAAATACCACACACCATCAAGAAAAGGGACAGATGTTATGACAACTGATTACAGAAAAAAACCATTTGAAAGAAAAGAAAAATAACAGGAATAAAAATAAATAAATAAATAAAGAAACAAAAACAAGAGGTCTTATGAAAATAATAACAAAATATTTTGATGAAGAAAAAAAACCATGAAAATTCTAAAATGAGTAAGACCATCTTACAGTTAATATCAGAGAAAATATGTTGAATCAAATAAAATAGACCATCTAAATTCTAAGAATAAATAAAAACATCTTATAGTATATATCAAGGAAATTATTTTAAATAAAATAAGAAAAGAAAATAAATAAATTATCTCAATACTAAAATAAATAAGAACAGTTTACAGAATATGTTTCACAAGTACTTTGTTTTGTATCAATTAATAAAGAGAAGGAATGAAATAAGATATCAAAGGCTTAAAAAATAATAAGTACAACATAGGTAAAGAAATTGAATGAAATAATTTTACAAAGAAAATTTTTTTTTTATCACAACTCTGAAGGCTAAACAGTGACTACTCAAAACAACTATATAAATGAAGTACTTATCGAAACAAAAATGTTACAGAACTTTTAAGTGAAAGGTAAATAAGAATCCAGATAATTTATATATTTGCAATGTTATAAGTTGATGAAACCCCAAAATGAAAATAAGATCATAGAAGAATAAATAGGAGAACCAATTAACCAAAACAGATAAGGAGAGGGTATTAAAACCAGACATTATGCCATATACCTAGTGATAAATAATATAGAACGAGCTTTAAAATGTAAAGATAACCATATGGATAGAAATATTAAATAATCTGAATAATTATGAAGTGATGATTCTAAGTATATTTATTGTTAGTCAAAATGGACTACTTTTTATAATTTATATTTTAATAACTGGATGTAGATAATTCCACCAGTTTTTTATGATTGAGCAGAGATGATAATTCCTCTGAGCTCAAATGGGTGAAGTATGGTCAGCAGAGAATGTAGCCTAAATGTGCCACTCTGAACTGTTCCAGCTCACATGTTAGGGAATGTTAGGGATTAAATATATAAATGAAGAAACACTAAATAAGAAGGAAAAAATATAGATGTATTAAATACTAAAAGGATAAATCAGATTAAAAAGAACTATCTCATAAGAGTAAAATAAAAAGTAAAAACAGAAAAATACATATCAACTTAAAGTTCAACCAAAGAAGGAGGTATATCAGTGTAAACCACGCCAAGACGAATGTCAGAAGCAATTAGTTCACCCACACTAAAAGTATGAGCTGAACTAATCACTTTTACAGGGGGGCATTTGTAGCATAACGAAGTTTTTACCTTATTCTACAAATTAAGATCATATAGGAAAAGAAGGGAACAAGTCATCTGGAAAAAAGTAATTACAATCATAAATAAAAGGATTTAACAGAACGAGGAAAATCAATTCAAAGAAATTACATATAGTCAATTTATAGCCAAAAAAGTGTTAAAAAACAAATAATATGAGTATCATCTCAGTAAAATAATTAGTAGACCCAGTAAGATATGGAGTAGTAAGGAATAACAGCACAGAACAAATAAATTAAAAGGACAATTCTCAAAATAGGGAGTAGTAAGGAATAACAGCCCAGAACAAATAAATTAAAAGGACAATTCTCAAAATAGGGAGTAAGGAGGAGTAACAGCCCAGAACAAATAAGTTAAAAGGAAATAATATCAAGATACCCAAAAACCCTATTTTTAAGACAGAAAACTCTATAGCTGTAAACCACATCAATGAAAGATTAAACTATATTAGCTATATCAACCTAAATAAAACAAATAGCCAAAAAAGAGAATCCAATACAAATAACTAGAAATGATGTAAAATTTGTTATGATTAAAATAAGTGTGTAATTGAGGGTAACACCCCAAACCAATTTTAAAAAGGACAACAAAAGACAATCATTAATATAAAGTTTCAATGTGTTTATTTATATAATTATTATGTGTTTTTATTTTTTGTGTACACCATACAAAATATGTTGATAGTAGGAAATACTAGATGTTAGTATGTAAGAGTTTATTGTATTTGAATCATGGTCAAGTAAGGAAAGGCAAAATAATAATTCAAACGACCCATAAATAGTGAATCAGAAAATATAAAACTAATAAGGTGAATTAATAATAACATTGCTAGGAAAATTGAAAATTGATGACCAAGACAAATTTAACTTTGACCATATAAATCAAATCAGGGAATATAAATTAATATAACCTAAACCAAATGGATGTAAATTATCCCACTCAGAATACAAATACTTTATCCTAATGATAACAACGGCCTATAATAGTGATTAAAAGAATCAGCATGTAAAATTGACTTAAATGGTGATTGTACCAGATAAAGCCATATTCAGTAAAGTACAATAGTAAAATACAAATAAATTGTTAAATGTTTAGAATAATAGCCAGATATAAAAAGTAAATTACAAATATTTAATTAGTTGTCTTGTTTGTTCATCATCTTCTTTCACAGCACTACACTTAATATAATATTGAAACAACACAGCTGAGCAGTATGAAATATACAAACACCACACAACACAACCAAACAACATACTAAACGACCAGTTACAATATAAATCACATACACTTTTTGACACAATCATACAAAAAACAAACAATAATTTGGATCCCCGCGCCAATCCCCTTCCTCTACACACCACCGCCACTATACCTTCCAAGCAACAACCGTTACTAAGTACTGGCAGTCTGTTTCTAAGCTGTCGAAGGCGAATACGACGCCGAAACGCGTTCAACGAAAAAGACAAGTAAGTTTTCACAAGAGAAAGTTTCAATATTATATTAAATTTAATTAGTAATCGAGTGAGAGGTAAATTGTTACATAAAACATATTGTACACCATTTAACAGGTATTTATGTGAATCAAAATAAGGCCTAGAGATAAATTTCAAAGAATGTAATTCAGAAGCTTAATTCAAACCAAAATAGGTCAAATTTAGTATTAACTTGTGTAAAATAAAAGCAGGAATATTGTTATATAATTAGAATTACATAAAAGTACTAAACAAATAATTTATAGCCAATTAAACATAAAAAATGTCAATTTTTTTTATATATAAGATTGAATTTAGATACAACAGCTGATGGGGAAACAATGAGAAATGAGACCAAAATCTTATAGAATTTTCTATATGAAGGAACAGATATAATTAGTTGATTGTTAAAAGCCAAGCAAGACGGACGTGTCAGAATACATTTCAGAGAAATATGAACGGAATTTTTAACCAACATAAACCAAGATATATGATGAATTTATAAAAAGATAAAAGAATATAAATTAAAGTAAAGAATACTATAATAATGGTCATTGAAACCATAAAACTAAATTAAACACTACTAAATTGAGCTGTCACTACGTATGGACACGACTGAAGAACGAAATTAAACTCATATAACCAGAAACTGATAGAAGGGAACCATCTGACACAACACAACTATTACCGAACAAAATCCAGTGGATGAATAAAACTACACACTACAACTTGTGGATATTCCAATAGCGGCATCACAGAAGAGGAATTAACCAACTAAGACGTTTATTTGAAGGAAAATCTCGTAGCTGAATTCACACCGCAGAACGATCTATGAAAACGGCCATCTTGTAATTCGCACAGGTTGACGGGAGAGGAACGAGTGACGTCTGAGACATCAGCTGGTTCGATATCAACTTTACTATACACTATACTTTATTATATTTTTGTCTGTTTAAATGAATAAGTTTTTATAATTTGTAAGTATTGAATTCTCTTGCCTTTCCTGACTATTTCTACAGTTAAAAGAACCTTTATAATATAATAATTTAATTTGAATACTTTTATATATGTAATAATCGAACTGGAACCTAGTCTCGAATCAAACTCGAGCCAGTCGTGGCAATTCAAATAATTACTTTGGACATAATAAATCTAATTATTGTTTTAACATTGTTTTATTGATTATTTAAGTCATAAATTAAATTACGTTAATTATTAAAAGCTAAACATGAACTCCTGAAGGAAACGAACGAGCAGAAGAAGAAGTACAGATAATGAATCGGCCGCTACATGCAATCGATTTGGCCACGATAATCTATTTAACGTGAAGAAACAAATAATTCTTCAGCAGAGCATACACAGTTATTAATCAGTATTCTTTATTAATTGAACATTGACAATAAAACAATTAAACCAATTAAATTAATTAAATATATAGAAAATAACACAATTATAAAAATTTTATTAACCAATTATTATTCCACGAATATTGTTTTATTACAAATTGGCGCTCAACTTTAGGGGCTCAAAATAGGAATTGGTAGGCCTATAAGATAAAGACGATTTACCCAATTTCCTATTTTAGCTTGGCAGCTGTTAACAGGTCAGGAAGGTAGAAAAAATGCCGAAAAGATCAACATCGAAGAAAAGGGCGACAGAAATCAAAAAGGAAATAGACATGAAGAACAAGGAGGCGACTCCGGTGGAAGATATGGAGATCACATTACCTCCGGCGGAACCGAACCAGCCCGCACTCCAGGAGAAACAGTTAGAGAATTCAACCACAACAGAAGATACGAAAATGGATAATGATGGAAATGTTCCTACAATGGAGTAAGGAAATGAGAGAGTATAACAAATCCATGATGGAGAAACTAGAAGATCAGAGTAAGATAATAGATGATTATTCTACGAAAATGAAGGATATAATAAATGATAATAAAAGGTGGAGGGAAGAATTAAGAAATGAGAGGACCAAAGAAATAAAAAATGATAGCAAACCCGAAGCTGAAGACATACCAAACGATAAAACAAGGGAACAAGTAGCATTATTATCTAAAATTAAAACTAACAAAAACAAAGAAAATCTTATGCATATGGAAATGAAATCAAAGAAAATGAGACAAATACATCCAAAGAAACTAATAAAAAACCGGGAAGAGTTGGAAATGATGCACAATGGTTTAATTGATGTCCTTAATATCCCAGTGACCAGTGAAAAAGACATCACGAATTCCATAAATTATAGAAGCAGGTCAAAACAAATTTCAGAAATAATTTACAATAAAACAGTATGTTACCACTTTAAAAAGAGTATAGATAAATGGAATATGACAGAAGTAGAAATATATGGTAAAACATCAGTGTTATCATTAATCATCGATGTACCAGTGACATCCTGGTTTAATAAACCATATGATAGGATGATTCATATAAGACTTGAAACAAGCGAAAGGATAACAGAAGAAAAAATGAAATACAAGGAAGAAGAGAGAAATGTCACAAGAAAAGAAATAATTTTGAAGACAATGGTAGTCCGGACAATAAGGGCAACTGAAATTATGGACCACGGCTAAATCAAATACCACACACCATCAAGAAAAGGGACGGATGTTATGACAACCGATTACAGAAAAAACCATTTGAAAGAGAAGAAAAATAACAGGAATAAAAATAAATAAAGAAACAAAAACAAGAGGTCTTATGAAAATAATAAAAAAATATTTTGATGAAGAAAAAAAACATGAAAATTCTAACATAAGTAAGACCATCTTACAGTTAATATCAGAGAAAATATGTTGAATCAAATAAAATAGACCATCTAAATTCTAAGAATAAATAAAAACATCTTATAGTATATATCAAGGAAATTATTTTAAATAAAATAAGAAAAGAAAATAAATAAATTATCTCAATACTAAAATAAATAAGAACAGTTTACAGAATATATTTCACAAGTACTTTGTTTTGTATCAATTAATAAAGAGAAGGAATGAAATAAGATATCAAAGGCTTAATAAATAATAAGTACAACATAGGTAAAGAAATTGAATGAAATAATTTTACAAAGAAAATTTTTTTTTTATCACAACTCTGAAGGCTAAACAGTGACTACTCAAAACAACTATATAAATGAAGTACTTATCGAAACAAAAATGTTACAGAACTTTTAAGTGAAAGGTAAATAAGAATCCAGATAATTTATATATTTGCAATGTTATAAGTTGATGAAACCCCAAAATGAAAATAAGATCATAGAAGAATAAATAGGAGAACCAATTAACCAAAACAGATAAGGAGAGGGTATTAAAACCAGACATTATGCCATATACCTAGTGATAAATAATATAGAACGAGCTTTAAAATGTAAAGATAACCATATGGATAGAAATATTAAATAATCTGAATAATTATGAAGTGATGATTCTAAGTATATTTATTGTTAGTCAAAATGGACTACTTTTTATAATTTATATTTTAATAACTGGATGTAGATAATTCCACCAGTTTTTTATGATTGAGCAGAGATGATAATTCCTCTGAGCTCAAATGGGTGAAGTATGGTCAGCAGAGAATGTAGCCTAAATGTGCCACTCTGAACTGTTCCAGCTCACATGTTAGGGAATGTTAGGGATTAAATATATAAATGAAGAAACACTAAATAAGAAGGAAAAAATATAGATGTATTAAATACTAAAAGGATAAATCAGATTAAAAAGAACTATCTCATAAGAGTAAAATAAAAAGTAAAAACAGAAAAATACATATCAACTTAAAGTTCAACCAAAGAAGGAGGTATATCAGTGTAAACCAAGCCAAGACGAATGTCAGAAGCAATTAGTTCACCCACACTAAAAGTATGAGCTGAACTAATCACTTTTACAGGGGGGGCATTTGTAGCATAACGAAGTTTTTACCTTCTACAAATTAAGATCATATAGGAAAAGAAGGGAACAAGTCATCTGGAAAAAAGTAATTACAATCATAAATAAAAGGATTTAACAGAACGAGGAAAATCAATTCAAAGAAATTACATATAGTCAATTTATAGCCAAAAAAGTGTTAAAAAACAAATAATATGAGTATCATCTCAGTAAAATAATTAGTAGACCCAGTAAGATATGGAGTAGTAAGGAATAACAGCACAGAACAAATAAATTAAAAGGACAATTCTCAAAATAGGGAGTAGTAAGGAATAACAGCCCAGAACAAATAAATTAAAAGGACAATTCTCAAAATAGGGAGTAAGGAGGAGTAACAGCCCAGAACAAATAAGTTAAAAGGAAATAATATCAAGATACCCAAAAACCCTATTTTTAAGACAGAAAACTCTATAGCTGTAAACCACATCAATGAAAGATTAAACTATATTAGCTATATCAACCTAAATAAAACAAATAGCCAAAAAAGAGAATCCAATACAAATAACTAGAAATGAAGTAAAATTTGTTATGATTAAAATAAGTGTGTAATTGAGGGTAACACCCCAAACCAATTTTAAAAAGGACAACAAAAGACAATCATTAATATAAAGTTTTAATGTGTTTATTTATATAATTATTATGTGTTTTTATTTTTTGTGTACACCATACAAAATATGTTGATAGTAGGAAATACTAGATGTTAGTATGTAAGAGTTTATTGTATTTGAATCATGGTCAAGTAAGGAAAGGCAAAATAATAATTCAAACGACCCATAAATAGTGAATCAGAAAATATAAAACTAATAAGGTGAATTAATAATAACATTGCTAGGAAAATTGAAAATTGATGACCAAGACAAATTTAACTTTGACCATATAAATCAAATCAGGGAATATAAATTAATATAACCTAAACCAAATGGATGTAAATTATCCCACTCAGAATACAAATACTTTATCCTAATGATAACAACGGCCTATAATAGTGATTAAAAGAATCAGCATGTAAAATTGACTTAAATGGTGATTGTACCAGATAAAGCCATATTCAGTAAAGTACAATAGTAAAATACAAATAAATTGTTAAATGTTTAGAATAATAGCCAGATATAAAAAGTAAATTACAAATATTTAATTAGTTGTCTTGTTTGTTCATCATCTTCTTTCACAGCACTACACTTAATATAATATTGAAACAACACAGCTGAGCAGTATGAAATATACAAACACCACACAACACAACCAAACAACATACTAAACGACCAGTTACAATATAAATCACATACACTTTTTGACACAATCATACAAAAAACAAACAATAATTTGGATCCCCGCGCCAATCCCCTTCCTCTACACACCACCGCCACTATACCTTCCAAGCAACAACCGTTACTAAGTACTGGCAGTCTGTTTCTAAGCTGTCGAAGGCGAATACGACGCCGAAACGCGTTCAACGAAAAAGACAAGTAAGTTTTCTCAAGAGAAAGTTTCAATATTATATTAAATTTAATTAGTAATCGAGTGAGAGGTAAATTGTTACATAAAACATATTGTACACCATTTAATAGGTATTTATGTAAATCAAAATAAGGCCTAGAGATAAATTTCAAAGAATGTAATTCAGAAGCTTAATTCAAACCAAAATAGGTCAAATTTAGTATTAACTTGTGTAAAATAAAAGCAGGAATATTGTTATATAATTAGAATTACATAAAAGTACTAAACAAATAATTTATAGCCAATTAAACATAAAAAATGTCAATTTTTTTTATATATAAGATTGAATTTAGATACAACAGCTGATGGGGAAACAATGAGAAATGAGACCAAAATCTTATAGAATTTTCTATATGAAGGAACAGATCAAATTAGTTAATTGTTAAAAGCCAAGCAAGATGGACGTGTCAGAATACATTTCAGAGAAATATGAACGGAATTTTTAACCAACATAAACCAAGATATATGATGAATTTATAAAAAGATAAAAGAATATAAATTAAAGTAAAGAATACTATAATAATGGTCATTGAAACCATAAAACTAAATTAAACACTACTAAATTGAGCTGTCACTACGTATGGACACGACTGAAGAACGAAATTAAACTCATATAACCAGAAACTGATAGAAGGGAACCATCTGACACAACACAACTATTACCGAACAAAATCCAGTGGATGAATAAAACTACACACTACAACTTGTGGATATTCCAATAGCGGCATCACAGAAGAGGAATTAACCAACTAAGACGTTTATTTGAAGGAAAATCTCGTAGCTGAATTCACACCGCAGAACGATCTATGAAAACGGCCATCTTGTAATTCGCACAGGTTGACGGGAGAGGAACGAGTGACGTCTGAGACATCAGCTGGTTCGATATCAACTTTACTATACACTATACTTTATTATATTTTTGTCTGTTTAAATGAATAAGTTTTTATAATTTGTAAGTATTGAATTCTCTTGCCTTTCCTGACTATTTCTACAGTTAAAAGAACCTTTATAATATAATAATTTAATTTGAATACTTTTATATATGTAATAATCGAACTGGAACCTAGTCTCGAATCAAACTCGAGCCAGTCGTGGCAATTCAAATAATTACTTTGGACATAATAAATCTAATTATTGTTTTAACATTGTTTTATTGATTATTTAAGTCATAAATTAAATTACGTTAATTATTAAAAGCTAAACATGAACTCCTGAAGGAAACGAACGAGCAGAAGAAGAAGTACAGATAATGAATCGGCCGCTACATGCAATCGATTTGGCCACGATAATCTATTTAACGTGAAGAAACAAATAATTCTTCAGCAGAGCATACACAGTTATTAATCAGTATTCTTTATTAATTGAACATTGACAATAAAACAATTAAACCAATTAAATTAATTAAATATATAGAAAATAACACAATTATAAAAATTTTATTAACCAATTATTATTCCACGAATATTGTTTTATTACAAATTGGCGCTCAACTTTAGGGGCTCAAAATAGGAATTGGTAGGCCTATAAGATAAAGACGATTTACCCAATTTCCTATTTTAGCTTGGCAGCTGTTAACAGGTCAGGAAGGTAGAAAAAATGCCGAAAAGATCAACATCGAAGAAAAGGGCGACAGAAATCAAAAAGGAAATAGACATGAAGAACAAGGAGGCGACTCCGGTGGAAGATATGGAGATCACATTACCTCCGGCGGAACCGAACCAGCCCGCACTCCAGGAGAAACAGTTAGAGAATTCAACCACAACAGAAGATACGAAAATGGATAATGATGGAAATGTTCCTACAATGGAGTAAGGAAATGAGAGAGTATAACAAATCCATGATGGAGAAACTAGAAGATCAGAGTAAGATAATAGATGATTATTCTACGAAAATGAAGGATATAATAAATGATAATAAAAGGTGGAGGGAAGAATTAAGAAATGAGAGGACCAAAGAAATAAAAAATGATAGCAAACCCGAAGCTGAAGACATACCAAACGATAAAACAAGGGAACAAGTAGCATTATTATCTAAAATTAAAACTAACAAAAACAAAGAAAATCTTATGCATATGGAAATGAAATCAAAGAAAATGAGACAAATACATCCAAAGAAACTAATAAAAAACCGGGAAGAGTTGGAAATGATGCACAATGGTTTAATTGATGTCCTTAATATCCCAGTGACCAGTGAAAAAGACATCACGAATTCCATAAATTATAGAAGCAGGTCAAAACAAATTTCAGAAATAATTTACAATAAAACAGTATGTTACCACTTTAAAAAGAGTATAGATAAATGGAATATGACAGAAGTAGAAATATATGGTAAAACATCAGTGTTATCATTAATCATCGATGTACCAGTGACATCCTGGTTTAATAAACCATATGATAGGATGATTCATATAAGACTTGAAACAAGCGAAAGGATAACAGAAGAAAAAATGAAATACAAGGAAGAAGAGAGAAATGTCACAAGAAAAGAAATAATTTTGAAGACAATGGTAGTCCGGACAATAAGGGCAACTGAAATTATGGACCACGGCTAAATCAAATACCACACACCATCAAGAAAAGGGACGGATGTTATGACAACCGATTACAGAAAAAACCATTTGAAAGAGAAGAAAAATAACAGGAATAAAAATAAATAAAGAAACAAAAACAAGAGGTCTTATGAAAATAATAAAAAAATATTTTGATGAAGAAAAAAAACATGAAAATTCTAACATAAGTAAGACCATCTTACAGTTAATATCAGAGAAAATATGTTGAATCAAATAAAATAGACCATCTAAATTCTAAGAATAAATAAAAACATCTTATAGTATATATCAAGGAAATTATTTTAAATAAAATAAGAAAAGAAAATAAATAAATTATCTCAATACTAAAATAAATAAGAACAGTTTACAGAATATATTTCACAAGTACTTTGTTTTGTATCAATTAATAAAGAGAAGGAATGAAATAAGATATCAAAGGCTTAATAAATAATAAGTACAACATAGGTAAAGAAATTGAATGAAATAATTTTACAAAGAAAATTTTTTTTTTATCACAACTCTGAAGGCTAAACAGTGACTACTCAGAACAACTATATAAATGAAGTACTTATCGAAACAAAAATGTTACAGAACTTTTAAGTGAAAGGTAAATAAGAATCCAGATAATTTATATATTTGCAATGTTATAAGTTGATGAAACCCCAAAATGAAAATAAGATCATAGAAGAATAAATAGGAGAACCAATTAACCAAAACAGATAAGGAGAGGGTATTAAAACCAGACATTATGCCATATACCTAGTGATAAATAATATAGAACGAGCTTTAAAATGTAAAGATAACCATATGGATAGAAATATTAAATAATCTGAATAATTATGAAGTGATGATTCTAAGTATATTTATTGTTAGTCAAAATGGACTACATTTTATAATTTATATTTTAATAACTGGATGTAGATAATTCCACCAGTTTTTTATGATTGAGCAGAGATGATAATTCCTCTGAGCTCAAATGGGTGAAGTATGGTCAGCAGAGAATGTAGCCTAAATGTGCCACTCTGAACTGTTCCAGCTCACATGTTAGGGAATGTTAGGGATTAAATATATAAATGAAGAAACACTAAATAAGAAGGAAAAAATATAGATGTATTAAATACTAAAAGGATAAATCAGATTAAAAAGAACTATCTCATAAGAGTAAAATAAAAAGTAAAAACAGAAAAATACATATCAACTTAAAGTTCAACCAAAGAAGGAGGTATATCAGTGTAAACCACGCCAAGACGAATGTCAGAAGCAATTAGTTCACCCACACTAAAAGTATGAGCTGAACTAATCACTTTTACAGGGGGGCATTTGTAGCATAACGAAGTTTTTACCTTATTCTACAAATTAAGATCATATAGGAAAAGAAGGGAACAAGTCATCTGGAAAAAAGTAATTACAATCATAAATAAAAGGATTTAACAGAACGAGGAAAATCAATTCAAAGAAATTACATATAGTCAATTTATAGCCAAAAAAGTGTTAAAAAACAAATAATATGAGTATCATCTCAGTAAAATAATTAGTAGACCCAGTAAGATATGGAGTAGTAAGGAATAACAGCACAGAACAAATAAATTAAAAGGACAATTCTCAAAATAGGGAGTAGTAAGGAATAACAGCCCAGAACAAATAAATTAAAAGGACAATTCTCAAAATAGGGAGTAAGGAGGAGTAACAGCCCAGAACAAATAAGTTAAAAGGAAATAATATCAAGATACCCAAAAACCCTATTTTTAAGACAGAAAACTCTATAGCTGTAAACCACATCAATGAAAGATTAAACTATATTAGCTATATCAACCTAAATAAAACAAATAGCCAAAAAAGAGAATCCAATACAAATAACTAGAAATGATGTAAAATTTGTTATGATTAAAATAAGTGTGTAATTGAGGGTAACACCCCAAACCAATTTTAAAAAGGACAACAAAAGACAATCATTAATATAAAGTTTCAATGTGTTTATTTATATAATTATTATGTGTTTTTATTTTTTGTGTACACCATACAAAATATGTTGATAGTAGGAAATACTAGATGTTAGTATGTAAGAGTTTATTGTATTTGAATCATGGTCAAGTAAGGAAAGGCAAAATAATAATTCAAACGACCCATAAATAGTGAATCAGAAAATATAAAACTAATAAGGTGAATTAATAATAACATTGCTAGGAAAATTGAAAATTGATGACCAAGACAAATTTAACTTTGACCATATAAATCAAATCAGGGAATATAAATTAATATAACCTAAACCAAATGGATGTAAATTATCCCACTCAGAATACAAATACTTTATCCTAATGATAACAACGGCCTATAATAGTGATTAAAAGAATCAGCATGTAAAATTGACTTAAATGGTGATTGTACCAGATAAAGCCATATTCAGTAAAGTACAATAGTAAAATACAAATAAATTGTTAAATGTTTAGAATAATAGCCAGATATAAAAAGTAAATTACAAATATTTAATTAGTTGTCTTGTTTGTTCATCATCTTCTTTCACAGCACTACACTTAATATAATATTGAAACAACACAGCTGAGCAGTATGAAATATACAAACACCACACAACACAACCAAACAACATACTAAACGACCAGTTACAATATAAATCACATACACTTTTTGACACAATCATACAAAAAACAAACAATAATTTGGATCCCCGCGCCAATCCCCTTCCTCTACACACCACCGCCACTATACCTTCCAAGCAACAACCGTTACTAAGTACTGGCAGTCTGTTTCTAAGCTGTCGAAGGCGAATACGACGCCGAAACGCGTTCAACGAAAAAGACAAGTAAGTTTTCTCAAGAGAAAGTTTCAATATTATATTAAATTTAATTAGTAATCGAGTGAGAGGTAAATTGTTACATAAAACATATTGTACACCATTTAATAGGTATTTATGTAAATCAAAATAAGGCCTAGAGATAAATTTCAAAGAATGTAATTCAGAAGCTTAATTCAAACCAAAATAGGTCAAATTTAGTATTAACTTGTGTAAAATAAAAGCAGGAATATTGTTATATAATTAGAATTACATAAAAGTACTAAACAAATAATTTATAGCCAATTAAACATAAAAAATGTCAATTTTTTTTATATATAAGATTGAATTTAGATACAACAGCTGATGGGGAAACAATGAGAAATGAGACCAAAATCTTATAGAATTTTCTATATGAAGGAACAGATCAAATTAGTTAATTGTTAAAAGCCAAGCAAGATGGACGTGTCAGAATACATTTCAGAGAAATATGAACGGAATTTTTAACCAACATAAACCAAGATATATGATGAATTTATAAAAAGATAAAAGAATATAAATTAAAGTAAAGAATACTATAATAATGGTCATTGAAACCATAAAACTAAATTAAACACTACTAAATTGAGCTGTCACTACGTATGGACACGACTGAAGAACGAAATTAAACTCATATAACCAGAAACTGATAGAAGGGAACCATCTGACACAACACAACTATTACCGAACAAAATCCAGTGGATGAATAAAACTACACACTACAACTTGTGGATATTCCAATAGCGGCATCACAGAAGAGGAATTAACCAACTAAGACGTTTATTTGAAGGAAAATCTCGTAGCTGAATTCACACCGCAGAACGATCTATGAAAACGGCCATCTTGTAATTCGCACAGGTTGACGGGAGAGGAACGAGTGACGTTTGAGACATCAGCTGGTTCGATATCAACTTTACTATACACTATACTTTATTATATTTTTGTCTGTTTAAATGAATAAGTTTTTATAATTTGTAAGTATTGAATTCTCTTGCCTTTCCTGACTATTTCTACAGTTAAAAGAACCTTTATAATATAATAATTTAATTTGAATACTTTTATATATGTAATAATCGAACTGGAACCTAGTCTCGAATCAAACTCGAGCCAGTCGTGGCAATTCAAATAATTACTTTGGACATAATAAATCTAATTATTGTTTTAACATTGTTTTATTGATTATTTAAGTCATAAATTAAATTACGTTAATTATTAAAAGCTAAACATGAACTCCTGAAGGAAACGAACGAGCAGAAGAAGAAGTACAGATAATGAATCGGCCGCTACATGCAATCGATTTGGCCACGATAATCTATTTAACGTGAAGAAACAAATAATTCTTCAGCAGAGCATACACAGTTATTAATCAGTATTCTTTATTAATTGAACATTGACAATAAAACAATTAAACCAATTAAATTAATTAAATATATAGAAAATAACACAATTATAAAAATTTTATTAACCAATTATTATTCCACGAATATTGTTTTATTACAAATTGGCGCTCAACTTTAGGGGCTCAAAATAGGAATTGGTAGGCCTATAAGATAAAGACGATTTACCCAATTTCCTATTTTAGCTTGGCAGCTGTTAACAGGTCAGGAAGGTAGAAAAAATGCCGAAAAGATCAACATCGAAGAAAAGGGCGACAGAAATCAAAAAGGAAATAGACATGAAGAACAAGGAGGCGACTCCGGTGGAAGATATGGAGATCACATTACCTCCGGCGGAACCGAACCAGCCCGCACTCCAGGAGAAACAGTTAGAGAATTCAACCACAACAGAAGATACGAAAATGGATAATGATGGAAATGTTCCTACAATGGAGTAAGGAAATGAGAGAGTATAACAAATCCATGTTGGAGAAACTAGAAGATCAGAGTAAGATAATAGATGATTATTCTACGAAAATGAAGGATATAATAAATGATAATAAAAGGTGGAGGGAAGAATTAAGAAATGAGAGGACCAAAGAAATAAAAAATGATAGCAAACCCGAAGCTGAAGACATACCAAACGATAAAACAAGGGAACAAGTAGCATTATTATCTAAAATTAAAACTAACAAAAACAAAGAAAATCTTATGCATATGGAAATGAAATCAAAGAAAATGAGACAAATACATCCAAAGAAACTAATAAAAAACCGGGAAGAGTTGGAAATGATGCACAATGGTTTAATTGATGTCCTTAATATCCCAGTGACCAGTGAAAAAGACATCACGAATTCCATAAATTATAGAAGCAGGTCAAAACAAATTTCAGAAATAATTTACAATAAAACAGTATGTTACCACTTTAAAAAGAGTATAGATAAATGGAATATGACAGAAGTAGAAATATATGGTAAAACATCAGTGTTATCATTAATCATCGATGTACCAGTGACATCCTGGTTTAATAAACCATATGATAGGATGATTCATATAAGACTTGAAACAAGCGAAAGGATAACAGAAGAAAAAATGAAATACAAGGAAGAAGAGAGAAATGTCACAAGAAAAGAAATAATTTTGAAGACAATGGTAGTCCGGACAATAAGGGCAACTGAAATTATGGACCACGGCTAAATCAAATACCACACACCATCAAGAAAAGGGACGGATGTTATGACAACCGATTACAGAAAAAACCATTTGAAAGAGAAGAAAAATAACAGGAATAAAAATAAATAAAGAAACAAAAACAAGAGGTCTTATGAAAATAATAAAAAAATATTTTGATGAAGAAAAAAAACATGAAAATTCTAACATAAGTAAGACCATCTTACAGTTAATATCAGAGAAAATATGTTGAATCAAATAAAATAGACCATCTAAATTCTAAGAATAAATAAAAACATCTTATAGTATATATCAAGGAAATTATTTTAAATAAAATAAGAAAAGAAAATAAATAAATTATCTCAATACTAAAATAAATAAGAACAGTTTACAGAATATATTTCACAAGTACTTTGTTTTGTATCAATTAATAAAGAGAAGGAATGAAATAAGATATCAAAGGCTTAATAAATAATAAGTACAACATAGGTAAAGAAATTGAATGAAATAATTTTACAAAGAAAATTTTTATTTTATCACAACTCTGAAGGCTAAACAGTGACTACTCAAAACAACTATATAAATGAAGTACTTATCGAAACAAAAATGTTACAGAACTTTTAAGTGAAAGGTAAATAAGAATCCAGATAATTTATATATTTGCAATGTTATAAGTTGATGAAACCCCAAAATGAAAATAAGATCATAGAAGAATAAATAGGAGAACCAATTAACCAAAACAGATAAGGAGAGGGTATTAAAACCAGACATTATGCCATATACCTAGTGATAAATAATATAGAACGAGCTTTAAAATGTAAAGATAACCATATGGATAGAAATATTAAATAATCTGAATAATTATGAAGTGATGATTCTAAGTATATTTATTGTTAGTCAAAATGGACTACTTTTTATAATTTATATTTTAATAACTGGATGTAGATAATTCCACCAGTTTTTTATGATTGAGCAGAGATGATAATTCCTCTGAGCTCAAATGGGTGAAGTATGGTCAGCAGAGAATGTAGCCTAAATGTGCCACTCTGAACTGTTCCAGCTCACATGTTAGGGAATGTTAGGGATTAAATATATAAATGAAGAAACACTAAATAAGAAGGAAAAAATATAGATGTATTAAATACTAAAAGGATAAATCAGATTAAAAAGAACTATCTCATAAGAGTAAAATAAAAAGTAAAAACAGAAAAATACATATCAACTTAAAGTTCAACCAAAGAAGGAGGTATATCAGTGTAAACCAAGCCAAGACGAATGTCAGAAGCAATTAGTTCACCCACACTAAAAGTATGAGCTGAACTAATCACTTTTACAGGGGGGGCATTTGTAGCACAACAAAGTTTTTACCTTCTACAAATTAAGATCATATAGGAAAAGAAGGGAACAAGTCATCTGGAAAAAAGTAATTACAATCATAAATAAAAGGATTTAACAGAACGAGGAAAATCAATTCAAAGAAATTACATATAGTCAATTTATAGCCAAAAAAGTGTTAAAAAACAAATAATATGAGTATCATCTCAGTAAAATAATTAGTAGACCCAGTAAGATATGGAGTAGTAAGGAATAACAGCACAGAACAAATAAATTAAAAGGACAATTCTCAAAATAGGGAGTAGTAAGGAATAACAGCCCAGAACAAATAAATTAAAAGGACAATTCTCAAAATAGGGAGTAAGGAGGAGTAACAGCCCAGAACAAATAAGTTAAAAGGAAATAATATCAAGATACCCAAAAACCCTATTTTTAAGACAGAAAACTCTATAGCTGTAAACCACATCAATGAAAGATTAAACTATATTAGCTATATCAACCTAAATAAAACAAATAGCCAAAAAAGAGAATCCAATACAAATAACTAGAAATGAAGTAAAATTTGTTATGATTAAAATAAGTGTGTAATTGAGGGTAACACCCCAAACCAATTTTAAAAAGGACAACAAAAGACAATCATTAATATAAAGTTTTAATGTGTTTATTTATATAATTATTATGTGTTTTTATTTTTTGTGTACACCATACAAAATATGTTGATAGTAGGAAATACTAGATGTTAGTATGTAAGAGTTTATTGTATTTGAATCATGGTCAAGTAAGGAAAGGCAAAATAATAATTCAAACGACCCATAAATAGTGAATCAGAAAATATAAAACTAATAAGGTGAATTAATAATAACATTGCTAGGAAAATTGAAAATTGATGACCAAGACAAATTTAACTTTGACCATATAAATCAAATCAGAGAATATAAATTAATATAACCTAGACCAAATGGATGTAAATTATCCCACTCAGAATACAAATACTTTATCCTAATGATAACAACGGCCTATAATAGTGATTAAAAGAATCAGCATGTAAAATTGACTTAAATGGTGATTGTACCAGATAAAGCCATATTCTGTAAAGTACAATAGTAAAATACAAATAAATTGTTAAATGTTTAGAATAATAGCCAGATATAAAAAGTAAATTACAAATATTTAATTAGTTGTCTTGTTTGTTCATCATCTTCTTTCACAGCACTACACTTAATATAATATTGAAACAACACAGCTGAGCAGTATGAAATATACAAACACCACACAACACAACCAAACAACATACTAAACGACCAGTTACAATATAAATCACATACACTTTTTGACACAATCATACAAAAAACAAACAATAATTTGGATCCCCGCGCCAATCCCCTTCCTCTACACACCACCGCCACTATACCTTCCAAGCAACAACCGTTACTAAGTACTGGCAGTCTGTTTCTAAGCTGTCGAAGGCGAATACGACGCCGAAACGCGTTCAACGAAAAAGACAAGTAAGTTTTCACAAGAGAAAGTTTCAATATTATATTAAATTTAATTAGTAATCGAGTGAGAGGTAAATTGTTACATAAAACATATTGTACACCATTTAATAGGTATTTATGTAAATCAAAATAAGGCCTAGAGATAAATTTCAAAGAATGTAATTCAGAAGCTTAATTCAAACCAAAATAGGTCAAATTTAGTATTAACTTGTGTAAAATAAAAGCAGGAATATTGTTATATAATTAGAATTACATAAAAGTACTAAACAAATAATTTATAGCCAATTAAACATAAAAAATGTCAATTTTTTTTATATATAAGATTGAATTTAGATACAACAGCTGATGGGGAAACAATGAGAAATGAGACCAAAATCTTATAGAATTTTCTATATGAAGGAACAGATCAAATTAGTTAATTGTTAAAAGCCAAGCAAGATGGACGTGTCAGAATACATTTCAGAGAAATATGAACGGAATTTTTAACCAACATAAACCAAGATATATGATGAATTTATAAAAAGATAAAAGAATATAAATTAAAGTAAAGAATACTATAATAATGGTCATTGAAACCATAAAACTAAATTAAACACTACTAAATTGAGCTGTCACTACGTATGGACACGACTGAAGAACGAAATTAAACTCATATAACCAGAAACTGATAGAAGGGAACCATCTGACACAACACAACTATTACCGAACAAAATCCAGTGGATGAATAAAACTACACACTACAACTTGTGGATATTCCAATAGCGGCATCACAGAAGAGGAATTAACCAACTAAGACGTTTATTTGAAGGAAAATCTCGTAGCTGAATTCACACCGCAGAACGATCTATGAAAACGGCCATCTTGTAATTCGCACAGGTTGACGGGAGAGGAACGAGTGACGTCTGAGACATCAGCTGGTTCGATATCAACTTTACTATACACTATACTTTATTATATTTTTGTCTGTTTAAATGAATAAGTTTTTATAATTTGTAAGTATTGAATTCTCTTGCCTTTCCTGACTATTTCTACAGTTAAAAGAACCTTTATAATATAATAATTTAATTTGAATACTTTTATATATGTAATAATCGAACTGGAACCTAGTCTCGAATCAAACTCGAGCCAGTCGTGGCAATTCAAATAATTACTTTGGACATAATAAATCTAATTATTGTTTTAACATTGTTTTATTGATTATTTAAGTCATAAATTAAATTACGTTAATTATTAAAAGCTAAATGTGAACTCCTGAAGGAAACGAACGAGCAGAAGAAGAACTACAGATAATGAATCGGCCGCTACATGCAATCGATTTGGCCACGATAATCTATTTAACGTGAAGAAACAAATAATTCTTCAGCAGAGCATACACAGTTATTAATCAGTATTCTTTATTAATTGAACATTGACAATAAAACAATTAAACCAATTAAATTAATTAAATATATAGAAAATAACACAATTATAAAAATTTTATTAACCAATTATTATTCCACGAATATTGTTTTATTACAAATTGGCGCTCAACTTTAGGGGCTCAAAATAGGAATTGGTAGGCCTATAAGATAAAGACGATTTACCCAATTTCCTATTTTAGCTTGGCAGCTGTTAACAGGTCAGGAAGGTAGAAAAAATGCCGAAAAGATCAACATCGAAGAAAAGGGCGACAGAAATCAAAAAGGAAATAGACATGAAGAACAAGGAGGCGACTCCGGTGGAAGATATGGAGATCACATTACCTCCGGCGGAACCGAACCAGCCCGCACTCCAGGAGAAACAGTTAGAGAATTCAACCACAACAGAAGATACGAAAATGGATAATGATGGAAATGTTCCTACAATGGAGTAAGGAAATGAGAGAGTATAACAAATCCATGATGGAGAAACTAGAAGATCAGAGTAAGATAATAGATGATTATTCTACGAAAATGAAGGATATAATAAATGATAATAAAAGGTGGAGGGAAGAATTAAGAAATGAGAGGACCAAAGAAATAAAAAATGATAGCAAACCCGAAGCTGAAGAAATACCAAACGATAAAACAAGGGAACAAGTAGCATTATTATCTGAAATTAAAACTAACAAAAACAAAGAAAATCTTATGCATATGGAAATGAAATCAAAGAAAATGAGACAAATACATCCAAAGAAACTAATAAAAAACCGGGAAGAGTTGGAAATGATGCACAATGGTTTAATTGATGTCCTTAATATCCCAATGACCAGTGAAAAAGACATCATGTATTCCATAAATTATAGAAGCAGGTCAAAACAAATTTTAGAAATAATTTACAATAAAACAGTATGTTACCACTTTAAAAAGAGTATAGATAAATGGAATACGACAGAAGTAGAAATATATGGTAAAACATCAGTGTTATCATTAATCATCGATGTACCAGTGACATCCTGGTTTAATAAACCATATGATAGGATGATTCATATAAGACTTGAAACAAGCGAAAGGATAACAGAAGAAAAAATGAAATACAAGGAAGAAGAGAGAAATGTCACAAGAAAAGAAATAATTATGAAGACAATGGTAGTCCGGACAATAAGGGCAACTGAAATTATGGACCACGGCTAAATCAAATAACACACACCATCAAGAAAAGGGACGGATGTTATGACAACCTATTACAGAAAAAACCATTTGAAAGAGAAGAAAAATAACAGAAATAAAAATAAATAAATAAATAAATAAAGAAACAAAAACAAGAGGTCTTATGAAAATAATAAAAAAATATTTTGATGAAGAAAAAAAAACCATGAAAATTCTAACATAAGTAAGACCATCTTACAGTTAATATCAGAGAAAATATGTTGAATCAAATAAAATAGACCATCTAAATTCTAAGAATAAATAAAAACATCTTATAGTATATATCAAGGAAATTATTTTAAATAAAATAAGAAAAGAAAATAAATAAATTATCTCAATACTAAAATAAATAAGAACAGTTTACAGAATATATTTCACAAGTACTTTGTTTTGTATCAATTAATAAAGAGAAGGAATGAAATAAGATATCAAAGGCTTAAAAAATAATAAGTACAACATAGGTAAAGAAATTGAATGAAATAATTTTACAAAGAAAATTTTTTTTTATCACAACTCTGAAGGCTAAACAGTGACTACTCAAAACAACTATATAAATGAAATACTTATCGAAACAAAAATGTTACAGAACTTTTAAGTGAAAGGTAAATAAGAATCCAGATAATTTATATATTTGCAATGTTATAAGTTGATGAAACCCCAAAATGAAAATAAGATCATAGAAGAATAAATAGGAGAACCAATTAACCAAAACAGATAAGGAGAGGGTATTAAAACCAGACATTATGCCATATACCTAGTGATAAATAATATAGAACGAGCTTTAAAATGTAAAGATAACCATATGGATAGAAATATTAAATAATCTGAATAATTATGAAGTGATGATTCTAAGTATATTTATTGTTAGTCAAAATGGACTACTTTTTATAATTTATATTTTAATAACTGGATGTAGATAATTCCACCAGTTTTTTATGATTGAGCAGAGATGATAATTCCTCTGAGCTCAAATGGGTGAAGTATGGTCAGCAGAGAATGTAGCCTAAATGTGCCACTCTGAACTGTTCCAGCTCACATGTTAGGGAATGTTAGGGATTAAATATATAAATGAAGAAACACTAAATAAGAAGGAAAAAATATAGATGTATTAAATACTAAAAGGATAAATCTGATTAAAAAGAACTATCTCATAAGAGTAAAATAAAAAGTAAAAACAGAAAAATACATATCAACTTAAAGCTCAACCAAAGAAGGAGGTATATCAGTGTAAACCAAGCCAAGACGAATGTCAGAAGCAATTAGTTCACCCACACTAAAAGTATGAGCTGAACTAATCACTTTTACAGGGGGGCATTTGTAGCACAACGAAGTTTTTACCTTATTCTACAAATTAAGATCATATAGGAAAAGAAGGGAACAAGTCATCTGGAAAAAAGTAATTACAATCATAAATAAAAGGATTTAACAGAACTAGGAAAATCAATTCAAAGAAATTACATATAGTCAATTTATAGCCAAAAAGTGTTAAAAATCAAATAATATGAGTATCATCTCAGTAAAATAATTAGTAGACCCAGTAAGATATGGAGTAGTAAGGAATAACAGCACAGAACAAATAAATTAAAAGGACAATTCTCAAAATAGGGAGTAGTAAGGAATAACAGCCCGGAACAAATAAATTAAAAGGACCATTCTCAAAATAGGGAGTAAGGAGGAGTAACAGCCCAGAACAAATAAGTTAAAAGGACATAATATCAAGATACCCAAAAACCCTATTTTTAAGACAGAAAACTCTATAGCTGTAAACCACATCAATGAAAGATTAAACTATATTAGCTATATCAACCTAAATAAAACAAATAGCCAAAAAAGAGAATCCAATACAAATAACTAGAAATGATGTAAAATTCGTTATGATTAAAATAAGTGTGTAATTGAGGGTAACACCCCAAACCAATTTTAAAAAGGACAACAAAAGACAATCATTAATATAAAGTTTTAATGTGTTTATTTATATAATTATTATGTGTTTTTATTTTTTGTGTATACCATACAAAATATGTTGATAGTAGGAAATACTAGATGTTAGTATGTAAGAGTTTATTGTATTTGAATCATGTTAATTAATGTTGTATTTTTGTCAAGTAAGGAAAGGCAAAATAATAATTCAAACGACCCATAAATAGTGAATCAGAAAATATAAAACTAATAAGGTGAATTAATAATAACATTGCTAGGAAAATTGAAAATTGATGACCAAGACAAATTTAACTTTGACCATATAAATCAAAACAGAGAATATAAATTAATATAACCTAGACCAAATGGATGTAAATTATCCCACTCAGAATACAAATACTTTATCCTAATGATAACAACGGCCTATAATAGTGATTAAAAGAATCAGCATGTAAAATTGACTTAAATGGTGATTGTACCAGATAAAGCCATATTCAGTAAAGTACAATAGTAAAATACAAATAAATTGTTAAATGTTTAGAATAATAGCCAGATATAAAAAGTAAATTACAAATATTTAATTAGTTGTCTTGTTTGTTCATCATCTTCTTTCACAGCACTACACTTAATATAATATTGAAACAACACAGCTGAGCAGTATGAAATATACAAACACCACACAACACAACCAAACAACATACTAAACGACCAGTTACAATATAAATCACATACACTTTTTGACACAATCATACAAAAACCAAACAATAATTTGGATCCCCGCGCCAATCCCCTTCCTCTACACACCACCGCCACTATACCTTCCAAGCAACAACCGTTACTAAGTACTGGCAGTCTGTTTCTAAGCTGTCGAAGGCGAATACAACGCCGAAACGCGTTCAACGAAAAAGACAAGTAAGTTTTCACAAGAGAAAGTTTCAATATTATATTAAATTTAATTAGTAATCGAGTGAGAGGTAAATTGTTACATAAAACATATTGTACACCATTTAATAGGTATTTATGTGAATCAAAATAAGGCCTAGAGATAAATTTCAAAGAATGTAATTCAGAAGCTTAATTCAAACCAAAATAGGTCAAATTTAGTATTAACTTGTGTAAAATAAAAGCAGGAATATTGTTATATAATTAGAATTACATAAAAGTACTAAACAAATAATTTATAGCCAATTAAACATAAAAAATGTCAATTTTGTTTATATATAAGATTGAATTTAGATACAACAGCTGATGGGGAAACAATGAGAAATAAGACCAAAATCTTATAGAATTTTCTATATGAAGGAACAGATATAATTAGTTGATTGTTAAAAGCCAAGCAAGACGGACGTGTCAGAATACATTTCAGAGAAATATGAACGGAATTTTTAACCAACATAAACCAAGATATATGATGAATTTATAAAAAGATAAAAGAATATAAATTAAAGTAAAGAATACTATAATAATGGTCATTGAAACCATAAAACTAAATTAAACACTACTAAATTGAGCTGTCACTACGTATGGACACGACTGAAGAACGAAATTAAACTCATATAACCAGAAACTGATAGAAGGGAACCATCTGACACAACACAACTATTACCGAACAAAATCCAGTGGATGAATAAAACTACACACTACAACTTGTGGATATTCCAATAGCGGCATCACAGAAGAGGAATTAACCAACTAAGACGTTTATTTGAAGGAAAATCTCGTAGCTGAATTCACACCGCAGAACGATCTATGAAAACGGCCATCTTGTAATTCGCACAGGTTGACGGGAGAGGAACGAGTGACGTCTGAGACATCAGCTGGTTCGATATCAACTTTACTATACACTATACTTTATTATATTTTTGTCTGTTTAAATGAATAAGTTTTTATAATTTGTAAGTATTGAATTCTCTTGCCTTTCCTGACTATTTCTACAGTTAAAAGAACCTTTATAATATAATAATTTAATTTGAATACTTTTATATATGTAATAATCGAACTGGCACCTAGTCTCCAATCAAACTCGAGCCAGTCGTGGCAATTCAAATAATTACTTTGGACATAATAAATCTAATTATTGTTTTAACATTGTTTTATTGATTATTTAAGTCATAAATTAAATTACGTTAATTATTAAAAGCTAAACGTGAACTCCTGAAGGAAACGAACGAGCAGAAGAAGAAGTACAGATAATGAATCGGCCGCTACATGCAATCGATTTGGCCATGATAATCTATTTAACGTGAAGAAACAAATAATTCTTCAGCAGAGCATACACAGTTATTAATCAGTATTCTTTATTAATTGAACATTGACAATAAAACAATTAAACCAATTAAATTAATTAAATATATAGAAAATAACACAATTATAAAAATTTTATTAACCAATTATTATTCCACGAATATTGTTTTATTACAAATTGGCGCTCAACTTTAGGGGCTCAAAATAGGAATTGGTAGGCCTATAAGATAAAGACGATTTACCCAATTTCCTATTTTAGCTTGGCAGCTGTTAACAGGTCAGGAAGGTAGAAAAAATGCCGAAAAGATCAACATCGAAGAAAAGGGCGACAGAAATCAAAAAGGAAATAGACATGAAGAACAAGGAGGCGACTCCGGTGGAAGATATGGAGATCACATTACCTCCGGCGGAACCGAACCAGCCCGCACTCCAGGAGAAACAGTTAGAGAATTCAACCACAACAGAAGATACGAAAATGGATAATGATGGAAATGTTCCTACAATGGAGTAAGGAAATGAGAGAGTATAACAAATCCATGATGGAGAAACTAGAAGATCAGAGTAAGATAATAGATGATTATTCTACGAAAATGAAGGATATAATAAATGATAATAAAAGGTGGAGGGAAGAATTAAGAAATGAGAGGACCAAAGAAATAAAAAATGATAGCAAACCCGAAGCTGAAGAAATACCAAACGATAAAACAAGGGAACAAGTAGCATTATTATCTGAAATTAAAACTAACAAAAACAAAGAAAATCTTATGCATATGGAAATGAAATCAAAGAAAATGAGACAAATACATCCAAAGAAACTAATAAAAAACCGGGAAGAGTTGGAAATGATGCACAATGGTTTAATTGATGTCCTTAATATCCCAGTGACCAGTGAAAAAGACATCACGAATTCCATAAATTATAGAAGCAGGTCAAAACAAATTTCAGAAATAATTTACAATAAAACAGTATGTTACCACTTTAAAAAGAGTATAGATAAATGGAATACGACAGAAGTAGAAATATATGGTAAAACATCAGTGTTATCATTAATCATCGATGTACCAGTGACATCCTGGTTTAATAAACCATATGATAGGATGATTCATATAAGACTTGAAACAAGCGAAAGGATAACAGAAGAAAAAATGAAATACAAGGAAGAAGAGAGAAATGTCACAAGAAAAGAAATAATTATGAAGACAATGGTAGTCCGGACAATAAGGGCAACTGAAATTATGGACCACGGCTAAATCAAATACCACACACCATCAAGAAAAGGGACGGATGTTATGACAACCGATTACAGAAAAAACCATTTGAAAGAGAAGAAAAATAACAGAAATAAAAATAAATAAATAAATAAATAAAGAAACAAAAACAAGAGGTCTTATGAAAATAATAAAAAAATATTTTGATGAAGAAAAAAAAAACATGAAAATTCTAACATAAGTAAGACCATCTTACAGTTAATATCAGAGAAAATATGTTGAATCAAATAAAATAGACCATCTAAATTCTAAGAATAAATAAAAACATCTTATAGTATATATCAAGGAAATTATTTTAAATAAAATAAGAAAAGGAAATAAATAAATTATCTCAATACTAAAATAAATAAGAACAGTTTACAGAATATATTTCACAAGTACTTTGTTTTGTATCAATTAATAAAGAGAAGGAATGAAATAAGATATCAAAGGCTTAAAAAATAATAAGTACAACATAGGTAAAGAAATTGAATGAAATAATTTTACAAAGAAAATTTTTTTTTATCACAACTCTGAAGGCTAAACAGTGACTACTCAAAACAACTATATAAATGAAATACTTATCGAAACAAAAATGTTACAGAACTTTTAAGTGAAAGGTAAATAAGAATCCAGATAATTTATATATTTGCAATGTTATAAGTTGATGAAACCCCAAAATGAAAATAAGATCATAGAAGAATAAATAGGAGAACCAATTAACCAAAACAGATAAGGAGAGGGTATTAAAACCAGACATTATGCCATATACCTAGTGATAAATAATATAGAACGAGCTTTAAAATGTAAAGATAACCATATGGATAGAAATATTAAATAATCTGAATAATTATGAAGTGATGATTCTAAGTATATTTATTGTTAGTCAAAATGGACTACTTTTTATAATTTATATTTTAATAACTGGATGTAGATAATTCCACCAGTTTTTTATGATTGAGCAGAGATGATAATTCCTCTGAGCTCAAATGGGTGAAGTATGGTCAGCATAGAATGTAGCCTAAATGTGCCACTCTGAACTGTTCCAGCTCACATGTTAGGGAATGTTAGGGATTAAATATATAAATGAAGAAACACTAAATAAGAAGGAAAAAATATAGATTTTATTAAATACTAAAAGGATAAATCAGATTAAAAAGAACTATCTCATAAGAGTAAAATAAAAAGTAAAAACAGAAAAATACATATCAACTTAAAGCTCAACCAAAGAAGGAGGTATATCAGTGTAAACCAAGCCAAGACGAATGTCAGAAGCAATTAGTTCACCCACACTAAAAGTATGAGCTGAACTAATCACTTTTACAGGGGGGCATTTGTAGCACAACGAAGTTTTTACCTTATTCTACAAATTAAGATCATATAGGAAAAGAAGGGAACAAGTCATCTGGAAAAAAGTAATTACAATCATAAATAAAAGGATTTAACAGAACTAGGAAAATCAATTCAAAGAAATTACATATAGTCAATTTATAGCCAAAAAAGTGTTAAAAAACAAATAATATTAGTATCATCTCAGTAAAATAATTAGTAGACCCAGTAAGATATGGAGTTGTAAGGAATAACAGCACACAACAAATAAATTAAAAGAACAATTCTCAAAATAGGGAGTAGTAAGGAATAACAGCCCGGAACAAATAAATTAAAAGGACAATTCTCAAAATAGGGAGTAAGGAGGAGTAACAGCCCAGAACAAATAAGTTAAAAGGAAATAATATCAAGATACCCAAAAACCCTATTTTTAAGACAGAAAACTCTATAGCTGTAAACCACATCAATGAAAGATTAAACTAGATTAGCTATATCAACCTAAATAAAACAAATAGCCAAAAAAGAGAATCCAATACAAATAACTAGAAATGATGTAAAATTCGTTATGATTAAAATAAGTGTGTAATTGAGGGTAACACCCCAAACCAATTTTAAAAAGGACAACAAAAGACAATCATCAATATAAAGTTTCAATGTGTTTATTTATATAATTATTATGTGTTTTTATTTTTTGTGTATACCATACAAAATATGTTGATAGTAGGAAATACTAGATGTTAGTATGTAAGAGTTTATTGTATTTGAATCATGTTAATTAATGTTGTATTTTTGTCAAGTAAGGAAAGGCAAAATAATAATTCAAACGACCCATAAATAGTGAATCAGAAAATATAAAACTAATAAGGTGAATTAATAATAACATTGCTAGGAAAATTGAAAATTGATGACCAAGACAAATTTAACTTTGACCATATAAATCAAATCAGAGAATATAAATTAATATAACCTAGACCAAATGGATGTAAATTATCCCACTCAGAATACAAATACTTTATTCTAATGATAACAACGGCCTATAATAGTGATTAAAAGAATCAGCATGTAAAATTGACTTAAATGGTGATTGTACCAGATAAAGCCATATTCAGTAAAGTACAATAGTAAAATACAAATAAATTGTTAAATGTTTAGAATAATAGCCAGATATAAAAAGTAAATTACAAATATTTAATTAGTTGTCTTGTTTGTTCATCATCTTCTTTCACAGCACTACACTTAATATAATATTGAAACAACACAGCTGAGCAGTATGAAATATACAAACACCACACAACACAACCAAACAACATACTAAACGACCAGTTACAATATAAATCACATACACTTTTTGACACAATCATACAAAAAACAAACAATAATTTGGATCCCCGCGCCAATCCCCTTCCTCTACACACCACCGGCACTATACCTTCCAAGCAATAACCGTTACTAAGTACTGGCAGTCTGTTTCTAAGCTGTCGAAGGCGAATACAACGCCGAAACGCGTTCAACGAAAAAGACAAGTAAGTTTTCACAAGAGAAAGTTTCAATATTATATTAAATTTAATTAGTAATCGAGTGAGAGGTAAATTGTTACATAAAACATATTGTACACCATTTAATAGGTATTTATGTGAATCAAAATAAGGCCTAGAGATAAATTTCAAAGAATGTAATTCAGAAGCTTAATTCAAACCAAAATAGGTCAAATTTAGTATTAACTTGTGTAAAATAAAAGCAGGAATATTGTTATATAATTAGAATTACATAAAAGTACTAAACAAATAATTTATAGCCAATTAAACATAAAAAATGTCAATTTTTTTTATATATAAGATTGAATTTAGATACAACAGCTGATGGGGAAACAATGAGAAATGAGACCAAAATCTTATAGAATTTTCTATATGAAGGAACAGATATAATTAGTTGATTGTTAAAAGCCAAGCAAGACGGACGTGTCAGAATACATTTCAGAGAAATATGAACGGAATTTTTAACCAACATAAACCAAGATATATGATGAATTTATAAAAAGATAAAAGAATATAAATTAAAGTAAAGAATACTATAATAATGGTCATTGAAACCATAAAACTAAATTAAACACTACTAAATTGAGCTGTCACTACGTATGGACACGACTGAAGAACGAAATTAAACTCATATAACCAGAAACTGATAGAAGGGAACCATCTGACACAACAGAACTATTACCGAACAAAATCCAGTGGATGAATAAAACTACACACTACAACTTGTGGATATTCCAATAGCGGCATCACAGAAGAGGAATTAACCAACTAAGACGTTTATTTGAAGGAAAATCTCGTAGCTGAATTCACACCGCAGAACGATCTATGAAAACGGCCATCTTGTAATTCGCACAGGTTGACGGGAGAGGAACGAGTGACGTCTGAGACATCAGCTGGTTCGATATCAACTTTACTATACACTATACTTTATTATATTTTTGTCTGTTTAAATGAATAAGTTTTTATAATTTGTAAGTATTGAATTCTCTTGCCTTTCCTGACTATTTCTACAGTTAAAAGAACCTTTATAATATAATAATTTAATTTGAATACTTTTATATATGTAATAATCGAACTGGAACCTAGTCTCGAATCAAACTCGAGCCAGTCGTGGCAATTCAAATAATTTCTTTGGACATAATAAATCTAATTATTGTTTTAACATTGTTTTATTGATTATTTAAGTCATAAATTAAATTACGTTAATTATTAAAAGCTAAACGTGAACTCCTGAAGGAAACGAACGAGCAGAAGAAGAAGTACAGATAATGAATCGGCCGCTACATGCAATCGATTTGGCCACGATAATCTATTTAACGTGAAGAAACAAATAATTCTTCAGCAGAGCATACACAGTTATTAATCAGTATTCTTTATTAATTGAACATTGACAATAAAACAATTAAACCAATTAAATTAATTAAATATATAGAAAATAACACAATTATAAAAATTTTATTAACCAATTATTATTCCACGAATATTGTTTTATTACAAATTGGCGCTCAACTTTAGGGGCTCAAAATAGGAATTGGTAGGCCTATAAGATAAAGACGATTTACCCAATTTCCTATTTTAGCTTGGCAGCTGTTAACAGGTCAGGAAGGTAGAAAAAATGCCGAAAAGATCAACATCGAAGAAAAGGGCGACAGAAATCAAAAAGGAAATAGACATGAAGAACAAGGAGGCGACTCCGGTGGAAGATATGGAGATCACATTACCTCCGGCGGAACCGAACCAGCCCGCACTCCAGGAGAAACAGTTAGAGAATTCAACCACAACAGAAGATACGAAAATGGATAATGATGGAAATGTTCCTACAATGGAGTAAGGAAATGAGAGAGTATAACAAATCCATGATGGAGAAACTAGAAGATCAGAGTAAGATAATAGATGATTATTCTACGAAAATGAAGGATATAATAAATGATAATAAAAGGTGGAGGGAAGAATTAAGAAATGAGAGGACCAAAGAAATAAAAAATGATAGCAAACCCGAAGCTGAAGAAATACCAAATGATAAAACAAGGGAACAAGTAGCATTATTATCTGAAATTAAAACTAACAAAAACAAAGAAAATCTTATGCATATGGAAATGAAATCAAAGAAAATGAGACAAATACATCCAAAGAAACTAATAAAAAACCGGGAAGAGTTGGAAATGATGCACAATGGTTTAATTGATGTCCTTAATATCCCAGTGACCAGTGAAAAAGACATCACGAATTCCATAAATTATAGAAGCAGGTCAAAACAAATTTCAGAAATAATTTACAATAAAACAGTATGTTACCACTTTAAAAAGAGTATAGATAAATGGAATACGACAGAAGTAGAAATATATGGTAAAACATCAGTGTTATCATTAATCATCGATGTACCAGTGACATCCTGGTTTAATAAACCATATGATAGGATGATTCATATAAGACTTGAAACAAGCGAAAGGATAACAGAAGAAAAAATGAAATACAAGGAAGAAGAGAGAAATGTCACAAGAAAAGAAATAATTATGAAGACAATGGTAGTCCGGACAATAAGGGCAACTGAAATTATGGACCACGGCTAAATCAAATACCACACACCATCAAGAAAAGGGACGGATGTTATGACAACCGATTACAGAAAAAACCATTTGAAAGAGAAGAAAAATAACAGAAATAAAAATAAATAAATAAATAAATAAAGAAACAAAAACAAGAGGTCTTATGAAAATAATAAAAAAATATTTTGATGAAGAAAAAAAAACATGAAAATTCTAACATAAGTAAGACCATCTTACAGTTAATATCAGAGAAAATATGTTGAATCAAATAAAATAGACCACCTAAATTCTAAGAATAAATAAAAACATCTTATAGTATATATCAAGGAAATTATTTTAAATAAAATAAGAAAAGGAAATAAATAAATTATCTCAATACTAAAATAAATAAGAACAGTTTACAGAATATATTTCACAAGTACTTTGTTTTGTATCAATTAATAAAGAGAAGGAATGAAATAAGATATCAAAGGCTTAAAAAATAATAAGTACAACATAGGTAAAGAAATTGAACGAAATAATTTTACAAAGAAAATTTTTTTTTATCACAACTCTGAAGGCTAAACAGTGACTACTCAAAACAACTATATAAATGAAATACTTATCGAAACAAAAATGTTACAGAACTTTTAAGTGAAAGGTAAATAAGAATCCAGATAATTTATATATTTGCAATGTTATAAGTTGATGAAACCCCAAAATGAAAATAAGATCATAGAAGAATAAATAGGAGAACCAATTAACCAAAACAGATAAGGAGAGGGTATTAAAACCAGACATTATGCCATATACCTAGTGATAAATAATATAGAACGAGCTTTAAAATGTAAAGATAACCATATGGATAGAAATATTAAATAATCTGAATAATTATGAAGTGATGATTCTAAGTATATTTATTGTTAGTCAAAATGGACTACTTTTTATAATTTATATTTTAATAACTGGATGTAGATAATTCCACCAGTTTTTTATGATTGAGCAGAGATGATAATTCCTCTGAGCTCAAATGGGTGAAGTATGGTCAGCATAGAATGTAGCCTAAATGTGCCACTCTGAACTGTTCCAGCTCACATGTTAGGGAATGTTAGGGATTAAATATATAAATGAAGAAACACTAAATAAGAAGGAAAAAATATAGATGTATTAAATACTAAAAGGATAAATCAGATTAAAAAGAACTATCTCATAAGAGTAAAATAAAAAGTAAAAACAGAAAAATACATATCAACTTAAAGCTCAACCAAAGAAGGAGGTATATCAGTGTAAACCAAGCCAAGACGAATGTCAGAAGCAATTAGTTCACCCACACTAAAAGTATGAGCTGAACTAATCACTTTTACAGGGGGGCATTTGTAGCACAACGAAGTTTTTACCTTATTCTACAAGTTAAGATCATATAGGAAAAGAAGGGAACAAGTCATCTGGAAAAAAGTAATTACAATCATAAATAAAATGATTTAACAGAACTAGGAAAATCAATTCAATGAAATTACATATAGTCAATTTATAGCCAAAAAGTGTTAAAAATCAAATAATATGAGTATCATCTCAGTAAAATAATTAGTAGACCCAGTAAGATATGGAGTAGTAAGGAATAACAGCACAGAACAAATAAATTAAAAGGACAATTCTCAAAATAGGGAGTAGTAAGGAATAACAGCCCGGAACAAATAAATTAAAAGGACCATTCTCAAAATAGGGAGTAAGGAGGAGTAACAGCCCAGAACAAATAAGTTAAAAGGACATAATATCAAGATACCCAAAAACCCTATTTTTAAGACAGAAAACTCTATAGCTGTAAACCACATCAATGAAAGATTAAACTATATTAGCTATATCAACCTAAATAAAACAAATAGCCAAAAAAGAGAATCCAATACAAATAACTAGAAATGATGTAAAATTCGTTATGATTAAAATAAGTGTGTAATTGAGGGTAACACCCCAAACCAATTTTAAAAAGGACAACAAAAGACAATCATTAATATAAAGTTTTAATGTGTTTATTTATATAATTATTATGTGTTTTTATTTTTTGTGTATACCATACAAAATATGTTGATAGTAGGAAATACTAGATGTTAGTATGTAAGAGTTTATTGTATTTGAATCATGTTAATTAATGTTGTATTTTTGTCAAGTAAGGAAAGGCAAAATAATAATTCAAACGACCCATAAATAGTGAATCAGAAAATATAAAACTAATAAGGTGAATTAATAATAACATTGCTAGGAAAATTGAAAATTGATGACCAAGACAAATTTAACTTTGACCATATAAATCAAATCAGAGAATATAAATTAATATAACCTAGACCAAATGGATGTAAATTATCCCACTCATAATACAAATACTTTATCCTAATGATAACAACGGCCTATAATAGTGATTAAAAGAATCAGCATGTAAAATTGACTTAAATGGTGATTGTACCAGATAAAGCCATATTCAGTAAAGTACAATAGTAAAATACAAATAAATTGTTAAATGTTTAGAATAATAGCCAGATATAAAAAGTAAATTACAAATATTTAATTAGTTGTCTTGTTTGTTCATCATCTTCTTTCACAGCACTACACTTAATATAATATTGAAACAACACAGCTGAGCAGTATGAAATATACAAACACCACACAACACAACCAAACAACATACTAAACGACCAGTTACAATATAAATCACATACTCTTTTTGACACAATCATACAAAAAACAAACAATAATTTGGATCCCCGCGCCAATCCCCTTCCTCTACACACCACCGCCACTATACCTTCCAAGCAACAACCGTTACTAAGTACTGGCAGTATGTTTCTAAGCTGTCGAAGGCGAATACGACGCCGAAACGCGTTCAACGAAAAAGACAAGTAAGTTTTCACAAGAGAAAGTTTCAATATTATATTACATTTAATTAGTAATCGAGTGAGAGGTAAATTGTTACATAAAACATATTGTACACCATTTAATAGGTATTTATGTGAATCAAAATAAGGCCTAGAGATAAATTTCAAAGAATGTAATTCAGAAGCTTAATTCAAACCAAAATAGGTCAAATTTAGTATTAACTTGTGTAAAATAAAAGCAGGAATATTGTTATATAATTAGAATTACATAAAAGTACTAAACAAATAATTTATAGCCAATTAAACATAAAAAATGTCAATTTTTTTTATATATAAGATTGAATTTAGATACAACAGCTGATGGGGAAACAATGAGAAATGAGACCAAAATCTTATAGAATTTTCTATATGAAGGAACAGATATAATTAGTTGATTGTTAAAAGCCAAGCAAGACGGACGTGTCAGAATACATTTCAGAGAAATATGAACGGAATTTTTAACCAACATAAACCAAGATATATGATGAATTTATAAAAAGATAAAAGAATATAAATTAAAGTAAAGAATACTATAATAATGGTCATTGAAACCATAAAACTAAATTAAACACTACTAAATTGAGCTGTCACTACGTATGGACACGACTGAAGAACGAAATTAAACTCATATAACCAGAAACTGATAGAAGGGAACCATCTGACACAACACAACTATTACCGAACAAAATCCAGTGGATGAATAAAACTACACACTACAACTTGTGGATATTCCAATAGCGGCATCACAGAAGAGGAATTAACCAACTAAGACGTTTATTTGAAGGAAAATCTCGTAGCTGAATTCACACCGCAGAACGATCTATGAAAACGGCCATCTTGTAATTCGCACAGGTTGACGGGAGAGGAACGAGTGACGTCTGAGACATCAGCTGGATCGATTTCAACTTTACTATACACTATACTTTATTATATTTTTGTCTGTTTAAATGAATAAGTTTTTATAATTTGTAAGTATTGAATTCTCTTGCCTTTCCTGACTATTTCTACAGTTAAAAGAACCTTTATAATATAATAATTTAATTTGAATACTTTTATATATGTAATAATCGAACTGGAACCTAGTCTCGAATCAAACTCGAGCCAGTCGTGGCAATTCAAATAATTACTTTGGACATAATAAATCTAATTATTGTTTTAACATTGTTTTATTGATTATTTAAGTCATAAATTAAATTACGTTAATTATTAAAAGCTAAACGTGAACTCCTGAAGGAAACGAACGAGCAGAAGAAGAAGTACAGATAATGAATCGGCCGCTACATGCAATCGATTTGGCCACGATAATCTATTTAACGTGAAGAAACAAATAATTCTTCAGCAGAGCATACACAGTTATTAATCAGTATTCTTTATTAATTGAACATTGACAATAAAACAATTAAACCAATTAAATTAATTAAATATATAGAAAATAACACAATTATAAAAATTTTATTAACCAATTATTATTCCACGAATATTGTTTTATTACAAATTGGCGCTCAACTTTAGGGGCTCAAAATAGGAATTGGTAGGCCTATAAGATAAAGACGATTTACCCAATTTCCTATTTTAGCTTGGCAGCTGTTAACAGGTCAGGAAGGTAGAAAAAATGCCGAAAAGATCAACATCGAAGAAAAGGGCGACAGAAATCAAAAAGGAAATAGACATGAAGAACAAGGAGGCGACTCCGGTGGAAGATATGGAGATCACATTACCTCCGGCGGAACCGAACCAGCCCGCACTCCAGGAGAAACAGTTAGAGAATTCAACCACAACAGAAGATACGAAAATTGATAATGATGGAAATGTTCCTACAATGGAGTAAGGAATGAGAGAGTATAACAAATCCATGATGGAGAAACTAGAAGATCAGAGTAAGATAATAGATGATTATTCTACGAAAATGAAGGATATAATAAATGATAATAAAAGGTGGAGGGAAGAATTAAGAAATGAGAGGACCAAAGAAATAAAAAATGATAGCAAACCCGAAGCTGAAGAAATACCAAACGATAAAACAAGGGAACAAGTAGCATTATTATCTGAAATTAAAACTAACAAAAACAAAGAAAATCTTATGCATATGGAAATGAAATCAAAGAAAATGAGACAAATACATCCAAAGAAACTAATAAAAAACCGGGAAGAGTTGGAAATGATGCACAATGGTTTAATTGATGTCCTTAATATCCCAGTGACCAGTGAAAAAGACATCACGAATTCCATAAATTATAGAAGCAGGTCAAAACAAATTTCAGAAATAATTTACAATAAAACAGTATGTTACCACTTTAAAAAGAGTATAGATAAATGGAATACGACAGAAGTAGAAATATATGGTAAAACATCAGTGTTATCATTAATCATCGATGTACCAGTGACATCCTGGTTTAATAAACCATATGATAGGATGATTCATATAAGACTTGAAACAAGCGAAAGGATAACAGAAGAAAAAATGAAATACAAGGAAGAAGAGAGAAATGTCACAAGAAAAGAAATAATTATGAAGACAATGGTAGTCCGGACAATAAGGGCAACTGAAATTATGGACCACGGCTAAATCAAATACCACACACCATCAAGAAAAAGGACGGATGTTATGACAACCGATTACAGAAAAAACCATTTGAAAGAGAAGAAAAATAACAGAAATAAAAATAAATAAATAAATAAATAAAGAAACAAAAACAAGAGGTCTTATGAAAATAATAAAAAAATATTTTGATGAAGAAAAAAAAACATGAAAATTCTAACATAAGTAAGACCATCTTACAGTTAATATCAGAGAAAATATGTTGAATCAAATAAAATAGACCATCTAAATTCTAAGAATAAATAAAAACATCTTATAGTATATATCAAGGAAATTATTTTAAATAAAATAAGAAAAGGAAATAAATAAATTATCTCAATACTAAAATAAATAAGAACAGTTTACAGAATATATTTCACAAGTACTTTGTTTTGTATCAATTAATAAAGAGAAGGAATGAAATAAGATATCAAAGGCTTAAAAAATAATAAGTACAACATAGGTAAAGAAATTGAATGAAATAATTTTACAAAGAAAATTTTTTTTTATCACAACTCTGAAGGCTAAACAGTGACTACTCAAAACAACTATATAAATGAAATACTTATCGAAACAAAAATGTTACAGAACTTTTAAGTGAAAGGTAAATAAGAATCCAGATAATTTATATATTTGCAATGTTATAAGTTGATGAAACCCCAAAATGAAAATAAGATCATAGAAGAATAAATAGGAGAACCAATTAACCAAAACAGATAAGGAGAGGGTATTAAAACCAGACATTATGCCATATACCTAGTGATAAATAATATAGAACGAGCTTTAAAATGTAAAGATAACCATATGGATAGAAATATTAAATAATCTGAATAATTATGAAGTGATGATTCTAAGTATATTTATTGTTAGTCAAAATGGACTACTTTTTATAATTTATATTTTAATAACTGGATGTAGATAATTCCACCAGTTTTTTATGATTGAGCAGAGATGATAATTCCTCTGAGCTCAAATGGGTGAAGTATGGTCAGCATAGAATGTAGCCTAAATGTGCCACTCTGAACTGTTCCAGCTCACATGTTAGGGAATGTTAGGGATTAAATATATAAATGAAGAAACACTAAATAAGAAGGAAAAAATATAGATGTATTAAATACTAAAAGGATAAATCAGATTAAAAAGAACTATCTCATAAGAGTAAAATAAAAAGTAAAAACAGAAAAATACATATCAACTTAAAGCTCAACCAAAGAAGGAGGTATATCAGTGTAAACCAAGCCAAGACGAATGTCAGAAGCAATTAGTTCACCCACACTAAAAGTATGAGCTGAACTAATCACTTTTACAGGGGGGCATTTGTAGCACAACGAAGTTTTTACCTTATTCTACAAGTTAAGATCATATAGGAAAAGAAGGGAACAAGTCATCTGGAAAAAAGTAATTACAATCATAAATAAAAGGATTTAACAGAACTAGGAAAATCAATTCAAAGAAATTACATATAGTCAATTTATAGCCAAAAAGTGTTAAAAATCAAATAATATGAGTATCATCTCAGTAAAATAATTAGTAGACCCAGTAAGATATGGAGTAGTAAGGAATAACAGCACAGAACAAATAAATTAAAAGGACAATTCTCAAAATAGGGAGTAGTAAGGAATAACAGCCCGGAACAAATAAATTAAAAGGACCATTCTCAAAATAGGGAGTAAGGAGGAGTAACAGCCCAGAACAAATAAGTTAAAAGGACATAATATCAAGATACCCAAAAACCCTATTTTTAAGACAGAAAACTCTATAGCTGTAAACCACATCAATGAAAGATTAAACTATATTAGCTATATCAACCTAAATAAAACAAATAGCCAACAAAGAGAATCCAATACAAATAACTAGAAATGATGTAAAATTCGTTATGATTAAAATAAGTGTGTAATTGAGGGTAACACCCCAAACCAATTTTAAAAAGGACAACAAAAGACAATCATTAATATAAAGTTTTAATGTGTTTATTTATATAATTATTATGTGTTTTTATTTTTTGTGTATACCATACAAAATATGTTGATAGTAGGAAATACTAGATGTTAGTATGTAAGAGTTTATTGTATTTGAATCATGTTAATTAATGTTGAATTTTTGTCAAGTAAGGAAAGGCAAAATAATAATTCAAACGACCCATAAATAGTGAATCAGAAAATATAAAACTAATAAGGTGAATTAATAATAACATTGCTAGGAAAATTGAAAATTGATGACCAAGACAAATTTAACTTTGACCATATAAATCAAATCAGAGAATATAAATTAATATAACCTAGACCAAATGGATGTAAATTATCCCACTCAGAATACAAATACTTTATCCTAATGATAACAACGGCCTATAATAGTGATTAAAAGAATCAGCATGTAAAATTGACTTAAATGGTGATTGTACCAGATAAAGCCATATTCAGTAAAGTACAATAGTAAAATACAAATAAATTGTTAAATGTTTAGAATAATAGCCAGATATAAAAAGTAAATTACAAATATTTAATTAGTTGTCTTGTTTGTTCATCATCTTCTTTCACAGCACTACACTTAATATAATATTGAAACAACACAGCTGAGCAGTATGAAATATACAAACACCACACAACACAACCAAACAACATACTAAACGACCAGTTACAATATAAATCACATACACTTTTTGACACAATCATACAAAAAACAAACAATAATTTGGATCCCCGCGCCAATCCCCTTCCTCTACACACCACCGCCACTATACCTTCCAAGCAACAACCGTTACTAAGTACTGGCAGTATGTTTCTAAGCTGTCGAAGGCGAATACGACGCCGAAACGCGTTCAACGAAAAAGACAAGTAAGTTTTCACAAGAGAAAGTTTCAATATTATATTAAATTTAATTAGTAATCGAGTGAGAGGTAAATTGTTACATAAAACATATTGTACACCATTTAACAGGTATTTATGTGAATCAAAATAAGGCCTAGAGATAAATTTCAAAGAATGTAATTCAGAAGCTTAATTCAAACCAAAATAGGTCAAATTTAGTATTAACTTGTGTAAAATAAAAGCAGGAATATTGTTATATAATTAGAATTACATAAAAGTACTAAACAAATAATTTATAGCCAATTAAACATAAAAAATGTCAATTTTTTTTATATATAAGATTGAATTTAGATACAACAGCTGATGGGGAAACAATGAGAAATGAGACCAAAATCTTATAGAATTTTCTATATGAAGGAACAGATATAATTAGTTGATTGTTAAAAGCCAAGCAAGACGGACGTGTCAGAATACATTTCAGAGAAATATGAACGGAATTTTTAACCAACATAAACCAAGATATATGATGAATTTATAAAAAGATAAAAGAATATAAATTAAAGTAAAGAATACTATAATAATGGTCATTGAAACCATAAAACTAAATTAAACACTACTAAATTGAGCTGTCACTACGTATGGACACGACTGAAGAACGAAATTAAACTCATATAACCAGAAACTGATAGAAGGGAACCATCTGACACAACACAACTATTACCGAACAAAATCCAGTGGATGAATAAAACTACACACTACAACTTGTGGATATTCCAATAGCGGCATCACAGAAGAGGAATTAACCAACTAAGACGTTTATTTGAAGGAAAATCTCGTAGCTGAATTCACACCGCAGAACGATCTATGAAAACGGCCATCTTGTAATTCGCACAGGTTGACGGGAGAGGAACGAGTGACGTCTGAGACATCAGCTGGTTCGATATCAACTTTACTATACACTATACTTTATTATATTTTTGTCTGTTTAAATGAATAAGTTTTTATAATTTGTAAGTATTGAATTCTCTTGCCTTTCCTGACTATTTCTACAGTTAAAAGAACCTTTATAATATAATAATTTAATTTGAATACTTTTATATATGTAATAATCGAACTGGAACCTAGTCTCGAATCAAACTCGAGCCAGTCGTGGCAATTCAAATAATTTCTTTGGACATAATAAATCTAATTATTGTTTTAACATTGTTTTATTGATTATTTAAGTCATAAATTAAATTACGTTAATTATTAAAAGCTAAACGTGAACTCCTGAAGGAAACGAACGAGCAGAAGAAGAAGTACAGATAATGAATCGGCCGCTACATGCAATCGATTTGGCCACGATAATCTATTTAACGTGAAGAAACAAATAATTCTTCAGCAGAGCATACACAGTTATTAATCAGTATTCTTTATTAATTGAACATTGACAATAAAACAATTAAACCAATTAAATTAATTAAATATATAGAAAATAACACAATTATAAAAATTTTATTAACCAATTATTATTCCACGAATATTGTTTTATTACAAATTGGCGCTCAACTTTAGGGGCTCAAAATAGGAATTGGTAGGCCTATAAGATAAAGACGATTTACCCAATTTCCTATTTTAGCTTGGCAGCTGTTAACAGGTCAGGAAGGTAGAAAAAATGCCGAAAAGATCAACATCGAAGAAAAGGGCGACAGAAATCAAAAAGGAAATAGACATGAAGAACAAGGAGGCGACTCCGGTGGAAGATATGGAGATCACATTACCTCCGGCGGAACCGAACCAGCCCGCACTCCAGGAGAAACAGTTAGAGAATTCAACCACAACAGAAGATACGAAAATGGATAATGATGGAAATGTTCCTACAATGGAGTAAGGAAATGAGAGAGTATAACAAATCCATGATGGAGAAACTAGAAGATCAGAGTAAGATAATAGATGATTATTCTACGAAAATGAAGGATATAATAAATGATAATAAAAGGTGGAGGGAAGAATTAAGAAATGAGAGGACCAAAGAAATAAAAAATGATAGCAAACCCGAAGCTGAAGAAATACCAAATGATAAAACAAGGGAACAAGTAGCATTATTATCTGAAATTAAAACTAACAAAAACAAAGAAAATCTTATGCATATGGAAATGAAATCAAAGAAAATGAGACAAATACATCCAAAGAAACTAATAAAAAACCGGGAAGAGTTGGAAATGATGCACAATGGTTTAATTGATGTCCTTAATATCCCAGTGACCAGTGAAAAAGACATCACGAATTCCATAAATTATAGAAGCAGGTCAAAACAAATTTCAGAAATAATTTACAATAAAACAGTATGTTACCACTTTAAAAAGAGTATAGATAAATGGAATACGACAGAAGTAGAAATATATGGTAAAACATCAGTGTTATCATTAATCATCGATGTACCAGTGACATCCTGGTTTAATAAACCATATGATAGGATGATTCATATAAGACTTGAAACAAGCGAAAGGATAACAGAAGAAAAAATGAAATACAAGGAAGAAGAGAGAAATGTCACAAGAAAAGAAATAATTATGAAGACAATGGTAGTCCGGACAATAAGGGCAACTGAAATTATGGACCACGGCTAAATCAAATACCACACACCATCAAGAAAAGGGACGGATGTTATGACAACCGATTACAGAAAAAACCATTTGAAAGAGAAGAAAAATAACAGAAATAAAAATAAATAAATAAATAAATAAAGAAACAAAAACAAGAGGTCTTATGAAAATAATAAAAAAATATTTTGATGAAGAAAAAAAAACATGAAAATTCTAACATAAGTAAGACCATCTTACAGTTAATATCAGAGAAAATATGTTGAATCAAATAAAATAGACCACCTAAATTCTAAGAATAAATAAAAACATCTTATAGTATATATCAAGGAAATTATTTTAAATAAAATAAGAAAAGGAAATAAATAAATTATCTCAATACTAAAATAAATAAGAACAGTTTACAGAATATATTTCACAAGTACTTTGTTTTGTATCAATTAATAAAGAGAAGGAATGAAATAAGATATCAAAGGCTTAAAAAATAATAAGTACAACATAGGTAAAGAAATTGAATGAAATAATTTTACAAAGAAAATTTTTTTTTATCACAACTCTGAAGGCTAAACAGTGACTACTCAAAACAACTATATAAATGAAATACTTATCGAAACAAAAATGTTACAGAACTTTTAAGTGAAAGGTAAATAAGAATCCAGATAATTTATATATTTGCAATGTTATAAGTTGATGAAACCCCAAAATGAAAATAAGATCATAGAAGAATAAATAGGAGAACCAATTAACCAAAACAGATAAGGAGAGGGTATTAAAACCAGACATTATGCCATATACCTAGTGATAAATAATATAGAACGAGCTTTAAAATGTAAAGATAACCATATGGATAGAAATATTAAATAATCTGAATAATTATGAAGTGATGATTCTAAGTATATTTATTGTTAGTCAAAATGGACTACTTTTTATAATTTATATTTTAATAACTGGATGTAGATAATTCCACCAGTTTTTTATGATTGAGCAGAGATGATAATTCCTCTGAGCTCAAATGGGTGAAGTATGGTCAGCATAGAATGTAGCCTAAATGTGCCACTCTGAACTGTTCCAGCTCACATGTTAGGGAATGTTAGGGATTAAATATATAAATGAAGAAACACTAAATAAGAAGGAAAAAATATAGATGTATTAAATACTAAAAGGATAAATCAGATTAAAAAGAACTATCTCATAAGAGTAAAATAAAAAGTAAAAACAGAAAAATACATATCAACTTAAAGCTCAACCAAAGAAGGAGGTATATCAGTGTAAACCAAGCCAAGACGAATGTCAGAAGCAATTAGTTCACCCACACTAAAAGTATGAGCTGAACTAATCACTTTTACAGGGGGGCATTTGTAGCACAACGAAGTTTTTACCTTATTCTACAAGTTAAGATCATATAGGAAAAGAAGGGAACAAGTCATCTGGAAAAAAGTAATTACAATCATAAATAAAATGATTTAACAGAACTAGGAAAATCAATTCAATGAAATTACATATAGTCAATTTATAGCCAAAAAGTGTTAAAAATCAAATAATATGAGTATCATCTCAGTAAAATAATTAGTAGACCCAGTAAGATATGGAGTAGTAAGGAATAACAGCACAGAACAAATAAATTAAAAGGACAATTCTCAAAATAGGGAGTAGTAAGGAATAACAGCCCGGAACAAATAAATTAAAAGGACCATTCTCAAAATAGGGAGTAAGGAGGAGTAACAGCCCAGAACAAATAAGTTAAAAGGACATAATATCAAGATACCCAAAAACCCTATTTTTAAGACAGAAAACTCTATAGCTGTAAACCACATCAATGAAAGATTAAACTATATTAGCTATATCAACCTAAATAAAACAAATAGCCAAAAAAGAGAATCCAATACAAATAACTAGAAATGATGTAAAATTCGTTATGATTAAAATAAGTGTGTAATTGAGGGTAACACCCCAAACCAATTTTAAAAAGGACAACAAAAGACAATCATTAATATAAAGTTTTAATGTGTTTATTTATATAATTATTATGTGTTTTTATTTTTTGTGTATACCATACAAAATATGTTGATAGTAGGAAATACTAGATGTTAGTATGTAAGAGTTTATTGTATTTGAATCATGTTAATTAATGTTGTATTTTTGTCAAGTAAGGAAAGGCAAAATAATAATTCAAACGACCCATAAATAGTGAATCAGAAAATATAAAACTAATAAGGTGAATTAATAATAACATTGCTAGGAAAATTGAAAATTGATGACCAAGACAAATTTAACTTTGACCATATAAATCAAATCAGAGAATATAAATTAATATAACCTAGACCAAATGGATGTAAATTATCCCACTCATAATACAAATACTTTATCCTAATGATAACAACGGCCTATAATAGTGATTAAAAGAATCAGCATGTAAAATTGACTTAAATGGTGATTGTACCAGATAAAGCCATATTCAGTAAAGTACAATAGTAAAATACAAATAAATTGTTAAATGTTTAGAATAATAGCCAGATATAAAAAGTAAATTACAAATATTTAATTAGTTGTCTTGTTTGTTCATCATCTTCTTTCACAGCACTACACTTAATATAATATTGAAACAACACAGCTGAGCAGTATGAAATATACAAACACCACACAACACAACCAAACAACATACTAAACGACCAGTTACAATATAAATCACATACTCTTTTTGACACAATCATACAAAAAACAAACAATAATTTGGATCCCCGCGCCAATCCCCTTCCTCTACACACCACCGCCACTATACCTTCCAAGCAACAACCGTTACTAAGTACTGGCAGTATGTTTCTAAGCTGTCGAAGGCGAATACGACGCCGAAACGCGTTCAACGAAAAAGACAAGTAAGTTTTCACAAGAGAAAGTTTCAATATTATATTACATTTAATTAGTAATCGAGTGAGAGGTAAATTGTTACATAAAACATATTGTACACCATTTAATAGGTATTTATGTGAATCAAAATAAGGCCTAGAGATAAATTTCAAAGAATGTAATTCAGAAGCTTAATTCAAACCAAAATAGGTCAAATTTAGTATTAACTTGTGTAAAATAAAAGCAGGAATATTGTTATATAATTAGAATTACATAAAAGTACTAAACAAATAATTTATAGCCAATTAAACATAAAAAATGTCAATTTTTTTTATATATAAGATTGAATTTAGATACAACAGCTGATGGGGAAACAATGAGAAATGAGACCAAAATCTTATAGAATTTTCTATATGAAGGAACAGATATAATTAGTTGATTGTTAAAAGCCAAGCAAGACGGACGTGTCAGAATACATTTCAGAGAAATATGAACGGAATTTTTAACCAACATAAACCAAGATATATGATGAATTTATAAAAAGATAAAAGAATATAAATTAAAGTAAAGAATACTATAATAATGGTCATTGAAACCATAAAACTAAATTAAACACTACTAAATTGAGCTGTCACTACGTATGGACACGACTGAAGAACGAAATTAAACTCATATAACCAGAAACTGATAGAAGGGAACCATCTGACACAACACAACTATTACCGAACAAAATCCAGTGGATGAATAAAACTACACACTACAACTTGTGGATATTCCAATAGCGGCATCACAGAAGAGGAATTAACCAACTAAGACGTTTATTTGAAGGAAAATCTCGTAGCTGAATTCACACCGCAGAACGATCTATGAAAACGGCCATCTTGTAATTCGCACAGGTTGACGGGAGAGGAACGAGTGACGTCTGAGACATCAGCTGGATCGATTTCAACTTTACTATACACTATACTTTATTATATTTTTGTCTGTTTAAATGAATAAGTTTTTATAATTTGTAAGTATTGAATTCTCTTGCCTTTCCTGACTATTTCTACAGTTAAAAGAACCTTTATAATATAATAATTTAATTTGAATACTTTTATATATGTAATAATCGAACTGGAACCTAGTCTCGAATCAAACTCGAGCCAGTCGTGGCAATTCAAATAATTACTTTGGACATAATAAATCTAATTATTGTTTTAACATTGTTTTATTGATTATTTAAGTCATAAATTAAATTACGTTAATTATTAAAAGCTAAACGTGAACTCCTGAAGGAAACGAACGAGCAGAAGAAGAAGTACAGATAATGAATCGGCCGCTACATGCAATCGATTTGGCCACGATAATCTATTTAACGTGAAGAAACAAATAATTCTTCAGCAGAGCATACACAGTTATTAATCAGTATTCTTTATTAATTGAACATTGACAATAAAACAATTAAACCAATTAAATTAATTAAATATATAGAAAATAACACAATTATAAAAATTTTATTAACCAATTATTATTCCACGAATATTGTTTTATTACAAATTGGCGCTCAACTTTAGGGGCTCAAAATAGGAATTGGTAGGCCTATAAGATAAAGACGATTTACCCAATTTCCTATTTTAGCTTGGCAGCTGTTAACAGGTCAGGAAGGTAGAAAAAATGCCGAAAAGATCAACATCGAAGAAAAGGGCGACAGAAATCAAAAAGGAAATAGACATGAAGAACAAGGAGGCGACTCCGGTGGAAGATATGGAGATCACATTACCTCCGGCGGAACCGAACCAGCCCGCACTCCAGGAGAAACAGTTAGAGAATTCAACCACAACAGAAGATACGAAAATTGATAATGATGGAAATGTTCCTACAATGGAGTAAGGAATGAGAGAGTATAACAAATCCATGATGGAGAAACTAGAAGATCAGAGTAAGATAATAGATGATTATTCTACGAAAATGAAGGATATAATAAATGATAATAAAAGGTGGAGGGAAGAATTAAGAAATGAGAGGACCAAAGAAATAAAAAATGATAGCAAACCCGAAGCTGAAGAAATACCAAACGATAAAACAAGGGAACAAGTAGCATTATTATCTGAAATTAAAACTAACAAAAACAAAGAAAATCTTATGCATATGGAAATGAAATCAAAGAAAATGAGACAAATACATCCAAAGAAACTAATAAAAAACCGGGAAGAGTTGGAAATGATGCACAATGGTTTAATTGATGTCCTTAATATCCCAGTGACCAGTGAAAAAGACATCACGAATTCCATAAATTATAGAAGCAGGTCAAAACAAATTTCAGAAATAATTTACAATAAAACAGTATGTTACCACTTTAAAAAGAGTATAGATAAATGGAATACGACAGAAGTAGAAATATATGGTAAAACATCAGTGTTATCATTAATCATCGATGTACCAGTGACATCCTGGTTTAATAAACCATATGATAGGATGATTCATATAAGACTTGAAACAAGCGAAAGGATAACAGAAGAAAAAATGAAATACAAGGAAGAAGAGAGAAATGTCACAAGAAAAGAAATAATTATGAAGACAATGGTAGTCCGGACAATAAGGGCAACTGAAATTATGGCCCACGGCTAAATCAAATACCACACACCATCAAGAAAAAGGACGGATGTTATGACAACCGATTACAGAAAAAACCATTTGAAAGAGAAGAAAAATAACAGAAATAAAAATAAATAAATAAATAAATAAAGAAACAAAAACAAGAGGTCTTATGAAAATAATAAAAAAATATTTTGATGAAGAAAAAAAAACATGAAAATTCTAACATAAGTAAGACCATCTTACAGTTAATATCAGAGAAAATATGTTGAATCAAATAAAATAGACCATCTAAATTCTAAGAATAAATAAAAACATCTTATAGTATATATCAAGGAAATTATTTTAAATAAAATAAGAAAAGGAAATAAATAAATTATCTCAATACTAAAATAAATAAGAACAGTTTACAGAATATATTTCACAAGTACTTTGTTTTGTATCAATTAATAAAGAGAAGGAATGAAATAAGATATCAAAGGCTTAAAAAATAATAAGTACAACATAGGTAAAGAAATTGAATGAAATAATTTTACAAAGAAAATTTTTTTTTATCACAACTCTGAAGGCTAAACAGTGACTACTCAAAACAACTATATAAATGAAATACTTATCGAAACAAAAATGTTACAGAACTTTTAAGTGAAAGGTAAATAAGAATCCAGATAATTTATATATTTGCAATGTTATAAGTTGATGAAACCCCAAAATGAAAATAAGATCATAGAAGAATAAATAGGAGAACCAATTAACCAAAACAGATAAGGAGAGGGTATTAAAACCAGACATTATGCCATATACCTAGTGATAAATAATATAGAACGAGCTTTAAAATGTAAAGATAACCATATGGATAGAAATATTAAATAATCTGAATAATTATGAAGTGATGATTCTAAGTATATTTATTGTTAGTCAAAATGGACTACTTTTTATAATTTATATTTTAATAACTGGATGTAGATAATTCCACCAGTTTTTTATGATTGAGCAGAGATGATAATTCCTCTGAGCTCAAATGGGTGAAGTATGGTCAGCATAGAATGTAGCCTAAATGTGCCACTCTGAACTGTTCCAGCTCACATGTTAGGGAATGTTAGGGATTAAATATATAAATGAAGAAACACTAAATAAGAAGGAAAAAATATAGATGTATTAAATACTAAAAGGATAAATCAGATTAAAAAGAACTATCTCATAAGAGTAAAATAAAAAGTAAAAACAGAAAAATACATATCAACTTAAAGCTCAACCAAAGAAGGAGGTATATCAGTGTAAACCAAGCCAAGACGAATGTCAGAAGCAATTAGTTCACCCACACTAAAAGTATGAGCTGAACTAATCACTTTTACAGGGGGGCATTTGTAGCACAACGAAGTTTTTACCTTATTCTACAAGTTAAGATCATATAGGAAAAGAAGGGAACAAGTCATCTGGAAAAAAGTAATTACAATCATAAATAAAAGGATTTAACAGAACTAGGAAAATCAATTCAAAGAAATTACATATAGTCAATTTATAGCCAAAAAGTGTTAAAAATCAAATAATATGAGTATCATCTCAGTAAAATAATTAGTAGACCCAGTAAGATATGGAGTAGTAAGGAATAACAGCACAGAACAAATAAATTAAAAGGACAATTCTCAAAATAGGGAGTAGTAAGGAATAACAGCCCGGAACAAATAAATTAAAAGGACCATTCTCAAAATAGGGAGTAAGGAGGAGTAACAGCCCAGAACAAATAAGTTAAAAGGACATAATATCAAGATACCCAAAAACCCTATTTTTAAGACAGAAAACTCTATAGCTGTAAACCACATCAATGAAAGATTAAACTATATTAGCTATATCAACCTAAATAAAACAAATAGCCAACAAAGAGAATCCAATACAAATAACTAGAAATGATGTAAAATTCGTTATGATTAAAATAAGTGTGTAATTGAGGGTAACACCCCAAACCAATTTTAAAAAGGACAACAAAAGACAATCATTAATATAAAGTTTTAATGTGTTTATTTATATAATTATTATGTGTTTTTATTTTTTGTGTATACCATACAAAATATGTTGATAGTAGGAAATACTAGATGTTAGTATGTAAGAGTTTATTGTATTTGAATCATGTTAATTAATGTTGTATTTTTGTCAAGTAAGGAAAGGCAAAATAATAATTCAAACGACCCATAAATAGTGAATCAGAAAATATAAAACTAATAAGGTGAATTAATAATAACATTGCTAGGAAAATTGAAAATTGATGACCAAGACAAATTTAACTTTGACCATATAAATCAAATCAGAGAATATAAATTAATATAACCTAGACCAAATGGATGTAAATTATCCCACTCAGAATACAAATACTTTATCCTAATGATAACAACGGCCTATAATAGTGATTAAAAGAATCAGCATGTAAAATTGACTTAAATGGTGATTGTACCAGATAAAGCCATATTCAGTAAAGTACAATAGTAAAATACAAATAAATTGTTAAATGTTTAGAATAATAGCCAGATATAAAAAGTAAATTACAAATATTTAATTAGTTGTCTTGTTTGTTCATCATCTTCTTTCACAGCACTACACTTAATATAATATTGAAACAACACAGCTGAGCAGTATGAAATATACAAACACCACACAACACAACCAAACAACATACTAAACGACCAGTTACAATATAAATCACATACACTTTTTGACACAATCATACAAAAAACAAACAATAATTTGGATCCCCGCGCCAATCCCCTTCCTCTACACACCACCGCCACTATACCTTCCAAGCAACAACCGTTACTAAGTACTGGCAGTATGTTTCTAAGCTGTCGAAGGCGAATACGACGCCGAAACGCGTTCAACGAAAAAGACAAGTAAGTTTTCACAAGAGAAAGTTTCAATATTATATTAAATTTAATTAGTAATCGAGTGAGAGGTAAATTGTTACATAAAACATATTGTACACCATTTAACAGGTATTTATGTGAATCAAAATAAGGCCTAGAGATAAATTTCAAAGAATGTAATTCAGAAGCTTAATTCAAACCAAAATAGGTCAAATTTAGTATTAACTTGTGTAAAATAAAAGCAGGAATATTGTTATATAATTAGAATTACATAAAAGTACTAAACAAATAATTTATAGCCAATTAAACATAAAAAATGTCAATTTTTTTTATATATAAGATTGAATTTAGATACAACAGCTGATGGGGAAACAATGAGAAATGAGACCAAAATCTTATAGAATTTTCTATATGAAGGAACAGATATAATTAGTTGATTGTTAAAAGCCAAGCAAGACGGACGTGTCAGAATACATTTCAGAGAAATATGAACGGAATTTTTAACCAACATAAACCAAGATATATGATGAATTTATAAAAAGATAAAAGAATATAAATTAAAGTAAAGAATACTATAATAATGGTCATTGAAACCATAAAACTAAATTAAACACTACTAAATTGAGCTGTCACTACGTATGGACACGACTGAAGAACGAAATTAAACTCATATAACCAGAAACTGATAGAAGGGAACCATCTGACACAACACAACTATTACCGAACAAAATCCAGTGGATGAATAAAACTACACACTACAACTTGTGGATATTCCAATAGCGGCATCACAGAAGAGGAATTAACCAACTAAGACGTTTATTTGAAGGAAAATCTCGTAGCTGAATTCACACCGCAGAACGATCTATGAAAACGGCCATCTTGTAATTCGCACAGGTTGACGGGAGAGGAACGAGTGACGTCTGAGACATCAGCTGGTTCGATATCAACTTTACTATACACTATACTTTATTATATTTTTGTCTGTTTAAATGAATAAGTTTTTATAATTTGTAAGTATTGAATTCTCTTGCCTTTCCTGACTATTTCTACAGTTAAAAGAACCTTTATAATATAATAATTTAATTTGAATACTTTTATATATGTAATAATCGAACTGGAACCTAGTCTCGAATCAAACTCGAGCCAGTCGTGGCAATTCAAATAATTACTTTGGACATAATAAATCTAATTATTGTTTTAACATTGTTTTATTGATTATTTAAGTCATAAATTAAATTACGTTAATTATTAAAAGCTAAACGTGAACTCCTGAAGGAAACGAACGAGCAGAAGAAGAAGTACAGATAATGAATCGGCCACTACATGCAATCGATTTGGCCACGATAATCTATTTAACGTGAAGAAACAAATAATTCTTCAGCAGAGCATACACAGTTATTAATCAGTATTCTTTATTAATTGAACATTGACAATAAAACAATTAAACCAATTAAATTAATTAAATATATAGAAAATAACACAATTATAAAAATTTTATTAACCAATTATTATTCCACGAATATTGTTTTATTACAAATTGGCGCTCAACTTTAGGGGCTCAAAATAGGAATTGGTAGGCCTATAAGATAAAGACGATTTACCCAATTTCCTATTTTAGCTTGGCAGCTGTTAACAGGTCAGGAAGGTAGAAAAAATGCCGAAAAGATCAACATCGAAGAAAAGGGCGACAGAAATCAAAAAGGAAATAGACATGAAGAACAAGGAGGCGACTCCGGTGGAAGATATGGAGATCACATTACCTCCGGCGGAACCGAACCAGCCCGCACTCCAGGAGAAACAGTTAGAGAATTCAACCACAACAGAAGATACGAAAATTGATAATGATGGAAATGTTCCTACAATGGAGTAAGGAATGAGAGAGTATAACAAATCCATGATGGAGAAACTAGAAGATCAGAGTAAGATAATAGATGATTATTCTACGAAAATGAAGGATATAATAAATGATAATAAAAGGTGGAGGGAAGAATTAAGAAATGAGAGGACCAAAGAAATAAAAAATGATAGCAAACCCGAAGCTGAAGAAATACCAAACGATAAAACAAGGGAACAAGTAGCATTATTATCTGAAATTAAAACTAACAAAAACAAAGAAAATCTTATGCATATGGAAATGAAATCAAAGAAAATGAGACAAATACATCCAAAGAAACTAATAAAAAACCGGGAAGAGTTGGAAATGATGCACAATGGTTTAATTGATGTCCTTAATATCCCAGTGACCAGTGAAAAAGACATCACGAATTCCATAAATTATAGAAGCAGGTCAAAACAAATTTCAGAAATAATTTACAATAAAACAGTATGTTACCACTTTAAAAAGAGTATAGATAAATGGAATACGACAGAAGTAGAAATATATGGTAAAACATCAGTGTTATCATTAATCATCGATGTACCAGTGACATCCTGGTTTAATAAACCATATGATAGGATGATTCATATAAGACTTGAAACAAACGAAAGGATAACAGAAGAAAAAATGAAATACAAGGAAGAAGAGAGAAATGTCACAAGAAAAGAAATAATTATGAAGACAATGGTAGTCCGGACAATAAGGGCAACTGAAATTATGGACCACGGCTAAATCAAATACCACACACCATCAAGAAAAGGGACGGATGTTATGACAACCGATTACAGAAAAAACCATTTGAAAGAGAAGAAAAATAACAGAAATAAAAATAAATAAATAAATAAATAAAGAAACAAAAACAAGAGGTCTTATGAAAATAATAAAAAAATATTTTGATGAAGAAAAAAAACCATGAAAATTCTAACATAAGTAAGACCATCTTACAGTTAATATAAGAGAAAATATGTTGAATCAAATAAAATAGACCATCTAAATTCTAAGAATAAATAAAAACATCTTATAGTATATATCAAGGAAATTATTTTAAATAAAATAAGAAAAGAAAATAAATAAATTATCTCAATACTAAAATAAATAAGAACAGTTTACAGAATATATTTCACAAGTACTTTGTTTTGTATCAATTAATAAAGAGAAGGAATGAAATAAGATATCAAAGGCTTAAAAAATAATAAGTACAACATAGGTAAAGAAATTGAATGAAATAATTTTACAAAGAAAATTTTTTTTTATCACAACTCTGAAGGCTAAACAGTGACTACTCAAAACAACTATATAAATGAAATACTTATCGAAACAAAAATGTTACAGAACTTTTAAGTGAAAGGTAAATAAGAATCCAGATAATTTATATATTTGCAATGTTATAAGTTGATGAAACCCCAAAATGAAAATAAGATCATAGAAGAATAAATAGGAGAACCAATTAACCAAAACAGATAAGGAGAGGGTATTAAAACCAGACATTATGCCATATACCTAGTGATAAATAATATAGAACGAGCTTTAAAATGTAAAGATAACCATATGGATAGAAATATTAAATAATCTGAATAATTATGAAGTGATGATTCTAAGTATATTTATTGTTAGTCAAAATGGACTACTTTTTATAATTTATATTTTAATAACTGGATGTAGATAATTCCACCAGTTTTTTATGATTGAGCAGAGATGATAATTCCTCTGAGCTCAAATGGGTGAAGTATGGTCAGCATAGAATGTAGCCTAAATGTGCCACTCTGAACTGTTCCAGCTCACATGTTAGGGAATGTTAGGGATTAAATATATAAATGAAGAAACACTAAATAAGAAGGAAAAAATATAGATGTATTAAATACTAAAAGGATAAATCAGATTAAAAAGAACTATCTCATAAGAGTAAAATAAAAAGTAAAAACAGAAAAATACATATCAACTTAAAGCTCAACCAAAGAAGGAGGTATATCAGTGTAAACCAAGCCAAGACGAATGTCAGAAGCAATTAGTTCACCCACACTAAAAGTATGAGCTGAACTAATCACTTTTACAGGGGGGCATTTGTAGCACAACGAAGTTTTTACCTTATTCTACAAGTTAAGATCATATAGGAAAAGAAGGGAACAAGTCATCTGGAAAAAAGTAATTACAATCATAAATAAAAGGATTTAACAGAACTAGGAAAATCAATTCAAAGAAATTACATATAGTCAATTTATAGCCAAAAAGTGTTAAAAATCAAATAATATGAGTATCATCTCAGTAAAATAATTAGTAGACCCAGTAAGATATGGAGTAGTAAGGAATAACAGCACAGAACAAATAAATTAAAAGGACAATTCTCAAAATAGGGAGTAGTAAGGAATAACAGCCCGGAACAAATAAATTAAAAGGACCATTCTCAAAATAGGGAGTAAGGAGGAGTAACAGCCCAGAACAAATAAGTTAAAAGGACATAATATCAAGATACCCAAAAACCCTATTTTTAAGACAGAAAACTCTATAGCTGTAAACCACATCAATGAAAGATTAAACTATATTAGCTATATCAACCTAAATAAAACAAATAGCCAAAAAAGAGAATCCAATACAAATAACTAGAAATGATGTAAAATTCGTTATGATTAAAATAAGTGTGTAATTGAGGGTAACACCCCAAACCAATTTTAAAAAGGACAACAAAAGACAATCATTAATATAAAGTTTTAATGTGTTTATTTATATAATTATTATGTGTTTTTATTTTTTGTGTATACCATACAAAATATGTTGATAGTAGGAAATACTAGATGTTAGTATGTAAGAGTTTATTGTATTTGAATCATGTTAATTAATGTTGTATTTTTGTCAAGTAAGGAAAGGCAAAATAATAATTCAAACGACCCATAAATAGTGAATCAGAAAATATAAAACTAATAAGGTGAATTAATAATAACATTGCTAGGAAAATTGAAAATTGATGACCAAGACAAATTTAACTTTGACCATATAAATCAAATCAGAGAATATAAATTAATATAACCTAGACCAAATGGATGTAAATTATCCCACTCAGAATACAAATACTTTATCCTAATGATAACAACGGCCTATAATAGTGATTAAAAGAATCAGCATGTAAAATTGACTTAAATGGTGATTGTACCAGATAAAGCCATATTCAGTAAAGTACAATAGTAAAATACAAATAAATTGTTAAATGTTTAGAATAATAGCCAGATATAAAAAGTAAATTACAAATATTTAATTAGTTGTCTTGTTTGTTCATCATCTTCTTTCACAGCACTACACTTAATATAATATTGAAACAACACAGCTGAGCAGTATGAAATATACAAACACCACACAACACAACCAAACAACATACTAAACGACCAGTTACAATATAAATCACATACACTTTTTGACACAATCATACAAAAAACAAACAATAATTTGGATCCCCGCGCCAATCCCCTTCCTCTACACACCACCGCCACTATACCTTCCAAGCAACAACCGTTACTAAGTACTGGCAGTATGTTTCTAAGCTGTCGAAGGCGAATACGACGCCGAAACGCGTTCAACGAAAAAGACAAGTAAGTTTTCACAAGAGAAAGTTTCAATATTATATTACATTTAATTAGTAATCGAGTGAGAGGTAAATTGTTACATAAAACATATTGTACACCATTTAATAGGTATTTATGTGAATCAAAATAAGGCCTAGAGATAAATTTCAAAGAATGTAATTCAGAAGCTTAATTCAAACCAAAATAGGTCAAATTTAGTATTAACTTGTGTAAAATAAAAGCAGGAATATTGTTATATAATTAGAATTACATAAAAGTACTAAACAAATAATTTATAGCCAATTAAACATAAAAAATGTCAATTTTTTTTATATATAAGATTGAATTTAGATACAACAGCTGATGGGGAAACAATGAGAAATGAGACCAAAATCTTATAGAATTTTCTATATGAAGGAACAGATATAATTAGTTGATTGTTAAAAGCCAAGCAAGACGGACGTGTCAGAATACATTTCAGAGAAATATGAACGGAATTTTTAACCAACATAAACCAAGATATATGATGAATTTATAAAAAGATAAAAGAATATAAATTAAAGTAAAGAATACTATAATAATGGTCATTGAAACCATAAAACTAAATTAAACACTACTAAATTGAGCTGTCACTACGTATGGACACGACTGAAGAACGAAATTAAACTCATATAACCAGAAACTGATAGAAGGGAACCATCTGACACAACACAACTATTACCGAACAAAATCCAGTGGATGAATAAAACTACACACTACAACGTGTGGATATTCCAATAGCGGCATCACAGAAGAGGAATTAACCAACTAAGACGTTTATTTGAAGGAAAATCTCGTAGCTGAATTCACACCGCAGAACGATCTATGAAAACGGCCATCTTGTAATTCGCACAGGTTGACGGGAGAGGAACGAGTGACGTCTGAGACATCAGCTGGTTCGATATCAACTTTACTATACACTATACTTTATTATATTTTTGTCTGTTTAAATGAATAAGTTTTTATAATTTGTAAGTATTGAATTCTCTTGCCTTTCCTGACTATTTCTACAGTTAAAAGAACCTTTATAATATAATAATTTAATTTGAATACTTTTATATATGTAATAATCGAACTGGAACCTAGTCTCGAATCAAACTCGAGCCAGTCGTGGCAATTCAAATAATTACTTTGGACATAATAAATCTAATTATTGTTTTAACATTGTTTTATTGATTATTTAAGTCATAAATTAAATTACGTTAATTATTAAAAGCTAAACGTGAACTCCTGAAGGAAACGAACGAGCAGAAGAAGAAGTACAGATAATGAATCGGCCGCTACATGCAATCGATTTGGCCACGATAATCTATTTAACGTGAAGAAACAAATAATTCTTCAGCAGAGCATACACAGTTATTAATCAGTATTCTTTATTAATTGAACATTGACAATAAAACAATTAAACCAATTAAATTAATTAAATATATAGAAAATAACACAATTATAAAAATTTTATTAACCAATTATTATTCCACGAATATTGTTTTATTACAAATTGGCGCTCAACTTTAGGGGCTCAAAATAGGAATTGGTAGGCCTATAAGATAAAGACGATTTACCCAATTTCCTATTTTAGCTTGGCAGCTGTTAACAGGTCAGGAAGGTAGAAAAAATGCCGAAAAGATCAACATCGAAGAAAAGGGCGACAGAAATCAAAAAGGAAATAGACATGAAGAACAAGGAGGCGACTCCGGTGGAAGATATGGAGATCACATTACCTCCGGCGGAACCGAACCAGCCCGCACTCCAGGAGAAACAGTTAGAGAATTCAACCACAACAGAAGATACGAAAATTGATAATGATGGAAATGTTCCTACAATGGAGTAAGGAATGAGAGAGTATAACAAATCCATGATGGAGAAACTAGAAGATCAGAGTAAGATAATAGATGATTATTCTACGAAAATGAAGGATATAATAAATGATAATAAAAGGTGGAGGGAAGAATTAAGAAATGAGAGGACCAAAGAAATAAAAAATGATAGCAAACCCGAAGCTGAAGAAATACCAAACGATAAAACAAGGGAACAAGTAGCATTATTATCTGAAATTAAAACTAACAAAAACAAAGAAAATCTTATGCATATGGAAATGAAATCAAAGAAAATGAGACAAATACATCCAAAGAAACTAATAAAAAACCGGGAAGAGTTGGAAATGATGCACAATGGTTTAATTGATGTCCTTAATATCCCAGTGACCAGTGAAAAAGACATCACGAATTCCATAACTTATAGAAGCAGGTCAAAACAAATTTCAGAAATAATTTACAATAAAACAGTATGTTACCACTTTAAAAAGAGTATAGATAAATGGAATACGACAGAAGTAGAAATATATGGTAAAACATCAGTGTTATCATTAATCATCGATGTACCAGTGACATCCTGGTTTAATAAACCATATGATAGGATGATTCATATAAGACTTGAAACAAACGAAAGGATAACAGAAGAAAAAATGAAATACAAGGAAGAAGAGAGAAATGTCACAAGAAAAGAAATAATTATGAAGACAATGGTAGTCCGGACAATAAGGGCAACTGAAATTATGGACCACGGCTAAATCAAATACCACACACCATCAAGAAAAGGGACGGATGTTATGACAACCGATTACAGAAAAAACCATTTGAAAGAGAAGAAAAATAACAGAAATAAAAATAAATAAATAAATAAATAAAGAAACAAAAACAAGAGGTCTTATGAAAATAATAAAAAAATATTTTGATGAAGAAAAAAAAACATGAAAATTCTAACATAAGTAAGACCATCGTACAGTTAATATCAGAGAAAATATGTTGAATCAAATAAAATAGACCATCTAAATTCTAAGAATAAATAAAAACATCTAATAGTATATATCAAGGAAATTATTTTAAATAAAATAAGAAAAGAAAATAAATAAATTATCTCAATACTAAAATAAATAAGAACAGTTTACAGAATATATTTCACAAGTACTTTGTTTTGTATCAATTAATAAAGAGAAGGAATGAAATAAGATATCAAAGGCTTAAAAAATAATAAGTACAACATAGGTAAAGAAATTGAATGAAATAATTTTACAAAGAAAATTTTTTTTTATCACAACTCTGAAGGCTAAACAGTGACTACTCAAAACAACTATATAAATGAAATACTTATCGAAACAAAAATGTTACAGAACTTTTAAGTGAAAGGTAAATAAGAATCCAGATAATTTATATATTTGCAATGTTATAAGTTGATGAAACCCCAAAATGAAAATAAGATCATAGAAGAATAAATAGGAGAACCAATTAACCAAAACAGATAAGGAGAGGGTATTAAAACCAGACATTATACCATATACTAGTGATAAATAATATAGAACGAGCTTTAAAATGTAAAGATAACCATATGGATAGAAATATTAAATAATCTGAATAATTATGAAGTGATGATTCTAAGTATATTTATTGTTAGTCAAAATGGACTACTTTTTATAATTTATATTTTAATAACTGGATGTAGATAATTCCACCAGTTTTTTATGATTGAGCAGAGATGATAATTCCTCTGAGCTCAAATGGGTGAAGTATGGTCAGCATAGAATGTAGCCTAAATGTGCCACTCTGAACTGTTCCAGCTCACATGTTAGGGAATGTTAGGGATTAAATATATAAATGAAGAAACACTAAATAAGAAGGAAAAAATATAGATGTATTAAATACTAAAAGGATAAATCAGATTAAAAAGAACTATCTCATAAGAGTAAAATAAAAAGTAAAAACAGAAAAATACATATCAACTTAAAGCTCAACCAAAGAAGGAGGTATATCAGTGTAAACCAAGCCAAGACGAATGTCAGAAGCAATTAGTTCACCCACACTAAAAGTATGAGCTGAACTAATCACTTTTACAGGGGGGCATTTGTAGCACAACGAAGTTTTTACCTTATTCTACAAATTAAGATCATATAGGAAAAGAAGGGAACAAGTCATCTGGAAAAAAGTAATTACAATCATAAATAAAAGGATTTAACAGAACTAGGAAAATCAATTCAAAGAAATTACATATAGTCAATTTATAGCCAAAAAGTGTTAAAAAACAAATAATATGAGTATCATCTCAGTAAAATAATTAGTAGACCCAGTAAGATATGGAGTAGTAAGGAATAACAGCACAGAACAAATAAATTAAAAGGACAATTCTCAAAATAGGGAGTAGTAAGGAATAACAGCCCGGAACAAATAAATTAAAAGGACCATTCTCAAAATAGGGAGTAAGGAGGAGTAACAGCCCAGAACAAATAAGTTAAAAGGAAATAATATCAAGATACCCAAAAACCCTATTTTTAAGACAGAAAACTCTATAGCTGTAAACCACATCAATGAAAGATTAAACTATATTAGCTATATCAACCTAAATAAAACAAAGAGCCAAAAAAGAGAATCCAATACAAATAACTAGAAATGATGTAAAATTCGTTATGATTAAAATAAGTGTGTAATTGAGGGTAACACCCCAAACCAATTTTAAAAAGGACAACAAAAGACAATCATTAATATAAAGTTTTAATGTGTTTATTTATATAATTATTATGTGTTTCTATTTTTTGTGTTTACCATACAAAATATGTTGATAGTAGGAAATACTAGATGTTAGTATGTAAGAGTTTATTGTATTTGAATCATGTTAATTAATGTTGTATTTTTGTCAAGTAAGGAAAGGCAAAATAATAATTCAAACGACCCATAAATAGTGAATCAGAAAATATAAAACTAATAAGGTGAATTAATAATAACATTGCTAGGAAAATTGAAAATTGATGACCAAGACAAATTTAACTTTGACCATATAAATCAAATCAGAGAATATAAATTAATATAACCTAGACCAAATGGATGTAAATTATCCCACTCAGAATACAAATACTTTATCCTAATGATAACAACGGCCTATAATAGTGATTAAAAGAATCAGCATGTAAAATTGACTTAAATGGTGATTGTACCAGATAAAGCCATATTCAGTAAAGTACAATAGTAAAATACAAATAAATTGTTAAATGTTTAGAATAATAGCCAGATATAAAAAGTAAATTACAAATATTTAATTAGTTGTCTTGTTTGTTCATCATCTTCTTTCACAGCACTACACTTAATATAATATTGAAACAACACAGCTGAGCAGTATGAAATATACAAACACCACACAACACAACCAAACAACATACTAAACGACCAGTTACAATATAAATCACATACACTTTTTGACACAATCATACAAAAAACAAACAATAATTTGGATCCCCGCGCCAATCCCCTTCCTCTACACACCACCGCCACTATACCTTCCAAGCAACAACCGTTACTAAGTACTGGCAGTCTGTTTCTAAGCTGTCGAAGGCGAATACGATGCCGAAACGCGTTCAACGAAAAAGACAAGTAAGTTTTCACAAGAGAAAGTTTCAATATTATATTAAATTTAATTAGTAATCGAGTGAGAGGTAAATTGTTACATAAAACATATTGTACACCATTTAATAGGTATTTATGTGAATCAAAATAAGGCCTAGAGATAAATTTCAAAGAATGTAATTCAGAAGCTTAATTCAAACCAAAATAGGTCAAATTTAGTATTAACTTGTGTAAAATAAAAGCAGGAATATTGTTATATAATTAGAATTACATAAAAGTACTAAACAAATAATTTATAGCCAAGTAAACATAAAAAAATGTCAATTTTTTTTATATATAAGATTGAATTTAGATACAACAGCTGATGGGGAAACAATGAGAAATGAGACCAAAATCTTATAGAATTTTCTATATGAAGGAACAGATATAATTAGTTGATTGTTAAAAGCCAAGCAAGACGGACGTGTCAGAATACATTTCAGAGAAATATGAACGGAATTTTTAACCAACATAAACCAAGATATATGATGAATTTATAAAAAGATAAAAGAATATAAATTAAAGTAAAGAATACTATAATAATGGTCATTGAAACCATAAAACTAAATTAAACACTACTAAATTGAGCTGTCACTACGTATGGACACGACTGAAGAACGAAATTAAACTCATATAACCAGAAACTGATAGAAGGGAACCATCTGACACAACACAACTATTACCGAACAAAATCCAGTGGATGAATAAAACTACACACTACAACTTGTGGATATTCCAATAGCGGCATCACAGAAGAGGAATTAACCAACTAAGACGTTTATTTGAAGGAAAATCTCGTAGCTGAATTCACACCGCAGAACGATCTATGAAAACGGCCATCTTGTAATTCGCACAGGTTGACGGGAGAGGAACGAGTGACGTCTGAGACATCAGCTGGTTCGATATGAACTTTACAATACACTATACTTTGTTATATTTTTGTCTGTTTAAATGAATAAGTTTTTATAATTTGTAAGTATTGAATTCTCTTGCCTTTCCTGACTATTTCTACAGTTAAAAGAACCTTTATAATATAATAATTTAATTTGAATACTTTTATATATGTAATAATCGAACTGGAACCTAGTCTCGAATCAAACTCGAGCCAGTCGTGGCAATTCAAATAATTACTTTGGACATAATAAATCTAATTATTGTTTTAACATTGTTTTATTGATTATTTAAGTCATAAATTAAATTACGTTAATTATTAAAAGCTAAACGTGAACTCCTGAAGGAAACGAACGAGCAGAAGAAGAAGTACAGATAATGAATCGGCCACTACATGCAATCGATTTGGCCACGATAATCTATTTAACGTGAAGAAACAAATAATTCTTCAGCAGAGCATACACAGTTATTAATCAGTATTCTTTATTAATTGAACATTGACAATAAAACAATTAAACCAATTAAATTAATTAAATATATAGAAAATAACACAATTATAAAAATTTTATTAACCAATTATTATTCCACGAATATTGTTTTATTACAAATTGGCGCTCAACTTTAGGGGCTCAAAATAGGAATTGGTAGGCCTATAAGATAAAGACGATTTACCCAATTTCCTATTTTAGCTTGGCAGCTGTTAACAGGTCAGGAAGGTAGAAAAAATGCCGAAAAGATCAACATCGAAGAAAAGGGCGACAGAAATCAAAAAGGAAATAGACATGAAGAACAAGGAGGCGACTCCGGTGGAAGATATGGAGATCACATTACCTCCGGCGGAACCGAACCAGCCCGCACTCCAGGAGAAACAGTTAGAGAATTCAACCACAACAGAAGATACGAAAATTGATAATGATGGAAATGTTCCTACAATGGAGTAAGGAATGAGAGAGTATAACAAATCCATGATGGAGAAACTAGAAGATCAGAGTAAGATAATAGATGATTATTCTACGAAAATGAAGGATATAATAAATGATAATAAAAGGTGGAGGGAAGAATTAAGAAATGAGAGGACCAAAGAAATAAAAAATGATAGCAAACCCGAAGCTGAAGAAATACCAAACGATAAAACAAGGGAACAAGTAGCATTATTATCTGAAATTAAAACTAACAAAAACAAAGAAAATCTTATGCATATGGAAATGAAATCAAAGAAAATGAGACAAATACATCCAAAGAAACTAATAAAAAACCGGGAAGAGTTGGAAATGATGCACAATGGTTTAATTGATGTCCTTAATATCCCAGTGACCAGTGAAAAAGACATCACGAATTCCATAAATTATAGAAGCAGGTCAAAACAAAATTCAGAAATAATTTACAATAAAACAGTATGTTACCACTTTAAAAAGAGTATAGATAAATGGAATACGACAGAAGTAGAAATATATGGTAAAACATCAGTGTTATCATTAATCATCGATGTACCAGTGACATCCTGGTTTAATAAACCATATGATAGGATGATTCATATAAGACTTGAAACAAACGAAAGGATAACAGAAGAAAAAATGAAATACAAGGAAGAAGAGAGAAATGTCACAAGAAAAGAAATAATTATGAAGACAATGGTAGTCCGGACAATAAGGGCAACTGAAATTATGGACCACGGCTAAATCAAATACCACACACCATCAAGAAAAGGGACGGATGTTATGACAACCGATTACAGAAAAAACCATTTGAAAGAGAAGAAAAATAACAGAAATAAAAATAAATAAATAAATAAATAAAGAAACAAAAACAAGAGGTCTTATGAAAATAATAAAAAAATATTTTGATGAAGAAAAAAAACCATGAAAATTCTAACATAAGTAAGACCATCTTACAGTTAATATAAGAGAAAATATGTTGAATCAAATAAAATAGACCATCTAAATTCTAAGAATAAATAAAAACATCTTATAGTATATATCAAGGAAATTATTTTAAATAAAATAAGAAAAGAAAATAAATAAATTATCTCAATACTAAAATAAATAAGAACAGTTTACAGAATATATTTCACAAGTACTTTGTTTTGTATCAATTAATAAAGAGAAGGAATGAAATAAGATATCAAAGGCTTAAAAAATAATAAGTACAACATAGGTAAAGAAATTGAATGAAATAATTTTACAAAGAAAATTTTTTTTTATCACAACTCTGAAGGCTAAACAGTGACTACTCAAAACAACTATATAAATGAAATACTTATCGAAACAAAAATGTTACAGAACTTTTAAGTGAAAGGTAAATAAGAATCCAGATAATTTATATATTTGCAATGTTATAAGTTGATGAAACCCCAAAATGAAAATAAGATCATAGAAGAATAAATAGGAGAACCAATTAACCAAAACAGATAAGGAGAGGGTATTAAAACCAGACATTATGCCATATACCTAGTGATAAATAATATAGAACGAGCTTTAAAATGTAAAGATAACCATATGGATAGAAATATTAAATAATCTGAATAATTATGAAGTGATGATTCTAAGTATATTTATTGTTAGTCAAAATGGACTACTTTTTATAATTTATATTTTAATAACTGGATGTAGATAATTCCACCAGTTTTTTATGATTGAGCAGAGATGATAATTCCTCTGAGCTCAAATGGGTGAAGTATGGTCAGCATAGAATGTAGCCTAAATGTGCCACTCTGAACTGTTCCAGCTCACATGTTAGGGAATGTTAGGGATTAAATATATAAATGAAGAAACACTAAATAAGAAGGAAAAAATATAGATGTATTAAATACTAAAAGGATAAATCAGATTAAAAAGAACTATCTCATAAGAGTAAAATAAAAAGTAAAAACAGAAAAATACATATCAACTTAAAGCTCAACCAAAGAAGGAGGTATATCAGTGTAAACCAAGCCAAGACGAATGTCAGAAGCAATTAGTTCACCCACACTAAAAGTATGAGCTGAACTAATCACTTTTACAGGGGGGCATTTGTAGCACAACGAAGTTTTTACCTTATTCTACAAGTTAAGATCATATAGGAAAAGAAGGGAACAAGTCATCTGGAAAAAAGTAATTACAATCATAAATAAAAGGATTTAACAGAACTAGGAAAATCAATTCAAAGAAATTACATATAGTCAATTTATAGCCAAAAAGTGTTAAAAATCAAATAATATGAGTATCATCTCAGTAAAATAATTAGTAGACCCAGTAAGATATGGAGTAGTAAGGAATAACAGCACAGAACAAATAAATTAAAAGGACAATTCTCAAAATAGGGAGTAGTAAGGAATAACAGCCCGGAACAAATAAATTAAAAGGACCATTCTCAAAATAGGGAGTAAGGAGGAGTAACAGCCCAGAACAAATAAGTTAAAAGGACATAATATCAAGATACCCAAAAACCCTATTTTTAAGACAGAAAACTCTATAGCTGTAAACCACATCAATGAAAGATTAAACTATATTAGCTATATCAACCTAAATAAAACAAATAGCCAAAAAAGAGAATCCAATACAAATAACTAGAAATGATGTAAAATTCGTTATGATTAAAATAAGTGTGTAATTGAGGGTAACACCCCAAACCAATTTTAAAAAGGACAACAAAAGACAATCATTAATATAAAGTTTTAATGTGTTTATTTATATAATTATTATGTGTTTTTATTTTTTGTGTATACCATACAAAATATGTTGATAGTAGGAAATACTAGATGTTAGTATGTAAGAGTTTATTGTATTTGAATCATGTTAATTAATGTTGTATTTTTGTCAAGTAAGGAAAGGCAAAATAATAATTCAAACGACCCATAAATAGTGAATCAGAAAATATAAAACTAATAAGGTGAATTAATAATAACATTGCTAGGAAAATTGAAAATTGATGACCAAGACAAATTTAACTTTGACCATATAAATCAAATCAGAGAATATAAATTAATATAACCTAGACCAAATGGATGTAAATTATCCCACTCAGAATACAAATACTTTATCCTAATGATAACAACGGCCTATAATAGTGATTAAAAGAATCAGCATGTAAAATTGACTTAAATGGTGATTGTACCAGATAAAGCCATATTCAGTAAAGTACAATAGTAAAATACAAATAAATTGTTAAATGTTTAGAATAATAGCCAGATATAAAAAGTAAATTACAAATATTTAATTAGTTGTCTTGTTTGTTCATCATCTTCTTTCACAGCACTACACTTAATATAATATTGAAACAACACAGCTGAGCAGTATGAAATATACAAACACCACACAACACAACCAAACAACATACTAAACGACCAGTTACAATATAAATCACATACACTTTTTGACACAATCATACAAAAAACAAACAATAATTTGGATCCCCGCGCCAATCCCCTTCCTCTACACACCACCGCCACTATACCTTCCAAGCAACAACCGTTACTAAGTACTGGCAGTATGTTTCTAAGCTGTCGAAGGCGAATACGACGCCGAAACGCGTTCAACGAAAAAGACAAGTAAGTTTTCACAAGAGAAAGTTTCAATATTATATTACATTTAATTAGTAATCGAGTGAGAGGTAAATTGTTACATAAAACATATTGTACACCATTTAATAGGTATTTATGTGAATCAAAATAAGGCCTAGAGATAAATTTCAAAGAATGTAATTCAGAAGCTTAATTCAAACCAAAATAGGTCAAATTTAGTATTAACTTGTGTAAAATAAAAGCAGGAATATTGTTATATAATTAGAATTACATAAAAGTACTAAACAAATAATTTATAGCCAATTAAACATAAAAAATGTCAATTTTTTTTATATATAAGATTGAATTTAGATACAACAGCTGATGGGGAAACAATGAGAAATGAGACCAAAATCTTATAGAATTTTCTATATGAAGGAACAGATATAATTAGTTGATTGTTAAAAGCCAAGCAAGACGGACGTGTCAGAATACATTTCAGAGAAATATGAACGGAATTTTTAACCAACATAAACCAAGATATATGATGAATTTATAAAAAGATAAAAGAATATAAATTAAAGTAAAGAATACTATAATAATGGTCATTGAAACCATAAAACTAAATTAAACACTACTAAATTGAGCTGTCACTACGTATGGACACGACTGAAGAACGAAATTAAACTCATATAACCAGAAACTGATAGAAGGGAACCATCTGACACAACACAACTATTACCGAACAAAATCCAGTGGATGAATAAAACTACACACTACAACGTGTGGATATTCCAATAGCGGCATCACAGAAGAGGAATTAACCAACTAAGACGTTTATTTGAAGGAAAATCTCGTAGCTGAATTCACACCGCAGAACGATCTATGAAAACGGCCATCTTGTAATTCGCACAGGTTGACGGGAGAGGAACGAGTGACGTCTGAGACATCAGCTGGTTCGATATCAACTTTACTATACACTATACTTTATTATATTTTTGTCTGTTTAAATGAATAAGTTTTTATAATTTGTAAGTATTGAATTCTCTTGCCTTTCCTGACTATTTCTACAGTTAAAAGAACCTTTATAATATAATAATTTAATTTGAATACTTTTATATATGTAATAATCGAACTGGAACCTAGTCTCGAATCAAACTCGAGCCAGTCGTGGCAATTCAAATAATTACTTTGGACATAATAAATCTAATTATTGTTTTAACATTGTTTTATTGATTATTTAAGTCATAAATTAAATTACGTTAATTATTAAAAGCTAAACGTGAACTCCTGAAGGAAACGAACGAGCAGAAGAAGAAGTACAGATAATGAATCGGCCGCTACATGCAATCGATTTGGCCACGATAATCTATTTAACGTGAAGAAACAAATAATTCTTCAGCAGAGCATACACAGTTATTAATCAGTATTCTTTATTAATTGAACATTGACAATAAAACAATTAAACCAATTAAATTAATTAAATATATAGAAAATAACACAATTATAAAAATTTTATTAACCAATTATTATTCCACGAATATTGTTTTATTACAAATTGGCGCTCAACTTTAGGGGCTCAAAATAGGAATTGGTAGGCCTATAAGATAAAGACGATTTACCCAATTTCCTATTTTAGCTTGGCAGCTGTTAACAGGTCAGGAAGGTAGAAAAAATGCCGAAAAGATCAACATCGAAGAAAAGGGCGACAGAAATCAAAAAGGAAATAGACATGAAGAACAAGGAGGCGACTCCGGTGGAAGATATGGAGATCACATTACCTCCGGCGGAACCGAACCAGCCCGCACTCCAGGAGAAACAGTTAGAGAATTCAACCACAACAGAAGATACGAAAATTGATAATGATGGAAATGTTCCTACAATGGAGTAAGGAATGAGAGAGTATAACAAATCCATGATGGAGAAACTAGAAGATCAGAGTAAGATAATAGATGATTATTCTACGAAAATGAAGGATATAATAAATGATAATAAAAGGTGGAGGGAAGAATTAAGAAATGAGAGGACCAAAGAAATAAAAAATGATAGCAAACCCGAAGCTGAAGAAATACCAAACGATAAAACAAGGGAACAAGTAGCATTATTATCTGAAATTAAAACTAACAAAAACAAAGAAAATCTTATGCATATGGAAATGAAATCAAAGAAAATGAGACAAATACATCCAAAGAAACTAATAAAAAACCGGGAAGAGTTGGAAATGATGCACAATGGTTTAATTGATGTCCTTAATATCCCAGTGACCAGTGAAAAAGACATCACGAATTCCATAACTTATAGAAGCAGGTCAAAACAAATTTCAGAAATAATTTACAATAAAACAGTATGTTACCACTTTAAAAAGAGTATAGATAAATGGAATACGACAGAAGTAGAAATATATGGTAAAACATCAGTGTTATCATTAATCATCGATGTACCAGTGACATCCTGGTTTAATAAACCATATGATAGGATGATTCATATAAGACTTGAAACAAACGAAAGGATAACAGAAGAAAAAATGAAATACAAGGAAGAAGAGAGAAATGTCACAAGAAAAGAAATAATTATGAAGACAATGGTAGTCCGGACAATAAGGGCAACTGAAATTATGGACCACGGCTAAATCAAATACCACACACCATCAAGAAAAGGGACGGATGTTATGACAACCGATTACAGAAAAAACCATTTGAAAGAGAAGAAAAATAACAGAAATAAAAATAAATAAATAAATAAATAAAGAAACAAAAACAAGAGGTCTTATGAAAATAATAAAAAAATATTTTGATGAAGAAAAAAAAACATGAAAATTCTAACATAAGTAAGACCATCGTACAGTTAATATCAGAGAAAATATGTTGAATCAAATAAAATAGACCATCTAAATTCTAAGAATAAATAAAAACATCTAATAGTATATATCAAGGAAATTATTTTAAATAAAATAAGAAAAGAAAATAAATAAATTATCTCAATACTAAAATAAATAAGAACAGTTTACAGAATATATTTCACAAGTACTTTGTTTTGTATCAATTAATAAAGAGAAGGAATGAAATAAGATATCAAAGGCTTAAAAAATAATAAGTACAACATAGGTAAAGAAATTGAATGAAATAATTTTACAAAGAAAATTTTTTTTTATCACAACTCTGAAGGCTAAACAGTGACTACTCAAAACAACTATATAAATGAAATACTTATCGAAACAAAAATGTTACAGAACTTTTAAGTGAAAGGTAAATAAGAATCCAGATAATTTATATATTTGCAATGTTATAAGTTGATGAAACCCCAAAATGAAAATAAGATCATAGAAGAATAAATAGGAGAACCAATTAACCAAAACAGATAAGGAGAGGGTATTAAAACCAGACATTATACCATATACTAGTGATAAATAATATAGAACGAGCTTTAAAATGTAAAGATAACCATATGGATAGAAATATTAAATAATCTGAATAATTATGAAGTGATGATTCTAAGTATATTTATTGTTAGTCAAAATGGACTACTTTTTATAATTTATATTTTAATAACTGGATGTAGATAATTCCACCAGTTTTTTATGATTGAGCAGAGATGATAATTCCTCTGAGCTCAAATGGGTGAAGTATGGTCAGCATAGAATGTAGCCTAAATGTGCCACTCTGAACTGTTCCAGCTCACATGTTAGGGAATGTTAGGGATTAAATATATAAATGAAGAAACACTAAATAAGAAGGAAAAAATATAGATGTATTAAATACTAAAAGGATAAATCAGATTAAAAAGAACTATCTCATAAGAGTAAAATAAAAAGTAAAAACAGAAAAATACATATCAACTTAAAGCTCAACCAAAGAAGGAGGTATATCAGTGTAAACCAAGCCAAGACGAATGTCAGAAGCAATTAGTTCACCCACACTAAAAGTATGAGCTGAACTAATCACTTTTACAGGGGGGCATTTGTAGCACAACGAAGTTTTTACCTTATTCTACAAATTAAGATCATATAGGAAAAGAAGGGAACAAGTCATCTGGAAAAAAGTAATTACAATCATAAATAAAAGGATTTAACAGAACTAGGAAAATCAATTCAAAGAAATTACATATAGTCAATTTATAGCCAAAAAGTGTTAAAAAACAAATAATATGAGTATCATCTCAGTAAAATAATTAGTAGACCCAGTAAGATATGGAGTAGTAAGGAATAACAGCACAGAACAAATAAATTAAAAGGACAATTCTCAAAATAGGGAGTAGTAAGGAATAACAGCCCGGAACAAATAAATTAAAAGGACCATTCTCAAAATAGGGAGTAAGGAGGAGTAACAGCCCAGAACAAATAAGTTAAAAGGAAATAATATCAAGATACCCAAAAACCCTATTTTTAAGACAGAAAACTCTATAGCTGTAAACCACATCAATGAAAGATTAAACTATATTAGCTATATCAACCTAAATAAAACAAAGAGCCAAAAAAGAGAATCCAATACAAATAACTAGAAATGATGTAAAATTCGTTATGATTAAAATAAGTGTGTAATTGAGGGTAACACCCCAAACCAATTTTAAAAAGGACAACAAAAGACAATCATTAATATAAAGTTTTAATGTGTTTATTTATATAATTATTATGTGTTTCTATTTTTTGTGTTTACCATACAAAATATGTTGATAGTAGGAAATACTAGATGTTAGTATGTAAGAGTTTATTGTATTTGAATCATGTTAATTAATGTTGTATTTTTGTCAAGTAAGGAAAGGCAAAATAATAATTCAAACGACCCATAAATAGTGAATCAGAAAATATAAAACTAATAAGGTGAATTAATAATAACATTGCTAGGAAAATTGAAAATTGATGACCAAGACAAATTTAACTTTGACCATATAAATCAAATCAGAGAATATAATTTAATATAACCTAGACCAAATGGATGTAAATTATCCCACTCAGAATACAAATACTTTATCCTAATGATAACAACGGCCTATAATAGTGATTAAAAGAATCAGCATGTAAAATTGACTTAAATGGTGATTGTACCAGATAAAGCCATATTCAGTAAAGTACAATAGTAAAATACAAATAAATTGTTAAATGTTTAGAATAATAGCCAGATATAAAAAGTAAATTACAAATATTTAATTAGTTGTCTTGTTTGTTCATCATCTTCTTTCACAGCACTACACTTAATATAATATTGAAACAACACAGCTGAGCAGTATGAAATATACAAACACCACACAACACAACCAAACAACATACTAAACGACCAGTTACAATATAAATCACATACACTTTTTGACACAATCATACAAAAAACAAACAATAATTTGGATCCCCGCGCCAATCCCCTTCCTCTACACACCACCGCCACTATACCTTCCAAGCAACAACCGTTACTAAGTACTGGCAGTCTGTTTCTAAGCTGTCGAAGGCGAATACGATGCCGAAACGCGTTCAACGAAAAAGACAAGTAAGTTTTCACAAGAGAAAGTTTCAATATTATATTAAATTTAATTAGTAATCGAGTGAGAGGTAAATTGTTACATAAAACATATTGTACACCATTTAATAGGTATTTATGTGAATCAAAATAAGGCCTAGAGATAAATTTCAAAGAATGTAATTCAGAAGCTTAATTCAAACCAAAATAGGTCAAATTTAGTATTAACTTGTGTAAAATAAAAGCAGGAATATTGTTATATAATTAGAATTACATAAAAGTACTAAACAAATAATTTATAGCCAAGTAAACATAAAAAAATGTCAATTTTTTTTATATATAAGATTGAATTTAGATACAACAGCTGATGGGGAAACAATGAGAAATGAGACCAAAATCTTATAGAATTTTCTATATGAAGGAACAGATATAATTAGTTGATTGTTAAAAGCCAAGCAAGACGGACGTGTCAGAATACATTTCAGAGAAATATGAACGGAATTTTTAACCAACATAAACCAAGATATATGATGAATTTATAAAAAGATAAAAGAATATAAATTAAAGTAAAGAATACTATAATAATGGTCATTGAAACCATAAAACTAAATTAAACACTACTAAATTGAGCTGTCACTACGTATGGACACGACTGAAGAACGAAATTAAACTCATATAACCAGAAACTGATAGAAGGGAACCATCTGACACAACACAACTATTACCGAACAAAATCCAGTGGATGAATAAAACTACACACTACAACTTGTGGATATTCCAATAGCGGCATCACAGAAGAGGAATTAACCAACTAAGACGTTTATTTGAAGGAAAATCTCGTAGCTGAATTCACACCGCAGAACGATCTATGAAAACGGCCATCTTGTAATTCGCACAGGTTGACGGGAGAGGAACGAGTGACGTCTGAGACATCAGCTGGTTCGATATGAACTTTACAATACACTATACTTTGTTATATTTTTGTCTGTTTAAATGAATAAGTTTTTATAATTTGTAAGTATTGAATTCTCTTGCCTTTCCTGACTATTTCTACAGTTAAAAGAACCTTTATAATATAATAATTTAATTTGAATACTTTTATATATGTAATAATCGAACTGGAACCTAGTCTCGAATCAAACTCGAGCCAGTCGTGGCAATTCAAATAATTACTTTGGACATAATAAATCTAATTATTGTTTTAACATTGTTTTATTGATTATTTAAGTCATAAATTAAATTACGTTAATTATTAAAAGCTAAACGTGAACTCCTGAAGGAAACGAACGAGCAGAAGAAGAAGTACAGATAATGAATCGGCCGCTACATGCAATCGGTTTGGCCACGATAATCTATTTAACGTGAAGAAACAAATAATTCTTCAGCAGAGCATACACAGTTATTAATCAGTATTCTTTATTAATTGAACATTGACAATAAAACAATTAAACCAATTAAATTAATTAAATATATAGAAAATAACACAATTATAAAAATTGTATTAACCAATTATTATTCCACGAATATTGCTTTATTACAAATTGGTGCTCAACTTTAGGGGCTCAAAATAGGAATTGGTAGGCCTATAAGATAAAGACGATTTACCCAATTTCCTATTTTAGCTTGGCAGCTGTTAACAGGTCAGGAAGGTAGAAAAAATGCCGAAAAGATCAACATCGAAGAAAAGGGCGACAGAAATCAAAAAGGAAATAGACATGAAGAACAAGGAGGCGACTCCGGTGGAAGATATGGAGATCACATTACCTCCGGCGGAACCGAACCAGCCCGCACTCCAGGAGAAACAGTTAGAGAATTCAACCACAACAGAAGATACGAAAATTGATAATGATGGAAATGTTCCTACAATGGAGTAAGGAATGAGAGAGTATAACAAATCCATGATGGAGAAACTAGAAGATCAGAGTAAGATAATAGATGATTATTCTACGAAAATGAAGGATATAATAAATGATAATAAAAGGTGGAGGGAAGAATTAAGAAATGAGAGGACCAAAGAAATAAAAAATGATAGCAAACCCGAAGCTGAAGAAATACCAAACGATAAAACAAGGGAACAAGTAGCATTATTATCTGAAATTAAAACTAACAAAAACAAAGAAAATCTTATGCATATGGAAATGAAATCAAAGAAAATGAGACAAATACATCCAAAGAAACTAATAAAAAACCGGGAAGAGTTGGAAATGATGCACAATGGTTTAATTGATGTCCTTAATATCCCAGTGACCAGTGAAAAAGACATCACGAATTCCATAAATTATAGAAGCAGGTCAAAACAAATTTCAGAAATAATTTACAATAAAACAGTATGTTACCACTTTAAAAAGAGTATAGATAAATGGAATACGACAGAAGTAGAAATATATGGTAAAACATCAGTGTTATCATTAATCATCGATGTACCAGTGACATCCTGGTTTAATAAACCATATGATAGGATGATTCATATAAGACTTGAAACAAGCGAAAGGATAACAGAAGAAAAAATGAAATACAAGGAAGAAGAGAGAAATGTCACAAGAAAAGAAATAATTATGAAGACAATGGTAGTCCGGACAATAAGGGCAACTGAAATTATGGACCATGGCTAAATCAAATACCACACACCATCAAGAAAAGGGATGGATGTTATGACAACCGATTACAGAAAAAACCATTTGAAAGAGAAGAAAAATAACAGGAATAAAAATAAATAAATAAATAAATAAAGAAACAAAAACAAGAGGTCTTATGAAAATAATAAAAAAATATTTTGATGAAGAAAAAAAACCATGAAAATTCTAACATAAGTAAGACCATCTTACAGTTAATATAAGAGAAAATATGTTGAATCAAATAAAATAGACCATCTAAATTCTAAGAATAAATAAAAACATCTTATAGTATATATCAAGGAAATTATTTTAAATAAAAAAAGAAAAGAAAATAAATAAATTATCTCAATACTAAAATAAATAAGAACAGTTTACAGAATATATTTCACAAGTACTTTGTTTTGTATCAATTAATAAAGAGAAGGAATGAAATAAGATATCAAAGGCTTAAAAAATAATAAGTACAACATAGGTAAAGAAATTGAATGAAATAATTTTACAAAGAAAATTTTTTTTTATCACAACTCTGAAGGCTAAACAGTGACTACTCAAAACAACTATATAAATGAAATACTTATCGAAACAAAAATGTTACAGAACTTTTAAGTGAAAGGTAAATAAGAATCCAGATAATTTATATATTTGCAATGTTATAAGTTGATGAAACCCCAAAATGAAAATAAGATCATAGAAGAATAAATAGGAGAACCAATTAACCAAAACAGATAAGGAGAGGGTATTAAAACCAGACATTATACCATATACCTAGTGATAAATAATATAGAACGAGCTTTAAAATGTAAAGATAACCATATGGATAGAAATATTAAATAATCTGAATAATTATGAAGTGATGATTCTAAGTATATTTATTGTTAGTCAAAATGGACTACTTTTTATAATTTATATTTTAATAACTGGATGTAGATAATTCCACCAGTTTTTTATGATTGAGCAGAGATGATAATTCCTCTGAGCTCAAATGGGTGAAGTATGGTCAGCAGAGAATGTAGCCTAAATGTGCCACTCTGAACTGTTCCAGCTCACATGTTAGGGAATGTTAGAGATTAAATATATAAATGAAGAAACACTAAATAAGAAGGAAAAAATATAGATGTATTAAATACTAAAAGGATAAATCAGATTAAAAAGAACTATCTCATAAGAGTAAAATAAAAAGTAAAAACAGAAAAATACATATCAACTTAAAGCTCAACCAAAGAAGGAGGTATATCAGTGTAAACCAAGCCAAGAATATAACAAAGACGAATGTCGGAAGCAATTAGTTCACCCACACTAAAAGTATGAGCTGAACTAATCACTTTTACAGGGGGGCATTTGTAGCACAACGAAGTTTTTACCTTATTCTACAAATTAAGATCATATAGGAAAAGAAGGGAACAAGTCATCTGGAAAAAAGTAATTACAATCATAAATAAAAGGATTTAACAGAACTAGGAAAATCAATTCAAAGAAATTACATATAGTCAATTTATAGCCAAAAAAGTGTTAAAAAAACAAATAATGTGAGTATCATCTCAGTAAAATAATTAGTAGACCCAGTAAGATATGGAGTAGTAAGGAATAACAGCACAGAACAAATAAATTAAAAGGAGAATTCTCAAAATAGGGAGTAGTAAGGAATAACAGCCCAGAACAAATAAATTAAAAGGACAATTCTCAAAATAGGGAGTAAGGAGGAGTAACAGCCCAGAACAAATAAGTTAAAAGGAAATAATATCAAGATACGCAAAAACCCTATTTTTAAGACAGAAAACTCTATAGCTGTAAACCACATCAATGAAAGATTAAACTATATTAGCTATATCAACCTAAATAAAACAAATAGCCAAAAAAGAGAATCCAATACAAATAACTAGAAATGATGTAAAATTCGTTATGATTAAAATAAGTGTGTAATTGAGGGTAACACCCCAAACCAATTTCAAAAGGACAACAAAAGACAATCATTAATATAAAGTTTCAATGTGTTTATTTATATAATTATTATGTGTATACCATACAAAATATGTTGATAGTAGGAAATACTAGATGTTAGTATGTAAGAGTTTATTGTATTTGAATCATGTTAATTAATGTTGTATTTTTGTCAAGTAAGGAAAGGCAAAATAATAATTCAATCGACCCATAAATAGTGAATCAGAAAATATAAAACTAATAAGGTGAATTAATAATAACATTGCTAGGAAAATTGAAAATTGATGACCAAGACAAATTTAACTTTGACCATATAAATCAAATCAGAGAATATAAATTAATATAACCTAGACCAAATGGATGTAAATTATCCCACTCAGAATACAAATATTTTATCCTAATGATAACAACGGCCTATAATAGTGATTAAAAGAATCAGCATATAAAATTGACTTAAATGGTGATTGTACCAGATAAAGCCATATTCAGTAAAGTACAATAGTAAAATACAAATAAATTGTTAAATGTTTAGAATAATAGCCAGATATAAAAAGTAAATTACAAATATTTAATTAGTTGTCTTGTTTGTTCATCATCTTCTTTCACAGCACTACACTTAATATAATATTGAAACAACACAGCTGAGCAGTATGAAATATACAAACACCACACAACACAACCAAACAACATACTAAACGACCAGTTACAATATAAATCACATACACTTTTTGACACAATCATACAAAAAACAAACAATAATTTGGATCCCCGCGCCAATCCCCTTCCTCTACACACCACCGCCACTATACCTTCCAAGCAACAACTGTTACTAAGTACTGGCAGTCTGTTTCTAAGCCGTCGAAGGCGAATACGACGCCGAAACGCGTTCAACGAAAAAGACAAGTAAGTTTTCACAAGAGAAAGTTTCAATATTATATTAAATTTAATTAGTAATCGAGTGAGAGGTAAATTGTTACATAAAACATATTGTACACCATTTAATAGGTATTTATGTGAATCAAAATAAGGCCTAGAGATAAATTTCAAAGAATGTAATTCAGAAGCTTAATTCAAACCAAAATAGGTCAAATTTAGTATTAACTTGTGTAAAATAAAAGCAGGAATATTGTTATATAATTAGAATTACATAAAAGTACTAAACAAATAATTTATAGCCAATTAAACATAAAAAATGTCAATTTTTTTTATATATAAGATTGAATTTAGATACAACAGCTGATGGGGAAACAATGAGAAATGAGACCAAAATCTTATAGAATTTTCTATATGAAGGAACAGATATAATTAGTTGATTGTTAAAAGCCAAGCAAGACGGACGTGTCAGAATACATTTCAGAGAAATATGAACGGAATTTTTAACCAACATAAACCAAGATATATGATGAATTTATAAAAAGATAAAAGAATATAAATTAAAGTAAAGAATACTATAATAATGGTCATTGAAACCATAAAACTAAATTAAACACTACTAAATTGAGCTGTCACTACGTATGGACACGACTGAAGAACGAAATTAAACTCATATAACCAGAAACTGATAGAAGGGAACCATCTGACACAACACAACTATTACCGAACAAAATCCAGTGGATGAATAAAACTACACACTACAACTTGTGGGATTCCAATAGCGGCATCACAGAAGAGGAATTAACCAACTAAGACGTTTATTTGAAGGAAAATCTCGTAGCTGAATTCACACCGCAGAACGATCTATGAAAACGGCCATCTTGTAATTCGCACAGGTTGACGGGAGAGGAACGAGTGACGTCTGATACATCAGCTGGTTCGATATCAACTTTACTATACACTATACTTTATTATATTTTTGTCTGTTTAAATGAATAAGTTTTTATAATTTGTAAGTATTGAATTCTCTTGCCTTTCCTGACTATTTCTACAGTTAAAAGAACCTTTATAATATAATAATTTAATTTGAATACTTTTATATATGTAATCATCGAACTGGAACCTAGTCTCGAATCAAACTCGAGCCAGTCGTGGCAATTCAAATAATTACTTTGGACATAATAAATCTAATTATTGTTTTAACATTGTTTTATTGATTATTTAAGTCATAAATTAAATTACGTTAATTATTAAAAGCTAAACGTGAACTCCTGAAGGAAACGAACGAGCAGAAGAAGAAGTACAGATAATGAATCGGCCGCTACATGCAATCGATTTGGCCACGATAATCTATTTAACGTGAAGAAACAAATAATTCTTCAGCAGAGCATACACAGTTATTAATCAGTATTCTTTATTAATTGAACATTGACAATAAAACAATTAAACCAATTAAATTAATTAAATATATAGAAAATAACACAATTATAAAAATTTTATTAACCAATTATTATTCCACGAATATTGCTTTATTACAAATTGGCGCTCAACTTTAGGGGCTCAAAATAGGAATTGGTAGGCCTATAAGATAAAGACGATTTACCCAATTTCCTATTTTAGCTTGGCAGCTGTTAACAGGTCAGGAAGGTAGAAAAAATGCCGAAAAGATCAACATCGAAGAAAAGGGCGACAGAAATCAAAAAGGAAATAGACATGAAGAACAAGGAGGCGACTCCGGTGGAAGATATGGAGATCACATTACCTCCGGCGGAACCGAACCAGCCCGCACTCCAGGAGAAACAGTTAGAGAATTCAACCACAACAGAAGATACGAAAATGGATAATGATGGAAATGTTCCTACAATGGAGTAAGGAAATGAGAGAGTATAACAAATCCACGATGGAGAAACTAGAAGATCAGAGTAAGATAATAGATGATTATTCTACGAAAATGAAGGATATAATAAATGATAATAAAAGGTGGAGGGAAGAATTAAGAAATGAGAGGACCAAAGAAATAAAAAATGATAGCAAACCCGAAGCTGAAGAAATACCAAACGATAAAACAAGGGAACAAGTAGCATTATTATCTGAAATTAAAACTAACAAAAACAAAGAAAATCTTATGCATATGGAAATGAAATCAAAGAAAATGAGACAAATACATCCAAAGAAACTAATAAAAAACCGGGAAGAGTTGGAAATGATGCACAATGGTTTAATTGATGTCCTTAATATCCCAATGACCAGTGAAAAAGACATCATGTATTCCATAAATTATAGAAGCAGGTCAAAACAAATTTCAGAAATAATTTACAATAAAACAGTATGTTACCACTTTAAAAAGAGTATAGATAAATGGAATACGACAGAAGTAGAAATATATGGTAAAACATCAGTGTTATAATTAATCATCGATGTACCAGTGACATCCTGGTTTAATAAACCATATGATAGGATGATTCATATAAGACTTGAAACAAGCGAAAGGATAACAGAAGAAAAAATGAAATACAAGGAAGAAGAGAGAAATGTCACAAGAAAAGAAATAATTATGAAGACAATGGTAGTCCGGACAATAAGGGCAACTGAAATTATGGACCACGGCTAAATCAAATACCACACACCATCAAGAAAAGGGACGGATGTTATGACAACCGATTACAGAAAAAACCATTTGAAAGAGAAGAAAAATAACAGGAATAAAAATAAATAAATAAATAAATAAAGAAACAAAAACAAGAGGTCTTATGAAAATAATAAAAAAATATTTTGATGAAGAAAAAAAACCATGAAAATTCTAACATAAGTAAGACCATCTTACAGTTAATATAAGAGAAAATATGTTGAATCAAATAAAATAGACCATCTAAATTCTAAGAATAAATAAAAACATCTTATAGTATATATCAAGGAAATTATTTTAAATAAAAAAAGAAAAGAAAATAAATAAATTATCTCAATACTAAAATAAATAAGAACAGTTTACAGAATATATTTCACAAGTACTTTGTTTTGTATCAATTAATAGAGAGAAGGAATGAAATAAGATATCAAAGGCTTAAAAAATAATAAGTACAACATAGGTAAAGAAATTGAATGAAATAATTTTACAAAGAAAATTTTTTTTTATCACAACTCTGAAGGCTAAACAGTGACTACTCAAAACAACTATATAAATGAAATACTTATCGAAACAAAAATGTTACAGAACTTTTAAGTGAAAGGTAAATAAGAATCCAGATAATTTATATATTTGCAATGTTATAAGTTGATGAAACCCCAAAATGAAAATAAGATCATAGAAGAATAAATAGGAGAACCAATTAACCAAAACAGATAAGGAGAGGGTATTAAAACCAGACATTATACCATATACTAGTGATAAATAATATAGAACGAGCTTTAAAATGTAAAGATAACCATATGGATAGAAATATTAAATAATCTGAATAATTATGAAGTGATGATTCTAAGTATATTTATTGTTAGTCAAAATGGACTACTTTTTATAATTTATATTTTAATAACTGGATGTAGATAATTCCACCAGTTTTTTATGATTGAGCAGAGATGATAATTCCTCTGAGCTCAAATGGGTGAAGTATGGTCAGCATAGAATGTAGCCTAAATGTGCCACTCTGAACTGTTCCAGCTCACATGTTAGGGAATGTTAGGGATTAAATATATAAATGAAGAAACACTAAATAAGAAGGAAAAAATATAGATGTATTAAATACTAAAAGGATAAATCAGATTAAAAAGAACTATCTCATAAGAGTAAAATAAAAAGTAAAAACAGAAAAATACATATCAACTTAAAGCTCAACCAAAGAAGGAGGTATATCAGTGTAAACCAAGCCAAGACGAATGTCAGAAGCAATTAGTTCACCCACACTAAAAGTATGAGCTGAACTAATCACTTTTACAGGGGGGCATTTGTAGCACAACGAAGTTTTTACCTTATTCTACAAATTAAGATCATATAGGAAAAGAAGGGAACAAGTCATCTGGAAAAAAGTAATTACAATCATAAATAAAAGGATTTAACAGAACTAGGAAAATCAATTCAAAGAAATTACATATAGTCAATTTATAGCCAAAAAGTGTTAAAAAACAAATAATATGAGTATCATCTCAGTAAAATAATTAGTAGACCCAGTAAGATATGGAGTAGTAAGGAATAACAGCACAGAACAAATAAATTAAAAGGACAATTCTCAAAATAGGGAGTAGTAAGGAATAACAGCCCGGAACAAATAAATTAAAAGGACCATTCTCAAAATAGGGAGTAAGGAGGAGTAACAGCCCAGAACAAATAAGTTAAAAGGAAATAATATCAAGATACCCAAAAACCCTATTTTTAAGACAGAAAACTCTATAGCTGTAAACCACATCAATGAAAGATTAAACTATATTAGCTATATCAACCTAAATAAAACAAAGAGCCAAAAAAGAGAATCCAATACAAATAACTAGAAATGATGTAAAATTCGTTATGATTAAAATAAGTGTGTAATTGAGGGTAACACCCCAAACCAATTTTAAAAAGGACAACAAAAGACAATCATTAATATAAAGTTTTAATGTGTTTATTTATATAATTATTATGTGTTTCTATTTTTTGTGTTTACCATACAAAATATGTTGATAGTAGGAAATACTAGATGTTAGTATGTAAGAGTTTATTGTATTTGAATCATGTTAATTAATGTTGTATTTTTGTCAAGTAAGGAAAGGCAAAATAATAATTCAAACGACCCATAAATAGTGAATCAGAAAATATAAAACTAATAAGGTGAATTAATAATAACATTGCTAGGAAAATTGAAAATTGATGACCAAGACAAATTTAACTTTGACCATATAAATCAAATCAGAGAATATAATTTAATATAACCTAGACCAAATGGATGTAAATTATCCCACTCAGAATACAAATACTTTATCCTAATGATAACAACGGCCTATAATAGTGATTAAAAGAATCAGCATGTAAAATTGACTTAAATGGTGATTGTACCAGATAAAGCCATATTCAGTAAAGTACAATAGTAAAATACAAATAAATTGTTAAATGTTTAGAATAATAGCCAGATATAAAAAGTAAATTACAAATATTTAATTAGTTGTCTTGTTTGTTCATCATCTTCTTTCACAGCACTACACTTAATATAATATTGAAACAACACAGCTGAGCAGTATGAAATATACAAACACCACACAACACAACCAAACAACATACTAAACGACCAGTTACAATATAAATCACATACACTTTTTGACACAATCATACAAAAAACAAACAATAATTTGGATCCCCGCGCCAATCCCCTTCCTCTACACACCACCGCCACTATACCTTCCAAGCAACAACCGTTACTAAGTACTGGCAGTCTGTTTCTAAGCTGTCGAAGGCGAATACGATGCCGAAACGCGTTCAACGAAAAAGACAAGTAAGTTTTCACAAGAGAAAGTTTCAATATTATATTAAATTTAATTAGTAATCGAGTGAGAGGTAAATTGTTACATAAAACATATTGTACACCATTTAATAGGTATTTATGTGAATCAAAATAAGGCCTAGAGATAAATTTCAAAGAATGTAATTCAGAAGCTTAATTCAAACCAAAATAGGTCAAATTTAGTATTAACTTGTGTAAAATAAAAGCAGGAATATTGTTATATAATTAGAATTACATAAAAGTACTAAACAAATAATTTATAGCCAAGTAAACATAAAAAAATGTCAATTTTTTTTATATATAAGATTGAATTTAGATACAACAGCTGATGGGGAAACAATGAGAAATGAGACCAAAATCTTATAGAATTTTCTATATGAAGGAACAGATATAATTAGTTGATTGTTAAAAGCCAAGCAAGACGGACGTGTCAGAATACATTTCAGAGAAATATGAACGGAATTTTTAACCAACATAAACCAAGATATATGATGAATTTATAAAAAGATAAAAGAATATAAATTAAAGTAAAGAATACTATAATAATGGTCATTGAAACCATAAAACTAAATTAAACACTACTAAATTGAGCTGTCACTACGTATGGACACGACTGAAGAACGAAATTAAACTCATATAACCAGAAACTGATAGAAGGGAACCATCTGACACAACACAACTATTACCGAACAAAATCCAGTGGATGAATAAAACTACACACTACAACTTGTGGATATTCCAATAGCGGCATCACAGAAGAGGAATTAACCAACTAAGACGTTTATTTGAAGGAAAATCTCGTAGCTGAATTCACACCGCAGAACGATCTATGAAAACGGCCATCTTGTAATTCGCACAGGTTGACGGGAGAGGAACGAGTGACGTCTGAGACATCAGCTGGTTCGATATGAACTTTACAATACACTATACTTTGTTATATTTTTGTCTGTTTAAATGAATAAGTTTTTATAATTTGTAAGTATTGAATTCTCTTGCCTTTCCTGACTATTTCTACAGTTAAAAGAACCTTTATAATATAATAATTTAATTTGAATACTTTTATATATGTAATAATCGAACTGGAACCTAGTCTCGAATCAAACTCGAGCCAGTCGTGGCAATTCAAATAATTACTTTGGACATAATAAATCTAATTATTGTTTTAACATTGTTTTATTGATTATTTAAGTCATAAATTAAATTACGTTAATTATTAAAAGCTAAACGTGAACTCCTGAAGGAAACGAACGAGCAGAAGAAGAAGTACAGATAATGAATCGGCCGCTACATGCAATCGGTTTGGCCACGATAATCTATTTAACGTGAAGAAACAAATAATTCTTCAGCAGAGCATACACAGTTATTAATCAGTATTCTTTATTAATTGAACATTGACAATAAAACAATTAAACCAATTAAATTAATTAAATATATAGAAAATAACACAATTATAAAAATTGTATTAACCAATTATTATTCCACGAATATTGCTTTATTACAAATTGGTGCTCAACTTTAGGGGCTCAAAATAGGAATTGGTAGGCCTATAAGATAAAGACGATTTACCCAATTTCCTATTTTAGCTTGGCAGCTGTTAACAGGTCAGGAAGGTAGAAAAAATGCCGAAAAGATCAACATCGAAGAAAAGGGCGACAGAAATCAAAAAGGAAATAGACATGAAGAACAAGGAGGCGACTCCGGTGGAAGATATGGAGATCACATTACCTCCGGCGGAACCGAACCAGCCCGCACTCCAGGAGAAACAGTTAGAGAATTCAACCACAACAGAAGATACGAAAATTGATAATGATGGAAATGTTCCTACAATGGAGTAAGGAATGAGAGAGTATAACAAATCCATGATGGAGAAACTAGAAGATCAGAGTAAGATAATAGATGATTATTCTACGAAAATGAAGGATATAATAAATGATAATAAAAGGTGGAGGGAAGAATTAAGAAATGAGAGGACCAAAGAAATAAAAAATGATAGCAAACCCGAAGCTGAAGAAATACCAAACGATAAAACAAGGGAACAAGTAGCATTATTATCTGAAATTAAAACTAACAAAAACAAAGAAAATCTTATGCATATGGAAATGAAATCAAAGAAAATGAGACAAATACATCCAAAGAAACTAATAAAAAACCGGGAAGAGTTGGAAATGATGCACAATGGTTTAATTGATGTCCTTAATATCCCAGTGACCAGTGAAAAAGACATCACGAATTCCATAAATTATAGAAGCAGGTCAAAACAAATTTCAGAAATAATTTACAATAAAACAGTATGTTACCACTTTAAAAAGAGTATAGATAAATGGAATACGACAGAAGTAGAAATATATGGTAAAACATCAGTGTTATCATTAATCATCGATGTACCAGTGACATCCTGGTTTAATAAACCATATGATAGGATGATTCATATAAGACTTGAAACAAGCGAAAGGATAACAGAAGAAAAAATGAAATACAAGGAAGAAGAGAGAAATGTCACAAGAAAAGAAATAATTATGAAGACAATGGTAGTCCGGACAATAAGGGCAACTGAAATTATGGACCATGGCTAAATCAAATACCACACACCATCAAGAAAAGGGATGGATGTTATGACAACCGATTACAGAAAAAACCATTTGAAAGAGAAGAAAAATAACAGGAATAAAAATAAATAAATAAATAAATAAAGAAACAAAAACAAGAGGTCTTATGAAAATAATAAAAAAATATTTTGATGAAGAAAAAAAACCATGAAAATTCTAACATAAGTAAGACCATCTTACAGTTAATATAAGAGAAAATATGTTGAATCAAATAAAATAGACCATCTAAATTCTAAGAATAAATAAAAACATCTTATAGTATATATCAAGGAAATTATTTTAAATAAAAAAAGAAAAGAAAATAAATAAATTATCTCAATACTAAAATAAATAAGAACAGTTTACAGAATATATTTCACAAGTACTTTGTTTTGTATCAATTAATAAAGAGAAGGAATGAAATAAGATATCAAAGGCTTAAAAAATAATAAGTACAACATAGGTAAAGAAATTGAATGAAATAATTTTACAAAGAAAATTTTTTTTTATCACAACTCTGAAGGCTAAACAGTGACTACTCAAAACAACTATATAAATGAAATACTTATCGAAACAAAAATGTTACAGAACTTTTAAGTGAAAGGTAAATAAGAATCCAGATAATTTATATATTTGCAATGTTATAAGTTGATGAAACCCCAAAATGAAAATAAGATCATAGAAGAATAAATAGGAGAACCAATTAACCAAAACAGATAAGGAGAGGGTATTAAAACCAGACATTATACCATATACCTAGTGATAAATAATATAGAACGAGCTTTAAAATGTAAAGATAACCATATGGATAGAAATATTAAATAATCTGAATAATTATGAAGTGATGATTCTAAGTATATTTATTGTTAGTCAAAATGGACTACTTTTTATAATTTATATTTTAATAACTGGATGTAGATAATTCCACCAGTTTTTTATGATTGAGCAGAGATGATAATTCCTCTGAGCTCAAATGGGTGAAGTATGGTCAGCAGAGAATGTAGCCTAAATGTGCCACTCTGAACTGTTCCAGCTCACATGTTAGGGAATGTTAGAGATTAAATATATAAATGAAGAAACACTAAATAAGAAGGAAAAAATATAGATGTATTAAATACTAAAAGGATAAATCAGATTAAAAAGAACTATCTCATAAGAGTAAAATAAAAAGTAAAAACAGAAAAATACATATCAACTTAAAGCTCAACCAAAGAAGGAGGTATATCAGTGTAAACCAAGCCAAGAATATAACAAAGACGAATGTCGGAAGCAATTAGTTCACCCACACTAAAAGTATGAGCTGAACTAATCACTTTTACAGGGGGGCATTTGTAGCACAACGAAGTTTTTACCTTATTCTACAAATTAAGATCATATAGGAAAAGAAGGGAACAAGTCATCTGGAAAAAAGTAATTACAATCATAAATAAAAGGATTTAACAGAACTAGGAAAATCAATTCAAAGAAATTACATATAGTCAATTTATAGCCAAAAAAGTGTTAAAAAAACAAATAATGTGAGTATCATCTCAGTAAAATAATTAGTAGACCCAGTAAGATATGGAGTAGTAAGGAATAACAGCACAGAACAAATAAATTAAAAGGAGAATTCTCAAAATAGGGAGTAGTAAGGAATAACAGCCCAGAACAAATAAATTAAAAGGACAATTCTCAAAATAGGGAGTAAGGAGGAGTAACAGCCCAGAACAAATAAGTTAAAAGGAAATAATATCAAGATACGCAAAAACCCTATTTTTAAGACAGAAAACTCTATAGCTGTAAACCACATCAATGAAAGATTAAACTATATTAGCTATATCAACCTAAATAAAACAAATAGCCAAAAAAGAGAATCCAATACAAATAACTAGAAATGATGTAAAATTCGTTATGATTAAAATAAGTGTGTAATTGAGGGTAACACCCCAAACCAATTTCAAAAGGACAACAAAAGACAATCATTAATATAAAGTTTCAATGTGTTTATTTATATAATTATTATGTGTATACCATACAAAATATGTTGATAGTAGGAAATACTAGATGTTAGTATGTAAGAGTTTATTGTATTTGAATCATGTTAATTAATGTTGTATTTTTGTCAAGTAAGGAAAGGCAAAATAATAATTCAATCGACCCATAAATAGTGAATCAGAAAATATAAAACTAATAAGGTGAATTAATAATAACATTGCTAGGAAAATTGAAAATTGATGACCAAGACAAATTTAACTTTGACCATATAAATCAAATCAGAGAATATAAATTAATATAACCTAGACCAAATGGATGTAAATTATCCCACTCAGAATACAAATATTTTATCCTAATGATAACAACGGCCTATAATAGTGATTAAAAGAATCAGCATATAAAATTGACTTAAATGGTGATTGTACCAGATAAAGCCATATTCAGTAAAGTACAATAGTAAAATACAAATAAATTGTTAAATGTTTAGAATAATAGCCAGATATAAAAAGTAAATTACAAATATTTAATTAGTTGTCTTGTTTGTTCATCATCTTCTTTCACAGCACTACACTTAATATAATATTGAAACAACACAGCTGAGCAGTATGAAATATACAAACACCACACAACACAACCAAACAACATACTAAACGACCAGTTACAATATAAATCACATACACTTTTTGACACAATCATACAAAAAACAAACAATAATTTGGATCCCCGCGCCAATCCCCTTCCTCTACACACCACCGCCACTATACCTTCCAAGCAACAACTGTTACTAAGTACTGGCAGTCTGTTTCTAAGCCGTCGAAGGCGAATACGACGCCGAAACGCGTTCAACGAAAAAGACAAGTAAGTTTTCACAAGAGAAAGTTTCAATATTATATTAAATTTAATTAGTAATCGAGTGAGAGGTAAATTGTTACATAAAACATATTGTACACCATTTAATAGGTATTTATGTGAATCAAAATAAGGCCTAGAGATAAATTTCAAAGAATGTAATTCAGAAGCTTAATTCAAACCAAAATAGGTCAAATTTAGTATTAACTTGTGTAAAATAAAAGCAGGAATATTGTTATATAATTAGAATTACATAAAAGTACTAAACAAATAATTTATAGCCAATTAAACATAAAAAATGTCAATTTTTTTTATATATAAGATTGAATTTAGATACAACAGCTGATGGGGAAACAATGAGAAATGAGACCAAAATCTTATAGAATTTTCTATATGAAGGAACAGATATAATTAGTTGATTGTTAAAAGCCAAGCAAGACGGACGTGTCAGAATACATTTCAGAGAAATATGAACGGAATTTTTAACCAACATAAACCAAGATATATGATGAATTTATAAAAAGATAAAAGAATATAAATTAAAGTAAAGAATACTATAATAATGGTCATTGAAACCATAAAACTAAATTAAACACTACTAAATTGAGCTGTCACTACGTATGGACACGACTGAAGAACGAAATTAAACTCATATAACCAGAAACTGATAGAAGGGAACCATCTGACACAACACAACTATTACCGAACAAAATCCAGTGGATGAATAAAACTACACACTACAACTTGTGGGATTCCAATAGCGGCATCACAGAAGAGGAATTAACCAACTAAGACGTTTATTTGAAGGAAAATCTCGTAGCTGAATTCACACCGCAGAACGATCTATGAAAACGGCCATCTTGTAATTCGCACAGGTTGACGGGAGAGGAACGAGTGACGTCTGATACATCAGCTGGTTCGATATCAACTTTACTATACACTATACTTTATTATATTTTTGTCTGTTTAAATGAATAAGTTTTTATAATTTGTAAGTATTGAATTCTCTTGCCTTTCCTGACTATTTCTACAGTTAAAAGAACCTTTATAATATAATAATTTAATTTGAATACTTTTATATATGTAATCATCGAACTGGAACCTAGTCTCGAATCAAACTCGAGCCAGTCGTGGCAATTCAAATAATTACTTTGGACATAATAAATCTAATTATTGTTTTAACATTGTTTTATTGATTATTTAAGTCATAAATTAAATTACGTTAATTATTAAAAGCTAAACGTGAACTCCTGAAGGAAACGAACGAGCAGAAGAAGAAGTACAGATAATGAATCGGCCGCTACATGCAATCGATTTGGCCACGATAATCTATTTAACGTGAAGAAACAAATAATTCTTCAGCAGAGCATACACAGTTATTAATCAGTATTCTTTATTAATTGAACATTGACAATAAAACAATTAAAACAATTAAATTAATTAAATATATAGAAAATAACACAATTATAAAAATTTTATTAACCAATTATTATTCCACGAATATTGCTTTATTACAAATTGGCGCTCAACTTTAGGGGCTCAAAATAGGAATTGGTAGGCCTATAAGATAAAGACGATTTACCCAATTTCCTATTTTAGCTTGGCAGCTGTTAACAGGTCAGGAAGGTAGAAAAAATGCCGAAAAGATCAACATCGAAGAAAAGGGCGACAGAAATCAAAAAGGAAATAGACATGAAGAACAAGGAGGCGACTCCGGTGGAAGATATGGAGATCACATTACCTCCGGCGGAACCGAACCAGCCCGCACTCCAGGAGAAACAGTTAGAGAATTCAACCACAACAGAAGATACGAAAATGGATAATGATGGAAATGTTCCTACAATGGAGTAAGGAAATGAGAGAGTATAACAAATCCACGATGGAGAAACTAGAAGATCAGAGTAAGATAATAGATGATTATTCTACGAAAATGAAGGATATAATAAATGATAATAAAAGGTGGAGGGAAGAATTAAGAAATGAGAGGACCAAAGAAATAAAAAATGATAGCAAACCCGAAGCTGAAGAAATACCAAACGATAAAACAAGGGAACAAGTAGCATTATTATCTGAAATTAAAACTAACAAAAACAAAGAAAATCTTATGCATATGGAAATGAAATCAAAGAAAATGAGACAAATACATCCAAAGAAACTAATAAAAAACCGGGAAGAGTTGGAAATGATGCACAATGGTTTAATTGATGTCCTTAATATCCCAATGACCAGTGAAAAAGACATCATGTATTCCATAAATTATAGAAGCAGGTCAAAACAAATTTCAGAAATAATTTACAATAAAACAGTATGTTACCACTTTAAAAAGAGTATAGATAAATGGAATACGACAGAAGTAGAAATATATGGTAAAACATCAGTGTTATCATTAATCATCGATGTACCAGTGACATCCTGGTTTAATAAACCATATGATAGGATGATTCATATAAGACTTGAAACAAGCGAAAGGATAACAGAAGAAAAAATGAAATACAAGGAAGAAGAGAGAAATGTCACAAGAAAAGAAATAATTATGAAGACAATGGTAGTCCGGACAATAAGGGCAACTGAAATTATGGACCACGGCTAAATCAAATACCACACACCATCAAGAAAAGGGACGGATGTTATGACAACCGATTACAGAAAAAACCATTTGAAAGAGAAGAAAAATAACAGGAATAAAAATAAATAAATAAATAAATAAAGAAACAAAAACAAGAGGTCTTATGAAAATAATAAAAAAATATTTTGATGAAGAAAAAAAACCATGAAAATTCTAACATAAGTAAGACCATCTTACAGTTAATATAAGAGAAAATATGTTGAATCAAATAAAATAGACCATCTAAATTCTAAGAATAAATAAAAACATCTTATAGTATATATCAAGGAAATTATTTTAAATAAAAAAAGAAAAGAAAATAAATAAATTATCTCAATACTAAAATAAATAAGAACAGTTTACAGAATATATTTCACAAGTACTTTGTTTTGTATCAATTAATAGAGAGAAGGAATGAAATAAGATATCAAAGGCTTAAAAAATAATAAGTACAACATAGGTAAAGAAATTGAATGAAATAATTTTACAAAGAAAATTTTTTTTTATCACAACTCTGAAGGCTAAACAGTGACTACTCAAAACAACTATATAAATGAAATACTTATCGAAACAAAAATGTTACAGAACTTTTAAGTGAAAGGTAAATAAGAATCCAGATAATTTATATATTTGCAATGTTATAAGTTGATGAAACCCCAAAATGAAAATAAGATCATAGAAGAATAAATAGGAGAACCAATTAACCAAAACAGATAAGGAGAGGGTATTAAAACCAGACATTATACCATATACCTAGTGATAAATAATATAGAACGAGCTTTAAAATGTAAAGATAACCATATGGATAGAAATATTAAATAATCTGAATAATTATGAAGTGATGATTCTAAGTATATTTATTGTTAGTCAAAATGGACTACTTTTTATAATTTATATTTTAATAACTGGATGTAGATAATTCCACCAGTTTTTTATGATTGAGCAGAGATGATAATTCCTCTGAGCTCAAATGGGTGAAGTATGGTCAGCAGAGAATGTAGCCTAAATGTGCCACTCTGAACTGTTCCAGCTCACATGTTAGGGAATGTTAGAGATTAAATATATAAATGAAGAAACACTAAATAAGAAGGAAAAAATATAGATGTATTAAATACTAAAAGGATAAATCAGATTAAAAAGAACTATCTCATAAGAGTAAAATAAAAAGTAAAAACAGAAAAATACATATCAACTTAAAGCTCAACCAAAGAAGGAGGTATATCAGTGTAAACCAAGCCAAGAATATAACAAAGACGAATGTCGGAAGCAATTAGTTCACCCACACTAAAAGTATGAGCTGAACTAATCACTTTTACAGGGGGGCATTTGTAGCACAACGAAGTTTTTACCTTATTCTACAAATTAAGATCATATAGGAAAAGAAGGGAACAAGTCATCTGGAAAAAAGTAATTACAATCATAAATAAAAGGATTTAACAGAACTAGGAAAATCAATTCAAAGAAATTACATATAGTCAATTTATAGCCAAAAAAGTGTTAAAAAAACAAATAATGTGAGTATCATCTCAGTAAAATAATTAGTAGACCCAGTAAGATATGGAGTAGTAAGGAATAACAGCACAGAACAAATAAATTAAAAGGACAATTCTCAAAATAGGGAGTAGTAAGGAATAACAGCCCAGAACAAATAAATTAAAAGGACAATTCTCAAAATAGGGAGTAAGGAGGAGTAACAGCCCAGAACAAATAAGTTAAAAGGAAATAATATCAAGATACGCAAAAACCCTATTTTTAAGACAGAAAACTCTATAGCTGTAAACCACATCAATGAAAGATTAAACTATATTAGCTATATCAACCTAAATAAAACAAATAGCCAAAAAAGAGAATCCAATACAAATAACTAGAAATGATGTAAAATTCGTTATGATTAAAATAAGTGTGTAATTGAGGGTAACACCCCAAACCAATTTCAAAAGGACAACAAAAGACAATCATTAATATAAAGTTTCAATGTGTTTATTTATATAATTATTATGTGTATACCATACAAAATATGTTGATAGTAGGAAATACTAGATGTTAGTATGTAAGAGTTTATTGTATTTGAATCATGTTAATTAATGTTGTATTTTTGTCAAGTAAGGAAAGGCAAAATAATAATTCAATCGACCCATAAATAGTGAATCAGAAAATATAAAACTAATAAGGTGAATTAATAATAACATTGCTAGGAAAACTGAAAATTGATGACCAAGACAAATTTAACTTTGACCATATAAATCAAATCAGAGAATATAAATTAATATAACCTAGACCAAATGGATGTAAATTATCCCACTCAGAATACAAATACTTTATCCTAATGATAACAACGGCCTATAATAGTGATTAAAAGAATCAGCATATAAAATTGACTTAAATGGTGATTGTACCAGATAAAGCCATATTCAGTAAAGTACAATAGTAAAATACAAATAAATTGTTAAATGTTTAGAATAATAGCCAGATATAAAAAGTAAATTACAAATATTTAATTAGTTGTCTTGTTTGTTCATCATCTTCTTTCACAGCACTACACTTAATATAATATTGAAACAACACAGCTGAGCAGTATGAAATATACAAACACCACACAACACAACCAAACAACATACTAAACGACCAGTTACAATATAAATCACATACACTTTTTGACACAATCATACAAAAAACAAACAATAATTTGGATCCCCGCGCCAATCCCCTTCCTCTACACACCACCGCCACTATACCTTCCAAGCAACAACCGTTACTAAGTACTGGCAGTCTGTTTCTAAGCCGTCGAAGCGAATACGACGCCAAAACGCGTTCAACGAAAAAGACAAGTAAGTTTTCACAAGAGAAAGTTTCAATATTATATTAAATTTAATTAGTAATCGAGTGAGAGGTAAATTGTTACATAAAACATATTGTACACCATTTAATAGGTATTTATGTGAATCAAAATAAGGCCTAGAGATAAATTTCAAAGAATGTAATTCAGAAGCTTAATTCAAACCAAAATAGGTCAAATTTAGTATTAACTTGTGTAAAATAAAAGCAGGAATATTGTTATATAATTAGAATTACATAAAAGTACTAAACAAATAATTTATAGCCAATTAAACATAAAAAATGTCAATTTTTTTTATATATAAGATTGAATTTAGATACAACAGCTGATGGGGAAACAATGAGAAATGAGACCAAAATCTTATAGAATTTTCTATATGAAGGAACAGATATAATTAGTTGATTGTTAAAAGCCAAGCAAGACGGACGTGTCAGAATACATTTCAGAGAAATATGAACGGAATTTTTAACCAACATAAACCAAGATATATGATGAATTTATAAAAAGATAAAAGAATATAAATTAAAGTAAAGAATACTATAATAATGGTCATTGAAACCATAAAACTAAATTAAACACTACTAAATTGAGCTGTCACTACGTATGGACACGACTGAAGAACGAAATTAAACTCATATAACCAGAAACTGATAGAAGGGAACCATCTGACACAACACAACTATTACCGAACAAAATCCAGTGGATGAATAAAACTACACACTACAACTTGTGGGATTCCAATAGCGGCATCACAGAAGAGGAATTAACCAACTAAGACGTTTATTTGAAGGAAAATCTCGTAGCTGAATTCACACCGCAGAACGATCTATGAAAACGGCCATCTTGTAATTCGCACAGGTTGACGGGAGAGGAACGAGTGACGTCTGATACATCAGCTGGTTCGATATCAACTTTACTATACACTATACTTTATTATATTTTTGTCTGTTTAAATGAATAAGTTTTTATAATTTGTAAGTATTGAATTCTCTTGCCTTTCCTGACTATTTCTACAGTTAAAAGAACCTTTATAATATAATAATTTAATTTGAATACTTTTATATATGTAATCATCGAACTGGAACCTAGTCTCGAATCAAACTCGAGCCAGTCGTGGCAATTCAAATAATTACTTTGGACATAATAAATCTAATTATTGTTTTAACATTGTTTTATTGATTATTTAAGTCATAAATTAAATTACGTTAATTATTAAAAGCTAAACGTGAACTCCTGAAGGAAACGAACGAGCAGAAGAAGAAGTACAGATAATGAATCGGCCGCTACATGCAATCGATTTGGCCACGATAATCTATTTAACGTGAAGAAACAAATAATTCTTCAGCAGAGCATACACAGTTATTAATCAGTATTCTTTATTAATTGAACATTGACAATAAAACAATTAAACCAATTAAATTAATTAAATATATAGAAAATAACACAATTATAAAAATTTTATTAACCAATTATTATTCCACGAATATTGCTTTATTACAAATTGGCGCTCAACTTTAGGGGCTCAAAATAGGAATTGGTAGGCCTATAAGATAAAGACGATTTACCCAATTTCCTATTTTAGCTTGGCAGCTGTTAACAGGTCAGGAAGGTAGAAAAAATGCCGAAAAGGGCGACAGAAATCAAAAAGGAAATAGACATGAAGAACAAGGAGGCGACTCCGGTGGAAGATATGGAGATCACATTACCTCCGGCGGAACCGAACCAGCCCGCACTCCAGGAGAAACAGTTAGAGAATTCAACCACAACAGAAGATACGAAAATGGATAATGATGGAAATGTTCCTACAATGGAGTAAGGAAATGAGAGAGTATAACAAATCCACGATGGAGAAACTAGAAGATCAGAGTAAGATAATAGATGATTATTCTACGAAAATGAAGGATATAATAAATGATAATAAAAGGTGGAGGGAAGAATTAAGAAATGAGAGGACCAAAGAAATAAAAAATGATAGCAAACCCGAAGCTGAAGAAATACCAAACGATAAAACAAGGGAACAAGTAGCATTATTATCTGAAATTAAAACTAACAAAAACAAAGAAAATCTTATGCATATGGAAATGAAATCAAAGAAAATGAGACAAATACATCCAAAGAAACTAATAAAAAACCGGGAAGAGTTGGAAATGATGCACAATGGTTTAATTGATGTCCTTAATATCCCAATGACCAGTGAAAAAGACATCATGTATTCCATAAATTATAGAAGCAGGTCAAAACAAATTTCAGAAATAATTTACAATAAAACAGTATGTTACCACTTTAAAAAGAGTATAGATAAATGGAATACGACAGAAGTAGAAATATATGGTAAAACATCAGTGTTATAATTAATCATCGATGTACCAGTGACATCCTGGTTTAATAAACCATATGATAGGATGATTCATATAAGACTTGAAACAAGCGAAAGGATAACAGAAGAAAAAATGAAATACAAGGAAGAAGAGAGAAATGTCACAAGAAAAGAAATAATTATGAAGACAATGGTAGTCCGGACAATAAGGGCAACTGAAATTATGGACCACGGCTAAATCAAATACCACACACCATCAAGAAAAGGGACGGATGTTATGACAACCGATTACAGAAAAAACCATTTGAAAGAGAAGAAAAATAACAGGAATAAAAATAAATAAATAAATAAATAAAGAAACAAAAACAAGAGGTCTTATGAAAATAATAAAAAAATATTTTGATGAAGAAAAAAAACCATGAAAATTCTAACATAAGTAAGACCATCTTACAGTTAATATAAGAGAAAATATGTTGAATCAAATAAAATAGACCATCTAAATTCTAAGAATAAATAAAAACATCTTATAGTATATATCAAGGAAATTATTTTAAATAAAAAAAGAAAAGAAAATAAATAAATTATCTCAATACTAAAATAAATAAGAACAGTTTACAGAATATATTTCACAAGTACTTTGTTTTGTATCAATTAATAGAGAGAAGGAATGAAATAAGATATCAAAGGCTTAAAAAATAATAAGTACAACATAGGTAAAGAAATTGAATGAAATAATTTTACAAAGAAAATTTTTTTTTATCACAACTCTGAAGGCTAAACAGTGACTACTCAAAACAACTATATAAATGAAATACTTATCGAAACAAAAATGTTACAGAACTTTTAAGTGAAAGGTAAATAAGAATCCAGATAATTTATATATTTGCAATGTTATAAGTTGATGAAACCCCAAAATGAAAATAAGATCATAGAAGAATAAATAGGAGAACCAATTAACCAAAACAGATAAGGAGAGGGTATTAAAACCAGACATTATACCATATACCTAGTGATAAATAATATAGAACGAGCTTTAAAATGTAAAGATAACCATATGGATAGAAATATTAAATAATCTGAATAATTATGAAGTGATGATTCTAAGTATATTTATTGTTAGTCAAAATGGACTACTTTTTATAATTTATATTTTAATAACTGGATGTAGATAATTCCACCAGTTTTTTATGATTGAGCAGAGATGATAATTCCTCTGAGCTCAAATGGGTGAAGTATGGTCAGCAGAGAATGTAGCCTAAATGTGCCACTCTGAACTGTTCCAGCTCACATGTTAGGGAATGTTAGAGATTAAATATATAAATGAAGAAACACTAAATAAGAAGGAAAAAATATAGATGTATTAAATACTAAAAGGATAAATCAGATTAAAAAGAACTATCTCATAAGAGTAAAATAAAAAGTAAAAACAGAAAAATACATATCAACTTAAAGCTCAACCAAAGAAGGAGGTATATCAGTGTAAACCAAGCCAAGAATATAACAAAGACGAATGTCGGAAGCAATTAGTTCACCCACACTAAAAGTATGAGCTGAACTAATCACTTTTACAGGGGGGCATTTGTAGCACAACGAAGTTTTTACCTTATTCTACAAATTAAGATCATATAGGAAAAGAAGGGAACAAGTCATCTGGAAAAAAGTAATTACAATCATAAATAAAAGGATTTAACAGAACTAGGAAAATCAATTCAAAGAAATTACATATAGTCAATTTATAGCCAAAAAAGTGTTAAAAAAACAAATAATGTGAGTATCATCTCAGTAAAATAATTAGTAGACCCAGTAAGATATGGAGTAGTAAGGAATAACAGCACAGAACAAATAAATTAAAAGGACAATTCTCAAAATAGGGAGTAGTAAGGAATAACAGCCCAGAACAAATAAATTAAAAGGACAATTCTCAAAATAGGGAGTAAGGAGGAGTAACAGCCCAGAACAAATAAGTTAAAAGGAAATAATATCAAGATACGCAAAAACCCTATTTTTAAGACAGAAAACTCTATAGCTGTAAACCACATCAATGAAAGATTAAACTATATTAGCTATATCAACCTAAATAAAACAAATAGCCAAAAAAGAGAATCCAATACAAATAACTAGAAATGATGTAAAATTCGTTATGATTAAAATAAGTGTGTAATTGAGGGTAACACCCCAAACCAATTTCAAAAGGACAACAAAAGACAATCATTAATATAAAGTTTCAATGTGTTTATTTATATAATTATTATGTGTATACCATACAAAATATGTTGATAGTAGGAAATACTAGATGTTAGTATGTAAGAGTTTATTGTATTTGAATCATGTTAATTAATGTTGTATTTTTGTCAAGTAAGGAAAGGCAAAATAATAATTCAATCGACCCATAAATAGTGAATCAGAAAATATAAAACTAATAAGGTGAATTAATAATAACATTGCTAGGAAAATTGAAAATTGATGACCAAGACAAATTTAACTTTGACCATATAAATCAAATCAGAGAATATAAATTAATATAACCTAGACCAAATGGATGTAAATTATCCCACTCAGAATACAAATACTTTATCCTAATGATAACAACGGCCTATAATAGTGATTAAAAGAATCAGCATATAAAATTGACTTAAATGGTGATTGTACCAGATAAAGCCATATTCAGTAAAGTACAATAGTAAAATACAAATAAATTGTTAAATGTTTAGAATAATAGCCAGATATAAAAAGTAAATTACAAATATTTAATTAGTTGTCTTGTTTGTTCATCATCTTCTTTCACAGCACTACACTTAATATAATATTGAAACAACACAGCTGAGCAGTATGAAATATACAAACACCACACAACACAACCAAACAACATACTAAACGACCAGTTACAATATAAATCACATACACTTTTTGACACAATCATACAAAAAACAAACAATAATTTGGATCCCCGCGCCAATCCCCTTCCTCTACACACCACCGCCACTATACCTTCCAAGCAACAACCGTTACTAAGTACTGGCAGTCTGTTTCTAAGCCGTCGAAGCGAATACGACGCCAAAACGCGTTCAACGAAAAAGACAAGTAAGTTTTCACAAGAGAAAGTTTCAATATTATATTAAATTTAATTAGTAATCGAGTGAGAGGTAAATTGTTACATAAAACATATTGTACACCATTTAATAGGTATTTATGTGAATCAAAATAAGGCCTAGAGATAAATTTCAAAGAATGTAATTCAGAAGCTTAATTCAAACCAAAATAGGTCAAATTTAGTATTAACTTGTGTAAAATAAAAGCAGGAATATTGTTATATAATTAGAATTACATAAAAGTACTAAACAAATAATTTATAGCCAATTAAACATAAAAAATGTCAATTTTTTTTATATATAAGATTGAATTTAGATACAACAGCTGATGGGGAAACAATGAGAAATGAGACCAAAATCTTATAGAATTTTCTATATGAAGGAACAGATATAATTAGTTGATTGTTAAAAGCCAAGCAAGACGGACGTGTCAGAATACATTTCAGAGAAATATGAACGGAATTTTTAACCAACATAAACCAAGATATATGATGAATTTATAAAAAGATAAAAGAATATAAATTAAAGTAAAGAATACTATAATAATGGTCATTGAAACCATAAAACTAAATTAAACACTACTAAATTGAGCTGTCACTACGTATGGACACGACTGAAGAACGAAATTAAACTCATATAACCAGAAACTGATAGAAGGGAACCATCTGACACAACACAACTATTACCGAACAAAATCCAGTGGATGAATAAAACTACACACTACAACTTGTGGGATTCCAATAGCGGCATCACAGAAGAGGAATTAACCAACTAAGACGTTTATTTGAAGGAAAATCTCGTAGCTGAATTCACACCGCAGAACGATCTATGAAAACGGCCATCTTGTAATTCGCACAGGTTGACGGGAGAGGAACGAGTGACGTCTGATACATCAGCTGGTTCGATATCAACTTTACTATACACTATACTTTATTATATTTTTGTCTGTTTAAATGAATAAGTTTTTATAATTTGTAAGTATTGAATTCTCTTGCCTTTCCTGACTATTTCTACAGTTAAAAGAACCTTTATAATATAATAATTTAATTTGAATACTTTTATATATGTAATCATCGAACTGGAACCTAGTCTCGAATCAAACTCGAGCCAGTCGTGGCAATTCAAATAATTACTTTGGACATAATAAATCTAATTATTGTTTTAACATTGTTTTATTGATTATTTAAGTCATAAATTAAATTACGTTAATTATTAAAAGCTAAACGTGAACTCCTGAAGGAAACGAACGAGCAGAAGAAGAAGTACAGATAATGAATCGGCCGCTACATGCAATCGATTTGGCCACGATAATCTATTTAACGTGAAGAAACAAATAATTCTTCAGCAGAGCATACACAGTTATTAATCAGTATTCTTTATTAATTGAACATTGACAATAAAACAATTAAACCAATTAAATTAATTAAATATATAGAAAATAACACAATTATAAAAATTTTATTAACCAATTATTATTCCACGAATATTGCTTTATTACAAATTGGCGCTCAACTTTAGGGGCTCAAAATAGGAATTGGTAGGCCTATAAGATAAAGACGATTTACCCAATTTCCTATTTTAGCTTGGCAGCTGTTAACAGGTCAGGAAGGTAGAAAAAATGCCGAAAAGATCAACATCGAAGAAAAGGGCGACAGAAATCAAAAAGGAAATAGACATGAAGAACAAGGAGGCGACTCCGGTGGAAGATATGGAGATCACATTACCTCCGGCGGAACCGAACCAGCCCGCACTCCAGGAGAAACAGTTAGAGAATTCAACCACAACAGAAGATACGAAAATGGATAATGATGGAAATGTTCCTACAATGGAGTAAGAAAATGAGAGAGTATAACAAATCCATGATGGAGAAACTAGAAGATCAGAGTAAGATAATAGATGATTATTCTACGAAAATGAAGGATATAATAAATGATAATAAAAGGCGGAGGGAAGAATTAAGAAATGAGAGGACCAAAGAAATAAAAAATGATAGCAAACCCGAAGCTGAAGAAATACCAAACGATAAAACAAGGGAACAAGTAGCATTATTATCTGAAATTAAAACTAACAAAAACAAAGAAAATCTTATGCATATGGAAATGAAATCAAAGAAAATGAGACAAATACATCCAAAGAAACTAATAAAAAACCGGGAAGAGTTGGAAATGATGCACAATGGTTTAATTGATGTCCTTAATATCCCAGTGACCAGTGAAAAAGACATCATGTATTCCATAAATTATAGAAGCAGGTCAAAACAAATTTCAGAAATAATTTACAATAAAACAGTATGTTACCACTTTAAAAAGAGTATAGATAAATGGAATACGACAGAAGTAGAAATATATGGCAAACAGTGTTATCATTAATCATCGATGTACCAGTGACATCCTGGTTTAATAAACCATATGATAGGATGATTCATATAAGACTTGAAACAAGCGAAAGGATAACAGAAGAAAAAATGAAATACAAGGAAGAAGAGAGAAATGTCACAAGAAAAGAAATAATTATGAAGACAATGGTAGTCCGGACAATAAGGGCAACTGAAATTATGGACCACGGCTAAATCAAATACCACACACCATCAAGAAAAGGGACGGATGTTATGACAACCGATTACAGAAAAAACCATTTGAAAGAGAAGAAAAATAACAGGAATAAAAATAAATAAATAAATAAATAAAGAAACAAAAACAAGAGGTCTTATGAAAATAATAAAAAAATATTTTGATGAAGAAAAAAAACCATGAAAATTCTAACATAAGTAAGACCATCTTACAGTTAATATAAGAGAAAATATGTTGAATCAAATAAAATAGACCATCTAAATTCTAAGAATAAATAAAAACATCTTATAGTATATATCAAGGAAATTATTTTAAATAAAAAAAGAAAAGAAAATAAATAAATTATCTCAATACTAAAATAAATAAGAACAGTTTACAGAATATATTTCACAAGTACTTTGTTTTGTATCAATTAATAAAGAGAAGGAATGAAATAAGATATCAAAGGCTTAAAAAATAATAAGTACAACATAGGTAAAGAAATTGAATGAAATAATTTTACAAAGAAAATTTTTTTTTCTCACAACTCTGAAGGCTAAACAGTGACTACTCAAAACAACTATATAAATGAAATACTTATCGAAACAAAAATGTTACAGAACTTTTAAGTGAAAGGTAAATAAGAATCCAGATAATTTATATATTTGCAATGTTATAAGTTGATGAAACCCCAAAATGAAAATAAGATCATAGAAGAATAAATAGGAGAACCAATTAACCAAAACAGATAAGGAGAGGGTATTAAAACCAGACATTATACCATATACCTAGTGATAAATAATATAGAACGAGCTTTAAAATGTAAAGATAACCATATGGATAGAAATATTAAATAATCTGAATAATTATGAAGTGATGATTCTAAGTATATTTATTGTTAGTCAAAATGGACTACTTTTTATAATTTATATTTTAATAACTGGATGTAGATAATTCCACCAGTTTATTATGATTGAGCAGAGATGATAATTCCTCTGAGCTCAAATGGGTGAAGTATGGTCAGCAGAGAATGTAGCCTAAATGTGCCACTCTGAACTGTTCCAGCTCACATGTTAGGGAATGTTAGAGATTAAATATATAAATGAAGAAACACTAAATAAGAAGGAAAAAATATAGATGTATTAAATACTAAAAGGATAAATCAGATTAAAAAGAACTATCTCATAAGAGTAAAATAAAAAGTAAAAACAGAAAAATACATATCAACTTAAAGCTCAACCAAAGAAGGAGGTATATCAGTGTAAACCAAGCCAAGAATATAACAAAGACGAATGTCGGAAGCAATTAGTTCACCCACACTAAAAGTATGAGCTGAACTAATCACTTTTACAGGGGGGCATTTGTAGCACAACGAAGTTTTTACCTTATTCTACAAATTAAGATCATATAGGAAAAGAAGGGAACAAGTCATCTGGAAAAAAGTAATTACAATCATAAATAAAAGGATTTAACAGAACTAGGAAAATCAATTCAAAGAAATTACATATAGTCAATTTATAGCCAAAAAAGTGTTAAAAAAACAAATAATGTGAGTATCATCTCAGTAAAATAATTAGTAGACCCAGTAAGATATGGAGTAGTAAGGAATAACAGCACAGAACAAATAAATTAAAAGGACAATTCTCAAAATAGGGAGTAGTAAGGAATAACAGCCCAGAACAAATAAATTAAAAGGACAATTCTCAAAATAGGGAGTAAGGAGGAGTAACAGCCCAGAACAAATAAGTTAAAAGGAAATAATATCAAGATACGCAAAAACCCTATTTTTAAGACAGAAAACTCTATAGCTGTAAACCACATCAATGAAAGATTAAACTATATTAGCTATATCAACCTAAATAAAACAAATAGCCAAAAAAGAGAATCCAATACAAATAACTAGAAATGATGTAAAATTCGTTATGATTAAAATAAGTGTGTAATTGAGGGTAACACCCCAAACCAATTTCAAAAGGACAACAAAAGACAATCATTAATATAAAGTTTCAATGTGTTTATTTATATAATTATTATGTGTATACCATACAAAATATGTTGATAGTAGGAAATACTAGATGTTAGTATGTAAGAGTTTATTGTATTTGAATCATGTTAATTAATGTTGTATTTTTGTCAAGTAAGGAAAGGCAAAATAATAATTCAATCGACCCATAAATAGTGAATCAGAAAATATAAAACTAATAAGGTGAATTAATAATAACATTGCTAGGAAAATTGAAAATTGATGACCAAGACAAATTTAACTTTGACCATATAAATCAAATCAGAGAATATAAATTAATATAACCTAGACCAAATGGATGTAAATTATCCCACTCAGAATACAAATACTTTATCCTAATGATAACAACGGCCTATAATAGTGATTAAAAGAATCAGCATGTAAAATTGACTTAAATGGTGATTGTACCAGATAAAGCCATATTCAGTAAAGTACAATAGTAAAATACAAATAAATTGTTAAATGTTTAGAATAATAGCCAGATATAAAAAGTAAATTACAAATATTTAATTAGTTGTCTTGTTTGTTCATAATCTTCTTTCACAGCACTACACTTAATATAATATTGAAACAACACAGCTGAGCAGTATGAAATATACAAACACCACACAACACAACCAAACAACATACTAAACGACCAGTTACAATATAAATCACATACGCTTTTTGACACAATCATACAAAAAACAAACAATAATTTGGATCCCCGCGCCAATCCCCTTCCTCTACACACCACCGCCACTATACCTTCCAAGCAACAACCGTTACTAAGTACTGGCAGTCTGTTTCTAAGCTGTCGAAGGCGAATACGACGCCAAAACACGTTCAACGAAAAAGACAAGTAAGTTTTCACAAGAGAAAGTTTCAATATTATATTAAATTTAATTAGTAATCGAGTGAGAGGTAAATTGTTACATAAAACATATTGTACACCATTTAATAGGTATTTATGTGAATCAAAATAAGGCCTAGAGATAAATTTCAAAGAATGTAATTCAGAAGCTTAATTCAAACCAAAATAGGTCAAATTTAGTATTAACTTGTGTAAAATAAAAGCAGGAATATTGTTATATAATTAGAATTACATAAAAGTACTAAACAAATAATTTATAGCCAATTAAACATAAAAAATGTCAATTTTTTTTATATATAAGATTGAATTTAGATACAACAGCTGATGGGGAAACAATGAGAAATGAGACCAAAATCTTATAGAATTTTCTATATGAAGGAACAGATATAATTAGTTGATTGTTAAAAGCCAAGCAAGACGGACGTGTCAGAATACATTTCAGAGAAATATGAACGGAATTTTTAACCAACATAAACCAAGATATATGATGAATTTATAAAAAGATAAAAGAATATAAATTAAAGTAAAGAATACTATAATAATGGTCATTGAAACCATAAAACTAAATTAAACACTACTAAATTGAGCTGTCACTACGTATGGACACGACTGAAGAACGAAATTAAACTCATATAACCAGAAACTGATAGAAGGGAACCATCTGACACAACACAACTATTACCGAACAAAATCCAGTGGATGAATAAAACTACACACTACAACTTGTGGGATTCCAATAGCGGCATCACAGAAGAGGAATTAACCAACTAAGACGTTTATTTGAAGGAAAATCTCGTAGCTGAATTCACACCGCAGAACGATCTATGAAAACGGCCATCTTGTAATTCGCACAGGTTGACGGGAGAGGAACGAGTGACGTCTGATACATCAGCTGGTTCGATATCAACTTTACTATACACTATACTTTATTATATTTTTGTCTGTTTAAATGAATAAGTTTTTATAATTTGTAAGTATTGAATTCTCTTGCCTTTCCTGACTATTTCTACAGTTAAAAGAACCTTTATAATATAATAATTTAATTTGAATACTTTTATATATGTAATCATCGAACTGGAACCTAGTCTCGAATCAAACTCGAGCCAGTCGTGGCAATTCAAATAATTACTTTGGACATAATAAATCTAATTATTGTTTTAACATTGTTTTATTGATTATTTAAGTCATAAATTAAATTACGTTAATTATTAAAAGCTAAACGTGAACTCCTGAAGGAAACGAACGAGCAGAAGAAGAAGTACAGATAATGAATCGGCCGCTACATGCAATCGATTTGGCCACGATAATCTATTTAACGTGAAGAAACAAATAATTCTTCAGCAGAGCATACACAGTTATTAATCAGTATTCTTTATTAATTGAACATTGACAATAAAACAATTAAACCAATTAAATTAATTAAATATATAGAAAATAACACAATTATAAAAATTTTATTAACCAATTATTATTCCACGAATATTGCTTTATTACAAATTGGCGCTCAACTTTAGGGGCTCAAAATAGGAATTGGTAGGCCTATAAGATAAAGACGATTTACCCAATTTCCTATTTTAGCTTGGCAGCTGTTAACAGGTCAGGAAGGTAGAAAAAATGCCGAAAAGATCAACATCGAAGAAAAGGGCGACAGAAATCAAAAAGGAAATAGACATGAAGAACAAGGAGGCGACTCCGGTGGAAGATATGGAGATCACATTACCTCCGGCGGAACCGAACCAGCCCGCACTCCAGGAGAAACAGTTAGAGAATTCAACCACAACAGAAGATACGAAAATGGATAATGATGGAAATGTTCCTACAATGGAGTAAGAAAATGAGAGAGTATAACAAATCCATGATGGAGAAACTAGAAGATCAGAGTAAGATAATAGATGATTATTCTACGAAAATGAAGGATATAATAAATGATAATAAAAGGCGGAGGGAAGAATTAAGAAATGAGAGGACCAAAGAAATAAAAAATGATAGCAAACCCGAAGCTGAAGAAATACCAAACGATAAAACAAGGGAACAAGTAGCATTATTATCTGAAATTAAAACTAACAAAAACAAAGAAAATCTTATGCATATGGAAATGAAATCAAAGAAAATGAGACAAATACATCCAAAGAAACTAATAAAAAACCGGGAAGAGTTGGAAATGATGCACAATGGTTTAATTGATGTCCTTAATATCCCAGTGACCAGTGAAAAAGACATCATGTATTCCATAAATTATAGAAGCAGGTCAAAACAAATTTCAGAAATAATTTACAATAAAACAGTATGTTACCACTTTAAAAAGAGTATAGATAAATGGAATACGACAGAAGTAGAAATATATGGCAAACAGTGTTATCATTAATCATCGATGTACCAGTGACATCCTGGTTTAATAAACCATATGATAGGATGATTCATATAAGACTTGAAACAAGCGAAAGGATAACAGAAGAAAAAATGAAATACAAGGAAGAAGAGAGAAATGTCACAAGAAAAGAAATAATTATGAAGACAATGGTAGTCCGGACAATAAGGGCAACTGAAATTATGGACCACGGCTAAATCAAATACCACACACCATCAAGAAAAGGGACGGATGTTATGACAACCGATTACAGAAAAAACCATTTGAAAGAGAAGAAAAATAACAGGAATAAAAATAAATAAATAAATAAATAAAGAAACAAAAACAAGAGGTCTTATGAAAATAATAAAAAAATATTTTGATGAAGAAAAAAAACCATGAAAATTCTAACATAAGTAAGACCATCTTACAGTTAATATAAGAGAAAATATGTTGAATCAAATAAAATAGACCATCTAAATTCTAAGAATAAATAAAAACATCTTATAGTATATATCAAGGAAATTATTTTAAATAAAAAAAGAAAAGAAAATAAATAAATTATCTCAATACTAAAATAAATAAGAACAGTTTACAGAATATATTTCACAAGTACTTTGTTTTGTATCAATTAATAAAGAGAAGGAATGAAATAAGATATCAAAGGCTTAAAAAATAATAAGTACAACATAGGTAAAGAAATTGAATGAAATAATTTTACAAAGAAAATTTTTTTTTCTCACAACTCTGAAGGCTAAACAGTGACTACTCAAAACAACTATATAAATGAAATACTTATCGAAACAAAAATGTTACAGAACTTTTAAGTGAAAGGTAAATAAGAATCCAGATAATTTATATATTTGCAATGTTATAAGTTGATGAAACCCCAAAATGAAAATAAGATCATAGAAGAATAAATAGGAGAACCAATTAACCAAAACAGATAAGGAGAGGGTATTAAAACCAGACATTATACCATATACCTAGTGATAAATAATATAGAACGAGCTTTAAAATGTAAAGATAACCATATGGATAGAAATATTAAATAATCTGAATAATTATGAAGTGATGATTCTAAGTATATTTATTGTTAGTCAAAATGGACTACTTTTTATAATTTATATTTTAATAACTGGATGTAGATAATTCCACCAGTTTATTATGATTGAGCAGAGATGATAATTCCTCTGAGCTCAAATGGGTGAAGTATGGTCAGCAGAGAATGTAGCCTAAATGTGCCACTCTGAACTGTTCCAGCTCACATGTTAGGGAATGTTAGAGATTAAATATATAAATGAAGAAACACTAAATAAGAAGGAAAAAATATAGATGTATTAAATACTAAAAGGATAAATCAGATTAAAAAGAACTATCTCATAAGAGTAAAATAAAAAGTAAAAACAGAAAAATACATATCAACTTAAAGCTCAACCAAAGAAGGAGGTATATCAGTGTAAACCAAGCCAAGAATATAACAAAGACGAATGTCAGAAGCAATTAGTTCACCCACACTAAAAGTATGAGCTGAACTAATCACTTTTACAGGGGGGCATTTGTAGCACAACGAAGTTTTTACCTTATTCTACAAATTAAGATCATATAGGAAAAGAAGGGAACAAGTCATCTGGAAAAAAGTAATTACAATCATAAATAAAAGGATTTAACAGAACTAGGAAAATCAATTCAAAGAAATTACATATAGTCAATTTATAGCCAAAAAAGTGTTAAAAAAACAAATAATGTGAGTATCATCTCAGTAAAATAATTAGTAGACCCAGTAAGATATGGAGTAGTAAGGAATAACAGCACAGAACAAATAAATTAAAAGGACAATTCTCAAAATAGGGAGTAGTAAGGAATAACAGCCCAGAACAAATAAATTAAAAGGACAATTCTCAAAATAGGGAGTAAGGAGGAGTAACAGCCCAGAACAAATAAGTTAAAAGGAAATAATATCAAGATACGCAAAAACCCTATTTTTAAGACAGAAAACTCTATAGCTGTAAACCACATCAATGAAAGATTAAACTATATTAGCTATATCAACCTAAATAAAACAAATAGCCAAAAAAGAGAATCCAATACAAATAACTAGAAATGATGTAAAATTCGTTATGATTAAAATAAGTGTGTAATTGAGGGTAACACCCCAAACCAATTTCAAAAGGACAACAAAAGACAATCATTAATATAAAGTTTCAATGTGTTTATTTATATAATTATTATGTGTATACCATACAAAATATGTTGATAGTAGGAAATACTAGATGTTAGTATGTAAGAGTTTATTGTATTTGAATCATGTTAATTAATGTTGTATTTTTGTCAAGTAAGGAAAGGCAAAATAATAATTCAATCGACCCATAAATAGTGAATCAGAAAATATAAAACTAATAAGGTGAATTAATAATAACATTGCTAGGAAAATTGAAAATTGATGACCAAGACAAATTTAACTTTGACCATATAAATCAAATCAGAGAATATAAATTAATATAACCTAGACCAAATGGATGTAAATTATCCCACTCAGAATACAAATACTTTATCCTAATGATAACAACGGCCTATAATAGTGATTAAAAGAATCAGCATGTAAAATTGACTTAAATGGTGATTGTACCAGATAAAGCCATATTCAGTAAAGTACAATAGTAAAATACAAATAAATTGTTAAATGTTTAGAATAATAGCCAGATATAAAAAGTAAATTACAAATATTTGATTAGTTGTCTTGTTTGTTCATAATCTTCTTTCACAGCACTACACTTAATATAATATTGAAACAACACAGCTGAGCAGTATGAAATATACAAACACCACACAACACAACCAAACAACATACTAAACGACCAGTTACAATATAAATCACATACGCTTTTTGACACAATCATACAAAAAACAAACAATAATTTGGATCCCCGCGCCAATCCCCTTCCTCTACACACCACCGCCACTATACCTTCCAAGCAACAACCGTTACTAAGTACTGGCAGTCTGTTTCTAAGCTGTCGAAGGCGAATACGACGCCAAAACACGTTCAACGAAAAAGACAAGTAAGTTTTCACAAGAGAAAGTTTCAATATTATATTAAATTTAATTAGTAATCGAGTGAGAGGTAAATTGTTACATAAAACATATTGTACACCATTTAATAGGTATTTATGTGAATCAAAATAAGGCCTAGAGATAAATTTCAAAGAATGTAATTCAGAAGCTTAATTCAAACCAAAATAGGTCAAATTTAGTATTAACTTGTGTAAAATAAAAGCAGGAATATTGTTATATAATTAGAATTACATAAAAGTACTAAACAAATAATTTATAGCCAATTAAACATAAAAAATGTCAATTTTTTTTATATATAAGATTGAATTTAGATACAACAGCTGATGGGGAAACAATGAGAAATGAGACCAAAATCTTATAGAATTTTCTATATGAAGGAACAGATATAATTAGTTGATTGTTAAAAGCCAAGCAAGACGGACGTGTAAGAATACATTTCAGAGAAATATGAACGGAATTTTTAACCAACATAAACCAAGATATATGATGAATTTATAAAAAGATAAAAGAATATAAATTAAAGTAAAGAATACTATAATAATGGTCATTGAAACCATAAAACTAAATTAAACACTACTAAATTGAGCTGTCACTACGTATGGACACGACTGAAGAACGAAATTAAACTCATATAACCAGAAACTGATAGAAGGGAACCATCTGACACAACACAACTATTACCGAACAAAATCCAGTGGATGAATAAAACTACACACTACAACTTGTGGATATTCCAATAGCGGCATCACAGAAGAGGACTTAACCAACTAAGACGTTTATTTGAAGGAAAATCTCGTAGCTGAATTCACACCGCAGAACGATCTATGAAAACGGCCATCTTGTAATTCGCACAGGTTGACGGGAGAGGAACGAGTGACGTCTGATACATCAGCTGGTTCGATATCAACTTTACTATACACTATACTTTATTATATTTCTGTCTGTTTAAATGAATAAGTTTTTATAATTTGTAAGTATTGAATTCTCTTGCCTTTCCTGATTATTTCTACAGTTAAAAGAACCTTTATAATATAATAATTTAATTTGAATACTTTTATATATGTAATAATCGAACTGGAACCTAGTCTCGAATCAAACTCGATCCAGTCGTGGCAATTCACATAATTACTTTGGACATAATAAATCTAATTATTGTTTTAACATTGTTTTATTGATTATTTAAGTCATAAATTACATTACGTTAATTATTAAAAGCTAAACGTGAACTCCTGAAGGAAACGAACGAGCAGAAGAAGAAGTACAGATAATGAATCGGCCGCTACATGCAATCAATTTGGCCACGATAATCTATTTAACGTGAAGAAACAAATAATTCTTCAGCAGAGCATACACAGTTATTAATCAGTATTCTTTATTAATTGAACATTGACAATAAAACAATTAAACCAATTAAATTAATTAAATATATAGAAAATAACACAATTATAAAAATTTTATTAACCAATTATTATTCCACGAATATTGCTTTATTACAAATTGGCGCTCAACTTTAGGGGCTCAAAATAGGAATTGGTAGGCCTATAAGATAAAGACGATTTACCCAATTTCCTATTTTAGCTTGGCAGCTGTTAACAGGTCAGGAAGGTAGAAAAAATGCCGAAAAGATCAACATCGAAGAAAAGGGCGACAGAAATCAAAAAGGAAATAGACATGAAGAACAAGGAGGCGACTCCGGTGGAAGATATGGAGATCACATTACCTCCGGCAGAACCGAACCAGCCCGCACTCCAGGAGAAACAGTTAGAGAATTCAACCACAACAGAAGATACGAAAATGGATAATGATGAAAATGTTCCTACAATGGAGTAAGAAAATGAGAGAGTATAACAAATCCACGATGGAGAAACTAGAAGATCAGAGTAAGATAATAGATGATTATTCTACGAAAATGAAGGATATAATAAATGATAATAAAAGGTGGAGGGAAGAATTAAGAAATGAGAGGACCAAAGAAATAAAAAATGATAGCAAACCCGAAGCTGAAGAAATACCAAACGATAAAACAAGGGAACAAGTAGCATTATTATCTGAAATTAAAACTAAAAAAAACAAAGAAAATCTTATGCATATGGAAATGAAATCAAAGAAAATGAGACAAATACATCCAAAGAAACTAATAAAAAACCGGGATGAGTTGGAAATGATGCACAATGGTTTAATTGATGTCCTTAATATCCCAATGACCAGTGAAAAAGACATCATGTATTCCATAAATTATAGAAGCAGGTCAAAACAAATTTCAGAAATAATTTACAATAAAACAGTATGTTACCACTTTAAAAAGAGTATAGATAAATGGAATACGACAGAAGTAGAAATATATGGTAAAACATCAGTGTTATCATTAATCATCGATGTACCAGTGACATCCTGGTTTAATAAACCATATGATAGGATGATTCATATAAGACTTGAAACAAGCGAAAGGATAACAGAAGAAAAAATGAAATACAAGGAAGAAGAGAGAAATGTCACAAGAAAAGAAATAATTATGAAGACAATGGTAGTCCGGACAATAAGGGCAACTGAAATTATGGACCACGGCTAAATCAAATACCACACACCATCAAGAAAAGGGACGGATGTTATGACAACCGATTACAGAAAAAACCATTTGAAAGAGAAGAAAAATAACAGGAATAAAAATAAATAAATAAATAAATAAAGAAACAAAAACAAGAGGTCTTATGAAAATAATAAAAAAATATTTTGATGAAGAAAAAAAACCATGAAAATTCTAACATAAGTAAGACCATCTTACAGTTAATATAAGAGAAAATATGTTGAATCAAATAAAATAGACCATCTAAATTCTAAGAATAAATAAAAACATCTTATAGTATATATCAAGGAAATTATTTTAAATAAAAAAAGAAAAGAAAATAAATAAATTATCTCAATACTAAAATAAATAAGAACAGTTTACAGAATATATTTCACAAGTACTTTGTTTTGTATCAATTAATAAAGAGAAGGAATGAAATAAGATATCAAAGGCTTAAAAAATAATAAGTACAACATAGGTAAAGAAATTGAATGAAATAATTTTACAAAGAAAATTTTTTTTTCTCACAACTCTGAAGGCTAAACAGTGACTACTCAAAACAACTATATAAATGAAATACTTATCGAAACAAAAATGTTACAGAACTTTTAAGTGAAAGGTAAATAAGAATCCAGATAATTTATATATTTGCAATGTTATAAGTTGATGAAACCCCAAAATGAAAATAAGATCATAGAAGAATAAATAGGAGAACCAATTAACCAAAACAGATAAGGAGAGGGTATTAAAACCAGACATTATACCATATACCTAGTGATAAATAATATAGAACGAGCTTTAAAATGTAAAGATAACCATATGGATAGAAATATTAAATAATCTGAATAATTATGAAGTGATGATTCTAAGTATATTTATTGTTAGTCAAAATGGACTACTTTTTATAATTTATATTTTAATAACTGGATGTAGATAATTCCACCAGTTTATTATGATTGAGCAGAGATGATAATTCCTCTGAGCTCAAATGGGTGAAGTATGGTCAGCAGAGAATGTAGCCTAAATGTGCCACTCTGAACTGTTCCAGCTCACATGTTAGGGAATGTTAGAGATTAAATATATAAATGAAGAAACACTAAATAAGAAGGAAAAAATATAGATGTATTAAATACTAAAAGGATAAATCAGATTAAAAAGAACTATCTCATAAGAGTAAAATAAAAAGTAAAAACAGAAAAATACATATCAACTTAAAGCTCAACCAAAGAAGGAGGTATATCAGTGTAAACCAAGCCAAGAATATAACAAAGACGAATGTCAGAAGCAATTAGTTCACCCACACTAAAAGTATGAGCTGAACTAATCACTTTTACAGGGGGGCATTTGTAGCACAACGAAGTTTTTACCTTATTCTACAAATTAAGATCATATAGGAAAAGAAGGGAACAAGTCATCTGGAAAAAAGTAATTACAATCATAAATAAAAGGATTTAACAGAACTAGGAAAATCAATTCAAAGAAATTACATATAGTCAATTTATAGCCAAAAAAGTGTTAAAAAAACAAATAATGTGAGTATCATCTCAGTAAAATAATTAGTAGACCCAGTAAGATATGGAGTAGTAAGGAATAACAGCACAGAACAAATAAATTAAAAGGACAATTCTCAAAATAGGGAGTAGTAAGGAATAACAGCCCAGAACAAATAAATTAAAAGGACAATTCTCAAAATAGGGAGTAAGGAGGAGTAACAGCCCAGAACAAATAAGTTAAAAGGAAATAATATCAAGATACGCAAAAACCCTATTTTTAAGACAGAAAACTCTATAGCTGTAAACCACATCAATGAAAGATTAAACTATATTAGCTATATCAACCTAAATAAAACAAATAGCCAAAAAAGAGAATCCAATACAAATAACTAGAAATGATGTAAAATTCGTTATGATTAAAATAAGTGTGTAATTGAGGGTAACACCCCAAACCAATTTCAAAAGGACAACAAAAGACAATCATTAATATAAAGTTTCAATGTGTTTATTTATATAATTATTATGTGTATACCATACAAAATATGTTGATAGTAGGAAATACTAGATGTTAGTATGTAAGAGTTTATTGTATTTGAATCATGTTAATTAATGTTGTATTTTTGTCAAGTAAGGAAAGGCAAAATAATAATTCAATCGACCCATAAATAGTGAATCAGAAAATATAAAACTAATAAGGTGAATTAATAATAACATTGCTAGGAAAATTGAAAATTGATGACCAAGACAAATTTAACTTTGACCATATAAATCAAATCAGAGAATATAAATTAATATAACCTAGACCAAATGGATGTAAATTATCCCACTCAGAATACAAATACTTTATCCTAATGATAACAACGGCCTATAATAGTGATTAAAAGAATCAGCATGTAAAATTGACTTAAATGGTGATTGTACCAGATAAAGCCATATTCAGTAAAGTACAATAGTAAAATACAAATAAATTGTTAAATGTTTAGAATAATAGCCAGATATAAAAAGTAAATTACAAATATTTAATTAGTTGTCTTGTTTGTTCATAATCTTCTTTCACAGCACTACACTTAATATAATATTGAAACAACACAGCTGAGCAGTATGAAATATACAAACACCACACAACACAACCAAACAACATACTAAACGACCAGTTACAATATAAATCACATACGCTTTTTGACACAATCATACAAAAAACAAACAATAATTTGGATCCCCGCGCCAATCCCCTTCCTCTACACACCACCGCCACTATACCTTCCAAGCAACAACCGTTACTAAGTACTGGCAGTCTGTTTCTAAGCTGTCGAAGGCGAATACGACGCCAAAACACGTTCAACGAAAAAGACAAGTAAGTTTTCACAAGAGAAAGTTTCAATATTATATTAAATTTAATTAGTAATCGAGTGAGAGGTAAATTGTTACATAAAACATATTGTACACCATTTAATAGGTATTTATGTGAATCAAAATAAGGCCTAGAGATAAATTTCAAAGAATGTAATTCAGAAGCTTAATTCAAACCAAAATAGGTCAAATTTAGTATTAACTTGTGTAAAATAAAAGCAGGAATATTGTTACATAATTAGAATTACATAAAAGTACTAAACAAATAATTTATAGCCAATTAAACATAAAAAATGTCAATTTTTTTTATATATAAGATTGAATTTAGATACAACAGCTGATGGGGAAACAATGAGAAATGAGACCAAAATCTTATAGAATTTTCTATATGAAGGAACAGATATAATTAGTTGATTGTTAAAAGCCAAGCAAGACGGACGTGTAAGAATACATTTCAGAGAAATATGAACGGAATTTTTAACCAACATAAACCAAGATATATGATGAATTTATAAAAAGATAAAAGAATATAAATTAAAGTAAAGAATACTATAATAATGGTCATTGAAACCATAAAACTAAATTAAACACTACTAAATTGAGCTGTCACTACGTATGGACACGACTGAAGAACGAAATTAAACTCATATAACCAGAAACTGATAGAAGGGAACCATCTGACACAACACAACTATTACCGAACAAAATCCAGTGGATGAATAAAACTACACACTACAACTTGTGGATATTCCAATAGCGGCATCACAGAAGAGGACTTAACCAACTAAGACGTTTATTTGAAGGAAAATCTCGTAGCTGAATTCACACCGCAGAACGATCTATGAAAACGGCCATCTTGTAATTCGCACAGGTTGACGGGAGAGGAACGAGTGACGTCTGATACATCAGCTGGTTCGATATCAACTTTACTATACACTATACTTTATTATATTTCTGTCTGTTTAAATGAATAAGTTTTTATAATTTGTAAGTATTGAATTCTCTTGCCTTTCCTGATTATTTCTACAGTTAAAAGAACCTTTATAATATAATAATTTAATTTGAATACTTTTATATATGTAATCATCGAACTGGAACCTAGTCTCGAATCAAACTCGATCCAGTCGTGGCAATTCACATAATTACTTTGGACATAATAAATCTAATTATTGTTTTAACATTGTTTTATTGATTATTTAAGTCATAAATTACATTACGTTAATTATTAAAAGCTAAACGTGAACTCCTGAAGGAAACGAACGAGCAGAAGAAGAAGTACAGATAATGAATCGGCCGCTACATGCAATCGATTTGGCCACGATAATCTATTTAACGTGAAGAAACAAATAATTCTTCAGCAGAGCATACACAGTTATTAATCAGTATTCTTTATTAATTGAACATTGACAATAAAACAATTAAACCAATTAAATTAATTAAATATATAGAAAATAACACAATTATAAAAATTTTATTAACCAATTATTATTCCACGAATATTGCTTTATTACAAATTGGCGCTCAACTTTAGGGGCTCAAAATAGGAATTGGTAGGCCTATAAGATAAAGACGATTTACCCAATTTCCTATTTTAGCTTGGCAGCTGTTAACAGGTCAGGAAGGTAGAAAAAATGCCGAAAAGATCAACATCGAAGAAAAGGGCGACAGAAATCAAAAAGGAAATAGACATGAAGAACAAGGAGGCGACTCCGGTGGAAGATATGGAGATCACATTACCTCCGGCGGAACCGAACCAGCCCGCACTCCAGGAGAAACAGTTAGAGAATTCAACCACAACAGAAGATACGAAAATGGATAATGATGAAAATGTTCCTACAATGGAGTAAGAAAATGAGAGAGTATAACAAATCCACGATGGAGAAACTAGAAGATCAGAGTAAGATAATAGATGATTATTCTACGAAAATGAAGGATATAATAAATGATAATAAAAGGTGGAGGGAAGAATTAAGAAATGAGAGGACCAAAGAAATAAAAAATGATAGCAAACCCGAAGCTGAAGAAATACCAAACGATAAAACAAGGGAACAAGTAGCATTATTATCTGAAATTAAAACTAAAAAAAACAAAGAAAATCTTATGCATATGGAAATGAAATCAAAGAAAATGAGACAAATACATCCAAAGAAACTAATAAAAAACCGGGATGAGTTGGAAATGATGCACAATGGTTTAATTGATGTCCTTAATATCCCAATGACCAGTGAAAAAGACATCATGTATTCCATAAATTATAGAAGCAGGTCAAAACAAATTTCAGAAATAATTTACAATAAAACAGTATGTTACCACTTTAAAAAGAGTATAGATAAATGGAATACGACAGAAGTAGAAATATATGGTAAAACATCAGTGTTATCATTAATCATCGATGTACCAGTGACATCCTGGTTTAATAAACCATATGATAGGATGATTCATATAAGACTTGAAACAAGCGAAAGGATAACAGAAGAAAAAATGAAATACAAGGAAGAAGAGAGAAATGTCACAAGAAAAGAAATAATTATGAAGACAATGGTAGTCCGGACAATAAGGGCAACTGAAATTATGGACCACGGCTAAATCAAATACCACACACCATCAAGAAAAGGGACGGATGTTATGACAACCGATTACAGAAAAAACCATTTGAAAGAGAAGAAAAATAACAGGAATAAAAATAAATAAATAAAGAAACAAAAACAAGAGGTCTTATGAAAATAATAAAAAAATATTTTGATGAAGAAAAAAAACCATGAAAATTCTAACATAAGTAAGACCATCTTACAGTTAATATAAGAGAAAATATGTTGAATCAAATAAAATAGACCATCTAAATTCTAAGAATAAATAAAAACATCTTATAGTATATATCAAGGAAATTATTTTAAATAAAAAAAGAAAAGAAAATAAATAAATTATCTCAATACTAAAATAAATAAGAACAGTTTACAGAATATATTTCACAAGTACTTTGTTTTGTATCAATTAATAAAGAGAAGGAATGAAATAAGATATCAAAGGCTTAAAAAATAATAAGTACAACATAGGTAAAGAAATTGAATGAAATAATTTTACAAAGAAAATTTTTTTTTCTCACAACTCTGAAGGCTAAACAGTGACTACTCAAAACAACTATATAAATGAAATACTTATCGAAACAAAAATGTTACAGAACTTTTAAGTGAAAGGTAAATAAGAATCCAGATAATTTATATATTTGCAATGTTATAAGTTGATGAAACCCCAAAATGAAAATAAGATCATAGAAGAATAAATAGGAGAACCAATTAACCAAAACAGATAAGGAGAGGGTATTAAAACCAGACATTATACCATATACCTAGTGATAAATAATATAGAACGAGCTTTAAAATGTAAAGATAACCATATGGATAGAAATATTAAATAATCTGAATAATTATGAAGTGATGATTCTAAGTATATTTATTGTTAGTCAAAATGGACTACTTTTTATAATTTATATTTTAATAACTGGATGTAGATAATTCCACCAGTTTATTATGATTGAGCAGAGATGATAATTCCTCTGAGCTCAAATGGGTGAAGTATGGTCAGCAGAGAATGTAGCCTAAATGTGCCACTCTGAACTGTTCCAGCTCACATGTTAGGGAATGTTAGAGATTAAATATATAAATGAAGAAACACTAAATAAGAAGGAAAAAATATAGATGTATTAAATACTAAAAGGATAAATCAGATTAAAAAGAACTATCTCATAAGAGTAAAATAAAAAGTAAAAACAGAAAAATACATATCAACTTAAAGCTCAACCAAAGAAGGAGGTATATCAGTGTAAACCAAGCCAAGAATATAACAAAGACGAATGTCAGAAGCAATTAGTTCACCCACACTAAAAGTATGAGCTGAACTAATCACTTTTACAGGGGGGCATTTGTAGCACAACGAAGTTTTTACCTTATTCTACAAATTAAGATCATATAGGAAAAGAAGGGAACAAGTCATCTGGAAAAAAGTAATTACAATCATAAATAAAAGGATTTAACAGAACTAGGAAAATCAATTCAAAGAAATTACATATAGTCAATTTATAGCCAAAAAAGTGTTAAAAAAACAAATAATGTGAGTATCATCTCAGTAAAATAATTAGTAGACCCAGTAAGATATGGAGTAGTAAGGAATAACAGCACAGAACAAATAAATTAAAAGGACAATTCTCAAAATAGGGAGTAGTAAGGAATAACAGCCCAGAACAAATAAATTAAAAGGACAATTCTCAAAATAGGGAGTAAGGAGGAGTAACAGCCCAGAACAAATAAGTTAAAAGGAAATAATATCAAGATACGCAAAAACCCTATTTTTAAGACAGAAAACTCTATAGCTGTAAACCACATCAATGAAAGATTAAACTATATTAGCTATATCAACCTAAATAAAACAAATAGCCAAAAAAGAGAATCCAATACAAATAACTAGAAATGATGTAAAATTCGTTATGATTAAAATAAGTGTGTAATTGAGGGTAACACCCCAAACCAATTTCAAAAGGACAACAAAAGACAATCATTAATATAAAGTTTCAATGTGTTTATTTATATAATTATTATGTGTATACCATACAAAATATGTTGATAGTAGGAAATACTAGATGTTAGTATGTAAGAGTTTATTGTATTTGAATCATGTTAATTAATGTTGTATTTTTGTCAAGTAAGGAAAGGCAAAATAATAATTCAATCGACCCATAAATAGTGAATCAGAAAATATAAAACTAATAAGGTGAATTAATAATAACATTGCTAGGAAAATTGAAAATTGATGACCAAGACAAATTTAACTTTGACCATATAAATCAAATCAGAGAATATAAATTAATATAACCTAGACCAAATGGATGTAAATTATCCCACTCAGAATACAAATACTTTATCCTAATGATAACAACGGCCTATAATAGTGATTAAAAGAATCAGCATGTAAAATTGACTTAAATGGTGATTGTACCAGATAAAGCCATATTCAGTAAAGTACAATAGTAAAATACAAATAAATTGTTAAATGTTTAGAATAATAGCCAGATATAAAAAGTAAATTACAAATATTTAATTAGTTGTCTTGTTTGTTCATAATCTTCTTTCACAGCACTACACTTAATATAATATTGAAACAACACAGCTGAGCAGTATGAAATATACAAACACCACACAACACAACCAAACAACATACTAAACGACCAGTTACAATATAAATCACATACGCTTTTTGACACAATCATACAAAAAACAAACAATAATTTGGATCCCCGCGCCAATCCCCTTCCTCTACACACCACCGCCACTATACCTTCCAAGCAACAACCGTTACTAAGTACTGGCAGTCTGTTTCTAAGCTGTCGAAGGCGAATACGACGCCAAAACACGTTCAACGAAAAAGACAAGTAAGTTTTCACAAGAGAAAGTTTCAATATTATATTAAATTTAATTAGTAATCGAGTGAGAGGTAAATTGTTACATAAAACATATTGTACACCATTTAATAGGTATTTATGTGAATCAAAATAAGGCCTAGAGATAAATTTCAAAGAATGTAATTCAGAAGCTTAATTCAAACCAAAATAGGTCAAATTTAGTATTAACTTGTGTAAAATAAAAGCAGGAATATTGTTACATAATTAGAATTACATAAAAGTACTAAACAAATAATTTATAGCCAATTAAACATAAAAAATGTCAATTTTTTTTATATATAAGATTGAATTTAGATACAACAGCTGATGGGGAAACAATGAGAAATGAGACCAAAATCTTATAGAATTTTCTATATGAAGGAACAGATATAATTAGTTGATTGTTAAAAGCCAAGCAAGACGGACGTGTAAGAATACATTTCAGAGAAATATGAACGGAATTTTTAACCAACATAAACCAAGATATATGATGAATTTATAAAAAGATAAAAGAATATAAATTAAAGTAAAGAATACTATAATAATGGTCATTGAAACCATAAAACTAAATTAAACACTACTAAATTGAGCTGTCACTACGTATGGACACGACTGAAGAACGAAATTAAACTCATATAACCAGAAACTGATAGAAGGGAACCATCTGACACAACACAACTATTACCGAACAAAATCCAGTGGATGAATAAAACTACACACTACAACTTGTGGATATTCCAATAGCGGCATCACAGAAGAGGACTTAACCAACTAAGACGTTTATTTGAAGGAAAATCTCGTAGCTGAATTCACACCGCAGAACGATCTATGAAAACGGCCATCTTGTAATTCGCACAGGTTGACGGGAGAGGAACGAGTGACGTCTGATACATCAGCTGGTTCGATATCAACTTTACTATACACTATACTTTATTATATTTCTGTCTGTTTAAATGAATAAGTTTTTATAATTTGTAAGTATTGAATTCTCTTGCCTTTCCTGATTATTTCTACAGTTAAAAGAACCTTTATAATATAATAATTTAATTTGAATACTTTTATATATGTAATCATCGAACTGGAACCTAGTCTCGAATCAAACTCGATCCAGTCGTGGCAATTCACATAATTACTTTGGACATAATAAATCTAATTATTGTTTTAACATTGTTTTATTGATTATTTAAGTCATAAATTACATTACGTTAATTATTAAAAGCTAAACGTGAACTCCTGAAGGAAACGAACGAGCAGAAGAAGAAGTACAGATAATGAATCGGCCGCTACATGCAATCGATTTGGCCACGATAATCTATTTAACGTGAAGAAACAAATAATTCTTCAGCAGAGCATACACAGTTATTAATCAGTATTCTTTATTAATTGAACATTGACAATAAAACAATTAAACCAATTAAATTAATTAAATATATAGAAAATAACACAATTATAAAAATTTTATTAACCAATTATTATTCCACGAATATTGCTTTATTACAAATTGGCGCTCAACTTTAGGGGCTCAAAATAGGAATTGGTAGGCCTATAAGATAAAGACGATTTACCCAATTTCCTATTTTAGCTTGGCAGCTGTTAACAGGTCAGGAAGGTAGAAAAAATGCCGAAAAGATCAACATCGAAGAAAAGGGCGACAGAAATCAAAAAGGAAATAGACATGAAGAACAAGGAGGCGACTCCGGTGGAAGATATGGAGATCACATTACCTCCGGCGGAACCGAACCAGCCCGCACTCCAGGAGAAACAGTTAGAGAATTCAACCACAACAGAAGATACGAAAATGGATAATGATGAAAATGTTCCTACAATGGAGTAAGAAAATGAGAGAGTATAACAAATCCACGATGGAGAAACTAGAAGATCAGAGTAAGATAATAGATGATTATTCTACGAAAATGAAGGATATAATAAATGATAATAAAAGGTGGAGGGAAGAATTAAGAAATGAGAGGACCAAAGAAATAAAAAATGATAGCAAACCCGAAGCTGAAGAAATACCAAACGATAAAACAAGGGAACAAGTAGCATTATTATCTGAAATTAAAACTAAAAAAAACAAAGAAAATCTTATGCATATGGAAATGAAATCAAAGAAAATGAGACAAATACATCCAAAGAAACTAATAAAAAACCGGGATGAGTTGGAAATGATGCACAATGGTTTAATTGATGTCCTTAATATCCCAATGACCAGTGAAAAAGACATCATGTATTCCATAAATTATAGAAGCAGGTCAAAACAAATTTCAGAAATAATTTACAATAAAACAGTATGTTACCACTTTAAAAAGAGTATAGATAAATGGAATACGACAGAAGTAGAAATATATGGTAAAACATCAGTGTTATCATTAATCATCGATGTACCAGTGACATCCTGGTTTAATAAACCATATGATAGGATGATTCATATAAGACTTGAAACAAGCGAAAGGATAACAGAAGAAAAAATGAAATACAAGGAAGAAGAGAGAAATGTCACAAGAAAAGAAATAATTATGAAGACAATGGTAGTCCGGACAATAAGGGCAACTGAAATTATGGACCACGGCTAAATCAAATACCACACACCATCAAGAAAAGGGACGGATGTTATGACAACCGATTACAGAAAAAACCATTTGAAAGAGAAGAAAAATAACAGGAATAAAAATAAATAAATAAAGAAACAAAAACAAGAGGTCTTATGAAAATAATAAAAAAATATTTTGATGAAGAAAAAAAACCATGAAAATTCTAACATAAGTAAGACCATCTTACAGTTAATATAAGAGAAAATATGTTGAATCAAATAAAATAGACCATCTAAATTCTAAGAATAAATAAAAACATCTTATAGTATATATCAAGGAAATTATTTTAAATAAAAAAAGAAAAGAAAATAAATAAATTATCTCAATACTAAAATAAATAAGAACAGTTTACAGAATATATTTCACAAGTACTTTGTTTTGTATCAATTAATAAAGAGAAGGAATGAAATAAGATATCAAAGGCTTAAAAAATAATAAGTACAACATAGGTAAAGAAATTGAATGAAATAATTTTACAAAGAAAATTTTTTTTTCTCACAACTCTGAAGGCTAAACAGTGACTACTCAAAACAACTATATAAATGAAATACTTATCGAAACAAAAATGTTACAGAACTTTTAAGTGAAAGGTAAATAAGAATCCAGATAATTTATATATTTGCAATGTTATAAGTTGATGAAACCCCAAAATGAAAATAAGATCATAGAAGAATAAATAGGAGAACCAATTAACCAAAACAGATAAGGAGAGGGTATTAAAACCAGACATTATACCATATACCTAGTGATAAATAATATAGAACGAGCTTTAAAATGTAAAGATAACCATATGGATAGAAATATTAAATAATCTGAATAATTATGAAGTGATGATTCTAAGTATATTTATTGTTAGTCAAAATGGACTACTTTTTATAATTTATATTTTAATAACTGGATGTAGATAATTCCACCAGTTTATTATGATTGAGCAGAGATGATAATTCCTCTGAGCTCAAATGGGTGAAGTATGGTCAGCAGAGAATGTAGCCTAAATGTGCCACTCTGAACTGTTCCAGCTCACATGTTAGGGAATGTTAGAGATTAAATATATAAATGAAGAAACACTAAATAAGAAGGAAAAAATATAGATGTATTAAATACTAAAAGGATAAATCAGATTAAAAAGAACTATCTCATAAGAGTAAAATAAAAAGTAAAAACAGAAAAATACATATCAACTTAAAGCTCAACCAAAGAAGGAGGTATATCAGTGTAAACCAAGCCAAGAATATAACAAAGACGAATGTCAGAAGCAATTAGTTCACCCACACTAAAAGTATGAGCTGAACTAATCACTTTTACAGGGGGGCATTTGTAGCACAACGAAGTTTTTACCTTATTCTACAAATTAAGATCATATAGGAAAAGAAGGGAACAAGTCATCTGGAAAAAAGTAATTACAATCATAAATAAAAGGATTTAACAGAACTAGGAAAATCAATTCAAAGAAATTACATATAGTCAATTTATAGCCAAAAAAGTGTTAAAAAAACAAATAATGTGAGTATCATCTCAGTAAAATAATTAGTAGACCCAGTAAGATATGGAGTAGTAAGGAATAACAGCACAGAACAAATAAATTAAAAGGACAATTCTCAAAATAGGGAGTAGTAAGGAATAACAGCCCAGAACAAATAAATTAAAAGGACAATTCTCAAAATAGGGAGTAAGGAGGAGTAACAGCCCAGAACAAATAAGTTAAAAGGAAATAATATCAAGATACGCAAAAACCCTATTTTTAAGACAGAAAACTCTATAGCTGTAAACCACATCAATGAAAGATTAAACTATATTAGCTATATCAACCTAAATAAAACAAATAGCCAAAAAAGAGAATCCAATACAAATAACTAGAAATGATGTAAAATTCGTTATGATTAAAATAAGTGTGTAATTGAGGGTAACACCCCAAACCAATTTCAAAAGGACAACAAAAGACAATCATTAATATAAAGTTTCAATGTGTTTATTTATATAATTATTATGTGTATACCATACAAAATATGTTGATAGTAGGAAATACTAGATGTTAGTATGTAAGAGTTTATTGTATTTGAATCATGTTAATTAATGTTGTATTTTTGTCAAGTAAGGAAAGGCAAAATAATAATTCAATCGACCCATAAATAGTGAATCAGAAAATATAAAACTAATAAGGTGAATTAATAATAACATTGCTAGGAAAATTGAAAATTGATGACCAAGACAAATTTAACTTTGACCATATAAATCAAATCAGAGAATATAAATTAATATAACCTAGACCAAATGGATGTAAATTATCCCACTCAGAATACAAATACTTTATCCTAATGATAACAACGGCCTATAATAGTGATTAAAAGAATCAGCATGTAAAATTGACTTAAATGGTGATTGTACCAGATAAAGCCATATTCAGTAAAGTACAATAGTAAAATACAAATAAATTGTTAAATGTTTAGAATAATAGCCAGATATAAAAAGTAAATTACAAATATTTAATTAGTTGTCTTGTTTGTTCATAATCTTCTTTCACAGCACTACACTTAATATAATATTGAAACAACACAGCTGAGCAGTATGAAATATACAAACACCACACAACACAACCAAACAACATACTAAACGACCAGTTACAATATAAATCACATACGCTTTTTGACACAATCATACAAAAAACAAACAATAATTTGGATCCCCGCGCCAATCCCCTTCCTCTACACACCACCGCCACTATACCTTCCAAGCAACAACCGTTACTAAGTACTGGCAGTCTGTTTCTAAGCTGTCGAAGGCGAATACGACGCCAAAACACGTTCAACGAAAAAGACAAGTAAGTTTTCACAAGAGAAAGTTTCAATATTATATTAAATTTAATTAGTAATCGAGTGAGAGGTAAATTGTTACATAAAACATATTGTACACCATTTAATAGGTATTTATGTGAATCAAAATAAGGCCTAGAGATAAATTTCAAAGAATGTAATTCAGAAGCTTAATTCAAACCAAAATAGGTCAAATTTAGTATTAACTTGTGTAAAATAAAAGCAGGAATATTGTTATATAATTAGAATTACATAAAAGTACTAAACAAATAATTTATAGCCAATTAAACATAAAAAATGTCAATTTTTTTTATATATAAGATTGAATTTAGATACAACAGCTGATGGGGAAACAATGAGAAATGAGACCAAAATCTTATAGAATTTTCTATATGAAGGAACAGATATAATTAGTTGATTGTTAAAAGCCAAGCAAGACGGACGTGTAAGAATACATTTCAGAGAAATATGAACGGAATTTTTAACCAACATAAACCAAGATATATGATGAATTTATAAAAAGATAAAAGAATATAAATTAAAGTAAAGAATACTATAATAATGGTCATTGAAACCATAAAACTAAATTAAACACTACTAAATTGAGCTGTCACTACGTATGGACACGACTGAAGAACGAAATTAAACTCATATAACCAGAAACTGATAGAAGGGAACCATCTGACACAACACAACTATTACCGAACAAAATCCAGTGGATGAATAAAACTACACACTACAACTTGTGGATATTCCAATAGCGGCATCACAGAAGAGGACTTAACCAACTAAGACGTTTATTTGAAGGAAAATCTCGTAGCTGAATTCACACCGCAGAACGATCTATGAAAACGGCCATCTTGTAATTCGCACAGGTTGACGGGAGAGGAACGAGTGACGTCTGATACATCAGCTGGTTCGATATCAACTTTACTATACACTATACTTTATTATATTTCTGTCTGTTTAAATGAATAAGTTTTTATAATTTGTAAGTATTGAATTCTCTTGCCTTTCCTGATTATTTCTACAGTTAAAAGAACCTTTATAATATAATAATTTAATTTGAATACTTTTATATATGTAATAATCGAACTGGAACCTAGTCTCGAATCAAACTCGATCCAGTCGTGGCAATTCACATAATTACTTTGGACATAATAAATCTAATTATTGTTTTAACATTGTTTTATTGATTATTTAAGTCATAAATTACATTACGTTAATTATTAAAAGCTAAACGTGAACTCCTGAAGGAAACGAACGAGCAGAAGAAGAAGTACAGATAATGAATCGGCCGCTACATGCAATCAATTTGGCCACGATAATCTATTTAACGTGAAGAAACAAATAATTCTTCAGCAGAGCATACACAGTTATTAATCAGTATTCTTTATTAATTGAACATTGACAATAAAACAATTAAACCAATTAAATTAATTAAATATATAGAAAATAACACAATTATAAAAATTTTATTAACCAATTATTATTCCACGAATATTGCTTTATTACAAATTGGCGCTCAACTTTAGGGGCTCAAAATAGGAATTGGTAGGCCTATAAGATAAAGACGATTTACCCAATTTCCTATTTTAGCTTGGCAGCTGTTAACAGGTCAGGAAGGTAGAAAAAATGCCGAAAAGATCAACATCGAAGAAAAGGGCGACAGAAATCAAAAAGGAAATAGACATGAAGAACAAGGAGGCGACTCCGGTGGAAGATATGGAGATCACATTACCTCCGGCAGAACCGAACCAGCCCGCACTCCAGGAGAAACAGTTAGAGAATTCAACCACAACAGAAGATACGAAAATGGATAATGATGAAAATGTTCCTACAATGGAGTAAGAAAATGAGAGAGTATAACAAATCCACGATGGAGAAACTAGAAGATCAGAGTAAGATAATAGATGATTATTCTACGAAAATGAAGGATATAATAAATGATAATAAAAGGTGGAGGGAAGAATTAAGAAATGAGAGGACCAAAGAAATAAAAAATGATAGCAAACCCGAAGCTGAAGAAATACCAAACGATAAAACAAGGGAACAAGTAGCATTATTATCTGAAATTAAAACTAAAAAAAACAAAGAAAATCTTATGCATATGGAAATGAAATCAAAGAAAATGAGACAAATACATCCAAAGAAACTAATAAAAAACCGGGATGAGTTGGAAATGATGCACAATGGTTTAATTGATGTCCTTAATATCCCAATGACCAGTGAAAAAGACATCATGTATTCCATAAATTATAGAAGCAGGTCAAAACAAATTTCAGAAATAATTTACAATAAAACAGTATGTTACCACTTTAAAAAGAGTATAGATAAATGGAATACGACAGAAGTAGAAATATATGGTAAAACATCAGTGTTATCATTAATCATCGATGTACCAGTGACATCCTGGTTTAATAAACCATATGATAGGATGATTCATATAAGACTTGAAACAAGCGAAAGGATAACAGAAGAAAAAATGAAATACAAGGAAGAAGAGAGAAATGTCACAAGAAAAGAAATAATTATGAAGACAATGGTAGTCCGGACAATAAGGGCAACTGAAATTATGGACCACGGCTAAATCAAATACCACACACCATCAAGAAAAGGGACGGATGTTATGACAACCGATTACAGAAAAAACCATTTGAAAGAGAAGAAAAATAACAGGAATAAAAATAAATAAATAAATAAATAAAGAAACAAAAACAAGAGGTCTTATGAAAATAATAAAAAAATATTTTGATGAAGAAAAAAAACCATGAAAATTCTAACATAAGTAAGACCATCTTACAGTTAATATAAGAGAAAATATGTTGAATCAAATAAAATAGACCATCTAAATTCTAAGAATAAATAAAAACATCTTATAGTATATATCAAGGAAATTATTTTAAATAAAAAAAGAAAAGAAAATAAATAAATTATCTCAATACTAAAATAAATAAGAACAGTTTACAGAATATATTTCACAAGTACTTTGTTTTGTATCAATTAATAAAGAGAAGGAATGAAATAAGATATCAAAGGCTTAAAAAATAATAAGTACAACATAGGTAAAGAAATTGAATGAAATAATTTTACAAAGAAAATTTTTTTTTCTCACAACTCTGAAGGCTAAACAGTGACTACTCAAAACAACTATATAAATGAAATACTTATCGAAACAAAAATGTTACAGAACTTTTAAGTGAAAGGTAAATAAGAATCCAGATAATTTATATATTTGCAATGTTATAAGTTGATGAAACCCCAAAATGAAAATAAGATCATAGAAGAATAAATAGGAGAACCAATTAACCAAAACAGATAAGGAGAGGGTATTAAAACCAGACATTATACCATATACCTAGTGATAAATAATATAGAACGAGCTTTAAAATGTAAAGATAACCATATGGATAGAAATATTAAATAATCTGAATAATTATGAAGTGATGATTCTAAGTATATTTATTGTTAGTCAAAATGGACTACTTTTTATAATTTATATTTTAATAACTGGATGTAGATAATTCCACCAGTTTATTATGATTGAGCAGAGATGATAATTCCTCTGAGCTCAAATGGGTGAAGTATGGTCAGCAGAGAATGTAGCCTAAATGTGCCACTCTGAACTGTTCCAGCTCACATGTTAGGGAATGTTAGAGATTAAATATATAAATGAAGAAACACTAAATAAGAAGGAAAAAATATAGATGTATTAAATACTAAAAGGATAAATCAGATTAAAAAGAACTATCTCATAAGAGTAAAATAAAAAGTAAAAACAGAAAAATACATATCAACTTAAAGCTCAACCAAAGAAGGAGGTATATCAGTGTAAACCAAGCCAAGAATATAACAAAGACGAATGTCAGAAGCAATTAGTTCACCCACACTAAAAGTATGAGCTGAACTAATCACTTTTACAGGGGGGCATTTGTAGCACAACGAAGTTTTTACCTTATTCTACAAATTAAGATCATATAGGAAAAGAAGGGAACAAGTCATCTGGAAAAAAGTAATTACAATCATAAATAAAAGGATTTAACAGAACTAGGAAAATCAATTCAAAGAAATTACATATAGTCAATTTATAGCCAAAAAAGTGTTAAAAAAACAAATAATGTGAGTATCATCTCAGTAAAATAATTAGTAGACCCAGTAAGATATGGAGTAGTAAGGAATAACAGCACAGAACAAATAAATTAAAAGGACAATTCTCAAAATAGGGAGTAGTAAGGAATAACAGCCCAGAACAAATAAATTAAAAGGACAATTCTCAAAATAGGGAGTAAGGAGGAGTAACAGCCCAGAACAAATAAGTTAAAAGGAAATAATATCAAGATACGCAAAAACCCTATTTTTAAGACAGAAAACTCTATAGCTGTAAACCACATCAATGAAAGATTAAACTATATTAGCTATATCAACCTAAATAAAACAAATAGCCAAAAAAGAGAATCCAATACAAATAACTAGAAATGATGTAAAATTCGTTATGATTAAAATAAGTGTGTAATTGAGGGTAACACCCCAAACCAATTTCAAAAGGACAACAAAAGACAATCATTAATATAAAGTTTCAATGTGTTTATTTATATAATTATTATGTGTATACCATACAAAATATGTTGATAGTAGGAAATACTAGATGTTAGTATGTAAGAGTTTATTGTATTTGAATCATGTTAATTAATGTTGTATTTTTGTCAAGTAAGGAAAGGCAAAATAATAATTCAATCGACCCATAAATAGTGAATCAGAAAATATAAAACTAATAAGGTGAATTAATAATAACATTGCTAGGAAAATTGAAAATTGATGACCAAGACAAATTTAACTTTGACCATATAAATCAAATCAGAGAATATAAATTAATATAACCTAGACCAAATGGATGTAAATTATCCCACTCAGAATACAAATACTTTATCCTAATGATAACAACGGCCTATAATAGTGATTAAAAGAATCAGCATGTAAAATTGACTTAAATGGTGATTGTACCAGATAAAGCCATATTCAGTAAAGTACAATAGTAAAATACAAATAAATTGTTAAATGTTTAGAATAATAGCCAGATATAAAAAGTAAATTACAAATATTTAATTAGTTGTCTTGTTTGTTCATAATCTTCTTTCACAGCACTACACTTAATATAATATTGAAACAACACAGCTGAGCAGTATGAAATATACAAACACCACACAACACAACCAAACAACATACTAAACGACCAGTTACAATATAAATCACATACGCTTTTTGACACAATCATACAAAAAACAAACAATAATTTGGATCCCCGCGCCAATCCCCTTCCTCTACACACCACCGCCACTATACCTTCCAAGCAACAACCGTTACTAAGTACTGGCAGTCTGTTTCTAAGCTGTCGAAGGCGAATACGACGCCAAAACACGTTCAACGAAAAAGACAAGTAAGTTTTCACAAGAGAAAGTTTCAATATTATATTAAATTTAATTAGTAATCGAGTGAGAGGTAAATTGTTACATAAAACATATTGTACACCATTTAATAGGTATTTATGTGAATCAAAATAAGGCCTAGAGATAAATTTCAAAGAATGTAATTCAGAAGCTTAATTCAAACCAAAATAGGTCAAATTTAGTATTAACTTGTGTAAAATAAAAGCAGGAATATTGTTACATAATTAGAATTACATAAAAGTACTAAACAAATAATTTATAGCCAATTAAACATAAAAAATGTCAATTTTTTTTATATATAAGATTGAATTTAGATACAACAGCTGATGGGGAAACAATGAGAAATGAGACCAAAATCTTATAGAATTTTCTATATGAAGGAACAGATATAATTAGTTGATTGTTAAAAGCCAAGCAAGACGGACGTGTAAGAATACATTTCAGAGAAATATGAACGGAATTTTTAACCAACATAAACCAAGATATATGATGAATTTATAAAAAGATAAAAGAATATAAATTAAAGTAAAGAATACTATAATAATGGTCATTGAAACCATAAAACTAAATTAAACACTACTAAATTGAGCTGTCACTACGTATGGACACGACTGAAGAACGAAATTAAACTCATATAACCAGAAACTGATAGAAGGGAACCATCTGACACAACACAACTATTACCGAACAAAATCCAGTGGATGAATAAAACTACACACTACAACTTGTGGATATTCCAATAGCGGCATCACAGAAGAGGACTTAACCAACTAAGACGTTTATTTGAAGGAAAATCTCGTAGCTGAATTCACACCGCAGAACGATCTATGAAAACGGCCATCTTGTAATTCGCACAGGTTGACGGGAGAGGAACGAGTGACGTCTGATACATCAGCTGGTTCGATATCAACTTTACTATACACTATACTTTATTATATTTCTGTCTGTTTAAATGAATAAGTTTTTATAATTTGTAAGTATTGAATTCTCTTGCCTTTCCTGATTATTTCTACAGTTAAAAGAACCTTTATAATATAATAATTTAATTTGAATACTTTTATATATGTAATCATCGAACTGGAACCTAGTCTCGAATCAAACTCGATCCAGTCGTGGCAATTCACATAATTACTTTGGACATAATAAATCTAATTATTGTTTTAACATTGTTTTATTGATTATTTAAGTCATAAATTACATTACGTTAATTATTAAAAGCTAAACGTGAACTCCTGAAGGAAACGAACGAGCAGAAGAAGAAGTACAGATAATGAATCGGCCGCTACATGCAATCGATTTGGCCACGATAATCTATTTAACGTGAAGAAACAAATAATTCTTCAGCAGAGCATACACAGTTATTAATCAGTATTCTTTATTAATTGAACATTGACAATAAAACAATTAAACCAATTAAATTAATTAAATATATAGAAAATAACACAATTATAAAAATTTTATTAACCAATTATTATTCCACGAATATTGCTTTATTACAAATTGGCGCTCAACTTTAGGGGCTCAAAATAGGAATTGGTAGGCCTATAAGATAAAGACGATTTACCCAATTTCCTATTTTAGCTTGGCAGCTGTTAACAGGTCAGGAAGGTAGAAAAAATGCCGAAAAGATCAACATCGAAGAAAAGGGCGACAGAAATCAAAAAGGAAATAGACATGAAGAACAAGGAGGCGACTCCGGTGGAAGATATGGAGATCACATTACCTCCGGCGGAACCGAACCAGCCCGCACTCCAGGAGAAACAGTTAGAGAATTCAACCACAACAGAAGATACGAAAATGGATAATGATGAAAATGTTCCTACAATGGAGTAAGAAAATGAGAGAGTATAACAAATCCACGATGGAGAAACTAGAAGATCAGAGTAAGATAATAGATGATTATTCTACGAAAATGAAGGATATAATAAATGATAATAAAAGGTGGAGGGAAGAATTAAGAAATGAGAGGACCAAAGAAATAAAAAATGATAGCAAACCCGAAGCTGAAGAAATACCAAACGATAAAACAAGGGAACAAGTAGCATTATTATCTGAAATTAAAACTAAAAAAAACAAAGAAAATCTTATGCATATGGAAATGAAATCAAAGAAAATGAGACAAATACATCCAAAGAAACTAATAAAAAACCGGGATGAGTTGGAAATGATGCACAATGGTTTAATTGATGTCCTTAATATCCCAATGACCAGTGAAAAAGACATCATGTATTCCATAAATTATAGAAGCAGGTCAAAACAAATTTCAGAAATAATTTACAATAAAACAGTATGTTACCACTTTAAAAAGAGTATAGATAAATGGAATACGACAGAAGTAGAAATATATGGTAAAACATCAGTGTTATCATTAATCATCGATGTACCAGTGACATCCTGGTTTAATAAACCATATGATAGGATGATTCATATAAGACTTGAAACAAGCGAAAGGATAACAGAAGAAAAAATGAAATACAAGGAAGAAGAGAGAAATGTCACAAGAAAAGAAATAATTATGAAGACAATGGTAGTCCGGACAATAAGGGCAACTGAAATTATGGACCACGGCTAAATCAAATACCACACACCATCAAGAAAAGGGACGGATGTTATGACAACCGATTACAGAAAAAACCATTTGAAAGAGAAGAAAAATAACAGGAATAAAAATAAATAAATAAAGAAACAAAAACAAGAGGTCTTATGAAAATAATAAAAAAATATTTTGATGAAGAAAAAAAACCATGAAAATTCTAACATAAGTAAGACCATCTTACAGTTAATATAAGAGAAAATATGTTGAATCAAATAAAATAGACCATCTAAATTCTAAGAATAAATAAAAACATCTTATAGTATATATCAAGGAAATTATTTTAAATAAAAAAAGAAAAGAAAATAAATAAATTATCTCAATACTAAAATAAATAAGAACAGTTTACAGAATATATTTCACAAGTACTTTGTTTTGTATCAATTAATAAAGAGAAGGAATGAAATAAGATATCAAAGGCTTAAAAAATAATAAGTACAACATAGGTAAAGAAATTGAATGAAATAATTTTACAAAGAAAATTTTTTTTTCTCACAACTCTGAAGGCTAAACAGTGACTACTCAAAACAACTATATAAATGAAATACTTATCGAAACAAAAATGTTACAGAACTTTTAAGTGAAAGGTAAATAAGAATCCAGATAATTTATATATTTGCAATGTTATAAGTTGATGAAACCCCAAAATGAAAATAAGATCATAGAAGAATAAATAGGAGAACCAATTAACCAAAACAGATAAGGAGAGGGTATTAAAACCAGACATTATACCATATACCTAGTGATAAATAATATAGAACGAGCTTTAAAATGTAAAGATAACCATATGGATAGAAATATTAAATAATCTGAATAATTATGAAGTGATGATTCTAAGTATATTTATTGTTAGTCAAAATGGACTACTTTTTATAATTTATATTTTAATAACTGGATGTAGATAATTCCACCAGTTTATTATGATTGAGCAGAGATGATAATTCCTCTGAGCTCAAATGGGTGAAGTATGGTCAGCAGAGAATGTAGCCTAAATGTGCCACTCTGAACTGTTCCAGCTCACATGTTAGGGAATGTTAGAGATTAAATATATAAATGAAGAAACACTAAATAAGAAGGAAAAAATATAGATGTATTAAATACTAAAAGGATAAATCAGATTAAAAAGAACTATCTCATAAGAGTAAAATAAAAAGTAAAAACAGAAAAATACATATCAACTTAAAGCTCAACCAAAGAAGGAGGTATATCAGTGTAAACCAAGCCAAGAATATAACAAAGACGAATGTCAGAAGCAATTAGTTCACCCACACTAAAAGTATGAGCTGAACTAATCACTTTTACAGGGGGGCATTTGTAGCACAACGAAGTTTTTACCTTATTCTACAAATTAAGATCATATAGGAAAAGAAGGGAACAAGTCATCTGGAAAAAAGTAATTACAATCATAAATAAAAGGATTTAACAGAACTAGGAAAATCAATTCAAAGAAATTACATATAGTCAATTTATAGCCAAAAAAGTGTTAAAAAAACAAATAATGTGAGTATCATCTCAGTAAAATAATTAGTAGACCCAGTAAGATATGGAGTAGTAAGGAATAACAGCACAGAACAAATAAATTAAAAGGACAATTCTCAAAATAGGGAGTAGTAAGGAATAACAGCCCAGAACAAATAAATTAAAAGGACAATTCTCAAAATAGGGAGTAAGGAGGAGTAACAGCCCAGAACAAATAAGTTAAAAGGAAATAATATCAAGATACGCAAAAACCCTATTTTTAAGACAGAAAACTCTATAGCTGTAAACCACATCAATGAAAGATTAAACTATATTAGCTATATCAACCTAAATAAAACAAATAGCCAAAAAAGAGAATCCAATACAAATAACTAGAAATGATGTAAAATTCGTTATGATTAAAATAAGTGTGTAATTGAGGGTAACACCCCAAACCAATTTCAAAAGGACAACAAAAGACAATCATTAATATAAAGTTTCAATGTGTTTATTTATATAATTATTATGTGTATACCATACAAAATATGTTGATAGTAGGAAATACTAGATGTTAGTATGTAAGAGTTTATTGTATTTGAATCATGTTAATTAATGTTGTATTTTTGTCAAGTAAGGAAAGGCAAAATAATAATTCAATCGACCCATAAATAGTGAATCAGAAAATATAAAACTAATAAGGTGAATTAATAATAACATTGCTAGGAAAATTGAAAATTGATGACCAAGACAAATTTAACTTTGACCATATAAATCAAATCAGAGAATATAAATTAATATAACCTAGACCAAATGGATGTAAATTATCCCACTCAGAATACAAATACTTTATCCTAATGATAACAACGGCCTATAATAGTGATTAAAAGAATCAGCATGTAAAATTGACTTAAATGGTGATTGTACCAGATAAAGCCATATTCAGTAAAGTACAATAGTAAAATACAAATAAATTGTTAAATGTTTAGAATAATAGCCAGATATAAAAAGTAAATTACAAATATTTAATTAGTTGTCTTGTTTGTTCATAATCTTCTTTCACAGCACTACACTTAATATAATATTGAAACAACACAGCTGAGCAGTATGAAATATACAAACACCACACAACACAACCAAACAACATACTAAACGACCAGTTACAATATAAATCACATACGCTTTTTGACACAATCATACAAAAAACAAACAATAATTTGGATCCCCGCGCCAATCCCCTTCCTCTACACACCACCGCCACTATACCTTCCAAGCAACAACCGTTACTAAGTACTGGCAGTCTGTTTCTAAGCTGTCGAAGGCGAATACGACGCCAAAACACGTTCAACGAAAAAGACAAGTAAGTTTTCACAAGAGAAAGTTTCAATATTATATTAAATTTAATTAGTAATCGAGTGAGAGGTAAATTGTTACATAAAACATATTGTACACCATTTAATAGGTATTTATGTGAATCAAAATAAGGCCTAGAGATAAATTTCAAAGAATGTAATTCAGAAGCTTAATTCAAACCAAAATAGGTCAAATTTAGTATTAACTTGTGTAAAATAAAAGCAGGAATATTGTTACATAATTAGAATTACATAAAAGTACTAAACAAATAATTTATAGCCAATTAAACATAAAAAATGTCAATTTTTTTTATATATAAGATTGAATTTAGATACAACAGCTGATGGGGAAACAATGAGAAATGAGACCAAAATCTTATAGAATTTTCTATATGAAGGAACAGATATAATTAGTTGATTGTTAAAAGCCAAGCAAGACGGACGTGTAAGAATACATTTCAGAGAAATATGAACGGAATTTTTAACCAACATAAACCAAGATATATGATGAATTTATAAAAAGATAAAAGAATATAAATTAAAGTAAAGAATACTATAATAATGGTCATTGAAACCATAAAACTAAATTAAACACTACTAAATTGAGCTGTCACTACGTATGGACACGACTGAAGAACGAAATTAAACTCATATAACCAGAAACTGATAGAAGGGAACCATCTGACACAACACAACTATTACCGAACAAAATCCAGTGGATGAATAAAACTACACACTACAACTTGTGGATATTCCAATAGCGGCATCACAGAAGAGGACTTAACCAACTAAGACGTTTATTTGAAGGAAAATCTCGTAGCTGAATTCACACCGCAGAACGATCTATGAAAACGGCCATCTTGTAATTCGCACAGGTTGACGGGAGAGGAACGAGTGACGTCTGATACATCAGCTGGTTCGATATCAACTTTACTATACACTATACTTTATTATATTTCTGTCTGTTTAAATGAATAAGTTTTTATAATTTGTAAGTATTGAATTCTCTTGCCTTTCCTGATTATTTCTACAGTTAAAAGAACCTTTATAATATAATAATTTAATTTGAATACTTTTATATATGTAATCATCGAACTGGAACCTAGTCTCGAATCAAACTCGATCCAGTCGTGGCAATTCACATAATTACTTTGGACATAATAAATCTAATTATTGTTTTAACATTGTTTTATTGATTATTTAAGTCATAAATTACATTACGTTAATTATTAAAAGCTAAACGTGAACTCCTGAAGGAAACGAACGAGCAGAAGAAGAAGTACAGATAATGAATCGGCCGCTACATGCAATCGATTTGGCCACGATAATCTATTTAACGTGAAGAAACAAATAATTCTTCAGCAGAGCATACACAGTTATTAATCAGTATTCTTTATTAATTGAACATTGACAATAAAACAATTAAACCAATTAAATTAATTAAATATATAGAAAATAACACAATTATAAAAATTTTATTAACCAATTATTATTCCACGAATATTGCTTTATTACAAATTGGCGCTCAACTTTAGGGGCTCAAAATAGGAATTGGTAGGCCTATAAGATAAAGACGATTTACCCAATTTCCTATTTTAGCTTGGCAGCTGTTAACAGGTCAGGAAGGTAGAAAAAATGCCGAAAAGATCAACATCGAAGAAAAGGGCGACAGAAATCAAAAAGGAAATAGACATGAAGAACAAGGAGGCGACTCCGGTGGAAGATATGGAGATCACATTACCTCCGGCGGAACCGAACCAGCCCGCACTCCAGGAGAAACAGTTAGAGAATTCAACCACAACAGAAGATACGAAAATGGATAATGATGAAAATGTTCCTACAATGGAGTAAGAAAATGAGAGAGTATAACAAATCCACGATGGAGAAACTAGAAGATCAGAGTAAGATAATAGATGATTATTCTACGAAAATGAAGGATATAATAAATGATAATAAAAGGTGGAGGGAAGAATTAAGAAATGAGAGGACCAAAGAAATAAAAAATGATAGCAAACCCGAAGCTGAAGAAATACCAAACGATAAAACAAGGGAACAAGTAGCATTATTATCTGAAATTAAAACTAAAAAAAACAAAGAAAATCTTATGCATATGGAAATGAAATCAAAGAAAATGAGACAAATACATCCAAAGAAACTAATAAAAAACCGGGATGAGTTGGAAATGATGCACAATGGTTTAATTGATGTCCTTAATATCCCAATGACCAGTGAAAAAGACATCATGTATTCCATAAATTATAGAAGCAGGTCAAAACAAATTTCAGAAATAATTTACAATAAAACAGTATGTTACCACTTTAAAAAGAGTATAGATAAATGGAATACGACAGAAGTAGAAATATATGGTAAAACATCAGTGTTATCATTAATCATCGATGTACCAGTGACATCCTGGTTTAATAAACCATATGATAGGATGATTCATATAAGACTTGAAACAAGCGAAAGGATAACAGAAGAAAAAATGAAATACAAGGAAGAAGAGAGAAATGTCACAAGAAAAGAAATAATTATGAAGACAATGGTAGTCCGGACAATAAGGGCAACTGAAATTATGGACCACGGCTAAATCAAATACCACACACCATCAAGAAAAGGGACGGATGTTATGACAACCGATTACAGAAAAAACCATTTGAAAGAGAAGAAAAATAACAGGAATAAAAATAAATAAATAAAGAAACAAAAACAAGAGGTCTTATGAAAATAATAAAAAAATATTTTGATGAAGAAAAAAAACCATGAAAATTCTAACATAAGTAAGACCATCTTACAGTTAATATAAGAGAAAATATGTTGAATCAAATAAAATAGACCATCTAAATTCTAAGAATAAATAAAAACATCTTATAGTATATATCAAGGAAATTATTTTAAATAAAAAAAGAAAAGAAAATAAATAAATTATCTCAATACTAAAATAAATAAGAACAGTTTACAGAATATATTTCACAAGTACTTTGTTTTGTATCAATTAATAAAGAGAAGGAATGAAATAAGATATCAAAGGCTTAAAAAATAATAAGTACAACATAGGTAAAGAAATTGAATGAAATAATTTTACAAAGAAAATTTTTTTTTCTCACAACTCTGAAGGCTAAACAGTGACTACTCAAAACAACTATATAAATGAAATACTTATCGAAACAAAAATGTTACAGAACTTTTAAGTGAAAGGTAAATAAGAATCCAGATAATTTATATATTTGCAATGTTATAAGTTGATGAAACCCCAAAATGAAAATAAGATCATAGAAGAATAAATAGGAGAACCAATTAACCAAAACAGATAAGGAGAGGGTATTAAAACCAGACATTATACCATATACCTAGTGATAAATAATATAGAACGAGCTTTAAAATGTAAAGATAACCATATGGATAGAAATATTAAATAATCTGAATAATTATGAAGTGATGATTCTAAGTATATTTATTGTTAGTCAAAATGGACTACTTTTTATAATTTATATTTTAATAACTGGATGTAGATAATTCCACCAGTTTATTATGATTGAGCAGAGATGATAATTCCTCTGAGCTCAAATGGGTGAAGTATGGTCAGCAGAGAATGTAGCCTAAATGTGCCACTCTGAACTGTTCCAGCTCACATGTTAGGGAATGTTAGAGATTAAATATATAAATGAAGAAACACTAAATAAGAAGGAAAAAATATAGATGTATTAAATACTAAAAGGATAAATCAGATTAAAAAGAACTATCTCATAAGAGTAAAATAAAAAGTAAAAACAGAAAAATACATATCAACTTAAAGCTCAACCAAAGAAGGAGGTATATCAGTGTAAACCAAGCCAAGAATATAACAAAGACGAATGTCAGAAGCAATTAGTTCACCCACACTAAAAGTATGAGCTGAACTAATCACTTTTACAGGGGGGCATTTGTAGCACAACGAAGTTTTTACCTTATTCTACAAATTAAGATCATATAGGAAAAGAAGGGAACAAGTCATCTGGAAAAAAGTAATTACAATCATAAATAAAAGGATTTAACAGAACTAGGAAAATCAATTCAAAGAAATTACATATAGTCAATTTATAGCCAAAAAAGTGTTAAAAAAACAAATAATGTGAGTATCATCTCAGTAAAATAATTAGTAGACCCAGTAAGATATGGAGTAGTAAGGAATAACAGCACAGAACAAATAAATTAAAAGGACAATTCTCAAAATAGGGAGTAGTAAGGAATAACAGCCCAGAACAAATAAATTAAAAGGACAATTCTCAAAATAGGGAGTAAGGAGGAGTAACAGCCCAGAACAAATAAGTTAAAAGGAAATAATATCAAGATACGCAAAAACCCTATTTTTAAGACAGAAAACTCTATAGCTGTAAACCACATCAATGAAAGATTAAACTATATTAGCTATATCAACCTAAATAAAACAAACAGCCAAAAAAGAGAATCCAATACAAATAACTAGAAATGATGTAAAATTCGTTATGATTAAAATAAGTGTGTAATTGAGGGTAACACCCCAAACCAATTTCAAAAGGACAACAAAAGACAATCATTAATATAAAGTTTCAATGTGTTTATTTATATAATTATTATGTGTATACCATACAAAATATGTTGATAGTAGGAAATACTAGATGTTAGTATGTAAGAGTTTATTGTATTTGAATCATGTTAATTAATGTTGTATTTTTGTCAAGTAAGGAAAGGCAAAATAATAATTCAATCGACCCATAAATAGTGAATCAGAAAATATAAAACTAATAAGGTGAATTAATAATAACATTGCTAGGAAAATTGAAAATTGATGACCAAGACAAATTTAACTTTGACCATATAAATCAAATCAGAGAATATAAATTAATATAACCTAGACCAAATGGATGTAAATTATCCCACTCAGAATACAAATACTTTATCCTAATGATAACAACGGCCTATAATAGTGATTAAAAGAATCAGCATATACAATTGACATAAATGGTGATTGTACCAGATAAAGCCATATTCAGTAAAGTACAATAGTAAAATACAAATAAATTGTTAAATGTTTAGAATAATAGCCAGATATAAAAAGTAGTAAATTACAAATATTTAATTAGTTGTCTTGTTTGTTCATCATCTTCTTTCACAGCACTACACTTAATATAATATTGAAACAACACAGCTGAGCAGTATGAAATATACAAACACCACACAACACAACCAAACAACATACTAAACGACCAGTTACAATATAAATCACATACACTTTTTGACACAATCATACAAAAAACAAACAATAATTTGGATCCCCGCGCCAATCCCCTTCCTCTACACACCACCGCCACTATACCTTCCAAGCAACAACCGTTACTAAGTACTGGCAGTCTGTTTCTAAGCCGTCGAAGCGAATACGACGCCAAAACGCGTTCAACGAAAAAGACAAGTAAGTTTTCACAAGAGAAAGTTTCAATATTATATTAAATTTAATTAGTAATCGAGTGAGAGGTAAATTGTTACATAAAACATATTGTACACCATTTAATAGGTATTTATGTGAATCAAAATAAGGCCTAGAGATAAATTTCAAAGAATGTAATTCAGAAGCTTAATTCAAACCAAAATATGTCAAATTTAGTATTAACTTGTGTAAAATAAAAGCAGGAATATTGTTATATAATTAGAATTACATAAAAGTACTAAACAAATAATTTATAGCCAATTAAACATAAAAAATGTCAATTTTTTTTATATATAAGATTGAATTTAGATACAACAGCTGATGGGGAAACAATGAGAAATAAGACCAAAATCTTATAGAATTTTCTATATGAAGGAACAGATATAATTAGTTGATTGTTAAAAGCCAAGCAAGACGGACGTGTCAGAATACATTTCAGAGAAATATGAACGGAATTTTTAACCAACATAAACCAAGATATATGATGAATTTATAAAAAGATAAAAGAATATAAATTAAAGTAAAGAATACTATAATAATGGTCATTGAAACCATAAAACTAAATTAAACACTACTAAATTGAGCTGTCACTACGTATGGACACGACTGAAGAACGAAATTAAACTCATATAACCAGAAACTGATAGAAGGGAACCATCTGACACAACACAACTATTACCGAACAAAATCCAGTGGATGAATAAAACTACACACTACAACTTGTGGGATTCCAATAGCGGCATCACAGAAGAGGAATTAACCAACTAAGACGTTTATTTGAAGGAAAATCTCGTAGCTGAATTCACACCGCAGAACGATCTATGAAAACGGCCATCTTGTAATTCGCACAGGTTGACGGGAGAGGAACGAGTGACGTCTGATACATCAGCTGGTTCGATATCAACTTTACTATACACTATACTTTATTATATTTTTGTCTGTTTAAATGAATAAGTTTTTATAATTTGTAAGTATTGAATTCTCTTGCCTTTCCTGACTATTTCTACAGTTAAAAGAACCTTTATAATATAATAATTTAATTTGAATACTTTTATATATGTAATCATCGAACTGGAACCTAGTCTCGAATCAAACTCGAGCCAGTCGTGGCAATTCAAATAATTACTTTGGACATAATAAATCTAATTATTGTTTTAACATTGTTTTATTGATTATTTAAGTCATAAATTAAATTACGTTAATTATTAAAAGCTAAACGTGAACTCCTGAAGGAAACGAACGAGCAGAAGAAGAAGTACAGATAATGACTTATTTGTTTGCGTACCGTATCACTTATTATATGATATATAATTACCTTAATATCCACTTTAGCGATACACAGTTTCGTCACTGATGACGCGTTTCGGGACTAAGTCCCATCCTCAGATACATAATTAATAAATTAAAATATTAAAATCACGACCATGATACTGGTCAAGTCAAAATAAATAAAATAAATTATAAATCGCATGTAATAAGTTTTGCTAACCACGGCTGGAGCTCCCGCATGCGTTCACCCGCAACCGCGATTTTCACGCGACTCTGAGAAATACTCTCAGAAGAAATACCAAACGATAAAACAAGGGAACAAGTAGCATTATTATCTGAAATTAAAACTAACAAAAACAAAGAAAATCTTATGCATATGGAAATGAAATCAAAGAAAATGAGACAAATACATCCAAAGAAACTAATAAAAAACCGGGAAGAGTTGGAAATGATGCACAATGGTTTAATTGATGTCCTTAATATCCCAGTGACCAGTGAAAAAGACATCACGAATTCCATAAATTATAGAAGCAGGTCAAAACAAATTTCAGAAATAATTTACAATAAAACAGTATGTTACCACTTTAAAAAGAGTATAGATAAATGGAATACGACAGAAGTAGAAATATATGGTAAAACATCAGTGTTATCATTAATCATCGATGTACCAGTGACATCCTGGTTTAATAAACCATATGATAGGATGATTCATATAAGACTTGAAACAAGCGAAAGGATAACAGAAGAAAAAATGAAATACAAGGAAGAAGAGAGAAATGTCACAAGAAAAGAAATAATTATGAAGACAATGGTAGTCCGGACAATAAGGGCAACTGAAATTATGGACCACGGCTAAATCAAATACCACACACCATCAAGAAAAGGGACGGATGTTATGACAACCGATTACAGAAAAAACCATTTGAAAGAGAAGAAAAATAACAGGAATAAAAATAAATAAATAAATAAATAAAGAAACAAAAACAAGAGGTCTTATGAAAATAATAAACATATACCATATACCAGGACATTATACCATATACCTAGTGATAAATAATATAGAACGAGCTTTAAAATGTAAAGATAACCATATGGATAGAAATATTAAATAATCTGAATAATTATGAAGTGATGATTCTAAGTATATTTATTGTTAGTCAAAATGGACTACTTTTTATAATTTATATTTTAATAACTGGATGTAGATAATTCCACCAGTTTATTATGATTGAGCAGAGATGATAATTCCTCTGAGCTCAAATGGGTGAAGTATGGTCAGCAGAGAATGTAGCCTAAATGTGCCACTCTGAACTGTTCCAGCTCACATGTTAGGGAATGTTAGAGATTAAATATATAAATGAAGAAACACTAAATAAGAAGGAAAAAATATAGATGTATTAAATACTAAAAGGATAAATCAGATTAAAAAGAACTATCTCATAAGAGTAAAATAAAAAGTAAAAACAGAAAAATACATATCAACTTAAAGCTCAACCAAAGAAGGAGGTATATCAGTGTAAACCAAGCCAAGAATATAACAAAGACGAATGTCAGAAGCAATTAGTTCACCCACACTAAAAGTATGAGCTGAACTAATCACTTTTACAGGGGGGCATTTGTAGCACAACGAAGTTTTTACCTTATTCTACAAATTAAGATCATATAGGAAAAGAAGGGAACAAGTCATCTGGAAAAAAGTAATTACAATCATAAATAAAAGGATTTAACAGAACTAGGAAAATCAATTCAAAGAAATTACATATAGTCAATTTATAGCCAAAAAAGTGTTAAAAAAACAAATAATGTGAGTATCATCTCAGTAAAATAATTAGTAGACCCAGTAAGATATGGAGTAGTAAGGAATAACAGCACAGAACAAATAAATTAAAAGGACAATTCTCAAAATAGGGAGTAGTAAGGAATAACAGCCCAGAACAAATAAATTAAAAGGACAATTCTCAAAATAGGGAGTAAGGAGGAGTAACAGCCCAGAACAAATAAGTTAAAAGGAAATAATATCAAGATACGCAAAAACCCTATTTTTAAGACAGAAAACTCTATAGCTGTAAACCACATCAATGAAAGATTAAACTATATTAGCTATATCAACCTAAATAAAACAAATAGCCAAAAAAGAGAATCCAATACAAATAACTAGAAATGATGTAAAATTCGTTATGATTAAAATAAGTGTGTAATTGAGGGTAACACCCCAAACCAATTTCAAAAGGACAACAAAAGACAATCATTAATATAAAGTTTCAATGTGTTTATTTATATAATTATTATGTGTATACCATACAAAATATGTTGATAGTAGGAAATACTAGATGTTAGTATGTAAGAGTTTATTGTATTTGAATCATGTTAATTAATGTTGTATTTTTGTCAAGTAAGGAAAGGCAAAATAATAATTCAAACGACCCATAAATAGTGAATCAGAAAATATAAAACTAATAAGGTGAATTAATAATAACATTGCTAGGAAAATTGAAAATTGATGACCAAGACAAATTTAACTTTGACCATATAAATCAAATCAGAGAATATAAATTAATATAACCTAGACCAAATGGATGTAAATTATCCCACTCAGAATACAAATACTTTATCCTAATGATAACAACGGCCTATAATAGTGATTAAAAGAATCAGCATGTAAAATTGACTTAAATGGTGATTGTACCAGATAAAGCCATATTCAGTAAAGTACAATAGTAAAATACAAATAAATTGTTAAATGTTTAGAATAATAGCCATATATAAAAAGTAAATTACAAATATTTAATTAGTTGTCTTGTTTGTTCATCATCTTCTTTCACAGCACTACACTTAATATAATATTGAAACAACACAGCTGAGCAGTATGAAATATACAAACACCACACAACACAACCAAACAACATACTAAACGACCAGTTACAATATAAATCACATACACTTTTTGACACAATCATACAAAAAACAAACAATAATTTGGATCCCCGCGCCAATCCCCTTCCTCTACACACCACCGCCACTATACCTTCCAAGCAACAACCGTTACTAAGTACTGGCAGTCTGTTTCTAAGCTGTCGAAGGCGAATACGACGCCAAAACGCGTTCAACGAAAAAGACAAGTAAGTTTTCACAAGAGAAAGTTTCAATATTATATTAAATTTAATTAGTAATCGAGTGAGAGGTAAATTGTTACATAAAACATATTGTACACCATTTAATAGGTATTTATGTGAATCAAAATAAGGCCTAGAGATAAATTTCAAAGAATGTAATTCAGAAGCTTAATTCAAACCAAAATAGGTCAAATTTAGTATTAACTTGTGTAAAATAAAAGCAGGAATATTGTTATATAATTAGAATTACATAAAAGTACTAAACAAATAATTTATAGCCAATTAAACATAAAAAATGTCAATTTTTTTTATATATAAGATTGAATTTAGATACAACAGCTGATGGGGAAACAATGAGAAATGAGACCAAAATCTTATAGAATTTTCTATATGAAGGAACAGATATAATTAGTTGATTGTTAAAAGCCAAGCAAGAAGGACGTGTCAGAATACATTTCAGAGAAATATGAACGGAATTTTTAACCAACATAAACCAAGATATATGATGAATTTATAAAAAGATAAAAGAATATAAATTAAAGTAAAGAATACTATAATAATGGTCATTGAAACCATAAAACTAAATTAAACACTACTAAATTGAGCTGTCACTACGTATGGACACGACTGAAGAACGAAATTAAACTCATATAACCAGAAACTGATAGAAGGGAACCATCTGACACAACACAACTATTACCGAACAAAATCCAGTGGATGAATAAAACTACACACTACAACTTGTGGGATTCCAATAGCGGCATCACAGAAGAGGAATTAACCAACTAAGACGTTTATTTGAAGGAAAATCTCGTAGCTGAATTCACACCGCAGAACGATCTACGAAAACGGCCATCTTGTAATTCGCACAGGTTGACGGGAGAGGAACGAGTGACGTCTGATACATCAGCTGGTTCGATATCAACTTTACTATACACTATACTTTATTATATTTTTGTCTGTTTAAATGAATAAGTTTTTATAATTTGTAAGTATTGAATTCTCTTGCCTTTCCTGACTATTTCTACAGTTAAAAGAACCTTTATAATATAATAATTTAATTTGAATACTTTTATATATGTAATCATCGAACTGGAACCTAGTCTCGAATCAAACTCGATCCAGTCGTGGCAATTCACATAATTACTTTGGACATAATAAATCTAATTATTGTTTTAACATTGTTTTATTGATTATTTAAGTCATAAATTACATTACGTTAATTATTAAAAGCTAAACGTGAACTCCTGAAGGAAACGAACGAGCAGAAGAAGAAGTACAGATAATGAATCGGTCGCTACTTGCAATCGATTTGGCCACGATAATCTATTTAACGTGAAGAAACAAATAATTCTTCAGCAGAGCATACACAGTTATTAATCAGTATTCTTTATTAATTGAACATTGACAATAAAACAATTAAACCAATTAAATTAATTAAATATATAGAAAATAACACAATTATAAAAATTTTATTAACCAATTATTATTCCACGAATATTGTTTTATTACAAATTGGCGCTCAACTTTAGGGGCTCAAAATAGGAATTGGTAGGCCTATAAGATAAAGACGATTTACCCAATTTCCTATTTTAGCTTGGCAGCTGTTAACAGGTCAGGAAGGTAGAAAAAATGCCGAAAAGATCAACATCGAAGAAAAGGGCGACAGAAATCAAAAAGGAAATAGACATGAAGAACAAGGAGGCGACTCCGGTGGAAGATATGGAGATCACATTACCTCCGGCGGAACCGAACCAGCCCGCACTCCAGGAGAAACAGTTAGAGAATTCAACCACAACAGAAGATACGAAAATGGATAATGATGGAAATGTTCCTACAATGGAGTAAGGAAATGAGAGAGTATAACAAATCCATGATGGAGAAACTAGAAGATCAGAGTAAGATAATAGATGATTATTCTACGAAAATGAAGGATATTATAAATGATAATAAAAGGTGGAGGGAAGAATTAAGAAATGAGAGGACCAAAGAAATAAAAAATGATAGCAAACCCGAAGCTGAAGAAATACCAAACGATAAAACAAGGGAACAAGTAGCATTATTATCTGAAATTAAAACTAACAAAAACAAAGAAAATCTTATGCATATGGAAATGAAATCAAAGAAAATGAGACAAATACATCCAAAGAAACTAATAAAAAACCGAGAAGAGTTGGAAATGATGCACAATGGTTTAATTGATGTCCTTAATATCCCAATGACCAGTGAAAAAGACATCATGTATTCCATAAATTATAGAAGCAGGTCAAAACAAATTTCAGAAATAATTTACAATAAAACAGTATGTTACCACTTTAAAAAGAGTATAGATAAATGGAATACGACAGAAGTAGAAATATATGGTAAAACATAAGTGTTATCATTAATCATCGATGTACCAGTGACATCCTGGTTTAATAAACCATATGATAGGATGATTCATATAAGACTTGAAACAAGCGAAAGGATAACAGAAGAAAAAATGAAATACAAGGAAGAAGAGAGAAATGTCACAAGAAAAGAAATAATTATGAAGACAATGGTAGTCCGGACAATAAGGGCAAATGAAATTATGGACCACGGCTAAATCAAATACCACACACCATCAAGAAAACGGACGGATGTTATGACAACTGATTACAGAAAAAACCATTTGAAAGAGAAGAAAAATAACAGGAATAAAAATAAATAAATAAAGAAACAAAAACAAGAGGTCTTATGAAAATAATAAAAAAATATTTTGATGAAGAAAAAAACCATGAAAATTCTAACATAAGTAAGACCATCTTACAGTTAATATAAGAGAAAATATGTTGAATCAAATAAAATAGACCATCTAAATTCTAAGAATAAATAAAAACATCTTATAGTATATATCAAGGAAATTATTTTAAATAAAAAAAGAAAAGAAAATAAATAAATTATCTCAATACTAAAATAAATAAGAACAGTTTACAGAATATATTTCACAAGTACTTTGTTTTGTATCAATTAATAAAGAGAAGGAATGAAATAAGATATCAAAGGCTTAAAAAATAATAAGTACAACATAGGTAAAGAAATTGAATTAAATAATTTTACAAAGAAAATTTTTTTTAATCACAACTCTGAAGGCTAAACAGTGACTACTCAAAACAACTATATAAATGAAATACTTATCGAAACAAAAATGTTACAGAACTTTTAAGTGAAAGGTAAATAAGAATCCAGATAATTTATATATTTGCAATGTTATAAGTTGATGAAACCCCAAAATGAAAATAAGATCATAGAAGAATAAATAGGAGAACCAATTAACCAAAACAGATAAGGAGAGGGTATTAAAACCAGACATTATACCATATACCTAGTGATAAATAATATAGAACGAGCTTTAAAATGTAAAGATAACCATATGGATAGAAATATTAAATAATCTGAATAATTATGAAGTGATGATTCTAAGTATATTTATTGTTAGTCAAAATGGACTACTTTTTATAATTTATATTTTAATAACTGGATGTAGATAATTCCACCAGTTTTTTATGATTGAGCAGAGATGATAATTCCTCTGAGCTCAAATGGGTGAAGTATGGTCAGCAGAGAATGTAGCCTAAATGTGCCACTCTGAACTGTTCCAGCTCACATGTTAGGGAATGTTAGAGATTAAATATATAAATGAAGAAACACTAAATAAGAAGGAAAAAATATAGATGTATTAAATACTAAAAGGATAAATCAGATTAAAAAGAACTATCTCATAAGAGTAAAATAAAAAGTAAAAACAGAAAAATACATATCAACTTAAAGCTCAACCAAAGAAGGAGGTATATCAGTGTAAACCAAGCCAAGAATATAACAAAGACGAATGTCAGAAGCAATTAGTTCACCCACACTAAAAGTATGAGCTGAACTAATCACTTTTACAGGGGGGCATTTGTAGCACAACGAAGTTTTTACCTTATTCTACAAATTAAGATCATATAGGAAAAGAAGGGAACAAGTCATCTGGAAAAAAGTAATTACAATCATAAATAAAAGGATTTAACAGAACTAGGAAAATCAATTCAAAGAAATTACATATAGTCAATTTATAGCCAAAAAAGTGTTAAAAAAACAAATAATGTGAGTATCATCTCAGTAAAATAATTAGTAGACCCAGTAAGATATGGAGTAGTAAGGAATAACAGCACAGAACAAATAAATTAAAAGGACAATTCTCAAAATAGGGAGTAGTAAGGAATAACAGCCCAGAACAAATAAATTAAAAGGACAATTCTCAAAATAGGGAGTAAGGAGGAGTAACAGCCCAGAACAAATAAGTTAAAAGGAAATAATATCAAGATACGCAAAAACCCTATTTTTAAGACAGAAAACTCTATAGCTGTAAACCACATCAATGAAAGATTAAACTATATTAGCTATATCAACCTAAATAAAACAAATAGCCAAAAAAGAGAATCCAATACAAATAACTAGAAATGATGTAAAATTCGTTATGATTAAAATAAGTGTGTAATTGAGGGTAACACCCCAAACCAATTTCAAAAGGACAACAAAAGACAATCATTAATATAAAGTTTCAATGTGTTTATTTATATAATTATTATGTGTATACCATACAAAATATGTTGATAGTAGGAAATACTAGATGTTAGTATGTAAGAGTTTATTGTATTTGAATCATGTTAATTAATGTTGTATTTTTGTCAAGTAAGGAAAGGCAAAATAATAATTCAATCGACCCATAAATAGTGAATCAGAAAATATAAAACTAATAAGGTGAATTAATAATAACATTGCTAGGAAAATTGAAAATTGATGACCAAGACAAATTTAACTTTGACCATATAAATCAAATCAGAGAATATAAATTAATATAACCTAGACCAAATGGATGTAAATTATCCCACTCAGAATACAAATACTTTATCCTAATGATAACAACGGCCTATAATAGTGATTAAAAGAATCAGCATATAAAATTGACTTAAATGGTGATTGTACCAGATAAAGCCATATTCAGTAAAGTACAATAGTAAAATACAAATAAATTGTTAAATGTTTAGAATAATAGCCAGATATAAAAAGTAGTAAATTACAAATATTTAATTAGTTGTCTTGTTTGTTCATCATCTTCTTTCACAGCACTACACTTAATATAATATTGAAACAACACAGCTGAGCAGTATGAAATATACAAACACCACACAACACAACCAAACAACATACTAAACGACCAGTTACAATATAAATCACATACACTTTTTGACACAATCATACAAAAAACAAACAATAATTTGGATCCCCGCGCCAATCCCCTTCCTCTACACACCACCGCCACTATACCTTCCAAGAAACAACCGTTACTAAGTACTGGCAGTCTGTTTCTAAGCTGTCGAAGGCGAATACGACGCCAAAACGCGTTCAACGAAAAAGACAAGTAAGTTTTCACAAGAGAAAGTTTCAATATTATATTAAATTTAATTAGTAATCGAGTGAGAGGTAAATTGTTACATAAAACATATTGTACACCATTTAATAGGTATTTATGTGAATCAAAATAAGGCCTAGAGATAAATTTCAAAGAATGTAATTCAGAAGCTTAATTCAAACCAAAATAGGTCAAATTTAGTATTAACTTGTGTAAAATAAAAGCAGGAATATTGTTATATAATTAGAATTACATAAAAGTACTAAACAAATAATTTATAGCCAATTAAACATAAAAAATGTCAATTTTTTTTATATATAAGATTGAATTTAGATACAACAGCTGATGGGGAAACAATGAGAAATGAGACCAAAATCTTATAGAATTTTCTATATGAAGGAACAGATATAATTAGTTGATTGTTAAAAGCCAAGCAAGAAGGACGTGTCAGAATACATTTCAGAGAAATATGAACGGAATTTTTAACCAACATAAACCAAGATATATGATGAATTTATAAAAAGATAAAAGAATATAAATTAAAGTAAAGAATACTATAATAATGGTCATTGAAACCATAAAACTAAATTAAACACTACTAAATTGAGCTGTCACTACGTATGGACACGACTGAAGAACGAAATTAAACTCATATAACCAGAAACTGATAGAAGGGAACCATCTGACACAACACAACTATTACCGAACAAAATCCAGTGGATGAATAAAACTACACACTACAACTTGTGGGATTCCAATAGCGGCATCACAGAAGAGGAATTAACCAACTAAGACGTTTATTTGAAGGAAAATCTCGTAGCTGAATTCACACCGCAGAATGATCTACGAAAACGGCCATCTTGTAATTCGCACAGGTTGACGGGAGAGGAACGAGTGACGTCTGATACATCAGCTGGTTCGATATCAACTTTACTATACACTATACTTTATTATATTTTTGTCTGTTTAAATGAATAAGTTTTTATAATTTGTAAGTATTGAATTCTCTTGCCTTTCCTGACTATTTCTACAGTTAAAAGAACCTTTATAATATAATAATTTAATTTGAATACTTTTATATATGTAATCATCGAACTGGAACCTAGTCTCGAATCAAACTCGATCCAGTCGTGGCAATTCACATAATTACTTTGGACATAATAAATCTAATTATTGTTTTAACATTGTTTTATTGATTATTTAAGTCATAAATTACATTACGTTAATTATTAAAAGCTAAACGTGAACTCCTGAAGGAAACGAACGAGCAGAAGAAGAAGTACAGATAATGAATCGGTCGCTACTTGCAATCGATTTGGCCACGATAATCTATTTAACGTGAAGAAACAAATAATTCTTCAGCAGAGCATACACAGTTATTAATCAGTATTCTTTATTAATTGAACATTGACAATAAAACAATTAAACCAATTAAATTAATTAAATATATAGAAAATAACACAATTATAAAAATTTTATTAACCAATTATTATTCCACGAATATTGTTTTATTACAAATTGGCGCTCAACTTTAGGGGCTCAAAATAGGAATTGGTAGGCCTATAAGATAAAGACGATTTACCCAATTTCCTATTTTAGCTTGGCAGCTGTTAACAGGTCAGGAAGGTAGAAAAAATGCCGAAAAGATCAACATCGAAGAAAAGGGCGACAGAAATCAAAAAGGAAATAGACATGAAGAACAAGGAGGCGACTCCGGTGGAAGATATGGAGATCACATTACCTCCGGCGGAACCGAACCAGCCCGCACTCCAGGAGAAACAGTTAGAGAATTCAACCACAACAGAAGATACGAAAATGGATAATGATGGAAATGTTCCTACAATGGAGTAAGGAAATGAGAGAGTATAACAAATCCATGATGGAGAAACTAGAAGATCAGAGTAAGATAATAGATGATTATTCTACGAAAATGAAGGATATTATAAATGATAATAAAAGGTGGAGGGAAGAATTAAGAAATGAGAGGACCAAAGAAATAAAAAATGATAGCAAACCCGAAGCTGAAGAAATACCAAACGATAAAACAAGGGAACAAGTAGCATTATTATCTGAAATTAAAACTAACAAAAACAAAGAAAATCTTATGCATATGGAAATGAAATCAAAGAAAATGAGACAAATACATCCAAAGAAACTAATAAAAAACCGAGAAGAGTTGGAAATGATGCACAATGGTTTAATTGATGTCCTTAATATCCCAATGACCAGTGAAAAAGACATCATGTATTCCATAAATTATAGAAGCAGGTCAAAACAAATTTCAGAAATAATTTACAATAAAACAGTATGTTACCACTTTAAAAAGAGTATAGATAAATGGAATACGACAGAAGTAGAAATATATGGTAAAACATAAGTGTTATCATTAATCATCGATGTACCAGTGACATCCTGGTTTAATAAACCATATGATAGGATGATTCATATAAGACTTGAAACAAGCGAAAGGATAACAGAAGAAAAAATGAAATACAAGGAAGAAGAGAGAAATGTCACAAGAAAAGAAATAATTATGAAGACAATGGTAGTCCGGACAATAAGGGCAAATGAAATTATGGACCACGGCTAAATCAAATACCACACACCATCAAGAAAAGGGACGGATGTTATGACAACTGATTACAGAAAAAACCATTTGAAAGAGAAGAAAAATAACAGGAATAAAAATAAATAAATAAAGAAACAAAAACAAGAGGTCTTATGAAAATAATAAAAAAATATTTTGATGAAGAAAAAAACCATGAAAATTCTAACATAAGTAAGACCATCTTACAGTTAATATAAGAGAAAATATGTTGAATCAAATAAAATAGACCATCTAAATTCTAAGAATAAATAAAAACATCTTATAGTATATATCAAGGAAATTATTTTAAATAAAAAAAGAAAAGAAAATAAATAAATTATCTCAATACTAAAATAAATAAGAACAGTTTACAGAATATATTTCACAAGTACTTTGTTTTGTATCAATTAATAAAGAGAAGGAATGAAATAAGATATCAAAGGCTTAAAAAATAATAAGTACAACATAGGTAAAGAAATTGAATTAAATAATTTTACAAAGAAAATTTTTTTTAATCACAACTCTGAAGGCTAAACAGTGACTACTCAAAACAACTATATAAATGAAATACTTATCGAAACAAAAATGTTACAGAACTTTTAAGTGAAAGGTAAATAAGAATCCAGATAATTTATATATTTGCAATGTTATAAGTTGATGAAACCCCAAAATGAAAATAAGATCATAGAAGAATAAATAGGAGAACCAATTAACCAAAACAGATAAGGAGAGGGTATTAAAACCAGACATTATACCATATACCTAGTGATAAATAATATAGAACGAGCTTTAAAATGTAAAGATAACCATATGGATAGAAATATTAAATAATCTGAATAATTATGAAGTGATGATTCTAAGTATATTTATTGTTAGTCAAAATGGACTACTTTTTATAATTTATATTTTAATAACTGGATGTAGATAATTCCACCAGTTTTTTATGATTGAGCAGAGATGATAATTCCTCTGAGCTCAAATGGGTGAAGTATGGTCAGCAGAGAATGTAGCCTAAATGTGCCACTCTGAACTGTTCCAGCTCACATGTTAGGGAATGTTAGAGATTAAATATATAAATGAAGAAACACTAAATAAGAAGGAAAAAATATAGATGTATTAAATACTAAAAGGATAAATCAGATTAAAAAGAACTATCTCATAAGAGTAAAATAAAAAGTAAAAACAGAAAAATACATATCAACTTAAAGCTCAACCAAAGAAGGAGGTATATCAGTGTAAACCAAGCCAAGAATATAACAAAGACGAATGTCAGAAGCAATTAGTTCACCCACACTAAAAGTATGAGCTGAACTAATCACTTTTACAGGGGGGCATTTGTAGCACAACGAAGTTTTTACCTTATTCTACAAATTAAGATCATATAGGAAAAGAAGGGAACAAGTCATCTGGAAAAAAGTAATTACAATCATAAATAAAAGGATTTAACAGAACTAGGAAAATCAATTCAAAGAAATTACATATAGTCAATTTATAGCCAAAAAAGTGTTAAAAAAACAAATAATGTGAGTATCATCTCAGTAAAATAATTAGTAGACCCAGTAAGATATGGAGTAGTAAGGAATAACAGCACAGAACAAATAAATTAAAAGGACAATTCTCAAAATAGGGAGTAGTAAGGAATAACAGCCCAGAACAAATAAATTAAAAGGACAATTCTCAAAATAGGGAGTAAGGAGGAGTAACAGCCCAGAACAAATAAGTTAAAAGGAAATAATATCAAGATACGCAAAAACCCTATTTTTAAGACAGAAAACTCTATAGCTGTAAACCACATCAATGAAAGATTAAACTATATTAGCTATATCAACCTAAATAAAACAAATAGCCAAAAAAGAGAATCCAATACAAATAACTAGAAATGATGTAAAATTCGTTATGATTAAAATAAGTGTGTAATTGAGGGTAACACCCCAAACCAATTTCAAAAGGACAACAAAAGACAATCATTAATATAAAGTTTCAATGTGTTTATTTATATAATTATTATGTGTATACCATACAAAATATGTTGATAGTAGGAAATACTAGATGTTAGTATGTAAGAGTTTATTGTATTTGAATCATGTTAATTAATGTTGTATTTTTGTCAAGTAAGGAAAGGCAAAATAATAATTCAATCGACCCATAAATAGTGAATCAGAAAATATAAAACTAATAAGGTGAATTAATAATAACATTGCTAGGAAAATTGAAAATTGATGACCAAGACAAATTTAACTTTGACCATATAAATCAAATCAGAGAATATAAATTAATATAACCTAGACCAAATGGATGTAAATTATCCCACTCAGAATACAAATACTTTATCCTAATGATAACAACGGCCTATAATAGTGATTAAAAGAATCAGCATATAAAATTGACTTAAATGGTGATTGTACCAGATAAAGCCATATTCAGTAAAGTACAATAGTAAAATACAAATAAATTGTTAAATGTTTAGAATAATAGCCAGATATAAAAAGTAGTAAATTACAAATATTTAATTAGTTGTCTTGTTTGTTCATCATCTTCTTTCACAGCACTACACTTAATATAATATTGAAACAACACAGCTGAGCAGTATGAAATATACAAACACCACACAACACAACCAAACAACATACTAAACGACCAGTTACAATATAAATCACATACACTTTTTGACACAATCATACAAAAAACAAACAATAATTTGGATCCCCGCGCCAATCCCCTTCCTCTACACACCACCGCCACTATACCTTCCAAGAAACAACCGTTACTAAGTACTGGCAGTCTGTTTCTAAGCTGTCGAAGGCGAATACGACGCCAAAACGCGTTCAACGAAAAAGACAAGTAAGTTTTCACAAGAGAAAGTTTCAATATTATATTAAATTTAATTAGTAATCGAGTGAGAGGTAAATTGTTACATAAAACATATTGTACACCATTTAATAGGTATTTATGTGAATCAAAATAAGGCCTAGAGATAAATTTCAAAGAATGTAATTCAGAAGCTTAATTCAAACCAAAATAGGTCAAATTTAGTATTAACTTGTGTAAAATAAAAGCAGGAATATTGTTATATAATTAGAATTACATAAAAGTACTAAACAAATAATTTATAGCCAATTAAACATAAAAAATGTAAATTTTTTTTATATATAAGATTGAATTTAGATACAACAGCTGATGGGGAAACAATGAGAAATGAGACCAAAATCTTATAGAATTTTCTATATGAAGGAACAGATATAATTAGTTGATTGTTAAAAGCCAAGCAAGACGGACGTGTCAGAATACATTTCAGAGAAATATGAACGGAATTTTTAACCAACATAAACCAAGATATATGATGAATTTATAAAAAGATAAAAGAATATAAATTAAAGTAAAGAATACTATAATAATGGTCATTGAAACCATAAAACTAAATTAAACACTACTAAATTGAGCTGTCACTACGTATGGACACGACTGAAGAACGAAATTAAACTCATATAACCAGAAACTGATAGAAGGGAACCATCTGACACAACACAACTATTACCGAACAAAATCCAGTGGATGAATAAAACTACACACTACAACTTGTGGGATTCCAATAGCGGCATCACAGAAGAGGAATTAACCAACTAAGACGTTTATTTGAAGGAAAATCTCGTAGCTGAATTCACACCGCAGAACGATCTATGAAAACGGCCATCTTGTAATTCGCACAGGTTGACGGGAGAGGAACGAGTGACGTCTGATACATCAGCTGGTTCGATATCAACTTTACTATACACTATACTTTATTATATTTTTGTCTGTTTAAATGAATAAGTTTTTATAATTTGTAAGTATTGAATTCTCTTGCCTTTCCTGACTATTTCTACAGTTAAAAGAACCTTTATAATATAATAATTTAATTTGAATACTTTTATATATGTAATCATCGAACTGGAACCTAGTCTCGAATCAAACTCGAGCCAGTCGTGGCAATTCAAATAATTACTTTGGACATAATAAATCTAATTATTGTTTTAACATTGTTTTATTGATTATTTAAGTCATAAATTAAATTACGTTAATTATTAAAAGCTAAACGTGAACTCCTGAAGGAAACGAACGAGCAGAAGAAGAAGTACAGATAATGAATCGGCCGCTACATGCAATCGATTTGGCCACGATAATCTATTTAACGTGAAGAAACAAATAATTCTTCAGCAGAGCATACACAGTTATTAATCAGTATTCTTTATTAATTGAACATTGACAATAAAACAATTAAACCAATTAAATTAATTAAATATATAGAAAATAACACAATTATAAAAATTTTATTAACCAATTATTATTCCACGAATATTGCTTTATTACAAATTGGCGCTCAACTTTAGGGGCTCAAAATAGGAATTGGTAGGCCTATAAGATAAAGACGATTTACCCAATTTCCTATTTTAGCTTGGCAGCTGTTAACAGGTCAGGAAGGTAGAAAAAATGCCGAAAAGATCAACATCGAAGAAAAGGGCGACAGAAATCAAAAAGGAAATAGACATGAAGAACAAGGAGGCGACTCCGGTGGAAGATATGGAGATCACATTACCTCCGGCGGAACCGAACCAGCCCGCACTCCAGGAGAAACAGTTAGAGAATTCAACCACAACAGAAGATACGAAAATGGATAATGATGGAAATGTTCCTACAATGGAGTAAGAAAATGAGAGAGTATAACAAATCCATGATGGAGAAACTAGAAGATCAGAGTAAGATAATAGATGATTATTCTACGAAAATGAAGGATATAATAAATGATAATAAAAGGCGGAGGGAAGAATTAAGAACTGAGAGGACCAAAGAAATAAAAAATGATAGCAAACCCGAAGCTGAAGAAATACCAAACGATAAAACAAGGGAACAAGTAGCATTATTATCTGAAATTAAAACTAACAAAAACAAAGAAAATCTTATGCATATGGAAATGAAATCAAAGAAAATGAGACAAATACATCCAAAGAAACTAATAAAAAACCGGGAAGAGTTGGAAATGATGCACAATGGTTTAATTGATGTCCTTAATATCCCAGTGACCAGTGAAAAAGACATCACGAATTCCATAAATTATAGAAGCAGGTCAAAACAAATTTCAGAAATAATTTACAATAAAACAGTATGTTACCACTTTAAAAAGAGTATAGATAAATGGAATACGACAGAAGTAGAAATATATGGTAAAACATCAGTGTTATCATTAATCATCGATGTACCAGTGACATCCTGGTTTAATAAACCATATGATAGGATGATTCATATAAGACTTGAAACAAGCGAAAGGAAAACAGAAGAAAAAATGAAATACAAGGAAGAAGAGAGAAATGTCACAAGAAAAGAAATAATTATGAAGACAATGGTAGTCCGGACAATAAGGGCAACTGAAATTATGGACCACGGCTAAATCAAATACCACACACCATCAAGAAAAGGGACGGATGTTATGACAACCGATTACAGAAAAAACCATTTGAAAGAGAAGAAAAATAACAGGAATAAAAATAAATAAATAAATAAACAAAAACAAGAGGTCTTATGAAAATAATAAAAAAATATTTTGATGAAGAAAAAAAACCATGAAAATTCTAACATAAGTAAGACCATCTTACAGTTAATATAAGAGAAAATATGTTGAATCAAATAAAATAGACCATCTAAATTCTAAGAATAAATAAAAACATCTTATAGTATATATCAAGGAAATTATTTTAAATAAAAAAAGAAAAGAAAAGAAATAAATTATCTCAATACTAAAATAAATAAGAACAGTTTACAGAATATATTTCACAAGTACTTTGTTTTGTATCAATTAATAAAGAGAAGGAATGAAATAAGATATCAAAGGCTTAAAAAATAATAAGTACAACATAGGTAAAGAAATTGAATGAAATAATTTTACAAAGAAAATTTTTTTTTATCACAACTCTGAAGGCTAAACAGTGACTACTCAAAACAACTATATAAATGAAATACTTATCGAAACAAAAATGTTACAGAACTTTTAAGTGAAAGGTAAATAAGAATCCAGATAATTTATATATTTGCAATGTTATAAGTTGATGAAACCCCAAAATGAAAATAAGATCATAGAAGAATAAATAGGAGAACCAATTAACCAAAACAGATAAGGAGAGGGTATTAAAACCAGACATTATACCATATACCTAGTGATAAATAATATAGAACGAGCTTTAAAATGTAAAGATAACCATATGGATAGAAATATTAAATAATCTGAATAATTATGAAGTGATGATTCTAAGTATATTTATTGTTAGTCAAAATGGACTACTTTTTATAATTTATATTTTAATAACTGGATGTAGATAATTCCACCAGTTTTTTATGATTGAGCAGAGATGATAATTCCTCTGAGCTCAAATGGGTGAAGTATGGTCAGCAGAGAATGTAGCCTAAATGTGCCACTCTGAACTGTTCCAGCTCACATGTTAGGGAATGTTAGAGATTAAATATATAAATGAAGAAACACTAAATAAGAAGGAAAAAATATAGATGTATTAAATACTAAAAGGATAAATCAGATTAAAAAGAACTATCTCATAAGAGTAAAATAAAAAGTAAAAACAGAAAAATACATATCAACTTAAAGCTCAACCAAAGAAGGAGGTATATCAGTGTAAACCAAGCCAAGAATATAACAAAGACGAATGTCAGAAGCAATTAGTTCACCCACACTAAAAGTATGAGCTGAACTAATCACTTTTACAGGGGGGCATTTGTAGCACAACGAAGTTTTTACCTTATTCTACAAATTAAGATCATATAGGAAAAGAAGGGAACAAGTCATCTGGAAAAAAGTAATTACAATCATAAATAAAAGGATTTAACAGAACTAGGAAAATCAATTCAAAGAAATTACATATAGTCAATTTATAGCCAAAAAAGTGTTAAAAAAACAAATAATGTGAGTATCATCTCAGTAAAATAATTAGTAGACCCAGTAAGATATGGAGTAGTAAGGAATAACAGCACAGAACAAATAAATTAAAAGGACAATTCTCAAAATAGGGAGTAGTAAGGAATAACAGCCCAGAACAAATAAATTAAAAGGACAATTCTCAAAATAGGGAGTAAGGAGGAGTAACAGCCCAGAACAAATAAGTTAAAAGGAAATAATATCAAGATACGCAAAAACCCTATTTTTAAGACAGAAAACTCTATAGCTGTAAACCACATCAATGAAAGATTAAACTATATTAGCTATATCAACCTAAATAAAACAAATAGCCAAAAAAGAGAATCCAATACAAATAACTAGAAATGATGTAAAATTCGTTATGATTAAAATAAGTGTGTAATTGAGGGTAACACCCCAAACCAATTTCAAAAGGACAACAAAAGACAATCATTAATATAAAGTTTCAATGTGTTTATTTATATAATTATTATGTGTATACCATACAAAATATGTTGATAGTAGGAAATACTAGATGTTAGTATGTAAGAGTTTATTGTATTTGAATCATGTTAATTAATGTTGTATTTTTGTCAAGTAAGGAAAGGCAAAATAATAATTCAATCGACCCATAAATAGTGAATCAGAAAATATAAAACTAATAAGGTGAATTAATAATAACATTGCTAGGAAAATTGAAAATTGATGACCAAGACAAATTTAACTTTGACCATATAAATCAAATCAGAGAATATAAATTAATATAACCTAGACCAAATGGATGTAAATTATCCCACTCAGAATACAAATACTTTATCCTAATGATAACAACGGCCTATAATAGTGATTAAAAGAATCAGCATATAAAATTGACTTAAATGGTGATTGTACCAGATAAAGCCATATTCAGTAAAGTACAATAGTAAAATACAAATAAATTGTTAAATGTTTAGAATAATAGCCAGATATAAAAAGTAGTAAATTACAAATATTTAATTAGTTGTCTTGTTTGTTCATCATCTTCTTTCACAGCACTACACTTAATATAATATTGAAACAACACAGCTGAGCAGTATGAAATATACAAACACCACACAACACAACCAAACAACATACTAAACGACCAGTTACAATATAAATCACATACACTTTTTGACACAATCATACAAAAAACAAACAATAATTTGGATCCCCGCGCCAATCCCCTTCCTCTACACACCACCGCCACTATACCTTCCAAGAAACAACCGTTACTAAGTACTGGCAGTCTGTTTCTAAGCTGTCGAAGGCGAATACGACGCCAAAACGCGTTCAACGAAAAAGACAAGTAAGTTTTCACAAGAGAAAGTTTCAATATTATATTAAATTTAATTAGTAATCGAGTGAGAGGTAAATTGTTACATAAAACATATTGTACACCATTTAATAGGTATTTATGTGAATCAAAATAAGGCCTAGAGATAAATTTCAAAGAATGTAATTCAGAAGCTTAATTCAAACCAAAATAGGTCAAATTTAGTATTAACTTGTGTAAAATAAAAGCAGGAATATTGTTATATAATTAGAATTACATAAAAGTACTAAACAAATAATTTATAGCCAATTAAACATAAAAAATGTCAATTTTTTTTATATATAAGATTGAATTTAGATACAACAGCTGATGGGGAAACAATGAGAAATGAGACCAAAATCTTATAGAATTTTCTATATGAAGGAACAGATATAATTAGTTGATTGTTAAAAGCCAAGCAAGAAGGACGTGTCAGAATACATTTCAGAGAAATATGAACGGAATTTTTAACCAACATAAACCAAGATATATGATGAATTTATAAAAAGATAAAAGAATATAAATTAAAGTAAAGAATACTATAATAATGGTCATTGAAACCATAAAACTAAATTAAACACTACTAAATTGAGCTGTCACTACGTATGGACACGACTGAAGAACGAAATTAAACTCATATAACCAGAAACTGATAGAAGGGAACCATCTGACACAACACAACTATTACCGAACAAAATCCAGTGGATGAATAAAACTACACACTACAACTTGTGGGATTCCAATAGCGGCATCACAGAAGAGGAATTAACCAACTAAGACGTTTATTTGAAGGAAAATCTCGTAGCTGAATTCACACCGCAGAATGATCTACGAAAACGGCCATCTTGTAATTCGCACAGGTTGACGGGAGAGGAACGAGTGACGTCTGATACATCAGCTGGTTCGATATCAACTTTACTATACACTATACTTTATTATATTTTTGTCTGTTTAAATGAATAAGTTTTTATAATTTGTAAGTATTGAATTCTCTTGCCTTTCCTGACTATTTCTACAGTTAAAAGAACCTTTATAATATAATAATTTAATTTGAATACTTTTATATATGTAATCATCGAACTGGAACCTAGTCTCGAATCAAACTCGATCCAGTCGTGGCAATTCACATAATTACTTTGGACATAATAAATCTAATTATTGTTTTAACATTGTTTTATTGATTATTTAAGTCATAAATTACATTACGTTAATTATTAAAAGCTAAACGTGAACTCCTGAAGGAAACGAACGAGCAGAAGAAGAAGTACAGATAATGAATCGGTCGCTACTTGCAATCGATTTGGCCACGATAATCTATTTAACGTGAAGAAACAAATAATTCTTCAGCAGAGCATACACAGTTATTAATCAGTATTCTTTATTAATTGAACATTGACAATAAAACAATTAAACCAATTAAATTAATTAAATATATAGAAAATAACACAATTATAAAAATTTTATTAACCAATTATTATTCCACGAATATTGTTTTATTACAAATTGGCGCTCAACTTTAGGGGCTCAAAATAGGAATTGGTAGGCCTATAAGATAAAGACGATTTACCCAATTTCCTATTTTAGCTTGGCAGCTGTTAACAGGTCAGGAAGGTAGAAAAAATGCCGAAAAGATCAACATCGAAGAAAAGGGCGACAGAAATCAAAAAGGAAATAGACATGAAGAACAAGGAGGCGACTCCGGTGGAAGATATGGAGATCACATTACCTCCGGCGGAACCGAACCAGCCCGCACTCCAGGAGAAACAGTTAGAGAATTCAACCACAACAGAAGATACGAAAATGGATAATGATGGAAATGTTCCTACAATGGAGTAAGGAAATGAGAGAGTATAACAAATCCATGATGGAGAAACTAGAAGATCAGAGTAAGATAATAGATGATTATTCTACGAAAATGAAGGATATTATAAATGATAATAAAAGGTGGAGGGAAGAATTAAGAAATGAGAGGACCAAAGAAATAAAAAATGATAGCAAACCCGAAGCTGAAGAAATACCAAACGATAAAACAAGGGAACAAGTAGCATTATTATCTGAAATTAAAACTAACAAAAACAAAGAAAATCTTATGCATATGGAAATGAAATCAAAGAAAATGAGACAAATACATCCAAAGAAACTAATAAAAAACCGAGAAGAGTTGGAAATGATGCACAATGGTTTAATTGATGTCCTTAATATCCCAATGACCAGTGAAAAAGACATCATGTATTCCATAAATTATAGAAGCAGGTCAAAACAAATTTCAGAAATAATTTACAATAAAACAGTATGTTACCACTTTAAAAAGAGTATAGATAAATGGAATACGACAGAAGTAGAAATATATGGTAAAACATAAGTGTTATCATTAATCATTGATGTACCAGTGACATCCTGGTTTAATAAACCATATGATAGGATGATTCATATAAGACTTGAAACAAGCGAAAGGATAACAGAAGAAAAAATGAAATACAAGGAAGAAGAGAGAAATGTCACAAGAAAAGAAATAATTATGAAGACAATGGTAGTCCGGACAATAAGGGCAAATGAAATTATGGACCACGGCTAAATCAAATACCACACACCATCAAGAAAAGGGACGGATGTTATGACAACTGATTACAGAAAAAACCATTTGAAAGAGAAGAAAAATAACAGGAATAAAAATAAATAAATAAAGAAACAAAAACAAGAGGTCTTATGAAAATAATAAAAAAATATTTTGATGAAGAAAAAAACCATGAAAATTCTAACATAAGTAAGACCATCTTACAGTTAATATAAGAGAAAATATGTTGAATCAAATAAAATAGACCATCTAAATTCTAAGAATAAATAAAAACATCTTATAGTATATATCAAGGAAATTATTTTAAATAAAAAAAGAAAAGAAAATAAATAAATTATCTCAATACTAAAATAAATAAGAACAGTTTACAGAATATATTTCACAAGTACTTTGTTTTGTATCAATTAATAAAGAGAAGGAATGAAATAAGATATCAAAGGCTTAAAAAATAATAAGTACAACATAGGTAAAGAAATTGAATTAAATAATTTTACAAAGAAAATTTTTTTTAATCACAACTCTGAAGGCTAAACAGTGACTACTCAAAACAACTATATAAATGAAATACTTATCGAAACAAAAATGTTACAGAACTTTTAAGTGAAAGGTAAATAAGAATCCAGATAATTTATATATTTGCAATGTTATAAGTTGATGAAACCCCAAAATGAAAATAAGATCATAGAAGAATAAATAGGAGAACCAATTAACCAAAACAGATAAGGAGAGGGTATTAAAACCAGACATTATACCATATACCTAGTGATAAATAATATAGAACGAGCTTTAAAATGTAAAGATAACCATATGGATAGAAATATTAAATAATCTGAATAATTATGAAGTGATGATTCTAAGTATATTTATTGTTAGTCAAAATGGACTACTTTTTATAATTTATATTTTAATAACTGGATGTAGATAATTCCACCAGTTTTTTATGATTGAGCAGAGATGATAATTCCTCTGAGCTCAAATGGGTGAAGTATGGTCAGCAGAGAATGTAGCCTAAATGTGCCACTCTGAACTGTTCCAGCTCACATGTTAGGGAATGTTAGAGATTAAATATATAAATGAAGAAACACTAAATAAGAAGGAAAAAATATAGATGTATTAAATACTAAAAGGATAAATCAGATTAAAAAGAACTATCTCAAAGAGTAAAATAAAAAGTAAAAACAGAAAAATACATATCAACTTAAAGCTCAACCAAAGAAGGAGGTATATCAGTGTAAACCAAGCCAAGAATATAACAAAGACGAATGTCAGAAGCAATTAGTTCACCCACACTAAAAGTATGAGCTGAACTAATCACTTTTACAGGGGGGCATTTGTAGCACAACGAAGTTTTTACCTTATTCTACAAATTAAGATCATATAGGAAAAGAAGGGAACAAGTCATCTGGAAAAAAGTAATTACAATCATAAATAAAAGGATTTAACAGAACTAGGAAAATCAATTCAAAGAAATTACATATAGTCAATTTATAGCCAAAAAAGTGTTAAAAAAACAAATAATGTGAGTATCATCTCAGTAAAATAATTAGTAGACCCAGTAAGATATGGAGTAGTAAGGAATAACAGCACAGAACAAATAAATTAAAAGGACAATTCTCAAAATAGGGAGTAGTAAGGAATAACAGCCCAGAACAAATAAATTAAAAGGACAATTCTCAAAATAGGGAGTAAGGAGGAGTAACAGCCCAGAACAAATAAGTTAAAAGGAAATAATATCAAGATACGCAAAAACCCTATTTTTAAGACAGAAAACTCTATAGCTGTAAACCACATCAATGAAAGATTAAACTATATTAGCTATATCAACCTAAATAAAACAAATAGCCAAAAAAGAGAATCCAATACAAATAACTAGAAATGATGTAAAATTCGTTATGATTAAAATAAGTGTGTAATTGAGGGTAACACCCCAAACCAATTTCAAAAGGACAACAAAAGACAATCATTAATATAAAGTTTCAATGTGTTTATTTATATAATTATTATGTGTATACCATACAAAATATGTTGATAGTAGGAAATACTAGATGTTAGTATGTAAGAGTTTATTGTATTTGAATCATGTTAATTAATGTTGTATTTTTGTCAAGTAAGGAAAGGCAAAATAATAATTCAATCGACCCATAAATAGTGAATCAGAAAATATAAAACTAATAAGGTGAATTAATAATAACATTGCTAGGAAAATTGAAAATTGATGACCAAGACAAATTTAACTTTGACCATATAAATCAAATCAGAGAATATAAATTAATATAACCTAGACCAAATGGATGTAAATTATCCCACTCAGAATACAAATACTTTATCCTAATGATAACAACGGCCTATAATAGTGATTAAAAGAATCAGCATATAAAATTGACTTAAATGGTGATTGTACCAGATAAAGCCATATTCAGTAAAGTACAATAGTAAAATACAAATAAATTGTTAAATGTTTAGAATAATAGCCAGATATAAAAAGTAGTAAATTACAAATATTTAATTAGTTGTCTTGTTTGTTCATCATCTTCTTTCACAGCACTACACTTAATATAATATTGAAACAACACAGCTGAGCAGTATGAAATATACAAACACCACACAACACAACCAAACAACATACTAAACGACCAGTTACAATATAAATCACATACACTTTTTGACACAATCATACAAAAAACAAACAATAATTTGGATCCCCGCGCCAATCCCCTTCCTCTACACACCACCGCCACTATACCTTCCAAGAAACAACCGTTACTAAGTACTGGCAGTCTGTTTCTAAGCTGTCGAAGGCGAATACGACGCCAAAACGCGTTCAACGAAAAAGACAAGTAAGTTTTCACAAGAGAAAGTTTCAATATTATATTAAATTTAATTAGTAATCGAGTGAGAGGTAAATTGTTACATAAAACATATTGTACACCATTTAATAGGTATTTATGTGAATCAAAATAAGGCCTAGAGATAAATTTCAAAGAATGTAATTCAGAAGCTTAATTCAAACCAAAATAGGTCAAATTTAGTATTAACTTGTGTAAAATAAAAGCAGGAATATTGTTATATAATTAGAATTACATAAAAGTACTAAACAAATAATTTATAGCCAATTAAACATAAAAAATGTAAATTTTTTTTATATATAAGATTGAATTTAGATACAACAGCTGATGGGGAAACAATGAGAAATGAGACCAAAATCTTATAGAATTTTCTATATGAAGGAACAGATATAATTAGTTGATTGTTAAAAGCCAAGCAAGACGGACGTGTCAGAATACATTTCAGAGAAATATGAACGGAATTTTTAACCAACATAAACCAAGATATATGATGAATTTATAAAAAGATAAAAGAATATAAATTAAAGTAAAGAATACTATAATAATGGTCATTGAAACCATAAAACTAAATTAAACACTACTAAATTGAGCTGTCACTACGTATGGACACGACTGAAGAACGAAATTAAACTCATATAACCAGAAACTGATAGAAGGGAACCATCTGACACAACACAACTATTACCGAACAAAATCCAGTGGATGAATAAAACTACACACTACAACTTGTGGGATTCCAATAGCGGCATCACAGAAGAGGAATTAACCAACTAAGACGTTTATTTGAAGGAAAATCTCGTAGCTGAATTCACACCGCAGAACGATCTATGAAAACGGCCATCTTGTAATTCGCACAGGTTGACGGGAGAGGAACGAGTGACGTCTGATACATCAGCTGGTTCGATATCAACTTTACTATACACTATACTTTATTATATTTTTGTCTGTTTAAATGAATAAGTTTTTATAATTTGTAAGTATTGAATTCTCTTGCCTTTCCTGACTATTTCTACAGTTAAAAGAACCTTTATAATATAATAATTTAATTTGAATACTTTTATATATGTAATCATCGAACTGGAACCTAGTCTCGAATCAAACTCGAGCCAGTCGTGGCAATTCAAATAATTACTTTGGACATAATAAATCTAATTATTGTTTTAACATTGTTTTATTGATTATTTAAGTCATAAATTAAATTACGTTAATTATTAAAAGCTAAACGTGAACTCCTGAAGGAAACGAACGAGCAGAAGAAGAAGTACAGATAATGAATCGGCCGCTACATGCAATCGATTTGGCCACGATAATCTATTTAACGTGAAGAAACAAATAATTCTTCAGCAGAGCATACACAGTTATTAATCAGTATTCTTTATTAATTGAACATTGACAATAAAACAATTAAACCAATTAAATTAATTAAATATATAGAAAATAACACAATTATAAAAATTTTATTAACCAATTATTATTCCACGAATATTGCTTTATTACAAATTGGCGCTCAACTTTAGGGGCTCAAAATAGGAATTGGTAGGCCTATAAGATAAAGACGATTTACCCAATTTCCTATTTTAGCTTGGCAGCTGTTAACAGGTCAGGAAGGTAGAAAAAATGCCGAAAAGATCAACATCGAAGAAAAGGGCGACAGAAATCAAAAAGGAAATAGACATGAAGAACAAGGAGGCGACTCCGGTGGAAGATATGGAGATCACATTACCTCCGGCGGAACCGAACCAGCCCGCACTCCAGGAGAAACAGTTAGAGAATTCAACCACAACAGAAGATACGAAAATGGATAATGATGGAAATGTTCCTACAATGGAGTAAGAAAATGAGAGAGTATAACAAATCCATGATGGAGAAACTAGAAGATCAGAGTAAGATAATAGATGATTATTCTACGAAAATGAAGGATATAATAAATGATAATAAAAGGCGGAGGGAAGAATTAAGAACTGAGAGGACCAAAGAAATAAAAAATGATAGCAAACCCGAAGCTGAAGAAATACCAAACGATAAAACAAGGGAACAAGTAGCATTATTATCTGAAATTAAAACTAACAAAAACAAAGAAAATCTTATGCATATGGAAATGAAATCAAAGAAAATGAGACAAATACATCCAAAGAAACTAATAAAAAACCGGGAAGAGTTGGAAATGATGCACAATGGTTTAATTGATGTCCTTAATATCCCAGTGACCAGTGAAAAAGACATCACGAATTCCATAAATTATAGAAGCAGGTCAAAACAAATTTCAGAAATAATTTACAATAAAACAGTATGTTACCACTTTAAAAAGAGTATAGATAAATGGAATACGACAGAAGTAGAAATATATGGTAAAACATCAGTGTTATCATTAATCATCGATGTACCAGTGACATCCTGGTTTAATAAACCATATGATAGGATGATTCATATAAGACTTGAAACAAGCGAAAGGAAAACAGAAGAAAAAATGAAATACAAGGAAGAAAAGAGAAATGTCACAAGAAAAGAAATAATTATGAAGACAATGGTAGTCCGGACAATAAGGGCAACTGAAATTATGGACCACGGCTAAATCAAATACCACACACCATCAAGAAAAGGGACGGATGTTATGACAACCGATTACAGAAAAAACCATTTGAAAGAGAAGAAAAATAACAGGAATAAAAATAAATAAATAAAGAAACAAAAACAAGAGGTCTTATGAAAATAATAAAAAAATATTTTGATGAAGAAAAAAAACCATGAAAATTCTAACATAAGTAAGACCATCTTACAGTTAATATAAGAGAAAATATGTTGAATCAAATAAAATAGACCATCTAAATTCTAAGAATAAATAAAAACATCTTATAGTATATATCAAGGAAATTATTTTAAATAAAAAAAGAAAAGAAAAGAAATAAATTATCTCAATACTAAAATAAATAAGAACAGTTTACAGAATATATTTCACAAGTACTTTGTTTTGTATCAATTAATAAAGAGAAGGAATGAAATAAGATATCAAAGGCTTAAAAAATAATAAGTACAACATAGGTAAAGAAATTGAATGAAATAATTTTACAAAGAAAATTTTTTTTTATCACAACTCTGAAGGCTAAACAGTGACTACTCAAAACAACTATATAAATGAAATACTTATCGAAACAAAAATGTTACAGAACTTTTAAGTGAAAGGTAAATAAGAATCCAGATAATTTATATATTTGCAATGTTATAAGTTGATGAAACCCCAAAATGAAAATAAGATCATAGAAGAATAAATAGGAGAACCAATTAACCAAAACAGATAAGGAGAGGGTATTAAAACCAGACATTATACCATATACCTAGTGATAAATAATATAGAACGAGCTTTAAAATGTAAAGATAACCATATGGATAGAAATATTAAATAATCTGAATAATTATGAAGTGATGATTCTAAGTATATTTATTGTTAGTCAAAATGGACTACTTTTTATAATTTATATTTTAATAACTGGATGTAGATAATTCCACCAGTTTTTTATGATTGAGCAGAGATGATAATTCCTCTGAGCTCAAATGGGTGAAGTATGGTCAGCAGAGAATGTAGCCTAAATGTGCCACTCTGAACTGTTCCAGCTCACATGTTAGGGAATGTTAGAGATTAAATATATAAATGAAGAAACACTAAATAAGAAGGAAAAAATATAGATGTATTAAATACTAAAAGGATAAATCAGATTAAAAAGAACTATCTCATAAGAGTAAAATAAAAAGTAAAAACAGAAAAATACATATCAACTTAAAGCTCAACCAAAGAAGGAGGTATATCAGTGTAAACCAAGCCAAGAATATAACAAAGACGAATGTCAGAAGCAATTAGTTCACCCACACTAAAAGTATGAGCTGAACTAATCACTTTTACAGGGGGGCATTTGTAGCACAACGAAGTTTTTACCTTATTCTACAAATTAAGATCATATAGGAAAAGAAGGGAACAAGTCATCTGGAAAAAAGTAATTACAATCATAAATAAAAGGATTTAACAGAACTAGGAAAATCAATTCAAAGAAATTACATATAGTCAATTTATAGCCAAAAAAGTGTTAAAAATACAAATAATGTGAGTACCATCTCAGTAAAATAATTAGTAGACCCAGTAAGATATGGAGTAGTAAGGAATAACAGCACAGAACAAATAAATTAAAAGGACAATTCTCAAAATAGGGAGTAGTAAGGAATAACAGCCCAGAACAAATAAATTAAAAGGACAATTCTCAAAATAGGGAGTAAGGAGGAGTAACAGCCCAGAACAAATAAGTTAAAAGGAAATAATATCAAGATACCCAAAAACCCTATTTTTAAGACAGAAAACTCTATAGCTGTAAACCACATCAATGAAAGATTAAACTATATTAGCTATATCAACCTAAATAAAACAAATAGCCAAAAAAGAGAATCCAATACAAATAACTAGAAATGATGTAAAATTCGTTATGATTAAAATAAGTGTGTAATTGAGGGTAACACCCCAAACCAATTTTAAAAAGGACAACAAAAGACAATCATTAATATAAAGTTTCAATGTGTTTATTTATATAATTATTACGTGTTTTTATTTTTTGTGTATACCATACAAAATATGTTGATAGTAGGAAATACTAGATGTTAGTATGTAAGAGTTTATTGTATTTGAATCATGTTAATTAATGTTGTATTTTTGTCAAGTAAGGAAAGGCAAAATAATAATTCAAACGACCCATAAATAGTGAATCAGAAAATATAAAACTAATAAGGTGAATTAATAATAACATTGCTAGGAAAATTGAAAATTGATGACCAAGACAAATTTAACTTTGACCATATAAATCAAATCAGAGAATATAAATTAATATAACCTAGACCAAATGGATGTAAATTATCCCACTCAGAATACAAATACTTTATCCTAATGATAACAACGGCCTATAATAGTGATTAAAAGAATCAGCATGTAAAATTGACTTAAATGGTGATTGTACCAGATAAAGCCATATTCAGTAAAGTACAATAGTAAAATACAAATAAATTGTTAAATGTTTAGAATAATAGCCAGATATAAAAAGTAAATTACAAATATTTAATTAGTTGTCTTGTTTGTTCATCATCTTCTTTCACAGCACTACACTTAATATAATATTGAAACAACACAGCTGAGCAGTATGAAATATACAAACACCACACAACACAACCAAACAACATACTAAACGACCAGTTACAATATAAATCACATACACTTTTTGACACAATCATACAAAAAACAAACAATAATTTGGATCCCCGCGCCAATCCCCTTCCTCTACACACCACCGCCACTATACCTTCCAAGAAACAACCGTTACTAAGTACTGGCAGTCTGTTTCTAAGCTGTCGAAGGCGAATACGACGCCAAAACGCGTTCAACGAAAAAGACAAGTAAGTTTTCACAAGAGAAAGTTTCAATATTATATTAAATTTAATTAGTAATCGAGTGAGAGGTAAATTGTTACATAAAACATATTGTACACCATTTAATAGGTATTTATGTGAATCAAAATAAGGCCTAGAGATAAATTTCAAAGAATGTAATTCAGAAGCTTAATTCAAACCAAAATAGGTCAAATTTAGTATTAACTTGTGTAAAATAAAAGCAGGAATATTGTTATATAATTAGAATTACATAAAAGTACTAAACAAATAATTTATAGCCAATTAAACATAAAAAATGTCAATTTTTTTTATATATAAGATTGAATTTAGATACAACAGCTGATGGGGAAACAATGAGAAATGAGACCAAAATCTTATAGAATTTTCTATATGAAGGAACAGATATAATTAGTTGATTGTTAAAAGCCAAGCAAGAAGGACGTGTCAGAATACATTTCAGAGAAATATGAACGGAATTTTTAACCAACATAAACCAAGATATATGATGAATTTATAAAAAGATAAAAGAATATAAATTAAAGTAAAGAATACTATAATAATGGTCATTGAAACCATAAAACTAAATTAAACACTACTAAATTGAGCTGTCACTACGTATGGACACGACTGAAGAACGAAATTAAACTCATATAACCAGAAACTGATAGAAGGGAACCATCTGACACAACACAACTATTACCGAACAAAATCCAGTGGATGAATAAAACTACACACTACAACTTGTGGGATTCCAATAGCGGCATCACAGAAGAGGAATTAACCAACTAAGACGTTTATTTGAAGGAAAATCTCGTAGCTGAATTCACACCGCAGAACGATCTATGAAAACGGCCATCTTGTAATTCGCACAGGTTGACGGGAGAGGAACGAGTGACGTCTGATACATCAGCTGGTTCGATATCAACTTTACTATACACTATACTTTATTATATTTTTGTCTGTTTAAATGAATAAGTTTTTATAATTTGTAAGTATTGAATTCTCTTGCCTTTCCTGACTATTTCTACAGTTAAAAGAACCTTTATAATATAATAATTTAATTTGAATACTTTTATATATGTAATCATCGAACTGGAACCTAGTCTCGAATCAAACTCGATCCAGTCGTGGCAATTCACATAATTACTTTGGACATAATAAATCTAATTATTGTTTTAACATTGTTTTATTGATTATTTAAGTCATAAATTACATTACGTTAATTATTAAAAGCTAAACATGAACTCCTGAAGGAAACGAACGAGCAGAAGAAGAAGTACAGATAATGAATCGGCCGCTACTTGCAATCGATTTGGCCACGATAATCTATTTAACGTGAAGAAACAAATAATTCTTCAGCAGAGCATACACAGTTATTAATCAGTATTCTTTATTAATTGAACATTGACAATAAAACTATTAAACCAATTAAATTAATTAAATATATAGAAAATAACACAATTATAAAAATTTTATTAACCAATTATTATTCCACGAATATTGTTTTATTACAAATTGGCGCTCAACTTTAGGGGCTCAAAATAGGAATTGGTAGGCCTATAAGATAAAGACGATTTACCCAATTTCCTATTTTAGCTTGGCAGCTGTTAACAGGTCAGGAAGGTAGAAAAAATGCCGAAAAGATCAACATCGAAGAAAAGGGCGACAGAAATCAAAAAGGAAATAGACATGAAGAACAAGGAGGCGACTCCGGTGGAAGATATGGAGATCACATTACCTCCGGCGGAACCGAACCAGCCCGCACTCCAGGAGAAACAGTTAGAGAATTCAACCACAACAGAAGATACGAAAATGGATAATGATGGAAATGTTCCTACAATGGAGTAAGGAAATGAGAGAGTATAACAAATCCATGATGGAGAAACTAGAAGATCAGAGTAAGATAATAGATGATTATTCTACGAAAATGAAGGATATAATAAATGATAATAAAAGGTGGAGGGAAGAATTAAGAAATGAGAGGACCAAAGAAATAAAAAATGATAGCAAACCCGAAGCTGAAGAAATACCAAACGATAAAACAAGGGAACAAGTAGCATTATTATCTGAAATTAAAACTAACAAAAACAAAGAAAATCTTATGCATGTGGAAATGAAATCAAAGAAAATGAGACAAATACATCCAAAGAAACTAATAAAAAACCGAGAAGAGTTGGAAATGATGCACAATGGTTTAATTGATGTCCTTAATATCTCAATGACCAGTGAAAAAGACATCATGTATTCCATAAATTATAGAAGCAGGTCAAAACAAATTTCAGAAATAATTTACAATAAAACAGTATGTTACCACTTTAAAAAGAGTATAGATAAATGGAATACGACAGAAGTAGAAATATATGGTAAAACATAAGTGTTATCATTAATCATCGATGTACCAGTGACATCCTGGTTTAATAAACCATATGATAGGATGATTCATATAAGACTTGAAACAAGCGAAAGGATAACAGAAGAAAAAATGAAATACAAGGAAGAAGAGAGAAATGTCACAAGAAAAGAAATAATTATGAAGACAATGGTAGTCCGGACAATAAGGGCAAATGAAATTATGGACCACGGCTAAATCAAATACCACACACCATCAAGAAAAGGGACGGATGTTATGACAACCGATTACAGAAAAAACCATTTGAAAGAGAAGAAAAATAACAGGAATAAAAATAAATAAATAAAGAAACAAAAACAAGAGGTCTTATGAAAATAATAAAAAAATATTTTGATGAAGAAAAAAAACCATGAAAATTCTAACATAAGTAAGACCATCTTACAGTTAATATAAGAGAAAATATGTTGAATCAAATAAAATAGACCATCTAAATTCTAAGAATAAATAAAAACATCTTATAGTATATATCAAGGAAATTATTTTAAATAAAAAAAGAAATGAAAATAAATAAATTATCTCAATACTAAACTAAATAAGAACAGTTTACAGAATATATTTCACAAGTACTTTGTTTTGTATCAATTAATAAAGAGAAGGAATGAAATAAGATATCAAAGGCTTAAAAAATAATAAGTACAACATAGGTAAAGAAATTGAATGAAATAATTTTACAAAGAAAATTTTTTTTTCTCACAACTCTGAAGGCTAAACAGTGACTACTCAAAACAACTATATAAATGAAATACTTATCGAAACAAAAATGTTACAGAACTTTTAAGTGAAAGGTAAATAAGAATCCAGATAATTTATATATTTGCAATGTTATGAGTTGATGAAACCCCAAAATGAAAATAAGATCATAGAAGAATAAATAGGAGAACCAATTAACCAAAACAGATAAGGAGAGGGTATTAAAACCAGACATTATACCATATACCTAGTGATAAATAATATAGAACGAGCTTTAAAATGTAAAGATAACCATATGGATAGAAATATTAAATAATCTGAATAATTATGAAGTGATGATTCTAAGTATATTTATTGTTAGTCAAAATGGACTACTTTTTATAATTTATTTTTTAATAACTGGATGTAGATAATTCCACAAGTTTTTTATGATTGAGCAGAGATGATATTTCCTCTGAGCTCAAATGGGTGAAGTGTGGTCAGCAGAGAATGTAGCCTAAATGTGCCACTCTGAACTGTTCCAGCTCACATGTTAGGGAATGTTAGGGATTAAATATATAAATGAAGAAACACTAAATAAGAAGGAAAAAATATAGATGTATTAAATACTAAAAGGATAAATCAGATTAAAAAGAACTATCTCATAAGAGTAAAATAGAAAGTAAAAACAGAAAAATACATATCAACTTAAAGCTCAACCAAAGAAGGAGGTATATCAGTGTTAACCAAGCCAAGAATATAACAAAGACGAATGTCAGAAGCAATTAGTTCACCCACACTAAAAGTATGAGCTGAACTAATCACTTTTACAGGGGGGCATTTGTAGCACAACGAAGTTTTTACCTTATTCTACAAATTAAGATCATATAGGAAAAGAAGGGAACAAGTCATCTGGAAAAAAGTAATTACAATCATAAATAAAAGGATTTAACAGAACTAGGAAAATCAATTCAAAGAAATTACATATAGTCAATTTATAGCCAAAAAAGTGTTAAAAAAACAAATAATGTGAGTATCATCTCAGTAAAATAATTAGTAGACCCAGTAAGATATGGAGTAGTAAGGAATAACAGCACAGAACAAATAAATTAAAAGGACAATTCTCAAAATAGGGAGTAGTAAGGAATAACAGCCCAGAACAAATAAATTAAAAGGACAATTCTCAAAATAGGGAGTAAGGAGGAGTAACAGCCCAGAACAAATAAGTTAAAAGGAAATAATATCAAGATACCCAAAAACCCTATTTTTAAGACAGAAAACTCTATAGCTGTAAACCACATCAATGAAAGATTAAACTATATTAGCTATATCAACCTAAATAAAACAAATAGCCAAAAAAGAGAATCCAATACAAATAACTAGAAATGATGTAAAATTCGTTATGATTAAAATAAGTGTGTAATTGAGGGTAACACCCCAAACCAATTTTAAAAAGGACAACAAAAGACAATCATTAATATAAAGTTTCAATGTGTTTATTTATATAATTATTACGTGTTTTTATTTTTTGTGTATACCATACAAAATATGTTGATAGTAGGAAATACTAGATGTTAGTATGTAAGAGTTTATTGTATTTGAATCATGTTAATTAATGTTGTATTTTTGTCAAGTAAGGAAAGGCAAAATAATAATTCAAACGACCCATAAATAGTGAATCAGAAAATATAAAACTAATAAGGTGAATTAATAATAACATTGCTAGGAAAATTGAAAATTGATGACCAAGACAAATTTAACTTTGACCATATAAATCAAATCAGAGAATATAAATTAATATAACCTAGACCAAATGGATGTAAATTATCCCACTCAGAATACAAATACTTTATCCTAATGATAACAACGGCCTATAATAGTGATTAAAAGAATCAGCATGTAAAATTGACTTAAATGGTGATTGTACCAGATAAAGCCATATTCAGTAAAGTACAATAGTAAAATACAAATAAATTGTTAAATGTTTAGAATAATAGCCAGATATAAAAAGTAAATTACAAATATTTAATTAGTTGTCTTGTTTGTTCATCATCTTCTTTCACAGCACTACACTTAATATAATATTGAAACAACACAGCTGAGCAGTATGAAATATACAAACACCACACAACACAACCAAACAACATACTAAACGACCAGTTACAATATAAATCACATACACTTTTTGACACAATCATACAAAAAACAAACAATAATTTGGATCCCCGCGCGAATCCCCTTCCTCTACACACCACCGCCACTATACCTTCCAAGCAACAACCGTTACTAAGTACTGGCAGTCTGTTTATAAGCCGTCGAAGCGAATACGACGCCGAAACGCGTTCAACGAAAAAGACAAGTAAGTTTTCACAAGAGAAAGTTTCAATATTATATTAAATTTCATTAGTAATCGAGTGAGAGGTAAATTGTTACATAAAACATATTGTACACCATTTAATAGGTATTTATGTGAATCAAAATAAGGCCTAGAGATAAATTTCAAAGAATTAATTCAGAAGCTTAATTCAAACCAAAATAGGTCAAATTTAGTATTAACTTGTGTAAAATAAAAGCAGGAATATTGTTATATAATTAGAATTACATAAAAGTACTAAACACATAATTTATAGCCAATTAAACATAAAAAATGTCAATTTTTTTTATATATAAGATTGAATTTAGATACAACAGCTGATGGGGAAACAATGAGAAATGAGACCAAAATCTTATAGAATTTTCTATATGAAGGAACAGATATAATTAGTTGATTGTTAAAAGCCAAGCAAGACGGACGTGTCAGAGTACATTTCAGAGAAATATGAACGGAATTTTTAACCAACATAAACCAAGATATATGATGAATTTATAAAAAGATAAAAGAATATAAATTAAAGTAAAGAATACTATAATAATGGTCATTGAAACCATAAAACTAAATTAAACACTACTAAATTGAGCTGTCACTACGTATGGACACGACTGAAGAACGAAATTAAACTCATATAACCAGAAACTGATAGAAGGGAACCATCTGACACAACACAACTATTACCGAACAAAATCCAGTGGATGAATAAAACTACACACTACAACTTGTGGGATTCCAATAGCGGCATCACAGAAGAGGAATTAACCAACTAAGACGTTTATTTGAAGGAAAATCTCGTAGCTGAATTCACACCGCAGAACGATCTATGAAAACGGCCATCTTGTAATTCGCACAGGTTGACGGGAGAGGAACGAGTGACGTCTGATACATCAGCTGGTTCGATATCAACTTTACTATACACTATACTTTATTATATTTTTGTCTGTTTAAATGAATAAGTTTTTATAATTTGTAAGTATTGAATTCTCTTGCCTTTTCTGACTATTTCTACAGTTAAAAGAACCTTTATAATATAATAATTTAATTTGAATACTTTTATATATGTAATCATCGAACTGGAACCTAGTCTCGAATCAAACTCGAGCCAGTCGTGGCAATTCAAATAATTACTTTGGACATAATAAATCTAATTATTGTTTTAACATTGTTTTATTGATTATTTAAGTGATAAATTAAATTACGTTAATTATTAAAAGCTAAACGTGAACTCCTGAAGGAAACGAACGAGCAGAAGAAGTACAGATAATGAATCGGCCGCTACATGCAATCGATTTGGCCACGATAATCTATTTAACGTGAAGAAACAAATAATTCTTCAGCAGAGCATACACAGTTATTAATCAATATTCTTTATTAATTGAACATTGACAATAAAACAATTAAACCAATTAAATTAATTAAATATATAGAAAATAACACAATTATAAAAATTTTATTAACCAATTATTATTCCACGAATATTGCTTTATTACAAATTGGCGCTCAACTTTAGGGGCTCAAAATAGGAATTGGTAGGCCTATAAGATAAAGACGATTTACCCAATTTCCTATTTTAGCTTGGCAGCTGTTAACAGGTCAGGAAGGTAGAAAAAATGCCGAAAAGATCAACATCGAAGAAAAGGGCGACAGAAATCAAAAAGGAAATAGACATGAAGAACAAGGAGGCGACTCCGGTGGAAGATATGGAGATCACATTACCTCCGGCGGAACCGAACCAGCCCGCACTCCAGGAGAAACAGTTAGAGAATTCAACCACAACAGAAGATACGAAAATGGATAATGATGGAAATGTTCCTACAATGGAGTAAGGAAATGAGAGAGTATAACAAATCCATGATGGAGAAACTAGAAGATCAGAGTAAGATAATAGATGATTATTCTACGAAAATGAAGGATATAATAAATGATAATAAAAGGCGGAGGGAAGAATTAAGAAATGAGAGGACCAAAGAAATAAAAAATGATAGCAAACCCGAAGCTGAAGAAATACCAAACGATAAAACAAGGGAACAAGTAGCATTATTATCTGAAATTAAAACTAACAAAAACAAAGAAAATCTTATGCATATGGAAATGAAATCAAAGAAAATGAGACAAATACATCCAAAGAAACTAATAAAAAACCGGGAAGAGTTGGAAATGATGCACAATGGTTTAATTGATGTCCTTAATATCCCAGTGACCAGTGAAAAAGACATCACGAATTCCATAAATTATAGAAGCAGGTCAAAACAAATTTCAGAAATAATTTACAATAAAACAGTATGTTACCACTTTAAAAAGAGTATAGATAAATGGAATACGACAGAAGTAGAAATATATGGTAAAACATCAGTGTTATCATTAATCATCGATGTACCAGTGACATCCTGGTTTAATAAACCATATGACAGGATGATTCATATAAGACTTGAAACAAGCGAAAGGATAACAGAAGAAAAAATGAAATACAAGGAAGAAGAGAGAAATGTCACAAGAAAAGAAATAATTATGAAGACAATGGTAGTCCGGACAATAAGGGCAAATGAAATTATGGACCACGGCTAAATCAAATACCACACACCATCAAGAAAAGGGACGGATGTTATGACAACCGATTACAGAAAAAACCATTTGAAAGAGAAGAAAAATAACAGGAATAAAAATAAATAAATAAAGAAACAAAAACAAGAGGTCTTATGAAAATAATAAAAAAATATTTTGATGAAGAAAAAAAACCATGAAAATTCTAACATAAGTAAGACCATCTTACAGTTAATATAAGAGAAAATATGTTGAATCAAATAAAATAGACCATCTAAATTCTAAGAATAAATAAAAACATCTTATAGTATATATCAAGGAAATTATTTTAAATAAAAAAAGAAATGAAAATAAATAAATTATCTCAATACTAAACTAAATAAGAACAGTTTACAGAATATATTTCACAAGTACTTTGTTTTGTATCAATTAATAAAGAGAAGGAATGAAATAAGATATCAAAGGCTTAAAAAATAATAAGTACAACATAGGTAAAGAAATTGAATGAAATAATTTTACAAAGAAAATTTTTTTTTCTCACAACTCTGAAGGCTAAACAGTGACTACTCAAAACAACTATATAAATGAAATACTTATCGAAACAAAAATGTTACAGAACTTTTAAGTGAAAGGTAAATAAGAATCCAGATAATTTATATATTTGCAATGTTATGAGTTGATGAAACCCCAAAATGAAAATAAGATCATAGAAGAATAAATAGGAGAACCAATTAACCAAAACAGATAAGGAGAGGGTATTAAAACCAGACATTATACCATATACCTAGTGATAAATAATATAGAACGAGCTTTAAAATGTAAAGATAACCATATGGATAGAAATATTAAATAATCTGAATAATTATGAAGTGATGATTCTAAGTATATTTATTGTTAGTCAAAATGGACTACTTTTTATAATTTATTTTTTAATAACTGGATGTAGATAATTCCACAAGTTTTTTATGATTGAGCAGAGATGATATTTCCTCTGAGCTCAAATGGGTGAAGTGTGGTCAGCAGAGAATGTAGCCTAAATGTGCCACTCTGAACTGTTCCAGCTCACATGTTAGGGAATGTTAGGGATTAAATATATAAATGAAGAAACACTAAATAAGAAGGAAAAAATATAGATGTATTAAATACTAAAAGGATAAATCAGATTAAAAAGAACTATCTCATAAGAGTAAAATAAAAAGTAAAAACAGAAAAATACATATCAACTTAAAGCTCAACCAAAGAAGGAGGTATATCAGTGTAAACCAAGCCAAGAATATAACAAAGACGAATGTCAGAAGCAATTAGTTCACCCACACTAAAAGTATGAGCTGAACTAATCACTTTTACAGGGGGGCATTTGTAGCACAACGAAGTTTTTACCTTATTCTACAAATTAAGATCATATAGGAAAAGAAGGGAACAAGTCATCTGGAAAAAAGTAATTACAATCATAAATAAAAGGATTTAACAGAACTAGGAAAATCAATTCAAAGAAATTACATATAGTCAATTTATAGCCAAAAAAGTGTTAAAAATACAAATAATGTGAGTACCATCTCAGTAAAATAATTAGTAGACCCAGTAAGATATGGAGTAGTAAGGAATAACAGCACAGAACAAATAAATTAAAAGGACAATTCTCAAAATAGGGAGTAGTAAGGAATAACAGCCCAGAACAAATAAATTAAAAGGACAATTCTCAAAATAGGGAGTAAGGAGGAGTAACAGCCCAGAACAAATAAGTTAAAAGGAAATAATATCAAGATACCCAAAAACCCTATTTTTAAGACAAAAAACTCTATAGCTGTAAACCACATCAATGAAAGATTAAACTATATTAGCTATATCAACCTAAATAAAACAAATAGCCAAAAAAGAGAATCCAATACAAATAACTAGAAATGATGTAAAATTCGTTATGATTAAAATAAGTGTGTAATTGAGGGTAACACCCCAAACCAATTTTAAAAAGGACAACAAAAGACAATCATTAATATAAAGTTTCAATGTGTTTATTTATATAATTATTATGTGTATACCATACAAAATATGTTGATAGTAGGAAATACTAGATGTTAGTATGTAAGAGTTTATTGTATTTGAATCATGTTAATTAATGTTGTATTTTTGTCAAGTAAGGAAAGGCAAAATAATAATTCAAACGACCCATAAATAGTGAATCAGAAAATATAAAACTAATAAGGTGAATTAATAATAACATTGCTAGGAAAATTGAAAATTGATGACCAAGACAAATTTAACTTTGACCATATAAATCAAATCAGAGAATATAAATTAATATAACCTAGACCAAATGGATGTAAATAACCCACTCAGAATACAAATACTTTATCCTAATGATAACAACGGCCTATAATAGTGATTAAAAGAATCAGCATGCAAAATTGACTTAAATGGTGATTGTACCAGATAAAGCCATATTCAGTAAAGTACAATAGTAAAATACAAATAAATTGTTAAATGTTTAGAATAATAGCCAGATATAAAAAGTAAATTACAAATATTTAATTAGTTGTCTTGTTTGTTCATCATCTTCTTTCACAGCACTACACTTAATATAATATTGAAACAACACAGCTGAGCAGTATGAAATATACAAACACCACACAACACAACCAAACAACATACTAAACGACCAGTTACAATATAAATCACATACACTTTTTGACACAATCATACAAAAAACAAACAATAATTTGGATCCCAGCGCCAATCCCCTTCCTCTACACACCACCGCCACTATACCTTCCAAGCAACAACCGTTACTAAGTACTGGCAGTCTGTTTCTAAGCCGTTGAAGCGAATACGACGCCGAAACGCGTTCAACGAAAAAGACAAGTAAGTTTTCACAAGAGAAAGTTTCAATATTATATTAAATTTAATTAGTAATCGAGTGAGAGGTAAATTGTTACATAAAACATATTGTACACCATTTAATAGGTATTTATGTGAATCAAAATAAGGCCTAGAGATAAATTTCAAAGAATGTAATTCAGAAGCTTAATTTAAACCAAAATAGGTCAAATTTAGTATTAACTTGTGTAAAATAAAAGCAGGAATATTGTTATATAATTAGAATTACATAAAAGTACTAAACAAATAATTTATAGCCAATTAAACATAAAAAATGTCAATTTTTTTTATATATAAGATTGAATTTAGATACAACAGCTGATGGGGAAACAATGAGAAATGAGACCAAAATCTTATAGAATTTTCTATATGAAGGAACAGATATAATTAGTTGATTGTTAAAAGCCAAGCAAGACGGACGTGTCAGATTACATTTCAGAGAAATATGAACGGAATTTTTAACCAACATAAACCAAGATATATGATGAATTTATAAAAAGATAAAAGAATATAAATTAAAGTAAAGAATACTATAATAATGGTCACTGAAACCATAAAACTAAATTAAACACTACTAAATTGAGCTGTCACTACGTATGGACACGACTGAAGAACGAAATTAAACTCATATAACCAGAAACTGATAGAAGGGAACCATCTGACACAACACAACTATTACCGAACAAAATCCAGTGGATGAATAAAACTACACACTACAACTTGTGGGATTCCAATAGCGGCATCACAGAAGAGGAATTAACCAACTAAGACGTTTATTTGAAGGAAAATCTCGTAGCTGAATTCACACCGCAGAACGATCTATGAAAACGGCCATCTTGTAATTCGCACAGGTTGACGGGAGAGGAACGAGTGACGTCGGATACATCAGCTGGTTCGATATCAACTTTACTATACACTATACTTTATTATATTTTTGTCTGTTTAAATGAATAAGTTTTTATAATTTGTAAGTATTGAATTCTCTAGCCTTTCCTGACTATTTCTACAGTTAAAAGAACCTTTATAATATAATAATTTAATTTGAATACTTTTATATATGTAATCATCGAACTGGAACCTAGTCTCGAATCAAACTTGAGCCAGTCGTGGCAATTCAAATAATTACTTTGGACATAATAAATCTAATTATTGTTTTAACATTGTTTTATTGATTATTTAAGTCATAAATTAAATTACGTTAATTATTAAAAGCTAAACGTGAACTCCTGAAGGAAACGAACGAGCAGAAGAAGAAATACAGATAATGAATCGGCCGCTACATGCAATCGATTTGGCCACAATAATCTATTTAACGTGAAGAAACAAATAATTCTTCAGCAGAGCATACACAGTTATTAATCAGTATTCTTTATTAATTGAACATTGACAATAAAACAATTAAACCAATTAAATTAATTAAATATATAGAAAATAACACAATTATAAAAATTTTATTAACCAATTATTATTCCACGAATATTGCTTTATTACAAATTGGCGCTCAACTTTAGGGGCTCAAAATAGGAATTGGTAGGCCTATAAGATAAAGACGATTTACCCAATTTCCTATTTTAGCTTGGCAGCTGTTAACAGGTCAGGAAGGTAGAAAAAATGCCGAAAAGATCAACATCGAAGAAAAGGGCGACAGAAATCAAAAAGGAAATAGACATGAAGAACAAGGAGGCAACTCCGGTGGAAGATATGGAGATCACATTACCTCCGGCGGAACCGAACCAGCCCGCACTCCAGGAGAAACAGTTAGAGAATTCAACCACAACAGAAGATACGAAAATGGATAATGATGGAAATGTTCCTACAATGGAGTAAGGAAATGAGAGAGTATAACAAATCCATGATGGAGAAACTAGAAGATCAGAGTAAGATAATAGATGATTATTCTACGAAAATGAAGGATATAATAAATGATAATAAAAGGCGGAGGGAAGAATTAAGAAATGAGAGGACCAAAGAAATAAAAAATGATAGCAAACCCGAAGCTGAAGAAATACCAAACGATAAAACAAGGGATCAAGTAGCATTATTATCTGAAATTAAAACTAACAAAAAAAAAGAAAATCTTATGCATATGGAAATGAAATCAAAGAAAATGAGACAAATACATCCAAAGAAACTAATAAAAAACCGGGAAGAGTTGGAAATGATGCACAATGGTTTAATTGATGTCCTTAATATCCCAGTGACCAGTGAAAAAGACATCACGAATTCCATAAATTATAGAAGCAGGTCAAAACAAATTTCAGAAATAATTTACAATAAAACAGTATGTTACCACTTTAAAAAGAGTATAGATAAATGGAATACGACAGAAGTAGAAATATATGGTAAAACATCAGTGTTATCATTAATCATCGATGTACCAGTGACATCCTGGTTTAATAAACCATATGATAGGATGATTCATATAAGACTTGAAACAAGCGAAAGGATAACAGAAGAAAAAATGAAATACAAGGAAGAAGAGAGAAATGTCACAAGAAAAGAAATAATTATGAAGACAATGGTAGTCCGGACAATAAGGGCAACTGAAATTATGGACCACGGCTAAATCAAATACCACACACCATCAAGAAAAGGGATGGATGTTATGACAACCGATTACAGAAAAAACCATTTGAAAGAGAAGAAAAATAACAGGAATAAAAATAAATAAATAAATAAACAAAAACAAGAGGTCTTATGAAAATAATAAAAAAATATTTTGATGAAGAAAAAAAACCATGAAAATTCTAACATAAGTAAGACCATCTTACAGTTAATATCAGAGAAAATATGTTGAATCAAATAAAATAGACCATCTAAATTCTAAGAATAAATAAAAACATCTTATAGTATATATCAAGGAAATTATTTTAAATAAAAAAAGAAAAGAAAATAAATAAATTATCTCAATACTAAAACAAATAAGAACAGTTTACAGAACATATTTCACAAGTACTTTGTTTTGTATCAATTAATAAAGAGAAGGAATGAAATAAGATATCAAAGGCTTAAAAAATAATAAGTACAACATAGGTAAAGAAATTGAATGAAATAATTTTACAAAGAAAATTTTTTTTTCTCACAACTCTGAAGGCTAAACAGTGACTACTCAAAACAACTATATAAATGAAATACTTATCGAAACAAAAATGTTACAGAACTTTTAAGTGAAAGGTAAATAAGAATCCAGATAATTTATGTATTTGCAATGTTATAAGTTGATGAAACCCCAAAATGAAAATAAGATCATAGAAGAATAAATAGGAGAACCAATTAACCAAAACAGATAAGTTTAATGAAGAAATTTGTGTTAGTGGTTGAAATCACAATCAGAATGATCACAGTTGCACACCACTATATAAAAATTATCCCGATTAGCGCTTTCAAGCCTCACAGCCCATCGTCAGATCGGAATAGGCAGAAATTATTTTAAAACAAATACTTCACCCCTCTCCCCCACCCTGCTCACACACAACAAGCTATTTATAAATGACCCTTCCCCACCCCCTAAACCCTGTCCCACGCCATCTGTACAGTTACATATTTTTCTAGCAAATTCCTTGTGTTTCACTGTGTGTGTGTGTGTGTGTGTGTGTGTGTGTGTGTGTGCATCCTTTTAAACTTACCCTACTTCCTCTCCACACACGTGGGTCAGTCACACACCCTTATTTTAAACCATCCAATTAGTACTATGCAATATAATTCTTAATCTTATCTATCTGTCCTCTATCATTTACTTCTTAATCATGTTATAAAATATTTCTTCATTATCAAATTTAATTTTAATATTAATTAAATTGTCTAACCCTTTTTCTCTTTCTTTTAATATTTCTAACTCCTCTCTAAGCTTCCTTTCAACTGTGTTATTTACTAATTTTACAATTTCGTATTCTTCCAAAGGATTAACAAACTTATGGTTGTCTTCTATGAAATGTCTTGCATATAACGAATTTGTTGTTCTATTACCTTCTCCACGTTTGTGGTCAGACAACCTGCATACGAATTTTCGTCCTGTCTCACCTAGGTACACTTTATTGCAGTCTTTACATTTTAAATTATAAATTCCGCTTTTCTGTAATACTGGAATTTTTTCTATATTCTTATTCCTTATCTTATCAAATACCGTTTCACATTTTTTAATAGCTATATCTACTCCATATTTATTAAAACATTTTATAATTTTTCTAGTATGTGAACCTATGTATGAAACTTACAATTTAAAGAAGAGATAGGAGGTAAGAAAATAAATTACTTAGATTTGAACATAGAAATTAAGGATAATGTGAAACTACAGTTTGGGATATTTAGGAAAGAGTCGTATTCTGATATAATTATACCAAGAGAGTCTTACCACCCATATAGATATAAAATGGCGGCAATCAATACATTTTGTTACAGAGCTCAGAAGTGTTTAAAAGAGACCGAATCAAAAGATAGGGAGTTAAAAACGATAAAGGGAATTGTAAGGAATAATAATTATAACACCAACATAGTGGATAAAGTTATGAAAAGGGTTAACATACAAAAAGCTAAAATAGAACCAGAACAAAAGAATTATGCAGGGTCATTGACATACATAGGTTCACATACTAGAAAAATTATAAAATGTTTTAATAAATATGGAGTAGATATAGCTATTAAAAAATGTGAAACGGTATTTGATAAGATAAGGAATAAGAATATAGAAAAAATTCCAGTATTACAGAAAAGCGGAATTTATAAATTAAAATGTAAAGACTGCAATAAAGTGTACCTAGGTGAGACAGGACGAAAATTCGTATGCAGGTTGTCTGACCACAAACGTGGAGAAGGTAATAGAACAACAAATTCGTTATATGCAAGACATTTCATAGAAGACAACCATAAGTTTGTTAATCCTTTGGAAGAATACGAAATTGTAAAAGTAGTAAATAACACAGTTGAAAGGAAGCTTAGAGAGGAGTTAGAAATATTAAAAGAAAGAGAAAAAGGGTTAGACAATTTAATTAATATTAAAATTAAATTTGATAATGAAGAAATATTTTATAACATGATTAAGAAGTAAATGATAGAGGACAGATAGATAAGATTAAGAATTATATTGCATAGTGCTAATTGGATGGTTTAAAATAAGGGTGTGTGACTGACCCACGTGTGTGGAGAGGAAGTAGGGTAAGTTTAAAAGGATGCACACACACACACACACACACACACACACACACACACACACACACACACACACACACACACACACACACACACACACACACACACACACACACACACACACACACACACACACACACACACACACACACACACAGTGAAACACAAGGAATTTGCTAGAAAAATATGTAACTGTACAGATGGCGTGGGACAGGGTTTAGGGGGTGGGGAAGGGTCATTTATATTATAGCTTGTTGTGTGTGAGCAGGGTGGGGGAGAGGGGTGAAGTATTTGTTTTAAAATAATTTCTGCCTATTCCGATCTGACGATGGGCTGTGAGGCTTGAAAGCGCTAATCGGGATAATTTTTATATAGTGGTGTGCAACTGTGATCATTCTGATTGTGATTTCAACCACTAACACAAATTTCTTCATTAAACGTCTGTTAAGATGTGCAATCGACTACAGGTAATGGGCAACAGCAATGAGGTAATAAACGACAACAATAAGGTAAGTAAAGTTTTTAAATATCTTAAGTTAAAAGTTAAATTGAAGAGGGTTTTAAGTAAAATATGGTTTAATAAACAATGTCTGGATAATAATGTCATCCCAAAGTACGCTCAAGTTAAAATTAAAAATAAGAACAGTGTAGCCAAAAAAGTAAAAGAACAAAGCGAGAAGTTGTGGATAAAACTGGAAATAAGGTCACTCTACGGCTTAATCAATAGATATAATAGGGAATTATATGACAGACACATAGAATTGTTAAGAATATACTCGTATGTAGAGTTAGAAGAAATATTATATAATTTTGGTTTGGGGTACGTAGAAAAGAAATTGGAAAAGAAAAATAAAAAAATGGTAGATAAGTTAAATAAATTAATAAGAAAGAACGAAGTAAAAAAGGAACACCTCTCTAAGAATAACTATGAAAAAAGAGTAATAAACCTTACAGAGGTGAATTTCAATACAGAAGAAAAAGAAATGTTAGCAAAAGGCTTAAAATACGCACCGCCACCAGAATTAAATCAAGAAAAAACGATTATTGAATGCGAAAGCATAATACAAAAACTAGGAAATGAAAATGATAAAAAAAGAATAAGGTGGGAAGTAGGGAATGTAGTAGATAAAATATTTAAGAAAAGTTTGTATAATTCAAAAAATGAACAAAAAATCAAATCAACTGTAACTAAACTAAAGAATAAAATAAAGAAAAATGATATTATAGTTACGAAGGCGGACAAAGGAAATACAATGGTACTACTGAGAAAGGACGAATACATAAAGAAAACGGAAGAATTTATAAGGGAAGGACCATACGAGGAAATAAAGTATGATTATACAAGTAAGTACCAGTCAAGGATAAAACAAATGATGAAACAGATAACATTTATAGAAGAAAATAAGAAAAAGTATTTATTGGAAAGTAATCCAACAGCACCAACTTTTAAAAGTCAGGTTAAGATACATAAAGAAGGAAAACCAATTAGACCGATTGTTTCTTTTATTAATGCACCTGTTTATAAATTATCAAAGGAAGTTAGCAGAGTACTGAAAGAGAAATATGAATTTGGGACAAAATACAACATAGAGAATAATGTAAAATTGATAGAAAAATTAGAAAATATTAGGATTAATGTAAATACAAAATTGATATCACTGGATGTTAAGGACATGTTTACCAATATCACAGTAAATAAAGTTATTAAGTTAATAAACGATAATAATATGGGAGAATACAGGTATAAAAAGCAGTTGATGAAAGTAATTAAAGAATGTGTAAATCAGAACTATTTTAGGTTTAATAACAAGTTTTATATACAGAAAAAAGGTTTACCTATGGGGTCTTCATTATCCCCTATTCTTGCTGAAATATACATGAATGATTTTGAAAAGCAATTAATAACTTCCACTAAGTATAAAGACAATATAAAATTATGGTCTAGATATGTTGATGATGTATTAGTAATTTGGGAAGGAAGCATAGAAGAAGTGCATGAGTTTATAAATGAGGTAAATAATAAGGATAAAAACTTACAATTTAAAGAAGAGATAGGAGGTAAGAAAATAAATTACTTAGATTTGAACATAGAAATTAAGGATAATGTGAAACTACAGTTTGGGATATTTAGGAAAGAGTCGTATTCTGATATAATTATACCAAGAGAGTCTTACCACCCATATAGATATAAAATGGCGGCAATCAATACATTTTGTTACAGAGCTCAGAAGTGTTTAAAAGAGACCGAATCAAAAGATAGGGAGTTAAAAATGATAAAGGGAATTGTAAGGAATAATAATTATAACACCAACATAGTGGATAAAGTTATGAAAAGGGTTAACATACAAAAAGCTAAAATAGAACCAGAACAAAAGAATTATGCAGGGTCATTGACATACATAGGTTCACATACTAGAAAAATTATAAAATGTTTTAATAAATATGGAGTAGATATAGCTATTAAAAAATGTGAAACGGTATTTGATAAGATAAGGAATAAGAATATAGAAAAAATTCCAGTATTACAGAAAAGCGGAATTTATAAATTAAAATGTAAAGACTGCAATAAAGTGTACCTAGGTGAGACAGGACGAAAATTCGTATGCAGGTTGTCTGACCACAAACGTGGAGAAGGTAATAGAACAACAAATTCGTTATATGCAAGAAATTTCATAGAAGACAACCATAAGTTTGTTAATCCTTTGGAAGAATACGAAATTGTAAAAGTAGTAAATAACACAGTTGAAAGGAAGCTTAGAGAGGAGTTAGAAATATTAAAAGAAAGAGAAAAAGGGTTAGACAATTTAATTAATATTAAAATTAAATTTGATAATGAAGAAATATTTTATAACATGATTAAGAAGTAAATGATAGAGGACAGATAGATAAGATTAAGAATTATATTGCATAGTACTAATTGGATGGTTTAAAATAAGGGTGTGTGACTGACCCACGTGTGTGGAGAGGAAGTAGGGTAAGTTTAAAAGGATGCACACACACACACACACACACACACACACACACACACACACACACACACACACACACACACACACACACACACACACACACACACACACACACACACACACACACACACACACACACACACACACACACACACACACACACACACACACACACACACACACACACACACAGTGAAACACAAGGAATTTGCTAGAAAAATATGTAACTGTACAGATGGCGTGGGACAGGGTTTAGGGGGTGGGGAAGGGTCATTTATATTATAGCTTGTTGTGTGTGAGCAGGGTGGGGGAGAGGGGTGAAGTATTTGTTTTAAAATAATTTCTGCCTATTCCGATCTGACGATGGGCTGTGAGGCTTGAAAGCGCTAATCGGGATAATTTTTATATAGTGGTGTGCAACTGTGATCATTCTGATTGTGATTTCAACCACTAACACAAATTTCTTCATTAAACGTCTGTTAAGATGTGCAATCGACTACAGGTAATGGGCAACAGCAATGAGGTAATAAACGACAACAATAAGGTAAGTAAAGTTTTTAAATATCTTAAGTTAAAAGTTAAATTGAAGAGGGTTTTAAGTAAAATATGGTTTAATAAACAATGTCTGGATAATAATGTCATCCCAAAGTACGCTCAAGTTAAAATTAAAAATAAGAACAGTGTAGCCAAAAAAGTAAAAGAACAAAGCGAGAAGTTGTGGATAAAACTGGAAATAAGGTCACTCTACGGCTTAATCAATAGATATAATAGGGAATTATATGACAGACACATAGAATTGTTAAGAATATACTCGTATGTAGAGTTAGAAGAAATATTATATAATTTTGGTTTGGGGTACGTAGAAAAGAAATTGGAAAAAAAAATAAAAAAATGGTAGATAAGTTAAATAAATTAATAAGAAAGAACGAAGTAAAAAAGGAACACCTCTCTAAGAATAACTATGAAAAAAGAGTAATAAACCTTACAGAGGTGAATTTCAATACAGAAGAAAAAGAAATGTTAGCAAAAGGCTTAAAATACGCACCGCCACCAGAATTAAATCAAGAAAAAACGATTATTGAATGCGAAAGCATAATACAAAAACTAGGAAATGAAAATGATAAAAAAAGAATAAGGTGGGAAGTAGGGAATGTAGTAGATAAAATATTTAAGAAAAGTTTGTATAATTCAAAAAATGAACAAAAAATCAAATCAACTGTAACTAAACTAAAGAATAAAATAAAGAAAAATGATATTATAGTTACGAAGGCGGACAAAGGAAATACAATGGTACTACTGAGAAAGGACGAATACATAAAGAAAACGGAAGAATTTATAAGGGAAGGACCATACGAGGAAATAAAGTATGATTATACAAGTAAGTACCAGTCAAGGATAAAACAAATGATGAAACAGATAACATTTATAGAAGAAAATAAGAAAAAGTATTTATTGGAAAGTAATCCAACAGCACCAACTTTTAAAAGTCAGGTTAAGATACATAAAGAAGGAAAACCAATTAGACCGATTGTTTCTTTTATTAATGCACCTGTTTATAAATTATCAAAGGAAGTTAGCAGAGTACTGAAAGAGAAATATGAATTTGGGACAAAATACAACATAGAGAATAATGTAAAATTGATAGAAAAATTAGAAAATATTAGGATTAATGTAAATACAAAATTGATATCACTGGATGTTAAGGACATGTTTACCAATATCACAGTAAATAAAGTTATTAAGTTAATAAACGATAATAATATGGGAGAATACAGGTATAAAAAGCAGTTGATGAAAGTAATTAAAGAATGTGTAAATCAGAACTATTTTAGGTTTAATAACAAGTTTTATATACAGAAAAAAGGTTTACCTATGGGGTCTTCATTATCCCCTATTCTTGCTGAAATATACATGAATGATTTTGAAAAGCAATTAATAACTTCCACTAAGTATAAAGACAATATAAAATTATGGTCTAGATATGTTGATGATGTATTAGTAATTTGGGAAGGAAGCATAGAAGAAGTGCATGAGTTTATAAATGAGGTAAATAATAAGGATAAAAACTTACAATTTAAAGAAGAGATAGGAGGTAAGAAAATAAATTACTTAGATTTGAACATAGAAATTAAGGATAATGTGAAACTACAGTTTGGGATATTTAGGAAAGAGTCGTATTCTGATATAATTATACCAAGAGAGTCTTACCACCCATATAGATATAAAATGGCGGCAATCAATACATTTTGTTACAGAGCTCAGAAGTGTTTAAAAGAGACCGAATCAAAAGATAGGGAGTTAAAAACGATAAAGAGAATTGTAAGGAATAATAATTATAACACCAACATAGTGGATAAAGTTATGAAAAGGGTTAACATACAAAAAGCTAAAATAGAACCAGAACAAAAGAATTATGCAGGGTCATTGACATACATAGGTTCACATACTAGAAAAATTATAAAATGTTTTAATAAATATGGAGTAGATATAGCTATTAAAAAATGTGAAACGGTATTTGATAAGATAAGGAATAAGAATATAGAAAAAATTCCAGTATTACAGAAAAACGGAATTTATAAATTAAAATGTAAAGACTGCAATAAAGTGTACCTAGGTGAGACAGGACGAAAATTCGTATGCAGGTTGTCTGACCACAAACGTGGAGAAGGTAATAGAACAACAAATTCGTTATATGCAAGACATTTCATAGAAGACAACCATAAGTTTGTTAATCCTTTGGAAGAATACGAAATTGTAAAAGTAGTAAATAACACAGTTGAAAGGAAGCTTAGAGAGGAGTTAGAAATATTAAAAGAAAGAGAAAAAGGGTTAGACAATTTAATTAATATTAAAATTAAATTTGATAATGAAGAAATATTTTATAACATGATTAAGAAGTAAATGATAGAGGACAGATAGATAAGATTAAGAATTATATTGCATAGTACTAATTGGATGGTTTAAAATAAGGGTGTGTGACTGACCCACGTGTGTGGAGAGGAAGTAGGGTAAGTTTAAAAGGATGCACACACACACACACACACACACACACACACACACACACACACACACACACACACACACACACACACACACACACACACACACACACACAGTGAAACACAAGGAATTTGCTAGAAAAATATGTAACTGTACAGATGGCGTGGGACAGGGTTTAGGGGGTGGGGAAGGGTCATTTATATTATAGCTTGTTGTGTGTGAGCAGGGTGGGGGAGAGGGGTGAAGTATTTGTTTTAAAATAATTTCTGCCTATTCCGATCTGACGATGGGCTGTGAGGCTTGAAAGCGCTAATCGGGATAATTTTTTATAGTGGTGTGCAACTGTGATCATTCTGATTGTGATTTCAACCACTAACACAAATTTCTTCATTAAACGTCTGTTAAGATGTGCAATCGACTACAGGTAATGGGCAACAGCAATGAGGTAATAAACGACAACAATAAGGTAAGTAAAGTTTTTAAATATCTTAAGTTAAAAGTTAAATTGAAGAGGGTTTTAAGTAAAATATGGTTTAATAAACAATGTCTGGATAATAATGTCATCCCAAAGTACGCTCAAGTTAAAATTAAAAATAAGAACAGTGTAGCCAAAAAAGTAAAAGAACAAAGCGAGAAGTTGTGGATAAAACTGGAAATAAGGTCACTCTACGGCTTAATCAATAGATATAATAGGGAATTATATGACAGACACATAGAATTGTTAAGAATATACTCGTATGTAGAGTTAGAAGAAATATTATATAATTTTGGTTTGGGGTACGTAGAAAAGAAATTGGAAAATAAAAATAAAAAAATGGTAGATAAGTTAAATAAATTAATAAGAAAGAACGAAGTAAAAAAGGAACACCTCTCTAAGAATAACTATGAAAAAAGAGTAATAAACCTTACAGAGGTGAATTTCAATACAGAAGAAAAAGAAATGTTAGCAAAAGGCTTAAAATACGCACCGCCACCAGAATTAAATCAAGAAAAAACGATTATTGAATGCGAAAGCATAATACAAAAACTAGGAAATGAAAATGATAAAAAAACAATAAGGTGGGAAGTAGGGAATGTAGTAGATAAAATATTTAAGAAAAGTTTGTATAATTCAAAAAATGAACAAAAAATCAAATCAACTGTAACTAAACTAAAGAATAAAATAAAGAAAAATGATATTATAGTTACGAAGGCGGACAAAGGAAATACAATGGTACTACTGAGAAAGGACGAATACATAAAGAAAACGGAAGAATTTATAAGGGAAGGACCATACGAGGAAATAAAGTATGATTATACAAGTAAGTACCAGTCAAGGATAAAACAAATGATGAAACAGATAACATTTATAGAAGAAAATAAGAAAAAGTATTTATTGGAAAGTAATCCAACAGCACCAACTTTTAAAAGTCAGGTTAAGATACATAAAGAAGGAAAACCAATTAGACCGATTGTTTCTTTTATTAATGCACCTGTTTATAAATTATCAAAGGAAGTTAGCAGAGTACTGAAAGAGAAATATGAATTTGGGACAAAATACAACATAGAGAATAATGTAAAATTGATAGAAAAATTAGAAAATATTAGGATTAATGTAAATACAAAATTGATATCACTGGATGTTAAGGACATGTTTACCAATATCACAGTAAATAAAGTTATTAAGTTAATAAACGATAATAATATGGGAGAATACAGGTATAAAAAGCAGTTGATGAAAGTAATTAAAGAATGTGTAAATCAGAACTATTTTAGGTTTAATAACAAGTTTTATATACAGAAAAAAGGTTTACCTATGGGGTCTTCATTATCCCCTATTCTTGCTGAAATATACATGAATGATTTTGAAAAGCAATTAATAACTTCCACTAAGTATAAAGACAATATAAAATTATGGTCTAGATATGTTGATGATGTATTAGTAATTTGGGAAGGAAGCATAGAAGAAGTGCATGAGTTTATAAATGAGGTAAATAATAAGGATAAAAACTTACAATTTAAAGAAGAGATAGGAGGTAAGAAAATAAATTACTTAGATTTGAACATAGAAATTAAGGATAATGTGAAACTACAGTTTGGGATATTTAGGAAAGAGTCGTATTCTGATATAATTATACCAAGAGAGTCTTACCACCCATATAGATATAAAATGGCGGCAATCAATACATTTTGTTACAGAGCTCAGAAGTGTTTAAAAGAGACCGAATCAAAAGATAGGGAGTTAAAAACGATAAAGGGAATTGTAAGGAATAATAATTATAACACCAACATAGTGGATAAAGTTATGAAAAGGGTTAACATACAAAAAGCTAAAATAGAACCAGAACAAAAGAATTATGCAGGGTCATTGACATACATAGGTTCACATACTAGAAAAATTATAAAATGTTTTAATAAATATGGAGTAGATATAGCTATTAAAAAATGTGAAACGGTATTTGATAAGATAAGGAATAAGAATATAGAAAAAATTCCAGTATTACAGAAAAGCGGAATTTATAAATTAAAATGTAAAGACTGCAATAAAGTGTACCTAGGTGAGACAGGACGAAAATTCGTATGCAGGTTGTCTGACCACAAACGTGGAGAAGGTAATAGAACAACAAATTCGTTATATTCAAGACATTTCATAGAAGACAACCATAAGTTTGTTAATCCTTTGGAAGAATACGAAATTGTAAAAGTAGTAAATAACACAGTTGAAAGGAAGCTTAGAGAGGAGTTAGAAATATTAAAAGAAAGAGAAAAAGGGTTAGACAATTTAATTAATATTAAAATTAAATTTGATAATGAAGAAATATTTTATAACATGATTAAGAAGTAAATGATAGAGGACAGATAGATAAGATTAAGAATTATATTGCATAGTACTAATTGGATGGTTTAAAATAAGGGTGTGTGACTGACCCACGTGTGTGGAGAGGAAGTAGGGTAAGTTTAAAAGGATGCACACAAACACACACACACACACACACACACACACACACACACACACACACACACACACAGTGAAACACAAGGAATTTGCTAGAAAAATATGTAACTGTACAGATGGCGTGGGACAGGGTTTAGGGGGTGGGGAAGGGTCATTTATATTATAGCTTGTTGTGTGTGAGCAGGGTGGGGGAGAGGGGTGAAGTATTTGTTTTAAAATAATTTCTGCCTATTCCGATCTGACGATGGGCTGTGAGGCTTGAAAGCGCTAATCGGGATAATTTTTATATAGTGGTGTGCAACTGTGATCATTCTGATTGTGATTTCAACCACTAACACAAATTTCTTCATTAAACGTCTGTTAAGATGTGCAATCGACTACAGGTAATGGGCAACAGCAATGAGGTAATAAACGACAACAATAAGGTAAGTAAAGTTTTTAAATATCTTAAGTTAAAAGTTAAATTGAAGAGGGTTTTAAGTAAAATATGGTTTAATAAACAATGTCTGGATAATAATGTCATCCCAAAGTACGCTCAAGTTAAAATTAAAAATAAGAACAGTGTAGCCAAAAAAGTAAAAGAACAAAGCGAGAAGTTGTGGATAAAACTGGAAATAAGGTCACTCTACGGCTTAATCAATAGATATAATAGGGAATTATATGACAGACACATAGAATTGTTAAGAATATACTCGTATGTAGAGTTAGAAGAAATATTATATAATTTTGGTTTGGGGTACGTAGAAAAGAAATTGGAAAAGAAAAATAAAAAAATGGTAGATAAGTTAAATAAATTAATAAGAAAGAACGAAGTAAAAAAGGAACACCTCTCTAAGAATAACTATGAAAAAAGAGTAATAAACCTTACAGAGGTGAATTTCAATACAGAAGAAAAAGAAATGTTAGCAAAAGGCTTAAAATACGCACCGCCACCAGAATTAAATCAAGAAAAAACGATTATTGAATGCGAAAGCATAATACAAAAACTAGGAAATGAAAATGATAAAAAAAGAATAAGGTGGGAAGTAGGGAATGTAGTAGATAAAATATTTAAGAAAAGTTTGTATAATTCAAAAAATGAACAAAAAATCAAATCAACTGTAACTAAACTAAAGAATAAAATAAAGAAAAATGATATTATAGTTACGAAGGCGGACAAAGGAAATACAATGGTACTACTGAGAAAGGACGAATACATAAAGAAAACGGAAGAATTTATAAGGGAAGGACCATACGAGGAAATAAAGTATGATTATACAAGTAAGTACCAGTCAAGGATAAAGAAATGATGAAACAGATAACATTTATAGAAGAAAATAAGAAAAAGTATTTATTGGAAAGTAATCCAACAGCACCAACTTTTAAAAGTCAGGTTAAGATACATAAAGAAGGAAAACCAATTAGACCGATTGTTTCTTTTATTAATGCACCTGTTTATAAATTATCAAAGGAAGTTAGCAGAGTACTGAAAGAGAAATATGAATTTGGGACAAAATACAACATAGAGAATAATGTAAAATTGATAGAAAAATTAGAAAATATTAGGATTAATGTAAATACAAAATTGATATCACTGGATGTTAAGGACATGTTTACCAATATCACAGTAAATAAAGTTATTAAGTTAATAAACGATAATAATATGGGAGAATACAGGTATAAAAAGCAGTTGATGAAAGTAATTAAAGAATGTGTAAATCAGAACTATTTTAGGTTTAATAACAAGTTTTATATACAGAAAAAAGGTTTACCTATGGGGTCTTCATTATCCCCTATTCTTGCTGAAATATACATGAATGATTTTGAAAAGCAATTAATAACTTCCACTAAGTATAAAGACAATATAAAATTATGGTCTAGATATGTTGATGATGTATTAGTAATTTGGGAAGGAAGCATAGAAGAAGTGCATGAGTTTATAAATGAGGTAAATAATAAGGATAAAAACTTACAATTTAAAGAAGAGATAGGAGGTAAGAAAATAAATTACTTAGATTTGAACATAGAAATTAAGGATAATGTGAAACTACAGTTTGGGATATTTAGGAAAGAGTCGTATTCTGATATAATTATACCAAGAGAGTCTTACCACCCATATAGATATAAAATGGCGGCAATCAATACATTTTGTTACAGAGCTCAGAAGTGTTTAAAAGAGACCGAATCAAAAGATAGGGAGTTAAAAACGATAAAGGGAATTGTAAGGAATAATAATTATAACACCAACATAGTGGATAAAGTTATGAAAAGGGTTAACATACAAAAAGCTAAAATAGAACCAGAACAAAAGAATTATGCAGGGTCATTGACATACATAGGTTCACATACTAGAAAAATTATAAAATGTTTTAATAAATATGGAGTAGATATAGCTATTAAAAAATGTGAAACGGTATTTGATAAGATAAGGAATAAGAATATAGAAAAAATTCCAGTATTACAGAAAAGCGGAATTTATAAATTAAAATGTAAAGACTGCAATAAAGTGTACCTAGGTGAGACAGGACGAAAATTCGTATGCAGGTTGTCTGACCACAAACGTGGAGAAGGTAATAGAACAACAAATTCGTTATATGCAAGACATTTCATAGAAGACAACCATAAGTTTGTTAATCCTTTGGAAGAATACGAAATTGTAAAAGTAGTAAATAACACAGTTGAAAGGAAGCTTAGAGAGGAGTTAGAAATATTAAAAGAAAGAGAAAAAGGGTTAGACAATTTAATTAATATTAAAATTAAATTTGATAATGAAGAAATATTTTATAACATGATTAAGAAGTAAATGATAGAGGACAGATAGATAAGATTAAGAATTATATTGCATAGTACTAATTGGATGGTTTAAAATAAGGGTGTGTGACTGACCCACATGTGTGGAGAGGAAGTAGGGTAAGTTTAAAAGGATGCACACAAACACACACACACACACACACACACACACACACACACACACACACACACACACACACACACACACACACACACACACACACACACACACACACACACACACACACACACACACACACACACACACACACACACAGTGAAACACAAGGAATTTGCTAGAAAAATATGTAACTGTACAGATGGCGTGGGACAGGGTTTAGGGGGTGGGGAAGGGTCATTTATATTATAGCTTGTTGTGTGTGAGCAGGGTGGAGGAGAGGGGTGAAGTATTTGTTTTAAAATAATTTCTGCCTATTCCGATCTGACGATGGGCTGTGAGGCTTGAAAGCGCTAATCGGGATAATTTTTATATAGTGGTGTGCAACTGTGATCATTCTGATTGTGATTTCAACCACTAACACAAATTTCTTCATTAAACGTCTGTTAAGATGTGCAATCGACTACAGGTAATGGGCAACAGCAATGAGGTAATAAACGACAACAATAAGGTAAGTAAAGTTTTTAAATATCTTAAGTTAAAAGTTAAATTGAAGAGGGTTTTAAGTAAAATATGGTTTAATAAACAATGTCTGGATAATAATGTCATCCCAAAGTACGCTCAAGTTAAAATTAAAAATAAGAACAGTGTAGCCAAAAAAGTAAAAGAACAAAGCGAGAAGTTGTGGATAAAACTGGAAATAAGGTCACTCTACGGCTTAATCAATAGATATAATAGGGAATTATATGACAGACACATAGAATTGTTAAGAATATACTCGTATGTAGAGTTAGAAGAAATATTATATAATTTTGGTTTGGGGTACGTAGAAAAGAAATTGGAAAAGAAAAATAAAAAAATGGTAGATAAGTTAAATAAATTAATAAGAAAGAACGAAGTAAAAAAGGAACACCTCTCTAAGAATAACTATGAAAAAAGAGTAATAAACCTTACAGAGGTGAATTTCAATACAGAAGAAAAAGAAATGTTAGCAAAAGGCTTAAAATACGCACCGCCACCAGAATTAAATCAAGAAAAAACGATTATTGAATGCGAAAGCATAATACAAAAACTAGGAAATGAAAATGATAAAAAAAGAATAAGGTGGGAAGTAAGGAATGTAGTAGATAAAATATTTAAGAAAAGTTTGTATAATTCAAAAAATGAACAAAAAATCAAATCAACTGTAACTAAACTAAAGAATAAAATAAAGAAAAATGATATTATAGTTACGAAGGCGGACAAAGGAAATACAATGGTACTACTGAGAAAGGACGAATACATAAAGAAAACGGAAGAATTTATAAGGGAAGGACCATACGAGGAAATAAAGTATGATTATACAAGTAAGTACCAGTCAAGGATAAAACAAATGATGAAACAGATAACATTTATAGAAGAAAATAAGAAAAAGTATTTATTGGAAAGTAATCCAACAGCACCAACTTTTAAAAGTCAGGTTAAGATACATAAAGAAGGAAAACCAATTAGACCGATTGTTTCTTTTATTAATGCACCTGTTTATAAATTATCAAAGGAAGTTAGCAGAGTACTGAAAGAGAAATATGAATTTGGGACAAAATACAACATAGAGAATAATGTAAAATTGATAGAAAAATTAGAAAATATTAGGATTAATGTAAATACAAAATTGATATCACTGGATGTTAAGGACATGTTTACCAATATCACAGTAAATAAAGTTATTAAGTTAATAAACGATAATAATATGGGAGAATACAGGTATAAAAAGCAGTTGATGAAAGTAATTAAAGAATGTGTAAATCAGAACTATTTTAGGTTTAATAACAAGTTTTATATACAGAAAAAAGGTTTACCTATGGGGTCTTCATTATCCCCTATTCTTGCTGAAATATACATGAATGATTTTGAAAAGCAATTAATAACTTCCACTAAGTATAAAGACAATATAAAATTATGGTCTAGATATGTTGATGATGTATTAGTAATTTGGGAAGGAAGCATAGAAGAAGTGCATGAGTTTATAAATGAGGTAAATAATAAGGATAAAAACTTACAATTTAAAGAAGAGATAGGAGGTAAGAAAATAAATTACTTAGATTTGAACATAGAAATTAAGGATAATGTGAAACTACAGTTTGGGATATTTAGGAAAGAGTCGTATTCTGATATAATTATACCAAGAGAGTCTTACCACCCATATAGATATAAAATGGCGGCAATCAATACATTTTGTTACAGAGCTCAGAAGTGTTTAAAAGAGACCGAATCAAAAGATAGGGAGTTAAAAACGATAAAGGGAATTGTAAGGAATAATAATTATAACACCAACATAGTGGATAAAGTTATGAAAAGGGTTAACATACAAAAAGCTAAAATAGAACCAGAACAAAAGAATTATGCAGGGTCATTGACATACATAGGTTCACATACTAGAAAAATTATAAAATGTTTTAATAAATATGGAGTAGATATAGCTATTAAAAAATGTGAAACGGTATTTGATAAGATAAGGAATAAGAATATAGAAAAAATTCCAGTATTACAGAAAAGCGGAATTTATAAATTAAAATGTAAAGACTGCAATAAAGTGTACCTAGGTGAGACAGGACGAAAATTCGTATGCAGGTTGTCTGACCACAAACGTGAAGAAGGTAATAGAACAACAAATTCGTTATATGCAAGACATTTCATAGAAGACAACCATAAGTTTGTTAATCCTTTGGAAGAATACGAAATTGTAAAAGTAGTAAATAACACAGTTGAAAGGAAGCTTAGAGAGGAGTTAGAAATATTAAAAGAAAGAGAAAAAGGGTTAGACAATTTAATTAATATTAAAATTAAATTTGATAATGAAGAAATATTTTATAACATGATTAAGAAGTAAATGATAGAGGACAGATAGATAAGATTAAGAATTATATTGCATAGTACTAATTGGATGGTTTAAAATAAGGGTGTGTGACTGACCCACGTGTGTGGAGAGGAAGTAGGGTAAGTTTAAAAGGATGCACACACACACACACACACACACACACACACACACACACACACACACACACACACACACACACACACACACACACACACACACACACACACACACACACACACACACACACACACACACACACACACACACACACACACACACACACACAGTGAAACACAAGGAATTTGCTAGAAAAATATGTAACTGTACAGATGGCGTGGGACAGGGTTTAGGGGGTGGGGAAGGGTCATTTATATTATAGCTTGTTGTGTGTGAGCAGGGTGGGGGAGAGGGGTGAAGTATTTGTTTTAAAATAATTTCTGCCTATTCCGATCTGACGATGGGCTGTGAGGCTTGAAAGCGCTAATCGGGATAATTTTTATATAGTGGTGTGCAACTGTGATCATTCTGATTGTGATTTCAACCACTAACACAAATTTCTTCATTAAACGTCTGTTAAGATGTGCAATCGACTACAGGTAATGGGCAACAGCAATGAGGTAATAAACGACAACAATAAGGTAAGTAAAGTTTTTAAATATCTTAAGTTAAAAGTTAAATTGAAGAGGGTTTTAAGTAAAATATGGTTTAATAAACAATGTCTGGATAATAATGTCATCCCAAAGTACGCTCAAGTTAAAATTAAAAATAAGAACAGTGTAGCCAAAAAAGTAAAAGAACAAAGCGAGAAGTTGTGGATAAAACTGGAAATAAGGTCACTCTACGGCTTAATCAATAGATATAATAGGGAATTATATGACAGACACATAGAATTGTTAAGAATATACTCGTATGTAGAGTTAGAAGAAATATTATATAATTTTGGTTTGGGGTACGTAGAAAAGAAATTGGAAAAGAAAAATAAAAAAATGGTAGATAAGTTAAATAAATTAATAAGAAAGAACGAAGTAAAAAAGGAACACCTCTCTAAGAATAACTATGAAAAAAGAGTAATAAACCTTACAGAGGTGAATTTCAATACAGAAGAAAAAGAAATGTTAGCAAAAGGCTTAAAATACGCACCGCCACCAGAATTAAATCAAGAAAAAACGATTATTGAATGCGAAAGCATAATACAAAAACTAGGAAATGAAAATGATAAAAAAAGAATAAGGTGGGAAGTAAGGAATGTAGTAGATAAAATATTTAAGAAAAGTTTGTATAATTCAAAAAATGAACAAAAAATCAAATCAACTGTAACTAAACTAAAGAATAAAATAAAGAAAAATGATATTATAGTTACGAAGGCGGACAAAGGAAATACAATGGTACTACTGAGAAAGGACGAATACATAAAGAAAACGGAAGAATTTATAAGGGAAGGACCATACGAGGAAATAAAGTATGATTATACAAGTAAGTACCAGTCAAGGATAAAACAAATGATGAAACAGATAACATTTATAGAAGAAAATAAGAAAAAGTATTTATTGGAAAGTAATCCAACAGCACCAACTTTTAAAAGTCAGGTTAAGATACATAAAGAAGGAAAACCAATTAGACCGATTGTTTCTTTTATTAATGCACCTGTTTATAAATTATCAAAGGAAGTTAGCAGAGTACTGAAAGAGAAATATGAATTTGGGACAAAATACAACATAGAGAATAATGTAAAATTGATAGAAAAATTAGAAAATATTAGGATTAATGTAAATACAAAATTGATATCACTGGATGTTAAGGACATGTTTACCAATATCACAGTAAATAAAGTTATTAAGTTAATAAACGATAATAATATGGGAGAATACAGGTATAAAAAGCAGTTGATGAAAGTAATTAAAGAATGTGTAAATCAGAACTATTTTAGGTTTAATAACAAGTTTTATATACAGAAAAAAGGTTTACCTATGGGGTCTTCATTATCCCCTATTCTTGCTGAAATATACATGAATGATTTTGAAAAGCAATTAATAACTTCCACTAAGTATAAAGACAATATAAAATTATGGTCTAGATATGTTGATGATGTATTAGTAATTTGGGAAGGAAGCATAGAAGAAGTGCATGAGTTTATAAATGAGGTAAATAATAAGGATAAAAACTTACAATTTAAAGAAGAGATAGGAGGTAAGAAAATAAATTACTTAGATTTGAACATAGAAATTAAGGATAATGTGAAACTACAGTTTGGGATATTTAGGAAAGAGTCGTATTCTGATATAATTATACCAAGAGAGTCTTACCACCCATATAGATATAAAATGGCGGCAATCAATACATTTTGTTACAGAGCTCAGAAGTGTTTAAAAGAGACCGAATCAAAAGATAGGGAGTTAAAAACGATAAAGGGAATTGTAAGGAATAATAATTATAACACCAACATAGTGGATAAAGTTATGAAAAGGGTTAACATACAAAAAGCTAAAATAGAACCAGAACAAAAGAATTATGCAGGGTCATTGACATACATAGGTTCACATACTAGAAAAATTATAAAATGTTTTAATAAATATGGAGTAGATATAGCTATTAAAAAATGTGAAACGGTATTTGATAAGATAAGGAATAAGAATATAGAAAAAATTCCAGTATTACAGAAAAGCGGAATTTATAAATTAAAATGTAAAGACTGCAATAAAGTGTACCTAGGTGAGACAGGACGAAAATTCATATGCAGGTTGTCTGACCACAAACGTGGAGAAGGTAATAGAACAACAAATTCGTTATATGCAAGACATTTCATAGAAGACAACCATAAGTTTGTTAATCCTTTGGAAGAATACGAAATTGTAAAAGTAGTAAATAACACAGTTGAAAGGAAGCTTAGAGAGGAGTTAGAAATATTAAAAGAAAGAGAAAAAGGGTTAGACAATTTAATTAATATTAAAATTAAATTTGATAATGAAGAAATATTTTATAACATGATTAAGAAGTAAATGATAGAGGACAGATAGATAAGATTAAGAATTATATTGCATAGTACTAATTGGATGGTTTAAAATAAGGGTGTGTGACTGACCCACATGTGTGGAGAGGAAGTAGGGTAAGTTTAAAAGGATGCACACACACACACACACACACACACACACACACACACACACACACACACACACACACACACACACACACACACACACACACACACACACAGTGAAACACAAGGAATTTGCTAGAAAAATATGTAACTGTACAGATGGCGTGGGACAGGGTTTAGGGGGTGGGGAAGGGTCATTTATATTATAGCTTGTTGTGTGTGAGCAGGGTGGGGGAGAGGGGTGAAGTATTTGTTTTAAAATAATTTCTGCCTATTCCGATCTGACGATGGGCTGTGAGGCTTGAAAGCGCTAATCGGGATAATTTTTATATAGTGGTGTGCAACTGTGATCATTCTGATTGTGATTTCAACCACTAACACAAATTTCTTCATTAAACGTCTGTTAAGATGTGCAATCGACTACAGGTAATGGGCAACAGCAATGAGGTAATAAACGACAACAATAAGGTAAGTAAAGTTTTTAAATATCTTAAGTTAAAAGTTAAATTGAAGAGGGTTTTAAGTAAAATATGGTTTAATAAACAATGTCTGGATAATAATGTCATCCCAAAGTACGCTCAAGTTAAAATTAAAAATAAGAACAGTGTAGCCAAAAAAGTAAAAGAACAAAGCGAGAAGTTGTGGATAAAACTGGAAATAAGGTCACTCTACGGCTTAATCAATAGATATAATAGGGAATTATATGACAGACACATAGAATTGTTAAGAATATACTCGTATGTAGAGTTAGAAGAAATATTATATAATTTTGGTTTGGGGTACGTAGAAAAGAAATTGGAAAAGAAAAATAAAAAAATGGTAGATAAGTTAAATAAATTAATAAGAAAGAACGAAGTAAAAAAGGAACACCTCTCTAAGAATAACTATGAAAAAAGAGTAATAAACCTTACAGAGGTGAATTTCAATACAGAAGAAAAAGAAATGTTAGCAAAAGGCTTAAAATACGCACCGCCACCAGAATTAAATCAAGAAAAAACGATTATTGAATGCGAAAGCATAATACAAAAACTAGGAAATGAAAATGATAAAAAAAGAATAAGGTGGGAAGTAAGGAATGTAGTAGATAAAATATTTAAGAAAAGTTTGTATAATTCAAAAAATGAACAAAAAATCAAATCAACTGTAACTAAACTAAAGAATAAAATAAAGAAAAATGATATTATAGTTACGAAGGCGGACAAAGGAAATACAATGGTACTACTGAGAAAGGACGAATACATAAAGAAAACGGAAGAATTTATAAGGGAAGGACCATACGAGGAAATAAAGTATGATTATACAAGTAAGTACCAGTCAAGGATAAAACAAATGATGAAACAGATAACATTTATAGAAGAAAATAAGAAAAAGTATTTATTGGAAAGTAATCCAACAGCACCAACTTTTAAAAGTCAGGTTAAGATACATAAAGAAGGAAAACCAATTAGACCGATTGTTTCTTTTATTAATGCACCTGTTTATAAATTATCAAAGGAAGTTAGCAGAGTACTGAAAGAGAAATATGAATTTGGGACAAAATACAACATAGAGAATAATGTAAAATTGATAGAAAAATTAGAAAATATTAGGATTAATGTAAATACAAAATTGATATCACTGGATGTTAAGGACATGTTTACCAATATCACAGTAAATAAAGTTATTAAGTTAATAAACGATAATAATATGGGAGAATACAGGTATAAAAAGCAGTTGATGAAAGTAATTAAAGAATGTGTAAATCAGAACTATTTTAGGTTTAATAACAAGTTTTATATACAGAAAAAAGGTTTACCTATGGGGTCTTCATTATCCCCTATTCTTGCTGAAATATACATGAATGATTTTGAAAAGCAATTAATAACTTCCACTAAGTATAAAGACAATATAAAATTATGGTCTAGATATGTTGATGATGTATTAGTAATTTGGGAAGGAAGCATAGAAGAAGTGCATGAGTTTATAAATGAGGTAAATAATAAGGATAAAAACTTACAATTTAAAGAAGAGATAGGAGGTAAGAAAATAAATTACTTAGATTTGAACATAGAAATTAAGGATAATGTGAAACTACAGTTTGGGATATTTAGGAAAGAGTCGTATTCTGATATAATTATACCAAGAGAGTCTTACCACCCATATAGATATAAAATGGCGGCAATCAATACATTTTGTTACAGAGCTCAGAAGTGTTTAAAAGAGACCGAATCAAAAGATAGGGAGTTAAAAACGATAAAGGGAATTGTAAGGAATAATAATTATAACACCAACATAGTGGATAAAGTTATGAAAAGGGTTAACATACAAAAAGCTAAAATAGAACCAGAACAAAAGAATTATGCAGGGTCATTGACATACATAGGTTCACATACTAGAAAAATTATAAAATGTTTTAATAAATATGGAGTAGATATAGCTATTAAAAAATGTGAAACGGTATTTGATAAGATAAGGAATAAGAATATAGAAAAAATTCCAGTATTACAGAAAAGCGGAATTTATAAATTAAAATGTAAAGACTGCAATAAAGTGTACCTAGGTGAGACAGGACGAAAATTCGTATGCAGGTTGTCTGACCACAAACGTGGAGAAGGTAATAGAACAACAAATTCGTTATATGCAAGACATTTCATAGAAGACAACCATACGTTTGTTAATCCTTTGGAAGAATACGAAATTGTAAAAGTAGTAAATAACACAGTTGAAAGGAAGCTTAGAGAGGAGTTAGAAATATTAAAAGAAAGAGAAAAAGGGTTAGACAATTTAATTAATATTAAAATTAAATTTGATAATGAAGAAATATTTTATAACATGATTAAGAAGTAAATGATAGAGGACAGATAGATAAGATTAAGAATTATATTGCATAGTACTAATTGGATGGTTTAAAATAAGGGTGTGTGACTGACCCACGTGTGTGGAGAGGAAGTAGGGTAAGTTTAAAAGGATGCACACACACACACACACACACACACACACACACACACACACACACACACACACACACACACACACACACACACACACACACACACACACACACACACACACACACACACACACACACACACACACACACACACACACAGTGAAACACAAGGAATTTGCTAGAAAAATATGTAACTGTACAGATGGCGTGGGACAGGGTTTAGGGGGTGGGGAAGGGTCATTTATATTATAGCTTGTTGTGTGTGAGCAGGGTGGGGGAGAGGGGTGAAGTATTTGTTTTAAAATAATTTCTGCCTATTCCGATCTGACGATGGGCTGTGAGGCTTGAAAGCGCTAATCGGGATAATTTTTATATAGTGGTGTGCAACTGTGATCATTCTGATTGTGATTTCAACCACTAACACAAATTTCTTCATTAAACGTCTGTTAAGATGTGCAATCGACTACAGGTAATGGGCAACAGCAATGAGGTAATAAACGACAACAATAAGGTAAGTAAAGTTTTTAAATATCTTAAGTTAAAAGTTAAATTGAAGAGGGTTTTAAGTAAAATATGGTTTAATAAACAATGTCTGGATAATAATGTCATCCCAAAGTACGCTCAAGTTAAAATTAAAAATAAGAACAGTGTAGCCAAAAAAGTAAAAGAACAAAGCGAGAAGTTGTGGATAAAACTGGAAATAAGGTCACTCTACGGCTTAATCAATAGATATAATAGGGAATTATATGACAGACACATAGAATTGTTAAGAATATACTCGTATGTAGAGTTAGAAGAAATATTATATAATTTTGGTTTGGGGTACGTAGAAAAGAAATTGGAAAAGAAAAATAAAAAAATGGTAGATAAGTTAAATAAATTAATAAGAAAGAACGAAGTAAAAAAGGAACACCTCTCTAAGAATAACTATGAAAAAAGAGTAATAAACCTTACAGAGGTGAATTTCAATACAGAAGAAAAAGAAATGTTAGCAAAAGGCTTAAAATACGCACCGCCACCAGAATTAAATCAAGAAAAAACGATTATTGAATGCGAAAGCATAATACAAAAACTAGGAAATGAAAATGATAAAAAAAGAATAAGGTGGGAAGTAGGGAATGTAGTAGATAAAATATTTAAGAAAAGTTTGTATAATTCAAAAAATGAACAAAAAATCAAATCAACTGTAACTAAACTAAAGAATAAAATAAAGAAAAATGATATTATAGTTACGAAGGCGGACAAAGGAAATACAATGGTACTACTGAGAAAGGACGAATACATAAAGAAAACGGAAGAATTTATAAGGGAAGGACCATACGAGGAAATAAAGTATGATTATACAAGTAAGTACCAGTCAAGGATAAAACAAATGATGAAACAGATAACATTTATAGAAGAAAATAAGAAAAAGTATTTATTGGAAAGTAATCCAACAGCACCAACTTTTAAAAGTCAGGTTAAGATACATAAAGAAGGAAAACCAATTAGACCGATTGTTTCTTTTATTAATGCACCTGTTTATAAATTATCAAAGGAAGTTAGCAGAGTACTGAAAGAGAAATATGAATTTGGGACAAAATACAACATAGAGAATAATGTAAAATTGATAGAAAAATTAGAAAATATTAGGATTAATGTAAATACAAAATTGATATCACTGGATGTTAAGGACATGTTTACCAATATCACAGTAAATAAAGTTATTAAGTTAATAAACGATAATAATATGGGAGAATACAGGTATAAAAAGCAGTTGATGAAAGTAATTAAAGAATGTGTAAATCAGAACTATTTTAGGTTTAATAACAAGTTTTATATACAGAAAAAAGGTTTACCTATGGGGTCTTCATTATCCCCTATTCTTGCTGAAATATACATGAATGATTTTGAAAAGCAATTAATAACTTCCACTAAGTATAAAGACAATATAAAATTATGGTCTAGATATGTTGATGATGTATTAGTAATTTGGGAAGGAAGCATAGAAGAAGTGCATGAGTTTATAAATGAGGTAAATAATAAGGATAAAAACTTACAATTTAAAGAAGAGATAGGAGGTAAGAAAATAAATTACTTAGATTTGAACATAGAAATTAAGGATAATGTGAAACTACAGTTTGGGATATTTAGGAAAGAGTCGTATTCTGATATAATTATACCAAGAGAGTCTTACCACCCATATAGATATAAAATGGCGGCAATCAATACATTTTGTTACAGAGCTCAGAAGTGTTTAAAAGAGACCGAATCAAAAGATAGGGAGTTAAAAACGATAAAGGGAATTGTAAGGAATAATAATTATAACACCAACATAGTGGATAAAGTTATGAAAAGGGTTAACATACAAAAAGCTAAAATAGAACCAGAACAAAAGAATTATGCAGGGTCATTGACATACATAGGTTCACATACTAGAAAAATTATAAAATGTTTTAATAAATATGGAGTAGATATAGCTATTAAAAAATGTGAAACGGTATTTGATAAGATAAGGAATAAGAATATAGAAAAAATTCCAGTATTACAGAAAAGCGGAATTTATAAATTAAAATGTAAAGACTGCAATAAAGTGTACCTAGGTGAGACAGGACGAAAATTCGTATGCAGGTTGTCTGACCACAAACGTGGAGAAGGTAATAGAACAACAAATTCGTTATATGCAAGACATTTCATAGAAGACAACCATAAGTTTGTTAATCCTTTGGAAGAATACGAAATTGTAAAAGTAGTAAATAACACAGTTGAAAGGAAGCTTAGAGAGGAGTTAGAAATATTAAAAGAAAGAGAAAAAGGGTTAGACAATTTAATTAATATTAAAATTAAATTTGATAATGAAGAAATATTTTATAACATGATTAAGAAGTAAATGATAGAGGACAGATAGATAAGATTAAGAATTATATTGCATAGTACTAATTGGATGGTTTAAAATAAGGGTGTGTGACTGACCCACGTGTGTGGAGAGGAAGTAGGGTAAGTTTAAAAGGATGCACACACACACACACACACACACACACACACACACACACACACACACACACACACACACACACACACACACACACACACACACACACACACACACACACACACACACACACACACACACACACACACACACACACAGTGAAACACAAGGAATTTGCTAGAAAAATATGTAACTGTACAGATGGCGTGGGACAGGGTTTAGGGGGTGGGGAAGGGTCATTTATATTATAGCTTGTTGTGTGTGAGCAGGGTGGGGGAGAGGGGTGAAGTATTTGTTTTAAAATAATTTCTGCCTATTCCGATCTGACGATGGGCTGTGAGGCTTGAAAGCGCTAATCGGGATAATTTTTATATAGTGGTGTGCAACTGTGATCATTCTGATTGTGATTTCAACCACTAACACAAATTTCTTCATTAAACGTCTGTTAAGATGTGCAATCGACTACAGGTAATGGGCAACAGCAATGAGGTAATAAACGACAACAATAAGGTAAGTAAAGTTTTTAAATATCTTAAGTTAAAAGTTAAATTGAAGAGGGTTTTAAGTAAAATATGGTTTAATAAACAATGTCTGGATAATAATGTCATCCCAAAGTACGCTCAAGTTAAAATTAAAAATAAGAACAGTGTAGCCAAAAAAGTAAAAGAACAAAGCGAGAAGTTGTGGATAAAACTGGAAATAAGGTCACTCTACGGCTTAATCAATAGATATAATAGGGAATTATATGACAGACACATAGAATTGTTAAGAATATACTCGTATGTAGAGTTAGAAGAAATATTATATAATTTTGGTTTGGGGTACGTAGAAAAGAAATTGGAAAAGAAAAATAAAAAAATGGTAGATAAGTTAAATAAATTAATAAGAAAGAACGAAGTAAAAAAGGAACACCTCTCTAAGAATAACTATGAAAAAAGAGTAATAAACCTTACAGAGGTGAATTTCAATACAGAAGAAAAAGAAATGTTAGCAAAAGGCTTAAAATACGCACCGCCACCAGAATTAAATCAAGAAAAAACGATTATTGAATGCGAAAGCATAATACAAAAACTAGGAAATGAAAATGATAAAAAAAGAATAAGGTGGGAAGTAAGGAATGTAGTAGATAAAATATTTAAGAAAAGTTTGTATAATTCAAAAAATGAACAAAAAATCAAATCAACTGTAACTAAACTAAAGAATAAAATAAAGAAAAATGATATTATAGTTACGAAGGCGGACAAAGGAAATACAATGGTACTACTGAGAAAGGACGAATACATAAAGAAAACGGAAGAATTTATAAGGGAAGGACCATACGAGGAAATAAAGTATGATTATACAAGTAAGTACCAGTCAAGGATAAAACAAATGATGAAACAGATAACATTTATAGAAGAAAATAAGAAAAAGTATTTATTGGAAAGTAATCCAACAGCACCAACTTTTAAAAGTCAGGTTAAGATACATAAAGAAGGAAAACCAATTAGACCGATTGTTTCTTTTATTAATGCACCTGTTTATAAATTATCAAAGGAAGTTAGCAGAGTACTGAAAGAGAAATATGAATTTGGGACAAAATACAACATAGAGAATAATGTAAAATTGATAGAAAAATTAGAAAATATTAGGATTAATGTAAATACAAAATTGATATCACTGGATGTTAAGGACATGTTTACCAATATCACAGTAAATAAAGTTATTAAGTTAATAAACGATAATAATATGGGAGAATACAGGTATAAAAAGCAGTTGATGAAAGTAATTAAAGAATGTGTAAATCAGAACTATTTTAGGTTTAATAACAAGTTTTATATACAGAAAAAAGGTTTACCTATGGGGTCTTCATTATCCCCTATTCTTGCTGAAATATACATGAATGATTTTGAAAAGCAATTAATAACTTCCACTAAGTATAAAGACAATATAAAATTATGGTCTAGATATGTTGATGATGTATTAGTAATTTGGGAAGGAAGCATAGAAGAAGTGCATGAGTTTATAAATGAGGTAAATAATAAGGATAAAAACTTACAATTTAAAGAAGAGATAGGAGGTAAGAAAATAAATTACTTAGATTTGAACATAGAAATTAAGGATAATGTGAAACTACAGTTTGGGATATTTAGGAAAGAGTCGTATTCTGATATAATTATACCAAGAGAGTCTTACCACCCATATAGATATAAAATGGCGGCAATCAATACATTTTGTTACAGAGCTCAGAAGTGTTTAAAAGAGACCGAATCAAAAGATAGGGAGTTAAAAACGATAAAGGGAATTGTAAGGAATAATAATTATAACACCAACATAGTGGATAAAGTTATGAAAAGGGTTAACATACAAAAAGCTAAAATAGAACCAGAACAAAAGAATTATGCAGGGTCATTGACATACATAGGTTCACATACTAGAAAAATTATAAAATGTTTTAATAAATATGGAGTAGATATAGCTATTAAAAAATGTGAAACGGTATTTGATAAGATAAGGAATAAGAATATAGAAAAAATTCCAGTATTACAGAAAAGCGGAATTTATAAATTAAAATGTAAAGACTGCAATAAAGTGTACCTAGGTGAGACAGGACGAAAATTCGTATGCAGGTTGTCTGACCACAAACGTGGAGAAGGTAATAGAACAACAAATTCGTTATATGCAAGACATTTCATAGAAGACAACCATAAGTTTGTTAATCCTTTGGAAGAATACGAAATTGTAAAAGTAGTAAATAACACAGTTGAAAGGAAGCTTAGAGAGGAGTTAGAAATATTAAAAGAAAGAGAAAAAGGGTTAGACAATTTAATTAATATTAAAATTAAATTTGATAATGAAGAAATATTTTATAACATGATTAAGAAGTAAATGATAGAGGACAGATAGATAAGATTAAGAATTATATTGCATAGTACTAATTGGATGGTTTAAAATAAGGGTGTGTGACTGACCCACGTGTGTGGAGAGGAAGTAGGGTAAGTTTAAAAGGATGCACACACACACACACACACACACACACACACACACACACACACACACACACACACACACACACACACACACACACACACACACACACACACACACACACACACACACACACACACACACACACACACACACACACACACACACACACACACACACACACACACACACACACAGTGAAACACAAGGAATTTGCTAGAAAAATATGTAACTGTACAGATGGCGTGGGACAGGGTTTAGGGGGTGGGGAAGGGTCATTTATATTATAGCTTGTTGTGTGTGAGCAGGGTGGGGGAGAGGGGTGAAGTATTTGTTTTAAAATAATTTCTGCCTATTCCGATCTGACGATGGGCTGTGAGGCTTGAAAGCGCTAATCGGGATAATTTTTATATAGTGGTGTGCAACTGTGATCATTCTGATTGTGATTTCAACCACTAACACAAATTTCTTCATTAAACGTCTGTTAAGATGTGCAATCGACTACAGGTAATGGGCAACAGCAATGAGGTAATAAACGACAACAATAAGGTAAGTAAAGTTTTTAAATATCTTAAGTTAAAAGTTAAATTGAAGAGGGTTTTAAGTAAAATATGGTTTAATAAACAATGTCTGGATAATAATGTCATCCCAAAGTACGCTCAAGTTAAAATTAAAAATAAGAACAGTGTAGCCAAAAAAGTAAAAGAACAAAGCGAGAAGTTGTGGATAAAACTGGAAATAAGGTCACTCTACGGCTTAATCAATAGATATAATAGGGAATTATATGACAGACACATAGAATTGTTAAGAATATACTCGTATGTAGAGTTAGAAGAAATATTATATAATTTTGGTTTGGGGTACGTAGAAAAGAAATTGGAAAAGAAAAATAAAAAAATGGTAGATAAGTTAAATAAATTAATAAGAAAGAACGAAGTAAAAAAGGAACACCTCTCTAAGAATAACTATGAAAAAAGAGTAATAAACCTTACAGAGGTGAATTTCAATACAGAAGAAAAAGAAATGTTAGCAAAAGGCTTAAAATACGCACCGCCACCAGAATTAAATCAAGAAAAAACGATTATTGAATGCGAAAGCATAATACAAAAACTAGGAAATGAAAATGATAAAAAAAGAATAAGGTGGGAAGTAAGGAATGTAGTAGATAAAATATTTAAGAAAAGTTTGTATAATTCAAAAAATGAACAAAAAATCAAATCAACTGTAACTAAACTAAAGAATAAAATAAAGAAAAATGATATTATAGTTACGAAGGCGGACAAAGGAAATACAATGGTACTACTGAGAAAGGACGAATACATAAAGAAAACGGAAGAATTTATAAGGGAAGGACCATACGAGGAAATAAAGTATGATTATACAAGTAAGTACCAGTCAAGGATAAAACAAATGATGAAACAGATAACATTTATAGAAGAAAATAAGAAAAAGTATTTATTGGAAAGTAATCCAACAGCACCAACTTTTAAAAGTCAGGTTAAGATACATAAAGAAGGAAAACCAATTAGACCGATTGTTTCTTTTATTAATGCACCTGTTTATAAATTATCAAAGGAAGTTAGCAGAGTACTGAAAGAGAAATATGAATTTGGGACAAAATACAACATAGAGAATAATGTAAAATTGATAGAAAAATTAGAAAATATTAGGATTAATGTAAATACAAAATTGATATCACTGGATGTTAAGGACATGTTTACCAATATCACAGTAAATAAAGTTATTAAGTTAATAAACGATAATAATATGGGAGAATACAGGTATAAAAAGCAGTTGATGAAAGTAATTAAAGAATGTGTAAATCAGAACTATTTTAGGTTTAATAACAAGTTTTATATACAGAAAAAAGGTTTACCTATGGGGTCTTCATTATCCCCTATTCTTGCTGAAATATACATGAATGATTTTGAAAAGCAATTAATAACTTCCACTAAGTATAAAGACAATATAAAATTATGGTCTAGATATGTTGATGATGTATTAGTAATTTGGGAAGGAAGCATAGAAGAAGTGCATGAGTTTATAAATGAGGTAAATAATAAGGATAAAAACTTACAATTTAAAGAAGAGATAGGAGGTAAGAAAATAAATTACTTAGATTTGAACATAGAAATTAAGGATAATGTGAAACTACAGTTTGGGATATTTAGGAAAGAGTCGTATTCTGATATAATTATACCAAGAGAGTCTTACCACCCATATAGATATAAAATGGCGGCAATCAATACATTTTGTTACAGAGCTCAGAAGTGTTTAAAAGAGACCGAATCAAAAGATAGGGAGTTAAAAACGATAAAGGGAATTGTAAGGAATAATAATTATAACACCAACATAGTGGATAAAGTTATGAAAAGGGTTAACATACAAAAAGCTAAAATAGAACCAGAACAAAAGAATTATGCAGGGTCATTGACATACATAGGTTCACATACTAGAAAAATTATAAAATGTTTTAATAAATATGGAGTAGATATAGCTATTAAAAAATGTGAAACGGTATTTGATAAGATAAGGAATAAGAATATAGAAAAAATTCCAGTATTACAGAAAAGCGGAATTTATAAATTAAAATGTAAAGACTGCAATAAAGTGTACCTAGGTGAGACAGGACGAAAATTCGTATGCAGGTTGTCTGACCACAAACGTGGAGAAGGTAATAGAACAACAAATTCGTTATATGCAAGACATTTCATAGAAGACAACCATACGTTTGTTAATCCTTTGGAAGAATACGAAATTGTAAAAGTAGTAAATAACACAGTTGAAAGGAAGCTTAGAGAGGAGTTAGAAATATTAAAAGAAAGAGAAAAAGGGTTAGACAATTTAATTAATATTAAAATTAAATTTGATAATGAAGAAATATTTTATAACATGATTAAGAAGTAAATGATAGAGGACAGATAGATAAGATTAAGAATTATATTGCATAGTACTAATTGGATGGTTTAAAATAAGGGTGTGTGACTGACCCACGTGTGTGGAGAGGAAGTAGGGTAAGTTTAAAAGGATGCACACACACACACACACACACACACACACACACACACACACACACACACACACACACACACACACACACACACACACACACACACACACACACACACACACACACACACACACACACACACACACACACACACACACACACACACACACACACACACACAGTGAAACACAAGGAATTTGCTAGAAAAATATGTAACTGTACAGATGGCGTGGGACAGGGTTTAGGGGGTGGGGAAGGGTCATTTATATTATAGCTTGTTGTGTGTGAGCAGGGTGGGGGAGAGGGGTGAAGTATTTGTTTTAAAATAATTTCTGCCTATTCCGATCTGACGATGGGCTGTGAGGCTTGAAAGCGCTAATCGGGATAATTTTTATATAGTGGTGTGCAACTGTGATCATTCTGATTGTGATTTCAACCACTAACACAAATTTCTTCATTAAACGTCTGTTAAGATGTGCAATCGACTACAGGTAATGGGCAACAGCAATGAGGTAATAAACGACAACAATAAGGTAAGTAAAGTTTTTAAATATCTTAAGTTAAAAGTTAAATTGAAGAGGGTTTTAAGTAAAATATGGTTTAATAAACAATGTCTGGATAATAATGTCATCCCAAAGTACGCTCAAGTTAAAATTAAAAATAAGAACAGTGTAGCCAAAAAAGTAAAAGAACAAAGCGAGAAGTTGTGGATAAAACTGGAAATAAGGTCACTCTACGGCTTAATCAATAGATATAATAGGGAATTATATGACAGACACATAGAATTGTTAAGAATATACTCGTATGTAGAGTTAGAAGAAATATTATATAATTTTGGTTTGGGGTACGTAGAAAAGAAATTGGAAAAGAAAAATAAAAAAATGGTAGATAAGTTAAATAAATTAATAAGAAAGAACGAAGTAAAAAAGGAACACCTCTCTAAGAATAACTATGAAAAAAGAGTAATAAACCTTACAGAGGTGAATTTCAATACAGAAGAAAAAGAAATGTTAGCAAAAGGCTTAAAATACGCACCGCCACCAGAATTAAATCAAGAAAAAACGATTATTGAATGCGAAAGCATAATACAAAAACTAGGAAATGAAAATGATAAAAAAAGAATAAGGTGGGAAGTAGGGAATGTAGTAGATAAAATATTTAAGAAAAGTTTGTATAATTCAAAAAATGAACAAAAAATCAAATCAACTGTAACTAAACTAAAGAATAAAATAAAGAAAAATGATATTATAGTTACGAAGGCGGACAAAGGAAATACAATGGTACTACTGAGAAAGGACGAATACATAAAGAAAACGGAAGAATTTATAAGGGAAGGACCATACGAGGAAATAAAGTATGATTATACAAGTAAGTACCAGTCAAGGATAAAACAAATGATGAAACAGATAACATTTATAGAAGAAAATAAGAAAAAGTATTTATTGGAAAGTAATCCAACAGCACCAACTTTTAAAAGTCAGGTTAAGATACATAAAGAAGGAAAACCAATTAGACCGATTGTTTCTTTTATTAATGCACCTGTTTATAAATTATCAAAGGAAGTTAGCAGAGTACTGAAAGAGAAATATGAATTTGGGACAAAATACAACATAGAGAATAATGTAAAATTGATAGAAAAATTAGAAAATATTAGGATTAATGTAAATACAAAATTGATATCACTGGATGTTAAGGACATGTTTACCAATATCACAGTAAATAAAGTTATTAAGTTAATAAACGATAATAATATGGGAGAATACAGGTATAAAAAGCAGTTGATGAAAGTAATTAAAGAATGTGTAAATCAGAACTATTTTAGGTTTAATAACAAGTTTTATATACAGAAAAAAGGTTTACCTATGGGGTCTTCATTATCCCCTATTCTTGCTGAAATATACATGAATGATTTTGAAAAGCAATTAATAACTTCCACTAAGTATAAAGACAATATAAAATTATGGTCTAGATATGTTGATGATGTATTAGTAATTTGGGAAGGAAGCATAGAAGAAGTGCATGAGTTTATAAATGAGGTAAATAATAAGGATAAAAACTTACAATTTAAAGAAGAGATAGGAGGTAAGAAAATAAATTACTTAGATTTGAACATAGAAATTAAGGATAATGTGAAACTACAGTTTGGGATATTTAGGAAAGAGTCGTATTCTGATATAATTATACCAAGAGAGTCTTACCACCCATATAGATATAAAATGGCGGCAATCAATACATTTTGTTACAGAGCTCAGAAGTGTTTAAAAGAGACCGAATCAAAAGATAGGGAGTTAAAAACGATAAAGGGAATTGTAAGGAATAATAATTATAACACCAACATAGTGGATAAAGTTATGAAAAGGGTTAACATACAAAAAGCTAAAATAGAACCAGAACAAAAGAATTATGCAGGGTCATTGACATACATAGGTTCACATACTAGAAAAATTATAAAATGTTTTAATAAATATGGAGTAGATATAGCTATTAAAAAATGTGAAACGGTATTTGATAAGATAAGGAATAAGAATATAGAAAAAATTCCAGTATTACAGAAAAGCGGAATTTATAAATTAAAATGTAAAGACTGCAATAAAGTGTACCTAGGTGAGACAGGACGAAAATTCGTATGCAGGTTGTCTGACCACAAACGTGGAGAAGGTAATAGAACAACAAATTCGTTATATGCAAGACATTTCATAGAAGACAACCATAAGTTTGTTAATCCTTTGGAAGAATACGAAATTGTAAAAGTAGTAAATAACACAGTTGAAAGGAAGCTTAGAGAGGAGTTAGAAATATTAAAAGAAAGAGAAAAAGGGTTAGACAATTTAATTAATATTAAAATTAAATTTGATAATGAAGAAATATTTTATAACATGATTAAGAAGTAAATGATAGAGGACAGATAGATAAGATTAAGAATTATATTGCATAGTACTAATTGGATGGTTTAAAATAAGGGTGTGTGACTGACCCACGTGTGTGGAGAGGAAGTAGGGTAAGTTTAAAAGGATGCACACACACACACACACACACACACACACACACACACACACACACACACACACACACACACACACACACACACACACACACACACACACACACACACACACACACACACACACACACACACACACACACACACACACACACACACACACACACACACACACACACAGTGAAACACAAGGAATTTGCTAGAAAAATATGTAACTGTACAGATGGCGTGGGACAGGGTTTAGGGGGTGGGGAAGGGTCATTTATATTATAGCTTGTTGTGTGTGAGCAGGGTGGGGGAGAGGGGTGAAGTATTTGTTTTAAAATAATTTCTGCCTATTCCGATCTGACGATGGGCTGTGAGGCTTGAAAGCGCTAATCGGGATAATTTTTATATAGTGGTGTGCAACTGTGATCATTCTGATTGTGATTTCAACCACTAACACAAATTTCTTCATTAAACGTCTGTTAAGATGTGCAATCGACTACAGGTAATGGGCAACAGCAATGAGGTAATAAACGACAACAATAAGGTAAGTAAAGTTTTTAAATATCTTAAGTTAAAAGTTAAATTGAAGAGGGTTTTAAGTAAAATATGGTTTAATAAACAATGTCTGGATAATAATGTCATCCCAAAGTACGCTCAAGTTAAAATTAAAAATAAGAACAGTGTAGCCAAAAAAGTAAAAGAACAAAGCGAGAAGTTGTGGATAAAACTGGAAATAAGGTCACTCTACGGCTTAATCAATAGATATAATAGGGAATTATATGACAGACACATAGAATTGTTAAGAATATACTCGTATGTAGAGTTAGAAGAAATATTATATAATTTTGGTTTGGGGTACGTAGAAAAGAAATTGGAAAAGAAAAATAAAAAAATGGTAGATAAGTTAAATAAATTAATAAGAAAGAACGAAGTAAAAAAGGAACACCTCTCTAAGAATAACTATGAAAAAAGAGTAATAAACCTTACAGAGGTGAATTTCAATACAGAAGAAAAAGAAATGTTAGCAAAAGGCTTAAAATACGCACCGCCACCAGAATTAAATCAAGAAAAAACGATTATTGAATGCGAAAGCATAATACAAAAACTAGGAAATGAAAATGATAAAAAAAGAATAAGGTGGGAAGTAGGGAATGTAGTAGATAAAATATTTAAGAAAAGTTTGTATAATTCAAAAAATGAACAAAAAATCAAATCAACTGTAACTAAACTAAAGAATAAAATAAAGAAAAATGATATTATAGTTACGAAGGCGGACAAAGGAAATACAATGGTACTACTGAGAAAGGACGAATACATAAAGAAAACGGAAGAATTTATAAGGGAAGGACCATACGAGGAAATAAAGTATGATTATACAAGTAAGTACCAGTCAAGGATAAAACAAATGATGAAACAGATAACATTTATAGAAGAAAATAAGAAAAAGTATTTATTGGAAAGTAATCCAACAGCACCAACTTTTAAAAGTCAGGTTAAGATACATAAAGAAGGAAAACCAATTAGACCGATTGTTTCTTTTATTAATGCACCTGTTTATAAATTATCAAAGGAAGTTAGCAGAGTACTGAAAGAGAAATATGAATTTGGGACAAAATACAACATAGAGAATAATGTAAAATTGATAGAAAAATTAGAAAATATTAGGATTAATGTAAATACAAAATTGATATCACTGGATGTTAAGGACATGTTTACCAATATCACAGTAAATAAAGTTATTAAGTTAATAAACGATAATAATATGGGAGAATACAGGTATAAAAAGCAGTTGATGAAAGTAATTAAAGAATGTGTAAATCAGAACTATTTTAGGTTTAATAACAAGTTTTATATACAGAAAAAAGGTTTACCTATGGGGTCTTCATTATCCCCTATTCTTGCTGAAATATACATGAATGATTTTGAAAAGCAATTAATAACTTCCACTAAGTATAAAGACAATATAAAATTATGGTCTAGATATGTTGATGATGTATTAGTAATTTGGGAAGGAAGCATAGAAGAAGTGCATGAGTTTATAAATAAGGTAAATAATAAGGATAAAAACTTACAATTTAAAGAAGAGATAGGAGGTAAGAAAATAAATTACTTAGATTTGAACATAGAAATTAAGGATAATGTGAAACTACAGTTTGGGATATTTAGGAAAGAGTCGTATTCTGATATAATTATACCAAGAGAGTCTTACCACCCATATAGATATAAAATGGCGGCAATCAATACATTTTGTTACAGAGCTCAGAAGTGTTTAAAAGAGACCGAATCAAAAGATAGGGAGTTAAAAACGATAAAGGGAATTGTAAGGAATAATAATTATAACACCAACATAGTGGATAAAGTTATGAAAAGGGTTAACATACAAAAAGCTAAAATAGAACCAGAACAAAAGAATTATGCAGGGTCATTGACATACATAGGTTCACATACTAGAAAAATTATAAAATGTTTTAATAAATATGGAGTAGATATAGCTATTAAAAAATGTGAAACGGTATTTGATAAGATAAGGAATAAGAATATAGAAAAAATTCCAGTATTACAGAAAAGCGGAATTTATAAATTAAAATGTAAAGACTGCAATAAAGTGTACCTAGGTGAGACAGGACGAAAATTCGTATGCAGGTTGTCTGACCACAAACGTGGAGAAGGTAATAGAACAACAAATTCGTTATATGCAAGACATTTCATAGAAGACAACCATAAGTTTGTTAATCCTTTGGAAGAATACGAAATTGTAAAAGTAGTAAATAACACAGTTGAAAGGAAGCTTAGAGAGGAGTTAGAAATATTAAAAGAAAGAGAAAAAGGGTTAGACAATTTAATTAATATTAAAATTAAATTTGATAATGAAGAAATATTTTATAACATGATTAAGAAGTAAATGATAGAGGACAGATAGATAAGATTAAGAATTATATTGCATAGTACTAATTGGATGGTTTAAAATAAGGGTGTGTGACTGACCCACGTGTGTGGAGAGGAAGTAGGGTAAGTTTAAAAGGATGCACACACACACACACACACACACACACACACACACACACACACACACACACACACACACACACACACACACACAGTGAAACACAAGGAATTTGCTAGAAAAATATGTAACTGTACAGATGGCGTGGGACAGGGTTTAGGGGGTGGGGAAGGGTCATTTATATTATAGCTTGTTGTGTGTGAGCAGGGTGGGGGAGAGGGGTGAAGTATTTGTTTTAAAATAATTTCTGCCTATTCCGATCTGACGATGGGCTGTGAGGCTTGAAAGCGCTAATCGGGATAATTTTTATATAGTGGTGTGCAACTGTGATCATTCTGATTGTGATTTCAACCACTAACACAAATTTCTTCATTAAACGTCTGTTAAGATGTGCAATCGACTACAGGTAATGGGCAACAGCAATGAGGTAATAAACGACAACAATAAGGTAAGTAAAGTTTTTAAATATCTTAAGTTAAAAGTTAAATTGAAGAGGGTTTTAAGTAAAATATGGTTTAATAAACAATGTCTGGATAATAATGTCATCCCAAAGTACGCTCAAGTTAAAATTAAAAATAAGAACAGTGTAGCCAAAAAAGTAAAAGAACAAAGCGAGAAGTTGTGGATAAAACTGGAAATAAGGTCACTCTACGGCTTAATCAATAGATATAATAGGGAATTATATGACAGACACATAGAATTGTTAAGAATATACTCGTATGTAGAGTTAGAAGAAATATTATATAATTTTGGTTTGGGGTACGTAGAAAAGAAATTGGAAAAGAAAAATAAAAAAATGGTAGATAAGTTAAATAAATTAATAAGAAAGAACGAAGTAAAAAAGGAACACCTCTCTAAGAATAACTATGAAAAAAGAGTAATAAACCTTACAGAGGTGAATTTCAATACAGAAGAAAAAGAAATGTTAGCAAAAGGCTTAAAATACGCACCGCCACCAGAATTAAATCAAGAAAAAACGATTATTGAATGCGAAAGCATAATACAAAAACTAGGAAATGAAAATGATAAAAAAAGAATAAGGTGGGAAGTAGGGAATGTAGTAGATAAAATATTTAAGAAAAGTTTGTATAATTCAAAAAATGAACAAAAAATCAAATCAACTGTAACTAAACTAAAGAATAAAATAAAGAAAAATGATATTATAGTTACGAAGGCGGACAAAGGAAATACAATGGTACTACTGAGAAAGGACGAATACATAAAGAAAACGGAAGAATTTATAAGGGAAGGACCATACGAGGAAATAAAGTATGATTATACAAGTAAGTACCAGTCAAGGATAAAACAAATGATGAAACAGATAACATTTATAGAAGAAAATAAGAAAAAGTATTTATTGGAAAGTAATCCAACAGCACCAACTTTTAAAAGTCAGGTTAAGATACATAAAGAAGGAAAACCAATTAGACCGATTGTTTCTTTTATTAATGCACCTGTTTATAAATTATCAAAGGAAGTTAGCAGAGTACTGAAAGAGAAATATGAATTTGGGACAAAATACAACATAGAGAATAATGTAAAATTGATAGAAAAATTAGAAAATATTAGGATTAATGTAAATACAAAATTGATATCACTGGATGTTAAGGACATGTTTACCAATATCACAGTAAATAAAGTTATTAAGTTAATAAACGATAATAATATGGGAGAATACAGGTATAAAAAGCAGTTGATGAAAGTAATTAAAGAATGTGTAAATCAGAACTATTTTAGGTTTAATAACAAGTTTTATATACAGAAAAAAGGTTTACCTATGGGGTCTTCATTATCCCCTATTCTTGCTGAAATATACATGAATGATTTTGAAAAGCAATTAATAACTTCCACTAAGTATAAAGACAATATAAAATTATGGTCTAGATATGTTGATGATGTATTAGTAATTTGGGAAGGAAGCATAGAAGAAGTGCATGAGTTTATAAATGAGGTAAATAATAAGGATAAAAACTTACAATTTAAAGAAGAGATAGGAGGTAAGAAAATAAATTACTTAGATTTGAACATAGAAATTAAGGATAATGTGAAACTACAGTTTGGGATATTTAGGAAAGAGTCGTATTCTGATATAATTATACCAAGAGAGTCTTACCACCCATATAGATATAAAATGGCGGCAATCAATACATTTTGTTACAGAGCTCAGAAGTGTTTAAAAGAGACCGAATCAAAAGATAGGGAGTTAAAAACGATAAAGGGAATTGTAAGGAATAATAATTATAACACCAACATAGTGGATAAAGTTATGAAAAGGGTTAACATACAAAAAGCTAAAATAGAACCAGAACAAAAGAATTATGCAGGGTCATTGACATACATAGGTTCACATACTAGAAAAATTATAAAATGTTTTAATAAATATGGAGTAGATATAGCTATTAAAAAATGTGAAACGGTATTTGATAAGATAAGGAATAAGAATATAGAAAAAATTCCAGTATTACAGAAAAGCGGAATTTATAAATTAAAATGTAAAGACTGCAATAAAGTGTACCTAGGTGAGACAGGACGAAAATTCGTATGCAGGTTGTCTGACCACAAACGTGGAGAAGGTAATAGAACAACAAATTCGTTATATGCAAGACATTTCATAGAAGACAACCATAAGTTTGTTAATCCTTTGGAAGAATACGAAATTGTAAAAGTAGTAAATAACACAGTTGAAAGGAAGCTTAGAGAGGAGTTAGAAATATTAAAAGAAAGAGAAAAAGGGTTAGACAATTTAATTAATATTAAAATTAAATTTGATAATGAAGAAATATTTTATAACATGATTAAGAAGTAAATGATAGAGGACAGATAGATAAGATTAAGAATTATATTGCATAGTACTAATTGGATGGTTTAAAATAAGGGTGTGTGACTGACCCACGTGTGTGGAGAGGAAGTAGGGTAAGTTTAAAAGGATGCACACACACACACACACACACACACACACACACACACACACACACACACACACACACACACACACACACACACACACACACACACACACACACACACACACACACACACACACACACACACACACACACACACACACACACAGTGAAACACAAGGAATTTGCTAGAAAAATATGTAACTGTACAGATGGCGTGGGACAGGGTTTAGGGGGTGGGGAAGGGTCATTTATATTATAGCTTGTTGTGTGTGAGCAGGGTGGGGGAGAGGGGTGAAGTATTTGTTTTAAAATAATTTCTGCCTATTCCGATCTGACGATGGGCTGTGAGGCTTGAAAGCGCTAATCGGGATAATTTTTATATAGTGGTGTGCAACTGTGATCATTCTGATTGTGATTTCAACCACTAACACAAATTTCTTTATTAAACGTCTGTTAAGATGTGCAATCGACTACAGGTAATGGGCAACAGCAATGAGGTAATAAACGACAACAATAAGGTAAGTAAAGTTTTTAAATATCTTAAGTTAAAAGTTAAATTGAAGAGGGTTTTAAGTAAAATATGGTTTAATAAACAATGTCTGGATAATAATGTCATCCCAAAGTACGCTCAAGTTAAAATTAAAAATAAGAACAGTGTAGTCAAAAAAGTAAAAGAACAAAGCGAGAAGTTGTGGATAAAACTGGAAATAAGGTCACTCTACGGCTTAATCAATAGATATAATAGGGAATTATATGACAGACACATAGAATTGTTAAGAATATACTCGTATGTAGAGTTAGAAGAAATATTATATAATTTTGGTTTGGGGTACGTAGAAAAGAAATTGGAAAAGAAAAATAAAAAAATGGTAGATAAGTTAAATAAATTAATAAGAAAGAACGAAGTAAAAAAGGAACACCTCTCTAAGAATAACTATGAAAAAAGAGTAATAAACCTTACAGAGGTGAATTTCAATACAGAAGAAAAAGAAATGTTAGCAAAAGGCTTAAAATACGCACCGCCACCAGAATTAAATCAAGAAAAAACGATTATTGAATGCGAAAGCATAATACAAAAACTAGGAAATGAAAATGATAAAAAAAGAATAAGGTGGGAAGTAGGGAATGTAGTAGATAAAATATTTAAGAAAAGTTTGTATAATTCAAAAAATGAACAAAAAATCAAATCAACTGTAACTAAACTAAAGAATAAAATAAAGAAAAATGATATTATAGTTACGAAGGCGGACAAAGGAAATACAATGGTACTACTGAGAAAGGACGAATACATAAAGAAAACGGAAGAATTTATAAGGGAAGGACCATACGAGGAAATAAAGTATGATTATACAAGTAAGTACCAGTCAAGGATAAAACAAATGATGAAACAGATAACATTTATAGAAGAAAATAAGAAAAAGTATTTATTGGAAAGTAATCCAACAGCACCAACTTTTAAAAGTCAGGTTAAGATACATAAAGAAGGAAAACCAATTAGACCGATTGTTTCTTTTATTAATGCACCTGTTTATAAATTATCAAAGGAAGTTAGCAGAGTACTGAAAGAGAAATATGAATTTGGGACAAAATACAACATAGAGAATAATGTAAAATTGATAGAAAAATTAGAAAATATTAGGATTAATGTAAATACAAAATTGATATCACTGGATGTTAAGGACATGTTTACCAATATCACAGTAAATAAAGTTATTAAGTTAATAAACGATAATAATATGGGAGAATACAGGTATAAAAAGCAGTTGATGAAAGTAATTAAAGAATGTGTAAATCAGAACTATTTTAGGTTTAATAACAAGTTTTATATACAGAAAAAAGGTTTACCTATGGGGTCTTCATTATCCCCTATTCTTGCTGAAATATACATGAATGATTTTGAAAAGCAATTAATAACTTCCACTAAGTATAAAGACAATATAAAATTATGGTCTAGATATGTTGATGATGTATTAGTAATTTGGGAAGGAAGCATAGAAGAAGTGCATGAGTTTATAAATGAGGTAAATAATAAGGATAAAAACTTACAATTTAAAGAAGAGATAGGAGGTAAGAAAATAAATTACTTAGATTTGAACATAGAAATTAAGGATAATGTGAAACTACAGTTTGGGATATTTAGGAAAGAGTCGTATTCTGATATAATTATACCAAGAGAGTCTTACCACCCATATAGATATAAAATGGCGGCAATCAATACATTTTGTTACAGAGCTCAGAAGTGTTTAAAAGAGACCGAATCAAAAGATAGGGAGTTAAAAACGATAAAGGGAATTGTAAGGAATAATAATTATAACACCAACATAGTGGATAAAGTTATGAAAAGGGTTAACATACAAAAAGCTAAAATAGAACCAGAACAAAAGAATTATGCAGGGTCATTGACATACATAGGTTCACATACTAGAAAAATTATAAAATGTTTTAATAAATATGGAGTAGATATAGCTATTAAAAAATGTGAAACGGTATTTGATAAGATAAGGAATAAGAATATAGAAAAAATTCCAGTATTACAGAAAAGCGGAATTTATAAATTAAAATGTAAAGACTGCAATAAAGTGTACCTAGGTGAGACAGGACGAAAATTCGTATGCAGGTTGTCTGACCACAAACGTGGAGAAGGTAATAGAACAACAAATTCGTTATATGCAAGACATTTCATAGAAGACAACCATAAGTTTGTTAATCCTTTGGAAGAATACGAAATTGTAAAAGTAGTAAATAACACAGTTGAAAGGAAGCTTAGAGAGGAGTTAGAAATATTAAAAGAAAGAGAAAAAGGGTTAGACAATTTAATTAATATTAAAATTAAATTTGATAATGAAGAAATATTTTATAACATGATTAAGAAGTAAATGATAGAGGACAGATAGATAAGATTAAGAATTATATTGCATAGTACTAATTGGATGGTTTAAAATAAGGGTGTGTGACTGACCCACGTGTGTGGAGAGGAAGTAGGGTAAGTTTAAAAGGATGCACACACACACACACACACACACACACACACACACACACACACACACACACACACACACACACACACACACACACACACACACACAGTGAAACACAAGGAATTTGCTAGAAAAATATGTAACTGTACAGATGGCGTGGGACAGGGTTTAGGGGGTGGGGAAGGGTCATTTATATTATAGCTTGTTGTGTGTGAGCAGGGTGGGGGAGAGGGGTGAAGTATTTGTTTTAAAATAATTTCTGCCTATTCCGATCTGACGATGGGCTGTGAGGCTTGAAAGCGCTAATCGGGATAATTTTTATATAGTGGTGTGCAACTGTGATCATTCTAAAACAGATAAGGAGAGGGTATTAAAACCAGACATTATACCATATACCTAGTGATAAATAATATAGAACGAGCTTTAAAATGTAAAGATAACCATATGGATAGAAATATTAAATAATCTGAATAATTATGAAGTGATGATTCTAAGTATATTTATTGTTAGTCAAAATGGACTACTTTTTATAATTTATTTTTTAATAACTGGATGTAGATAATTCCACAAGTTTTTTATGATTGAGCAGAGATGATAATTCCTCTGAGCTCAAATGGGTGAAGTGTGGTCAGCAGAGAATGTAACCTAAATGTGCCACTCTGAACTGTTCCAGCTCACATATTAGGGAATGTTAGGGATTAAATATATAAATGAAGAAACACTAAATAAGAAGGAAAAAATATAGATGTATTAAATACTAAAAGGATAAATCAGATTAAAAAGAACTATCTCATAAGAGTAAAAGAAAAAGTAAAAACAGAAAAATACATATCAACTTAAAGCTCAACCAAAGAAGGACGTATATCAGTGTAAACCAAGCCAAGAATATAACAAAGACGAATGTCAGAAGCAATTAGTTCACCCACACTAAAAGTATGAGCTGAACTAATCACTTTTACAGGGGGGGATTTGTAGCACAACGAAGTTTTTACCTTATTCTACAAATTAAGATCATATAGGAAAAGAAGGGAACAAGTCATCTGGAAAAAAGTAATTACAATCATAAATAAAAGGATTTAACAGAACTAGGAAAATCAATTCAAAGAAATTACATATAGTCAATTTATAGCCAAAAAAATGTTAAAAAACAAATAATATGAGTATCATCTCAGTAAAATAATTAGTAGACCCAGTAAGATATGGAGTAGTAAGGAATAACAGCACAGAACAAATAAATTAAAAGGACAATTCTCAAAATAGGGAGTAGTAAGGAATAACAGCCCAGAACAAATAAATTAAAAGGACAATTCTCAAAATAGGGAGTAAGGAGGAGTAACAGCCCAGAACAAATAAGTTAAAAGGAAATAATATCAAGATACCCAAAAACCCTATTTTTAAGACAGAAAACTCTATAGCTGTAAACCACATCAATGAAAGATTAAACTATATTAGCTATATCAACCTAAATAAAACAAATAGCCAAAAAAGAGAATCCAATACAAATAACTAGAAATGATGTAAAATTCGTTATGATTAAAATAAGTGTGTAATTGAGGGTAACACCCCACACCAATTTTAAAAAGGACAACAAAAGACAATCATTAATATAAAGTTTCAATGTGTTTATTTATATAATTATTATGTGTATACCATACAAAATATGTTGATAGTAGGAAATACTAGATGTTAGTATGTAAGAGTTTATTGTATTTGAATCATGTTAATTAATGTTGTATTTTTGTCAAGTAAGGAAAGGCAAAATAATAATTCAAACGACCCATAAATAGTGAATCAGAAAATATAAAACTAATAAGGTGAATTAATAATAACATTGCTAGGAAAATTGAAAATTGATGACCAAGACAAATTTAACTTTGACCATATAAATCAAATCAGAGAATATAAATTAATATAACCTAGACCAAATGGATGTAAATTATCCCACTCAGAATACAAATACTTTATTCTAATGATAACAACGGCCTATAATAGTGATTAAAAGAATCAGCATGTAAAATTGACTTAAATGGTGATTGTACCAGATAAAGCCATATTCAGTAAAGTACAATAGTAAAATACAAATAAATTGTTAAATGTTTAGAATAATAGCCAGATATAAAAAGTAAATTACAAATATTTAATTAGTTGTCTTGTTTGTTCATCATCTTCTTTCACAGCACTACACTTAATATAATATTGAAACAACACAGCTGAGCAGTATGAAATATACAAACACCACACAACACAACCAAACAACATACTAAACGACCAGTTACAATATAAATCACATACACTTTTTGACACAATCATACAAAAAACAAACAATAATTTGGATCCCCGCGCCAATCCCCTTCCTCTACACACCACCGCCACTATACCTTCCAAGCAACAACCGTTACTAAGTACTGGCAGTCTGTTTCTAAGCTGTCGAAGGCGAATACGATGCCAAAACGCGTTCAACGAAAAAGACAAGTAAGTTTTCACAAGAGAAAGTTTCAATATTATATTAAATTTAATTAGTAATCGAGTGAGAGGTAAATTGTTACATAAAACATATTGTACACCATTTAATAGGTATTTATGTGAATCAAAATAAGGCCTAGAGATAAATTTCAAAGAATGTAATTCAGAAGCTTAATTCAAACCAAAATAGGTCAAATTTAGTATTAACTTGTGTAAAATAAAAGCAGGAACATTGTTATATAATTAGAATTACATAAAAGTACTAAACAAATAATTTATAGCCAATTAAACATAAAAAATGTCAATTTTTTTTATATATAAGATTGAATTTAGATACAACAGCTGATGGGGAAACAATGAGAAATGAGACCAAAATCTTATAGAATTTTCTATATGAAGGAACAGATATAATTAGTTGATTGTTAAAAGCCAAGCAAGACGGACGTGTCAGAATAGATTTCAGAGAAATATGAACGGAATTTTTAACCAACATAAACCAAGATATATGATGAATTTATAAAAAGATAAAAGAATATAAATTAAAGTAAAGAATACTATAATAATGGTCATTGAAACCATAAAACTAAATTAAACACTACTAAATTGAGCTGTCACTACGTATGGACACGACTGAAGAACGAAATTAAACTCATATAACCAGAAACTGATAGAAGGGAACCATCTGACACAACACAACTATTACCGAACAAAATCCAGTGGATGAATAAAACTACACACTACAACTTGTGGATATTCCAATAGCGGCATCACAGAAGAGGACTTAACCAACTAAGACGTTTATTTGAAGGAAAATCTCGTAGCTGAATTCACACCGCAGAACGATCTATGAAAACGGCCATCTTGTAATTCGCACAGGTTGACGGGAGAGGAACGAGTGACGTCTGATACATCAGCTGGTTCGATATCAACTTTACTATACACTATACTTTATTATATTTTTGTCTGTTTAAATGAATAAGTTTTTATAATTTGTAAGTATTGAATTCTCTTGCCTTTCCTGACTATTTCTACAGTTAAAAGAACCTTTATAATATAATAATTTAATTTGAATACTTTTATATATGTAATAATCGAACTGGAACCTAGTCTCGAATCAAACTCGATCCAGTCGTGGCAATTCACATAATTACTTTGGACATAATAAATCTAATTATTGTTTTAACATTGTTTTATTGATTATTTAAGTCATAAATTACATTACGTTAATTATTAAAAGCTAAACGTGAACTCCTGAAGGAAACGAACGAGCAGAAGAAGAAGTACAGATAATGAATCGGTCGCTACTTGCAATCGATTTGGCCACGATAATCTATTTAACGTGAAGAAACAAATAATTCTTCAGCAGAGCATACACAGTTATTAATCAGTATTCTTTATTAATTGAACATTGACAATAAAACAATTAAACCAATTAAATTAATTAAATATATAGAAAATAACACAATTATAAAAATTTTATTAACCAATTATTATTCCACGAATATTGCTTTATTACAAATTGGCGCTCAACTTTAGGGGCTCAAAATAGGAATTGGTAGGTCTATAAGATAAAGACGATTTACCCAATTTCCTATTTTAGCTTGGCAGCTGTTAACAGGTCAGGAAGGTAGAAAAAATGCCGAAAAGATCAACATCGAAGAAAAGGGCAACAGAAATCAAAAAGGAAATAGACATGAAGAACAAGGAGGCGACTCCGGTGGAAGATATGGAGATCACATTACCTCCGGCGGAACCGAACCAGCCCGCACTCCAGGAGAAACAGTTAGAGAATTCAACCACAACAGAAGATACGAAAATGGATAATGATGGAAATGTTCCTACAATGGAGTAAGGAAATGAGAGAGTATAACAAATCCATGATGGAGAAACTAAAAGATCAGAGTAAGATAATAGATGATTATTCTACGAAAATGAAGGATATAATAAATGATAATAAAAGTCGGAGGGAAGAATTAAGAAATGAGAGGACCAAAGAAATAAAAAATGATAGCAAACCCGAAGCTGAAGAAATACCAAACGGTAAAACAAGGGATCAAGTAGCATTATTATCTGAAATTAAAACTAACAAAAAAAAAGAAAATCTTATGCATATGGAAATGAAATCAAAGAAAATGAGACAAATACATCCAAAGAAACTAATAAAAAACCGGGAAGAGTTGGAAATGATGCACAATGGTTTAATTGATGTCCTTAATATCCCAGTGACCAGTGAAAAAGACATCACGAATTCCATAAATTATAGAAGCAGGTCAAAACAAATTTCAGAAATAATTTACAATAAAACAGTATGTTACCACTTTAAAAAGAGTATAGATAAATGGAATACGACAGAAGTAGAAATATATGGTAAAACATCAGTGTTATCATTAATCATCGATGTACCAGTGACATCCTGGTTTAATAAACCATATGATAGGATGATTCATATAAGACTTGAAACAAGCGAAAGGATAACAGAAGAAAAAATGAAATACAAGGAAGAAGAGAGAAATGTCACAAGAAAAGAAATAATTATGAAGACAATGGTAGTCCGGACAATAAGGGCAACTGAAATTATGGACCACGGCTAAATCAAATACCACACACCATCAAGAAAAGGGATGGATGTTATGACAACCGATTACAGAAAAAACCATTTGAAAGAGAAGAAAAATAACAGGAATAAAAATAAATAAATAAATAAACAAAAACAAGAGGTCTTATGAAAATAATAAAAAAATATTTTGATGAAGAAAAAAAACCATGAAAATTCTAACATAAGTAAGACCATCTTACAGTTAATATCAGAGAAAATATGTTGAATCAAATAAAATAGACCATCTAAATTCTAAGAATAAATAAAAACATCTTATAGTATATATCAAGGAAATTATTTTAAATAAAAAAAGAAAAGAAAATAAATAAATTATCTCAATACTAAAACAAATAAGAACAGTTTACAGAACATATTTCACAAGTACTTTGTTTTGTATCAATTAATAAAGAGAAGGAATGAAATAAGATATCAAAGGCTTAAAAAATAATAAGTACAACATAGGTAAAGAAATTGAATGAAATAATTTTACAAAGAAAATTTTTTTTTCTCACAACTCTGAAGGCTAAACAGTGACTACTCAAAACAACTATATAAATGAAATACTTATCGAAACAAAAATGTTACAGAACTTTTAAGTGAAAGGTAAATAAGAATCCAGATAATTTATGTATTTGCAATGTTATAAGTTGATGAAACCCCAAAATGAAAATAAGATCATAGAAGAATAAATAGGAGAACCAATTAACCAAAACAGATAAGGAGAGGGTATTAAAACCAGACATTATACCATATACCTAGTGATAAATAATATAGAACGAGCTTTAAAATGTAAAGATAACCATATGGATAGAAATATTAAATAATCTGAATAATTATGAAGTGATGATTCTAAGTATATTTATTGTTAGTCAAAATGGACTACTTTTTATAATTTATTTTTTAATAACTGGATGTAGATAATTCCACAAGTTTTTTATGATTGAGCAGAGATGATAATTCCTCTGAGCTCAAATGGGTGAAGTGTGGTCAGCAGAGAATGTAGCCTAAATGTGCCACTCTGAACTGTTCCAGCTCACATATTAGGGAATGTTAGGGATTAAATATATAAATGAAGAAACACTAAATAAGAAGGAAAAAATATAGATGTATTAAATACTAAAAGGATAAATCAGATTAAAAAGAACTATCTCATAAGAGTAAAATAAAAAGTAAAAACAGAAAAATACATATCAACTTAAAGCTCAACCAAAGAAGGACGTATATCAGTGTAAACCAAGCCAAGAATATAACAAAGACGAATGTCAGAAGCAATTAGTTCACCCACACTAAAAGTATGAGCTGAACTAATCACTTTTACAGGGGGGGATTTGTAGCACAACGAAGTTTTTACCTTATTCTACAAATTAAGATCATATAGGAAAAGAAGGGAACAAGTCATCTGGAAAAAAGTAATTACAATCATAAATAAAAGGATTTAACAGAACTAGGAAAATCAATTCAAAGAAATTACATATAGTCAATTTATAGCCAAAAAAATGTTAAAAAACAAATAATATGAGTATCATCTCAGTAAAATAATTAGTAGACCCAGTAAGATATGGAGTAGTAAGGAATAACAGCACAGAACAAATAAATTAAAAGGACAATTCTCAAAATAGGGAGTAGTAAGGAATAACAGCCCAGAACAAATAAATTAAAAGGACAATTCTCAAAATAGGGAGTAAGGAGGAGTAACAGCCCAGAACAAATAAGTTAAAAGGAAATAATATCAAGATACCCAAAAACCCTATTTTTAAGACAGAAAACTCTATAGCTGTAAACCACATCAATGAAAGATTAAACTATATTAGCTATATCAACCTAAATAAAACAAATAGCCAAAAAAGAGAATCCAATACAAATAACTAGAAATGATGTAAAATTCGTTATGATTAAAATAAGTGTGTAATTGAGGGTAACACCCCACACCAATTTTAAAAAGGACAACAAAAGACAATCATTAATATAAAGTTTCAATGTGTTTATTTATATAATTATTATGTGTATACCATACAAAATATGTTGATAGTAGGAAATACTAGATGTTAGTATGTAAGAGTTTATTGTATTTGAATCATGTTAATTAATGTTGTATTTTTGTCAAGTAAGGAAAGGCAAAATAATAATTCAAACGACCCATAAATAGTGAATCAGAAAATATAAAACTAATAAGGTGAATTAATAATAACATTGCTAGGAAAATTGAAAATTGATGACCAAGACAAATTTAACTTTGACCATATAAATCAAATCAGAGAATATAAATTAATATAACCTAGACCAAATGGATGTAAATTATCCCACTCAGAATACAAATACTTTATCCTAATGATAACAACGGCCTATAATAGTGATTAAAAGAATCAGCATGTAAAATTGACTTAAATGGTGATTGTACCAGATAAAGCCATATTCAGTAAAGTACAATAGTAAAATACAAATAAATTGTTAAATGTTTAGAATAATAGCCAGATATAAAAAGTAAATTACAAATATTTAATTAGTTGTCTTGTTTGTTCATCATCTTCTTTCACAGCACTACACTTAATATAATATTGAAACAACACAGCTGAGCAGTATGAAATATACAAACACCACACAACACAACCAAACAACATACTAAACGACCAGTTACAATATAAATCACATACACTTTTTGACACAATCATACAAAAAACAAACAATAATTTGGATCCCCGCGCCAATCCCCTTCCTCTACACAATACCGCCACTATACCTTCCAAGCAACAACCGTTACTAAGTACTGGCAGTCTGTTTCTAAGCTGTCGAAGGCGAATACGACGCCAAAACGCGTTCAACGAAAAAGACAAGTAAGTTTTCACAAGAGAAAGTTTCAATATTATATTAAATTTAATTAGTAATCGAGTGAGAGGTAAATTGTTACATAAAACATATTGTACACCATTTAATAGGTATTTATGTGAATCAAAATAAGGCCTAGAGATAAATTTCAAAGAATGTAATTCAGAAGCTTAATTCAAACCAAAATAGGTCAAATTTAGTATTAACTTGTGTAAAATAAAAGCAGGAATATTGTTATATAATTAGAATTACATAAAAGTACTAAACAAATAATTTATAGCCAATTAAACATAAAAAATGTCAATTTTTTTTATATATAAGATTGAATTTAGATACAACAGCTGATGGGGAAACAATGAGAAATGAGACCAAAATCTTATAGAATTTTCTATATGAAGGAACAGATATAATTAGTTGATTGTTAAAAGCCAAGCAAGACGGACGTGTCAGAATACATTTCAGAGAAATATGAACGGAATTTTTAACCAACATAAACCAAGATATATGATGAATTTATAAAAAGATAAAAGAATATAAATTAAAGTAAAGAATACTATAATAATGGTCATTGAAACCATAAAACTAAATTAAACACTACTAAATTGAGCTGTCACTACGTATGGACACGACTGAAGAACGAAATTAAACTCATATAACCAGAAACTGATAGAAGGGAACCATCTGACACAACACAACTATTACCGAACAAAATCCAGTGGATGAATAAAACTACACACTACAACTTGTGGATATTCCAATAGCGGCATCACAGAAGAGGACTTAACCAACTAAGACGTTTATTTGAAGGAAAATCTCGTAGCTGAATTCACACCGCAGAACGATCTATGAAAACGGCCATTTTGAAATTCGCACAGGTTGATGGGAGAGGAACGAGTGACGTCTGATACATCAGCTGGTTCGATATCAACTTTACTATACACTATACTTTATTATATTTTTGTCTGTTTAAATGAATAAGTTTTTATAATTTGTAAGTATTGAATTCTCTTGCCTTTCCTGACTATTTCTACAGTTAAAAGAACCTTTATAATATAATAATTTAATTTGAATACTTTTATATATGTAATAATCGAACTGGAACCTAGTCTCGAATCAAACTCGATCCAGTCGTGGCAATTCACATAATTACTTTGGACATAATAAATCTAATTATTGTTTTAACATTGTTTTATTGATTATTTAAGTCATAAATTACATTACGTTAATTATTAAAAGCTAAACGTGAACTCCTGAAGGAAACGAACGAGCAGAAGAACAAGTACAGATAATGAATCGGCCACTACATGCAATCGATTTGGCCACGATAATCTATTTAACGTGAAGAAACAAATAATTCTTCAGCAGAGCATACACAGTTATTAATCAGTATTCTTTATTAATTGAACATTGACAATAAAACAATTAAACCAATTAAATTAATTAAATATATAGAAAATAACACAATTATAAAAATTTTATTAACCAATTATTATTCCACGAATATTGCTTTATTACAAATTGGCGCTCAACTTTAGGGGCTCAAAATAGGAATTGGTAGGTCTATAAGATAAAGACGATTTACCCAATTTCCTATTTTAGCTTGGCAGCTGTTAACAGGTCAGGAAGGTAGAAAAAATGCCGAAAAGATCAACATCGAAGAAAAGGGCGACAGAAATCAAAAAGGAAATAGACATGAAGAACAAGGAGGCGACTCCGGTGGAAGATATGGAGATCACATTACCTCCGGCGGAACCGAACCAGCCCGCACTCCAGGAGAAACAGTTAGAGAATTCAACCACAACAGAAGATACGAAAATGGATAATGATGGAAATGTTCCTACAATGGAGTAAGGAAATGAGAGAGTATAACAAATCCATGATGGAGAAACTAGAAGATCAGAGTAAGATAATAGATGATTATTCTACGAAAATGAAGGATATAATAAATGATAATAAAAGGCGGAGGGAAGAATTAAGAAATGAGAGGACCAAAGAAATAAAAAATGATAGCAAACCCGAAGCTGAAGAAATACCAAACGATAAAACAAGGGAACAAGTAGCATTATTATCTGAAATTAAAACTAACAAAAACAAAGAAAATCTTATGCATATGGAAATGAAATCAAAGAAAATGAGACAAATACATCCAAAGAAACTAATAAAAAACCGGGAAGAGTTGGAAATGATGCACAATGGTTTAATTGATGTCCTTAATATCCCAATGACCAGTGAAAAAGACATCATGTATTCCATAAATTATAGAAGCAGGTCAAAACAAATTTTAGAAATAATTTACAATAAAACAGTATGTTACCACTTTAAAAAGAGTATAGATAAATGGAATACGACAGAAGTAGAAATATATGGTAAAACATCAGTGTTATCATTAATCATCGATGTACCAGTGACATCCTGGTTTAATAAACCATATGATAGGATGATTCATATAAGACTTGAAACAAGCGAAAGGATAACAGAAGAAAAAATGAAATACAAGGAAGAAGAGAGAAATGTCACAAGAAAAGAAATAATTATGAAGACAATGGTAGTCCGGACAATAAGGGCAACTGAAATTATGGACCACGGCTAAATCAAATACCACACACCATCAAGAAAAGGGACGGATGTTATGACAACCGATTACAGAAAAAACCATTTGAAAGAGAAGAAAAATAACGGGAATAAAAATAAATAAATAGAGAAACAAAAACAAGAGGTCTTATGAAAATAATAAAAAAATATTTTGATGAAGAAAAAAAACCATGAAAATTCTAACATAAGTAAGACCATCTTACAGTTAATATAAGAGAAAATATGTTGAATCAAATAAAATAGACCATCTAAATTCTAAGAATAAATAAAAACATCTTATAGTATATATCAAGGAAATTATTTTAAATAAAATAAGAAAAGAAAATAAATAAATTATCTCAATACTAAAATAAATAAGAACAGTTTACAGAATATATTTCACAAGTACTTTGTTTTGTATCAATTAATAAAGAGAAGGAATGAAATAAGATATCAAAGGCTTAAAAAATAATAAGTACAACATAGGTAAAGAAATTGAATGAAATAATTTTACAAAGAAAATTTTTTTTTATCACAACTCTGAAGGCTAAACAGTGACTACTCAAAACAACTATATAAATGAAATACTTATCGAAACAAAAATGTTACAGAACTTTTAAGTGAAAGGTAAATAAGAATCCAGATAATTTATATATTTGCAATGTTATAAGTTGATGAAACCCCAAAATGAAAATAAGATCATAGAAGAATAAATAGGAGAACCAATTAACCAAAACAGATAAGGAGAGGGTATTAAAACCAGACATTATACCATATACCTAGTGATAAATAATATACAACGAGCTTTAAAATGTAAAGATAACCATATGGATAGAAATATTAAATAATCTGAATAATTATGAAGTGATGATTCTAAGTATATTTATTGTTAGTCAAAATGGACTACTTTTTATAATTTATATTTTAATAACTGGATGTAGATAATTCCACAAGTTTTTTATGATTGAGCAGAGATGATAATTCCTCTGAGCTCAAATGGGTGAAGTATGGTCAGCAGAGAATGTAGCCTAAATGTGCCACTCTGAACTGTTCCAGCTCACATGTTAGGGAATGTTAGAGATTAAATATATAAATGAAGAAACACTAAATAAGAAGGAAAAAATATAGATGTATTAAATACTAAAAGGATAAATCAGATTAAAAAGAACTATCTCATAAGAGTAAAATAAAAAGTAAAAACAGAAAAATACATATCAACTTAAAGCTCAACCAAAGAAGGAGGTATATCTGTGTAAACCAAGCCAAGAATATAACAAAGACGAATGTCAGAAGCAATTAGTTCACCCACACTAAAAGTATGAGCTGAACTAATCACTTTTACAGGGGGGCATTTGTAGCACAACGAAGTTTTTACCTTATTCTACAAATTAAGATCATATAGGAAAAGAAGGGAACAAGTCATCTGGAAAAAAGTAATTACAATCATAAATAAAAGGATTTAACAGAACTAGGAAAATCAATTCAAAGAAATTACATATAGGCAATTTATAGCCAAAAAAGTGTTAAAAAACAAATCATATGAGTATCATCTCAGTAAAATAATTAGTAGACCCAGTAAGATATGGAGTAGTAAGGAATAACAGCACAGAACAAATAAATTAAAAGGACAATTCTCAAAATAGGGAGTAGTAAGGAATAACAGCCCAGAACAAATAAATTAAAAGGACAATTCTCAAAATAGGGAGTAAGGAGGAGTAACAGCCCAGAACAAATAAGTTAAAAGGAAATAATATCAAGATACCCAAAAACCCTATTTTTAAGACAGAAAACTCTATAGCTGTAAACCACATCAATGAAAGATTAAACTATATTAGCTATATCAACCTAAATAAAACAAATAGCCAAAAAAGAGAATCCAATACAAATAACTAGAAATGATGTAAAATTCGTTATGATTAAAATAAGTGTGTAATTGAGGGTAACACCCCAAACCAATTTTAAAAAGGACAACAAAAGACAATCATTAATATAAAGTTTCAATGTGTTTATTTATATAATTATTATGTGTATACCATACAAAATATGTTGATAGTAGGAAATACTATATGTTAGTATGTAAGAGTTTATTGTATTTGAATCATGTTAATTAATGTTGTATTTTTGTCAAGTAAGGAAAGGCAAAATAATAATTCAAACGACCCATAAATAGTGAATCAGAAAATATAAAACTAATAAGGTGAATTAATAATAACATTGCTAGGAAAATTGAAAATTGATGACCAAGACAAATTTAACTTTGACCATATAAATCAAATCAGAGAATATAAATTAATATAACCTAGACCAAATGGACGTAAATTATCCCATTCAGAATACAAATACTTTATCCTAATGATAACAACGGCCTATAATAGTGATTAAAAGAATCAGCATGTAAAATTGACTTAAATGATGATTGTACCAGATAAAGCCATATTCAGTAATGTACAATAGTAAAATACAAATAAATTGTTAAATGTTTAGAATAATAGCCAGATATCAGCGGCGGGGCAATACCTAAATTTGATGTGGGCAAGATAAATTTTGCGAGGCCCTCTGGTGACGCAAGAGGACGGATTTTATATAGAGAACAAATTTTTTTGAAACTGTCAAATTTTTATTCATAAAAATGCAAACATCTTCACTTTAACTAACATTATTAAGTAGTAACTAACAGTAAAGAATTAAAGAAACAGAAATTTCCTGCTTTTAGCCTTACTGAACTCCTTAATAACTGTATCGTAATCCAGCTTAGATGCCGTATCTGCTTCAATAGATAAAACTGCCAAAGCTGAAAGTCTTTGCTGACCCATTGTACTTCTTAAATAATTTTTTATTAGTTTTAATTTTGAAAAGCTCCTTTCAGCGGAAGCTGTACTTACTGGTACTGTTAACAAAATTCGAATGACAATATAAATATTTGGGTAAATTTCTTTTAAGTTATTTTCTGTTACGTATTGGAGGAGCTGTTTCACATCTTTAATGAAGTCGGGTAAATTTGGGATCATTGTTTGTAATTCTTCATATAATTCGTAAGGTTGGAAGTCACTGCTCTCACCTACTCGCAGAACTGTGTGTAAATCTTGACAGTTTTTTAATATATGCTCTTTTGGAATATTTTTTAACTTGCTTAGATTATAGAGAAAACCAAAATTTTCAAAATGTTGATTTAAAGATATAAATCTTGAATCCATATTGCTCACTATGGAATCAATCATTAAAAAAATCTGTTTCGTACCGGCTTTTGGGAGACTGTATAGGTTTTCGTACCGGCTTTTGGGAGACTGTATAGGTTCATCGCTGCTTTCATAATCGAACATCGTTTTATTTTTGGCTAAGGTCACTCCAAAATTTTTAAAAGTGGGTATCTAAAGTGAGGAAATAAAGATTTATAATTATATTAATTATGCAATGAGCCTTCACTATACATGTATAAGAATAATGGAACTCAGTACAGTTTATTTTATTTACTAAATGATTTGACAATAAATACATTAAACAAGTTTTTCATATCATTAACTGTCTGAATAATAAGCTCATAATGAAGATCATAACCTCATGAGCGTTCCATACAGTAGCACGTGGCGCTTGAGACAATGACACCTACCGCTTTAAACATTCTATCTATAATTTCATTAATACTATAATACTTATAACTATTTTACCTCAAGATGTATTTTTTCTTTAGGGACATGTTTCGGGAGATCCTGTTCTCCCATCTTCAACCTTCGCCATCTTGCTTCTGGTGCAGTATTTGTGTGTTGGCTTCTTGATGTTATTATGGTGGTTTGTTGGTCTTTGGTCCTTCAATGTTGCATTATTGTGTGTGGCTGTGGTATCTGTTTTTGTATTTTGTGTATTTTCGATGTTGAGTGCTTTGAATATTGTGTCATGTTTTGTATTGATTTGTATTTGTTCTGGTATTAATTTGTTTTGTGTTTTATGTTTGTAAATCTGTAAATTTTCCCAAATGTTCATTATGGTGCCTTTGTGTGGTATATGTTTTATTAGTGTTACATTGGTTATGTCTGGGAATTCATGTCCTGTGTTTATTAGCCACACATGCAATAAACACAGGACATGAATTCCCAGACATAACCAATGTAACACTAATAAAACATATACTACACAAAGGCACCATAATGAACATTTGGGAAAATTTACAGATTTACAAACATAAAACACAAAACAAATTAATACCAGAACAAATACAAATCAATACAAAACATGACACAATATTCAAAGCACTCAACATCGAAAATACACAAAATACAAAAACAGATACCACAGCCACACACAATAATGCAACACTGAAGGACCAAAGACCAACAAACCACCATAATAACATCCAGAAGCCAACACACAAATACTGCACCAGAAGCAAGATGGCGAAGGTTGAAGATGGGAGAACAGGATCTCCCGAAACATGTCCCTAAAGAAAAAATACATCTTGAGGTAAAATAGTTATAAGTATTATAGTATTATATACATCAAGAAACGGACTGTAGCAGAAAGTGATTGAAATTTCATTAATATATTTAATTTTCTTTTTGACTGTTGTATATTAATAATTATATAGAACCATATAATTATTCTATCTCTAAGGTGAAAAGATGATTAATCTTTTAATTTATCTGTATAAATGTAGGAAATTCTGACTTCCTACTTTATGAAAGTAGGAAATGCTAGTTTCCTACATTACAATGTATAAAATGCTGGTTTCCTACTTTACGAATGTAGGAATCTCTCGTTTCCTACATTGGCGCGTCAGATTTCCTACATTCAGGTTTAGAGTGTACTTTAAGTGCCTACACATTATAAAACCTACAACACATGTCCACAACGAATAATTATTTATAATATTATATTATAAATATAATATTATAAATTATTATAATATATTAATAATAACAAAATCTAAATGTCATTTCTTGTGTTTCATATTGTATTATATATTTTTAATATTGCCTACTGATATTTTGTGGATAGTAAAGCACGAAGCACTGACATTACAGTTTTCAACAAAAAATAAGAAAATGAAACACCAAGATGCAAGACAATAATAAAATTAGCATCACAAAATTAAAGTATTATGCATCATAACTAATTCATAAATGAATAAATAAATTATCAAAGCGTATGTATAAGATTTATGTGTATACAAAAATTGTCCCTCTTGAAGTATACTCGGTGTTTACTTCTTTCGGAAGATAGGTTTTCAAGGTTCGGCCCTCTTTCGGAAACTTGGCTGATCGACATGTATGCGCGGATCGAAGGACAGCGATTGTTCTTTTTTCAGAACGAGCAGAAGAAAGCACAAAAACCAGGAGGACTTCGAACTGGCCCAATGGATGAGGTGCAAGCGGCGGTTGAGAAAGAGATATTACGTGACGAAACGGTGCAAGGAGAAGGAACAATAGTCGCTGGAAGAATATATCTTCCTCACACGTTTACCGGTGGCCCGAGATATATGAAAATTTGTTACATGGACGCGATGGCCCTCGTATCCCGATGAGGCAGCCCCACGTATTTCCTAACTTTTACAGCTTGCGGGGGCTGGGAAGAAATTAAAAAATCCAAACACCCCGGCAGTAGACATGAGCCCCACTTATGTAACCGGGTTTTCGAACTTAAAAGGCGAGAATTAATGCGCGATATTCAAAGTGGTAGATTATTCGGGGAAATCGCGTATATAGTATGGGTAATAGAATTTCAAATGCGCGGTTTACCTCACGCGCATATTCGTTTTAGGGTTAAAGATGGTGGCCCAAAACAGAACACGGAAATAGACAGGATAATTAGGGCAGATATTCCGGGCGAAGAAGAGGCTGGCGACAGACTAAGAAGTCTTGTCTTGCGGCACATGAAGCACGGACCTTGCGGGCCCCCATACAGAACAGATTTGCCGTGCTGGGATCGAGAACAGCAAAAATGCAATAAATTTTATCCAAACCCCCATACGGACACCACGTACACAGACGAAAGAGGATTCGTACACTACAAGCGGAACAGCGAAAACAAAACGACCGTACAATTTAAACATCAAATGATAGAGGTCGATGATAGGTGGATAGTGCCATACAATGCGGCGTTACTGCTGAAGTATGAATGCCACGCTAACCTGGAAATTGCGTCGGCCCGCAGAGTAGTAAAGTATCTTTTCAAATACATTTCGAAGGGTTCTCCGCTTCGGCGCATGGCAGTAGTTCGGGAAGATGAAGAAGTCGACGAAGTTGAAGAATACGTAACAAAACGGTACATAGGAGCTTCAGATGCTGCTTGGAGGGTTCTGGAATTCGATCTAACAGGCCGCAAACCAACAGTTATAAATTTGCCGGTTCACCTAAAAGGAAAGCACAACGTCGTTTTTCGTCTCGGTAACGAACAGGAAGCGTGTGAAAAATCAACGTCCCTTTTAATTTTATACTTCGGTCGCCCTGATACTCCGGAAATGAATGACCTCTTATTTAGATTTTTACGAGCAGTACAGAATCCACCCGAGCAGTCCAAAATCCTCCCTTAATGCGGTTCGGCATGAAAAAGTTCTCTTCTTGGACGGTCCTGGCGGTTCGGGAAAACGCTCCTTCTTAAAATTATTTCAGCTTTCGCGCGGTCTCAAGATAAAGTCGTCTTATGCGTAGCCAGTTCCGGCATCGCCGCTCAAAATCTCACCGGAGGTACGACTGCACATAGCCTTTTCAGATTACCCCTAGATATACGCGATGACGGTTTCTGGTCGATAACCAACGGGACACAGCGAGCTGAACTCATCCGAGAGGCGACTTTACTGATTTTCGATGAAGCGGCTATGGCGCATAAAAAACTAATCGAAATGTTGGACCGGTCTCTCAGAGACCTGATGCAAAAGGATGAGTTGTTTGGCGGTAAAATAATAATTTTCTCGGGAGATTTCAGGAAAATTCCTCCGGTAGTAGAAAACGCTAAGACAAATGCCGATATCGTTCGTGCGTCAGTTCGCGGATCTTATATCTGGAAAAAAGTTAAGTCGTTCACGCTTACAACGGCCCATAGGTTAACGGGCGAAGGATATTATGAAGAATTTTTAATGAAGATAGGTTCCGACTCCACCGAAAAACGCTAGCTCGGCGAAGGGCGTAATTTGGAAAAACTCGTGGCACTACCACAGCTATCCTACGTGGCTAAGCTTCGCGAATTGATCGACTTTGTTTTCACCAAAGAAATTTTACAGAAGCCTCATGAATGTGCAAAAAGGGTTGTAATATGCACTCTGAATAATAATGTCAAAGAAATTAACGGTATAGTATTACAGGCGCTCGACGGGGAAATTCAAAATTTATATAGTTTCGACAGTGTAGCCGAGGAGGACGGAGCGGGAATAGATGTTGATGAGTCCCTATTACATCAGGCTCAATGGAAAGGAATTCCAGAACACATTCTCAGGCTTAAGGTAGGATCGGTTTGCATGGTGACGCGAAATTTAAATTTTGCCGTCGGCTTAGTCAACGGCACAAAAGTAATTATCGTCGCAATTACTCGTCGACTTATCACATGCCGAAGAACAGGCTCTGACGAGCTTTTTTGCATCCCAAGAATAACTTTTAAATTTCCGATCTTCCCAAATAGTCCCATCGAAATGTACAGGCGGCAATTTCCCCTCCAACTTTGTTACGCGATAACGATCCACAAAAGTCAAGGGCAAACCACAGATTTCGTGGGATTAGATTTACGGTCCGACCCTTTTACCCACGGGCAACTTTACGTCGCGCTTAGCCGGGTAAGATCTCCGAAAAATATTCACTTACTTGTTCCTCCCGACCGGGTTATAGATGGCGTTCCTCACACAAGAAACATAGTGTATAAAGAACTATTATAAATAATGTATTCTCGGTAATAAGCTTTCCACCCTGTAAATATGTAATATAATAATGTTTAAGTTGTGTAATATTGAAGTTTCATGTTAAAATAAGTGATTGTAAATATTCAGATATTGTAAATAAATAAAAGGCATTACCGAGAATACATTGTCTCGGATAGGTTCGTTCGGAGGCCGTTGTAAATATGTACATAGCTCCCCCGACGTTCGTCGGATCGGGGCGTCCACCGAGGGGGTCTGGGGGCGAAGCCCCCAGTGACCGGCGAAGCCGCGAGTGTATACATATATAATTGTAAGTGAACAACTAAGTGCAATGTCACAATAAATTATTGTCAAAAGCCAAGCTTTTAAACTCAAGAATACTAATATGTAATAAGGAGAGACTAAGGAAAATGTGATGAAACAAATAAAGTTTATAAAATCATTGTTATATGCGATTAACATTTATTTTCCAAATGGTCACGATTTTTAAAGTTATAAACTTTTTATATAAAAAAATGTTTGCTTTCAAGTACTTTTTCCACTATAGTTATAATCAGGTTCGCTGAGAGAAATTCGAAGTCCCGGAATAAATTTTGATTAAATGAAAAGTAGATACGTTTTAGTACACAATTTTATTACAAAACTTATTAAAATATATATATTTAATATGTATATTTTAACAAGTTTTGTAATAAAATTTATATTTTATCCAATGTAATAATACACTAGCATGAATTTAAACTAATATGACTGTATATAATTAATAACAAAACACATACTGGTACCTTTCAAAGTTTCCAAAATTAAGAAAAAAAACATGTTAGCTCACAAACTATCAGTTCAGCCATTCCACGCTAAAACGAGACCAAAAGCTAAATTAAAAAAAAAAAAAAAACAATGTAATTATAAACTATATGATTGACTCAATTTTTAGTTAGCTTTATTCATATTATGACTTTTATGAATAAAATTATTATAATGTGTGTCTAATATGTGAAAGTATAATTATCTAAGATGTAGTAATTCACGCATGTCGACTGGCGGGTCATGCACACGATGGTGTTTAAATTTATTTTTTTGATAATATTGTTATGAACTGGCTACGCATAGGCTGAGAATTGACCTATGTTGGTATTATTGACTAATAATAATAACCACGCAAAATATCAAACTTATCAACTTCTAAACGTTCTAAACATAAAACAGTTTTTTACTTATTTTAGTTCAATGTACCGGACCGATCAACAATCACTACCTATTTATTTAATATTTATCGTTTTCAAACAATGAAACCACACTCATTCTCACATCAAAATCTGTCAGAAAAACAAAATAAGATTACATACGGCGCACGATGGAATGACTGCGTGCGGCACTCTGATGGGCTCTCTAGCCGATGAGAAGCGTGAACGTAGGCGAGAAGCAAACGGAATGGGAAATCCCCGGCGGGCGGGGATCATAGAGGTATATAGATAGAGGGGGGCAAAGTATAGGCGCTCGTGTAAAGGCCCCTTCACACGACGCCACCATGGCCGCGCCACCACGTCAGCACATAGGTTCAAATGAGATACTGGTGGCGTGATGTTTTTCCCTGCCACTGCTCATTTGAACCTATGTGTTGACGTGGTGGCGCGGCCATGGTGGCGTCGTGTGAAGGGGCCCTTAGTGGAAATGTCCACGCAGAAACATCACACGCTCGTTTCTATCCTTGTCTACTGACGCATGCGCGAGAGTGGAACTCGCGTGATTCCATCTCCCTTTTCCAGCCGGACGGTTTCTCAGCCAGTTCACCACCTCTATCTATATACCTCTATGGCGGGGATTCCCCGCGACAGTCACCGCAACGCCAGAAAATGTTGCTAGCAGTGTTACCAATGATAGAAAATACCCACTACCTTACCCGCATAAGGTAAATTTACCCGCAGTTCGGCTAATTACCCGTAATTTGGCAACACTGGTTGCTAGACTAGATTTTTAAAAAACGAATGTGGTAGGTTAGTATTGCCAGATGCTTGCTAGCCGGTGGGATTTATCGTTTTATGATGAGTAAAATATTTACTCGCAGTCACGGCTTTTAATGGTCCTAGCTAAATATTTTTCATGAGTTAAAGAAAGCTGCATAAACCTTCGAGGCGCGAGGCCCCTCGGACCGCGAGGCCGTAGGCGGTGGCCCACGTCGCCCACGCCTTACGCCGCTTCTGCCAGATATAAAAAGTAAATTAAAATATTTAATTAGTAATTGAGTGAGAGGTAAATTGTAACATATACACAATTTAATAGGTATTTATGTGAATCAAAATAAGGCCTAGAGATAAATTTCAAAGAATGTAATTCAGAAGCTTAATTCAAACCAAAATAGGTCAAATTTAGTATTAACTTGTGTAAAATAAAAGCAGGAACATTGTTATATAATTAGAATTACATAAAAGTACTAAACAAATAATTTATAGCCAATTAAACATAAAAAATGTCAATTTTTTTTTATATATAAGATTGAATTTAGATACAACAGCTGATGGGGAAACAATGAGAAATGAGACCAAAATCTTATAGAATTTTCTATATGAAGGAACAGATATAATTAGTTGATTGTTAAAAGCCAAGCAAGACGGACGTGTCAGAATACATTTCAGAGAAATATGAACGGAATTTTTAACCAACATAAACCAAGATATATGATGAATTTATAAAAAGATAAAAGAATATAAATTAAAGTAAAGAATACTATAATAATGGTCATTGAAACCATAAAACTAAATTAAACACTACTAAATTGAGCTGTCACTACGTATGGACACGACTGAAGAACGAAATTAAACTCATATAACCAGAAACTGATAGAAGGGAACCATCTGACACAACACAACTATTACCGAACAAAATCCAGTGGATGAATAAAACTACACACTACAACTTGTGGATATTCCAATAGCGGCATCACAGAAGAGGACTTAACCAACTAAGACGTTTATTTGAAGGAAAATCTCGTAGCTGAATTCACACCGCAGAACGATCTATGAAAACGGCCATCTTGTAATTCGCACAGGTTGACGGGAGAGGAACGAGTGACGTCTGAGACATCAGCTGGTTCGATATCAACTTTACTATACACTATACTTTATTATATTTTTGTCTGTTTAAATGAATAAGTTTTTATAATTTGTAAGTATTGAATTCTCTTGCCTTTCCTGACTATTTCTACAGTTAAAAGAACCTTTATAATATAATAATTTAATTTGAATACTTTTATATATGTAATAATCGAACTGGAACCTAGTCTCGAATCAAACTCGAGCCAGTCGCGGCAATTCAAATAATTACTTTGGACATAATAAAACTAATTATTGTTTTAACATTGTTTTATTGATTCTTTAAGTCATAAATTAAATTACGTTAATTATTAAAAGCTAAACGTGAACTCCTGAAGGAAACGAACGAGCAGAAGAAGTACAGATACTGAATCGACCGCTACATGCAATCGATTTGGCCACGATAATCTATTTAACGTGAAGAAACGCGTGTTGGTATTTAGCGTTGGTTTTTGTGTGTTCTTCATCAGAGCATACACAGTTATTAATCAGTATTTTTTATTAATTGAACATTGACAATAAAAACAATAAAACCAATTAAAAAATTAAATTAATTAAATATATAGAAAATAAATCAATAATAAAAATTTTATTAACCAATTATTATTCCACGAATATTGTTTTATTACAAATTGGCGCTCACAACAGTGGGGCATAATATAAACACGAGCAAGTCGTGTTTTATTACAATATCAAAAAGAAGAATAAACGGATTTGGAACCTGTATTTGCATCACCGATTTACAACCATCTGTGTGGAATTTATTAAAAGAAAATACTATTTACCAAATATACTAGTCTTAGCAATTTATTAGCACCAACAACTAGGGAATATTAACGATTCATTACTATATATATATATATATATATTGTAATAAAACAAATTTAAGTAGAATAAGGTTTAATTATGTTCCACTTTGGAAACGCCAATTTGTAATAAAACAAAATTCGTGGAATAATAATGGGTTAATAATATTTTTTATTATTTATTTATTTGTTATTTTCGTATAAATAATTAATTTAATTTGTTTACTTGGTTTAATTGTTTTTATTGTCAATGTTCAATTTAAAAAAATACTGATTAATATCTGTGTATGCTCTGATGAAGAATTATTTGTTTCTTCACGTTAAATAGATTATTGTGGCCAAATCGATTGCATGTAGCGGCCGATTCAGTATCTGTACTTCTTCTTCTGCTCGTTCGTTTCCTTCAGGAGTTCACGTTTAGCTTTTAATAATTAACGTAATTTAATTTATGACTTAAATAATCAATAAAACAATGTTAAAACAATAATTAGATTTATTATGTCCAAAGTAATTATTTGAATTGCCGCGACTGGCTCGAGTCTGATTCGAGACTAGGTTCCAGGTCGATTATTACATATATAAAAATATTGAAATTAAATTATTATATTATAAAGGTTCTTTTAACTGTAGAAATAGTTAGGAAAGGCAAGAGAATTCAATACTTACAAATTACAAAACTTATTCATTAAACAGACAAAATAATAAAGTATAGTATACAGAAAAATTCAAATATTACAATACGACGGCTTGTTCCGACATCATTCGTTCCTCTCACGTCAGCCTGTGCGAATTTACAAGATGGCCGTCTGCATGGGTTGGTCTGCGATGTGAATTCAGCTACGAGATTTTCCTTTAAATAAACGTCTCCGTTGGTTAATTCCTCTTCAGTGATATTGTTATTGGAATATCCCCCAGTTGTAGTGTGTAGTTTATTCCTCCACTTGGTTTTTGTTCGGTAATAGGTGTGCTGTGTCAAATGGTTCCTTCCATCAGATGCTCGTGGTAAAAGGTTAAATATATTCTTCTGTCGTGTCCATACGTAGTGACAGCTCGATTTATTAGTGTTTAATTTAGTTTAAGATTTCAATGAACGTTATTACAGTATTAGTTACTTTAATTTATATTCTCTTTATCTTTTTATACATTCATATTATATCTTGTTTGTGTTAGTTGAAAATTCCGTTCATATTTCCCTGACATGTATTCTCACACGTCCGTCTTGCTTGGCTTTTAGCAATCACTAATTATATTTGTTCCTTCATATAGAAAATTCTATAAGATTTTGGTCTCATTTCTCATTGTTCCCCATCAACTGTTCGCATCTAAATTCAATCTTATATATAACAAAAATGGTATTTCTTTATGTTTAATTGGATATAAATTATTTGTTTAGTACTTTTATGTAATTCTAATTATATAACAATGTTCCTGCTTTTATTTTGTACAAGTTAATACTAAATTTGACCTATTTTGGTTTGAATTAAGCTTCTGAATTACATTCTTTGAAATTTATCTCTTTAAAATTAATTTGATTCACATAAATACCTATTAAATGGCGTACAATATGTTTTATGTTACAATTTACCACTCATTCAATTACTAATTAAATATTTGTAATTTACTTTTTATATCTGGCTATTATTCTAAACATTTAACAATTTATTTGTATTTTACTATTGTACTTTACTGATTATGGCTTTTCTGGTACAATCACCATTTAAATCAATTTTACATGCTGATTCTTTTAATCAATATTATAGGTCTTTGTTATCATTATGATAAAGTATTTGTATTCTGAATGGGATAATTTATATTAATTTAGTCTAGGTTCTATTAATTTATATTCTCTGATTTGATTTATATGGTCAAAGTTAAAATTGTCTTGGTCATCAATTTCAATTTTCCTAGCAATGTTATTATTAATTCACCTTATTAGTTTTATATTTTCTGATTCACTATTTATGGGTCGTTTGAATTATTATTTTGCCTTTCCTTACTTCACAAAAATACAACATTAATTAACATGATTCAAATACAATAAACTCGTACATACTAACATCTAGTATTTCCTACTATCGACATATTTTGTATGGTATACACAAAAAATAATAACACATACTAATTATATAAATAAACATTTTATATTTTAATAATTTTATAAATAAACTTTATATTAATGATTGTCTTTTGTTGTCCTTTTTAAAACTGGTTTGGGGTGTTCCCATCAATTATACACTTATTTTAATCATAACGAATTTTACATCATTTCTAGTTATTTGTATTGGATTCTCTTTTTTGGCTATTTGTTTTATCTAGGTTGATATAGCTAATATAGTTTAATCTTTCATTGATGTGGTTTACAGCTATAGAGTTTTCTGTCATAAAAATAGGGTTTTTGGGTATCTTGATATTATTTCATTTTAATTCATTGGTTATGGGTTGTTACTCCTTACTACTCTATATCTTGAGAATTGTCATTTTAATTTATTTGTTTTGGGCTGTTACTCTTTACTACTCCGTATCTTACTGGATCTACTAATTATTTTACTGAGATGATACTCATACTATTTGTTTTTTAACACTTTTTGGCTATAAATTGACTATATGTAATTTCTTTGAATCGATTTTCCTAGTTCTGTTAAGTCCTTTTATTTATATGATTGTAATTACTTTTTTCTGTTACTTTTATTTAAGTTGATATTACTCCTTCCAGATGACTTCTTCCCTTCTTTTCCTATATGATCTTAATTTGTAGAATAAGGTAAAAACTTCGTTGTGCTCCAAATGCCCCCCTGTAAAAGTGATTAGTTCAGCTCATACTTTTAGTGTGGGTGAACTAATTGCTTCTGACATTCCTCTTTGTTATATTCTTGGCTTGGTTTACCCTGATATACCTGCTTCTTTTGGTTGAGCTCTAAGTTGATATGTATTCTTGCTGTTTTTACTTTTTATTTTACTCTTATGAGATAGTTCTTTTTAATCTGATTTATCTTTTTATTATTAAATATATATATATATTTTTCCTTTCTTATTTAGTGTTTCTTCATTTATATATTTACTCCCTAACATTCCCTAACATGTGAGCTGGAACAGTTCAGAGTGGCACATTTCGGCTACATTCTCTGCTGACTATACTTCACCCATTTGAGCTCAGAGGAATTATCATCTCTGCTCAATCATAAAAAACTGGTGGAATTATCTACATCCAGTTATTAAAATATAAATTATAAAAAGTAGTCCATTTTGACTAACAATAAATATACTTAGAATCATTACTTCCTAATTATTCAGATTATTTAATATTTCCATCCATACGGTTATCTTTACATTTTAAAGCTCGTTCTATATTATTTATCACTAGGTATATGGCATAATGTCTGGTTTTAACACCTTTTCCTTATCTGTTTTGGTTAATTGGTTCTCCTATTTATTCTTCTATGATCTTATTTTCATTTTGGGGTTTCATCAACTTATAACATTGAAAATATATAAACTATCTGGATTCTTATTTACCTTTCACTTAAAAGTTCTGTAACATTTTTGTTTCGATAAGTATTTCATTTATATAGTTGTTTTGAGTAGTCACTGTTTAGCCTTCAGAGTTGTGATAAAAAAAATTTTCTTTTGTAAAATTATTTCATTCAAGTTCTTTACCTATGTTGTACTTATTATTTTTTAAGCCTTTGATATCTTATTTCGTTCCTTCTCTTTAATTTAATTGATCCAAAACAAAGTCCTTCTGAAATATATTCTGTAAACTGTTCTTATTCATTTTAGTATTGAGATAATTTATTTATTTTCTTTTCTTATTTTATTTAAAATAATTTCCTTGACATATACTATAAGACGTCCTTATTTATTCTTAGAATTTATATGGTTTATTTTATTTGATTCAACATATTTTCTCTTATATTAACTGTAAGATGGTCTTACTTATTTTAGAATTTTCATGGTTTTTCTTCATCAAAATATTCTTTTATTGATAATTGATTATATGTGCCTTTTATCTTTTGTGAATTAATATCCTTCAACTCGTACGTGTTATTTTTATTATCCTTAGTAATCATATATGGTCCAGTATACAACAGTAATAGTTTTTTAGTAATCCCTTCCACAGTACTGGGTAGTTCCCGGTTTTTAAGCAACACCTTTTCTCCAATTTGGTATTTTAATACCTTTTTAATTGCCCTTTTATATTTGTTATTTCGCCTTTCCTGGTCCTCGGCTAATTTATTATAAAATCTTATCTGATCAAATTTTACTTCCTTGTGGGTCGGAAATTCAATAATCTCTTCTATCGCTCGGGGAGGTAGTTTCTCATGCATTGCCGTATACGGTGTAATCCCTATAGCTGGATGATGTGCTAGATTGAGGAATTCTTCGGTGGCTAATAGGTATTCTTGCCATTTTTTCGGTTGATGGTGGCAGTATGTTCTAAGTATCCTACCTACCTCTCTCAACACTCTCTCCGCCGGATTACTGTTTGGGTGGTAAACAGATGTTTTATAGGTTTTGATCCCTAGCGCTAATAAAGTACCTCTCCATCTTTTACCTTTAAATTGGGTTCCATGGTCGGTAATTATGGACATAGGTTTTCCTATCTCCGGAAGATATTGATTTGTAATTACTCCCAAAACCTTTAAAGTGGTTGCTCGGTTCACAGGGTATAATTTTATGAATTTAGTAAAATGGTCCATCATTATTAAGATATATTTATACCAATGGTGTCCGCCACTACGGGGAAATGGCCCGCATATATCTAAGAAAATCTTTTCCAATTTTTTCTGTGAGGTTATAGGTTATCATCACACCCTCCTTCTTATCGTTATTGGTTTTTACTAGCTGGCAAATAAAACAATTCTTGATATACCTCCTTACTTTCCGATTGATGTCCTTTATGTGACAATTTTCCTCCAACGCCTTTACTACCTTCATGGCTCCCATGTGGCCGTAACGGATATGGTAGTCCATGATGATTTCCTTCTCAATATCAGTAGGGATTATTATCTTCCATATTTCCTCATCAAGAGATGGTTTTATAAACAACACATTATTATGGATACAGTAAAATTTTGTTATGGTGTCATCTTGATTGGCTAGACGTTTTTGAATACTGCTTAGCTTTGGATCAGACTGCTGGTGTGTGCTGATGTTCCTTACTATTTTTTCCAAATCCGACCTATCTCTGATAATATTGTAAATTTTCAATATACTTTCCTTCTCACCCTCAAATGTTTGGTTTTGTAAATCCATCCGTGACAACACGTCGGCAACTACATTCTTGCTTCCTGGAATATATTCCCACTGTAGATTATATTTGTAAAGCAATTACGGTAGAGAAATTTTTTTTGCGTAAACGGCACTGTAGCGGGCGTCAACTGTCAAGAGTGATGCATGGTATAGCCAAACGGCCGCCGTTAGACAATGACTTAAGAAAGACAACGCCTTGGCATACAACAGATGTTGGACGTGGATGAACGACATAAGCGCAAGTGGCGACAATAACAAAGAAACAAAAGACGGTGTCAGTTGTAATAATATATATAAAATGATGTTGTGTTGATGATAATAAGCTATTGTGGATTATGTGACTCCGGTGTAATCAAGCCCCTCTGTTTGGACTAGCCAATTTGTAATAATATAAATAAGATTGATGTGTGAATCTGTAAGTTGTAAGGTGTTTAATTGGTGTGGCTCTCGACGTCTTACTGGCCTGAAACACTTCCTTAAGTTTCCCAGCTGGTCGAGTCCCAATGGTAGCAAGACCGGTCGAGTAGCGTAAAGTTGATGAAGAAATATATATGCTCAGCTTCACCGAAAGTTTCAAAACAAAAATTATTGTTTTGAAGAAAATTTAAAAAAAAATTATGTTTATAAAAAAAATAATAAAAAAAAATTTTAATTTTATTAATTAATTAATTAGGATCAATTAATTAATATAGGGCTGTGAAGTTTTAAACAGTGTAATGCTCTTCTGAAAATTTTTATTAAAGTTTTAGTATAATTTAAATAATCTATCACCACTCATAAGACTGTCTGTAAACCAATCGATATTTGTTTACCTTTCTATTTTTTAGGTTATCTTCACTTACGGGTGGTAAAGTCCTTGTAGATTATCAATTAGAATTATATTATTGGTAATTAGTATTATTGAAGAAATAAAGAACTATTAAGTATTGAAAAGTATTAATGTTTTATTAAGTAACAGCAATATTGACTCTTATCGATTAGTATCGATTCTCAGGATATCGAAAAAAGTTACAAGTATATGTTATAAAAATTATATAGGGTTCTTTAAACAGCCAGTTATTACCAAAGTCAGAGAAATCGGGCTAATATTTAAAAAGTATAACGTTACAATCAAATTAATAGTTATTAATAAACACAGACATTGAATAATAATTTGTAAATATAATAATTGCTTTCACCCAAACAGCTGTGCTGAACCAAGAAGAAGGCACTGAAATCGTCAAAGCAAATGGCCGCCGTGAAGTTAGTGAGATGTCATTCGTATATTGGACGTTCCAAATAAAAGATTTTCCTGTAGTATTCCTGTTCTGATGTCTGCGAATCTCTTGTAAAATGTTGTGTAGTGTCTAGTGTACTGTTTCTGAGTTGTATTTAGTGTATCCGTATAATTATTAGTTCAAACACTTTCCCCGGTTCCATCACTAATTTGGGTTAATGTATTACACAGTTTTCTTGTGTTTTGTGGTGTTTTTCAGAGTAAATTTATATTGTTCTGTGTTATGGAGTGTTACTTGATTGTTTCTGTTATAATATGATAGTTTTAGAAGTATTTTACAAGTCACTCGCGATTTCACAATAACGTACTATACACTCGCTTTGTATGTCTATTATAGGTTAGGTTATACACGTTACCGAACGTATGTCATGTTAACCGTTCAAAAACCAATAATTAACTAACTGTTTCCTTCAGTTTCAATTAAACTCTTAGCCCATATAATATTATCCTTAACATTGTTCAAATATTTTTCACATCCTGTATACATTTTTACATTTTCACTATATGAATGCCTAAACTTTGGTTATTTGTCAATTTTATTCACTAGATTTGATTTAAATTAATCTTTCAGTTCATTCTGGTTATTTTCAGATTAAATAATGCCATTTTATAGTGTTTTCTGTCCAAAAAATAGTAATTTCACTTTCAGATTGATTTACTCTGAAAAGTCAAAACATCAAACTTTACTTCCTGTCATTATATAAATTCAGCCATTTTATCAGTTATATTTAATATTAATAATCCTATATTGTATTAAAAGGTTCCTATTCCCTTATTTTCTGGTAATTAATTGAATTAGTTGTATTCTGAAACATTATTCTGAAATATATGACTCCCATGTCTAAATTTCTGAGTTTAGTCATTTTCACATTTATTCATAATTCTGAATATAATTTATTAAAATCTCTCTAAATGGTATGTGCAATTATATGGCATGATCTCAAGTTTATTTTGTCTAAACCCCTTTTGTTTATTTGCATTTAATTGAGCAATTTCTCTGTTTTGATGAAGTTTGGTTTCCATTCTTTTGGCCTATGATTTTTTAACAATTTTTCTTACAAAATAATTTACAAACAATATATGATGTGTGATACCCTCTCTGACTTTTACAAATAGTATTATAAATTAAACATGTTTTTAAATTACACAAAAACAATTAGTATTGGTTACAATACAAACAATAGTTAAAACAAATAACGAATATTTTTTTTTTTAAATAAATGGTTGTCTTCAAATCAGACATTTTGCAACAAAATTCCCATTTCCAACATGTAAACATGGTTTATAAAAAAGGTTTTGTACTAACTAACATCTTAATTACTCTCTACTATTTACAAGTGGTAATTATTTTTATAGTTCTGATGTTAGTTGTTTCAGACCCAAACAAATGGCCTTATATCTAAAACATTTTTAAACATTCTTGTACTATATACATTAAAACCTTATATTTATATTCTTATTTCTAACTATTATTATAAGTAGGATTCTACAGTTTTTATACAGTCTTTTATACCTTGTCTTTGGGGAATTGTACCCTGTCATTAACAAATAAATAGTATGAACTGTTCAAAAAGCACTATGAAATCTGTTTTTCTTTTTTCATGTAAAACAAAAATGTTATTTTAAACAGATTCATGTCTTATGAACAACATATTGTCACCGTACACATTTTAAGTCATTGAAAAATGCATATTTCATTGCATCCAATGTTTGTGATTGCCAAGAATGAAACACAAGGTTCATTTTTTATAATACCCAAAACTATCACTGGTTCACTTTGCACTTATATATTATGTTAATGCTAAATGGTCGTATAGTCTTATTAACATAATAAATTGGTTAGCGTTTTTTCAATGGAGATTTGTTCCATGGGTACTATATTATTGTTTCATCTTAGTTCACAGGAAACTTTTACTTTATACACTCCTCTCTCTTAAATTTATATACATGTGGTTTTTATTTCGTTATACTTTTGTTTTTTATTTTTGGGATATAGGGATTTGGGTGTCTTTTATAAGAGCATGACATCTTCTTCAGGATGCTGCCCTCTTCTTCTTTCTTCAGTCTTCTTTTCTCCTGCCTTCTGGGACTGGTATCTTCTCCATCTTTTCTTGTTGCCATCAGGTTTCTTGGGATCTTCTCCATCTTCTTCTTTATTACAGAAATACACAACCTGTATTGGTTGATCTTGGCTTATTTTAGGGTTTCTCTTCTATTTATTCTTCCTCGTTGTGGGTTTGGTCATATTGTGTACTGCTTTGTTATTTACTATTTTACCTTCCTGGGTTATACCTTGAAAACCTTTGGTCATGATACTGGTCTTGGATGACTCATCACTAGTAACTCCTTTTACTTGAACTTGGATTTTCATTATAATAATGATTTCTTTCCACAGTTGCTATGAATTAATCTATTTATATTAGACTTAATGCTTTCTTCCAAATTTAAATATTATAACTTCATTATTCTAATGATCAATTGCCATTCAATATTATGCAAACATCTGTCACGCTACAGATTGCTCCCCTCCAGAAGTAATTATTTCAGACATGTTTATGGATGAAATAATTTCTTATGATAATTTCATCATTTCTTATAATTCATTTTCTTCTCCATTTGTATATCGACATTTTATAATTAGAGTTTAATTAATTTTATATATATAATTATTTGTTTTACTACTGATCCTTTTCGGATAGTTAGTGTCTTCTGAGATATATTATAATTGTAATACATTTTCTTTCTATATCAACTTCGTGTTGTATCCTTGGGATATTAATTCCCTAACATTCCCTATCACGTGGGCTGGGGCAGATCAGAGGGGCACTGTACGCTACTTCTCTGCTGGCCATACACCACTTCTATAAATTGAGTACAGGGGCATATCCATCCCTGCTCAAAAAACATAATGCTGCTGGAATTATCTTCAGTCAGTCATTGAATAAATAAATAAAAAGTAGTCTCATTTTCGACTAATAAAAATATCTTTGGATTCTCCACTTCGTAGTCTCTCAGATTATCTCACATTTTCTATCTTAATAAATCTTCATAATCATTATTATACTCATTACATATATATTTTTTCAAAACTCTTAACTTGTCTGATATATTTAATTTAATTATGGTTGAAAATCTTTCTTTTAATAATTTTGGTTACTGTTTACAGTGTAACTCTCTTTCTTCTCCATCTGAATTCTCTTTATACTTTCTTCTGGTTATTCATAGTATTAGCATGGTCTTTATAAATAGTCTTTCGTATTCATTATTTGAATGGTCTTAATATATTATATTATATTTAATTTTATTTATTTTTTTTTTTTTTTGTATCTTTACATTAGATATACAGGTTGTTATTGATCATTTTATTTAAATATTTTGGTTCTTTCCTTTCTCTTAGAAAGTTATTAATCCGCCTTCGCATTCATTAGCATTAATTCATTTATATTATATTTCATGTGGTATTTCTTCTCTTTGCATTTCATATAGGTCTTATTATTATCATTGGTTCAAAATCATCTTCTCCATCTGTTTGGTATGAGTTGTTCTTCTTTGCTCTTAATTAACTGTTTTCATTATCGTTTCATAGGTAATTAGTCTCTTTGCTTCCAAAGTTTTTCCTTCTCTGGCATATTACGCTCTTTTTTGTTATTCTTCTCTACTCGTTCAAATGTTAGGTTTTTCCACATTTATTCTGGATTCACGTTAATTCTCTTTTCTGAATTAACCACTTTATTTTCTTCTCAATTCAATCATAATTGACACATAATTATTTTTTGGAACTTGGTTAGTTTTAATGTAAAATTCAAACTATTCTTTTTAATTAATTGAAAAATATTTCTCATAAATCCTTGTAATATGTTGATCTTATCTTGTTTCAAAGTACTGACGTTCTATCAACATTCAAATTCTGTTTAATTCATTTATTCCCAGAATTGTCTCATTCAGAATTGTTTATAGTATTGTGATTTTACTATTATTTCTGAATGTTTTGGTATTTCTCCAAATTCAAATTCTTCTTAATTATTTACCATAAAGTTTTTCTCATAAACTTAGTTATAGTAAGTAGTCTTACTTTATTTTTAAATTTTTTGTAAAATTAAGTTCAAAATTCTCTCTCTTTCTCTTTCTTCCATAAAGTTTTGTTCTAAATTATCAGGTTGTAGTAAGAAGTACTTACATATTTTAGAATAAGTTATATTCAAAATTCTTTCTTTTTCTTTCTTCCATAAAGTTTGTTCCAAAATTATTAGGTTGTAGTAAGATGTACTTACATTATTTTAGGATTTTTTCAAATAAAAATTCTAAATTCCTTCTTTTTATAATTCTCCAAAATGTTCTTCTCAAAATATTAGGTTGTAAGATGTACTTACATTATTTTTGAATTTTTAACATATAAATTTTTTTTCTTTTAATTCTCCAGAATGTTCTTTTCAAAATATTAGGTTGTAAGATGTACTTACATTATTTTAGGATTTAAAAAAAAATTAAATTCAAAATTCTATAACTCACAACTCATTCTTCATAATATTTCTTCATAGAAGCTTGATTGTACACTCCTTTGATCTTTCCTGAAACGATTTCCTTCAACTCATATGTATTGTTATGTTTATCATTTACCACAACATATGGGGTTATATTGTACTCTACACTGGCCCATATTATTTATACTTTTGTAAGTTGATCTTCTCTTTTTCTTTCCTTATAAATGCCTTTTCTTTTATATACCCAGGAAGATGGACGATTTTCTTTATGTCGTTCTATTGCTCATATTCTTATTGGTCATGTTCATTTTCTTACATAGTCTTCACTCATAAAACCCAGTTTTGTTTCTATGTTTATTCTTCGTATCATTTCCTTTCAATGATATTTATTTCGTCTCCTTCAACATTGTTTTTCGCCGTAGTCGGTTATCATGATCCGTCCCTTTTCTTGATGTCGTGTGGTATTTGTGTCAACCAGGGTCCATCATCTCAGTTGCTCTTATAAAATTTACCCTAGGGCGCGACACTCGGTTATTATTACTGTTATTGTTTTTATTACTAAATTTATCATGATAATAATTTCGGTTAGGTTGGTAAGGTTTGTCACCATTATTGTTGGGATATGGATTTCTCTGACTGTATGGGACATTATTATGTTGGCATAAATTGTTTCTATTGTATGGATAGGGGTTGTTATCCCTAACGCCGTTAGAATTACCGATACACTGGTTATTACACGGCGGGTTGTTATGGCCGTCGTAATTACTGGGTTGGTTCCCTCTATCATCATATTGTATACACCAATACTTTTCTGGTCCATGTTTTGTGTTACTTGACAAATATCTGTGAGGATCTTCATCTGGGTTATCACTTATTATTTGTTTATCTGAAACACCATAAGCTGGTTTACCATCACATATCCACTCTGAAGGAATATATTTTAGTCTAACCGTACCCTGGAACTGTCCTAGATGGCACCTTAATGGAATACATTCTGGTGATTCATCTGTGTCATCATTACAGTCTGGTACGATATCACATTTCCATCTTTCTGAAAAACATTGTCCAGTCTTGCGCTGAAATTGGTCTGTTCCACATGTCGTATTCTGTTTACCTCTGGTCCTTTCCCATTGGTAGACTACTGTCTTGTGGTAAATTATTTTGGAAATTACTTCGATTCTCCTATAATTCCTGGAATTCATGATGTCTTTGTCATAGATAATTGGGATATTACTGTCATCAATTAACCCATGTTTCATCATCTCCAACTCTTCCTTCGTTTTTATTACATTTCTTGGATATATTCTTCTCATCCTTGATTCTCCTTCCCTTTGTTTAATATTTTCCTGGTTTCGGTTAGTTTCAATTTCAGGTACCACCATTACTTGTTCCTGCGTTTTATCATTTGGTACTTCTTCTGATTCTGGTTGGCTATCATTTTTTATTTCTTCGGTCTTCTCCTTTCTTAATTCTTCCCTTTTTAATCTCTCCTCCCTCATTTTCTTAGTGTCCTCTATTATTTCCTTAGTCTCCTCCCTTGTTTCTTTACCCCAATCATCTAGCATTTTACTCTGATTATCCAGTTTCTTATGCATACTCCTGGTTCCCTCTCTTACCTCGTCCAGTTTCTTATCCATTTCCTTCTTGAATCGTCTATCCTCGTCTATCATATGTTGGAACATTTCCTTCATCTTTTCCATTATCTTACCCCAACCCGTATTTTCTCTTTGTGCGAGTTCTGCCATTTTTCTTTTTGTCGTTCCCTTTTTATTGTCTTTCTCTGACTTTGTAGCTGTTGCCTAGCTCCAACTAGTGATTGTGCAGAATGTATTGGCCTTCCAATCGCTAATTAAAGCCCCACGTTGGGCGCCAATTTGTAATAATTTAATAAAATGATGTTGTGTTGATGATAATAGCTATTATGGAGTATGAGACTCCGATGTAATCAAGTCCAATGTAATATGTTTAATTGGTGTGGCTCTCGACGTCTTACTGGCCTGAAACACTTCCTTAAGTTTCCCAGCTGGTCGAGTCCCAATGGTAGCAAGACCGGTCGAGTAGCGTAAAGTTGATGAAGAAATATATATGCTCAGCTTCACCGAAAGTTTCAAAACAAAAATTATTGTTTTGAAGAAAATTAAAAAAAAAATTATGTTTATAAAAAAAATAATAAAAAAAAAATTTTAATTTTATTAATTAATTAATTAGGATCAATTAATTAATATAGGGCTGTGAAGTTTTAAACAGTGTAATGCTCTTCTGAAAATTTTTATTAAAGTTTTAGTATAATTTAAATAATCTATCACCACTCATAAGACTGTCTGTAAACCAATCGATATTTGTTTACCTTTCTATTTTTTAGGTTATCTTCACTTACGGGTGGTAAAGTCCTTGTAGATTATCAATTAGAATTATATTATTGGTAATTAGTATTATTGAAGAAATAAAGAACTATTAAGTATTGAAAAGTATTAATGTTTTATTAAGTAACAGCAATATTGACTCTTATCGATTAGTATCGATTCTCAGGATATCGAAAAAAGTTACAAGTATATGTTATAAAAATTATATAGGGTTCTTTAAACAGCCAGTTATTACCAAAGTCAGAGAAATCGGGCTAATATTTAAAAAGTATAACGTTACAATCAAATTAATAGTTATTAATAAACACAGACATTGAATAATAATTTGTAAATATAATAATTGCTTTCACCCAAACAGCTGTGCTGAACCAAGAAGAAGGCACTGAAATCGTCAAAGCAAATGGCCGCCGTGAAGTTAGTGAGATGTCATTCGTATATTGGACGTTCCAAATAAAAGATTTTCCTGTAGTATTCCTGTTCTGATGTCTGCGAATCTCTTGTAAAATGTTGTGTAGTGTCTAGTGTACTGTTTCTGAGTTGTATTTAGTGTATCCGTATAATTATTAGTTCAAACACTTTCCCCGGTTCCATCACTAATTTGGGTTAATGTATTACACAGTTTTCTTGTGTTTTGTGGTGTTTTTCAGAGTAAATTTATATTGTTCTGTGTTATGGAGTGTTACTTGATTGTTTCTGTTATAATATGATAGTTTTAGAAGTATTTTACAAGTCACTCGCGATTTCACAATAACGTACTATACACTCGCTTTGTATGTCTATTATAGGTTAGGTTATACACGTTACCGAACGTATGTCATGTTAACCGTTCAAAAACCAATAATTAACTAACTGTTTCCTTCAGTTTCAATTAAACTCTTAGCCCATATAATATTATCCTTAACATTGTTCAAATATTTTTCACATCCTGTATACATTTTTACATTTTCACTATATGAATGCCTAAACTTTGGTTATTTGTCAATTTTATTCACTAGATTTGATTTAAATTAATCTTTCAGTTCATTCTGGTTATTTTCAGATTAAATAATGCCATTTTATAGTGTTTTCTGTCCAAAAAATAGTAATTTCACTTTCAGATTGATTTACTCTGAAAAGTCAAAACATCAAACTTTACTTCCTGTCATTATATAAATTCAGCCATTTTATCAGTTATATTTAATATTAATAATCCTATATTGTATTAAAAGGTTCCTATTCCCTTATTTTCTGGTAATTAATTGAATTAGTTGTATTCTGAAACATTATTCTGAAATATATGACTCCCATGTCTAAATTTCTGAGTTTAGTCATTTTCACATTTATTCATAATTCTGAATATAATTTATTAAAATCTCTCTAAATGGTATGTGCAATTATATGGCATGATCTCAAGTTTATTTTGTCTAAACCCCTTTTGTTTATTTGCATTTAATTGAGCAATTTCTCTGTTTTGATGAAGTTTGGTTTCCATTCTTTTGGCCTATGATTTTTTAACAATTTTTCTTACAAAATAATTTACAAACAATATATGATGTGTGATACCCTCTCTGACTTTTACAAATAGTATTATAAATTAAACATGTTTTTAAATTACACAAAAACAATTAGTATTGGTTACAATACAAACAATAGTTAAAACAAATAACGAATATTTTTTTTTTAAAATAAATGGTTGTCTTCAAATCAGACATTTTGCAACAAAATTCCCATTTCCAACATGTAAACATGGTTTATAAAAAAGGTTTTGTACTAACTAACATCTTAATTACTCTCTACTATTTACAAGTGGTAATTATTTTTATAGTTCTGATGTTAGTTGTTTCAGACCCAAACAAATGGCCTTATATCTAAAACATTTTTAAACATTCTTGTACTATATACATTAAAACCTTATATTTATATTCTTATTTCTAACTATTATTATAAGTAGGATTCTACAGTTTTTATACAGTCTTTTATACCTTGTCTTTGGGGAATTGTACCCTGTCATTAACAAATAAATAGTATGAACTGTTCAAAAAGCACTATGAAATCTGTTTTTCTTTTTTCATGTAAAACAAAAATGTTATTTTAAACAGATTCATGTCTTATGAACAACATATTGTCACCGTACACATTTTAAGTCATTGAAAAATGCATATTTCATTGCATCCAATGTTTGTGATTGCCAAGAATGAAACACAAGGTTCATTTTTTATAATACCCAAAACTATCACTGGTTCACTTTGCACTTATATATTATGTTAATGCTAAATGGTCGTATAGTCTTATTAACATAATAAATTGGTTAGCGTTTTTTCAATGGAGATTTGTTCCATGGGTACTATATTATTGTTTCATCTTAGTTCACAGGAAACTTTTACTTTATACACTCCTCTCTCTTAAATTTATATACATGTGGTTTTTATTTCGTTATACTTTTGTTTTTTATTTTTGGGATATAGGGATTTGGGTGTCTTTTATAAGAGCATGACATCTTCTTCAGGATGCTGCCCTCTTCTTCTTTCTTCAGTCTTCTTTTCTCCTGCCTTCTGGGACTGGTATCTTCTCCATCTTTTCTTGTTGCCATCAGGTTTCTTGGGATCTTCTCCATCTTCTTCTTTATTACAGAAATACACAACCTGTATTGGTTGATCTTGGCTTATTTTAGGGTTTCTCTTCTATTTATTCTTCCTCGTTGTGGGTTTGGTCATATTGTGTACTGCTTTGTTATTTACTATTTTACCTTCCTGGGTTATACCTTGAAAACCTTTGGTCATGATACTGGTCTTGGATGACTCATCACTAGTAACTCCTTTTACTTGAACTTGGATTTTCATTATAATAATGATTTCTTTCCACAGTTGCTATGAATTAATCTATTTATATTAGACTTAATGCTTTCTTCCAAATTTAAATATTATAACTTCATTATTCTAATGATCAATTGCCATTCAATATTATGCAAACATCTGTCACGCTACACAGTTCGTCACAATTATCGACAAAGCGTGTACTAAGGGGACGCCAACATTTTCGACATACACGTGTGAGTTAGCGGTTGCACATGGACATAACATTTTCCACAAAAGCAGTCTAAGAGCGGATGCAATTAAGTACAAAGGAACTTACATAGCCGCACAGCGGGCAACTTGCTTACTGGCACGACATACGGAGCATCTTGTAAGGCTGCAGAACAGATGTTAGTTCCTGGAAGATGACCACCATCAGCGTGTGAACGTAACAAGGGAAGTCGAGGACAATACGGCGATTCGACACACCCGGGTTATGGTACACACATGTGCGGAAAGGAAATCGCTTAGGAAGGACACTAGGGAACGTTAGACAATCACATAACAGACAACCGTGTAATAAGGTCCGTCGTCATACGGGGAGGTGGTGTGGACAGCAAGACTTTTAGAGAGGGGTCTTGGCTGACCTATCAGGAGCAAGGAATTCGACAAAGGCGGGTGTAAAGAAGACGTCAACATGGAGACAAGGGTGAAGAGCGAATGGGAAGTAGACTAGAGACCCCAGCCAGAGTATCCAGGAGGAGCCTTCGCAGAATCTGATGCGAGAAACCAATCATGACAGTGATTGTGGTGTAACCTCTCGGTGCTTTTAGTATTTATTTTATTTCCTTTTAAATTTCTATCTCCTTGCTTGTTGGTTTTGAAAGAGAGGTTACAAGTTATTTAGGACTAGGCCGAAGCCTAGAGAAGCAAAAATTATGCTGGGTCCAGTATGACGGGACTTGCAATAAAACTCAGCTGTAACAGAACGATAACAATTTCTTTTCCTTCCTGCGCTGCTTTAACATCATCAAATCAGAATAACATATGTGCCCAATCACAAGTATGAATACAAGTAAAAAAAAATAACAAGTGTGTATAACTCTTAAGAGTAACAAGTGTGTATAAATCTTAAGAATAACAAGTGTGTATAAATATTAAGAATGACAAGTGTGTATAAATATAAAACATCACAAGTGTATATACATCAGTGGACACATGCATATATAATTATAGAATTCCCTTCCATCTCGTGGCTAGCTAGACACATAACAACACACACAGAACATAAGGTACACGAACTCACAATTACATTGATCTTAACACACATGCCCCGGGAATGCACCCACCTACCAGGTAGAGTAACTACAATCTTATGACCCCGCGGTGATAAAGTCTACGCCCTTCGGCAACCCGTTCCGTAGAACAACATAAGGCCAAAACCCCCCAGGAAGAATGATAATAATTCATGAGGCACAAATAACCGGACCACCCCTTTAGCTAGCATTCCATTGATCAATGACCCAAGATGAGTGTGTGAACCTTAAGTTCCTTTCACATCATTAATTGAAACTGACAAACTACGTCCTCTACTTTCAGAAGGTGTTTATAAAATTCTAAACAGTTATTTGACTTCAAGAAAATTCCAAAAAAGGAATCAATCTCTATGTACATTAGTAAACAAAATTAATTGTTTGAGGCATTACTATTTCTGAAGATTTTGAAAATACATAATTTACTCAAAAAAGAAAATGATGAATACATGTTTTATAGTCAAAATTACACAGCAAAAGCTATAAATGGGAAGTCAACCCATATGTGTTGGCCAGTTAAGAAAACAATCAGTTTAGCCCTTGTGCAAGGGGCAAAATCAGCTAAAGTATTTCCATTACATTAGTAAATATTTCTATTGGCCTCAAATGACCATATAAACAATTAAAAGAATAGAATACAATAAGGTGGTTGTGCTCTGGCATCTGTGGGAGCGCGCCCACATGTAGTTGACAAAAGTTGACAGGCATACAACCTGTCTGAAGTTGCACCAGCGTGTCAGAAAAACTAAGTCCCATTTTGTAATCCCAGAAAAGTCCCTAAGAAAAACCTCCGGAAAGTCCCCAGCCCTTAAATGTGAAACCCATAGTCAAATTAAAATTTATACACAGCTGTTCCAGCCGGAACAGATCTACCGAGCAATAATTAAATTTTGTAAGGAGTAAAAAAGAAAATTAGATGCAACAATAAAATGGAACAAGATTAAAATCTCTCTGGGGCGCTCCCCAGTGCAGCCCGCACATACAGCCATTGCATTTAGCGTTATGTAACAGAGTTATAAAAAGGTTTATGAAATTTAAGTAATAGTGTTCAGAGTCATGATCACAGCTCAACTTCCCGGTAAACAGTCTGGACACGAGGTTGCGTGGCCACTAGGCTATTTGCAGTAAACGGGCGCACTGCCGGATCGGCCCCTCAAAAAAAGAAAAAGCATAAATATCACCTCATAAGTGCTGGCGAGTGCAACATAGAAATTCCGTCTCCATCTCCCTCCTCGTAGACGATCTTGACATGGTTCACCACTTGGGCAGATGTTCAGCCATCAGCAGACCAGGAAACCGGCTTAGTGCGAGAACCCGGGAGTCGTTTATTCTTTAGCCCATCATGTAGAGAGATACAAACTGCGTAGAACAATACGAAGAGCGGAGAAGGGACGATTCTCTGAGCGAGGCCAAGCGTTGACTGCCCTCCGCGGCACACAATCCTGACCGCACACAGCCGAGTTGCGCACGCAACCGCACACCGTGCCGCTCCCCTCATACCGCGGACCGAAGTTCGCCCGCTGCCTCAGCTCACGTTATGTTACAATTACGGAAACTTTCTAGAATTTTTGTAACCGCCGGCATCGAACCGGCACACCCCCACCCCGAAAGGGCAACCCGGTTGCCCCACAAAAACTCGGGAAAGTACCCTGCAGTGTACTCCCATCTGAAAAATCCGGTGGACATCGTGGGTAAGGTGGCCAGGCACTTGCTCTCAGGAACACCACCAATCCCCATGCGACCCTCTCCGCCATGCCAACCCCACGGGACCGCCCCAACACGTCACCCTCTCCGGTGACCATCACCCACTCCCACCGGTCCCACTCACATATTCTTCCTACGACTCAACAAGGCATCTCACACCTTGATATGTGAGCGACCGTACAACTTCTCGTCCATCTCTGGACCGACCAGCCACATGCACCTACACGGCATCTCCAACCTTGCCATATGGCTGGCCCACTTCCCTACACAAGGGCGGACGGCCCCGCTCATCCGGACAGAGAGGACCGCACCAAGGGCACACGAACATTAATCCCTTCATTTACTCATTAGAATACCACATAACTAGAGGGGGGTTTACTTTCCTACGGCACCTACTACACGAATTTCTCTCTCAACAAAATAACACCAGGAAAACCGGAGAATACGGCATGGCTGAACATCTGCCCAAGCGGTGAACCATGTCAAGATCGTCTACGAGGAGGGAGATGGAGACGGAATTTCTATGTTGCACTCGCCAGCACTTATGAGGTGATATTTATGCTTTTTCTTTTTTTGGGGGGCCGATCCGGCAGTGCGCCTGTTTTCTGCAAATAGCCTAGTGGCCACGCAACCTCGTGTCCAGACTGTTTACCGGGAAGTTGAGCTGTGATCATGACTCTGAACACTATTACTTAAATTTCATAAACCTTTTTATAACTCTGTTACATAACGCTAAATGCAATGGCTGTAAGTGCGGGCTGCACTGGGGAGCGCCCCAGAGAGATTTTAATCTTGTTCCATTTTATTGTTGCATCTAATTTTCTTTTTTACTCCTTACAAAATTTAATTATTGCTCGGTAGATCTGTTCCGGCTGGAACAGCTGTGTATAAATTTTAATTTGACTATGGGTTTCACATTTAAGGGCTGGGGACTTTCTGGAGGTTTTTCTTTGGGACTTTTCTGGGATTACAAAATGGGACTTAGTTTTTCTGACACGCTGGTGCAACTTCAGACAGGTTGTATGCCTGTCAACTACATGTGGGCGCGCTCCCACAGATGCCAGAGCACAACCACCTTATTGTATTCTATTCTTTTAATTGTTTATATGGTCATTTGAGGCCAATAGAAATATTTACTAATGTAATGGAAATACTTTAGCTGATTTTGCCCCTTGCACAAGGGCTAAACTGATTGTTTTCTTAACTGGCCAACACATATGGGTTGACTTCCCATTTATAGCTTTTGCTGTGTAATTTTGACTATAAAACATGTATTCATCATTTTCTTTTTTGAGTAAATTATGTATTTTCAAAATCTTCAGAAATAGTAATGCCTCAAACAATTAATTTTGTTTACTAATGTACATAGAGATTGATTCCTTTTTTGGAATTTTCTTGAAGTCAAATAACTGTTTAGAATTTTATAAACACCTTCTGAAAGTAGAGGACGTAGTTTGTCAGTTTCAATTAATGATGTGAAAGGAACTTAAGGTTCACACACTCATCTTGGGTCATTGATCAATGGAATGCTAGCTAAAGGGGTGGTCCGGTTATTTGTGCCTCATGAATTATTATCATTCTTCCTGGGGGGTTTTGGCCTTATGTTGTTCTACGGAACGGGTTGCCGAAGGGCGTAGACTTTATCACCGCGGGGTCATAAGATTGTAGTTACTCTACCTGGTAGGTGGGTGCATTCCCGGGGCATGTGTGTTAAGATCAATGTAATTGTGAGTTCGTGTACCTTATGTTCTGTGTGTGTTGTTATGTGTCTAGCTAGCCACGAGATGGAAGGGAATTCTATAATTATATATGCATGTGTCCACTGATGTATATACACTTGTGATGTTTTATATTTATACACACTTGTCATTCTTAATATTTATACACACTTGTTATTCTTAAGAGTTATACACACTTGTTATTTTTTTTTACTTGTATTCATACTTGTGATTGGGCACATATGTTATTCTGATTTGATGATGTTAAAGCAGCGCAGGAAGGAAAATAAATTGTTATCGTTCTGTTACAGCTGAGTTTTATTGCAAGTCCCGTCATACTGGACCCAGCATAATTTTTGCTTCTCTAGGCTTCGGCCTAGTCCTAAATAACTTGTAACCTCTCTTTCAAAACCAACAAGCAAGGAGATAGAAATTTAAAAGGAAATAAAATAAATACTAAAAGCACTGATAGGTTACAAATGGTAGATCAGAGCGTGGTTCATTCTAGGCTTGAACCCTTGGGTCCTGGTGTGTGACGGGGCTTGCAGACTCGGAAATATTAATGCAATTATTGTAACTTAGTTGATATAGGCCCGTGTAGGCTAGTTATAAGTTGTTTAATTTGTGAGTCGGGTCGCACCACTGAGGCGGTAATGGTGTTTAAAAATTTTTTTGATAGCTTGTATGGCCGGGGAGTCTTAAGCGTGGCCTGGAAGATGGAATGTTAATTAGGGTCGGTGTTGAGCGTGGTATATTGACGGGATGCGGTATGGCCCGATCGGAAATCGGTACCAGAACCGATTTGTGTCCGGTTGATGTCGAATGATTTTGCTTTCCCGAATTAGGACTTGTAGTTGATGGTTAGTTGGTTGTTGTGAATTATGTGTTGGTACGGCGTGTGTGTCGAGTTGCTGTTTTTGCTGTTATGTGTGTTGTATTCTTGCTTGTCTCTTGTCTCCTTCCGTCGTGGAGTGCATGGTTCAGTATAGGCCAGGTTTCCGCAGCGCTAGAGAACCCGGGGGTCTACTCAAAGGAAGGACAGTACTTGAGTTTTTCCGTTTCTTGTAAATATGCTTTTGTGGGTTATGTTTTGTGTTCAGTGTATTGTGTGATTCTGGCGGGGGTAGGGTATCAAGGACTACCCAATCCTATTTCCGGCATCCTCCAGAGACTTCCGGTAGTGGATGGAGAAGATGAGGGCAAATTGTTGGTTTTTCTGGACATCGTCCTGGAGTTGGCGGATTTTCCGGGGCTGTCCGATGAGGTCCTCTTGTCCGTTATATATCCGTACTGCCGGGGTTTATTGGCTGAGCTGGTCACCCGCACTCTGCGTCGTGGTGGCAGTATCGACTCTCTCCATGGGGAGGTGTTGGACTCTTTCATACCCCGTCGGCGACGTTGGCGTTTGGAACTTAGCCGGTTCTATCGTGCACAGGCCAACGGAGAGGCGTTGGGGGATTTTGTGCAGGATATCCGTAAATGTGCTCGGGTTTTGAGGTTAGGGTTGCCCGAGAAGGATGTCGTTGGAAGAATTTTAGAAGGGGTGACGCCCCAAGAGAGATCCCGTTTGGTGTTCGCGGACTGTCCACGTTGTTTTGCGGATCTTGAACAGCTGTGTGTGTTTTCAAGGACGGTCCAGGCGGCTGACGAGTCCCGAGGAAGAGATACCACAGATGTCCAATCCTCCAGTGGTTCATCAGGAAGAGCCAAAAGGGACAAACATGGAGGTTGGAGGAAAACCCAAGAGACACTTAGAAAGCCTGAATATTCCGGAAGTGATGGAGGCTACAAGGGGGTGGCAAGTGTGAAGACGGTAACAACAGCTACAGCACAGAAAACAAAGAAACATGAAATTAACAGGGGAAAAAGAAATTATGTTAGGGAACAGACAGCGGCAAGTAGGGAGCCTGTACCAAGGCGTTATCCCTATTCGGGGAAAAAGGAAACTTTAAAGGTTCCAGAGGAAGTACAAGTGCCCAAGAGAGTAGTAGATGAAGAAAAGGAAGCAGAAGTAGAAGAGCGGAATGACTTTGTGGGAACAATACAAGAGGATAAGAGCGCGTCAGTTAATACTGAATTACCGGACTCAAAGAGGACGTCATGGTTGAATCCAGAGGCCGCAGAATTTGTTCCGGTATTTACATCTCGGTTCGTGAGGGATCCAGAGCATGTAACATCACCATCGCCAGTCGAAATTAATTTAGTCATTGCACATGAACCTGGACAGCTGGATTCCAGGGTGGAAGATGTTGAGGACGTTGTGGTTGCTGAAGGTGGTCAAGGAGTGGAATCGACAGAAGAGTCAGAAGAGCGGTCTGCAGATGCTGCGCAGGTGAGTATAGTTGTAGGTGTTAGGGAGACTGTAGAGTCTGAAGTTGCAGATGGACACAGGGATGTCCGGGCTGCAAGTGTTTCTGAGGTTGTGGATGGACAAGGGGATGTCCATGCCGCAAGTGAGGTAGAAGTTGAGGAGAAATTTGGTGGCAGCGTTGTAGAGTTTGTGAGTGAGAGTGATGTAGTGTGTGATGATGTGCAGACGCCTTCTGTAAGTAGTGTTGAGGATTCCGAGGAACGGGAAGAAGTTTCAGGTGGACCAGGTGAGCAACTAGAGGAGGATGAGAATGTGCAGTGTTCAGGTGGTGGTAGTGGAAGTGATGGCGATGATGTTGATGATAAATGTGTCGGGGAAGACGAGATCAGAGAAGAGGTTAGAGAAGAAGTTTGTGAAGCGGCTGGCGATGAGTGTCATGCAGAAATTGGTGAGGAGCTGAGGGAAGATGCGGTTGAAGACGGATCAGAGGAGCAACTGGAAGATGCTGAGGAGGTGCAGTGTCATGATGTTGATTTGGATTATGTGGACGAAGAAGGGGAAATTGTAGAAAAGGAAGAAATTGTAGCAGAGGAGTTAGACGGCAAGCATAATCCAAGGCGGAGTGAAAGTAGTGAGGTAAGTTGCCTTGATTCTGATTCGGAGGAAATCAGCCAGTATAGCTCAACACGAAATAATTTCTTAGAGAGTGGTGTCCGAAAGGAACGGGCACCCGAGGTACGTCATAGAAAGGTAAGAAGTAGAGGTTAACGGGTAGGGGGTAGATGTTCCCCACATTCCCAGTGGTGTTCATCTATTTCAGGGTTGCGCCCCTGCCCACGCGAGCCTTGGTTTCCTCCATTCTTCCTTATTTCCGGAGGTAGCCAGGTCCTTGCCCTCAGTCCTAGCTATTGCCCTTTAATGATCCTTGCCCCATTTCATCTTCCCAATTTTCCTACCACTCCCCTGTAAAAAAAAAAAAAAAAAAAAAAACACATTTGTAACCTCTCGGTGCTTTTAGTATTTATTTTATTTCCTTTTAAATTTCTATCTCCTTGCTTGTTGGTTTTGAAAGAGAGGTTACAAGTTATTTAGGACTAGGCCGAAGCCTAGAGAAGCAAAAATTATGCTGGGTCCAGTATGACGGGACTTGCAATAAAACTCAGCTGTAACAGAACGATAACAATTTATTTTCCTTCCTGCGCTGCTTTAACATCATCAAATCAGAATAACATATGTGCCCAATCACAAGTATGAATACAAGTAAAAAAAAATAACAAGTGTGTATAACTCTTAAGAATAACAAGTGTGTATAAATATTAAGAATGACAAGTGTGTATAAATATAAAACATCACAAGTGTATATACATCAGTGGACACATGCATATATAATTATAGAATTCCCTTCCATCTCGTGGCTAGCTAGACACATAACAACACACACAGAACATAAGGTACACGAACTCACAATTACATTGATCTTAACACACATGCCCCGGGAATGCACCCACCTACCAGGTAGAGTAACTACAATCTTATGACCCCGCGGTGATAAAGTCTACGCCCTTCGGCAACCCGTTCCGTAGAACAACATAAGGCCAAAACCCCCCAGGAAGAATGATAATAATTCATGAGGCACAAATAACCGGACCACCCCTTTAGCTAGCATTCCATTGATCAATGACCCAAGATGAGTGTGTGAACCTTAAGTTCCTTTCACATCATTAATTGAAACTGACAAACTACGTCCTCTACTTTCAGAAGGTGTTTATAAAATTCTAAACAGTTATTTGACTTCAAGAAAATTCCAAAAAAGGAATCAATCTCTATGTACATTAGTAAACAAAATTAATTGTTTGAGGCATTACTATTTCTGAAGATTTTGAAAATACATAATTTACTCAAAAAAGAAAATGATGAATACATGTTTTATAGTCAAAATTACACAGCAAAAGCTATAAATGGGAAGTCAACCCATATGTGTTGGCCAGTTAAGAAAACAATCAGTTTAGCCCTTGTGCAAGGGGCAAAATCAGCTAAAGTATTTCCATTACATTAGTAAATATTTCTATTGGCCTCAAATGACCATATAAACAATTAAAAGAATAGAATACAATAAGGTGGTTGTGCTCTGGCATCTGTGGGAGCGCGCCCACATGTAGTTGACAAAAGTTGACAGGCATACAACCTGTCTGAAGTTGCACCAGCGTGTCAGAAAAACTAAGTCCCATTTTGTAATCCCAGAAAAGTCCCAAAGAAAAACCTCCGGAAAGTCCCCAGCCCTTAAATATGAAACCCATAGTCAAATTAAAATTTATACACAGCTGTTCCAGCCGGAACAGATCTACCGAGCAATAATTAAATTTTGTAAGGAGTAAAAAAGAAAATTAGATGCAACAATAAAATGGAACAAGATTAAAATCTCTCTGGGGCGCTCCCCAGTGCAGCCCGCACATACAGCCATTGCATTTAGCGTTATGTAACAGAGTTATAAAAAGGTTTATGAAATTTAAGTAATAGTGTTCAGAGTCATGATCACAGCTCAACTTCCCGGTAAACAGTCTGGACACGAGGTTGCGTGGCCACTAGGCTATTTGCAGTAAACGGGCGCACTGCCGGATCGGCCCCCCCAAAAAAGAAAAAGCATAAATATCACCTCATAAGTGCTGGCGAGTGCAACATAGAAATTCCGTCTCCATCTCCCTCCTCGTAGACGATCTTGACATGGTTCACCGCTTGGGCAGATGTTCAGCCATCAGCAGACCAGGAAACCGGCTTAGTGCGAGAACCCGGGAGTCGTTTATTCTTTAGCCCATCATGTAGAGAGATACAAACTGCGTAGAACAATACGAAGAGAAGGGACGATTCTCTGAGCGAGGCCAAGCGTTGACTGCCCTCCGCGGCACACAATCCTGACCGCACACAGCCGAGTTGCGCGCGCAACCGCACACCGTGCCGCTCCCCTCATACCGCGGACCGAAGTTCGCCCGCTGCCTCAGCTCACGTTATGTTACAATTACGGAAACTTTCTAGAATTTTTGTAACCGCCGGCATCGAACCGGCACAGTGGTAAGGGTATGACATCCGTGGAGGGAGTCGTGTTGCTGAAGTAATAAAATAAGGTGTTCGCAGAGAAGAAGAAGTCAGTCTATTTTAAAAGCTCAGTCAGTTTATTTTAAAAAGTCAGTCAGTCTATTTTAAAATCTCAGTTCAGTCGATTTGGAGAGTTCAGTCTCAGTTCGGTCGTATTCTAATTTTTGTCAGTCAATTCTATTTCGGTATAAACCAGCCAAAGTCTTTCAGATGGACGGTAGTAAAGTGTATTGATACAAGCAGAGAGATCGTTCGGGAGTGTATCAGAGACTATGTAAAACTGTAGAACTAACCCGTGACTAAATACTATGACAATGTCGAGTTAAGTACGATCAGACTTTGTGATCATAAAAATCTCGTTTTTATGAATCGAATGCGAGTGATAAGGTATTGACAATATTACATTACCGTGACATAAGTGACATGAGACAATATAGTAAGATTGTGCCACGAATTAACTCACTGAAATGCAAATAAAACCAATTAGATTCGCATAGTGAATACATTATAAATGGTACAATCGCTCTAGTTAAACGCAGCATAAACTATTGCACACGTAGATCGAGAGTGACAAAGAACCTACACGCAAAAGAGTGTTAGACGATGAAGTAATATTCGAGTTAACGCAATTAGTCATAATCGTTCATGCGAGTATCCGGATAAAATGTGGAACAAATAGTGTCGTGACGGAGTGTCAAGCGTAATTTAATGGGCGTATCTTCAGCCTGGACCTCGTCGCAGTATGAGAGGTACTACGCAGTTAATCACCGCAATTTGGATACAAACAACAAGTAAATCATTATCATTCATGTAACATTAGATTAGGTTGCCACTGTCCTGCCACTCAAAAAGAACTCGCTACTGAGTTGAATATACATTTATTTAATCGTTGAATATACATATATTTAATTGCTCAAAAGTAACGCAAATTGAGAAATATGAATCCATAGAGTAGGATATATTGAAATTTATATGGTCATTAATTAATCTTTATTGATTTGTAGATGTTTATAAACGTTAGAGATAATATAACAGCATTGTGTATTTAATATGTTGTATAGAGACGCTAACTTTATTCAGTATTTAAATGATATTGAAAACATATAATAAATTTGTATTGTTTATAAAAATTAAATTTGTATTGTTTACGAAAATTAATAGTGTCTGAGTCACATAATTGTTATTCACCCAAAACACCTGTTTACATATGGTGCTCCAGCACGCGGGGCGTATTAAAGCTCAGTGATATCAGAGTGTATCATCAGATATGGCATGCCCGTCCTGGAGCAGTAAACAAGATCTGTAGTAAAAACTTACATTTATGGAAACTCCTTTGAATAATTTTAACTAATTTATGCAAGTAGAGACAAACATAAAATATATTACAGTTCCATATGGTGCCCCAACACGTGACACGAGGAAGCAAATTCTAGTAGATAATTGTAACCAAGAGAAAATTTTATATAATTAAAAATTCAATTAATTTATGCAATTAATAAATTTGCATAAGTAATGTACATTCGTAAAAATTCAATTAATTTATGCAATTAATAAATTCGCATAATTATGTACATTCGTAAATGGCGCCCAACGCGATTGCACGAAGCGATTGCTCGAATAATTAATAATAAATATTATTAGTGAGTAGGCTGAGGACAGGCAGTGGCTATAAGCAATTGTTAGACAGTAAGTCAGTAGTAGAAATAGTCTTAGTTAAGCATACTTGAATGATTACGCGTAGTCGCGCGAAAATGACGACCAATAATTCAGATAGTATGGAGTTCGACGTGAACAACCAGCTAGGCGTCGAAGGACGTGAGGAAGATACGACGCAGAGTGAAAACACCAGCGCCGACGAGACTACAAGGGCGGGGGGACAATCGTTAGTACCTCGCGAGATGAACTTTCAGTTATTGCTCGAGTTCATTAAACAACAGAATGAAGAAATGAGCGAAAAAATGAGTGAAAAAATGAAACAACAGAATGAAGAAATGAGCGAAAAAATGAGTGAAAAAATGAGACAACAGAACGAAGAACAGATTGGAAAAATAAAAGTAGAATTGCAAGAACACACCAAGAAATGGGAAGAGAAAATTAGCGAGCTACAGAAAAAGAATGAACGTGGAATGAAAGAGTTGAAGAATGAATTAACAAGACATACCAAAGAAAGTAAAGAATTGAGAGAGAAGGACCGACAAGAATGGCAAGAAGCAATTAATAATACACAGAAGTCAGTAGACCAAATAAATAACAAACTAGACACACACATTCAAGAAACCAACAGCAGGAATGAAGAATTGAAAGGAGTTGTCATGAACAACGTAGAACGACTACGGACAGAACAAGGAGAAGCAGTAAACTCGTTAAAACAGAAGATCGTAGAAGTAGATGACAGACAACGGTCGGCTGTACAGAAAATCAGTGAGACAGATAAAGAGAAGGAGACACGGCTAGAAGAATTAAGAACCCACATCGCCAAAGTTAAAGAAGGCCAAGAACGACTACAGCGTCAATTAGCCAACGCAGAAGTCGGATCGACCGCAAGAACAGGTGGGCCGCATAACAACGAATTAAAATACAACGGCACAGACCGATACCCCATCGAATTTCTCAAAGAACTGACCGAAATCCAGAACACATTCTACCCAAGTGACGATGTCAAATGGATCGGTCGACATCTAGAAGCAGACGCCGCGATTTGGTGGAGGGTGATAAGAGACCAAATCCGCAATTTTGATGAATTTAAAGACCTCTTCACATAAAAGTATTGGGGTGAAGAAAGACAGGACGCAGTCAGGGACAGCCTAGAATTTGGTCGATTTAATTGGAAGGGCAACCTGAGCGCAATACAGTATATGGAGCGTAAGCTACTCGAAAGTCGCCAATTAACGCCAGCTATCACTGATCGTCAGTTAATCAAAAAGATAGCGCGCCATTTTGGTAAGAATATTGAAATTGCTGTGGTGACAAGGGGGATTAATTCTATCCAAAACCTTGAATCATTGATTGCAGAGTACGCCACGATTAATCAGCGAACAACTAGAGATAATGACTTTGTAGGGAGTCACGAGAAGGTGAATGCCCGAGGTGTGGGAGAAGCAACAAACACACCCCAACCATTTCACAATAAGGGTGTCAGCTGGAAGCAAAAACAGCATGTGCCGAACAAAGAAAGTGAAAACGATCGCAACGTTAAGGGGTTTGGACGACACACTAACCGACAGCCCATAAATTCCTTGGAATTCGTAAACAACGGTGCGTCGACCTCGACTGGTAAGGGGAACGACATAGATAAAGAAAAAAAAAATTAACCCTACAATACAATGAGATAGCCGATATACTGACCAAGAACCGACTTCACGAAACTAACATACTATTACCAGATCTTAGAAATAAATTAACTTATGAAGATGAATTAAAATTCGAACAACGGATTTCTAAGTGTCCAGAAATATTAATTAAGTTCAATAATAATATTACGGTCCTTGCCTTATTGGATACGGGGAGCGCGATTAATGCGTTGTCAGAAGAATGGTTCAACCAAAATAAACATTATTTAGAACCTTATGAGGAATTAAGCATGACTAATACACTGATTATTAGTGCAGTAGGTAGTAAGTCTAAGCTAGTACGGAAACAAATCTTATGTGACATTTACATTAGTGATATCAAGATAGACTGCGTATTTTTAATTATTCCAAATTTAATTAGAAATTGTATATTAGGTATTAGCTTTATGAAAGATGAAAAATGTTTGATTGACGTGGAAAAGGGAGTCGTCGAATTTAGAGGAAGAGAGGAAGAACAAAATGTCAGCATACCCATTGTACACATGGAAGTAGTAGAAGCAGAAGAAGAGGATGAAATAGAGAAGAAAATAAACGCGAAAGTGGACAACATAACAGGTGTGGATGAGGAAACGTTAGAAAATCTGAGAGAAGTCTTAATGAATAATAAAAGTTTATTTCGGGAAAGTCCAGGGAGAATGGAATGCTATCAGCATGAATTTAAAGTAACGGACAACACGCCTTATTTCCAACGCGGGTGGCCAATTCCACTTGCATACAAGCAAAGAGTTGATGCCGAAATCAACAAAATGTTGAAACACGGTGTAATTGAGAGGGGAAATAGCCCATTTATTAATCCAATGGTCGCCGTAATAAAGAAAGACGGAAACGTCAGGCTGTGTTTGGACGCACGGAAAATCAACAGTGTTACCATTCCCGACTATGAAGGACCAACTCCTATCCAAGAGATATTAGCAAGGTGTGGTAGAATGAAGTACCTGTCCACAGTGGATTTAACCAGCAGTTTTTGGCAGGTGCCACTAAAGGAATGTTGTCGCGATTACACTGCTTTCATGTATGAGGGGAAATGTTATAGATATACAGTAACACCATTCGGATTAAGCACCAGTTCTGCCGCTCTGACGAGAGGACTAGACATGGCACTTGAAGATCCGGTGAAGGAAAACACAATCATCTATGTTGACAACTGTCTTTGTTACTCGAACGACGTCAAGACGCATCTGGTACATTTGAATTTATTATTAAGCAATCTACGCAGAGCAAACCTAACGATTAACCTCGATAAATCGCAATTCTTTCGTCAAGAAATCGCCTACCTAGGGTATCGCTTAACTACAGAAGGAGTTCAAGCAACAGAAGAAAAGGTTGCTGCGATCAGAAATTTCCCAGTTCCGAGAAACCAGAAGCAATTGAAAGGATTCTTAGGATTGACTAACTTTTATAATAGATTTACTGCTAAGTATGCAGAAACGATTCAACCATTACTGGATTTATTGAAAAAAAATAAAAGGTTTATATGGACATCAGAACTAGATCGATGCTTCAAGGAAGTAAAGGATTTATTTATTGAAACGGTTATATTAAAATTTCCGAAAGTCAACCAACGATATTTTCTTCAATGCGATGCGAGTAAATACGCCTACGGTGGACAACTGTATCAGTTGGATGAAGAGGGGAATGTGGGTGTAATTGCCTACACGAGTAAAACTTTTAAGGGTGCGGAAAAGAACTATTTCACGACTGAAAAGGAACTCTTAAGCATTGTCAGATGTTTAGAGAAGTTTCGAATATATATCTTGGGTCAACCATTAACTATTATAACTGATAATAAAGCACTCACTTTCATGCATAAATGCCATCTAAACAACTCCAGGATAACTAGGTGGATCCTACCCATACAAGAATATAACTTTAACATCCTTCACTGTAAAGGTAAAGAGAATGTAGTGGCCGACATACTCAGCCGGTATCCAGAAGATGCAACGGAAGAGGACCAAGTTGATGAGAACTTCGAATATCAGATAAATCAGGTAACTATAAAAATGAAGAAAGACGTATGTAGTATGATAAGAGACATAGGAAAATTCCAGAAGGAGGATACGAAGTTAGGATCTATTATAGATAATCTTAATAATGGTAACGAAAATGATATGTGTAAGTTTTATAAGTATGTTGATAACAAATTGTATAGAAAGTGTAAGAACAAATGGAAATTATACGTGCCAGAGAGTATTACGGACATAATCATCTCCGAAATACATCAGATGTATGGCCATTTAGGAGGTAAGAAATGTACCAAACTGTTACAGGAGAGTTTCACATTTGACAAAATGTCAAGGAAAATTAAAGAGTACGTAAAAACTTGTGACAAATGTCAACGTTGCAAGGATAGCCAAAATAGGAATCTGTTTGGCGGAACGATACCAATTTTACCATCAGAGAAAGGAGAACTCATTAGCGGTGATTATTACGGACCGTTACCAGTATCGACGGGTGGCGTAAAATACATCTTCGTCATGGTTGATAACTTTACAAAATACGTGAAGTTATTCACGTTGAGAAGGGCAACAACGGCCGCAACTATCAGGAGAGTCCGACAATACATCGAAGAAGTTGTAAAACCGAAAGCAATATTAACGGACAATGCGACGCAGTTTACATCGAAACAATGGGTGAAAGGATTGAGTGAACTTCAAATACAACCGAAGTACACTGCCATTCGCAACCCGTGCGCCAACCTTGCCGAACGTGTTAATCGACAATTAGGAAACATGTTCCGTATATTCGTCGGCGAACAACACACTAAGTGGTCACGTTTTATTTCAACAATCGAAAGCTGCATTAATGAAACGTATCACGACACCATTGAAGTAACACCATACGAAGCGCAGTTTGGTAGGAGACAGCAAGACTTTTAGAGAGGGGTCTTGGCTGACCTATCAGGAGCAAGGAATTCGACAAAGGCGGGTGTAAAGAAGACGTCAACATGGAGACAAGGGTGAAGAGCGAATGGGAAGTAGACTAGAGACCCCAGCCAGAGTATCCAGGAGGAGCCTTCGCAGAATCTGATGCGAGAAACCAATCATGACAGTGATTGTGGTAAGGGTATGACATCCGTGGAGGGAGTCGTGTTGCTGAAGTAATAAAATAAGGTGTTCACAGAGAAGAAGAAGTCAGTCTAGTTTAAAAGCTCAGTCAGTTTATTTTAAAAAGTCAGTCAGTCTATTTTAAAATCTCAGTTCAGTCGATTTGGAGAGTTCAGTCTCAGTTCGGTCGTATTCTAATTTTTGTCAGTCAATTCTATTTCGGTATAAACCAGCCAAAGTCTTTCAGATGGACGGTAGTAAAGTGTATTGATACAAGCAGAGAGATCGTTCGGGAGTGTATCAGAGACTATGTAAAACTGTAGAACTAACCCGTGACTAAATACTATGACAATGTCGAGTTAAGTACGATCAGACTTTGTGATCATAAAAATCTCGTTTTTATGAATCGAATGCGAGTGATAAGGTATTGACAATATTACATTACCGTGACATAAGTGACATGAGACAATATAGTAAGATTGTGCCACGAATTAACTCACTGAAATGCAAATAAAACCAATTAGATTCGCATAGTGAATACATTATAAATGGTACAATCGCTCTAGTTAAACGCAGCATAAACTATTGCACACGTAGATCGAGAGTGACAAAGAACCTACACGCAAAAGAGTGTTAGACAATGAAGTAATATTCGAGTTAACGCAATTAGTCATAATCGTTCATGCGAGTATCCGGATAAAATGTGGAACAAATAGTGTCGTGACGGAGTGTCAAGTGTAATTTAATGGGCGTATCTTCAGCCTGGACCTCGTCGCAGTATGAGAGGTACTACGCAGTTAATCACAAGGCAATCACAGTTAAGGCAAGTATCCACCTGGTCAGCCTACCGTGACTTAACTTACATCTTCTCAGGAAAGATATTGATTTATGGTCGGTTCATACGGTCACTGGATATCCCAAGATATAAGTACGGAATTTTCCGCAAGCGAACACTAGACTGAGCAATTCCTTTTCTGTGACGTTGTAGTTTTTCTCACATTAGTTCAGTGTTCTGCTAGTGAAACTAATGACGAGATGACTGCCATTTTCGTCCTCTTGGTACAAGGTTGTTCCTAGACTAATATTACTGGCATCGCAGTTCAAGAAAAAGGGCTTGTTAAAATTTGGGTGATGGAGTATTACTACTTCTAAAAACTTATCAAATATATTGGAACTTACCGTCTGCGGCTTTTAGAAACAGCGTCTTTACAAAATTGACATGTTTCGGGACACTTGTCCCATCATCAGAATTTAAAACAATCGCGTATCATTTAAAGTTGATACACTTGTCAATCACTTAAAACATTAAAATCCAATATAAAACAAATAACTTAAAATAATATGATACTAAAATATTTAAAGCGAGTGCGAAGGTTTACCGATGTACATCGTATGGAGACCGACCGCGCACTAATTTACGTCTCGCTCCCACCACGACAATAGCGCAAGGCAGTGTTGTACAATACATTTGACTTGAAAACAAATTTATCATTTAAAACATGCGGCTTGGTATCAGTATTGTTGTATGCTTTATAAATTTCGTATTCTTCAAGAGCGTTCAAATATCGCCCTTTCTTACATATGTGAAGGGGTATAAAATTAGTTTTAAAATTAGTGTAGTTATGATTCTCGGAAATGAGGTGTTCTGCAAATTTTGACTTGATATTGTCCAAACTGTGAAAGTGTGTAGGCGGCCTATGTTCTGTAAATCTTTTTAAAAAGCCACGTCCTGTCTGGCCCACATAAAAGGCGTCACAATCATCACATGTCAATTTGTAAACACCAGTTTTGTGTTCAAGGCTGGTAGTTCTGCGGACACGAAGATTATTCATAATACTATTAGTGGTCTTATAAGTGACCTTGATATTACTGGTTTTACTAAAAATTGACCCAAAAATCTGAGGCATAAGGTATGTGTACGGTGTTGCAATGTATTTGCGTGTTGTATTTTCGCGTGTTTTATGTCCGTTAATGTTACTATGCCCCTTCATATGTTTTTGAAGGATGTTCACCATATTGACATCATAACCATTAGCAACTGCAATGTGTTTAATGGTGTCTAATTCCTCACGGTATTCTTTATCACCAAGGGGCAAAGATAAAAGTCTATAAATCATACTGTGGAAGGCAGCTAATTTCTGTGATAAAGGATGAAAAGACTTAGCATGTATTACAATATCAGTCGTTGTGGGTTTTCTATAGATGTCAAATTGTAACTATTTATTTATTGTCCTTAGCAAAAGTTAAATCTAGAAAATTCAGTTTACCATTGTCTTCACTTTCAAGTGTGAACTGCATTTTGTCATTGATATTATTCAAATAATTATGTAAATTATCAATTTGCCTTTGTGTACCTTTGTATATTAAAAATGTATCATCAACATACCTGCCGTAAAATATTATGTTATTCTTGTGTTTGTTATTAGTGAGAATGAATGAATTTTCGAAATTATTTAGGTATATATCTGCAAGAAGACCTGAAAGTGGAGAACCCATTGCTAACCCATTTTGTTGGCTGAAAAATTGATTATTGTGGGTAAAATAATTTTGATCAAGAACTAACTCCAAAATGTGCATCAATTCATTTATACTATTAATATCCAATTTATTAGTATTAATAAGGTTAATCCTAAGTATACGCAAGGTCTCAGCTACTGGTATATTCGTATACAAGTCCACAATATCAAAGTTTGTAAGCCGGTTCAACTATTAAATTTTTAACCTTATTCACAAAGTCAACACTATTAATTAGACTATGATCATTAATTATTTGTATATTCTGTTTTATTATGGTGACTAGTTTTTTAGCCGTTTTATACCCCGGAGCAGTGGTGAAATTTACTAATGGTCTCAAGGGGATAGCATCCTTGTGGAGTTTGGGTAATCCTGTCAAAACGGGTGCTTTTGAATTTATAGGTTTCAAAGATCTTCTTGTTTGTTCATCAAACAAATGGGTGCATCTGTTTATACATTGATTTAATTGTTTTACATAATTTTCAGTTGGGTCAGAATTATAATCTTTATATTTTAAAAAGATTTACAGAACATAGGCCGCCTACACACTTTCACAGTTTGGACAATATCAAGTCAAAATTTGCAGAACACCTCATTTTCGAGAATCATAACTACACTAATTTTAAAACTAATTTGATACCCCTTCACATATGTAAGAAAGGGCGATATTTGAACGCTCTTGAAGAATACGAAATTTATAAAGCATACAACAATACTGATACCAAGCCGCATGTTTTAAATGATAAATTGGTTTTCAAGTCAAATGTATTGTACAACACTGCCTTGCGCTATTGTCGTGGTGGGAGCGAGACGTAAATTAGTGCACGGTCGGTCTCCATACGATGTACATCGGTAAACCTTCGCACTCGCTTTAAATATTTTAGTATCATATTATTTTAAGTTATTTGTTTTATATTGGATTTTAATGTTTTAAGTGATTGACAAGTGTATCAACTTTAAATGATACGCGATTGTTTTAAATTCTGATGATGGGACAAGTGTCCCGAAACATGTCAATTTTGTAAAGACGCTGTTTCTAAAAGCCGCAGACGGTAAGTTCCAATATATTTGATTGAACAACACGTGGCTTGGTACTAAACATTTGGAATTTATTCCTTTTAAACATGAATACTGCAAGTTGTGCAAACTTAGTACGAAAATTTCAAAATATTAAAGTCCAATTACACAAAACTATTTTACACATTAAGTTCAACAAATCATGTTTGGAGAACAATGTTATACCGAATTATGCTATTATAAGACTTAAAGGTTCATCTATTGCTGAATCAAAAACCAAAAAATATGCAGAAATTTACAGAGTTAAAGAAGAAATTAAATCTCTATACATTAAAAAGTCAAACCTAAATTATACATTATACAAATTATACATTTACAATTATTAGATAACACGCATCCAGCCGTACTGAATCATTATCTGGATTTTATAAACAATGACGTCAGGCGAATAGTTTATCAAATGCGTATAAAACAATCAGATAAACTACAAAGGTTGTTGAATGATCAGTTACCGATATCCAGCAATATCAAATGTAAACACAAATTTTATACGCGGTTGCAGAATTTAACGTCCCTTGTTTTAAATACTGATGAAACTGATTTATTGAGTAAAGGTTTGAAATATAATCTTCCCGTACACAAATCGAGTCTTGATCGTAAGCAAATTATTGCAGAAATTATCAATGCAGAGACTGTTGTTAAGGCAATGGTTGACCAAAAAGATCAAGACCAGACACGTTTCTTAATAATCGAAAAATTCAATAAAATCATTAAAAATCGGTATAATAATGTTCATTCCTCTATTCCTTTAACAAATAATAATTATAATAAAGAACGGAAAATTTTAATAGGATTAAAACAAAAATTATCTGACAATAAAGCTCTCGTCACTAAAGCTGACAAAGGTAACACTGTGGTTATTATGGACAGAGAAGATTATAACAATAAAATACAAAATTTCATTATTAACAACAACATTGGTTTACTAAATTCTGACCCAACTGAAAATTATGTAAAACAATTAAATCAATGTATAAACAGATGCACCCATTTGTTTGATGAACAAACAAGAAGATCTTTGAAACCTATAAATTCAAAAGCACCCGTTTTGACAGGATTACCCAAACTCCACAAGGATGCTATCCCCTTGAGACCATTAGTAAATTTCACCACTGCTCCGGGGTATAAAACGGCTAAAAAACTAGTCACCATAATAAAACACAATATACAAATAATTAATGATCATCGTCTAATTAATAGTGTTGACTTTGTGAATAAGGTTAAAAATTTAATAGTTGAACCGGCTTACAAACTTATTTCCTTTGATATTGTGGACTTGTATACGAATATACCAGTAGCTGAGACCTTGCGTATACTTAGGATTAACCTTATTAATACTAATAAATTGGATATTAATAGTATAAATGAATTAATGCACATTTTGGAGTTAGTTCTTGATCAAAATTATTTTACCCACAATAATCAATTTTTCAGCCAACAAAATGGGTTAGCAATGTGTTCTCCACTTTCAGGTCTTCTTGCAGATATATACCTAAATAATTTTGAAAATTCATTCATTCTCACTAATAACAAACACAAGAATAACATAATATTTTATGGCAGGTATGTTGATGATACATTTTTAATATACAAAGGTACACAAAGGCAAATTGATAATTTACATAATTATTTGAATAATATCAATGACAAAATGCAGTTCACACTTGAAAGTGAAGACAATGGTAAACTGAATTTTCTAGATTTAACTTTTGCTAAGGACAATAATAAAAAGTTACAATTTGACATCTATAGAAAACCCACAACGACTGATATTGTAATACATGCTAAGTCTTTTCATCCTTTATCACAGAAATTAGCTGCCTTCCACAGTATGATTTATAGACTTTTATCTTTGCCACTCGGTGATAAAGAATACCGTGAGGAATTAGACACCATTAAACACATTGCAGTTGCTAATGGTTATGATGTCAATATGGTGAACAACATCCTTCGAAAACATAAGAAGGGGCATAGTAACATTAACGGACATAAAACACGCGAAAATACAACACGCAAATACATTGCAACACCGTACACATACCTTATGCCTCAGATTTTTGGGTCAATTTTTAGTAAAACCGGTAATATCAAGGTCACTTATAAGACCACTAATAGTATTATGAATAATCTTCGTGTCCGCAGAACTACCAGCCTTGAACACAAAACTGGTGTTTACAAATTGACATGTGATGATTGTGACGCCTTTTATGTGGGCCAGACAGGACGTGGCTTTTTAAAAAGATTTACAGAACATAGGCCGCCTACACACTTTCACAGTTTGGACAATATCAAGTCAAAATTTGCAGAACACCTCATTTCCGAGAATCATAACTACACTAATTTTAAAACTAATTTGATACCCCTTCACATATGTAAGAAAGGGCGATATTTGAACGCTCTTGAAGAATACGAAATTTATAAAGCATACAACAATACTGATACCAAGCCGCATGTTTTAAATGATAAATTGGTTTTCAAGTCAAATGTATTGTACAACACTGCCTTGCGCTATTGTCGTGGTGGGAGCGAGACGTAAATTAGTGCGCGGTCGGTCTCCATACGATGTACATCGGTAAACCTTCACACTCGCTTTAAATATTTTAGTATCATATTATTTTAAGTTATTTGTTTTATATTGGATTTTAATGTTTTAAGTGATTGCCAAGTGTATCAACTTTAAATGATACGCGATTGTTTTAAATTCTGATGATGGGACAAGTGTCCCGAAACATGTCAATTTTGTAAAGACGCTGTTTCTAAAAGCCGCAGACGGTAAGTTCCAATATATTTGATTGAACAACACGTGGCTTGGTACTAAACATTTGGAATTTATTCCTTTTAAACATAAAAACTTATCTTTGTTTGACTGTAAAGTCTCGTCTTGCTCTTTACACCATCTCCATTTATTTTTAGCAGACAACTGGTATTGGAATTTGGCAGTTAGCTCTGAATAATTACTTTGAAATTTTCAGTAATAATTACACATACCCAAAAATGATTGTAATTGTTTCCGATTTTTTGGTTGAGGGAATTTCTGTATAGTGTATCCTTTTCTGAGGATGGGGATATCCCTTGGTTATTCAGATTAAATCCTAAAAACTGGACCTCCTTAGCTATAAGCTTGGATTTTTCTAATTTTAATGTAATATTATTATCGGTGAGTTTCTTCAATACATGCTCCACTCGGTTGCAATGTTCTTCCCAGTTGGCTGAGGTTATTAACAAATCATCAACGTATACCGTTGTAAACTGGAGTGCTTCTGGGCCAAGTATTTGGTCCATGCAGGCCACAAAGATGGCTACTGAATTTACTAAACCGAAGGGCAAACTCTTAAATTGGTAATTGCGCCCTTCGAAGATAAACGCCATGTATTGACGACTTTGTGGGTGCAACTCCACTTGCCAATATCCGCACACGGTGTCCCATGTTGTAATAAATTTAGTACCATAAAATTTCTTTAGGATTTCTTCGATTTCTCCGGGCGAAGTTCGATCATTTACTATCATTTTGTTAATTTCTCGTGCGTCTAGACAGAGTCGGACCTTACTGTTTTTCTTTTGAATAGCCACAATCGGACTGGTGAATGGTGACTGACTGCTTTCTATTATATCTCGGCTTATCATATTATTAATTTCAGTTCGGACCGCTTCCTTCAGTGATTGCGCTATAGGGTAGGATTTATGGTTGAACTCCACCGGTTCCCTAAATCGGATGTTACACTGATAATTCTTTACTTCCCTGGCTCATCAGAAAATATGGCACGATATTTCTCGTATATTCCTATCAAATGATTTATTTGGTTTTTAGTTAGTTTTTCCGTCTTTTTTCGCATTGGAAATCTCGTATCTCCTGTATTTTCTGCGTCCACAGTTTATCTTCAGTCTCACGGTATACTAAGTTACTGTATGATGACCTATCCTCTACATAATTTAATTAAATCTGTCGGTTGTGACCAGGTTGGGAATTTACTATTTCGTTGCTTATTAAATCGGCTACCCATGTTGAATCTCCTGAAAACAATGACACCTTCTCTCTGCACAGATCAATAACAGCAGAGTTTCTTCTTAACAGGTCGCACCCTATCAAGATATTAAATGGTAACCCGGCTGCAATGAGAAACACCATGTCCAAACTTACCCCCTTACTTGTAACATTTAAAGATACTTGTTTACGTACAGTTTTATTTTGCCGACCAGTGGCGCCTATAAGTACAACATTATTGATTGGTAATACCGATAATGTTCGGTGACATTCTTGTTGTATACGATCTAACTCATTATTGCTAATTATCGAGACATTTGCTCCGGTGTTTATCATGATTTGCGCTGAAATACCTTCTACTTCTGCCATTACGTATATTAATTCATTATTTTGATTATTAATCTTTATATCGTTTTCTTCTAACAAATCTGTTCTGATATCTTTGAGGTAATTATTGTAAATAATTGTAATTTTCTTATTTTCATTTTGTTTATTAAACTCTCGTTCATACCCAGTAGATAGGAGCAGTGAAGGGTTGTGATTGTCTATCACCGCCTCCTCTAGTTTAAAGGTTGAGTGTTATCGCTGATTGGGCCGACTGCAACGTCGGTCTGAAAACCTTGGGCTGGTTCCTGTCACTCCATGCGATCATCAAACTGCACTTCGTTCCTCTGTTGTCGATTTTGGTCCTCCAGGCTGGAACTTCGCCTGTGTACATAATTCCCCCGATCATCCCCTTCGTGGTTTACCTGTTGTACTCTGTATTCGTGGAAACTGTTCCTCCTTTGGTTTTGGTACCTCCGTTGACCACCGCCTACTGCTCTTATATAGTTCACCCTCAGTCGGTATGTCCTATTATTATAATTACCACTTGGTTGGTAGTTTCTGCTGTTATTTGGATAATGGTAATTATCATTTTGGTTTGAATTTCTCTGACTATTTCTGTTGTTTTCACTGTTATTATAATAGGTATTTCTATTTGATTGGTTGTTATCATTTCCAGTTATTATTATTATTACTGTTACGATTATTATTATAATAATTATTATTCCGGTTCGAGGGGTTAAAATGATTGTTATTCACGTTATTTTGATTGTTATTCACATAGCTACTACTATTCCTTAATTCTGGTCTATCCGTTCTTCTTCTACTCTGTCGGTAATAGTCTTCATGCTCGTACATCTCGAGTAACTCCGTCATAGCTTGTACGGTCTTAATCTGACTACTCCTACGTGCTCTAATTATATCCTCCTCGTAGTGATAGAACAGTTTGCTGACTAGACACTCCTCGGGTATTTGAGGCTCTAGGTGTTTGGCTACGCACACCTTTCCCATGAAATATGAGGTCAAGGTGTTACCCCAATATTGGTTATATTTCCCATGGCATATATTGTCTCTTGCTATGTTTTGCGTCGTTTCCGACCAATACTTGGCCTTAAACAGTCTCTTAAACATTTGGTAGTCTATGATGTCATCTCTGATAGCCATCCACCAATTATCGATCATCTCTTTAAATGACTCATCGAGTACTTCTTTGTTTGTATTCCAGCGGTTACTCCTATGTTTCGTGAAATACTCTTCTATTCGAGATATAAATTCCATGGGTTTTCTTTGGTATAACCGGAAATTAACCCTTTCTCGGTTTTCTGTAGTGGCACAATGGGTAATATTAGTCGGTCTACTCAGACAGGTTTGTATGTCTGCTTGGTTCTGGCGAACCTGGCCATTTATACTGGTAACAGCGGCTTCTATCCTGTCACACTTTTCTGTGAATCGGTTCTTCACTTTTTCCCATTCTTCACGTGCTTCCTTTTGTTTCTCTTCTATATTTGTAACCTTGGTGTTTACCTCTGCTTTAAAACTCTGTACTTCGGTGTTTACTTCTGCCTTAAGACTCTGTACTTCTCACTCAGTCCGATTACATCTTTCATCAGCTTTTGTAATTTTTTGTTCTATTACCGTTATTTCCCCTTCTATCTTCTTGCTGATTGTTTCATTGTTCTCTACTATCTTCTGATTCAACTCTTCCTTTAATAATTCTATCTTTCCGTCTAATCTGTCCATATTTTCCTGGTTAACCTCCCTTAATTCTTCTCTTAATAGTTGGTTATCCTCTTTCAATTCTTCTAACTTCTCCCCCATTTTTTCTTCCATCTTCTTATTATTCTCCCTTAACTCTTCCCTCAACTGTTGGTTGTCGCTTTCCATCTTCTTACTATTTTCCTCCATCTTCTCTTCCATCTTCTAACTATTTTCCTCCATCTTCTTACTATTTTCTTCAATTTTCTTATTGGTATCTCCAATTTCCTTCGTGGTTTCTCCAATTTGGTTACTCAATTCTTCCTTCATTTCCTTACTCATGGATTTGTTATCCTCTCTCATTTCCTTACTGGTTTCCTCCATTTTCTTACTCATGGATTTGTTATCCTCTCTCATTTCCATCATAAGCCTGAACATTTCTTGCATAGTTGCGTTCTCTGTTTGTTTTGGTTTTTCCGGTTGTTCCTCTTGTTGTTGTATGGGTTGGTTAGGTTCTGCTGGAGGTAATAACGTCTCCATATCTTCCACTGGAGTCGCCTCCTTGTTCTCCATGCCTATTTCCTTTTCGAGTTCTGCCGCCCTTTTCTTCGATGTTGATCTCTTCGGCATTTTGATGACTTTCCTGACCGGTTAACAGCTGCCAAGCTAAAATAGGAAATTGGGTATTTGTCCTTATCTTATAGGCCTATCAATTCCTATTTTAAGCCCCTAATGTTGAGCGCCAATTTGTAATAAAAAAAATTTAAGTAGAATAAGGTTTAATTACGTTCCACGTTGGAAATGCCAATTTTTAATAAAACAAAATTCGTGGAATAATAATTGGTTCATAAAATATTTTATTATTTATTTATTTGTTATTTTTGTATAAATAATTAATTTAATTTGTTTACTTGGTTTAATTGTTTTTATTGTTTTATTGTCAATGTTCAATTAATAAAAAATACTGATTAATATCTGTGTATGCTCTGATGAAGAATTATTTGTTTCTTCACGTTAAATAGATTATCGTGGCCAAATCAATTGCATGTAGCGGCCGATTCAGTATCTGTACTTCTTCTTCTGCTCGTTCGTTTCCTTCAGGAGTTCACGTTTAGCTTTTAATAATTAACGTAATTTAATTTATGACTTAAATAATCAATAAAACAATGTTAAAACAATAATTAGATTTATTATGTCCAAAGAAATTATTTGAATTGCCGCGACTGGCTCGAGTCTGATTCGAGACTAGGTTCCAGGTCGATTATTAAATATATAAAAATATTCAAATTAAATTATTATATTATAAAGGTTCTTTTAACTGTAGAAATAGTTAGGAAAGGCAAGAGAATTCAATACTTACAAATTACAAAACTTATTCATTAAACAGACAAAATAATAAAGTATAGTGTATAGAAAAATTCAAATATTACAATACAACGGATTGTTCCGATGTCATTCGTTCCTCTCCTGTCAGCCTGTGCGAATTTACAAGATGGCCGTCTGCATGGGTTGGTCTGCGATGTGAATTCAGCTACAAGATTTTCCTTTAAATAAACGTCTCCGTTGGTTAATTCCTCTTCAGTGATGTTGTTATTGGAATATCCCCCAGTTGTAGTGTGTAGTTTATTCCTCCACTTGGTTTTTGTTCGGTAATAGGTGTGCTGTGTCAAATGGTTCCTTCAATCAGATGCTCGTGGTAAAAGGTTAAATATATTCTTCTGTCGTGTCCATACGTAGTGACAGCTCGAGTTATTAGTGTTTAATTTAGTTTAAGATTTCAATGAACGTTATTACAGTATTAGTTACTTTAATTTATATTCTCTTTATCTTTTTATAAATTCATATTATATCTTGTTTGTGTTAGTTGAAAATTCCGTTCATATTTCTCTGAAATGTATTCTCACACGTCCGTCTTGCTTGGCTTTTAACAATCAACTAATATTTGTTCCTACATATAGAAAATTCTAAGGTTTTGGTCTCATTTCTCATTGTTCCCCATCAGCTGTTCGCATCTAAATTCAATTTTATATATAAAAAAATGACATTTTTTTATGTTTAATTGGCTATAAATTATTTGTTTAGTACTTTTATGTAATTCTAATTATATAACAATATTCCTGCTTTTATTTTATACAAGTTAATACTAAATTTGACCTATTTTGGTTTGAATTAAGCTTCTGAATTACATTATTTGAAATTTATCTCTTTAAAATTAATTTGATTCACATACATACCTATTAAACGGTGTACAATATGTTTTATGTTACAATTTACCTCTCATTCGATTACTAATTAAATATTTGTAATTTACTTTTTATATCTGGCTATTATTCTAAACATTTAACAATTTATTTGTATTTTACTATTGTACTTTACTGAATATGGCTTTATCTGGTACAATCACCATTTAAGTCAATTTTACATGCTGATTCTTTTAATCAATATTATAGGTCTTTGTTATCATTAGGATAAAGTATTTGTATTCTGAATGGGATAATTTATATCAATTTAGTCTAGGTTCTATTAATTTATATTCTCTGATTTGATTTATATGGTCAAAGTTAAAATTGTCTTGGTCATCAATTTTCAATTTTCCTAGCAATGTTATTATTAATTCACCTTATTAGTTTTATATTTTCTGATTCACTATTTATGGGTCGTTTGAATTATTATTTTGCCTTTCCTTACTTCACAAAAATACAACATTAATTAACATGATTCAAATACAATAAACTCTTACATACTAACATCTAGTATTTCCTACTATCAACATATTTTGTATGGTATACACAAAAAATAATAACACATAATAATTATATAAATAAACACATTAAAACTTTATATTAATGATTGTCTTTTGTTGTCCTTTTTAAAACTGGTTTGGGGTGTTCCCCTCAATTACACACTTATTTTAATCATAACGAATTTTACATCATTTCTAGTTATTTGTATTGGATTCTCTTTTTTGGCTATTTGTTTTATCTAGGTTGATATAGCTAATATAGTTTAATCTTTCATTGATGTGGTTTACAGCTATAGAGTTTTCTGTCTTAAAAATAGGGTTTTTGGGTATCTTGATATTATTTCATTTTAATTCATTGGTTATGGGTTGTTACTCCTTACTACTCTATATCTTGAGAATTGTCATTTTAATTTATTTGTTTGGGCTGTTACTCCTTACTACTCCATATCTTACTGGGTCTACTAATTATTTTACTGAGATGATACTCATATTATTTGTTTTTTAACACTTTTTTGGCTATAAATTGACTATATGTAATTTCTTTGAATCGACTTTCCTAGTTCTGTTAAGTCCTTTTATTTATGATTGTAATTACTTTTTTCTGTTACTTTTATTTAAGTTGATATTACTCCTTCCAGATGACTTCTTCCCTTCTTTTCCTATATGATCTTAATTTGTAGAATAAGGTAAAAACTTCGTTGTGCTACAATATATATTATAACGTAACAAAAAATACACCTCAAAAGAAAAACAAACGTACCATCAAAATTCACGGTAATATATGCATAAACGCAATCCTTTGAGTAATAAAAGAAAAAAAAAGAAAAAGGAATTGAACTTCATAAAGACAGAAATGAAGACACAATGTATTATTTAAGAATAATTAATAATTTTCAGGAATAAAAGAAAATCTGAACAAAAAAGAGAAATAATAATAGTAAATAAATAATTGGAAAATAGAGGATGAAATCAGGAAATAGATAATTTAATGACTGTGACAAACAATGACTGACGATAACCTAAATACCCAGAAGTTAAAGATCCCATCACAAAAGATGTAAATAGTAATTTATAAATAGGAATATAATATATAAGTATGTAAAACTAGTATGGAAGAAATACGACATTGTGAATAAACCTATTTAACTATGAGGAGGTCTGCGCACCTCAGACCATTATTTTATATATCAAAAAAAGAAAAAACTATAGAAAGTGAATTATTTAAGTGTTTCAAATATAATCATGTCAAACTGTAATTCTAAAAGTTATATTGTGTGACAGTGTTAAGAAGAGAAAATAACAGTGAAATACGTTAAAAAGAAAGAATCATGTATGAAGAGAGTGATAAGTATAATTAAAATATGAACGTTGAAGAAGTATATAATCTATATGAGCCGGGTATATAACACATATAGTGAAACAAGACAAAGTAACTAATTGAAAAATATAAAATTTTAAATTAAAAACTTATAATAATATAGTGTAAGGAAGAAAAAATAAAGTTAAACCGAATATTATTAATTAGAAATTGGGAAACCGAACCTGTGACCCATAAAATATAGCCAAGGCCTTAACTAAAGAAATTAGTGTTTTTAGTAGAAGGAGAGGATTGTTGAAAATTTCTAATTGCAAGGCAGAACGTGTAAAAATTACTGCTGCATTTGATACAAATTGAAGACCAATAAAAGATGAGATGACCAGGAAAAACATCGCAAAACCTAGAAGAATGATCTTTTAATCAAGAGACCAAAAAACCAGATGTCCAGGAGTAAAAAATCAACCGATAAATCCTTTAAGAAAACTGCTAGATTGGTGAGATCACTCCAAGACTAAATCAAATATTCTAACTAACATTACGACAGTAAATATTGAATTACAACAAAAACAATATAAAAACATTATAATTGTGAATTATTTTTGTACACTAGTATACAATAGTCATTAGTAGTAAGAGTTTTTTGTTATAGTTTCTTGTATGATGCAAAGAACCCACAACCATTCAACAGACATTTACAACACCATATTACCAAGTCTCATGCATAAATATTATATTGTATGTTCTACGTATGTATAACTCGTACCAGACTTTAACTATACTTGTATGTTAACCCTGAGATTCAGATAAATAATTCTCTATTTAAAAATAAAACACAGTTTTTTTATTTATATTACAATATATATAAAACAGTATGTGTCCATGTGTTCTCTTAAGAATAGATAATGGGAGGGCTCCTGATGAATATTAGTTTGATTGTCTGAAATTACCAGTTAAATGAATTTTAAAAACTTCTTGCAATGAATCATACATGGCACAGAACAATACTTCAAGGTACTAGACTTATACTGTCATGCCTGTAGTGACTACAGTTACAAACTTTTTTTATGATCATACAGAAAATAACAGAAACTGACAAAACTATAAACAGGGCATTAAAAAATGGATAAACATGACTCCTTAAACAAGAAGCAACCCAAAGGTACCAGGCCAATGACAATCTGGAGTGCAGTGATAGATAAGCACAGAGTGCTTAAAATGTCTTAAAATTTTGGAGACAAATCAGACATTGAGAATCATCTCTCAGAATACGTTGTCAATATTTTCTTCAGTTTGATTCAAGACAGTCAGCCACCACACTCATCATGAAATATCCTAACCTCTTTCTCACCACATTTTCGCTCATGGCAATCAATTTGTAAACTTCACAAATTTGATAGTAAATTCTGACTGTATTTTATAATCTGTGGGCCAACAAATGTTTTATACATGATAATAAATTTGTAATAACCCTCAGTGTTATTATAACCACACAAAATTGGTTAGCTACTCTATGGAAGAAGGTTATACTACTGTGTATGGAAGTGCAGATGTTACTTTATGACTTCCAGTTTTCAAAAGAAATATATATTTAAGTTATCTGAGTGTAAAATGATCGATCAACAATTATTTTGATCTATTCATGACCTGTACACCCTTGTTAGCACTGCAACTGTAGAAGAGTTATCAACCTCTAAACGCGAGCTTCTACTTGTCACTTCTGATATGATTTTGTACTAAATTGGTCAATCAGAAGAATAAAATTTTCTACTATTTCTAAGGGGTTTTTAGGACTTAGTTGATAGTGCTTCATATGAAGTGTAATTTTTTATGCAAAAATGTCTGAGAGTTTTTTACAGGGATTAATTACCTGTCAACATAATATTAGAATTAAACTCTTACAAATGTAAAAATATTGTAGGCAATCATTAGGTTTGATATGAATTTACTTGTTAAATTGCCAATAAATAAATGTAAATTTGTAAACAATTTATAAAATTTTAATTCTGAGAAATTTGATATAACATCATTAAAAAAACAAATGAACATTATAACAAGTCAAATTTTACTGAAGAAGAATCAATAAAAAATGTAAGACACTTCTTCATCTGGACTGTACTGCAAAACAATATTTATTTGTTAATACTAACAATTTATTAATAACAATGAATCTATTCAGTTAATAAAACATTAATTGCTGGTAGTGTTGATATAATAATTAAAACAAAATATAATTTCAACAACATTAACTAAATTGTTTTAATGAAGCTTATAAAAGAAATAATTATAAACTTATAAACTTTATAATTGCATAATTTTGAGCTAAAATTTTACAAACAAAAGGATTTCACATTGAACAGGCATACTGCATACTAAAGCCTGGAGAACATTAAACATATTTCATACTGCCCGACATCTTCAACCTGGTGACTGTGACTTAACACTAAATTTCTGCCATGGTGGTGGTGGCGGAGGAGGAGAAGGAGGAGGAGGAGGAGGAATAGGAGGAGACTTAGTTTTAATAAACACAGCTGTCAAAACTTCACAATATCATAAAACATTAGACCCAATGGCAAATGAATAAGACACGCCAAGTAATTGCTGGAATGGTTTTTACATCTCTAATAACAAAAATTACATGCAAACGAAACTTTATTTTGATTTATAAATTACTGTCATCTTTAGATATATAGAAGATTTTATATATTAACATCATCTCCCAAACTGAGGCACATACATATATTAACACTAGCTTGAAACACCTTGATAACAGAATTCCAGATCACCATGTTTCTAGCAAACTGGGCTGATAAGTCCTATGCCATTCATACACTTTAGAATCAAGAGTTATAAATTAAAAAATAATACTTGAAGATGATAGTATTTAAAAAGTATGAAATATAGTATAGTATAATATAATTTAATACAATATATGCCTACTTGTTACAAGATTTTTATTTATAATTCAATACTACACACATGCAATATACAAAAAACATACCTGACCTAATCTGATTATATCTAACAGTCCAAACCATCCACTACAATTCTTACGTTAGAATGTACAAAAAAAAAACCCTCTAAAACCTTTAAACTCAAAGTAAAAAAAAAGAAAGACATATCACATCGTTAAAGGGAATGGACATAATAAAAACATTATAAACAAAATAAAATTTGTATGAACATTTCAGAATAGACCTAGAACAGTGATAATGACACTAATAATAATAACAGAAAAAACACATTAAAAAATAACAACTATTAAAATACATATAAAACAAACAACAACATTAAATCAAAAATGTATACATCACACAACAACAATCAAAACAACGGAATTTACAAAACTGAATGGAAAGAATACAAAAATTTTATACTGACCAAACTTAAAAAGAAACCAAACACTTACAAATCTAATTTGGCAACATATGCTATAAACATAGAACATGAATTCCCAGACATTCATAAAACATGTAGAATATTTAGGCACTGTAGTGAACATTTGGGAAAAGCAACGTATATACAAAAATAAAACAATAAACAACTTAATGGCTAAACAAATTCAAGTCAATACAAAATACTGGAAATTAAAAGCAAAACTATCCAACAAACCTAATCCAAAAACTGCAACAAAAATAACCAGTCATAAAAAACTAACATAAACAATCAGCCAAAACAAATACTTCGCCAGAAACATATGTGCACACTACATACTGCTTATTTGTCTGAGCTAAGTAAATTATACATTTTTACTGCACTTTTATATAATATCAATTTAATAATATGTCAAGAAGATTATATTAACATATCAATATTAATATACTAATTTTTTACTCATGTTTATTAATTAACTTATTAATACAGTTACTTTATTAATTGAACCAAATAACACACACACATTATATGACTGTTTCGTGCACAAATACATATTCTAAATAAAATTATATACATCCAATTATAAAATGCTCTCAAAAAATGTTTAGTCATTCAAAACCATTTTAACATGGGTAAATTTTGTATCTTGTATACGTGTACAACTCTGTTCTTCTATGTTAATTTTTTTTTGCATGGTTTTGTAGCACCTACATATAGAAACATTCAAACTGGCTTGTTATGTTATAATAAAATCATATGAGGATAAACATTTCTCAGAATATTAATCCCATACAAATATTTCCCATAAAATATGGAATATTTGACTCTCTCTCGCTCTCTCTCTCTCTCTGAAATACTTTGTAGAAAATTAGTTGGTGTTTCCTAACCAACATATTTTAAAGTCTAAAAACTAAAACACTGATTTTACAAGTTTATATATTTTACAGTAAAAACACTATTGATTATGAAATAGTTGTTACGCAACTGTAGCCTATACGATACATACAGCAGTTGCCCCAACTTTTAAAATAATTTACTAACTAAAAAATATACATTTATGTAGCACACTCTTTTAATTACATATTAATTATTAAATAGATGCACTCTAATGTTCTTATAAAAGAAGTAGAACACTGCATTGCCACTGCACACACATGGCAGAATATGTTTTATTAATAGAAACAGAACATGGTAAAGCTGTGTATGATTTGCTGTACCACCACAGTAGGTTGCAAGATTCAAAACATTACCACATTTTTGAATAAACTAATCAAATTTTACAAAGTCATGATAGAGACTAAATGACAGTATTTTTCTACAGACAAATTGTTTGATCAAAGTACACTTCATTAGGCTAACTGCACAGTACTCAAAATGTGCATTGTCACTATAATTTCAAATTGTTTGTAGACATATAGTACTTTCTGAACCATATCTAATAGTTTACTGATTCTTTATAAATTTATACTTTTTATTTACTTTCAAAAACACATTAAAAAAAACATTAAAATTTTTTTTACCTTATTTTGCCTGAATTTAAAATAAAACATTAAAATGGACCTACTTGCTTTGAACACTGCTACATTCATAATACATTCATGATATAAATAGTTGCTTATATTTTTATATACGTACTTCTGACATAATTGTATCATTTTTATTGACTTTAATAACGATCCCTGGCCAATACTACATTCATCTGATTATTGTTAATTAACTTTCACATTTTTAAATTAGTCTTTAATTTGTATTTGTTAAATTAAAATTAATTTGCTATTTGAATAAACAGATTATCCCTAACTTGATGTAGGTTATTAAATTTAACACGTCACCTTATCTTTCACATTTATAAGTCACACTAGTCTCTAAGATGAAACTTGATCCAAAACTTTCCTGCATAAGTTTTCAGACTGTGCTATCACTGTGTTGTTTGAAGTGCTACTATTAACGTATACATGGATGATAAATATGTCATTGATCATAACCTTGCTACATCCTAACAATAGCATTTGTTCCCAACACCATTATTTTATGCTGCACACTATTTAACATTAAAACAATCACACTACATAAGTTTGCTGTGTAACAGAAGAGAAGTTAAAGTTTATGGATACATAATACAACTGTGGTAAGAGAAGCTAAAAAATTGCATTTAATCGAAGTTTTAGAATTAATTATATACAACTGTCTTTTATTAGCAGTATTCAATTCATATTAAAGTTTAAAAGCATAAGACTTTTAGAACAACAGTTCAAAATATGTGAACTTCAGCTTCACTTACAAATTTTCATGTGCAGATTTCTTACACATGTTATTTCTACAAAATTATATAGTAGCATATAGTCACTTTTCAAAGAACAAAAATGAACAGAACACTAAAAAATACAATTTGTTAAAAACATAAATAATTCATGAAACAATGCAATATTTATGTTTAAATCATAAGCAAATTAACATGAATTATAAGCTACAATAAAGATTACTATTGGATCCAAAATTTATGTGCTCCATAAACATAATATTTAATATACATAAATATATTGAAATGCTGGTAAACATTTTACTTCTACACATGAACACACAAATATTCAAATGATAAAAAATATTTTTGATCATTTAATTTATCCTGAAAAGACTTAAACTTAAATAAAAAAGTACAGCTAAGTTCTATTAGCACAAATTACCTACAATTTCATAATATATTCTCATACAGTTCATATCAACCAACCAATAATGAAGTACAAGCAAGTCAACATAATAGAAATGTGGATGTGCAACGCACTATCAAACTTTAGATAAAGAAAAGCTACTGCTTCAGAAATTAAAAGTTAATTATCCAAGTTCCAAGTGATGATATAATGGTGTCAGACTTTAACAGCTAATAAAACACACAGAACATCTTTCTTATGGCATAAATATAAAAGGAAGTTAATTGATATGAATGAAAGAAATACAAAACACTCTGTATAACAATATCAGACTGTTCTTGCCATATAACATGTACATTTAAAGTGAGCTTTGGTGGCTATATGATTTTATATTATTAACATATTTTTATGGAACCTTAAAAATCAATTTCTTTATCCATTAACAATCTATTTTTACATACTAAGCTTATTAATATATGTACACATTTACATGCATACTGTAACATAACAAGATTACACCTCAGAATAAAGACAAGTAAATCATCAAAATTCGTAGTGAATTATGCCAAAACGCAATCTTGTAGAAATAAAATACAAAGAAGAATAAACAAAACTTCACAAATAAAGAAATGAAAACAAAATATATTATTTAAAGATAAATAATAATGACAAGGAGTAAAAAGTAATAAAAACAAAAAGGGAAATATTATAATAAATAAATACTAGGGAAACAGGGAATGAAAATTTATGAATTCAATAATTTAATTACAATGACAAGACGACAACTGACGATGACCATTATACCCAGAAGAGAAGATCAAAGAATAATAAAAATGTAAATAGTTATTAGTAAACATAAGTATAAATGTTGAACCTAGTAAGTAAGTGAAAAGACTTTGGTAATAGCATTAGACTATTAAACTAGAGGGAGGTCTGCGAACCTCAAACAGTTATTTTGTGTCAGAACTACAAAATATGAGTGACATTAAAATTACTAATAGAATCATATTAAGCTATAATTATAAAATTTAAGTAGTTTAATAATATAAAATGGACCTAGTTATAATATATACTGTGAATAAAATATATAAATTATATAAACCAACTATAGTTAATATAAAAAGGTGTATAATGATTAATAACAGTGAAATCTTACGTTACAAACTAATAATATACATTATATTTGGTCTCCAGTCGCAGTGAAATTGAAATTAATAAATACCTTTTTCTTTATCCGTGCTGCGACTACGTCTTTGATGTCTTACGACATGTTTCGGGAACACGTTCCCATCATCAGGTAAAATTGTTTTTTCTTCTAGTTCATAACGAACGTGTCAAGAATATAATAATTAAAACACATCAACACATAACACAATGAGTATGATAGAACTCAGTCCACGTAACAGTGCGCACTGCCGTACTATATGAACTAGAAGAAAAAACAATTTTACCTGATGATGGGAACGTGTTCCCGAAACATATCGTAAGACATCAAAGACGTAGTCGCAGCACGGATAAAGAAAAAGGTATTTATTAATAATATACATTAGTGACGAAGAAAAAATAAGATCTAACTGAATCATATGAATTATAAAATATGAAACCGAACCTGTGACCCATAAATAATCCATCCAAGAGCTGTGCAGAATGAATTGGTATTTTGTAAAAAGAAATTGGATTGTTGAAGAATATTCTACAAGAAGCCAGAACGCTTTATTTTCATGCTGGACATTTTTACAGAATAATTAATGATATAAAACGAAATGATGAAGATTGTAGAAGTAACGAGGAGAATAATGTTTTAATGGAATACAAAGAAAACTTGAAGGCCAGAAGTTACATATCAAGCAATAATCTGTAAATGAAACTACAAGTTTGGTGAGATTGCTCCATAATGTTAAGACAAACACTTGAACAAACATTACTTCTTTTAAAGAGCAAGTTATAGTGAAACACTACAACAAAAACAATATAAACATTATAATAATGAATTTTATTTGTTCACTATAAATATTATTATTAATAGTTCCTATTTAAGTTGTTCTTTTCTATGATCCAAAGGACCCATGATTCAACATACATACACAACACCAAATTACTGAACATTATTTATAAGTATTATGTTTTATTTTATATGTATGACTTGTACAGTACATTGACTTTACTTTTTACATTAACCCTGAGAAAAAGAGATTTCATGTTATCAAACCGAAAAGAGCTACAACCGAAGAAAAGAAATTGACAATGAATGTTAATACAATTTAATATATGTCAAAAAGAAAGTATCAATACATTTTATGGAATTGGAGAAAAGAGCTAATAGGAGTTTGATTCTTTATTTTAGCATAGCATTACTTTGAAGAAGGGTAAGATTAAGATTAGGATTTAAGATTCATACACATAAGAGTCTAGTTATAAATTTGGCACCAACAACTTGGGGCAAACATAACAGAAACATAACATAACAGAAATAAGTAATTCATCACATACAGAAGTAGAGTTACAATACTTACATTAGCATCTAATTACCTAATCTATAGGTTAGCATCAAATAGTTTATTATATAAAATTATTTCTAAATGAAGTAATCATTTAATAACGAAGTAACCTCTGTGAGAATAAGGAGATTATGTTTATAATATGTGCTTATAACTTTTTTATTGTCAATAATAATCATGTCTGTACATAAATTTTGTCAAATGAAATTTCACAAGTAAGTAATTTCAGATACCAGCACATTAGATAAATTTACTCAGTTTTATCAAAGAAATTATCATTAATGAGTTATAAAAAGAAAATCATTACTTCTCAAACCAAACATAAAAAGTGTTAGAAACACATTATTCAATACATTGCATTAAACAATATCTGATAAACAGACTTTAAACAATAAATTATTTAATACATTCTCTTAATAATACAAAAATGTATTTTCCACATCCTAATAAATCCTCTAAGTTACTATCACTAAAAACATAAAAGAAAAGTTTTCTTAACTCTACATCGTTGCTTCACAGACTCATAACTTAAGTTTGTAATTTCTAATCTGGACAGTTTTTAAATTATAAACTATATTATGGTACGACTTGTTACAAGAAAGTCTGTTACTGATCATCACCTTTGGATCTCAAGATCTTGTAGGGGAAGAAAGATTTTTCAGTCTGAGAAGTTGTAACACTTTCAAGATGTAACACTGGAATGCACTTACCAGCAGCCATTTAAAGAAATATATTGCAAAAACAGCTGCAAAGGAGATTGAGAAAGACGTATTAGATTCCAAGATCAAAATAGGAGGTATGAGACACATGCAAAAGAAAAGAGTGACAGAAATCAGAAGTGAGTGGGCGATCATGATGACACTACACCATTATTCAGAACATCTTTTCTGAGTCAGAATATAATAATTATAACAGTAAAAAACTAGTAAAGTAAACTAACAAAGTAAGAGCTAGTAAAAAACTGTAAGACAGTGAAAGTATAATAAAAGTTTCAAAAACTGAAAAATTCTGAAATCTGATGGTACCAATAATGAGAAGATAAAACATGAAGGAGATCACCATAAAATAATTTGACAGACCAATGTTCTTTGTTTTATTAATATTAAGAATGTGTCTATCTTCAGATGAAACAATATAAATACTGATTAAGCATAAAGTCCAAAATGGATTAGTTCTGCTAACAGAGAGCACATATGCAAACAATTATACAAGAATAAAAGTAAATACAAGACAATTAATACAGGAAATACCAGACAGTAAGATGATTTGTTTAGCCTACTATCTTTTAGTATAATTATGAATTAAATTATTATATTACACTGGAATAGGTAAAACAGGATACAAAAGGAGTCAGGAAGGAGTTTGAATTGTGTGTTACACTGATGATCCTCCAACTGCTGAAAATGAAAACAACTGTAAAGACTATTGTTCGCATTTTCTAATGCTTATAAAGAGTTTGTCTGCATACATATTAACAGCTAAGAAAAAAAATAATGATATAACAGTACATCAAGTATGCTGGCTGCGACACAAATTATATCTCTACGGTGAAGTGACTAGCAAGTTGTGAGCTTCAATTATGTTGGCATATAACTGACCAGTAATGAAATATTAGTACGAGTCACGTATCAAGTTAGTAAATCAAAGTCTCAGTGTGCCTGAACAACACATGTGTTTGATCTAACAAATTTCTATGACAGGATCTGAAAGTGAGGACATACATGAAAACACAGAACATATTATGACAATACGTGTTACTACAATGAGGCTGGATACCATTAAAACCAAAAATAGTTCAGAAACAATTGAAGTATAGACACTGGGTAAAAAAGCATGCTCCTGATTATGACTTGACCTTGACCTGCTTCACCTGTGTCAGAATATGAAATGCTGAACTCTTCCACTGCAAAGATTTTGTTTGATCTCCATATCAGAACCCACAGACCTAAGTCTCATCATCACCCTCAACCGTTTAAGCTCAGTCATTCAAGACTTTCCGACAAAGATCGTAACGTAGTTAGATGTGGTGTGCCTTCTGTTTGGAGTTAGAATCCTGGGGTTCAAATCAGATGTGAGATTTGCCTGTACTGTTCTGTGTAGGACACTGATTATGGCAGTAATGTCCTGAATGGTTCTCCAACCAATCCTCATCCATGCATTACCTAATTTTGTCAATATTTTCAGGTGCTGTGGAAGACTGGCCCTGACCTCTCTTCATCTTGTCATGATGTTCTGCTACTACTGAGCTGTGAGTGCTACTAGAAACATTTTGTAGACCTCATTTTTATTGGCATAAGCCTACTGAATCACTGTAAGGTCTTCATTCCAGTTTTACCGAATCTGACGTTATCTCTCTACTCTCTTTCGCAATCAATACTAAAATTGTAAATGTATCTTGCATATGGTAACAAATACTGTGTAGCACAGCACCCTCATCTTCACAGAACAATGCCATTCAGCATACCAATTAATGATAGACCAGTTCATAACTGATGTGTATAATACATTCCTGTGCTGTCATCTGTTTTCATGTTACAAAACTAGTCTTGCCACTTTTTTGACATCACTTCATATACCTACTATTCATAACAAGAACATCATAACAGACTATGTAGCTCTAAACTCATTATACTGCAGATTCTGTATATTTATAAAAAAAATTTATTGTTGCTCACAACCTACAACAGCCACATCACCAAATAGACAGCTTTAATTGCATGTTACAAGATGTGATAATGTACTAATGTATGAATAAAATGAAATCAACACCTTATGCAAACAAAACATTTCCAGTATATGCGAACTCTTACCTAAATATCTAGAAATAAGACAGTCAATCAGCAGATTTTTGACAGTATCCCCAGAGTAGAAATTAAAATGAAGATAGGCAGCCATGAAACTCATACAGAGGAAAATCAAAAACAGATTAAAGGAAAAACAATGTAAGAAAATCCTACAAAACTGAACGATAAAAATTAACAAAAAAGAACTATAATACGAAGCAGCTGACATAAACTTATGTTATCTCAACTCTCTCACCTATCTATGTCAAAGACCTGACAGCATTAAATTTCACAGAATTTCCTGTGATAGTAAATAACTATTAGACTTTGTATCCAGTAGTCTGTCTTTAGAAAACAAGACTTAAAAAACTGGTAAATTAGGCCTAAGTTAGACAAATATTATCTAAGCACACTAATTTGGCAAAAATCACATCTTCACACCAAATTGACTCGTTTGTTGTGTTTAAAAAGCTAACATACTTCTTGTAAACAAACTCAATACAAATTTCAGTTGAATGTCTTAATGCTAAGTACACACAAGCTTAGCATCGATGCGAAATTACCGATTGGCGGTTCGACAGTACACGGAATATGATTATCCTCTACACACAGCTGGGCGTTAATGTGACATTGACTAATGTTGGCCTAGCGTTGGATTTTTCCTTGAATGAAGGTGAGTGACTATGCCACTCCCGAATTACCATGATGAGGGGGGTACGGTACTCTTCCACTGTTCATATGTACTACCACTCAACACTGGCTAGCTGCTAACATCGCATCAACGCTACGCCTGTGTGTACCCAGCCTAACAATGAAGCAATGTAGACTCACATGACAAAATGATGACAAGATATTTACAAACATATTATAATTATTAAATGTACATGCATTCTCTTCAGGAACCTTACTTCATTTCATTTTATAAACCCATATTAAGTAAAATTTCTGAACACTGTTAACAAGACAGTACATGGCACAAATATATAAATATATATCAGAGGTTTACATGGCCGGAGTCAACGTTAATAAAAAAATTTTATTCATGAAATTAGTTTCAATAACACATAAATATATAATGTATTAATTAGATTGGACTACAGATTGCTCTACTACTGGTATTCTATACAAGACAAATTCCTGTTTATGTTTTTACATGAAATGGAGAAAACCTGTACTGTTCATTACATGTGAAGACACTGTATGCCATGAGTCAGAAATATAATATGTTTATTAATACTTTATCAAAGAAAACTGCACATACCACACAAACATACAAAAATTTTATTAAAGGTTTTCAGAAGGCTTATGCAGGCTTTGACAATTTAAACTATCAAATACCTGCAGTGAAAAATTGAAGGATACAAAAAGAGGGCTATTTATATATGGCATAAGAATTCATTTAGGTAATTCATTTCTACACCTGATTATTTATTATCTTTTAATTACAAAAAGCAAAAACATCAGTGCATACTCTACAGTATGAACTCTGTTACAATATATACTGCCACTTTTGTTTAATTATGCCTTAGTTTTCTCACCTTTCTGTTGGACTATAGTTAACCAATTCATATGTTTCTTGTATGGTATCAATACGTATCTGAAGTTTTCTTCAAACATGCTAAGCTTTCATTAATGAAACTGCTAAGCTCATTGTTACGGAGGAAAGGCAACTGTAGTCCTTTAATAATACTATAAGATTTGTCTTTTACATCATTATAAACCATTCATTTTGATACTTAGCATACTATTTGTAATCTCCTCATTTATACTATATAACAAACACACAAAAATAACAAAAATTAAAAAGAAAAGAAAAAATATGAGAAACACCGTATAGTCACCTCCTCGTGGCATTTCTTGGATCACACTAAGAATCATAATATATGAAGAACTTTACTCACAGCTTTAAAAAAAAATTTATTAACATAATTTTTTTAAATAATAAATGTATTTTGTTCAAAACAGTGAGCAAGTTGTCCAGCTGGGACCTTACTAGTTCATAATAAACAATAATAATCAATTCTGTGTGAACACAAAAATATAGTTAGGCAACATGTCTTGCTAAAAACATCTCCCCAAAACTCCACAATGAAATTCTGTGCATTCATGATGATGATAATTCTATATTTCTAGGAACCTTACAATTATCAATGCACACAACAAGATGCAAAGAATGCAAACAAAACATATTTCTATATTTAAAAAAAAAAGTGACTTATGTGGACTGAAACTACAGGATGCCTACAATCAAGAGCTAACGTGGTATAAAATAGTGTGATTCATCTATATCATGATATACTTTTTTGGAATTTTTATAATATATAAAACAGAGTGTTTCTTGGAGTTGTTGTAAATCAGTGTATACAAAAATACACTTAGAAGGAAAGAATAATGCTTATGTTAAAAAAGCAAATGTTACAAAATGTTGCGCCCAGTTTAAGGTTACCAGATGTTCTGATTTAGTTGGTACAGTCTTTTTTTAAACATTGTACTGCCTTTATCTGGATGGAATTTGAATGCAAGAAGTCCCAATTTTCAATTTTCTTAAATATTTATTTCAAAGAGGTACCATACACATGAGCCAGCACTAAAGTCATATCCATGAATAGCTCACAGACAAGTGATGAAACCCATCTGTCAGGACACGCCCTTGCCTATCACTAAGGTCACAAATTTGTACCTTAACCACTAAGGTCAATTTGATTATATATGTGCATTTTTTAAATACAATATTATGTGATAAAAATGATGTCCTAAGGAAGATTCATTTGTTAATAGTCACCCTAATCAATCAATATCAGTAGCATTTTCTCTTCCTTCAGTAAAAAATTGTACACATTTCTAAACACATAAAATATAAAGACTTGTTTTTATACCTGTAAACTTAACTAACATTTTCCTGATTTCAATTATGTTTTGCATGGTTTAACAAGAAATTTAGTATCTATTCATTCTCTAATTTAAGCTCTGACAGTTTTGCAATCAAGCACAGTTTTACTGTCAGCACAAACTGACAGTAACAGTCACAGGGGAGATTGCATAATTACATAATAATACAACTATTCAATGTTATGATGTCATGGAAGCACTATGCCATTTCCTCGCATTACTGCCATAAAAAACCGTTTACAACCCATATTAGGAATACTCATGTACTACATGTTGTCTGCTGTTATAACTAAAAAACTTCGTACCATGTTACTTCAAAAAGCACTAACTATATTAACCTACTAAATATTGTGCTACTATTGGTACTACTCTTGATTGAAATCAAGCAAAATACTCAATTCATAATTAGATTTTTTTATTTTAAAACATGCACAATAGATTCTCAACCTCAGGGCATGTAGCACATATAATGCAAAAAAAATATACAAACAAACAATTAGTACAATTTGATTAATTTTTATATTTTTTACATTACTATTGTTTACAAATTACTAAACTAAACTAAATTACTTTATATTTTTTACAAATTACTAATGTTCAGTTTACTCAAATTTTTTGTAAAAGCAGCCAGCCAGTGCCATGTAATGGCCGATGCCAGAAAACAACGCTACGCCAAACATTCTTTTCAATTCATTTTAACTAAAGTTTAATCTTGAATGAATCCTTAATTTAATAGTGACCGTCAATCAATGAATTTTAATGACAAAGGGTTTGTGAGGATTGGTCAAAAAAGTATAACACAAATTTTAAATTACTTGTGTCGACGTTTCGACAATATTTATTGTCATCATCAGGACAACTGTTGCTGAGTTGTTATGACACCAAAACACACAACAAAATAATTTAAAATTTGTGTTACACTGATTTAGTGTAACACTTTTTACACTGATGTTACACTTTTTTTATCGATCCTCGCAAACCCTCTGCCATTTAAATTTAATCTTGAATGTTTGTTTTATACGGTACATGTACTATTTGGAAACCAACACTGTTAATGTCACTCAATAATGTAGACGGTTCAGTTTTATCACTTAGTTATGCAGACGAAACTTCAGAATCCAAGTGTTGTGTTTGTAATGTAGGTAGGTTATTCCGTTATCTCAAATGAATTTGTTTTAAATATACTACTACTCTTTACCTAGTACGTATTCTTTATAGACCTTCTTGGTAGTATCATTTATTTCTCACTAGGCTTTCCATTGTACGGTTTTAGTTATAGTTTGTCTCGTAAATTATTCTCTTTGCGTGTTGTCAATAATTATTGTAACTTTTTTTCTTTTCCCCTTTTAAACACTATTATCATACACTATGACTGCTCGTATTTATTTTAAACTACTAAACTGACAATGAATGATAACTATCTACTATTTCTTTCACTAATATTTCTCAGTATCACTCGCTTCAATATTAACTGATCAGATGCTTACACAAGAGAGAATCGGCGCCTTATTCTAGAATACACTACTGTTGGAAACCAACTACCTCCTTCAGCCTTCAGTTCAGTTTTACACTATAATGTTTTTAAACTCTTACTTTTGTCTATAACGCAGCTTTTTATGTTCACTACATAGTTTAAATGCACTTATTTTTATCTAATTTACACTATGTTGGCATTTGACACTCATTTATAATTTATGAAATTTATTATAATACCTCTTCACATAATGCTTGTGAATCCTTTATTATGTCTATGTATGATTTTAATTTCTGTTATGATTTTAATTTCTGTTTCCTACAAACTATTTCAACATTTTATTTATTATGACTGAGTTTTCCTTATTTGCACTATTACATACATAATTTTAGTTTAATTATTTTCATATTTTACATACATTAGTTTAGATTATATTTTTATTTTAAATAATTTATTCTACTTTCTAATTCTACTACAAGTTGACATTTCATCCAATTCAGTATAGCTGAAAGCCTCCTTGCCTTTCTCTCTAACCTAATCTTTTTACAAACTTTACAATTTTCAAGTAGCTTGGCACGGTTTATAAACTCTAAGAATTTACATCAGCACAATATTACTGACCAAATGTATTTAATTTTATACCACAATACTAATGCACATTGACATAACGCAGTGTGACAAAAAATACAACAAAATAATTAATAAATATTTGTATGGAGAACCATACATGACTTCCATGTTCTAAGATTTATATTTAAAATCATTTTAGAAATGAAATATTTCCAAAGGAACTACTTCTTTCTACTTCTTGCTTCAGCCTTAACCACAGTACTGTAGTCACTAACGTATACCACCTCACGTTAGTGCACTCCATTTTCACTGATGATGGCAGTCGATGGCACTGCCGAAATGTCTGGTTTTGCAGAAGAGATTGGACCATGGCCACATGGCCCGGGAAGGAATTTTAACAACAAACTAATTCTTTGTTGCCAATAACATAGTACATATATAAAAAATTATCCCCTCCCCCTTCAACTATCATTTTCATTTATAGAAAATTGCCCCCTCCCCCTTCAACTACCTTTTTCATTTATAGATATTTCATCTACCTTTCTACAGTGGATTATTATGAACTTCTTTTCAGGATACTTTATTTATCAAAATTAAGTACTTTACTCTTGTTAAAACATAAAACGTTGCAGGTAAACTACCCCTTTCCCCTTAACCGATTTTCACCAAAATCAACAGGCCTTGAGTCCCTCTACAATTCAGGCACGTATGCAAAAAATTATTTGATTCTGTTTGAATTTGTGGCAGTTATCGTTTACCATAGAAAAAATTCTACACACACACACACACACACGCGGACACTTTTCGAAAAATTACTTTTCTTCATGTTTTGAGCGTAGTACAATCAGAATCAGTCCTTATCTCAACATAATGTTTTCGCCATCACCATACTTCCATTTCCTTATAGAACATGGAAGTGAAAACTATAGTCAACTCTCAAAAGTTATACTGTTTTATTGTAAATGGAATAATGGAGCAATAAAATAAACAGTGCAGCTGGGAGTGAATTATATGGCTGATAACCAACATCTGCTTCTAAAACGACAGGAATTGCATAACATAATGCATAAAACATAAGGGCTATGTACTCTAAAAGTACTCAGAAAAAAAAAATAATAAAGTAGAACAAAACTATATAACAAAACAAAGTTTAAAAAAGAAAGCTGTCTTAGAAGTGTTCTTTAGTTTTCACACCAAGTTATTTTAATTTTCATTCATTATCAATATGAGAATGAATCAACATTCCACATAAGAAAATGAGAAAGAAGATGACAACATTTTTTTAATGATCAATACTTTTTTTAAAACAAATATTATGCAAAATAAATGATTATCTCAATTCTTAATGTCATAATTAATAATAAATCGTTAAGTAAATGAACAAACAAGATGACTTGACTGAGTATCAAACAGTAAAGACTCATTACACCCTTGGCTAGCATGTGTTTGTGTTAGGGTAAATGTGAATGTAAGAAATCACACAGTAATATCATGTTATAAAGTATCAGGAATTGGTCTCACATATCAGCCTAAAATTACAACCTAATTTATAGCCTAACAAGTATCGAATCCAAAGAACACATCTTTTTCCAATATGCCCATACACTTATTATTATACGCGTATAAAGAATAGTGTTTAAAAATAGGTAACAGTTTGTTCTCACTAACTGGTTCCTAGGAGCCATTATACTGCATTTTGTATTTCATATGAATTACAAGTTTAAACAAGTTGTGGTCGCATATTTTATCTAGACAATATGCAAACAGGTTTAAAATTTTTTCATATATTTTGAATTTCATACAAATAGGTTTTTTTTCAAATAATATGTCTTTTTTCTTGACTCGAACGTTTGCATAGTTAGTTGCACCAAAATAACTTAATGCATCGCTTTTGTACTCATGGTTTTTTTGAAAAAGAGACTAACAAATCTCATAACTAGCCAAACCTTACCTAACCATTCTTGTTTTCTTAAAACTTTTTTTTTAGCTACTAACATTACAAGATCAAATTGTAAATTTGCATTACTAACTATACTAACCTTTTTTTTATAGTACAAATCCCTTTTTGAGGGGTAATCCTATCAGGAAAAATAAGCATCATTTTAATTATTACCGGTATGTCACTAATACAATATTTTGATAATTTAATTCTGTACTGAAACAATTAAAAATGCAACTTTTTTGTATCAGGTGAATAAAAATGATAAATTTTTTGCAGGCGCACCTTGAGGCCTCATAGAAGGTAAACATTTCACTTCAACAGGAACTGCCAGGAATCAGATACTTACATCAAACTACTACCTTAGAAAATTAAGATCTCTCCTGCACTAAAAAATTGAAGTCATAATTATGAAAATCTGGAAATACCATACAATGCCAAAAAAAGTAACCTACTGCAATAAAATGTCTATGTACAGTACATTATTTTTTTTACTTTAGTAAAAAACTTTGTTATGAGAATGCTTTTGTAAATGTTCACTTTTCTTAAATTCTCTATTTCCCTCAACCTTTCTTTTTTCTTTTTTCTTTTTCAGTGTATATCCTCCTTCTTAACATGATCAGTTTTTATGGAATGGGAACAAGCTGCTATTACAGTTACACAAAATCTGTATCTCAATTTACAAAATCAACTTTAATTACTAGAATCATATTAAACTGTCTTCACCGCTTTTGTTTTACCAATCTTCATTAACAACACAGCTGTCTAGCTGCAAAGCAGAATACAGCTTTTACGATTTTTGAGGCATCTGTAGGCAGAGTATGAGACGAGGAACTATGTCAATTTTTACATTTACACCAACTGTGCTTGCATATTTGGTGTTCTCTCCTAGTATTTTTTTTCATTTATCCTACATATCAAAATGTGAGCATTTAAAGTATGTCCAATTATTGAATGTTCATAGGAAAATAAGAATGAGTCTCAGGTTTCAAACTTTATGAATAAGTAAGTTCAAATTCCTGTAAGCATGGAAAGCATGCAATCTGAGATTTTTACTACTCTTAAAAATAATCCAAAACTATTAAACATGGTTTTGAGTCCAGTTCATCCATTTGCTCAGGACCTAGCTAGTAAATTGTTGTACCGAAAACGAAGTAAATGTCAAATAAAATTTATGATCTTTATTTCAAAATTACAGCTAAAATAGTAAACAGGTTATTAAAATTCTGTATTGCAGATTTTGGGTCAAAAATGCAATATTTTTGAAGCTATATATGAAGCTGAAGAGAAACATCCACCGCAAAAAAACTTATGTATTAAAAAATTGTTTTATTTATTTTTTTGATGTATCAATGTACTGAAAATAATGTATGCAAAATACAACAAATATTTTATAATGTCAAAAAAGGGGATTGTGCCTTTTTACTTGTAATATAAATATTCTATGGTCTGACTCCACATCAGTCTGTACATTAAGCTAGATTTTGCTTGTTGGTTATTCCATTAACACTTGCTCTCGACAAGAAACTATCTTTCAGCACCCATGTCACAAGTACGGCCGAGAAGGGTCAGAAACGTATCAATCTTCTCAAGAGACTAACTGCTACCAAGTGGGGAGCCACTCAAGATGTTCTATCCACGGCCTACAAAACATACGTCCGTCCAGTACTTGAATATGGCTCGGAAGTCACCTCACTTGCTAGTAAAGCCAACCTAAATAAATACGACGTTGTCCAGAATAACGCTCTAAGAATTATAACCGGAGGAGCAAAATCAACCCCAATAGCGGCCATGCAACTTCAAACTGGCATCGAGCCTCTAGATAGCCGGAGGGATAAATGCACGCTTAAGTTTTGGGAAAGGGCTAAGAGAGTGGATGGGAATCACTGGAATGGATACAGAAGTGCAACCCAACGACTCAAAACCCAAACTTCGCCTCTAACTCACGCTGAAGCTCTTATAAGCAAGTACCAACTATCATTGGACCGTCGGGCTCCCATACAGTACTACAATGCAGTGGCAAACGCTTTACCTGCAAAGCGGCTTGACCTAATCAGCCTAACAACCAACAAGGCCGAAGCCAACCCTATCGAGCTCAAGTCGTACGCCATAGAAACCATCAACCTTAGGTACCCTGCCAATGATTGGCTCCACATATACACTGACGGCTCATTCCTACCTGAAACGAGGGGAGCAGGCGCGGGATGGTTTTGTAGCCTCTTTGAGAATTCAACAGCTGTGGGAAGAAACGCTAGTAACTTCGATGGTGAGGTGTGCGCAGTCTACGAAGCTTCCAACCAGCTACTAGCCAAGACCTTAGCACCAGGAAAAGTGGTATTTTTAATCGACTCCCAGTCCACAATTCTTGCGCTCACCAGCAACGCTCCCACCGACTGCCTGAGAACAATTCAGTGCCGCACGAAACTTGCAGAGCTGATGTCAACCGGATGGATCGTTACCCTACAGTGGGTGCCAAGCCATGTAGGAATTCCTGGCAACGAAAGAGCCGACGTCAAAGCCAAAGAAGGAGCAGAATCGGAGCAGCCGGACGTGCCGCTTACTCTTAGTAGAGCCAATAACCTCATCACCTCAGTTATAAACACCTCCACACAAAGAACTCTAAAAACCCTGGGTACTGGTAAAAAGTGGGAAAGTCTTGCCACCGTAGGACCAATACCGAGACACCTGGACAGAGCTGAGGCCGTCGCCCGTTTCCGCCTTACTACCGGACATGACTACTTGCAAGCTCATCTACACCGCATCGGCCTAGCTGAGAACGAAACCTGTCCGCTTTGCAACTCCGGAAGAATGGACGGAGAACACTTACGGGACTGCCAAGCATTCACATACCCGACCGACGACATAACCAATCGCTACTGGGAGGCTCGACGTCGAATGGTTGAAGAACCACGTACGGGCGTTGGCTAAAGTAAAGTAATTAACACTTGCTGAGATTTATTACATTATATATGTAACTGTGTTACATTTTCATACTACACCAATTTAAACATTAAAAAAAATTATGGTAAATACAATTTTGTGCCATTCCATAATATAGGAACTGTGCTGACTGTAACAGTAGAACTAAAAAAATGGTGCATTCCACTGTTCTTGTATGGTGTATTGCACAAGCTTGGCGGCTACATTTAATTAGTCTTTATGTCCTGTAATATTCGTTTATACAAATCTACTAAAACAGTAGTTTTGCTGAAGCTGATAAAAATTATGCTATGTAACTAACTTACTATTCAAATCCAATTATTAAATTTTTTTAACAATGTATCAATCAATCTCTATGAAATATTTTTTTAAAATACATATTACTTTTCATTTCACTGCTGTTACAAAGAAATGGACCTACAAAAGTTAACATATATTTAAAAATGATTTTTAAACAAATTACTAGATTAAAAACTGAACTGTTTTCCACCTGAACTACAACAACTTTTGGTATAAACGAAAAATGAATTTTACACTATTTAAATTAATGTAGATACATTAATGCACCATTTTTATAGGTTAAATGGACTGACATACAATATACCTACTTTACACTAACCTCCAAAAACTGAAGTCAACATCATTCGAAGTTGTATTTTGTTCAGTAAAGTTCACAATAGTGATGATATACTAGTTAGTTTTAGTACACGGTGAATAGTGGCTTCAAAATTACTGAAGTCATTACCTAGACGTCCTTGGCACTGGTTGCTTTCGTCAAGAACTGCATGTAAACTTGAAAAAATAATTGTTTTCTTTCGATTTTCAGTGAAGAATTTGTTATGATAAAAAGTTTTGTTTATTAACTATGAAGAACATTCTTCATATTACGCACTTCGGTATTATAATATAAATTATGTCCCAATCAACTCAAGTTTATTTCCCAAACAACAAATATCTTCACGTTCTCAGACGTCCCTCTTGTGTTTCACGTTATCTCCTACTACTGTATTATACTTGACAGCCTTGCCAGTGATTGTTGGTAACAATGAAATATGAAATTAAGGACAGAAGCACTCAGCTGATTCCAATGTAGGTAACATAAGAGTCTTAAGTTGTGAATGAGAACGTGAAACAGCCAATGCTAAATGTAATTTACAGTGCAAAAATTTCAGTATACAATAAAGTGTAAAAATTAAACAGGACCGATAAGTGATGGTTGTTTTTATGTCAATAAGTTTTGAAGACTGTCTGTTCAAATTTTAACGTTCATGTACAGAATTTATGTGTATAGGTTAGGTACACAAAAATAGAAAATCCGGAACTCAGAAATGTATTAAAATGCCAGAAGAAAAAGTGTTTAATTCACCACTCAAACATATGCCAGAGTGCTGGCAAGATGATGCGAAGATGAATGCGTTGTTTGCACCGTTTCGAAAACGCGAAACCAATCCTCAAGGTTGGGACTCGAAGATGTCATTTTGGATTAAAAACATTGACAGCTGGTGCTTGGAGAATGATAAGTGTTTGTTTACTATAGATGAAGTACAACAAGCGTTTTCTAGAAATAGGAGAAGACCACAGTGCATTTTAACAGTCGTTGACGAAATGTTAAGGTTAGTTTTAGAAAATGCAGGTAAGTATAATTGATTGTATTTGAAGACAGATTTCTTTTTAATGTGGCATTTTTTGGTTGGAGGGGGTAAGTCTCTAGCAGAGTAAAATAAAAAGTATTGACTTAATAAAGTTGTGTTAGTGGTTAACAGTTTCTACAGTGGTGTTCAACAGTATTAATTCTGTTTGTAAAAGTGTTGATTAGTATTAATGTTGATTATTAATGTATTTGTGCAATACACCATACAAGAACAGTGGAATGCACCATTTTTTTAGTTCTACTGTTACAGTCAGCACAGTTCCTATATTATGGAATGGCACAAAATTGTATTTACCATAATTTTTTTTAATGTTTAAATTGGTGTAGTATGAAAATGTAACACAGTTACATATATAATGTAATAAATCTCAGCAAGTGTTTCTTTATAATACATCTTTATATATAGATGATTATATATAATTATATATTGGTATATTCGGTATAATTAGAAAACCGATGTAACATAGTAAATAAACATTAGCAGTGAAACTGATTCAATATTACAAGCTACAGTACAAAGTTCAGCCAATTATATATTATAAAGTTAAAATATTTGCAGTACCATCGTATACATAAGTATGTTTGTTTTAAGTCGCTATGTTGGGTAGACACAATATTAATACACATTTTAATTCACTATGTACAGATTTTAATAAAATTTTGTACAGAAGTACCCTCCATTTAGACTAAGAAAATACTAAATTTCATCACAGCACATCAACCTGTTTTGAAAATGTGGCTGTGTAAATTTTCCAAAATTGCTCAAAATCGTTTGACCAACATATTTTCAAATTGTAATTGCAGCTCTCCTAATTGAGCTAGAAAGATGGGAGAGTTTCATTTTGTTACATATCTTAGGTCTGTTAATGTGATGTACAACACAAAAGAGAATTTATTTTTCAAATTAGAAATGAAAATTTTTATTTTGAATTTTTCAAAATGCGCCCATTCAAAAAATTCCAAAATAATATATTCTAAAATTGCATGCTGCTCAGATTATATGCATGTATGCTGGTGCTACCCAAAATTTCCAAGAATATGTATGTCCTACTCAAACCAGTAATAGTACAAACTATACTAAAATTTTTACAGGAGAGGGATTGACGTTTGCAATGATGTCATCGCCATGTTGCCACTTCGTAACCACGTGTTTCTGTTGAATGTCACGCAAGCGTAACTTTTGTTACTGCATTCACTCAAAACATACTTCTCGCAGACAAAACAAATCCAGTACACGCAGACTAAATATGTATTACCCTAGTTAAATACTAATCTTCGATTTCGTTGTCCATGACGTGTCCGTTAATTAACTAAATATAATTATTACACTACGACTCGGAACACAAAACTTTTTATAGGTAAAAACGAAAAAGTTTTACCTTACAACCTGAACCGGCTTTCGCCTTTTAAAGGCTTCTTCAGAAGTCTCGCCTTTTAAAGTTTTGTGTTCCGAGTCGTAGTGTAATAATTATATTTAGTTAAAAACTAATATTTATTCAGTTGTAACTACAGATAATTCATTAACTAAAAATGTGAATTCTTACGAGAATAATAAACGAGAACTTAATTAACTTCAATGTTTTTTTTTAAATTAACTTCAAATGTTCAGAATCTTTAATTTTTTGATTTAACGATAAATGTGACAATGTGCAAATGTGCAATAATCAACTTGGTGTATAAATAAAGTAAAAATTAACAATAATAAAAATATAAGACAGCAAAATAAGAGTCAATGTTTTGTTTTTATTACTTTTACCATAAAAACAAAACTGAAAATGAAATTATTATTACCTGTCTGTAGTTTTCTGCCTGTGCCGTTAATCTAAAGGTGTTACACCACTTATGAGGCTACCAGAGTCACTCGAGTCACTGGATTCTGTCCCCCAAATTTATTACCAGTTGTTCCACGGCATCTTCTAATATGCCTTCATTGCTCCATGCTTCGTCAATTACTTTCTTTGTATGCATCACTGCTTTTCTCCAATCGTCTGCAGTAACATTCGTAATGCCCTCGCGTATCAATTTTTGCTACTTCAGTTCCTGTAAAAGTCTTATTATTTCTTGCTACATATCCCTTTACTTGTGCCCAAATTAACTCAATGGGGTTAAAATGACAGTGATACGGTGGTAATCTTACTACTTTATGGTCATGTTCTTCTGCTATTTTGTCAATTACGTATTCTGGAAAGCGGTGTTTACAACCTGACACCAGCTCCAATAGCTTTGCTTTTTTCATGCTAACAGTCATAGAAATGTTATGTTCATGAAGCCAGTGAATAATTTCTTCTTTACGTGTAGCTAATGTTGGCACTTTGTCTTATATAACCGAGTGATAAGGGGCGTTATCCATTACAACAGTTGACGGCACTGTGAGGTTTTTTAATAACGAGTCTGTGAACCACTTGGTAAAGTTTTCAGAGTTCATTTCTTCGTGGAAGTCACTCGTTTTCTTTGACTTAAAGGCATAAAAACAGTTAGGTATGAAACCTTTTGATGCCCCAGCGTGTACAATATCTACCCCCTCGTCCTAAAGGTATTTTCATTGTTCCTTCCACAGTATCATCTGTCCAGCCTTTTCGTAAACTGTGACCTATGTTTACCCATGTTTCGTCTAACCAGACTATGTCTTCAGTAGATTTAGTTTGAATTTCTCATAGAAATCTACAATGTAAAGCAACTACACTTTCACTTTCCATAAGAACTTTTCTCCCCGAAATGTTTGTAAACTTAAAACCGATATTTTGCAATACTTTCCTAACAGATGATTTACTACCGGCAAAAAGATCAGCTGCTGCTAACGACTTATGAAGTTTATTTATTGTTGGGTGCTCTTTTCTACAATAGTAGCTATAAATATGCTGTCGAATTGCATTTTCTTGGAAAGAATCTAACTTCGTAACTTTTTTGTCTATATTTCTTTTTTTATTAGGTGTATGAAACTTGGGCTCTGTATCACTAAAATCAGTAAGAAGATCGTCTTTCTCTTTTCCTATACGTACTATAAGATTCTTCCCTACTTCGCATGCGGCAGCTGTACGCTCTAAAACTTTATTAAAGGAAATTAACGGCCCCCCGTTTGCTTTTTCTTTTTCAAAATATTCACATACTGAACAGATAAGTTGTCTTGCCTGTCCATTAAATACTTTCCTTTTTCTTGTCTTGCGTATAGCTGAAGCACTCGTACTGGTGTCGGACATAGCTGAATGGATAATATTTACAATCACTATCACTTAGTCCACTAAATACTTAAATTTTACCACAAAATCACTTCTGAATATTAGACTAATAATCACTAAATTTAAAAAATATCACTCAATCATGCAAATGCACTAAAATATGATAATATTGTAAATTTTAAAACTGTTAAATTTCACTCACATCAAACCGTAGTAAACGCACTAGGCCTGCTGTTCAATTTACTATGCGCACGTGGTAACGCACAAACAGCGGAACAACAAGTACGAGTTGACAACGCTGTGCTGTATAGTTTCGGCCAATCAGACCGCTCTAAACACCACTTCCCCCCTCACTTGCAGACAAACATCAATCACTCTCCTGTAAAAATTGTAGTATAGTGTTGTTAAGTTGCCCCATGGTATAGTCTTTTCAACTTTCAATCTGCCATCCAGTGTCTTAGTAAGTACACGTGCTTCTGAGTACTGTGTTCTCACATTCATGTGAAAATTGAAATGGGTCGAATTAAGGAGCAAAGAATTTATATTAAATTTTGTTTCAAGCCCAACAAAAGCAGGACAAAATGAGGCTTGTGGTGAACAAGTTTTAAGCCAAGCAAGCACATTTGATGTTGTAAGAGTTCAAAGAATGAGTAGGAATCTGTGGAAGGTGAAAATATTTGAGTCAATCATCGTCATGTGAAACTCAGAAAATGATAAAAAATTATTTTAAATTATTAGTGAAGACAGGCAGACCATCCACAATATTTGTAACCACACCGGGCTGTGATACAGGACATCTCAGTGCATTGTAGCAGATGAAGTGAACATAAGATGAAGTATAGCAAAATTTGTGCATCATCCCTTTGAACCAATGAAACTGTTGAATTCAAGTGTGCACGGAGCTGCAAGAACAGTCATGACACTAACTTCCTGTCCAGTCATAGCTGTGTTGAATCATGGATTTACCGTTATCACCTGGAAACCAAGCAGAATTCATTGCAGTAGAAGATGTCATCATCACTGTGGCCATAAAAAGCATATGAAATTCACAGCAACATCATTCCAGTGCATATCAGTTTTTTTTTTACATATGAAAATTGTGCATAAGGGGGATTGTCCTGTTCAGTCAAGACTTGTTGTGGGGTGTCTTCTTGTTATACTTTAAAACATTTGAAGGAAAACATGAGGTGAAAACAGAACATGAGATGCTGGAAGAACAGAAGCTGAATGTTGCATGCATTCCGATAACACATCTTCATACATCTTGCTTGTTGCAAGGGCTTCCTGCCAATAGCCATTGTGATTACTGTACTTCACCTTGTGTAATCACATAATCTGGTCCCTGTCTCTTCCTTAAAATAAAATTCCAGTTGAAAGAATGGCAATTTGACTACATCGGAGGGATGCAAGTGGATTGTAGCATATTTCAATCCACTGATGCTATGAAACATTAGGACCTAAAAGTAAGTATTTATATTATAGGAACAGAATAAATTCTATGCAATTTTTGGTAGTACCTCATACAGAGCCTCAAGTGAGAGGAACAGTTTGTTGGTTTCTAGTGTAGAAGTTATACCTCTTACTCTTTGTTGTTTCTTGTGTGTGTGTGTGTGTGTGTGTGTGTGTGTGTGTGTGTGTGTGTGTGTGTGTGTGCGCGCGCATGCGTGTGCGTGTGCATAAAGGTTCTGATGTTTTTCATGGTACAGTAAGTTGGTTTTTTGGGGTAGTTGTGTAACGAATACTGCTACCCTCTACATTCAGATGACATTATCTGGATTGTAATATTGAATCCAGGTAATCAGAAAATTCCATATAATTGGATAATACTATAGTACGGGACTTAGCATTGTAAGCTTCGAGGTTACGCAATAGTAACAGCTCTTCCCCGCCCCTCGCCCTCCAGTGTTGTCACACGTTACACTTGGTTATGCGTAGGGAAAGGCGGGGAGTGAAGCGACATGGCAATACCGCAGTCGCATTGAAGCTTATATTGATACGTCTCACATTATAATATCGTACATCTTGGATATTGTTCTTTAACATTTAATATACTGTACTGAAAAATATAAAAATTAAAAAATATGTTTATTTCAATAAAATTAAAAAAGTATATACTAATTATAAAACATAAAAAATATATTTTAATTAAAAAAGCTAAGTTTTTATTCTGCTAAAGCAAATTTATATATTAGGCTACAATATATGAATGAATGTCTTTTGTTTTTTTGTAAATTCATCTACTGTTATTTTCAATTAGTATTGCAAGTTTGAGCAGTCCAGATAATTGGACATCCAGGTAATCATGTATGTTTGCACGCACGCATGCTCGCATGTACACTCACAAATACATAGCCTAGTCAGTTCTCTTTCTAACCCCAGGGTGTAAGAGGCATTTTAAACTAATGTATCTATCGTTATAAACTTGTTCCAGCACTTTCTGTTTTGCACAGGCTTCTTTGCATCCAACCTGATCCTATACAATTTTACCTAGTAGATTGTCCCATGTTTCCTTTAGTTTTTGTAATTTCTTTTCCTTGTGTTCTTGTTTCTCAAGTCCTCTTAACCGATAGGCTTACTATGTTGTTCGTTTATTGGAGATAATCTTACCACCCAAACTGTCTTTGTCTGATAAATTCTTATATACATTCTACTTTTAATATTTTTTTATATAATCCTATCGTTTGTAGCAATTCCAGCTCTTCCAAGTGACTTCTGTTCCTCGTCTTATTTGTTGTATTCCTACTATGCTACTAATTTCACTCTTTTTTTATACTGTATGTTAAGTATTTGTGTGTCTGTATGTTTGTTCATAGATTTTTGTTTTGTTTACTTTAGCTGTGTCACTTTTTCTTGTTTATAAGGTTACTTGTCTCCCTGTTAGTGCATAGTACTCTTTGTTGTCCTTCTGTATTCTGTCATTTAACTCAGTCTTTTGTTCCTTCCACCAATGTCCCCAATCAAATGTACACATTTGGTTCATTATCAAAGACCAGCCTTTGTTTCCAAAAATAGGTAATAACTGCAAAAATGTTCTCTATAAACAATGGTTGACTATAAAAAAGGTTATAGGTAACAGTTTACAAGCAGACCTATTTTAATGTGATAAGCATTGTTAAAAATAATAGTATTTAAAACCATGTATTATGGATTGAAGTGTAGCATATTGTACCCAAAATTGATACCAGTGGAAAACAATACACTATTTACATTGTTATTAAAATCACAAAATTGTCTTGTTAGTACATCCTCTTCATTCACTTTTTAAATGTTATATATATATACACTAACTTTCACAAATGAACACTTACTTTCGGTTTTTTGTCCCAAACGTTTCGACGTGGTGTCTGTCTTCCTCAGTGGGATTTTCAGCAAATCCCACTGAGGAAGACAGACACCACGTCGAAACGTTTGGGACAAAAAACCAAAAGTAAGTGTTCACTTGTGAAAGTTTGTGTATATATATATATAAAATCACAAAACTAAAACTATGAAAATTAATGTAAATTAACATTAGAAACTCTTCCAGAATTGTGGAAGTTAAAGATGTGAATGATAAAAAAAGTTAAGGTTAATGTGTAAAAAACAAGTGTATCAACAAATTTAAACGTATGTCGAGATTAACTCTGTGATATATTAAAAATAACAGTTTAAAATAAACAGAAAACTAAGGATAAAGAGCTATGTAGAGGGGTCTAAATACATGTACTTACTATATAGATCTTATATAGTCCATAAATGTTGTATAATTATAAACAATTAATTCAATTATGATTACATCTTCATTTTAGGAATGGAATGGTAAAATTGTTGTCAGACTTCATGCGCACTCCACAACAGCACACATGGGCATCATGGGCATTAAGCTCCTTTGTGAAGTCGCCTCTTATTTGGTCATTTAACAAACTAAAGGAATCATTAATATCATCATCTGAAAACACTGTTGAGGCTGAGTATGTACATCTGGGTATTGTTAAAGTATGTATAAAATTTTACTAGTGTAAAGTAATTATTTAATCTGTAGAACTATACATACATTTTTTTGTTTCTATGCAACTATTTATTTTATTTTAATTACTGATGTATATTTCGTTGAACTTTGTTGTTCATCATCTTCAGAGTAAATATAAGTAGTTTATTTATAGACTAATACAGATTTACTCTGAAAATGTTGAACAACAAAGTTCAGCAAAATGTACATGATTAAAACAAAATAATATGCATAGAAACATTATGCATAAAAGTGTGTGTATGGCCTATGAATTATATTATTTCTCAGCATATAAATTAAAATATTTGTATGATATCTTGTGGTTCACTCTTTAATAAAAAGCAGTGTTTTCGAATTTCAAAAGTTATTCACCTCATCCTCATTTATGTATTACATATAAGTTAGCACACCATAAAACCATTTCACAGAACCACAAATTACACTTACATAAGGCGTTACAAGTGGCGTTATGTTTATTCTTTGAAGAGTCAGGTTGATAACTTCCATATCCAGTGTTTCTCAGTGACACCACCATGTGGCAGTGGTGGGTGGTATTATGGTTGCGAAGTTCCACAGTAGCCAGTTCAGAATAATTAAATAAAAAAATATAATATATGAAAACATTAAGTAGCTGACACTGTCATTAATTTCAATGTAAACCAAGTTAGTTTCTATGCGTGGATTCACACATGTGCACACAGGCATGCATACACACATGTACACAACTCCAGGCTGGTGGTGAACTGGCGATCTTCAACTTTTTTAACAGTGAATGCAGAGCTCACTGTATATACATATGGCAGCATGACACTTACTCTTCACAGTTTTTCAGTGTCATACAGGTAAGTGTAGTTGTTACACATGATTTGCAACACCACCTCAAGTAGCTCTATAGTGCATCCTGAGTTGCATTTTTAAAACATCACATCCTTGTTAATTTTTGTGCTGCCTTAGTTGCAAATTGAAAACATATGTTTGAGGTTGTTTTGAAGTTATACAATCAGTGGCGGCTGGTGGTTCCAAATTTTGGTGGTTGCAGTAGTTGTTGAGTTGGTGGGAGAGAGGATGGGGGAGGGGTTAAAAGGGCACATTAAACAGGGCACAGACCAACGTATCTGCATCGTACATAGTGCTGTCATATGGAAAAAATAGAAAGTTACTGTTTTCCCCCCAAAAGAGAGCTGCTAATGATAGTGGAATGATTCTATCAGTATGTCTACCTATGCCAGATTCCATGTTCCCACGTACTCATGAATGATTGCTACAAGCATCACTAATTTTGCAGTAATCAAATACAAAATATGCAGAGAAAAGAAAAAGATAAACAGAATTATGCTTTTTATACCTATAAAATAATACACTGATTTGAAAGCGATCCTTGTGTTTATGAGAAATAAAAAATAAGAACAGCAAATTTATAATACAGCCTAGTTATTTTTAAATGACTCATTTGATTTGAGCTATAAGAACAGATTTTCCCTGTATATAAACTGCAAGGCACATAAATTCAACTACATAAAATATTACTTGAAAACTCTACTCTAAAAGAGAAGTGAGTGGAATACTGCCTGCTTTCATTTACGAACAACAAGAAAAAATAAATCAGTATAAAATATTAAAAATTTCACAAATCTTTCAATTTTTATTTTTGATTGACACGTAATTATCACAATCACAGTTATACAAAATTATAACTATAATTTTGTAACCTCAAAAACGAGTACACGTTTACTTTGAACCAATGTAAACAGTAAACCTGATACAATTTACAAATCAAGAAGGCTGTCCACACTTCATGACAAAATTAAAGATGCACTACAGCGCTGTTAGTGGAACGTTGCAGAAACTTTGCAACCGCCTAGCTAACATAGGGAATATACAGGAACTGTGAAGAGTAATGCACGTTCTCCCATATGCTTGTGTAGTAAGATCTGCCATTTACTCTTCAAGTTGCAAGCGGGCTACAACCACCAGCCTGTGCACCACATTTGAATTGTACGTGAACATTGCCGCATAGAATCTAATACATTTTCCGTTGAAATTTATGACACTTTTAACTGTTTAAAGATTTTTTATATTATTTTATAGTTTAGTTATTCTATATTGGTGGTTGTGCAACGCTGCAACCATAACACCAGCCGCCACTGTATAAAATTAAAGCAGTTTCATGTAGTAACTGTGTAAATTATATTAAGTACTCTTTTTTATTACATTATGTGCAATCTCCAGTTCACAATATGTTAATTAATTACCTCAATAAAATCTGTCTTGCGACTTAGTACTTTTCTTTATCACATGTTTTGGGAACAAGGTGCTAAAAATCCTTATCCTGTCATGAGGAATCCCTCATCAGTGAAATTCAAAACAGTCATTATATAAATTATTGAATAAATACAGATAACACAAAACATACATGACACTACAAAACAGTGTACACTACTCAGCACAACAACATCAACCTCAACTGAGTTCGGACACAAAAAAAATTGTGCATTAAATTTTGTATAAATAATGTTTTACAATTTGACCTTTGTGATACAGTTAATAGCTATGTAGTTACTATAAATGTAATATTGATACAAAAAAAAAAGTACATAGAGCTGTGTATCCACCCCCTCACCATACTTGACCAACAACTAATCACACACTATTGCAACCACCAGCCACCACTGGAATGGACCGCCTGTCAGCTGTGTATGGGTTTGTTATCTAGGTGACATTAGAAGATGAAAGTGTGTTGTTATTTTCAGCTCAATCACCTAATCATAAATAACCCCACCCCCCATTGTAAACTCATGATTGTACTATTGACTCTATTATTATTACAAACGAACAAACAAAGAATAATTTGAGTTCATTCTTACATTAAAAAAGAAGAATGTATGGATATATATGTATATGTGTGTGTGGCAATTAAACAATTAAAATGTTAGTCTATTTTACACAGACAAATGTTTTATTCGTATTATTGTATAGGCTACTTCATTATATTAAATAAAGCTACTTTCAATTTCACTTCTTTCCATGCTTTACAAAGGTTAGGGATAATTACCTGACTGTTAAATAACATATTTATAGAAATTTTACATTGTATTACCATTAAAGATACATAGGTTTACATAAAAACATACCATACCATGAAAACATTGATAGTTTGGTCACATTTTAAAAACAATGTCTACCTTTTTTTGTTAAATACTGTTCACATCTGCATGGAAGAGAATGTTTGTAAGATGTTGTACAGAATGTTACAATTGTTATGGCCTCTTGAATGTGCTTCTCCAACTTTCCACTTCACGGATCTCAGCTGGCCATCTCTTGTAGACAATGTTATGATGGGAATATGTGCCCAGATATCCCCAGAGGAAAAATGTTTTTTGCTGTAAGGCCTGGGGAATGGGGAGGCCAGTTAATGTCACCAAACCTTGAGAGAGGTGCACAGGGAACATTTTCGTAACCTCAGCATGGTTTCACCAACTGTGGGTAAGTGACCTTAGTGATCACTGAAATTACCCTACACCATTCATGCAAGGGGATGTCATGAAGAAATTGATTCAGTCTCCAAAAGTGTACATGTATAGTGGCATTCACTATTGGCAGTTGCAGTAACATCAATGTTCAGTATCGAAAAAGATATACCCAATAATCCAATGTGAAGTCGTAGCACACTACACTGTTACTTTGTTGCTGTGAAGTTGGTTTTGGTATATTTTATGAGGGCTGTTTTCTCCCCTGTAGAGACATTTCTGCATTCAAAGGGAACACCAGACATTAAGAGATAATTAGCCATGTTGGGATTTCTATTCACCAACCAATTCTGAAAACTCTTTGGCAGAAGTTAATTCTAGCTAGCCACCTTCTCTTCACACACACAAATACACATGGTTCAGTATTATGAAAACAATAATGTTCAGTAGTTCAATGGTTTAGTATGATATTAAAAAAATGAAATATTTGTAGATTTTGTATATGTAGAAAATGTCTATATTTATGGTTTTTTGTTTTTCATAGTTAATGAGTTTTTTTCATTTGCTACATTCTTTCGAAACTGATACAATAATTACACATTACTTAACCAAAGTAAGTTATTGCTGACATAATTTTCTTTTATAACCCCCAAATAATTCTGTCATTGCAGAATTTCATAATTTATTAGTTTTGAAATAATATTTACGTGCAGAATTAGACATATGTTGTGGACTTATTGTTATACTAGTTGTACAGATGGTTTTTTATTAAAAAAAAAACACAGCAAATGTAAAAGAGACATGAATAATACATAGAAAGCTTTATATGCAGCATTTGTTTGCTATTATTAGTAAAATCAAGAATTAAAAAAAAAATTCTGCCTCCAACGCCAACACTAGACAAGAAACTCTCTCTCTCTCTCTCTCTCTCTCTCTCTCTCTCTCTCTCTCTCTCTCTCTCTCTCTCTCTCTCTCTCTCTCTCTCTCTCTCTCCCCTCTCCCTCTCTATTTATGCACCTAAGCATTCAAAGAATTTTGACAAAACTGAAACATCGAAGCATGATAATGTTTTTAGGCTTTTGAAACGTATAATGTGGATTACGTTTGGTGGATTACATAAATAATTTCCAAACTACAGACGATCACAAACAGAGCATGTAAAACCAAATTTATTCTCACTAAAACGTTTGCTAAACTCAATGTCAGCAGCGATTATTTCTGTCTTGATGCGTTTACATATCAAATTTCTAGACTGTGGGGAATCGAAAGTGTGGAAGCGTCACGTTTTTTGATGACGTTACATTTTTGTGGAATGACCCCCAGCCTAAAAACATCATGTTAAAAAAAAATAGAATATCCAGCATGAAAGCTGAGTTTCAACCTGACAACTTATCTTTTTTACATTGATTGTAAAAGCAGTGTTACATTATTTGTTTTAGTATTATATTCTGTGATTGGGTTTTTCCACTGTAATGTGTGTGTTACTTGGATATCAGAATTGACACAGTTTAAACTACATAATTCACAGTATACAGAAAAGAAATATGAATGGTGCACTATCTGTATGTAGTCTCATGTAATTGTTGGTTATACATGACCCTTTGTCCCTAGATCATAATAAACTTATTAGTATTTACATAATCTGCAATTTTTATTTTAGAATTTTTTGCCTGAAGTCATTGACCGGTTCCTAGTGAGCTGAAATGTTACTTTTTAACATGATAATGTTTTTAGCTGGGGATCATTCCACAAAAACGTCATTGAAAAACGTGACGCTTCCACACTTTCGATTCCCCACAGTCTAGAAATTTGGTATGTAAACGCATCAAGACAGAAATAATCGCTGCTGACATTGAGGTTAGCAAACGTTTTAGTGAGAATAAAATTTGGTTTTACATGCTCTGTTTGTGATCGTCTGTGGTTTGAAAATGGTTTACGTAATCCACCAAACGTAATCCACATTATATGTTTCAAAAGCCTAAAAACATTATCATGCTTCGATGTTTCGGTTTCGTCGAAATTCTTTGAATACTTAGGTGCATAAATAGAGAGAGGGAGTTTTTTTAGCATTTATAACAGACTAATGTGTGATGTGAAATGTCTGCATTTCTGATTTAAACGCAAGTTTTACATCCTGTTTTACATTTAAATATGGCAACTTACCCATTTAACATTTATGATCATTTAATTCTAAAAACTGTATCAACGTCTTTTGTAGCAAGAATTTGACTACTAACGTACAAATTAAGATGAAAAGTTGAATTTTAGAAACAGTAATTAATCGAATGTTGTTACCAAATACACAAATACAGTTTTGTGATAATACAATTGTCTTTTTTATGTTATTATGCAGTGTTTTTTTTTTTTCAAGTGTTTTGGGAACAACATAGTATTTTATGAACAATGTTGCCTGTCTGTTAGGTATGATGTTTTTACAGCATTGTAACTTTTCTGGCACATTGGAGACATGTTTGCACACATAATAGTAATGCAAAATGTCTGAAAAAACATTAATAAAAACAAAATCAAGATGTGTATTTTAAAATTATGAACATTTAATTATCCAGCACAATTAGTTTTTTATTTTCACCAATTTTAAAGTACTATTTTAAAATAATAGGCCTAATAATAATATTAATATAAAATAATGTAAGTAATAAGTATAATAAGTAAATAATAATAATAATAAGTATAATATAATATTATTAATAATAGTACTAGTGTATTGTATTATTTCAAAATTGTAGTATGTAAATGCAAAGAAATAAATTAATGTGTATTTTAATACATACATTTACAATTCAGTTTGTACATTTAAAATTAAATTTTGTACTACTATTATTTTTTTTATTTACAGGCAAAAGGGGAAGCACTTATTTTAGCATCAGATACAGAAACAAAAAATAGTCTCTTTGGATTAGAACAACTAAAGGAAATTATGGAGATGAAAAGTGGAACACCAATAAGTGAAGAAATTCTACAGTTGGTTGTACACTGGTTACATGTTCAGAATCTTGCTTCCATGATAACACATGGTGATAAGATTTTAGTCAAGTTAGCTAAAAGTAAAAACCAGATGAAACCCATAACAGAAGCCGATCAAGCTGTGTACAGTTTACAGCAAAATGAGAGACTGCTAACAAAAAATATCGAACAACTTGAATTAGAAAAACAACAAGCCGAAGAAGAAGCAAGAAATTATTTACAAAGACAAATGAGGCAGTCTGTAAGTATGTTTCAGAAATTTTCTGTGTGCGGTAACCACACTATACTATATTTTGATGTTTTTAATATCCCGTGATGCGATGCTTTTATCTTGTGTTAACTGTGTCTATTGTGCATGCATGAACATAGCATAATTCCATAGTGTAATTAATCATACACCATCATCATCCATGCGGTTTTCTGGGGATGCAAGATATTAATAATTTTGGTGTATCATGAAAGAAATTATTAAGAATGAATAAAATATTTGAAAAGCAAAATATCACAAAAATACCATTTGATTTTAAATAGAAATGAATGAAAGAAAAAACAATACAGAAAATAATATCACTGTACACAAATAATCAGTACATAAATGGAAATACAAATTAAATTAATAGTCATGTCTGTTGCACAATTTTATGGGATCTCAATTGCATAAAATAAAATAATGCAAATTGATAAAAAGAAGAACAACAAATAAGATAATAAAAATACACAGTCTCATAGAATGATGATTGTAATATATAAACTTAATTGATTTACAATATCACTCTTAGTATAATTTTTGAGAAATGATTATCTACATAATTACATGTAAGACATTGTCTCTACAACACTATGTATCTGAATGACTGGGTAGTTAATTTATCTGTGTTTGTGTGTAAGTTATATTTAACTTTTAGTGATATAACTGAATTTGTAATGTAAAAGTAAAAACTAATTTTGAAAATTAAAATAAAACTTTTTAAGTGATAAACAACATCGTAAAAACTATTTTTATTTCTGTGGCAGATACAAAAAAGTAAAAAGTTATGTAGAATATACTAAACTTTTATCTAAACATACTGATAAGCATGTTTTCTGCATACTCCCTCATATCATACAGCCTTATTTGAGGGTCTAATAACATCAGCTACTGCACTTTCAACATAGGAATCATAGTTATCATGTTCTTTTGCAATAGGTGATATAATCAAACTTGTAGTGTCAGTATTTACTGTAAATCAGCATGTTATTAAGTGTATCTCTGGTCACGTGTTTTTGTACACATATTAAAATGAGTAATAGCAGTTTTTTTTTATGAATGATGAAAGACTGTCTTTCTTTTTATCATGTTTCAGGTATTATATTCTAGCCCTGTTTTGTAAAGTTACATTTAAGATAGTAACAGACGTGTAATTTTGAACTTCTTATCATGTCCTAAGCTGTATGTTTACAAAATTTTGTTGCTCAAACATAACAGCTTCTAATTCCAGAATGCATTAACATGGTTCCTTTTTGACAAAACTTGTTATGGTTGCAAATTTAATTATGGAAATTTTCAGACAGTGGCGTATGTTTCATAAGTGCTATGTGTGTGCCATACACCCTATATTAGTCTTACAACTTTTTAAGTGTCATTTTGGGAATACACTTATTAATCTCAAGGTAAATTATTTTGAACAATGCAGTGAAATATATTTTTAAAAACTGTTAGGGTTATCACCAGAATAAATTGTAACATCGCACATGTTTTTTTTTTCTGGGACTGTAGCTGTAATCTAACATAGTGTGTGATCAAAGAGTCACACCATCTCATAGTCTTTCTTTGCTGGAAGTACTGAGAAACGCTAGTAGGAAAAAGGGCAGTGTGGTGTGGATGCTGTCACCCTCCACTGTCCTGTGCACAGTTCCAGTATTGCACGCACAGGTATATTGTCACACTGCTGCGTACTGTGCTGCTGTAAAAGACAAAGTATACAGTCTGCGCCCTCATCAGGCCTTACCCTCATCCAGAGCACTCTTTTTTAATTTTATCATATTGTTATCACAAAACACCATACATCATTACAGAAATTGCTGTTCCGTCTTTTTCTGTGTCTTCCCCCCTTATGCTTGTAAAATTCTTCTTGAATTTCTATTCTTGCCCACATGCACTACATGTCCATGCCCATGTCATCCCAGCAGTGGTTTGTTTTAAAAATGTCTATTCTAGCAGTCCTACGTTGATATATCCCAGCAGTGCCTCGATCTTTATAACTTAATGTTACGACACTAGAGTCAGCTGCATGGAAGTAGTATCGTCAAGGTCACTCACTTTCACTGCTTCTCCCTGTCACCTCCACGCCCCTCGCCCAGCGTTGTTGCCGGCTAGTACAGTGTGTAGCGTTTTAGCAGTGTTACGAAAACAAATTTCATACATCCACATTATATTCTTCGTTTCAAATTTATTTATGCGTATCGCGTAAATGAATTTGTTTTATCAGGAATAATTAGTTGTGGGTAACACTACTCAGTTAAATTCTGGGCGCCAGTATTTGAGCTCTAAAAATTTGTGTGAGTCGGCAACATATTTTTTGTTGTCGCGTAAATATCTACAGAATTTCTATCTTTGCGTTTCTTCTGTTTCTTTGGCTTTTTTTTTGTTACGATTTGCAGTTCTCTGAAACTACTATTTATACTGCGCTGGTTTTTCTTATGTTAGAATCTAAACCTTTTAGCAATACACACCCTAACTTTACGAAGTACCATTAGGTCAGTTATTTTGTGATTTCCGTACAGTGCACTTACTTATTAAAGTTTTACTGTTTTCTTCATGGGCGGTTATCCTACACACTGACAGTTGTCTGAGAACGCTGACCTTGCCTGCTGTTGTCGCTTTAATTTTTTTATACTCACGGTCTTTTCCCTTTTGTAAATGAATCTGTTTTTGTTCTCTACACGGTCATTCCTAAGCCATATGTTCGGAAGTTCTGTTAGGTATATGTACACATTTGGTATGCACATTGCGTATACCCTGTCGGCATGTCTTTTCGGTAAATATTGCTGTCTGACACTTTTATGAATGCCTTTGTCATTTTATAATCCCCTCAAAAATGTGTATGTTTACTGCCCGCGCTACTACCTTTCTTCTGTTGCACAAAGATAAATAGGACTGAGCAATTTCTGTAAACAAAATTGTCGCTGTTGTGACAAAAGCCAATCCCATTTCAGTTACAGTACCCCATTCCAAGTAGGTTGGGTGGACGAGGTGAGGAAGAGACGAACATCCAAAATATTTATCGTCCTTAGTATTGTTGACAGACATTTTGTGCGTTTCATGTGAACGGTTGACGTCTTTATTGTAGACAGTGTGTGTATTAGTTTATTTCAATAATTTGTATTTATTATGAGTGATATTGAGGAACAGTATCCTACATTTAGTTCGAGTACAAGCAGCGGTGGTGTACGTGCGGGCCGAGAGGACATTAGAAAACAAAGTAAAGTCATCATAGCAAACGTTTACAAGTTTTTTAAAAATCTTGCGTATAATGAAGAAGCCAGGAGGAACATAAACTTTGCACAAGTTCGAAAATTGACAGCGGAAGCTTGTGGCATTTCTGAACAGTCGGTGCAACGTATTAGCAATACCGTTGCTTCGGCAGATGATCAAGGCGTGAGTGTTGTGTTCAGTTCTCCAAGGAAAGGGTATAAACGGGAACACAAAAACACTGAACTGGACGATTTTAATAAACAAATAGTCCGCAGGACCGTACTAGAATATTACGACCGAGGGGAATACCCCACTGCAAGCAAAATTCGAGCTGATCTCTGTCAGAAAATCAATTATTCTGGTTCAGAAGCCTCCATACTTCGCCTTCTGAAAGTGCTTGGTTTTAAATTTAAGAAGTGCAACGATGGACGAAAATTTTTAATGGAGCGCAGAGACATTGCTGCCTTGAGAGCGAAGTTTTTGAGAACCATGCATATACATCGTACGGAGGACAACAGGCCTATAATTTATTTGGATGAAACCTGGATATCACAGAATCATACGAATAAATACATCTGGCAAGACTCCAGAGGGAACGGTGGGCTGAAAGTACCTACTGGTAGAGGTGGCCGGCTGATTATTGCACATGCTGGATCCGCAAGTACAGGTTTCATAGCAGGTGCCAAACTTGTCTTTCGTGGCAGTAAGCATTCAGCTGCATCTGACTACCACACAGAAATGAATGCTGAAGTTTTTAAGACCTGGTTTGTTGGTATGTTGCGCTCCTTGGAAGAAGGCTCTGTCATCGTGATGGATAATGCCAGCTATCATTCTGTACAAATAGATAAACCACCATGTTCAAACTGGCGTAAAGCGGATATCATGGAGTGGCTGCGTAAGAAGAGAATTTCATTTTCCACAGCTGAAACCAGGGATGAACTTCTTTCTAAAGAAGAGATCCGAACGGCCAAGAAGACGTACGAATTGGATCAACTGGCAAATGAAATGGGACATACAGTAGTGCGCCTGCCACCATATCATTGTCAGTATAATCCGATCGAGCTGATATGGGCCCAAGTTAAACGGTATGTTGCAAACAAGAATACGACTTTCAGATTGGCCGATATTGAACAACTTGCACACGAAGCTTTGGACAGGATAACTCAGGAAGACTGGGAGAAGTGCGTAAGACATGCGGAGGCACTACAAGAAGCCGATTACTCAAAGCAGTGCACGAGAGACACCACAGTGGAACCCTTCATCATACACTTACGTGTGAGTAGTGACAGCGAACCTGAGTCCAGTGAATCCGAAGACGAATAAGGCAGGAGTGTTAAAAAGTGTATATAGGTGGTAAACGTGTCTATAGCGAAGCGTAGTATTTTCTATTTTTATTGAAACATAAAAAACCGTGTGTGCGTGTTTTATTCAGGAGTGTTATGAATGTGCTCTGTGCTATCACTTTGCAAAGTGATAATTGTGTGACTAACCCTATTTAAGGTGAGTTTTTCAACATACTGCTTATTTATAATAGTCATAAGGAATTCTATAGTTCATAAAATAAGGAAAATTTTAATTATAAAATTAGTAAGGACAATGCATAAAATATAGAATTATAAATTTAAATTCTATATTTAAAGATTTAAGTTAAAATATATATATATAAATAAATAAGGAATTTTAAATTTATTTCATGAGACATTTGTATTTGTTGTTTATAAAATTATCCTTATTTTCTTAAGAAATCCAATTCGTTTCACGTTTATACATACCATTATTTTTATGCTACTTGTGCATGTAACATCTTATAGTATAGTTCTAATTTTTTTACTTAATTAATAAGCAGCGCAGGAAATAAAAATAGAATATTTTTCTGAGTCACGAATAGTGCGGTGTCTTCAATAATTAAATGGGGCAAGCTTAAGACACAGGATGCGTATAAAATTCGTTCAAACAAACTATAGCTGACGCGTAGAATTGAATGTTATGTATAAGATACGGAAATTAATTGTTAATTAATTATTAACAATATATTAATTGTGATGTAATTATTATTAAGAATTATTGACAATGTAACAATGTACTCTAATGCATGTATTACAAACTTTCTCACTTTGTTATATTCTTTACATTAAGTAGGCTTACTTACTAGTGTAGCATTTTTCGGAAGAAAGGGAAACTGTTGCTTAGTGGCAACGCTGTAAGTAAGCGGTGTGACCTTGACGATACTAGTTCCATGCAGCTGACTCTAGTGGTTTAGCCAATGTAGCTCCTTGTTTACCTTATTCTCAACCCTTCTGTTCCTTTAATTAGTCTCAATACAGATTTATAATATTCCTGTCATATCTCCTGGTTCTTCTCTGTTTTGAGTAACAGTCCAGATTTTGCTCCGCCTTACTGATTCTCTTTTTTAGTGTCTTATGGATCATATGAGATCTCAATGTAGGCAGTAATGAGAACCTTAACCTTTATTTGCTAGGGTGATTTATCCTCAGTTTCACTCTCTTCATTCCCAACTGATGTTTTGCTGGGACCCAAGTAAATAAAATTGGATTTCGTTGTCCATGATGTGTCCGTTGATTAACTAAATATAAGTATATCACTACCAACTCAGAACACAACAAACTTGTGTTCGAAGTTGGTAGTGATGTATTTATTTAAATAAAATTATTCATAAGTTCTGTAGCGACACCTTTTATCATGACATTTTTTTAATATTTAATTTTGCTTTGGTTTGGCTGATAATCTTTGTTTTATCCATACTTATGTTTAATCCCACTTGTGAAGTTTTCCCACATTCACTGTATACCTTTCAGCTGCCTTCTCATATCATCCACGGTCATGATGAAATATCATTTCATTATACAATAGCTCTTTCATTTCCCTATCTACATTTGGCAGGGGCCCAACTTGAAGCTCGGTACATAGTACCAATCCCATTGATTGTGTAAAATATCATGTACTGTAAGATCATAGCCATAAACAAAAAGTGGTGTATCCTTTTCTTCCTTCTTATAACTGTAACTACAGATATTGCATTCATATAATTTTAAACTGTCTGCCTTTCTCAGTTACTCTTCTACAGTGCTATTAAAACAATCTGCTCTTCTGACAGTTCTGCTTGCGTGTTTACAAGCGGTAGTTGCTATGGTAACTCGGACGAGCCTCCGAGGTGAGCCAATCACCGGCAGGCACGCGCTTTCCCTCCCCCTTTCTCCTCAGTCAACAGTCCTCACACTGACCTCAGTGTTGCCAGTGCAAGTACATACTTCGCTAACAGTGACGGCTTTTCTTTGAGAGTATTGATTTTAATTGCATTAGTTTTTGTGTTTTAATAAGTGCTCCGTTATCAGCAACATTTTTAGTGTAGTGTGGTATAGCGTATTTTGTTTTACACAGATCATATTATTTTTTCAATTATGTCGCAACCAGTGCAAGGTGCTCATAAACGTAAGCATGGGCGACCAAGAATTCATTCGCCTCGAAAGAAGGCAAGCATAAAAGGAAGACATGGCTTTGTTCTTCATGGTCAGGCTTGCGATATGGTGTGTGCATTATGCAAATATTTCGAGGCTGAAAGGGAAAATGGAGGTCCCCTAATAGACGTCAATAAAGTTGTAGAAAGAATTGCAGCAGCTTTAAAAATATCTAAGGTGACAGTAATTAGAATAGGGAAAGAAAAAGAGAAGAGAGAGGAGGAACCTCGGGAAGAACAAGAGGAAGAGGAGGGTGAGATTGAGATTGAGATTGAGAACATAGCTGAGCCATCACATGCAGAGTTGGAAACACCCGGAAAAACTCGGAACTATGCCAACGAGTGACCAATATGGACAGTTTCCAGCAAGGTGCAATTAGGCGTCATGTGTATGCTTACTACGAGAGAAAGGAGCATCCTACTGTAAGAAAGCTACACAGCATTCTTAGAGAAAACCAGTTGTTTAATGGTAGTGAATCATCCCTTCGACTTTCTCTTCTTGATTTGGGATTTCAGTTTGAAAAATATTCAAACCGGACCGTCCTTCTGGAGAGACCTGATATTGTTGCTTGGCGATGCCGCTATTTGAGAAGTGTCAAGAATGTAGATTACGAGAGCATTGTGTGTCTGGATGAGACTTTTGTTAACGCTGGTCATATCTTACCCAAAGGGTGGTCAGACAGAACACCCCAAGGCACAATGAAAGCCCCATTAGGAAAGGGAGGTAGGGTCATTGTCCTACATGCTGGAACTTCCCGAGGCTTCGTGGCAAATTGTTTACTCATGTTTCGATCGCGAAAAACAGGGGACTACCACGAGGAAATGAATGCTGTTTGTTTCACGGAGCGGTTTAAAAATTCGCTCCTTAAGAACATCCCTCCCAAATCTACCATTGTTATCGATAATGCTCCATACCATTCAGTATAAGAGATAGGGCTCTAACCATGCAGTGCAGAAAAGCTGACGTGCTGGCTTGGGTACAAAGAAATATATTGCCTCAGATAAAAGACATCACCATTGCACCTGGTGCTACAAAATCAGAGTTAATGGAACTGGTGACCACTTACAAACCGAAGCCAGTATATGTCATCGATGAACTCTCAAAAAGCAATGGACATCAGGTGATACGGCTACCTCCTTATCACGCCCATTTTAACCCCATTGAATTCATTTGGGCACAAGCAAAGGGTTACGTGGCAAGGAACAACAAGAGATTCACCATCACCGAAATAGAAAGGCTAATCAGAGAGGGAATTGACTGTGTTACTACAGAAAACTGGGCATCCGCGGTTAAACACACGAAAGAACTCTTACAGAAGCAGTGGGAAACGGAAGGCATCTTGGATGATCGTGTGGAAGAAATTATCATCTCCATCGGTTCCAGTTCCAGCTCTCAGGATGAAGAAAGTGATTCGTCACTGGGGGTGGCTCCCTTGACACCATGAATGTAACTTCAGTCAGCGTGATGTATTTATTGTAGAGCAAACAATATAATTCCTTATGTTTAACGTTCACAACATCTGAATTTTATTTAGTTTTGAGTTTTAGCAATTTGTTAAACATTTTTTAAAGTTAATTTCAAATTTTCCTAAAAAAATAATACTATTCGAAAAAATGGAATGCATTATGGTCTTCACTTCTAGCATTAAGTGAGCAAAATATGTATTTACAGTAAGTGTTCGTATTAGAATTCAAATGTAACCTAAGGAGATCTTTAAAATTATCGTAGTGTTTTATGTTTTAATTTGCTCAGTGTCATTGGTTTTGGTGGTAATGTTTTGTTGTTGTTGTGTTCCCTTCTCATCAAGGGGGGGGGGCTTCGATTGTCGTTCAATGGAAATGAGATTTTAGAAATTAATCACGTCCTGCGGTCAGATAACGTTACATTACGTTTCATTTTATCTTAACACCCATTACTTCTGAGCCACCGTGGTACAATGTCACAGTGACAATGATTCTTTTAAGTGGATATTACCGTATTTTCGCGTGTACCACGCGCCCTCGTGTAACACGCGCACCCCTTATTTTTAGGTCCTACAAAAAAAAAAAAAAATCGCGTATTCAAAAATGTGAAAAAAAATCATATACCCTGTATTTGGAATAGTATTACCATATATCTATTGTAAGGGAAAAACTGTAATAACTAATGAAATAAACGTCAAGTTACTTTTTTTGTTACACTAACTTACGGATTTATTTTTTATTACAAGTAAAAAATGTATGTTTATTACAATGACAATTAATATTTATTACAACTAGATACAGTAATTAGAAGCGAAGGTTACAGCAATTGTTACAGAACCAGCCGTAATTGTAAATTCGGGTTTGCCAACCTAAAGAAAATTAAGAGTGCATTAGAACAGTACATCAATGAAAACGAACACAGTTATAAACCCAAGGGATACCAGTATGTTTGATGTAGTTTATGAAAATTTTTTACTAGTGTCTTAACTGATTTTCATTCGTCGTTGCTACTGTCGAATGGGGAGTCTTCATCAGAACCAGACGCTGCCTCATCTTCACTAACGAACAGTTTATCGTCTTCACTGCCATCCAAGGCATTGGAAATGCCAGTTTTTTTGAAACTTTTCTTTATTAAGTCTTCTGGTATACTGTCCCATGCTTTGATGATCCAACTGCAGATCAGCGTCAGTGATGGCCTTCGGAGTCTTCCTGTCGGCGTCAGCTCGTGTGGTGCAGTACTCATCCACTGGGTGTACATTTTTTTTAACTGGCACTTGAAGGGCTTATTTATGCACACATCAAGTGGCTGGAGCATCGAAGTCATTCCACCTGGAATAATCACTTGTTCAGTCTTTGTTTCTGATAAAACTTTCTTAACGTCGTCAGTCAGATGGCCATGAAAACTATCCATAACAAGCATCCCTGGGCGTTTTAATAATGCTCCAGGTCGCCGATTCCAAACGCGCTTTATCCAGTCAAGCACTAACTCATTGTCCATCCACCCTTTTTCTTGAGCTTTCATTATCAAACCTGGTGGGAAACTTTCATTTTTTGGAAGGTTTTTCCGCTCAAGATTACATAAGAAGGCAGTTTCTTTCCATCGGCTAAAACAGTAAGCATTACAGTGCACCGTTGTTTCTCGCAACCAGCTGTACGAATTTTTACAGTTTTGTCACCAACTTTATTTACTGTCGTATCCACAGGCATCTCGAAATAAACTGGAGTTTGATCCGCGTTGCCAATCTGGCATAGTGGATAATTGTTCAGTTTTCTTAACTGAATTATGTAACGCTGAAAACACAAGAGTTTATCAGTGTACGCCTCTGGTAAACGTTGAGATATCGTTGTTTTCCGTCGAACAGAAAGGTTACTTCTTTTAAAAAACCTTTGAAGCCATCCCCTGCTTGCTTTAAACTCATTTATGTTAATATTCAGCTCCTTCGCAATCTTAATTGCCTCTATTTGGCACATTTCTGTGGAAACAGCATAACCATATTGACGCTTATCATCTATAAACGCTGTAAGTTTAACTTCTAGTTGAGGATATTTTGCAGCTTTACCTCGAAAAGCTCTTTTCTTTAAAGGAGCTTCCGTTAATTTTTCTTTTTTCTTACGCCAGTCTCTGATACACGATTCCGGCACGTCGTATATTCGACCCGCTGCTCTATTTCCTATTACCTCTGCTTCGTTTATAATTTTTAACTTCTCTCCGGCAGTAAACGAACGCAATCTTTTCCCACATTCCATTGTAAAACGAAACAACACCTTGATAAATTAAAAGAACACAAAACACAAACGAAGACAAATTGTTTAAAATGATATGATACAGTACGATATACCGTAGTAATTACGATTGCCGTAAATTCGATATTGAATAACGTAAATAACACAATAAACATTTGGTGAATACCGTAAAACACTTCAAAACACAGCTTACGTTTTCACAAACCGGTACAGAACGAACCGAATTTTAACAGTAGACTGTTAGAAACACTATGAAATGCTACCTGCTATTTTGCAGTGGGGGTTGAAAGTGTTGTCTGTGCAATGCTTTAGTCAAGGTCAATATCCGCCCGATGTACGGTACATAGTAGTGACTGAGGTTTGAACAGGAACTGCGGTAGCATAAGGTCAATGACCACTCTGATGAAGACTGGCAAGTTAGTTTCCTCGTGTAACACTCGCACCCCATTTCTACGAAATATTTTTTGGTAAAAAAGGTGCGCGTGGTACACGCGAAAATACGGTATTTTCCACAGCCCCAAACGCTGAGCGAGGGAGCAGGCTCGGCCTAGTGGACCATGTGGCAACACAGCGCTCCCGCAGCTGTGCCGAACCCCACGTGCTTCTTAGCTGTCAGAAGACGCAGATTGTTTTAATAGCACTGTACAGACATCATGATGTTGCTTTGAAATCCATCACTTAGTGTTAATAAATAATTATTTTATTATACTTTATTATTTTATGTAATCTACTTTGAATGCAGTTTAAATCATTATGTTTATTATTTGAGTGTGTCGCCATCTATGTCGGTCGCATTGAGTTATGTATCCTAGATAACTACGTTTTATTTACATTATATGTGCGGTTGTCATGAGTGATTTATTGTATTGTTTAATGTACTAATAAATATCAATTCATTTAATTAGATCATTGTGTTTTATCAGTAATTGCTTCTTGGTAAATATAATAACAGGTTATGGGCCCAGAGAAGTAATAAAACACATTGTTGAATCGAATTGTGGACAGTAAAAATACGCAAGAACCCTTTTTTTGTTGCACGTGTCAGTAAGAATTGAGTGACAAAGTCAGTTGTAGAGAAGAAACTACATTAAACAATAGAAATGGATTTAGTCAGATCACATTTAGAAATGTTGAAAGATGATTTGCAAGGAGGTTCCAACTATGATTCATGGATATTCAAACTTAACCTAACCTTAAAATCAAAAGGTATTTATCAAATCGCAACGGGAGTTAAAATTAAGCCTGAAGGAGATGAATCAAGCGCAGCTGTAAAAGAATGGATTGAAAAGGATTTAGAAGCACAAATATTAATTGGATTGAATGTTGACAGTAATATAGCCAAGAAAATTGCAAGGTGCCAGTCCGCAAATGCTATGTTAGAAAAGTTGGAAACCTTATATGGAAAAAATCAAACGTTTCAGTTGAAGGCCTGCAAAGATTATTTTTTAATTATAAGTATGATGAGCACAAATCAGTAATAGAAAATTGCATGACAATTCAACAATATGCTGATGAATTGTCTGCACTAGGTGAAAGCGTTAAAGAAAACTGGATTATGCAAAGGATATTAGGTATACTTCCGACAAGACTGCATCATTTTAGAATGTCTTGGGATAATGTTATTTCCACAGACAAAACGTTGAACAACATGTTTGAGCGTTTGAAACTTGAAGAAGACAGGCAAAAAGAAAGTGAACAGGCCAATAATGAGTGTCAGAATGCTTTCATATCAAAGGGACAGAACATTAATAAAACAAAACAAGTGAATGTAAAGGAATGCTTTAAATGTGGACAAAAAGGGCACATAAAGATGTACTGCAAGAATAAACCTAGTAAAAGTTACATTGATTATTGTAAGAAAAATTATCCGTGTAATAAGTGCAACGAAAAAGGTCACTTTGCCAAAAATTGTACCAAAAATTTAGATAGTAAGTCAGAAAAATCAGACAAATCTACATCAAAAAGTAAATTGTTGATTAATGTTGGATTGTCTGTTACTAATATACAATATATATCAATGAAGAATGACTATCAAGATCTATAGTACCAAGATTGTGGTGCCACTCAGCACATGACTTTAAGGAATGACTGGTTGAAAAATTATACTGTTTTACAAGAACCAGAAAAAGTCATGATTGGAGATTCAACACTTATAGAAGGTGTTGGTGTCGGAGACATAGATTTGTTAGCTTATAATGGTCAAGATTGGTGTAACATAACACTGAAAAATGTTTTGTATACACCAGAGATACCCTTTAACTTATTTTCCATCACTAGTGCCTTGGACAAGGGTTATCGTCAGGAAGCAGACACAAATTGCTCGTATTTTTTTGATTCAGACACTGGTGAATTAACAGCCATGGCAAACAGAGATGGAAGATTGTTTAGAATGATGTTTCGCTATGAAAACTTAGAAAAGTGTATTGTTACTATGTCAATTAAAAAGTGGCATGAAAAATTAGCACATCAGAGTATTAGTTATGTAAGAGACATTTTGAAGAAAAATAATATAAAGTATGTAGACGATTGGGATGACTATGTGTGTGAAGGATGCGTTTATGGCAAACACCATCGTCTCCCACATCCAAGAAATTTTGAAGTGGCAAAAGAGGTACTTGATGTAATTCATGTAGACTTGTGCAAAATGAATATAAATTCTTTTGGAGGAGCAAATATTTTTTTATGCTCAAAGATGATTTCTCTCATTTTCGCACTGTCTATTTCTTAAAAACTAAAAATGAAACTTTTGAGAAATTGAAAATCTTCATGACTTTAGTTGAGAATCAGTTTAGAAAGAAAATAAAAGTTTTAAAGTCTGATAATGGGAAAGAAATTAAAAATGGAGATACTAAGAAGTTTTGTGAAGAACTTGGAGTTTTCCACATTAAGTCGAACCCATACACTGCACCACAAAATGGTCGAATTGAGAGAGAGATGAGAACCATTGTAGAATCTGCTAGATCAGCTATACATGCAAGAAATCTAAATGAAAACTTATGGGCAGAAGCAATTAGTTATGCTACATTTACACTGAATCAGACTGGAACAAGTTCTGTGAAAGGTAAAAGTCCTGTGGATTTATGGTTTGGACGCAGAATTGATGTAAATAAGCTTAGAATCTTTGGATGTGATTGTTATGTTTTCATTCAGGATTTTAAGAGAGCCAAAACACAGGAGAAATCAGAAAAAGGAATTTTCTTAGGATACAGTTTAGATTCAAGTAGTTACCGAGTTTACTTAAGAGACAAAAATGAAGTTGTAACATCAGGAGATGTGATATTTGATGAAAAAGTAAACAGTAAGTCTAGTTGTACAGAAATTGAAGCTACCTTGTCAAATGAAGAAAAGGAATACATAGTGTCAAGTGAAGAAGAAAAATCTGATAGTGAAAGTGTTTATGAAAGCTCTGTGTCTGTCAATAATATGCAAAATAAATGTCAAGAAAATCATTGTGTAAAGTGTTTGGAACGAGATCAAACTGTTTGTATTCAACCAGAGAAAAGAAGTCTTCAAAACAGGGCTACTTTAAGGATGCCAGCAAGGATGGTAGATTATGTAGTTGAAGACAACAGAAACAAAAATGTAAATATGGCCATGATAGGTGAGGTAGAAGATATTTCCATTTTACAAGCACTACAGGATGAAAACTGGAAGAAAGCAATGTTAGAAGAGTATGAATCTTTGATGAAGATGAGAACTTGGAAACTAGTAAGTCTACCAAAAGAAGAAAACCGGTGGGTTTTATGCCAAAAACAAGATGGGCGATACAAAGCCAGGCTAGTTGCAAGAGGTTTTGAGCAAGAACAAGGAATCCATTATACTGAGACCTTCAGTCCTGTTGCCAAACATGCATCCTTTCGACTGATACTCAGCATTTCAGCCTCCGATGGAATGCATCTGATGACTTTTGATGTGAAGACAGCGTTTTTACATGGATCTTTGGATGAGAAGATTTACATGTATCAACCGGTAGGCTTTGATGATGGCTCAGGTAGAGTTTGTGAGTTGCTCAAGAGTATATATGGACTTAAACAGTCATCGAAAAATTGGAATGTGAAGTACACAAACTACCTAAGGAAATTAAATTTTGTTTGTTCTGATGATGATCCTTGTATTTATTATAATGGTGACAGAAGCATTATAATTGTACTTTTTGTAGATGATGGTGCTATTAAGGAAAAGAAAAACAAAATGATAGATATACTAGATAAACTTAACAAAGAATCTGAAATTACTTATAATTCTGGGTCAGACAACAAATTAACTTACCTTGGCATGGAAATTGAAATTAGACATAAGGAAATTTTTGTAAGCCAACATCATTACACTGAAAAGATATTGAAAAGATTTAGAATGGAAGATTCAAATCAAAAGTCAACTCCAATGGAAATAGGTATGTTAACCGAAGAACAACATTTTCATAATGATCAGCCACTCGATAAATCTGTACAATGTTGTGAGGCAATAGGCAGTTTACTTTACTTAGCTACAGTATCTAGGCCAGATATCAGCTTTGCAGTAAACTACCTAAGTAGATATTCAAACAATCCCATGGTACGGCACTGGAATATGGTAAAACATGTATTTCGATACTTGAAAGGCACTGTAAACTTTGGAATAAGTTTCAATGGAGATTCTGAACTCATTGCTTATTCAGATTCAGATTTTGGAGGAGACATTATCTCAAGACAGTCAACTACTGGAGTAATTATTATGAGAGGCGGTCCTATTGTATGGTTCACCCAAAAGCAGGGACTTGTTGCTACATCAACTGCAGAGGCAGAATTTCGAGCTGCTGTTTCATCGCTTGATGAAATTTGCTGGATAAAGAGACTTGGTATCGAACTTAGATATTTCAAGGATATTCCTATAAGGCTCTGTATAGATAATCAATCTGCAATATTTTAATGTTACAAAATACTACAGAAGGCAAAATAACAAAAGGGAAGAAGCACATTGACATTCCTAGAAAATTTATACAGCAACATTGGAAATACTGTTTTTTTGGACAAAGTAAGCAGTGGTGACCAGTTGGCAGATATCTTGACAAAACCATTGTCGAAGAAAGTATTTGAGCGACTTAGAAATAAAATTATTATGGAGGAGTGTTAATAAATAATTATTTTATTATACTTTATTATTTTATGTAATCTACTCTGAATGCAGTTTAAATCATTATGTTTATTACTTGAGTGTGTCGCCATCTATGTCGGTCCAATTGAGTTATGTATCCTAGATACCTACGTTTTATTTATATTATATGTGCGGTTGTCATGAGTGATTTATTGTATTGTTTAATGTACTAATAAATATCAATTCATTTAATTAGATCATTGTGTTTTATCAGTAATTGCTTCTTGGTAAATATAATAACACTTAGTGATAACTAATTTTGTGTTATCTTTAAGCATTTTCTTATAATTAATCAATCATTTTCTCTCCTGGTTCATCAGAGGCATTATTACAGTCTGAATGATTTAGTAATTAATGTGGAAAACTCAAATCATTAATGTGTGTACAGTTATATGAAATAAATATTATTTTGAATACTCTTTGAATGTAAGTTATTTCACTATGTTCATGTACTATAACAATTTTGTAACATTTGATTTTTCACAAAATGATCCAAATGAGTATGAATTGTTAGATAAGGATATACATAAATTTTATCTAAAGTTGTAGGCTTTTTGGTTTATCAGCATCTTGGAGTTTATTTTTCATTCAAGTCCCCAAATTCAAAATGCTCATTTTTGTATAACCATCTGTGAGCGTACAGTTACATAACCATCTTTATGTAAGCATGAACTTCAGTTGTTTAGACTTCGGGTTGCTAGATGAAAACCAGTTCTTTGCTGGAGGAAGTACTGATTAAAAGTAGCATCATTTAGCTAATATGGGATTGGCTGTTTCAGTGGCCATCTCAAGAAAAAGGTTGCCGTACATAGAAGATTATTACAACAATTAAAATTTTAATCTTATTAATTAATTGATCATACTTTATTATAAACTTAAACACGTACTGTTGAAGTTTTGCTGAAAAATAACTTGTGCCAACAAAAGTTGAAAATGTCTGGACATAAAGAAAATCACATTAGATTAAGTAAGAATGTTCTTATTTTGTGTTCAAAGGTTCATCCATAAATAGTGGATGGGTATATGTCATCTGGTACCAGACTACCTCCAATGCAGTAATATTTTCCTTAACGTTTTGACCCCCCAAAATATGTGGTCTTCCTCAGAAATTATAAATATAAAAGCACTTCCAGTTAAATTATAAAACAATATTATGTTAAAATGTAATTTAACAAAACTCTTGTATTAAAGTACAGCCTGTACAGAAATTTAAAAATAACAAATTAAAGTATTAACCATAAAGTAATGTACACCTTGTCACCAGACAAAAGGCTTGCCGCATGACAAATGGCTCCAATTGTACACTCTAGTGTTTTTGGTGGTCCTAAAAAGGACCGTGTGGCGAGAAGGCTGCAGTCCTCCTCTTTTTTCGGCATCGGTTGTAGAGTCGGCTGCCGGCCCAGCGAAATCCATCGCTGGCGCGGAACTGGAGGGTGAAGACGCAAGAACACCGGTTCTATTGTTCGGCCGTTCCTTCCGGCTGACTTCGCATCGATGTCGTCCGAGAGAGGAGGGGAGATGAAGTGCGTCCGATGGTGTGGCGAAGAAGAGTGCGCCAAAATTTTCTGCCAGCCCGGTTTTTATGCACTAACCAGGATCGCTGATTGGCTCGCTGTGTCCGCCGCTGGTACCAGAGAGCAGATGTTTGCATACCACTGCCGTCACAACTCCACCGGGTCTTGAATGCTCTCTGGTAGCCAGCCTACTGCTCTTCTCCGGATCTTGTAGAGGTGTTTGTTGGGCGCCATGTTGTTTTGTATGCCGGCTGGTAGCTCGCTGGCGCGGCTGGATCTTGCATCCGCAAGATGATCAGGTCCCCACGTTGGGCGCCACTTGTCACCGGACAAAAAGCTTGCCGCATGACAAATGGTGCCAATCGTACACTCTAGTGTTTTTGGTGGCCCTAGAAAGGACCGTGTGACGAGAAGGCTGATGTTGGTTGTGCTGCGCTGAGATGTTTGGCGGCTGCGCCCGCTGATTGGGGCGTACTGCAGTCCTCCCCTTTTTTTCGGCATCGGTTGTAGAGTTGGCTGCCGGCCTAGCGAAATCCATCGCTGGCACAGAACTGGAAGGCAAAGACGCAAGAACGCCGGTTCTATTCTTCGGCCATTCCTTCCGGCTGACTCCGCGTCGATGTCGTCCGAGAGAGGAGAGGAGATGAAGTGCGTCCGATGGCGTGGCGATGAAGAGTGCGCCAAAATTTTCTGCCGGCCCGAGTTTTATGCACTGACCGAGATCGCTGATTGGCTCGCTCCGAGCACGTTAGTTGTCACGTCTCGGCTGCTGATCCCCGATTGGCTCGCTGTGTCCGCCGCTGGTACCGGAGAGCAGATGTTCGCATACCGCTGCCGTCACAACCTATTAGAATACCTTATCAAAAAGTAGTGGTTGGAAGGACCTTGTTGAAAGAGCCAATGATTAGTTAGTCATGGTCTGTCATATTTATACCCTGTTAGTGTATTTGTCAGTCTTAATTAAAATTTTTTGAATATCCTTACTTATTTGGCTCAAACAGTTTTTGTTAGTAATAATATAAGATACCTGGTTAACTTCCTGATTTCCACTGTTTCCGTCTTCTACTATGGATGTCTTCATCTTATAATATAGTATAGTTATTTACACCAATTTCAAGATGTTTGTCTTGATAAACTTGACTGCAATAATAGCATGACTGATAAGTTAGTTCTGTCAACCAATGTCAGACACCTCTCCAAGAGTTTCTTAACAGTCCGTCATTTTCATAACAGGTACATCCAGAAAAAGATTGACAGCTCCAAAACTGACCATAATGTCATTGCTATCCAGGTCTTAATTAATACCAACAGTGTTTGTTGGAATTAGCAGGGCCACATGTGTGAAGTCTTGTGAAGATATGATATGACCAGACCTTCAAAAGGGTTTTCAAAGCTCTGTTGAATCTGTTTAATCAAAATGTATTTTATTCATAATTTTCCCTTACTTAAATTTTTTACCTTCAGTGTCTTTAATGTCCTCTTCGGTATGTCAGCATTTCTGTGACATTGTTCATAAAAATGATGTGGATACGCTCACTGAGGTAGTGGCATTATTAAACTTCTGAAGAATATTGTTTTTTAAAGACATTAAAAATATCTTTCTCAATTTTGCTTTTTATGTAGTGCTGAGGGTATATAAAATACTTGTTGAACCATAACGGCGTGGAACTACATGAAAAGATACACAATGTGTCTTGAATGCAGGTAGATTTAGAAGGAGGGCTTATACATAAAAATCAAAATGTGGTTACATAGAAATCAGAATCTTCATGGGTCTTCCCATTCCAAATAAGGTCACTAATCTTCAAATAAATTGAGTGAGCATATACCATAATATCTAATAGTATTTGTTAAGGAAACTGTGTGACCTGTTTCCAATTTGTTGCACAGATTGAGAGGAGACCTGTCTATCATTGAGGTACATCATCACGTACAAGAATTAGTTTTAATATGGTTCAAAAAAACCCTTAGGAAATCAAGGAGGTTACATACATCTCACTTTTGGTTATGTTGCATAGGTGTTTGTACATACATTCTTCTGAATTCCTGATATATGTTGTTTTTCTTTCACTTGATCTTCATACATGACTTAATCACATTATTATCTTGCAAGTTAATTCTCCTTAATAACTGAAACTTTAGAGATGAGAAAACCATCTTTTTGATCGTGGGAAAAAAACTGTAAAAAAGGTAGTGTGTGCAGAATGTTGTGCGTAGGAAAATGTATTATCTTGCCTTATATGAAGTTAAGGAATTGAAAAGAAAATAGCATTGTAAGTGGAACTGTTGTATCCAAGTATAACTGTATAATTCTCTTATTATGTATCAAAATTTTTTTTGTCTGTTTTAATTAAAGCTATATTTTTTCAGGCAAAAAGTTGTTTAAGGAAGAAGAAAGAATTAGAAAAGCGTGTAGAAAAAAGAGCCATTGCTCTCGATAATGTATTGACATTACTAAGTCACATAAGAGAAGCCGAATCTGATGCCAAGGTAATCTTTATTTGATCTACTTGTTTATTGGTTTGTAAAAACATGTTTCTTTTACATCTTTAAATATTTTATTTAATACTGCATAAATATTAGCTGAAATAAGTATTACAGATTATTAGAATGTATACACATTTTATCAGAACATATTCCCTTCATTGTATTTTAATTTCTCTTTACAGATACTGGACTCATACAAAATGGGATTATCAGCATTGAAAGCTACATTTAAGGAAGCTGGTTTGACTGAAGACAGTGTCAGTGACACATTAAATAGTGTACAAGAGGTAAATGCTTCGTATTGTTTAAATTAGCAGCCATCCTTACTATTTCTTTTATGAATTTGCTAACTGCTATAATTTTTTTATTGTTCGACTAAGCTTTTCGTCATTACTGACATCTTCAGGTCTTAAACAACCTTAAGACCTGAAGATGTCAGTAATGACGAAAAGCTTAGTCGAACAATAAAAAAAATTATAGCAGTTAGCAAATTCATAAAAGAAATAATAAGAGGTAAATGTGTATCAAGTATATACTGTAATATGGCTAATAAGTATGACAGGTGTTATAATTGTATTAAATGTTAAGGGTATGTGCTCAGAACCCAGTTTATGCATGACAAGTCCACTTTGGAATTCTGACCATAGAGTAGGGAATGAAGAATAAGCTGTTTTGCAAATCCTGTCAAGTGGAGGTATTACCAACATTATGTCCCTTTTAGTTTTGTTGATAGTTAAAAATGGTAATTGTTGCCTCATTCTATCTTTTGCTATTATTATCAAAGTATTTCTATCAGTCTCATGATTATCTTTATTGGTATTACAAAAAATAAAACATAAGCAAATATAAAAAACTACAGTATATAGAAAAAATGGTATAATGTTTTACGTACCATGTGTTATAACTTTAACTTGTTGCCTTATTTTCAGTGAAAGCAGAAAGTCGGTTGTTTCTCCAGTTATATGTTAGGGATCATTGACCCCTTTCTTTTACCTGGTTCTGTCATTTGTGGGGTTAAAAACCCATTCCAGTTTTAAGGAATTGAAAGTTTTTATCTTTTTTTATTGTGAGAATTAATTAGATTTCAGGTAGTAGGATTAAAAGAGGTTTGCAAGTCAATTACTGCAAACCACTCATTTCAAACAATTATGTTTCTTTATGTAATAATAAAAGTAGGGGAAGACCATTCCATTGTGATAAGACTGTAGTGTGAAAGCTGTAGATATTCAGTGGCAACAACAGACAGTGGAAAGAAACAAAAAAAACTGAGATATGTTTATAAAACATTCTCTTATGTAATAGCAGCAAATTCAGTTGTGTATGGTTTAAATTATTTTTATGTACTTACTTAACACATTATTGTAAATATAAATAAATATGTGTATACACATATTTTAGGTAATGTTTACAATAAAATAATATATATTATTGTCTTAGAGCATCATGCGTTCAAAAAAGAATTTGTTTGTTTCTGAATTTGTCCCTTCATAAATAAAACTGTAGGGGAGTGATTCATATTAACACACTTTACAAACATTAATGCTACATGAGTTTTATATGCTGAAATGCCATACATTGGCAGCACTGGACAGAAGCTTCCTTCTCCCCATTGTAGAATGGTCCTTTCCACATCAGCAAATTCCGTTTGTACATAAGCATCTTATGCGTTTTCATTCCTTAAATTTTAATATTACTGTATTTATTTGTGATTATATGGTTCAGTTTTACATTTCAATATATTTAATCAAATAAATATATGGTAGATCTTATTTAATTATTACTGAACAGTAGCAACTAAGTATGGTAAGCAGGTGTAATAACAGTTATAGATTAAATGTGAGGGAAGCCAAGTGTATGTTATATTGTCTATGAGAGATTACCGTGTATGTCTATCAAATGCATAAACATTTCAACTTAAATGTATCAGAAAGAAGTCTCTATTGATAAAGTGTATGAAGCATTGCCCACCTTAGGAAAAAAGATGGTGTAGATTATTTCCGGTTACTTAAAATCAGAACAGAACAGACACAGTTGTCTATGCTGAAGTTGAATGTGATATCTGTCCCCATGGTAATTAACTGTAGTAGGTTGAATAAAAAAACGCCATATTTTTTATCATGCACATTAATATGAATGTAAGTTCTGTCTCATGAAGAGGATGTATGTCAAAGCCTTTGTTTCTAAAACAGAATTTAAAGTTGCTGTTACTAGTGAAGAGCATTAATATGGACAAGGAGTGAAATGTCAGTGTATGAAACACTATGTAATTCATTAATATGTGAATAACTTGTCATACCTTTACTTAATTAAGGTAAAAGTGTGAATGCTTTAAATCGGTGGCAATAGCTAATGTTTTTGTATACTAAAGGTGTTGGACATCCATGACGAAATCCAAGCAGCATTATCAGAACCTGTAGCACCAAGTACAGATGCCGATTTAGAAAAGGAATTGGCAGCTTTGCTTTTAGACAGTCTGCCAAACCCACCTATCGACAGTCCGAAGCAGGAACATGCAGACAACAAAGTACCAGGTACATATTTATGTTTGTTTGTTTCTTCAATACTTCAAAGCCAGTGCTTAACACAAGTGTGCATAGATGCTACAAAATATGGCTTATTATTTTCAAGTTTTCTTAAATATAGGTCATCTCGCATTCAGCATACTTCTAGTAACAGACTGTGAATTCTTTAGAAGTACACATTATTTTCATGTTTCATCAATAGAAAAAACCTATTGTTTCCAATCCCTCTCAGCAGTCACCGTTGTAACGATACAATTAAGCCAAATCCCGTACCAGTGATAGAAAAGATAATTCTTAATATAAAAATACTTCATATAAAATAAAATGTTTAAAGATGTATAAAATGTTAATATTTTGAAACGACATACGACGATATTACCCAACCCAAGTGATTGAGCCAACAACATAAACATAAAGAAGGGAACCACGTAACATACTCAAGAAAAAATGTGATAGACCAAACAATTATGAACTAACAAGAGAAGAATCAGAGGAAGAGAACAGATCCCTACAATTAAACAGAATTTAAACCAGAAGAGAAGAGGAGAACCGAACCAAGATGAAGACTATTGAAGATGAAGACTATTGAAGATGAAGAAGAGGAAGAATGAAGAGGAGACAGGTTAAACCTAAAAGGGGACTAACACACATAAGTAGGGGAAAAATAGTATACTCAAGGATAGAATATGGTAAATAAACCCCAAATAATTATGTATTGATGAAACAAATATTATTGTTATAATTGAATTAACCTATGTGCCCATTTTAAAGACAATACGATTGTAAAGTAATGTAATATAGAAAAAGTACACTAACACAGTCAGAAAGGTTAGATTTAACAAAAAGCAACTAACCTCATATTATTAATAGTAAATATCATGCTAGAAAGAAATAGTGAGAAATGGTAGGAGAAAGTATAGGGATTACCCATTAAATAATACTCAATACAAACAGTGAACCAAAGTGAAGTGCCTTAGTGAAGTGTAAGTACCCTAAAAATAGTGAAAGTGTATGTTAAGCATTAAAAATATAATGATAAGTAAGAAAACACTTTATAAACATTGATGAACAATCGATGATTGGAGTGACATTGTACACATTAATATAACTAGAAATATTTATAAATAGTATTCCAAATAAAATATAAAAGAAGCATGTAATGTTATTCAGGGAGAAAGCCCAGACAAAAGTAATTTGTGCTAACATGGTAAAGTAGAATAGAAATAAAGTTTTGTTGTTAAAATTAAGACTACAAAGAATGAAACACCCCATGTTGAAAGGGGAATTAACTTTCATAATTTTACGAGAAGTGACAATGTTTATCACTCTAGATTGTAACAAAAGAAAGGAATCAATATTAGAACTAATAATAACTAGTAACTTATAAAGAACAGTTTGGTTCAATGTTAAAAAGGGAATATGGCTGAAGGGAACCTACATCCATAAACCTAATTATTATATTTTAAAGGATGTGTAATGAAAATGTATGTGGAATAATAGTTAAAACACAAACAAATATGATAACTAAGTGAGGCCCATCAGGCTGAATTCAAAATGTAATTTAAAAGAAATACACCAAAAAACAATCATGGCCAATCTTAGCTATGAAAACATCTAACTGTCAAAAACACCCAAATGTAAATTGTAACAATTTCGCAAGAAACTTTATTAATCTAAGACTAGTAAATGGCCAGTAATTATATGTCAATCATTTTAAAACAGAAATGTTATTGTAATAGTTTAATTTAAGAAAGATATGTGATTTATCAAATGTCAAATATTTAGACTAAAGTTAATGTATAACAGAATATGACCTTATGAGGTATCATTGTAAACTTTGAAAGGAAAGAAAGATAATAGTGATATCATTTATTACCCCAAAGGAACTATAAAGGAATAAAACCATTAGGAAAATACTTAATAAATTTGAATAAAAATTCAAAAATTTTAACAATGTTTCTGAAAGAGTAATTAACCAATCACAGGATTGCGGTTACTATGACAACGAGCGTTTGAGGGCTTATTTTCCGTTAAATTATATAGACTCGAAAAAACGACGCGTGGGTAAGCGGCACGCAAAATTGGAATGATTAAATTTTTAATTTAAATAGTTACAAGAAGTTTCAAAAGTGAACCAAGATGACCAAAGACGAATAGATGTCGATCTACAAAGAATTAACGATGTCCAGGAACCAAATTAAATAAATTAATTAGAAAAAAACCCAAGACCAGATTGAAAAAGATGTTCGAAGTTTAAAACCAGCCCAAAATTGAAGAATATCCACTAAACCAATGACTACACTTCAACGTTATATGAACTGATAAGTATCGAATAAATTCCTTAATCCCAAAAACCCAAATTACTTAAATTATTTTCCAAATGATAAAATTTCTCACTATTGAACAAGTATTATTTTCTTTCAAAGGTGTTAATGCATAATTTACTTACTAAAAGACATTTTATTAATCAAAATATAACCTTGATTGAGAGCACAATTTTTGTAACAGAAATACGACACTACCGAACAATTTGTAAAAACACATTATAATTTCTAAGTACGTATAAGGTATGGTAGTGTACTTTTTTAATGTAACCAACGTTTATGTCTTATTTCATGATCCAAAGAACTCCAGATTTTAAACATAGTAATTTATTGTATGCAACTGACGCCATTTCGGCAAACGAAAGTGTTTTAAAATCAATTTTGCCAACTCTGAGATATTTTTGTGTTTCATGCTGTAAGCCGGAGCAATCTGTTATCAAATTATTTATAATTCATTTGTCATATTTATCGATGACCAAATTTGTATTAAAATCACAGTACCGAGTATTACTATCTTGTTATTTCATAGGATTTTGTAGAGTATATGTGTGTTAGCAAGTTTTATTCAATAGACAACTAGCGCTCATCACGAGTGGTCAAGTCGACAACCTGTATAGCAGCGGGAACCATTCGAACGCCACAGCTGTCCATGCTAATACCACGTATTATCTTAGAAATTAACTATTTTAATTGTTTTAACAGAAACAATTTGGCGCCACCTGGGATTCGCAACCCCTATGAATTAACAGGTAGGTTGTACTGGTAATATTGACAACGCTACAGACTCCAGTAGTGACGTCGATTTATGTAACGACCGGTGTGAGGCAAACACACTACATTCACACTAATACACAAAATAAACAAGTGTGATACATTTTAACAGGTACGACCACGTTTTCTCGTTACATATTGGCGACCAGCAATGTGAGGCTAGAAAGACTAACTAGCGGCAGTTATGAATAGACACGGTATGGTTACGAGGTGCAAAGGGAAGGAAGCATTAAACCAAGAAGGAAACTCAGAAGAAATGGAGGAAGTTGAGGAAGTAGAAGTTGAGGAAACGACTGGAGAATTGTCAGAAGAAAACCCACAGGAGGACCAACTGGAAAATCCCAATCCACCTGAACCAGAAATAGAAGCGGAAGTCATGATAAATAACCAACCAGTCAAACCAACAGAAGAAACAAAATTAGATCACATGCTGAAGTTCATGATGGAACAATTTGGACAAATGAACAGGAGCCATGAAGATTTAAATAAAAAACTAGAGTCAGACAAGGAAGATAGAAGACAGGACAAGGAAAATTTGAATAGAATATTGGAAAAACTGGACCAAAACAGTGAAGAATTGAAGAAGCAAATGAAGGAGAGCGTAGAGTTCCTGAATAACAAAATAGAGAGCAACCATGAAGACCTGAAGAGAAGTCAGGAGACACTGGAAAAGAAGAGCGAAGAGCTGAAGAAACAGATCAAGAAGGATCTAGAAATAGTAAATAAAAAGATGGAAAATAATCATGATATTCTCCAACGGAAGATGGAGGAAGAAAGTGAGAAGACCAAGGAGGAATGGAAGCAACAATTGGTCGAATATCGAGAGGAGACCAGGCAAACGGTAGCGGAGACCAACGAAGCCTTGTTACAAGTACGGGAAGAAATGAACTATAAAATCATCGATGTCGAGGAGGAAAATAAATTGAGAGCGACCGAATTCTACCAAGCCCTTACCGAAGGATGCCAGAAGAAGAAACAGGAGGTGGTCAAGGAACTGGAGGAGAGGCACCAAGAGATACAAAAAGATGTGAATAATCGTGTGGAGAAGGTGTATACTGTCATCAATAAACTAGACGGAATGACCAGAGAAAACAGAGAGAAAATCCAGGGGATCAGTACACGAGAGAAACAGATGCAGGAAGAATTAGATGCATTAAGAGAAAAACCTTATGGTAACACACAGTTCATAACCAGTGAAACTCGAGAAATGATTAATTTCCGCAGCTACCGAAAGAACCCGATAGAATTCCTCAAACGGGTAGAAGAGCTGATAGAGAAGAATAGAGAAACCAGGTGGTCCAGTGTAAGGAGTATGATCGATGAAATGTTCCGTGACACCCATGACAACTGGTGGACGGCCACACGACCCGAGATACACAAGAGTTTAAGAAACAATTCCGGGAGAAATATTGGTCCGAATCAACACAGAATGTGGTCCGCAATGATATCAGTAATGGAAGGTACGAGACACAAGGAGGACACACTTTAACATCTTACTTTTTGGGAAAAGTATGCTTAACCAGAAATTTGGAACCCAAGATACCCGAGGAGTCTTTGGTAATACAGCTGGGTTATCATTACGAAGAAGCCATCCAGAAGGCCAGAAGGCAAGGACAAATCAAAACAATTCAAGGAATGGTTAGTCTATTGGAAGACCTGGAGAATGATAACCAGTATCGAAAGAACAGGATCACAAACCAAAGGTACAACAAGTGGAATGAACATAACAATACAACTAATTTCAATGTACCCTACAATCATCCACAAAACAATAATCGAAATAACTGGGGCCGAAGCAATAATAATAATCATGAAGAACAAACATTCAATAGAAATACCCAGCAACACCCTCCAAATGATCAGCCTGGTAACAGAGGTCAACAAAACCATCATTCAGGGAATCAAAACAACAATAGAAACAGCCCAAATAATAATAACCGACCGAATGATAATTACAGAGGAGCTGGACCGGAACAACGCACGAATGGTCACCCAAACGACCATAACTACTACGGCAACCGATATAATCCCAGTTACCAGTACAACCGGGGACCCGGGGGTAATCAGAATAGAAGCGATGACAGACGTCAGGTAAACTTCATTCGTGGGCAAAGGTAGAATAACCAAAGAAGATATAGCCCGAACTGGCGTCCTAACTGTTATTACCACGTATCGAATAACAATAATAATCCACCAGCAGAGAGTAGGAACGATGAACCACCTCGCAGTGAAGATAACCACCGACAGGAACCCAACACCAACCAAAATAATAGCGGGAATTGGGTAACAGTCCATGAGAATCCGGGTTTTTCAATACTGCATGATACAACGAGTATTGACGAAGGACCCCGGACAGCCCAAGTAAACAACATAAGGGCAGAAACTAGCCAAACACCCAATGATAACCACAGAAATGAAGGTAATGTAGAAGATGATTTAAGCTATGGAGAGAGGGTATGGCCCCAACATGTGGTAAGGTGGTGATGACATAAATTTAATAATATTATCCAGAATAAGTGTGACTATCAAAAACACTTGAAGGAGAAGAGGTGCAGAATAACGAAGTGTCGAACAAAAAGAGAAGGCAATAATAAAGGAAAGAAAAGGAGAAGTCAAATTACCAAAAATATAATAACAAGGTCCTGTATATAGCACAATAAATAACCGTATATCATCACAAAAGATAATGGTAATAATACTTACCAGATAAGCAATATCAATACAAGAAAAATAAAGGGAGTTTATAACCAAACCTCGATAAAAAAGTTTTACAAAGAAGAATAAAACCATTGTGAAATGAAACACATTTCAAAATTCCAAAAAAGATTGTAAGAGCAGCTTACTACCTTATTTAGATGATATATGCGGAATAATAAAAAGAATCAATATAATGATGAAAAAAAAACACGAAGGAAACAGTTACACAAATTCCTTTCAATTTAAATCAATTTACAGTCTAATAAAAGATTGATATATGAAGTATGAAGTAAAAAGTGAGATAATAAGGAATAAGTTACACACATTCCTATATAATACAAATGTAAGAATCACAAACTTACAATTATAATTAAACGAAAAAATAACTAAAAAGGAATACGCTACAAACATTCCTTTAAGGTAAGACAATTAACTTACCAAAGAATTATCAAAAAATAATATTTAATGCAGAATGAAATAAACCAAAAAATAAAATCAAGCTCAAATTACTGAGATAAATACTTGAAATTATACTGAATTAAAAATATTCTAAGAAAAAAAAAATAAAATTTTAACTGGTACAAGGAGAGAGAGAGATTATGTATATAAAACAAATATACAATATGGCTAAAGCAGAATCCTGCTAAATGACTAAGAAAAAAATAAAAAAAAATGTCTAAGACAATTAAAATGATCACAACGAGCATTGAAAACAAAATAATGATATGATGAAATTAACATATGAATAAATATAAAAACAATCAAGTGTATGAGTAGATGATAGTGTATAGTTAAGGTATAGCGGAAGGAAGAATGAGTAAAAAGCCAAAGTGATCTAAGAACAAACCACAAGGTGGACAATCCCAAAGTATATTATTATTGTATTATTATTATTAAGTCACAAGTTGACAAAGAAGGTATTTAAGATTGACTGTTGAAAAGTCCAGCAATCCAAATAAACTGAGCAGAGATGATGTGCCTCTGGTCTCAGAAAAATGAGTAGTAATGGGAGAAACCAGCTACTATATAAAAGTGAGGGAAAAATTTGTGTATGAGGGAAAATGCACCAATGGAAATAAATAAAAACAGATCCAAATAAAATGGAATGAATTAAGTAAGAAGAGAAATGAAGAATGGAGAAACAAACAAGAAGGAAAAGGAAAAAGGTTATCTATAACTGATAATTTCATAAAAAACTATGCTAGTGTTTTATTAAAATGATCAATTTTAGAGGAGAGGCATTATGTAATGATACAATTAAGCCAAATCCCGTACCAGTGATAGAAAAGATAATTCTTAATATAAAAATACTTCATATAAAATAAAATGTTTAAAGATGTATAAAATGTTAATATTTTGACACGACGTACGACGATATTACCCAACCCAAGTGATTGAGCCAACAACATAAACATAAAGAAGGGAACCACGTAACATACTCAAGAAAAAATGTGATAGACCAAACAGTTATGAACTAACAAGAGAAGAATCAGAGGAAGAGAACAGATCCCTACAATTAAACAGAATTTAAACCAGAAGAGAAGAGGAGAACCGAACCAAGATGAAGACTATTGAAGATGAAGAAGACGAAGAAGAGGAAGAATGAAGAGGAGACAGGTTAAACCCAAAAGGGGACTAACACACATAAGTAGGGGAAAAATAGTATACTCAAGGATAGAATACGGTAAATAAACCCCAAATAATTATGTATTGATGAAACAAATATTATTGTTATAATTGAATTAACCTATGTACCCATTTTAAAGACAATAAGATTGTAAAGTAATGTAATATAGAAAAAGTACACTAACACAGTCAGAAAGGTTAGATTTAACAAAAAACAACTAACCTCATATTATTAATAGTAAATATCATGCTAGAAAGAAATAGTGAGAAATGGTAGGAGAAAGTATAGGGATTACCCATTACATAACACTCAATACAAACAGTGAACCAAAGTGAAGTGCCTTAGTGAAGTGTAAGTACCCTAAAAATAGTGAAAGTGTATGTTAAGCATTAAAAATATAATGATAAGTAAGAAAACACTTTATAAACATTGATGAACAATCAATGATTGGAGTGACATTGTACACATTAATATAACTAGAAATATTTAGAAATAGTATTCCAAATAAAATATAAAAGAAGCATGTAATGTTATTCAGGGAGAAAGCCCAGACAAAAGTAATTTGTGTTAACATGGTATAGTAGAATAGAAATAAAGTTTTGTTGTTAAAATTAAGACTACAAAGAATGAAACACCCCATGTTGAAAGGGGAATTAACTTTCATAATTTTACGAGAAGTGACAATGTTTATCACTCTAGATTGTAACAAAAGAAAGGAATCAATATTAGAACTAATAATAACTAGTAACTTATAAAGAACAGTTTGGTTCAATGTTAAAAAGGGAATATGGCTGAAGGGAACCTACAGTCCATAAACCTAATTATTATATTTTAAAGGATGTGTAATGAAAATGTATGTGGAATAATAGTTAAAACACAAACAAATATGATAACTAAGTGAGGCCCATCAGGCTGAATTCAAAATGTAATTTAAAAGAAATACACCAAAAAACAATCATGGCCAATCTTAGCTATGAAAACATCTAACTGTCAAAAACACCCAAATGTAAATTGTAACAATTTCGCAAGAAACTTTATTAATCTAAGACTAGTAAATGGCCAGTAATTATATGTAAATCATTTTAAAACAGAAATGTTATTGTAATAGTTTAATTTAAGAAAGATATGTGATTTATCAAATGTCAAATATTTAGACTAAAGTTAATGTATAACAGAATATGACCTTATGAGGTATCATTGTAAACTTTGAAAGGAAAGTTTTAGTGGATAGTTAGTGAGGATCGGTCAATAATACAACTTTTAGTAATTTTGCGTCGACGTTTCGACAATATTTATTGTCATCTTCAGGACCTGTGTATGAAATACAATAGAAATATCAAACACAATGAAACAATTAAATATTTGGGTGAACGTGTTGGTGATGTGAGTGTGTGCGTGTGTATGTATGTATCATTTTTTATGTGAAGACTTATGATAGTTTGTTTACATCTTCAAATTATCTTTAAGAAAGCGAGCAATTATAGTATGAGAGAACTTAATTTATACAGTATTACAATTTAAAATTACTAAATATAATGTTATTTTAATTAATTAAACAAACAGTAACCAACAATTGGATATTAGATTGGTACAAAAATTGTTTATACCTACAACAGTCAACATATAGCAAAGTAATATATTACCTATAACTAAAACAGATTAGGGGATGTTCACTACGTAATTATTAAAAGTTATTTTTACCATGTTTCACTCCCTACTGGTGTTAGCAAACAATCATAATTTAGAAACATACAATTTACACAATATTGTAAAACATTACGACTTAAATCAGATAGTTGACAAAGGTTACACACAAAAGTTTCTGGTAAATTTTACTAACAGGTAAACTTGGATAATACGGTAATTGTAATCATATTGTAAAATATAGTTAAGAGTACTATAGAATAATGTAATTTATGTATGTGTCCACAATCACCCTTCTCTTTCACCCATGCTCCCCCCCCCCCAGTCCACCCAGCCTCTCACTCTAACCTGAAATCGATCTATCACTCACTATCACCCCACTCACTCACTCTCTCTCTCTCTCTCTCTCTCTTCTACATCTCACTCACTGTCTCCCTTCTTCTCTCTCTCTCACTCTTCCACCCTTCGCTCTCACACTCTCTCTCTCTCTCCCTCTCATTATCTCTCTTCATTCACTCTCTCATTATATCTCTTCATTCACTCTCTCTCCCGCTCTCTCACTCTCTGTCTGTCTGTCTGTCTCTCTCTCTCTCTCTCTCTCTCCCTCTCTCTCTCTCTCTCTCTCTCTCTCTCTCTCTCTCTCTCTCTCTCTCTCTCTCCCTCTCATTTGTCATTGTCCACGATTGGCACTCCAAAACACTCACCATTTTTATGACAATATCATCCTCATATAAATAGAGAATTATACACACGATAACAGAAATAATTTACCAACTTGTATTAAAGGGTTACAGACGTTATAACACAACATTATAGATTTATACGCAACATGTATGTACACGTCTACGTGTTAGATTTGTGGTATATATCTGTTTAGAATAAAGTGAGAGAGAGAGAGAGAGAGAGAGAGAGAGAGAGAGAGAGAGAGAGAGAGAGAGAGAGAGAGAGAGAGAGAGAGAGAGAGATTGAGGGATCATGTGAGAGAGATTATGACCAACATATATTTGAACTACATTGACTATGGTACTCTGTATAGACCAAGTTCCAGGTCAATAACATTGACCAAAATGTAAATATTAAGTAATAACCATTTTCATATAATAGATCTGTTATCTATAATGTTGTGTTATAAAGTCTGTAACCCTTTAATACAAGTTGGTAAATCATTTCTGTTATCGTGTGTATAATTCTCTATTTATATGAGGATGATAGTGTAATAAAAATGGTGAGTGTTTTGGAGTGCCAATCGTGGACAATGACAAATGAGAGGGAGACAGAGAGAGAGCGAAAGAGAGAGAGGGGGAGAGATAGTGAATGAAGAGATATAAAGAGAGAGTGAATGAAGAGAGATAATGAGAGGGAGAGAGAGAGTGTGTGAGAGCAAAGGGTGGAAGAGAGAGAGAGAGAGAAGAAGGGACACAGTGAGTGAGATGTAGAAGAGAGAGAGAGAGAGAGAGAGAGAGAGAGAGAGAGAGAGAGTGAGTGGGGTGATAGTGAGTGATAGATCGATTTCAGGTTAGAGTGAGCGGCTGGGTGGACTGGCGGGGGGAGCATGGGTGAAAGAGAAGGGTGATTGTGGACACATACATAAATTACATTATTCTATAGTACTCTTGACTATATTTTACAATATGATTACAATTACCGTATTATCCAAGTTTACCTGTTAGTAAAATTTACCAGAAACGTTTGTGTGTAACCTTTGTCAACTATCTGATTTGTCGTAATGTTTTACAATATTGTGTAAATTGTATGTTTCTAAATTATGATTGTTTGCTAACACCAGTAGGGAGTGAAACATGGTAAAAATAACTTTTAATAATTACGTAGTGAACATCCCCTAATCTGTTTTAGTTATAGGTAATATATTACTTTGCTATATGTTGACTGTTGTAGGTATAAACAATTTTTGTACCAATCTAATATCCAATTGTTGGTTACTGTTTGTTTAATTAATTAAAATAACATTATATTTAGTAATTTTAAATTGTAATACTGTATAAATTAAGTTCTCTCATACTATAATTTGCTCGCTTTCTTAAAGATAATTTGAAGATGTAAACAAACTATCATAAGTCTTCACATAAAAAATGATACATACATACACACGCACACACTCACATCACCAACACGTTCACCCAAATATTTAATTGTTTCGTTGTGTTTGATATTTCTATTGTATTTCATACACAGGTCCTGAAGATGACAATAAATATTGTCGAAACGTCGACGCAAAATTACTAAAAGTTGTATTATTGACCGATCCTCACTAACTATCCACTAAAACATTCACTGATTGACAGTCACTAAAAATTTAAGGATTTGAAAGGAAAGAAAGATAATAGTGATATCATTTATTACCCCAAAGGAACTATAAAGGAATAAAACCATTAGGAAAATACTTAATAAATTTGAATAAAAATTCAAAAATTTTAACAATGTTTCTGAAAGAGTAATTAACCAATCACAGGATTGCGGTTACTATGACAACGAGCGTTTGAGGGCTTATTTTCCGTTAAATTATGTAGACTCGAAAAAACGACGCGTGGGTAAGCGGCACGCAAAATTGGAATGATTAAATTTTTAATTTAAATAGTTACAAGAAGTTTCAAAAGTGAACCAAGATGACCAAAGACGAATAGATGTCGATCTACAAAGAATTAACGATGTCCAGGAACCAAATTAAATAAATTAATTAGAAAAAACCCAAGACCAGATTGAAAAAGATGTTCGAAGTTTAAAACCAGCCCAAAATTGAAGAATATCCACTAAACCGATGACTACACTTCAACATTATATGAACTGATAAGTATCGAATAAATTCCTTAATCCCAAAAACCCAAATTACTTAAATTATTTTCCAAATGATAAAATTTCTCACTATTGAACAAGTATTATTTTCTTTCAAAGGTGTTAATGCATAATTTACTTACTACAGACATTTTATTAATCAAAATATAACCTTGATTGAGAGCACAATTTTTGTAACAAATACGACACTACCGAACAATTTGTAAAAACACATTATAATTTCTAAGTACGTATAAGGTATGGTAGTGTACTTTTTTAATGTAACCAACGTTTATGTCTTATTTCATGATCCAAATAACTCCAGATTTTAAACATAGTAATTTATTGTATGCAACTGACGCCATTTCGGCAAACGAAAGTGTTTTAAAATCAATTTTGCCAACTCTGAGATATTTTTGTGTTTCATGCTGTAAGCCGGAGCAATCTGTTATCAAATTATTTATAATTCATTTGTCATATTTATCGATGACCAAATTTGTATTAAAATCACAGTACCGAGTATTACTATCTTGTTATTTCATAGGATTTTGTAGAGTATATGTGTGTTAGCAAGTTTTATTCAATAGACAACTAGCGCTCATCACGAGTGGTCGAGTCGACAACCTGTATAGCAGCGGGAACCATTCGAACGCCACAGCTGTCCATGCTAATACCACGTATTATCTTAGAAATTAACTATTTTAATTGTTTTAACAGAAACAATTTGGCGCCACCCGGGATTCGCAACCCCTATGAATTAACAGGTAGGTTGTACTGGTAATATTGACAACGCTACGGACTCCAGTAGTGACGTCGATTTATGTAACGACCGGTGTGAGGCAAACACACTACATTCACACTAATACACAAAATAAACAAGTGTGATACATTTTAACAGGTACGCACTCGTTTGCCTCGTTACATATTGACGAACCCAATGCGGGGCTTTAAGTAAAAAGGAAGCCTCACGTAATATTTACTCGTTACACCGTTCACAAATGTTGTTATTCAGTGTGTCTTACCAGCAGCGCCATTATTCAGATGCTTTCAGGATTTTTATATAATCAAATTACAAACTTTAAATATAGATGAATATCAACAACTTAGTGTTACTATTAAAAAGGACTTCATATTAATTTTTTAAATGTATTCAGTTTTATTTGTGTTAGGCTTTTCTATTGAAGCCACAAATGGTACATTCTAATTATTTTACTGTATTTACTTACTGAACTTTTATATGTTCAGTAGATTAAATAAAAGAAAAAAGTACCTATATGTTTCTTGCACCTCAATACTTTTCATCCTTAATATGTACATTTACAAACGTGTACCAATTTGAAAGTGTTAAGTACATTCAAAAACTACATATGAAGTGTCTATACTCATGTAGCACTGATAGTTCTTCCATGAAGTCTACTCATTGTGCTTCATTGAACTTTGGTTCTCAGCTGGAGCTTGTTCTAGACGACATTCACTTGAATTGTACTGACACATACAGTAACGAATACACAAAATAGGTCTTCCAGCAAAGACGTTTAATTCTTTACTGCACAGTTGGTTTCTGTGGTTGGAGTACGTGAGGGCACGTTCTTGCCCTAGAATGTGACTGTTGAAAACAACAAAGTTCTCTTGTGTGTAATAGGCCTATGATATTATATATAGAAGTTATATCAGATGTATATATATTTATAAATTGTTAAATGTGTATTATAATTGAAGACAACAAGGAGAATATCCATTTTTGCATTTTTGTCTATTGCAACAATTCTAAAAATTATTTTGCTAAACATTATGCCACTGATTTGTTATAATATTATTATATACATCCACCAAAATCAGTAAAGTTTCAATTTTTTAAATTTAATATTCTAAAAATACTTAATTGTTTCATAAAACATGATAATTTTGAGGTGTATGATAACATTTTTTTACACAAAAAACACAAACTCATGAAAAATTAATTATAAAGTTTCACTAAAATTAAAAGGAAACTTCTGTATCTTGGACTAGTCGTGTTTTCCCCAGAACAATAAATATTTCTAGGACTTATGTCATTTAAATTGTCAAATAAAATAATGAATCTGTTCTGTGGTTATGTAAATTAATTACTTTGTGAAAACATGTTTAAACTAGATGGTACATGTGCAGTGGCGGCTCTAGCATAGGTCACATGGGTGGGCCGAAAGTGGGCCAAGTTATAAAATGGGTGGGCCTAATCTCGAGTTCGCTGGTATAAATTTGGAGTGTAAAATATAGTTTTATCAATGACAGAGACCCAAATTTGGACTGTAATTCCGATTTAATTTATATGTTTGTGTTGTGTGAATGTAGTTAGTGTATATATTTATGTTTATGTGTATTTTATTTACACAAAATGACAATATCTTCACTGTACAATGTTTAAATCAGTGCTGACAAATAAAGTTGATAATTGATAGGCCAAAACTGAATAGCTGAAATATTAAGCAAAATAAAATAATATGAATGCAAAATAGTAAACAGGCTCTTACTTACTTTTAAAACAGATTAATTCTTCGATTGTTGTGATTAATCGCGAAATCATCAATGACTCTTTTCAAGTCAATGTTGTTGGTCTAAGTCCTTTCTATTGCTAGCACAGACAAATAGCTAAGACGTTCATCAGACATTAATTTTGTAAATTACTCTTTACACGTTGCATACACAAAAATGTTCTCTCAAATGATGCAGAAGAAGCTGAAATAGACACTGCTATTTGAGTCCGTTTGTACAAGTCATTGAACACTAGTTTGTATTGCTCTAACAACTTGAACAATGCAAGTAGATTCACAGTCTCCACTCCGGTTTGTTGTTCATGCCTTAGGATGAGATTTTTTAACATTTTTATTTCTGCCTCAAAAGAATCAGTGTTGCATGAATAATTTTGTGCCAACGGCATTAACATTTCTTTATCCAGGAACATTTTACTTTTGGGATTCAGACAAGTGATTCCTTTAATTATTGCAGAATTTGAAATAAAACGTCTCTCAAGTTCGCTGTCTATGATATGTAGAATTTCATCAAATACCAGAGACTTGAAATCAGTTGAATGTACAGGTTTCAAGCTGTCTTTATTTGGCAAATTACAAACATATTCCACAAGATGTTTTGGTAACTTTCGAATTCTCCCAAGAGTAGAGGTATCTGTGGGAATATCTGCACCTCTTTTTGTTGCTACATCTACACTTTCTTTCCACACAGTGTGAAGTAATAAAAAAAAACCAAATATATTAAATAATTAAAAAATACTGCCAGAACTTACCTGCACTCATTTTTTACTTACCTGCTGCATAAATTTTTCTCAGAAGACCAGAGTCGCCACGATATTTTTATAGATTAAAATATCGAAAACTTACACACTTTACCTTAACAAAAACGGGACAATTTTGCAATCTGACCACCCCCAAACTAATAATTCAGAAGATACCCGGAACGTTTAGACGAATCTTGCAGCACAGAAATGAGAAAGTGGTAATGACGAAATAACTTAGACTAACACATATTTGGAGTGACTAAATAGTTTTAATTTCTTAAAAGTGTTTTACTCATTAGAACAAGAATGCTAAACAAAACATAACAAAACAAATTTTAAAATATATCTTTCGGTACCATGTTCAAATATTCTTACGTCTACGACAGCCCATTCTGCTCACTCTCTCTTTCATACAATGTTATACTTTACCCTTCCTGATTAATTTTGATTATTTTACAAATTTATTATTAAACGTAATTATTTCCATAACTGTTCACTGCCGCGATTACACACAACACGTGGTTTGTTCACCCGCGCTTCCAAAGTCCGTAATTTAACTGTTGTATTGTCCGCCGTTCATCACCAGTTGTACACTTGTTCAAATCCGTTAATTCCGCGGGTCCCGGTCGGTAGGAAGGCGTTATTTTATTTCGGTATTCATACTTAAAAGTTCGACCCGACCGGGCCCGCACAACGTGATCAGCGTCTGTTAGCGAACTTGGTTTCTCGTAGACTGCCCAAGCGTCTATCTCATGCGGACGGATATTAATGCCTGCCGGCGAACGAATTTCGTCGTCACTCACAGCCTGAGTTGTTGCAGATTAGTGGCTATGCCCATGATACATAGCAGTATTTTAGTCCTGGACGCCGATGATATTTAGGCGCTTATGGCTCGACGTCACAGAGTGGGCGTGACTTAAAGTTTTATATCCGTCGCCTGGTAGATGAAAGTGAATAAAGATTGCTTCCTGGCCATCTTAGTTTTGGAAGTAGCATCACCCCGCGCGCCTGGATGTATAATGCGTATGGGCGCGCTGTCACACTCAAACAAAGTTCTTGGAAATGGGGCTTGGTAAATTCCTCTACCGATTGCACAACGTGATATTACTGCGCCTTTGTTAACAACTGCTCTTACAACACGTGGTTTGTCTTTGTTGAAATAAAATTTACACATATTTTTATAAATCCCCGAAAATGCAATAAATAAAAATACCCACAAATTTGGCCCGTTACAATACCCCCTCAATGAGAGGTCTTCTGTCAAAACAGAAGAAATCTCATTGATAAAACCCCTAAGAGGACCGGTGAGGAACTGGTGCCAACAACCCCCTTTGGTTCTTACACTTCATGGGTACACGACCCCCCTGGCTCGGCGACCATGGACGCATCTGAACGAGATCACTAGACTTCTCTGTAAGAGATCCCAACACCGAAAAATCGAACAGACACGCACCACAGCGCACCTTACCTTCTAACATGCTACCCCAAAAATCCCAATCCCTGGCTTAGATCATGCCAGATCCTCAACCGATATATTTCCCCTTTTTCTGCAAACTGGGCTGCCTTTAGCAGATACTGGGCTCACACACACACTGATACTACATATTATAAAATGAAAATATTCTTAAAAAATTGACTAAGCGAAAAATCATTAGCAGGTTTGCTTGAAAATTAAAACACAAATTTTGCATCTATACTGAATAATTCTCTCCATTAATTTTTCTGTTATTTAAAATAAATCAATTGAACATTTCTTACAAATAAGAACATCCTTAACCTAACATGTGATTACACCTAGAGTCTAACCATACAATTCAGTAAAATAATTCAATAATAATAAACACGGTTAGTACACAAACAATAAAATAATCAAAGTTTAAAAATATCCATTAGCTGGCAGGCGCAAAATCAAGAAAAAAAATTTATTTTTTTTTTCAAAAAGCATTTTCAAAGAAAAAATTTTAAATTCACAAAATTTTAATTTATTAAAATATTTTCTTTCCATATTGGAATTATTTAAAGTTTGTTCAAATCAATTAAAAACAAAAGTTGGATTAACTTCCTTGCTAAAAATGCCTCGTATATGACCTCACCCGTCAGCTGATCAAAACTGGGTCAAGTCAAGAACCTTGACCTACATACGTTATACACACAAGTTATACCTGAAAATACATTGCACTTCTATAAAATTCTACCTTGAAACACAAAAATATAATAAAATAAAACATTTAAAAGAACAAAATATTATAAATAACAATCAAATTGACATTTAAATTATTCAAATAAACACTTTCTAGCTTTACATTTCCAAATTCTATCAACAATTGTCACTGGTTTCAATTAAAAATTTTTTATTCTTGTTACAAATCTCTTTCTTTATTTTTCTCACTTTCTCTTACTTTGGGTGATTTAATTATTTATTTTAGCTTGATATGCCACTTGGCATGTATTCATATAATATCTTTCTCTCTCTGACTCTAATGCCACTAACAACTTTGAACTAATATGACACCAATCTCTATTAAAATATCTATCAAACAATCTCTAAACCAACTTACCATTAAACTCAAATCGCCACCTTCTCTCGATATATATAAAAAAAATACTCTCTAACCCTTTGTACCTAGGATAAGTGTTCCCCCCCCAAAAAGCTCTTTCCCATTATGTTGGTTCCTGGATTCTACCTAAGGCAACCCCTTCCCACCAAATCGGTCCCTTCCCGTCCCAACCCTTTTGTTGCGGACTCTCACATTACACTATCCCCTATTACAAAATTGCCATCCCCAAATCTCAATCTTATTACCTCACTTCAACTACAACAAAATAACATCATCATTTAATAATATCAATATATCGATCAATACTCTACATATATTCCCCATATCTACTGTGTCAACATCAATACTTCTCAAAATCTATTAACTCACAACAACATTACCTTAATTCAGAACAATATTTTTCTCTCTACTACCACTTTAACTTTAACTTGGACTGGTCTATATGTCCCACAAAATATTAATCACCCAACATCTTTTATTATTTCTAACACAATAAAATAATACATTGAACACAATAAAATATAGAATGAACACAGTATACTGAATGTATGAACACCTATTTATTTAAGCGGAATATAAGCGTTTTATTAAAGCAAAATGGATTTATCATTTTTTAATTTATGAAATTTAAGTACGTTGCTCATCTGAGAAACCCCCTGATCCACACACACTATTGTAATTTATGTTAGACTGTAGCGCCTATTTGCTTTCACAAAGACTGCATATTTGGAGGAATTGGACCTATCCGTCTCTTTGCTTCGGCATTTACATTTTAAAAATTGTGGATATCGACATATCCTTGTTATATATTGAAAAACCCTTAAGACGGGTCTACCACCTGGCTATGCTGTCCCCACGCGGACAGAGTGGCAGCCGCTGTTCCATAGTTCCTGGATTTCCCCTAGTCTCACCCCCCATTTAATTTCTATTATAAACCAATTTCAAGTCAGCTATGGTCAAGGGACTTGATATGGCCATAGCTGGCTGCTAGCCAAAGCCACGATTAGTGCTGGTAAGGCAGTAATCGCCCGAAAAGTCGGGGAAATCAAACTTTCATTTCAATGCCTGTTCTACATCATCTTTGTTATGTGCGGCACGAGCGTCTATCAGGGTACAAATTAAATTTGTACAAAAAAGGTGTGCCGCACATTTTCGCCCTGTTAGCCTCCAATGGAGGTAACACTCTCTGTTACCCCCAACCCATTCCACTATCTACTAGGGCACAGGCCACCCCAGCGATAGCGCCTTAATAACTAAATAATTAAGATTTTTTATATACAATATTCTTAATGTAACATTTTCATCAATCATTAATCATTTAACTCATTCATCACCTTAAAATTTTCAAATTTATTATTTATTTTATTATATATCATCTTTCAGTTATTATTAACTTTATTAATTATCATTTTTATTTAACACAATTATTTCAAATCATCTCACTATTGAATTAAAATCTTTTCATCTGAGTTGTGACGCTCAATTACACTTTAAAATATATAAAATACATAAATACAACTCCCACCTACCTTCAAAGTTTCATTTCTCTGGGGCCAGGATTCTTTCGTGCGAACGCTAGATACAAACATGTGTTTCATGGGTTATCGAAATAACTAACGCTACACATCATTATGAAGAGAAATAATTAGTTTTAATGATTAACTATGGAAATTATTGTTTACCAAATACATTTACATGTCGTCCAATGTTGTGCAACTTTGTTTCCTACATTTTGCTTTTACATATATAACTAATACTAATTACTTACTCAAGATAGCCCAGCCTGCCTTTCACTCACTACTCACATTCTATTATAAAACCCCATTACCCTGATTACTCGTATTAATACGTGATATAAAGTCCCCGCCGGCAACGCGTTCTTCAGTGACCTCATGGCCACACCACGGTAAGTCGTAAACGTCCCGAAAAAACAAAAACTGTATCAGCAAATTTAGATGTGAATGTTCTGCAACTCTTCCTCCATCACTGTCACTTGTTTAAAGAAATTACTTCACTTTTATATAAAAAAACTGATGAAATTTACTAGAGCATACTTGGCTCTGGTGTCGGCCGACACGGACAGAGTAGGACTCGGAAGTGTGCTTCGTTGAGCGGGAGGAAATGCGTATTCACTGCCAACAGATTTTTGTCGTCGTATAATGTTGATTTGCTGTGACTTATGAGTTCTATGCATGGCACATAGTCGTTATATGTGTGGTGACCGAGGACGATATTTGCCTCTGCTATACTGATGCCACTAGTAGTAGGCGTGGCTTAAATACATTTCCTGTAGCTGGCTGGTGGCGGTCCCAAATCGTTCACTCCAGCGCCATGTTTTACAGCTTCGTTGGAGTTTTTCACGGCGTCACTAACAGCGCTCCTTCCTGAGATGTTAAGTGCGAGCGTGGTCACACATATGCACATTTCTGAGAAATTAGGGGTGGCGCGAATTCCTTACAGAGTTACTCAACACAAACTGCATCTCTGCTTTGTTTCAACACTGTTCCAACACGTGTTCTGTTGTAATGGAAATAACGTTCGCCGGGAAATAAAACTTTCACAATAAATTTATAAAATCCCACACAAAATGAAATAAATAAAAATGCGAATACCCCATACTGTAATAAACAAAATGACCCAATTTTGGACACGTTACAATACCCCCTCAATGAGAATTCTGCTGTCCATAACAGAAGAAATCTCATTGATAAACCCCGAAGAGGACCGGTGAGGAACTGGTGCCAACAACCCCCCTTGTTCTTACTCTACATGGGTACACGACCCCCCTGGTTCGGCGACTACGGACGCATCTGAACGAGATCACTGGACTTCTCCGTAAGAGATCCCAACACCGAAAAATCGAACAGACAAGTACCACAGCACACCTCGCCGTCTAACATGCTACCCCCAAAAAATCCTCAATCCCTGGCTTAGATTATGCCAGATCCTCCACCGATATGTTTCCCCTTTTATGCAAGCTGGGCTGCCTTTAGCAGATGCTGGGCTCACACACTCTCATATTACACACCGACATTATAGATTATAAAATTGCAAAAATTTTAAAAATTCTTTAAATTACAACACGTTTTCAGATAAAATTAATTCATAAATTTTGAATAAAGTCTAAAATATTCTCTTCATTATTTTCTGTTTTCTTTAAAATGACTTAAGTTAAACATTTCTTCAAATTGAACATATCCTTAACCTAACATGTAATCACTTAGAGTCTAACAATACAATGTGATACAAAATAAATCAATAAAATAAACATGTTTAACACACAAATAATAAAATAATCAATACTTAAAATATTCATTCGCTGGCAGGCAAAAAATCAAGATTTTTTTTTTCCAAAAATTAAAATTTCCAAAAAAAATATTTTCCAAAAATTTTTAAATTCAAAAAAAAATTTAAGTTCATTAAAAGGTTTCCGTTATATATAGAAATTATTTAAAACTTGGTTTAAATTGATTAATTACTGAAAATATAAATTATATAGTTATCGAAACAATTACCATTAGTCAATTATTGTTTTCACAATTCATTCTATTTATTTACTTAAATTGCAAAATATTTATATTATTATTATCACTTGCCTACATCCATACATTGTTTAACTGACCCTTTACAACACATACAATTGAATTCACTACATATTTATTTACAAGTCTGATTCATTATTTATTCAGTTATCACATTTCAATGTTCAAATCACTAAGTCAAAACCCATAAAACAAAATGTTTAAAACTGTCTTTTACTGTTTTACAGTTTAACCTCCATCGTCCCAAATAAGTCTTGTTTTTATACAACACTGTTGATTTTTATTTACAAACAAATGGTTACTTTCTGTGTCATAACCAGAACAACCAAATTCACTCATTTTACCAGAATACTCATTAAACCAGTCTACGTTAGGCATTTTTGTTAAGTCTCCGTCATTACATTCATTCACTATCAGGTTAATTACTTTAGTCAAATCATTATAATCATTATTACTCAAATATACTTTTAAACTTTCCTTCCATTCATCATGTTAAAGTACAAATAACTGTGTATTTTTTAAACAATTATTAATACTGAATATATGGTACTTCATATCTGTGTAATTTACATAATAAATCTCATCACCGGAATAACACGTGTTTTGCTCATTTACATGCATTAGGCTTTGGGTCCAGAATTGCGTTAAGCAGACAGCGGCAGAAGTCGTTGGGTATAGAAATAACGTGACACATTAAATAACGGTAACGAATTTTGGTTTTATTTTCAGTAGATACTTGGTAAATTAATATAAGCATAACAATGGTTCATGATTCAAATTTCCAAAATGGCGGCTAGACTATTCCGCCCTTGACTTTACTCAAGGTTAATTGTGTACACTTTATGATGTTATATAACTGACTTCTTTTATGTATGTAATTCTCATCATTAAACAGAATTATAGTTTCGATTTCTTTAATACTTTACTCTTAATACTGACTAAACATGATCACAAACCAACGCCTCATTTTAATATTGGGTTGATCAACACCGGTTACACTCTCGCTTGCACTCTCTCCCTCTCTCACCTGAATTTAGACAAATTTTATAGAAATTGAGCTCATCTTTTTCTACTTTTTGAAATTTAGTAATGCAATGCAGGGCTTTCCTGAATAGATGTGGCGTAGTTCCTTCCTTAGCGGCTCCATGCGGTGGGCAGGTGTTTGTCCAGTTTGCTGTTGTCCATTTTCACTGACTCTACTTTGAATACATTTTTTATAAAGTTCACTGATGCTATAACTGTTAGTGTTTACTGTGATATTATGTAGAACATTTTAGCAGTAAAATGTTACATTTTGCTGGCAGAAAACTGCCCACTACCGTTAGAGCGTGTATGCTCCCTGATTTACTTTTGACGACTGAGGCAGACGTTGTATAGCTAACTTTCGTCTGTCCTTTGCACTGAATTTACATGTTGGTTATAATTACTGGTTAACACTGTTACTTGTGATTACATTTTGTTAATTCAAATAAAACACTAGCTGACTATTTTAGGCCAGCACAATTTTTACGTGTTACTGCCATGGTGATGTTCTGGCGACTGGGGCGGAAGTAGACACAATTATTATGTAAGTGGTCGTGCATCTGACGTCATTGTCTATTGTTCTCTAACCACTGCTTTGGTTAATACGTAATGGTTTTATATCGTCATTGTGTTTTTGATGACGATTTGTTACAATGGACCAATAGAAAGTCAGTATTGTCAATTTTTAGCGCCTAACACCGCCATTTTCTTTGTTTCACTTCACTCGTACGCCGCTGACCTTGGATCGGCTCCCCTCTGGCGAATTTGCATATTACTGGGACTTGTGTCAAAACTAACTTGCCCTGTTTAGACTTCATGATTACAATAAAATTTACAATAAAAATATCCCTACATACCATTATTCCGATACAGACAATTCTGTACTGTTACAAAACCCCCTCAATGAAAGGTTTTGTGTCGAGACACAAAAACTTTCATTGACTCATTCATACTTTTCTAAAAGGATCAGTTCAGATATGTTCCACAACCCCCTGTAGTGTTAATAAAAAGAAAAGATCAATCACTTACCCTTGGTTCCATAGTGTCGATCGTACCCATCTGACCTTACTGGACTTCTCCTGAGAGATCCCTACACCATAAGGCCATGAGGCACTGTACGCTCCTGTTCTGACACGCCGGCCAGCGCAGGACCGCGGTCACAACACCATAACACTCTGAAACATTCAAGACAAAATTTTAAAATAGTGGCCTTATTCATTTACATATCCGCAACTGATATGTTTCCTCTTAGATGCATTGGTTTGTGATTTGAGGCGTTGGTTTCATTTATTTATAAAATACCAAACAACACAATAAAATATAACAAGATTTAGGATAGATAAGCCTTCTACTTGACAACACTCCTACATATTTGTATCAATTGCTTTGACTCCCGTCAGTATTAACTTGCCTCCTTCATCATAAAATTATACTCTTATACTAAACACAACATAAATTTTTTGATCCTCAAACAACAACTACTATTTTTATTCATTTATTTCAATTACTATCAGTATATTTCTCTATCATGGCAGCATATTTAACTATCTAAATTTCTTTATTCATTTCTTTACTTTAATCTTACTCCTTTTTAACAGAATCATTTTTTTTTTTCTGAGACTGGTTACTATAACACAAAATTTAATATTATTATGGTCACTACCCTTCTAGTAGTCTCCTAGCCACACACTCTATTATCAACATAACAAAACATGGTACATCATAAGCATTAAACACTAACATTGAACAATTCACATTACTTAATTCATATTTACATAACTTGTAGCAAAATTTTATAACATTTTTCCTATCAACAATTCTCTATTCAACTTTTAATATTTAACATTCATTTAGATTCTATACACAAATTTCAAATTTATCATTTACCTTTCATTTACAATTTCCTTCCTATCATGAATTTTCCTTTTCTAACCCTTTTATCCTTACTAGTTTGGGTGACTCTCAATTACTCACTATTTTCTCTATCTTATTTTGGCATTTGTCAATCTAACCTTACTCACCTCCTTTTAACTAACAACCGCTTCTAACCATTTACATATAATATGACACCAATATCTCAATAATAACCCCCTTCACAAATCCCATTTAAAACCTCTGGCACCGCTCATTTTTTTGTACTAGTATGTGTGTATTCCCTCTAACCAACTCATTCCCTTATCGGTTCCTGACCCTTTCAGATAACCCTTTCCGGCACACAACGGTCCACTCCCGTCTCAACATCTCTCATTGGACTCCTACACCAATACCCTTATTACAAAATATCACCAACAACAACAAATATAATTACCATCCACATTACTCAACTCTACATATAATCGCTAACCTACTGTGTCCCTAAAATATCTAACACCTCTTTATATATTGTCAGCATCTCAACACTTTATTTTCCCTAACTCCCAATAACTCTATTTGACTAACTCCAATGTCCTTATTTATCACTATTCCCAAACTCTTTATAACATTTCAACATTAATATACCATTAGAAATTCATCACTTATCTGCTAACAACACCTTTCATATCCAAATACATTACCTGCTTAATCATTTATTACCCTTAGAACCTGAATCTCACAATATCATTTAAACTTCCTTTAGTTATTTAAAATCCTACAATACATGTTTACATAAAAATTACATAAAATACACAACAGCAAAAATACACAAATACATAGACATCAATACACAAAAATATACAATTCACATAATCATGAAATCATTTACCCTAATCAGTCCTAATCAGTCCATTTTTAAAAACACTGTCCACACAATTAAATGTTCATAACACAATAGAAGGTCTACCCTCCATCGTTAAACAATAGTCTTATCTTCAGTCTGTACAATTTGTTTTTTCTTAAATACATTATATTAACATCATTAATATAATACACATTTAAATTCTTATATTTTATAAAACCATCATAATTAATAGGGTTATTCCCTATCAATTCCTCATACAACCTGTCACGATTGGTTATTGTCCTGTCACCTCCAGTATAATCAGTCACCACTAGGTACGTTATAAAGTCATTATTTCCGTTATCATCTTCTCCTACTGCTATATCAGCTTCATTATAAGGTAAGTATTTCATATAGTTTGTTTTCTTCCATCCTACTCTCTCTATCAACTCTTTATAACCTCTATCTAACTTAAATACTTGCATCTCACCATCTACACACAACTCTTTCTCTAAATATCTCTCACTCCATTCAGAGGGTACTACTACATTAAAACCTCTCCTGATTTCTACAGGAACAATGCAACAATTCAAAAAACAATTATCGGTAGACCATTTATCTACCCAATACACTCGTGAAGCCTTTTCTTCACCCCCGACTACAACATTACGGGAAAAATTTACCCCCTGTAACCCCTTTATCTGTAAATTCTCTCTATACTTTCTCTCTAATTCATCAACACTTTTTATCACTTCATTATCAAATTCTACTCCCATTATACTTTTATCACCACTCTCAATACTCACACAATTATTTTCTAATACCATATTTTTAATTCTGTTATCATAATTCTCACCACTACTTACCTTGTCTTTATTTTCATTCAATTTATTTGATTCTCTACTCTTATTTTCTAACTGTATTTTGTCTAACTTTGTACCTATTTCATTTAATCTTTTGTCCAAATTACAACTCTGTTTTTTAATTTCTTTTTTGATATCACTCAATTGTACATCGAATTGATCAAATTTGACGCTCTGCTCATTAAAAAGCAGTTTCATCATTCTTATTATGTCATTCTCTTCCATTCTTTTTGTTGGGTCTGATGTTGAATAAATACTATCACCCATCATTTCTGATTCTGTTTTACTCGTCTCATTACTATTTGCCATTTCTTTTCTTTTTATTATTAATATATTAACAATAATAACTTTATTTTAGTTGTTGTGTTGTACTCTATTCGTACCATGCATAACCTATACAGGTAATCTCTATTTTTCCGTATGTTTCATTACCCATCTAACCTCTGCTTGTCTGCTTATTTATATATTTTTATTTATATATAAAGTCCAAGTTCGGGCTGCCATCTGTTAAATTACACATAACTTTGTATTTTTTAAACAATTATTAATACTGAATATATGGTACTTCATATCTGTGTAATTTACATAATAAATCTCATCACCGGAATAACACGTGTTTTGCTCATTTACATGCATTAGGCTCAGGGTCCAGAATTGCGTTAAGCAGACAGCGGCAGAAGTCGGGTATAGAAATAACGTGACACATTAAATAACGGTAACGAATTTTGGTTTTATTTTCAGTAGATACTTGGTAAATTAATATAAGCATAACAATGGTTCATGATTCAAATTTCCAAAATGGCGGCTAGACTATTCCGCCCTTGACTTTACTCAAGGTTAATTGTGTACACTTTATGATGTTATATAACTGACTTCTTTTATGTATGTAATTCTCATCATTAAACAGAATTATAGTTTCGATTTCTTTAATACTTTACTCTTAATACTGACTAAACATGATCACAAACCAACGCCTCATTTTAATATTGGGTTGATCAACACCGGTTACACTCTCGCTTGCACTCTCTCCCTCTCTCACCTGAATTTAGACAAATTTTATAGAAATTGAGCTCATCTTTTTCTACTTTTTGAAATTTAGTAATGCAATGCAGGGCTTTCCTGAATAGATGTGGCGTAGTTCCTTCCTTAGCGGCTCCATGCGGTGGGCAGGTGTTTGTCCAGTTTGCTGTTGTCCATTTTCACTGACTCTACTTTGAATACATTTTTTATAAAGTTCACTGATGCTATAACTGTTAGTGTTTACTGTGATATTATGTAGAACATTTTAGCAGTAAAATGTTACATTTTGCTGGCAGAAAACTGCCCACTACTGTTAGAGCGTGTATGCTCCCTGATTTACTTTTGACGACTGAGGCAGACGTTGTATAGCTAACTTTCGTCTGTCCTTTGCACTGAATTTACATGTTGGTTATAATTACTGGTTAACACTGTTACTTGTGATTACATTTTGTTAATTCAAATAAAACACTAGCTGACTATTTTAGGCCAGCACAATTTTTACGTGTTACTGCCATGGTGATGTTCTGGCGACTGGGGCGGAAGTAGACACAATTATTATGTAAGTGGTCGTGCATCTGACGTCATTGTCTATTGTTCTCTAACCACTGCTTTGGTTAATACGTAATGGTTTTATATCGTCATTGTGTTTTTGATGACGATTTGTTACAATGGACCAATAGAAAGTCAGTATTGTCAATTTTTAGCGCCTAACACCGCCATTTTCTTTGTTTCACTTCACTCGTACGCCGCTGACCTTGGATCGGCTCCCCTCTGGCGAATTTGCATATTACTGGGACTTGTGTCAAAACTAACTTGCCCTGTTTAGACTTCATGATTACAATAAAATTTACAATAAAAATATCCCTACATACCATTATTCCGATACAGACAATTCTGTACTGTTACAATCATACTTTCTATTTAAGTTATATAATTCTGTTACTTTCTCCACATACACTTCTCTGTTTAACTCTCTCTCATCACAATACCAAATCACACTTTCAACATCATTATTACAGACAGAGGGTACAACATTATACATCACTAAACAACTCAACTCTTCTACTAATACAGGTCTCTTGCCCTTCAAACACAACATTTGTGAACACCTTGGTTCAGAAAAATGAATGGGAAAATTTACCCTCTGCCCTACACATTCATCTACTCTTTCTTTCCATTCTTTTTCTAACTCATCAACACACATTAACATCTCATAATCACATTCTACAAACTCATCAGTACTCTCTGATATTATACTTTCAATTACATCATCGTCATCATTTGTTAGCTCTTTATCTAACACAATATTGCCACTATAACTTTCATTTGTTTTACTCGTACTCGGTTCTACTTTATTCAAATTATTTCTTATTTTATTGGTACTTTCTAGCCGTTCATTCTTGTCTTTTATATTATTTATCAACTCATCAAATTTTACATTTATATTCTGCTGAAACTGAATATTCTGTTGTTTAATTTCATTAAAAATAATATCATTTTTAATATTCTGCTGTTCGCATTTTATTTTCTGTTCTTTGAATTCGTTACTTAAAATCTCAAATTTCTCGTCATTAGTATTAAAACGACTCAAATTTTTTGTCAATTGCATCGAACTTGTCATTCTGTATATCAAATTTTACGTTAATATCACTAGACATGGTTCTCATGAAATTAAATAGATCGTCCAATGACAACTCTTTCGCTTTACTTGTTACGGGAGTTGATATCGCTCCCGGTGTGCTAAGTACAGATGCTTCTACGTTATACTCATTTATTGACGTTAATTCTGTTTGAATACCGGAGTCAGCATTTACTTGACTCTCGGTCTGACTGTCAGATAAGCTGACTTCATTGTTATCTGCCATTTCTTATTTTATACTTGATACTTGTGTAACTATAATATAATCAATATAATGTATTATATAACCAATTTTTCGTTAATAACGCACTTTTGTTTTATTCCGCTAACCCCAAAAACATGTTTGTATCTTTTCTGTAGGTACGGTTTTTACTAATGTAGTTTTTTAATTAATAAAAACTGTCCCTGTATCGGAAGCCACCTGTGACACTCAAATACACTTTAAAATATATAAAATACATAAATACAACTCCCACCTACCTTCAAAGTTTCATTTCTCTGGGGCCAGGATTCTTTCGTGCGAACGCTAGATACAAACATGTGTTTCATGGGTTATCGAAATAACTAACGCTACACATCATTATGAAGAGAAATAATTAGTTTTAATGATTAACTATGGAAATTATTGTTTACCAAATACATTTACATGTCGTCCAATGTTGTGCAACTTTGTTTCCTACATTTTGCTTTTACATATATAACTAATACTAATTAAATAATTGCTTATCTAATCCGTCGAGTGACTTACTTGTAATTCCGCTTGACGCGTTTAAGGGCATATGCCCCATCTTCAGAATAATTCCTCTTCACAGAACGTCAGACATTAAGATTAAAATGTAATAAATTAAAATTAAAATCCATGGTTAAAATATTAACTCGTCAAAATATTAAAATATATGAATGCACAGAGAAGCACGCACTATCACAACATGAGTTCACTTCGCGTTATAGCCGGTGTACACCGCCGCGATGTTAATCGCGCACTGACTGTCTGAGTAAACTGTTATCTGTGCAACGCATCTTGTATCTCAATGGCTGTGTCGTACAAGGGATTTGACTTGAAGTTAAGTTGGTCGTTTAATATGAATCCGCCGTCTTGTGAATTGTTCGTCTTTTTAAATTGTTTAAAGGCCTTGTAAATTTCGAATAACAATTTAAAAAGACGAACAATTCACAAGACGGCGGATTCATATTAAACGACCAACTTAACTTCAAGTCAAATCCCTTGTACGACACAGCCATTGAGATACAAGATGCGTTGCACAGATAACAGTTTACTCAGACAGTCAGTGCGCGATTAACATCGCGGCGGTGTACACCGGCTATAACGCGAAGTGAACTCATGTTGTGATAGTGCGTGCTTCTCTGTGCATTCATATATTTTAATATTTTGACGAGTTAATATTTTAACCATGGATTTTAATTTTAATTTATTACATTTTAATCTTAATGTCTGACGTTCTGTGAAGAGGAATTATTCTGAAGATGGGGCATATGCCCTGAAACGCGTCAAGCGGAATTACAAGTAAGTCACTCGACGGATTAGATAAGCAATTATTTATTTAATACAGTGACTTGGATACTTTAAAAATGAATATTAATACTAATTACTTACTCAAGATAGCCCAGCCTGCCTTTCACTCACTACTCACATTCTATTATAAAACCCCATTACCCTGATTACTCGTATTAATACATGATATAAAGTCCCCGCCGGCAACGCGTTCTTCAGTGACCTCGTGGCCACACCACGGTAAGTCGTAAACGTCCCGAAAAAACAAAAACTGTATCAGCAAATTTAGATGTGAATGTTCTGCAACTCTTCCTCCATCACTGTCACTTGTTTAAAGAAATTACTTCACTTTTATATAAAAAAACTGATGAAATTTACTAGAGCATACTTGGCTCTGGTGTCGGCCGACACGGACAGAGTAGGACTGGGAAGTGTGCTTCGTTGAGCGGGAGGAAATGCGTATTCACTGCCAACAGATTTTTGTCGTCGTATAATGTTGATTTGCTGTGACTTATGAGTTCTATGCATGGCACATAGTCGTTATATGTGTGGTGACCGAGGACGATATTTGCCTCTGCTATACTGATGCCACTAGTAGTAGGCGTGGCTTAAATACATTTCCTGTAGCTGGCTGGTGGCGGTCCCAAATCGTTCACTCCAGCGCCATGTTTTACAGCTTCGTTGGAGTTTTTCACGGCGTCACTAACAGCGCTCCTTCCTGAGATGTTAAGTGCGAGCGTGGTCACACATATGCACATTTCTGAGAAATTAGGGGTGGCACGAATTCCTTACAGAGTTACTCAACACAAACTGCGTCTCTGCTTTGTTTCAACACTGTTCCAACACGTGTTCTGTTGTAATGGAAATAACGTTCGCCGGGAAATAAAACTTTCACAATAAATTTATAAAATCCCACACAAAATGAAATAAATAAAAATGCGAATACCCCATACTGTAATAAACAAAATGACCCAATTTTTGACACGTTACAGAGTTACACCTGTAAACATTTTTATTATACTTGATTCGTACTATAAAATTGTTATACTTACAGTCCATTTAAACTGACATACACAAAATATATACACCATACACCAATACTTTCACGTAACCTCTGAAACATTTGATAAAATGTTAATTCAAATCCAACAATTTAACATTTATTTATTAATGGATCATATGATTCAAATCTCCTAAAACAATTTAAATTCATTTAAAAAATTCATTATACAACATTTAAATCAGTCAAAATATTTAAAACATCTCGGATCGTTTTAATTAAATTAATTACTGAAAATACAAATTACATATCTATCAAAACAATTACAATTAGCCAATTACTGTTTTCAAAATTAATTTTATTATTTATTTAAATTGCCAAAATATTAATATTACTATTACAACCCTCTACACACACTTGTGTACTTAACATTCTACAATCCACACAATAAATTTACTACATTTTTATTTACAAACTTTTGTTATTATTATTCAGTTATATCATATTTCACTGTCAAAATCGGCTAGGTCATTACCCTGTATTAACATACTTAAACTGTCCCCCCCTGATTTCTTAATCTACCCTCCATCGTCATGTAATAGTCGTACCTTTTTATAACGTTTCTCTTCCTTATTTATACTCAATGTGTTATTATTATTACTATTATAATAAACCATTACTTCTAAGTTTTTCATTATACCATTCATTAAGTCATCAAACTTGTCATCATCCATTAATTTTGTCCAGTCTCCGCTAGTAAATTTTCTCAATACCAAGTCAATTATTTTGTCATCGCAAATTCTCTTATTGTTATTTAAACGTACTTCTAACCTTCTTTCCACTCACCATAATCTCTTTTTAAATTATATACTTCTATCTCTTTATCAACCCACAGCTCTCTATTTAAATCTCTCTCATCATAACACCATCTCATATCTTCAATATCACTCCAGACAGAGGGTACAAAATTATACAACAAAAATAAACACTTCAAATCTACTAACACAGGACTCTTGCCCTTCAAAAACACTTGTGAACACATTAAATCATCATAAATAAGGGGAAAATTTACCCTCTGCCCCCATTCTACCACTATACTATCTTTCCACTTTCTCTCTACCTCATAAACACACATTAACATTTCATTATCACTACATTCTACAATTTCATCAGTACTCTCACTATTTATTTTCACCGTATCACTTTCTGATACTAACTCTTCCAATACATTACTATTCTCAATATTATTTTCATTATTTTCGACATTATCATCATCATTTGTTAATTCTTTATCTAGTACCACATTTTTACACGTCATTATAATTTTCATTTGTCTTACTTTTGTCTGTACTCATCACATGTACTCCCTTCGCTCAATACTATGTTCTAATTTATTCAAACTAGTTCTTATTATTTCACTATTATTTTCAAAACATTTATTCATTTCTTGAATCTCATTTTTTAATTCATCAAAACTATTCTTTTGAGCCTCGAATTTCTCATTAAAATCCCTATTTTGTCTGTCAAATTTGTCATCAAGTCTAGCATTTATTTCATTATATTTAACATTTGAATTACTCTTTATTTCTTTGATTTCGTCTTTCAATTCTCTAAAATTACTCTCTTGTTTTTCTATACTATTGCACATCATATTGTACAATCGGGTTAACATCTCATTTTCGTCAGATTTCTGATTTTGATTTCCTAAAATAGGTGTTGAATGAATCTCAACTGTCTGTATTATTTTTGACTCCTCAAGACTACTATCATTCGTTTGAATTCCGGAGTCGCTACTTATTTGACTTTCTATCTGACTGTCAGAGAAGCTGACTTCATTATTATCTGCCATTTCTTATCTTGTACTTACACAACTGTAAATCATAACACAAACATAACCTAGTCACACGTACATAATTATGTACGATAAATATTTGTACAAATTCGTCATTACCACATCCTATTTTCTGTGCATTAAAATAGGTCTATCTCATATAAATAAAATTAAACGAAAATCCTGGCAGCGTGAGCCAATGTAATGATAAAAAATTGATCGAAATACATTAAATAAATAAACATACTGCCAGAACGTACCTGCACTCATTTTTTACTTACCTGCTGCATAAATTTTTCTCAGAAGACCAGAGTCGCCACGATATTTTTATAGATTAAAATATCAAAAACTTACACACTTTACCTTAATAAAAACGGGACAATTTTGCAATCTGACCACCCCCAAACTAATAATTCAGAAGATACCCGGAACGTTTAGACGAATCTTGCAGCACAGAAATGAGAAAGTGGTAATGACGAAATAACTTAGACTAACACATATTTGGAGTGACTAAATAGTTTTAATTTCTTAAAAGTGTTTTACTCATTAGAAAAAGAATGCTAAACAAAACATAACAAAACAAATTTTAAAATATATCTTTCGGTACCATGTTCAAATATTCTTACGTCTACGACAGCCCATTCTGCTCACTCTCTCTTTCATACAATTTTATACTTTACCCTTCCTGATTAATTTTGATTATTTTACAAATTTATTATTAAACGTAATTATTTCCATAACTGTTCACTGCCGCGATTACACACAACACGTGGTTTGTTCACCCGCGCTTCCAAAGTCCGTAATTTAACTGTTGTATTGTCCGCCGTTCGTCACCAGTTGTACACTTGTTCAAATCCGTTAATTCCGCGGGTCCCGGTCGGTAGGAAGGCGTTATTTTATTTCGGTATTCATACTTAAAAGTTCGACCCGACCGGGCCCGCACAACGTGATCAGCGTCTGTTAGCGAACTTGGTTTCTCGTAGACTGCCCAAGCGTCTATCTCATGCGGACGGATATTAATGCCTGCCGGCGAACGAATTTCGTCGTCGCTCACAGCCTGAGTTGTTGCAGATTAGTGGCTATGCCCATGATACATAGCAGTATTTTAGTCCTGGACGCCGATGATATTTAGGCGCTTATGGCTCGACGTCACAGAGTGGGCGTGACTTAAAGTTTTATATCCGTCGCCTGGTAGATGAAAGTGAATAAAGATTGCTTCCTGGCCATCTTAGTTTTGGAAGTAGCGTCACCCCGCGCGCCTGGATGTATAATGCGTATGGGCGCGCTGTCACACTCAAACAAAGTTCTTGGAAATGGGGCTTGGTAAATTCCTCTACCGATTGCACAACGTGATATTACTGCGCCTTTGTTAACAACTGCTCTTACAACACGTGGTTTGTCTTTGTTGAAATAAAATTTACACATATTTTTATAAATCCCCGAAAATGCAATAAATAAAAATACCCACAAATTTGGCCCGTTACAACAGAAGTGAAACCTGTATCAGATTCATGCATTTGGTTGAAAAGATCCCTTGTAGTTTCAACCAAATTGATCGCAGCAACAATATCACAATCTTTGCCCTGGAGGAAATCAGATAGTGAGTGACTTGCATTCTTTCAACAAACGTCTGAACAGGCATAAATGAAAAACAAGAAAAGTTCAACTTGGCACTGAATTCCAATGCTTCTGCAGCTCGTTCTGAATTTTCACTCTGGATATTTACTACTGTTACAGTAATAGCTTCAATTGTCTTCTTCACAGCCGAACATGAAACATACTGACAGGCCCATCGGGTGTCACTTAACTTTTTCCGCTTTTCCTATCTTTATTTTCATTTGTATATCTATAAAAATTTGATGGACTGCCGACCCACTCATGAAAACATACACTGGCTGCAGGTCATAAAAAATCGATAGCTGACTTGATCCTTCTACATGTTGCCACTATAACGAGATTCAATTTATGGTTCATACAGTGTGTGTAGATGGCTTGTGGAACTTAAAAGAGCTTGAACACCTCCACAAGAACCACTGATAACGGCAGCTCCATCAAATGTTTGTGCAACACAGTAGTTTAAATCAACTCCACAGATTGCTAGTTTTTGTTTAATACAAATGAATAAAGAAGAAGCATCCAAATTTTTTTGCAGGTTCCAAGCCTAGAAATATTTATTCCCATCTAAATAGTAACAAATCACTATTCACAATTGCTCGATTTTTTAACAATCTTTTGACTCGACAACATGTTACTAAGAATTTCATTTTGAATACCATGATGAGTGTATTTTTCTCTTTTATATTCAAGTTTTTTTAACACTTGGATCTTTTTCCCCTATAAGTTCTATTAATTCTAAAAAATTTCCCTTGTTTTCACTCTGTTTAGATTCATCATGACCTCTTTGAGCTATTCATTGTAGAGCTGTGAATCGAAGTACATCAGCTATTGTTTCAGTGTATCCTATATTTTCTTGAACTTCAAGAGCATACGTTTCATCTAGCAGAGCAGCAATTGATGCATCCTCCCCAAACTTACTTATCAAATTTTTGAAAGACTGCCTGTAACGGTACAGAATCAAGGGGATTTATTTTATTCTTGTATCAATGGTAATAACGGGGAATCGCCCAGACAGAGCCTCAGTTTTAAGAAGCAAGGTGTACTTTTGAAACACCCAGTTGTCGATTTGTACAATAAGCCAGGCAACATACACCGAATCCTGGTGCATCGGAATGTGTCCGAGCATGCGGATGCCCGTTCAGACAGAGTGAAGATCACGTACGGTTCCCTGGTCTCCGCGAGCGAGTCTACGATAAAAAGCGTTCGCCAATGAGAACGCAAGCTGCCGCTCTCGGGATGCCAAGGGCCATATTGAAAATGAGCCACAAAGCGTCAGTCGGCTTATAACTTCGGAACCGCGCAGATACGTTGGTGCGCGGTTCGCTTAATATCTACCAACAATGTAGACCGACCGGCCAAAAATGTGAGAATTAGTGTAAATAAACAATAAATAAGCATCAGTCGTCGTCGAAACTCAAATACTTCACTTAGCGTCAACCATGTAGACCGACCGGTTCAGTAAACAGGCTCTCGAGCCTAAATTTAATAAAAGTGCTAAAAAATGTGATTAAACTATCAATAATAATATAATACAATATTCAAACAGCAGCGAAACTTCTAACAATATTCAGTGAACGTTACAATAATCAGTGAAAACATAATTCAGAACTACTAAGTGAACTTATAAACGGACGGACTTCAACACGTGCTTTTCATGGAGACAACAGGAAAGTAACTGTTTCAAAATTAATTAAATCAATATAACAAATTAAAAAAAGAGCTCTAAAGTAAATGGGGTAAAACGTGTGAATGGTAAGAGTGAATGAGCGGGTACTGGGTTGCCGTATCAAAAATATTTTATTTAAGAATAATACGTAGATATACTATAGTCTGTTTTGTGACATAAGCATCAATAATGAAATGAATAGAAAGTAAGGAAGTTGAAAAGAAGGAGAAGATAAAGAAATGTTCAATAAAGTTGAGATAGTTAACAAATTCAATGAAAGTCGAATTTACTAAACAACACAAACCCTAAATCACACTTATAGGTCACGAGTTCGAGTGAAGAACCCTGGATCCGTAAAGGTAAGAATTTTGGAAAAGTGTTTTATTTATTAATTATTATTTTGCAAGTAAATGTAACTTCACAATTGGCGCCTCGAACTTGGACAGTTATTACAAATTCATTTTTGTACAAACCACACTTACTCGTGGGTATAAACGTGATTTGGAGGTTAAGTGGTAATGCGTATTAATTACGTATAAAGAAGTGATGTAAGTTATAGTTAAGTGATGCTTATATTATATTGAATAATACTGAGTACTTTTAAGATAAAGATTGTTAAGATATATGAAAATTTTGTAATCTAAAAGATGGCGGAACATAACGAAAATAATATGATTAATGTAACTGACTTTAACGAATCAGCTGTCATGAGCGGCCTTGGAGTTCATTCGACTCCGAATGTAGGTCAAGACAATAAAATAGACAAATTAAATGTTACAAATGCATCAAATGTCACGGATGATTCGGGAATTCAGTTAACCCCAATGTTAGCTAGTAAAAATAAGAAACTTGATGAAATTATAATTAGTGAGGCGGGAGCAAAACCGACTCCCATGGTAACAAATATAAAAGAAAAAGAGCATTCAATAGATGATATGTTTAAATTTATGAAAGCAATGTCTGAAAATATGGTAAGAAATAGTGATTTCAATAACAAATTTGATGAACAAAATAGTAAATTTGATGAACTAAAAAGTGAGATCCATGAACAAAAAATAAAATGTGAAAGTAATTTCAATGAGTTAAAACAGCAAAATAGTAATTTTAAAACAATATTAAGCAAATTAATAAACGTTTTGAGAAAACCGATGAGATATTTGAAACTAAATTTAACGATTTAGAACAAAGTATTAAGAAAATGGGAATGTGGAGAATAAATACGGGTAAGTTAAGTGCAAATGAAGATAAAAAATAACAGATGACAGTGGTGTCAGTACAGATGAGAGTGTAGTGGTGGTAGAAAATGGTACAGTTACAGGTGAGTGTAACGAGAACAAAAATAATGAAGAAATAATTAACGAGTAAGTGTTTAGCTATAAAAATGAGTTAACAAGTAGTGGTGATGAGAATATAGTAGTAGTTGAAAAGGTAAGTGAGAATAATGGTGAGATAAAAAATGGGGTGTTAGAGAGTAACATGGTGAAGAATAATAATGGCGATGAAGTTTTAGTGGAAATAGAGAGTAGTAATAAGATATTGGTTGATGAGAGGTTAGGTTAGCGAAGGGCAAATTTTCCCAGTTGTTTAAGTGGAGTAAAGACTCCGCTAGTGTTGTATGAGGACAAGGTTTCCTCCAGTAGTTATGTGAGAGACAAGGTGTCTCTAAGTAGGTCCCCTGTGTATCATGAGTTCCTTGGAAGAGCCAGGATGTGTCATGATAACGTTATGTTGCCTTTGGTGTGGAGAGAGAGAATAAAATGGGGTTGTGTAAGAGATTTTGAGAGAATGAGAAATATAGAATTATTCACATTGAGAGAGAGAGAGAGATGATATTATTTGATGTTATTAGAAGTTATGAAGAACTATTAGAGAAAATAAAGAGAGAGAGAATTAGTAATATTGTAGACTTACCTTGTTATGAGAATGGTGCAGCAATAAATGATGATAACGTTGACAATTATATTGAATGCTTACCTGTACATATAATAGTAGATGATTCTGAAAATAAGGAGAGGTTAAAATGTTTAAGGGGGACAGATAATAATACTGACGGTAACAAGACCAGAATTAATGATGTAGACAGGTTATATGATTTGATAATAATGTGGGATAGTCCAGTAGATTATTATGGGGGTAGAACGGAACAATGTGAAATAGTAAATAGTTATTATAATAATGATAACAAAATGAAAATAATTAAAAGTGAATTGTCTTATAAAAACATAAGACTAATTTTCGATGATGGTGGTTAGAAATATAGTGAATGAACATTTAATTATTTTAGTTTATGGTAATTACTTGGCTAAATTATGTAATGAGGTGTGGTAAACAATAACATGATATGACGAAAAAATTGTAGATAAATTTGTAGTGAGGTTAATTTTATTTGTGGAATAGGTTATGTGGTACTCTGTAGTTTATGTAAACAATGTTGGTATGCAAGGGGAATGTATTTTATAATAATAATTCTATACCTGACTAAATAAATAATGAGAGTAATTGTGTTGATAAGAAATTCAATGAATTGTAATTGTTTTGGAATAAGGTGTTAAAAGTAACTTTGTGTTTAAACGATTTTTCTGAGATTGGTACTTGATAATAAATTATAGTAAATGAGTAAAGGTAGAATGTGTTTAGTTGTGGAGTCGTATGGTTATTATAATGTATTAGAAAGTACATAGGGTTATGTATGTTATATTTGTTGCAATGAATGTTTATAGTTTGGAGTTTATGATTAACCATATGTAGGTACGAATTTTATAACGAATAAAGAAATTAAATTAATTTGAAAGAATGTAACTTAGGGGAGGTGTGTAATTCTTAGGAAAATTTGAATTTAAAATGTGTATGTTAATATAACAATGATAATGTTCCTTTTGATTGTTTATGATGATATATTATGTTGATTATAGTGTAGAATTTTGTGTATTTGGTTTATTTGTATTCAGTGTACCTAGAGTAAGGTTATATTCACATGTTGGTAAAACATCAGCTGATGCATAGTGTTGTATGTATAATACATTCTGTGTAACCAATTTATAGTTTCAATTGAATTTATGGTAATAATAATTTTGTTTCTTTTGCTTAATTGTCAAACTATATATATTTCTGAAAGTTAAATTCATTTAATTCTTGAAAAAAAAAAAAAATTTTTTTTAAATGTTAGTAGTAGACGGTTTTAACTAGTAGTGATTCAAAGGTCACAAAGATAAAGGAAGTTAATGAATACAAAATGTAGTTAAAGTAATTAACTGAAAGAGATGATTTAAATTAAATTAAAATATGAATTTTTGGTCAAGAACCTAGATTTATTTGGAGAAATGATTGAAATTTAAATAATTTCTGTTTGATTTGAAATGATAACGCCCAATAAACAATTAAAGTGTTTGATTATTAGAAATTAAAATAAAGAGAACAATGCTAAGGAATTGTAGATTATGTTAACTTGAAAAGTGATTATGTTTATTTTGAGGTTAGGGTTTTGTACAATAAGGAATGTTTATTTGAGTTAAGGTGTATTATGTTTAAGATAGGAAAGCACATATGTACGAACCCAGTACTTTGCTAAAGGCAATCCAGTACGGCTAAGAGGGAAATAAGTCAGTTGAGGATCTGGTTTGGTGTAAAGGCCAATTATTGATATTTTTTAGTGAATGTTGCAGAGTTTGGTGATACTGTGGTGAGTGCTTGTCTGACTTTATGGTGTTGGGATCTTGAACAGAGAAGTCCAGTAATGTCATTCAGGTACAGCCATAGTCGCCGAACTAGGGGGGTAAATTACCCATGATTTAGTAAGGAAGTAAGGGGGGTTGTTGGCACCATATCCTCGCTGGTCCTGTTAGGTTGTAGCAATGAGAGTTTTTCTGTTTCGGCAGAACACCTCTCATTGGGGGGGGGGGGTATTGTAACAGTACAGAATCAAGGGGATTTATTTTATTCTTGTATCAATGGTAATAATGGGGAATCACCCAGACAAAGCCTCAGTTTTAAGAAGCAAGGTGTACTTTTGAAACACCCAGTTGTCGATTTGTACAATAAGCCAGGCAACATACACTGAATCCTGGTGCATCGGAATGTGTCCGAGCATGCGGATGCCCGTTCAGACAGAGTGAAGATCACGTACGGTTCCCTGGTCTCCGGGTGCGAGTCTACGATAAAAAGCGTTCGCCAATGAGAACGCAAGCTGCCGCTCTCGGGATGTCGAGGGCCATATTGAAAATGAGCCACAAAGCGTCAGCCGGCTTATAACTTCGGAACCGCGCAGATACGGTGGTGGGTGGTTCGCTTAATATCTACCAACAATGTAGACCGACCGGCCAAAAATGTGAGAATTAGTGTAAATAAACAATAAATAAGCATCAGTCATCGTCAAAACTCAAATACTTCACTTAACGTCAACCACGTAGACCGACCAGTTCAGTAAACAGGCTCTCGAGCCTAAATTTAATAAAAGTGCTAAAAAATGTGATTAAACTATCAATAATAATATAATACAATATTCAAACAGCAGCAAAACTTCTAACAATATTCAGTGAACATTACAATAATCAGTGAAAACATAATTCGGAACTACTAAGTGAACTTATAAATGGACGGACTTCAACACGTGCTTTTCGTGGAGACAACAGGAAAGTAACTGTTTCAAAATTAATTAAATCAATATAACAAATTAAAAAAGAGCTCTAAAGTAAATGGGGTAAAACGTGTGAATGGTAAGAATGAATGAGCTTGTACTGGGTTGCCGTATCAAAAATATTTTATTTAAGAATAATACGTAGATGTACTATAGTCTGTTTTGTGACATAAGCATCAATAATGAAATGAATAGAAAGTAAGGAAGTTAAAAAGAAGGAGAAGATAAAGAAATGTTCAATAAAGTTGAGATAGTTAACAAATTCAATGAGAGTCGAATTTACTAAACAACACAAACCCTAAATCACACTTATAGGTCACGAGTTCGAGTGAAGAATCCTGGAAAAGTGTTTTATTTATTAATTATTATTTTGCAAGTAAATGTAACTTCACATGCCAAGCAACTAAAGAATGTTTGTGGGATGTGCTGTTCTCATGCTGCTTAAAACTGGAATTAGGTTATGTTGCTCTTTTCCAAATTAGTGTAACCTTCATTTACAAAACTAAGCAATTCGATTTTTGTGCCTCGAGTTTGGGGACAAAAAAAACCAACAGGCAAAACAAAATGGAGCATCATTTATAATACTGTATTCAAGCCATGGGTGGATTTTGTACCAACCTGGCTGAAAATTCCTTTTACTATCTCCAAACTGGCGAAAAAGAAAATGTCGTAATAGTGGTTATTTTGGTTCATCAGTAGGTTTTGTAGCTATATCACTAATTGAACCTGCTGGTGCTACTGCTAGGAGTAGAAAATAAATCAGTAACTTTATTTTCACAGAGTTCTACTTCATTTTCTGACCGTTTTCCTTCGTTCCCTACTTCAATCATCATCGAACAAAATTGTTTCAGGTTGTTTTGGGATCCTAAAAACTAACCTCAGCTACTGAGGTTACATCTACAGGTGTAGACGTTGTAATCTCCTCTTCATTTGGTTTAACAATTTTTTGTTATTCATTGTGTGTGGTCTCCACGTTGCATTACTTAATTGAGAATAGGTAGATACCTGATTATATTTTCCTTCCTGCAACTTCGGTCGTTAGGTACGACGCGTTTCGGGCTGACAGGCGAAAATCACTCGAGGCGAGCTCATCAGTACATATAACACGCACATAAAAACACTGAACTCATTATATACTCATATCGCGCGAGAACACGATGTGCATCGTCAAGAAAATAAAAGGGTAGGCCTACTCAAAACGGTTTGTGTACACTTTTATTTTCTTGACGATGCGCATCGTGTTCTCGCGCGATATGAGTATATAATGAATTCAGTGTTTTTATGTGCGTGTTAATTGTTATGTGCTGACGAGCTTGCCTCGAGTGAGTTTCTCCTGAAGATGGGACTGTGAGCCCGAAACGCGTTGTACCTAACGTCTGAAGTTGCATGAAGGAAAATATAATCAGGTATCTACCTATTATCAATTAATTTTTGTTGCCGAATGAAGTAGTCCGAAATGCTAGGACGTTTTGCCATTTTTATTGTCACTTTTCCACATTCACTTTCAACAAGACGCACAATATTCTACACAAACGGTCAAACATGAAACACAGACCAGTCATGACACATTTTATTGTTTATATGCAACCTAACCTCAAACGTATTAAAAACTACGTAACATAAAAACTGAAAGAATGAAACAAACAGGAGAAAAACTGCTGTCCATATTAAAATAAAATTGGCAGTTAAACAAATTACCTCTCCTTATTAAACAAATTAACGAACCACAGACACAAAAATAAAATCGTTGACTTAATGAAAACGAAAGTACGACCACAGACCGAGAAACCAAGACGACCGACCGACGGTTTGTATACACTCTGACCGATTGTTTGTTTCATGTTTCCTCCCGCACTCGCCAAGATCTTTTAGTTTTATTCTAAACACATGGAAAACATATTTATTGTTGAATTTAATAAAAGACAGTTTGCCTTTGACCTCTGAAATTTCTCCGTCTTATCTGGGTGGGCCAAGAAAATTTTGGCCCACCCGTAGCGCCGCCACTAGACATATGACTTTTTTGTCAGTTGTTACTAAGAAACTGAATGCAGATGCACTCCAGTGAGTGATTTTGGTACTACAAAGATCATAAGAAAACATTCTAAGGCACTTTTACGTATCCAGTATTATTTTTGAAATACAGTAAACATTGTAGTCCCAATATCCTTTCCCCAAAAATAATAATAAATCAACAAGTGCCAATAAAAGACCTAGGTTACAGAAACCTGACTGGTATGTAACCATGAAAATTTACCATAAGTTGTAAGAGGAATGGTAGTGGTAGTATAAGAAACTTCACTCTCCATGTACTATCTGACATTGTACACTTATTGCAGAAAATTATTGCTGGCTGTTTGTTTATTTTTTATAGTTTGGTTACTTATCACAATAGGCAGACAAAAAAATAAAAAAGGAAGAAAATAAAAATTAATAGGAAGAAATAAAAATTGAAACAGTGGAGTTTCATCCTAATCTAAAATTCAAGTGCAATTATTTTCATTTTTATGAGAACACAAAAGCCATGAAAAATCAGTCTAGGTTGGATCGCTAACAGATGCCACTTACTTTTCAAAATATTTCAGATATGAGTAACATATTATTATTATTATTTTTCAGGTTTGGCAGTTCCTTCAGAAGTAAGGCCAGTTCCATCGAAAAACGTGAAGATCAAATTACAGCCTCTCAGTGGTTGAAAATGACATGTAATACAGTAAATCAAGTACAAACACAGTGAAATTATAAACTTTGCAATATGGCTAATTTATTGCCTGTTACTAACAGGCACATGGTATGTTAACATAAATATATCCGAGTAATGAAAAAATAATTTTTTATAGATTTAGAGAATTTTAATTTGACCATTGCAAAACTTGTCTTTTCCAAGAAAAGCTATAATTGGTTCTGATTTTTGTCAGGTATCATACATTATTAATTTTCTCCATAAGAATTTTAAATAGATTACGATTTTTCTTCCTAAAAACTTTTATTTCTATTCACATATGCCTGATCAATTTTCTATTAAATATGTGTACACAGTTTTTTTTGATAAATTATTTTTAATGCATTATGTGATTTAATTCCTTTTAATGTTTCCTTTGCGGTGTAATAACATTTGCAAGTACGAAAATATCCTTTGGGGGGGTCTCATGAAAATCAAGAGATGGTGACAATATGTATTGTGTACTTTCATGATTTGTACACTGGCAGTACAAAACTTAAAGAGCACAGGGTTCTATGTAAGGGATGGATGTAAGAAGTCATGTTTAAAGTAAGAACTGCTTTATTAAAAATAACTATACTTTTATTTATTCAGATATACATATATGATGAAACATACATTTGTTTATTTTACTGTAAGTGTCTGTCAAGACACGGCATAAGCTTTGCAAACAGAACTCTGCTGTTTGTCCTTTAATCAATCCAAAATTGTTTTCACTTCACCTGTTGCCATTTGTTTACTACCTAAAAACGATCAATCGTTTAGGAAAAGGTGGAATTCTGAAGGCACCAGATCAGAATTGTAGGTGGATATTTAAGGTTTCCCAACCAGACTATTCAATAAATTATTTGTTTGTTCTATAGTTTGTGATTGTGCAATGCCATGAAACAGACTCCACAGCTAAGGTCATACTGATGGCTTGGTTAGTATGACACAGCCTAGTCAGTGTTGTGCCAATATGCTTCTGTACTGATGATCTGCCCACAACATTGTGATCATGTAAGCGGCGTTCACATGGTGCGAGTTCTTGTACAAGTTTAATGACACAAGTTCACTCGCTTCAAGCTAGACGAGAAGCCTCTCGAATTGTCTCGTGTAGAAAATTCTATGAAAAGACTATGGATTAGACCATAGATTGCCAAACATACTGAGAAAGGTGCGTACAGCAGTCTGTGCCAAGAACTGATATCACAAGATCCGATGTCTTTTCAAAACTTGTTGAGGTTAGAGAAAGATGAATTTAATTTTTTGCTTAGAGTGGAAGGTCCCTCATTAAGAAAACAAACTACGAACATGAGAAAGGCCATTACGTCATCTGTATTTAGGATTTATGAAAAACTAATATGCCTGTATCCAAAGAAAGTGGAGAAAATAATTGTTGCTACATATGCCCTGCACAATTGGCTACAAACTATAAACAGCGTCGATACTGGAGTCCCAGAACAGCAGACAGCGAGGACTTAGAAACAGAAACTTGGAGGGAGCATACTTCTGTGGTGGGATTGCAAACGATTGTAGGAAGAAACCGATGAGTCAACCCAACTAAAGAGGCAATGTCCATTCGTGAAGAATACTGAAGACACTTTAATAACGAAGGGTTGGTTTCGTGGCAAATGGACATGATTTAAAATATTAGTAGCAGATATGGATGTAGATGCTACTACATATGTTGAAAATTAAATTTGTAGTAGTTAAATATGTTCTGTGAAAATAAAAGATTTTTTTTTGTAATTTGATGTATTCAGCTGTATGTACTTCCAGTGTTTCAAACCACGGGAAAGTTGGAACTGCTGCTGCTCCAGTGGTGCTCGACTTTCAGTTTGTACTGTAGGACACCAAATCTAGGTATGTTCATCTGCTTAACTATGTGTTCCAGAGCGTCTTGGCTGTGATTTTTGTTTTTATAGTCTATAGATGTTTATCCAATAAAATGGGATGAGACTAATACAGATTGCCATCACATTTTGCGTGTCCGTCATTTTGACGATCACACTGTGAACTAACTTTCCACTATAAACACTATCACTGAACTATATTCACTATAGACAAAGAAAGACTATGACACCTATAATATTTAAATCTCTATACATACTTGGTTATTATTATTTCACTTTTCTTGACTCTGAATTTAAATTTAACACGGTTTCGTTAAATAATTTTTTAATTAATAATTAATTATTTAATTGGTTCAGTTCAATTACGATGTTCTTGTTTAATTAATTTTTTAATTATATTTGATTAATTAATGCTTGTAATCCCCGTTAGTTGAATGTAAACAGCTTTGGAGACCTCTTGAAGTTCGTTCGCACGTCCGTTGAATTATATCGTCTGTGTATGTTAATGTGTAGTTTTGACAAAGTTATTTAAATAATTCAAACCTTCACGTACCTTTAGTGTCACACTAGAAGTTCAGTTGGTCTCAGTTTGTTGGTAAACTGTTAAGTTTTCATAAAACAGTATGACAGCACTGTTTGTGTTTAAGTGAGCACATTTGAATTTTACCTGGGCGCCATTATGGAATTTCTGGTTAATATTCCATAAAAAGAATTTATTTGAATAATAGAATGATTAATGTTGATTGAATTTAAATTATTAGTTGATTGTGTGATTAAAATAATATCAGGAATTAATTTCCTTCTTATCTATTTATTTGATTCTAACTGTTGGCGGTTCGCTTGTCTGAATAGTAGCCAACTTAACTGGTTGCTTGCTTTGAATTCGCAACTCATTAATTGTTAAAAAAGAATCACTTGTTTAAATAATTACTGACAATGTTTGTTAGTTCACAATTCATTTGTTTATTGCTCACTATTTACTTGTTTCAAATAAATACATTCAAATTAATACTGCTAACGGATTACAAATCATCCGGCTTTCAAGTATTTTGACCCAGTGGGTTTGCAATGATAACTCTAATAATAATCGATTGTTTGTTTACAAATATTTCATACCTCAAGGGTGACTTCTTTTAAATTGCAGGATAAAACGCCAATGCCTTGCGATACAGTGCTATTACAAGAATTTCAATTAATATGTTAGACACCTCTAATCATTGAAATCAATTGACGAAAAGTTCGTTTAACCTTGACAAATTGAGGTTAACTATGGTATCGCTAATACATTAATTCTTGTATTCGGAATAATATAATTCCTCTAAATACAGTAAAGACAGTGCTTAGTACTTATGGTATTATTGTTTTTGCGTCAGTATACAGGTGTATTATGTTATACTGCTAACAGCTTATTCATAAACAATGTAAATATATGCACAGTACTCCCTGAATTGTAATCTCATGGATTATTTATTAACACACTTCACGATCTGGTACACTGATCGTGATTTCACTGCACTGTTTACGCGTATGAACAATTATATTTTCTTGAATAACAATTTACTTGGTTAGGTATCGCACTTAACCTCGTTCTTTTAAATCGCACTTCTGGTAAAGATATCACTACTGGTTTCGATGCACTTTACTATATTTAAATTCTTCCTTCTTGTTTATTAATAAATTTTGATGATAATTTTGGTCTGGATTCGTAGTTGCTGGTTGAGTGGAAATTGACAAAATGTGGTTTGTTTACACGTGCTTTTGTATATATAGCCTACTTTTCTTAGATTGCCGCTAGGCTGTGTTAACTGCTTTCTAAGGTAATTCCTGATTGGTTGAAAATGATGTCATGATGAAGTCATTCTATTTATAGCCATTACATAATTGTATTGGAGGCATCTACTTTCATTGTTAATATTATTTCTTGTATTTATTCAAAATTCACAAAATTTATTGTAACGGTACAGAATGAAGAGGTCTGTAATCTAAAGTTTTTTTTTGTAACCCGAGTATATTTTGTGAACGAACTATAGCTACGGGACTGTTGCAGTGAGGCACTGGAATGCAGGATATCAATGAGGGTGCGAATTCACGCGTATGAGCGCAGGTGTCGGCCAACATTCCCACGATAATGTCACGTATCAAAAATTCCTTCTCGCCCAGTGTGCAGAGAACAAAGACAGTTGGCAAATAACATCTCATGACCACGGACGCAAGCAGTTGTGCACGCCCGCCGGCTGGGCACAGTTTACATCTCACCTGCATATAAAAAATGGGAATTTAGGTCAAAGACTGTTCGGCTAGTAAGATCTAAACCGCGCGGGTCGACTAAATTTCAACAATGTAGACCGACCAGCAGAAATGAGAAGAATTTAAACTCGAACAGTTCGGCAGTGATCAAAATTTAGTGAGGACGTAGTTTGGACACAAACGGTGAAATACAATGGAAGAAGTGCAACGCGTGTTCGGCGGGAAACTACCAACAGAGTAACTATGATAAACTAATAATTATGAAATGTTAAGAAAGCACTTTAATTAAACAGGGTAAAAAAAATGAATGAAAGTGTGTGTGGCAAATACTGGGTTGTCTTTAAATTAATTTCATTAATCAATTATTTTAATTATAAGGATTAAGAAATGTTGAAATTGTGTCTGTTTTGATTAAATGGGGTCTTTACCTCAATGATGAAATTTGTTTGATTTAAATGGTGGAGAATGTAAAAGGAGAAGTCATAATCTTATTTGATTCACCAAAAAAGAGAATAATAAAAAAGAAAAATAAATGAAGTTGAAATAGTTAACTGCAAATGAGAGTAATTATTACAACACATAACCCTAAATCACGTTTATAGGCTGCGAGTTCATGTGTAGAACCCTGGATTCTGAAAAGGTAAGATGAGTTTTTATAAATTATTATGTGGTAAGATAAGTGTATGATTACAATTGGCGCCCAAACAGGGACAGTTTGTGCAAATAAATATGATACAAACCACACCTACTCGTGGATATAAGTGTGATTTTGAGAGGTTAAGTTGTAATATGTATAAATTACATACAGAAAATGATGTTAGGTTAAGTGAGTGATAAAAGTTAGGTTAAGTGAGTGATAAAATAATTTTGAGTTATGTGTAAGATGTTTTATGTGTAAGTTAAGAGAATCATTTAACCGAAAATCAGTAAATTTATAAAAAATGGCAGAAAATAACGAAAGCGATAGAATTGACGTAAATGACGTTAATGAATCAGCTATTATGAGTGGGTTTGAAATTCATTCGACCCCGAATGCAATTCAAAACAGTAAAATAGGCGAATCAAACATCACAGATGATTCGGGAGTTCAATTAACACCAATTGCAACTAAGGAAAGTAATCAACCTGAAAATAATATGATGAAATATTTGTGTAGCACGCTGTGCAGTCTAAATAGTAAATTTGATGAGTTAAGAGATGAAATACATGAACAAAAAATAAAATGTGAAAGTAATTTCAATGAATTAAAAGAGCAAAATAGTGATTTGAAAAACAATACTAATGAAATCAATAAGCGTTTTGAAAATACAAATGAGATATTTGAAAGTAAATTTAACGAGTTAGAACAGAGTATTGAGAGAATGGGAGTGTGGAGAGCAAATACAGATAAGTGCAATGTAAATGAAAATAATTAAATAATAGACGACAGGGGTGTCAATATAGGCGAGAATAGGGGTAATATGACGAAAAATAGTGAAGAAATAACTAACAAGGTAAGTGCTAGTTATAAAGAGGAATTAATAAGTAGTAGTGCTAAATTGTTGAAAACGAGCTATTTAAGGGTGATGAAGTGTTTATTGAAGTTGAGTTTAATAACGAAGTGTTAGCGAGTGTTGATGAAATTGTGAGAGAGCGTGAAGAGAGGATAGGCGAGCAAAGGGCCAATTTTCCCTGGGTACATTGTGAAATGGAATTTTCACAAGTGTTGTATGAGGACAAGGTTCCTCCAGAGGTTATGTGGAAGACGAGGTGTCTTCAAGTGGTCCCTTAATTTTTTGTAAGTTTGTGGTGCCCTTTGTATGGAATGAAGTAGTTCAGGGCTGTTGTGTCAGATGTTATGATGAGAAGTATTTTGAGAGAGAGAGAAAATGATAGAGATGTTTACGTTAAGTAGAAGTTATAAAGAGTTAAGAGAGAGGTTAAAATTTGGAAAAACAGATGATATGAAAGACTTACCTTGTGTAATAGATATTGATGATTATTTTGATGATACCACTGTAGATGATGAGCACTTACCTTAGGATATGATTGATATAGTAGACGAATATGATGATATAAATTACAGGGGAATAACGAATAATATTAAGGGAGACCGGACAAAAATAACTAATGTTGACAAGGTTTATGAGATAATAATAAGGAATAATCCTATAGATTATTATGGTATAATGAATAACACAGAGTTAACAGGGCATTATATTAATAAGAAGAATGTAATGTATGTAGATAAAGATGAGTTGTGTTATAAAGACATCAGGTTATTATACGATGATGGTGGTTAGATAAATAGTGAATGAACATTTAATTATTTTAGTTTATGGTAATGGCTTGGCTAAATTATGTAATGAGGTGTGATAAACAATAATGATATGACGAAAAATTGTAAATAAATTTATAGTGAGGTAAATTGTGTTGGTGTAGTAGGTTAGGTTGTACTATGTATTTCATGTAAACAATGTATGTATGCAGTAGAAATCGATTTTAATAATAATAATGGTATACCAGACTAAATAAATAACGAGAATAATTATAAAGTTAAGTTAATGATGCAAATGAATAGTAATTGTTTTGGAATATTGTATTTAAAAACTTAATGTTTTAGAAACTTATTGAATTAAATAATTGGAGATGAATTAATTGAGTAATTAATGTTGTATAAATGAACTTTGGTAATAAATTTAAATGATGTTTCTGAGATTTGAACTGTATAATAAATAGTAAATGAGTAAAGGTAGAATGTGTTTAGTTGTTGAGTCATATGGTTGTTATAATGTTTCAGAAGGTACATATGGTTTTGTACGTTATATTTGTGGTGAGAATTGTTTATAGTTTGAGTCTATGACAAGTGATGATGTGTTCAGTTGATGGAGTGGTTGACCATGTAAGTATGAATTTTCATAATGACTTGGAAATAAAGTAAAAAAGTCTTATAATGACATTAAATGAATTTGAAAGAATTTAACTTAGGTAAGATGTAAAATTGTTGATAAAATCTGAATTTGAAGTGTGATGTAAAGGAATGTTGATAATAATTTGAAATTTTTGAAGAATTTAATGGTACAACAAATGATAAATAATCAAAGATTGAGGAATGAAAGGTTCAATTAAAATTAAAATTGAAATGTTTGTAAATTTTATTCAGATGCAAATGAGATGTTTATTGTAATTGAATGAAGTTTATGTTCTTTATGAATGTTTATGTTGTATTGTGTTAGAGTATAGGAATTTTTAAACATGTATTATCTATTATTTACTTGTGATTCCCCACTTTCGGGCGGTCACAGAGTCACCGAACCCTGACCATGGATTTGGATTATTGGTAGCAAGTGTGGTTAGGCAGATTGTATCCGAGCCATACTTGCTATTATTTTCAAAATTGGTGAATTTAGAAATCAACCGGGGGGTAAATTAGGGGAATCACCAAACTATGGAACAGCGGCTACCGTCATAGGGGGTGGTAGTGCCGTGTTAAGGGTATAAGTAATATTTAGTAGGATTACAGGTGTCCTCGGACATCAGTAATGCCGAATTTTTTATAACGCTGAAACAAGAACGGTGTAGGCAGCGTCTACACCCTAATTAAACTTCAGTTCTTGTGGATGCACATGGGCGCTACAGTCCACCATCAGGAAATAATAGTGTGTGTGGAAAAGGAGCTGGCCGTTACAAGCCAGGGGCAACGCATCTGTGCACAAGGTAAATACCTAGACCGACCGGCAGGTGGTTTACCTAATTGTAACTGGGTAAAAGGGGGGAAATAATAAACTGATGAAGTAGGAGAGGTAGCTGAGAAATCAGTGAGGAGTAACGACCACCGTAACAACTGGACAATCAAGTTTACTTACTCTAACTAGAGAGTTGGTGGTTGATGACCCAGTTCCTGTTCGGTAATGTTTACTATGAGTTTATGATTAGTGATGAACATTCACTTATGAGAACAAATGATTTTAAATACTAGACTTAAGGTTGTAATGATTGTATAATCAACAAGGACATGTTATGATTTAAATTGGATAATATTGTGTATTTGTTTATTTGGATTTAATGTGCATAGAGAAAGGTCATTCACCTGATAATGAGACATCAGCTGGTAACTGGTGTTCACTGCATACTATGTTTCATGTAGTCAATTCATAGGTTCTTTTATTAATTAATTTAACTGAATAATTTTGTTTCTTTTATTAATTGTCAGAATATATATTTCTGAAAAAAAAAATTAATTTTTCTTTGAAAGTAAAGATTATGTATGTTGAGGCGGTATCAGCTGAGAAATAATGTTTATATGATATATTTTGTAACCAAATGTAGTGGTAATGGAGTTGATGATAGAGACAAGTTGTTTATTTTATTTTGTTTATTATGATTGTTAGCATATAATTATGAGAATTTATAAGGAAAAGTAAATTCATTTAAAATATTTTTGAATTTTGAAAGTTGCAATTAAAAGGGTGAATCAAAAGAGATGATGTGAAATTTTGATCATGAACTTAGAGTTATTTCACTGCTTGAATGAAATTTAAATAATTTATTTTGATTTGAAATAATAATGTCAAGGAAACAATTAAAGGTTGAGAAATGGGAGTAAATTTTATTTAAAGGTAAATATGAAATGTTTATGTGAATGTTACATTAATGATGAATATTTAGAGATCTTGTATTTAAGCTAGTAATGAGCATGTGTACGCACCCAGTACTTTGCTAAAGGCAATCCAGTATATATAAGGGGAGATATATCGGTTAAGGATCTGGTTTGGTATAAGGCCAATTATTGATATTTTTTTAGTGAATGTTACAAGGTTAGGCGATACTGTGGCGTGTGCCTGTCTGATTTTACGGTGTTGGGATCTCGGAAAGGGAAGTCCAGTAATGTCATTCAGGTACAGCCATGGTCGCTGAACTAGGGGGGTAGATTACCCATGATTTGTTAAGGAATAAACGGGGACGGGGGTTGTTGGCTCCATATCCTTGCTGGTCCTCTTAGGTTTTTAGCAATGAGAGTTTTTCTGTTTCGACAGAAAACCTCTCATTGGGGGGGGGGTATTGTAATGGTACAGAATGAAGAGGTCTGTAATCTAAAGTTTTTTTTCTAACCCGAGTATATTTTGTGAACGAACTATAGCTACGGGACTGCTGCGGTGAGGCACTGGAATGCAGGTTATCAATGAGGGTGCGAATTCACGCGTATGAGCGCAGGTGTCGGCCAACATTCCCACGATAATGTCACGTATCAAAAATTCCTTCTTGCCCAGTGCGCAGAGAACAAAGACAGTTGGCAAATAACATCTCATGACCACGGACGCAAGCAGTTGTGCACGCCCGCCGGCTGGGCACAGTTTACATCTCGCCCGCACATAAAAAATAGGAGTTTAGGTCAAAGACTGTTCGGCTAGTAACATCTAAACCACGCGGTTGCGTCGGCACGCGGGTCGACTAAATTTCAACAATGTAGATCGACCGGCAGAAAAGAGAAGAATTTAAACTCTAACAGTTCGGCAGTGATCAAAATTTAGTGAGGACGTAGTTTGGACGCAAACGGTGAAATACAACGGAAGAAGTGCAACGCGTGTTCGGCAGGAAACTACCAACAGAGTAACTATGATAAACTAATAATTATGAAATGTTAAGAAAGCACTTTAATTAAACGGGGTAAAAAAATTAATGAAAGTATGTGTGGCAAATACTGGGTTGTCTTTAAATTAATTTGATTGATCACTTATTTTAATTATAAGGATTAAGAAATGTTGAAATTGTGTCTGTTTTGATTAAATGGGGTCTTTACCTCAATGATGAAATTTGTTTGATTTAAATGGTGGAGAATGTAAAAGGAGAAGTCAATCTTATTTGATTCACCAAAAAAGAGAATAATAAATGAAGTTGAAATAGTTAACTGCAAATGAGAGTAATTATTACAACACATAACCCTAAATCACGTTTATAGGTTGCGAGTTCGTGTGTAGAACCCTGGAATCCGAAAATGTAAGATGAGTTTTTATTAATTATTATGTGGTAAGATAAGTGTACGATTACATTATGATGCTAACATTTATATCTCAGTTATTTTAAGTACAAACTAGGTTCTACTATTAGCATTGTATAGCTTGTTTCTTTCTCATTATTTTGACATGACTTGATACCAGTTTGGTTATAGTTTTCATTAACAATTTCTATTTTAATAATAGCCTATTCTAAATAATGCATTGTTTACAGGCGTCGTCTGCTTAACGTTGCAGATCCGACTTTTAACTGTTTTCTTAATATTTATTTAACTATCCTTAATTTCTATTCTGAACATAATTATTTGATTGAAATGAACATATTATTATTTATAAATGCTGTATCCAGCTGAACAATATTAATTATTAGTACACTTTTGTTGATTATCGATTATAAACTTACTTATTTGACTATTCTTATTTCAACATTTTTTCTTATTTCCTATACTTATACTATTACTCCTAGTATGGTGATTTACACCTTTATTGTTATTAATATTATTATATCTCCCTATGTTTTGTAGGGTCTCTACATGATTCTTATTTTCATGGTTTATTTGTGTCATCATTGGTTCGTTATTATTTCATTATAAGGTTTTGTTCCTTGACTAATAGCACATCTCTTTACATATTTTATCTTCTTATAACATTATCTTGGTACATTTAGTTGTTACATTGATTGTTACCTTTAGCTCATTTCATTATTATAACTTATACAATTGATTCTCTTATTATCTTTCATAGTTCTGAAACGCCCCCTTAATCCCAGAATTTTTTTCAACACCCTTTTTCTAACCTCCAAAAAAAAATGTTTTCTTCTTCTGGGAAGGAATCACTTAATATTTAAGACTAGGCCCATGGCCTAGATGGAAATAAAATGTGCTGAGCCCATAGTGACAGGTCTTGCAAGAAAACACTTGATCAACAATAACAAGATTTTATTTATGTTTTTGAATTTTAAACAATAGCTTTTACAATCATCTTTGGTTTGAGTTTTCCTTAATTCTTAACATCAATTCAAATATCTCTTTAAAGCCACATGGTGGTTGAATTACAACAAGAATATTTCAAAGTATCTCCAACAACTAATGACATGCCAACCTACTGAATTTATTAGATTTATTATAAACTTGTATTTCTGTATTTTACTTTCAAAAGAATTGTTTTTATTGCATTAGTAATGCATGAACCATTCATTAACATACAATTATTATAAGTATCTGGAGCTGACAATCCATGATCATTAGATATTACGATAATAATTAAATTCAAAGAAAAACTAATTGCTTAAGTGTGTTTACAGTACTTTCATCTACCTGTTCCCCAGCACTAGGATTAATTGCATTAAAAATGGAACCAGTGATCACAGTAAACCGAGGTTGAAGTTTGTTAATTAAATATTAAAATATGTCGCTTCATTTTTTTTAAGTTAATTAAATATAAGAATATTATAGTACTATTATAAATTGAATAGTCAAGCATAACCGAATAATAAATAACTAAATCCACAGGAGTTTTAAATTTAGAATATAAGAAACAAAAATTGGAACGTGCAGGATCACAAGTCATATGACAGGCAGATGCAAGTACTCTCCAGGTATTACATTTTCTTATGGTCTGGATTTTGTCAATAAATGAATTTTAAATTTGGTTTTCTCTTTTGCAGTAATAGAATTAAATAATTATATTATACAATGGTAACCCTTGACTCTATGCAAATTCAATACACAAATACTTATAAGTTATTCATAACACAGTCATCACTGTCCACACTTTAGCATGTCTTCACAAAACATGTTCAGTAATGTTAACTCTGAAGCATGAGTGTAATTTCTAGAAATAGGTTTCAGCGTGTGTTACCCGATAACCTGCGGAGCACTTCGTGTGTGAAGTTTACAAAATAAAAGGAAAGTTCCCACCTGATCTCTCGGATTGCACTAAGAATGTTCCTGCATTTTCGGTGGTGTGTGAAGAGCGATGTCGGATGGTGTGACGGCATTGGGGCTTCTTACGCAGGCTCTGCGGATGGGTGAAGATGAAGAGTGCCCATCTCGTTGACCCCTGTCCTCCCGACTAAAGCGGGGAAACCTGAAGCTCTTTATCGAATTATCTAGTCATAGTGGTATCACACGTTATGCCGTCACAATCCAAGCCGCACCAAGTTGAAACAGAAAAAAGGCGGATGAAGACGCTGCGCGAACTTATAAAAACTAAAACATTGCTGTCTAAATCTCGTTGTCAAGCAGACGCCACTGCCAGCCAAATGACGTCACCAATCAAGGTCGCAGCTGCCGACTGATTCTCGATATCGAAAGCGGGCATCGTAACATGCAGCGATAATGCACCTAACGCACAGAAAATACAATTAAACTGGCCGTGGTTGTTTACCTTTCAATATAACCACGGCACAGTTCATGATTAACCATAATATCTTTCTTTATATTTGTCTTTCTAATTAGTACTTTGACATTATTCAGCTAATGTGCTGTTTCTAATAATAATATATGTTACAAATATCATTCTTATCATCTTTTATCTTATTTATGTTATTTGACTTGGTTTATTAAAGGTTTTACTAAGCTCACTTAACAGTCTATTTGGGAAACTTGTCTTGTCAATTCGTCTCTGTGAAATTGTCTGTTTATGTTGTAGTGTCATATTATGCAGACAGTGGATTTACCACTGTTCACTTGAAGGTCTTATCTCCTTTCATTCTTTAATGGTTTATAATTTTAACTATTACGTTCTTCCTTGTTACCTATACTTGGTTCTTACTTATATTTATTTTAGTATCATTCACTCTTCTGGTGGTTTTAATATTATGGAACGTTTTGTGACGTTACATATGCTCCCCTCTCAAAATTGATAATTTGGGAAAAAAAAAGTTCCTTGGTTGTTATACTATTTTTATTACTGCCATAAACTTACTTAATAATTACTCAATAATTTTATTCAACTTTTGTTCCGGGCGCCATCTTGTGATATCTACGAGAAGATTATATTTAACTTACCTTAAGGGCAGAATTCGGTTAAGCGAAACTCGAAGTAGCGGAATGTGTTATTTGAAATAATAACTCTTGCTTGAAATGTTTACCAAATGACATTACCTTTTAATAACATCTTACTACAAAACATGTGACTCTACCGTGCGAAATAAGCACGCTATTATATGCCTTTTGGCGTTGCATCATGAGGCGCAGTTCTACTGTATAAGTTTAAAAATTTCCCTTAAACATTTCATAAACCCTCCAAAATAACATACTCAATTATATTTTTTATGATATCATACTTATAAATAATTTCACAACCCAGCACTTGTTAATTATACATTCGCTCACACTCACATTCTTAGTACAAATCCTTTTAATTTTTATTTCCAAATTGAGCTCATTTTATTTGAATCTACATAAAATATTAAAAATTTTGGCTTTATAAGTTTGCTACTTAGCTGCAAATCTGTCCCGAAGACGTCGCATCGTTACACGCGCACTAAGAGATGTTAAAACTTTAACAAAAACTTTTGTTAAAGTTACGTTACACTGTTACTGCATCTTATTTAATTACTGCACTTTTATATTATATGACAAAACTTGGTTGTGTAAGAATTTAGCTGTAAATAGCTTTTAGCGAATTTGCCGGCCGGCACACTTCACTGATGAAACAAGAGTGAGGTGTCTTTGTTCGTTACGCAGCAATTCAGAGGTGGGGGACAAACTACGTCATCATTCCTTTGTATAGAGCCCAACTCCAGTTGTAATACGAAACGTATGTAATATGCATTGCATAGTTTTTTAGCTGACGTAATAATGTGCGCAGCTTGTGACACATTTGTATGACGACTGTTTTTGCTGTTTCTGGACGTCTATCCCTGACCTTGACGCAATCCTGTGCACTCAATATTGCGCAGTTGCAAACTCTCGATACAACTTTACCAATTTTTTTTATATGGGACTTTAAAATAAAATACACTTATATTGATTATTCCCCAAAATATAACAGGGCCAGAATTGTACTGTTACAAAACCCCCTCAATGAAAGATTTTATGCCGAAGCATAAAAACTCTCATTGACACACTCATACTTCCTAAAGGGATCAGCTAGGATAATGTCGCCACAACCCCCTTGCTATTTATCAAAAAAAATATAATTACTCACCCTTGGTCCGATGATGGTGACAGTACCTGCATGACCTTACTGGACTTCTCCTATGAGATCCCAACACCATAAGGCCAATCAGGCGCATTACGCTCCTGCTCTGACGTGCAGGCCAGCTCAGGACCACCGTCACAACATCACCAAACAGTGAAACAATAAATCAAAAATATCAAAATAGTGGCCTGGTATAATACCATATCCCTAACTGATCTGTTTCCCCTTAGCTATGTGCTGGTTTGTGTTAAGAAGCACTGGGTTTGCTTTAACTCTTAACACCTAGGATTATTACCTAGTACAAGAATTATTATACAATGTTCCATTCTCTTATTTCACTACCATTTACATTTATAAAATTTTTCGATTCTAATCGATAGTAATTGATCCTTTCCCATTAACAAGAAGAAACACAAATCTTTATACTAGTGCAATAATACTTTCTAAAATATTCAAACACATAATCAAAATTTACTCAAATAAAATCATCTATTTCTCCCTCTTTCTACAATTCTGAAACATTTTCTTATTATTATTATTATTATTAACAGTAAGTGATCCGGCGCTGTTAATAATACTTATCCCCTCTTTCTCCTCCACACACACTATTTCCCCCCCTGAACTGTTGCGTTCAGTTGCCTCCACAAGGACTGAGGCAGAAGGAGTGAGCACTTTTTTATTTTCTCTCTCTCCCATCCTTGCTTCAGCTTTACAAAAACTTCGAGGTAAGTACCCCTACTTTTATTCTTATGATATGCCCCTAAGGTCTACCACCCCTACTGAGGTGAAATAGCCTGTGCTTTAAAACAATCTTAGATTCCCCTTTTTTAAAACCCCATTAAATTTCTAAATTTAACCAATTTCAAAGGCAACCAACTATGGTCAGGTTTGACAATTGCTGCCCACAGCTGGTTGTCGTCCAAAACCACGATCTGGGATGGTAAGGCCGAGATCGCCCGAAATGTAGGGAATCGCAATAGTTTGACACATTGTGTCGTATATAGTTACATTTGTAACTACCCCCAAAATCATACATTTATACATACATACAAATTCCTACACTAATATATAATAAACATAATACATAATAATACACTCACATTAACATTACGATTATCACATAAAAAAAAAAATTCACATTTAACTTTGATCAAAATTTACACACCCTACATCTTTAAATTTGCGTATAAAAATTATAAACATTACATTTTAATTAATTCTTTTAATTATTAAACTTTTGTTAATTAGCCATCAATTATTTATCATTTACTACCATTTAATTCTTCACAATTTCAAATTTATTATTAATATTCATATTACATTATTATTATTTCATTTCTTATTACCTTTCTACTATGAATTTTCTACTTAACCATTCACATTTTTATCATTGAGTAGTCTGGGTGACTCCAGTATTCACTATAATTTGACTTATTATATAGGCACTAACATTTATAATCTTACTCCCTTTCTTCCTACTAACCACCACTACTAACAACCAGATTTACATATCATGACACCAATCTCTCAATTATAAACACCCTCACTAATTCCATTTAAATCCTCTGGCACCGCTCCTCTTTGTACTCGGATGTGTGTTCCCTACCTGGCCATATACATTCATAATTTTTTGCCCTTCCAAAATATCGGCAAACACTCCCTTAAACTACTCTATTACCTGCCACAACGCTATACGTTGGTCACTCCTTACACGTCACCCCCACTACAAAATATCATCATCAACAAATATATGTTTACCCTTTACTTTACTCACCTCTCTACATATAATCACTACTACTGTGTCCCTAAAATATCTAACACCCTCTTTGTGTGTTACTGGTATTTCAAAATTCTTATTTATCCAACTCCCATTAACTTTGATTGACTAACTCAAATGCCTTTATTTTAATACTTAATTATCACCCAATCTCTATTCCCTTTTTAAACTTTACATTACTGTGATCACTGACAATTGCATTAGAAAATTCATCCCTCACCTACTAATAACAATACATCTCAATGTTCAAAAATATATATATATATATATATATATTTTGTAACGAAACAAATGTTACAAAAGAATAGTAAATACTGTAATAGTGAAATCCGATCCAGAGATGAAACAAGAAATAATAATTGAAAGCAAATTAAAGGAAAACTATTTGGTTTGACTTATATAATATTATCCAGAAACCCAGAAATAACCCAGTAGAATAGGGCAGTAAACAGAAAAAAGTGAAATAAATAAACCTAGTAGGCCTAATCAACGTACCCTGAATAATAATCCAAACCCAATAAAGAGTACCTAATCCATATAATAAAATTGTATTAATTATAATCATATAGGCCTATAATCAAGGAAAGGAAAAGGGACACAAACCTTTAAAGTAATGAGTGTGATCATAAGAAATAGCGACACAGACTACCGTTAAACAGTGTAATTATTTTTGATGGAAGTGTTTTGTTATTATTAGATAGAATTTTAGTTTATCATACAGACAATAGTTTAGCAGTATAAATAAACTAAAACTGTCAAAAACAATTATTATTATTAAAAGTTTTGTTATATGTTATAAGATTTTATGTCACCAGTTAATTTATGTAAATATATTTATCTCAGGTAGTCAAAGTAGAAATTACAATCATTCATAACAAATTGTTCCACCACATATCATAGAAATTCAAATTAATAAGGTTTTACAGTTATAAACTGAGGCATGTTTAGTATCAAATTGTTTATAATTATCTAATTAATAATTGTATAAACATTGCATATATAATTAGAGTATAATAATAAAATTATCTATTAAAGGTAATTTATAAAATATAATGTAGGTAATGGGTGTTGATCCTATAACATTTAAACTGTACATAAATGACCAATCAAAATTTAAGAAATTTGTATGAGTTCTATGACTAAAAAAGAAGAAATAACACTTAATTGTTAATTGTGATGGAAAGCAGTTGAATAGTGCGTGTCTAGAGGTAATTAAAAGTATATAAAAATAGATGACCCGTGTGTGAAAGAAGATCTGAAGGACCATCATCGAAGATAATAATCCTTCCACTACCATTTTCATGAACAAATAATACACACAATCAAGAAAAATATTCAGAAACGACCAGGAACCCTTCAGCAATATCGTCTAGATGTGTAAAGTATAATTTGACAATATTTTTTTTTTTCAACAAGGAACAACCACTAGACAATATAACAATTCACACTAACACTAATCACTAGTCAACATTTTAAAGTGCAACCAAATTCAATATATAAGCTAACAGTGATTACAAGGAAACATTTATTGTACACATTGATAAACTACATTATTTTCTGAGACGGACAAATTGAATATCGTCAAAACTTGTATGTAACTTAATATATAATTTGTGTAAATTTTTAGATTATAAGTAATATATTGTTTGTAAAGGTACTCTCTATTATTAATCAACATGCAAAGGAACTTTTCGTAGCAGCCACAAGAATTCCCACGAAATATATTAAAATTATTTAATTATAAATCCTGAGATAAATATCGACCCTGTGACAACCTTATGTATCGAATGGAATTTTCCAATAATTGAATTTATGTTACACAGATTAAATCATTATGTTATTAAATCATATCCATGAGTTATTATTTCAGGAAAGTAATTTATATAATAGTATTATAAATTGGCGCCCAACGTGGGGCTGAAATTAGGGAATATTAGGTGAAGAAATTGAAACAACCAAATTAATTTCCTAATTTTTAGCTGGCGACTGCTATAAGTTCCAAGAAATAATAAAGATGCGTAAGAGGGCTACATCATTGAAACGGACGAAGGAGGCAGAGAAAGAAGTCAGGATGGAAGAGAAAGAAGTAACATCGGTGGAGGATGTGGAGACGGTAGCAAGAAAGGAAGATAGGGGAGACCCGAATCTTATAAAATTAATGGAGTTAATGAATAGTATGAGTGAAAAAATGGACAGAAATAAGGAAGAAACGAAGGAAGATTTGAAGAAGCAGAAGGAAGAATTCACTGAAAACTCAAGGAAACAAAATGAAATTTTGAGTCAAAACTTATTAAAACAAATGGAGGAAAAATTCGATAACATCAAGGAAGATAACAGACAAACAAATGAAAAAAGTTGATAGTATCAAGGAAGATCACAGGCAAACAAATGAAAAAATTGATAGTATCAAGGAAGATAACAGACAAACAAATGAGAAAATGAGTGAAAATTTAATAAAACAGATGGAGGAGAGATTTGACCAAAACAAAGAAGAAACTAATGAAAACTTTAGGAAACAAAACGAAACCACTAATGAGAGTTTAAAACAGATAAATGAGAAAATTGATAGTATTAAGGAAAGTACTAATGAAACTTTAAGGCAAACTATAAGTGAAAATAATAACCAAATGAAGGAAGAGTTCAGACAAATCAATGAAGAGAATTTAAGAAGAATTAATGGTAGAATTGAACAAGTCAATGATACAATTAACCAGAAGATGGACAAAATCGATGAGGAAAGGAAGCAAGAAATAGCTGACACTAATGAGAGATTGAGAAAAGCTAACGAAACCATCATACAAAATAAAGCAGTGATAAATACTAGAATAGACCAGGTCCAAGAAAATAGTCGTATTCAAATAGAAGGAATACAAAAGGAACAAGAAAATTTAGTGAATTTACAGAAACAAACCGGAGAAAGGTGTGACAATATTAACACTACGGTGAATAATTTAACTGGTCAGGTACGCCAAAATCAAGAAGAAATTGAGTTAATTAGAACCAGACCAAATAATATTACTCATGTTTCCACAAATGAAACCAGAGAAGGAATTAATTTCAAAAATTATCGCAGAAACCCCATGGAATTCCTGGCCAGAATTGAGGAACATTTTAATAAACATCGAATAACTATCTGGAGCTCGATTAGAGAGATGTTGGATGAGCATTTTAGGGAGATTACGGACAACTGGTGGACAGCAACCAGGAATGAGATAGTGGACTACGCTCAATTTAAAAAACTGTTTAAAGAAAAATACTGGTCCGAAGCTATACAAAATATTATAAGGGACAACATTTGTCAGGGAAGATATGATGGAAATAGAGGTACATCTCCAACTACTTACTTCTGGGGAAAGGTGTGTTTGGCGAGATACCTAGAGCCAAGAATACCAGAAGAATCCCTAGTAACTAAAATGGCATACCATTATGACACAGGAATTGCCAGAGCACGCCTGGGAAGCCAGATTAAAACGGTCCACGCAATGGCTGACTTATTAGAAAATTATGAACACGAGGGTTACTACAAAAGAAGCAGACAACGAACTGATCAGTGCGGTTCAAAAAATAATAACCATGGTATGAATCATAATCAATATAATAACATGAATAACCGGAATAGTTATGTCAACGATCGTAATTACAACCAAAATTTTACCCCAAATAATAACCAACCAGCAAACTTCAATCGAAACCCAATTAACAATAATGATAACAACAGGCCCAATCAAAATTACCATCCGGGTAATAGAAACAATAATAATTATAATAACTACCGAACAAACCAAAATTATAATAATTTTAGGAGTAACTCAGGAGTTAATAACAATAATAATCAGGGTAATTATAATAATAATCGTTCGTACCGACCCCGAATAAATTACATCAGTGCCGAAGAAGGGGATTACTGGAGATACCATCAACCTCGGAGGAACAGTTTTAATAACAGTTATGATCAAAGAGGAAATCCCAGAGGGATGAGTCACCATTATAACCGAGTCAGAAGTAGAAGCCAGGAGGACTTCCGAGAATCAAGGGGAAGTGAACAATTACACCCGAGAGGTTGAACAACCAGGAACCAGCACACCAGTCCAGGCAAATCAACAGTCATGCCCGGAAAATAATCATGATAGCCTTAATTTAAACGGAGTGAGGCAGTAATAAACCCTTGCGACCCCTTACTGCTACTAACTACTGGGTACAATAACCACCAAATTCAAAAACATAGTAATAACAAATTACTACCAACTAATTATGAAACACTAATTATGGAAAATAAAAGAATTTTGAAGTATAACAACAACCAAAGTTTAAGGACGGACAGTCAAAATCTTACTATTATTTACAATTATTATTTGAAAAATCTTCGAGAAGAACTGTTGGAGGAAACGGTGACAAGTAGAATCAACCAGCATAATGAAATTTTATACATAACCGCTCAAATTGAAGGAATTCGTACACGAATAATGATAGATACTGGTGCAAATGTATCACTTATTAACGACGCTGAACTGGAGAGAATACAGAAACAAAGTAAAAATATAATACCTACCTTACCTGTCAATAATGTTATTTTAATAGGTGCCACTGGGCGTCAAAATAAAACAGTGAGAAAACAAGTGTCATTGGAAATAAAAAGCAAAGGTGTTACAATTAATATTATATGTTTGGTCGCAATCGGCCTACCATTCGAATTATTAATCGGATGCGATATGCTGAGGAAATATTCAGCCATTATTGATTTGAGCAAGGAGAAGGTGTCCTTGAACTCAGAAGGTGTTATGTGGACGGCAGAGTTAATAGGAAGCGATGGTGCCCCTCTGAACCGTACCCATCACCAAGTTAGGGAATTAAATTTTTTAAAGAATGACACCCAATGCAGAAAAATAATCTATAATATGACAAATTAAGACCTGTGGAACAGTAAATTACAGGAGATAAGAGAGTTTAGACACCAAGGCACAAATAATTTGACAGCAAAACAAGTAGAAGATCTCATTATGATATATAAGAAGTATAAACATGTATTTTCAGAAAAACCAGGAAAAGTAAAAAACTATCAGTGTAGAATACAATTTAAAGAACCAGCAGAATTCCACAGAAAATCCTATCCTCCAGGCGGTTAGAGCTGAAATTAATAAAATGTTGTTAAATGATATAATTGAGCATAGCCAATCACCATATACTAGCCCAATAGTAGCAATTCAGAAGATTATAATCAACAATCCATGAAAAAATATCATGAGGAAGAAAAGGTAAAATAACATAAGTAATTATGTCCTCACACCTAATGAAGTGTTCAGAAATAATTACTTCTGAAGGGAGGCAATTTGTAACGAAACAAATGTTACAAAAGAATAGTAAATACTGTAATAGTGAAATCCGATCCAGAGAAGAAACAAGAAATAATAATTGAAAGCAAATTAAAGGAAAACTATTTGGTTTGACTTATATAATATTATCCAGAAACCCAGAAATAACCCAGTAGAATAGGGCAGTAAACAGAAAAAAGTGAAATAAATAAACCTAGTAGGCCTAATCAACGTACCCTGAATAATAATCCAAACCCAATAAAGAGTACCTAATCCATATAATAAAATTGTATTAATTATAATCATATAGGCCTATAATCAAGGAAAGGAAAAGGGACACAAACCTTTAAAGTAATGAGTGTGATCATAAGAAATAGCGACACAGACTACCGTTAAACAGTGTAATTATTTTTGATGGAAGTGTTTTGTTATTATTAGATAGAATTTTAGTTTATCATACAGACAATAGTTTAGCAGTATAAATAAACTAAAACTGTCAAAAACAATTATTATTATTAAAAGTTTTGTTATATGTTATAAGATTTTATGTCACCAGTTAATTTATGTAAATATATTTATCTCAGGTAGTCAAAGTAGAAATTACAATCATTCATAACAAATTGTTCCACCACATATCATAGAAATTCAAATTAATAAGGTTTTACAGTTATAAACTGAGGCATGTTTAGTATCAAATTGTTTATAATTATCTAATTAATAATTGTATAAACATTGCATATATAATTAGAGTATAATAATAAAATTATCTATTAAAGGTAATTTATAAAATATAATGTAGGTAATGGGTGTTGATCCTATAACATTTAAACTGTACATAAATGACCAATCAAAATTTAAGAAATTTGTATGAGTTCTATGACTAAAAAAGAAGAAATAACACTTAATTGTTAATTGTGATGGAAAGCAGTTGAATAGTGCATGTCTAGAGGTAATTAAAAGTATATAAAAATAGAAGACCCGTGTGTGAAAGAAGATCTGAAGGACCATCATCGAAGATAATAATCCTTCCACTACCATTTTCATGAACAAATAATACACACAATCAAGAAAAATATTCAGAAACGACCAGGAACCCTTCAGCAATATCGTCTAGATGTGTAAAGTATAATTTGACAATATTTTTTTTTTTCAACAAGGAACAACCACTAGACAATATAACAATTCACACTAACACTAATCACTAGTCAACATTTTAAAGTGCAACCAAATTCAATATATAAGCTAACAGTGATTACAAGGAAACATTTATTGTACACATTGATAAACTACATTATTTTCTGAGACGGACAAATTGAATATCGTCAAAACTTGTATGTAACTTAATATATAATTTGTGTAAATTTTTAGATTATAAGTAATATACTGTTTGTAAAGGTACTCTCTATTATTAATCAACATGCAAAGGAACTTTTCGTAGCAGCCACAAGAATTCCCACGAAATATATTAAAATTATTTAATTATAAATCCTGAGATAAATATCGACCCTGTGACAACCTTATGTATCGAATGGAATTTTCCAATAATTGAATTTATGTTACACAGATTAAATCATTATGTTATTAAATCATATCCATGAGTTATTATTTCAGGAAAGTAATTTATATAATAGTATTATAAATTGGCGCCCAACGTGGGGCTGAAATTAGGGAATATTAGGTGAAGAAATTGAAACAACCAAATTAATTTCCTAATTTTTAGCTGGCGACTGCTATAAGTTCCAAGAAATAATAAAGATGCGTAAGAGGGCTACATCATTGAAACGGACGAAGGAGGCAGAGAAAGAAGTCAGGATGGAAGAGAAAGAAGTAACATCGGTGGAGGATGTGGAGACGGTAGCAAGAAAGGAAGATAGGGGAGACCCGAATCTTATAAAATTAATGGAGTTAATGAATAGTATGAGTGAAAAAATGGACAGAAATAAGGAAGAAACGAAGGAAGATTTGAAGAAGCAGAAGGAAGAATTCACTGAAAACTCAAGGAAACAAAATGAAATTTTGAGTCAAAACTTATTAAAACAAATGGAGGAAAAATTCGATAACATCAAGGAAGATAACAGACAAACAAATGAAAAAAGTTGATAGTATCAAGGAAGATCACAGGCAAACAAATGAAAAAATTGATAGTATCAAGGAAGATAACAGACAAACAAATGAGAAAATGAGTGAAAATTTAATAAAACAGATGGAGGAGAGATTTGACCAAAACAAAGAAGAAACTAATGAAAACTTTAGGAAACAAAACGAAACCACTAATGAGAGTTTAAAACAGATAAATGAGAAAATTGATAGTATTAAGGAAAGTACTAATGAAACTTTAAGGCAAACTATAAGTGAAAATAATAACCAAATGAAGGAAGAGTTCAGACAAATCAATGAAGAGAATTTAAGAAGAATTAATGGTAGAATTGAACAAGTCAATGATACAATTAACCAGAAGATGGACAAAATCGATGAGGAAAGGAAGCAAGAAATAGCTGACACTAATGAGAGATTGAGAAAAGCTAACGAAACCATCATACAAAATAAAGCAGTGATAAATACTAGAATAGACCAGGTCCAAGAAAATAGTCGTATTCAAATAGAAGGAATACAAAAGGAACAAGAAAATTTAGTGAATTTACAGAAACAAACCGGAGAAAGGTGTGACAATATTAACACTACGGTGAATAATTTAACTGGTCAGGTACGCCAAAATCAAGAAGAAATTGAGTTAATTAGAACCAGACCAAATAATATTACTCATGTTTCCACAAATGAAACCAGAGAAGGAATTAATTTCAAAAATTATCGCAGAAACCCCATGGAATTCCTGGCCAGAATTGAGGAACATTTTAATAAACATCGAATAACTATCTGGAGCTCGATTAGAGAGATGTTGGATGAGCATTTTAGGGAGATTACGGACAACTGGTGGACAGCAACCAGGAATGAGATAGTGGACTACGCTCAATTTAAAAAACTGTTTAAAGAAAAATACTGGTCCGAAGCTATACAAAATATTATAAGGGACAACATTTGTCAGGGAAGATATGATGGAAATAGAGGTACATCTCCAACTACTTACTTCTGGGGAAAGGTGTGTTTGGCGAGATACCTAGAGCCAAGAATACCAGAAGAATCCCTAGTAACTAAAATGGCATACCATTATGACACAGGAATTGCCAGAGCACGCCTGGGAAGCCAGATTAAAACGGTCCACGCAATGGCTGACTTATTAGAAAATTATGAACACGAGGGTTACTACAAAAGAAGCAGACAACGAACTGATCAGTGCGGTTCAAAAAATAATAACCATGGTATGAATCATAATCAATATAATAACATGAATAACCGGAATAGTTATGTCAACGATCGTAATTACAACCAAAATTTTACCCCAAATAATAACCAACCAGCAAACTTCAATCGAAACCCAATTAACAATAATGATAACAACAGGCCCAATCAAAATTACCATCCGGGTAATAGAAACAATAATAATTATAATAACTACCGAACAAACCAAAATTATAATAATTTTAGGAGTAACTCAGGAGTTAATAACAATAATAATCAGGGTAATTATAATAATAATCGTTCGTACCGACCCCGAATAAATTACATCAGTGCCGAAGAAGGGGATTACTGGAGATACCATCAACCTCGGAGGAACAGTTTTAATAACAGTTATGATCAAAGAGGAAATCCCAGAGGGATGAGTCACCATTATAACCGAGTCAGAAGTAGAAGCCAGGAGGACTTCCGAGAATCAAGGGGAAGTGAACAATTACACCCGAGAGGTTGAACAACCAGGAACCAGCACACCAGTCCAGGCAAATCAACAGTCATGCCCGGAAAATAATCATGATAGCCTTAATTTAAACGGAGTGAGGCAGTAATAAACCCTTGCGACCCCTTACTGCTACTAACTACTGGGTACAATAACCACCAAATTCAAAAACATAGTAATAACAAATTACTACCAACTAATTATGAAACACTAATTATGGAAAATAAAAGAATTTTGAAGTATAACAACAACCAAAGTTTAAGGACGGACAGTCAAAATCTTACTATTATTTACAATTATTATTTGAAAAATCTTCGAGAAGAACTGTTGGAGGAAACGGTGACAAGTAGAATCAACCAGCATAATGAAATTTTATACATAACCGCTCAAATTGAAGGAATTCGTACACGAATAATGATAGATACTGGTGCAAATGTATCACTTATTAACGACGCTGAACTGGAGAGAATACAGAAACAAAGTAAAAATATAATACCTACCTTACCTGTCAATAATGTTATTTTAATAGGTGCCACTGGGCGTCAAAATAAAACAGTGAGAAAACAAGTGTCATTGGAAATAAAAAGCAAAGGTGTTACAATTAATATTATATGTTTGGTCGCAATCGGCCTACCATTCGAATTATTAATCGGATGCGATATGCTGAGGAAATATTCAGCCATTATTGATTTGAGCAAGGAGAAGGTGTCCTTGAACTCAGAAGGTGTTATGTGGACGGCAGAGTTAATAGGAAGCGATGGTGCCCCTCTGAACCGTACCCATCACCAAGTTAGGGAATTAAATTTTTTAAAGAATGACACCCAATGCAGAAAAATAATCTATAATATGACAAATTAAGACCTGTGGAACAGTAAATTACAGGAGATAAGAGAGTTTAGACACCAAGGCACAAATAATTTGACAGCAAAACAAGTAGAAGATCTCATTATGATATATAAGAAGTATAAACATGTATTTTCAGAAAAACCAGGAAAAGTAAAAAACTATCAGTGTAGAATACAATTTAAAGAACCAGCAGAATTCCACAGAAAATCCTATCCTCCAGGCGGTTAGAGCTGAAATTAATAAAATGTTGTTAAATGATATAATTGAGCATAGCCAATCACCATATACTAGCCCAATAGTAGCAATTCAGAAGATTATAATCAACAATCCATGAAAAAATATCATGAGGAAGAAAAGGTAAAATAACATAAGTAATTATGTCCTCACACCTAATGAAGTGTTCAGAAATAATTACTTCTGAAGGGAGGCAATTTGTAACGAAACAAATGTTACAAAAGAATAGTAAATACTGTAATAGTGAAATCCGATCCAGAGAAGAAACAAGAAATAATAATTGAAAGCAAATTAAAGGAAAACTATTTGGTTTGACTTATATAATATTATCCAGAAACCCAGAAATAACCCAGTAGAATAGGGCAGTAAACAGAAAAAAGTGAAATAAATAAACCTAGTAGGCCTAATCAACGTACCCTGAATAATAATCCAAACCCAATAAAGAGTACCTAATCCATATAATAAAATTGTATTAATTATAATCATATAGGCCTATAATCAAGGAAAGGAAAAGGGACACAAACCTTTAAAGTAATGAGTGTGATCATAAGAAATAGCGACACAGACTACCGTTAAACAGTGTAATTATTTTTGATGGAAGTGTTTTGTTATTATTAGATAGAATTTTAGTTTATCATACAGACAATAGTTTAGCAGTATAAATAAACTAAAACTGTCAAAAACAATTATTATTATTAAAAGTTTTGTTATATGTTATAAGATTTTATGTCACCAGTTAATTTATGTAAATATATTTATCTCAGGTAGTCAAAGTAGAAATTACAATCATTCATAACAAATTGTTCCACCACATATCATAGAAATTCAAATTAATAAGGTTTTACAGTTATAAACTGAGGCATGTTTAGTATCAAATTGTTTATAATTATCTAATTAATAATTGTATAAACATTGCATATATAATTAGAGTATAATAATAAAATTATCTATTAAAGGTAATTTATAAAATATAATGTAGGTAATGGGTGTTGATCCTATAACATTTAAACTGTACATAAATGACCAATCAAAATTTAAGAAATTTGTATGAGTTCTATGACTAAAAAAGAAGAAATAACACTTAATTGTTAATTGTGATGGAAAGCAGTTGAATAGTGCATGTCTAGAGGTAATTAAAAGTATATAAAAATAGAAGACCCGTGTGTGAAAGAAGATCTGAAGGACCATCATCGAAGATAATAATCCTTCCACTACCATTTTCATGAACAAATAATACACACAATCAAGAAAAATATTCAGAAACGACCAGGAACCCTTCAGCAATATCGTCTAGATGTGTAAAGTATAATTTGACAATATTTTTTTTTTTCAACAAGGAACAACCACTAGACAATATAACAATTCACACTAACACTAATCACTAGTCAACATTTTAAAGTGCAACCAAATTCAATATATAAGCTAACAGTGATTACAAGGAAACATTTATTGTACACATTGATAAACTACATTATTTTCTGAGACGGACAAATTGAATATCGTCAAAACTTGTATGTAACTTAATATATAATTTGTGTAAATTTTTAGATTATAAGTAATATACTGTTTGTAAAGGTACTCTCTATTATTAATCAACATGCAAAGGAACTTTTCGTAGCAGCCACAAGAATTCCCACGAAATATATTAAAATTATTTAATTATAAATCCTGAGATAAATATCGACCCTGTGACAACCTTATGTATCGAATGCAATTTTCCAATAATTGAATTTATGTTACACAGATTAAATCATTATGTTATTAAATCATATCCATGAGTTATTATTTCAGGAAAGTAATTTATATAATAGTATTATAATATATATATATATATATATGCTTAATCAAAAATTCATTAGAAATCTCATAAAATCATTTAACTTCATTATCAAACTTTATTTTGTACAACATTAATTAAGTAATTAATCTTCAATTGTTTAAAATTTCACCATTACTTTCACTTGTTTAGTCAAAACAAAAACATGTTAATTGTTATTATTAAATCAATTAAACTATAATTTACTGTTACATACATGGTGTACATAAAATTTACCTGTAATACCCAACATCAAAAATACACAAATACATTGACATTAATACACGAAAAAAATATACAATCCAACTTATTATTTTATCATTGACCAAAATCAGTCCATAAGCAGTCCATTTCAAAACCACTGTTCACGTATATTAATGTTCATAAGCAATAAAACACTTCATCCTCCATCATTAAACAACAGTCGAATCTTAGGTCTATACAACTTATTTTTTATTAAATATATGATATTATTATTATCAATATAATATTTATCTAAATTTTTATATTCTTCCACAATCTCGTTTGAATTAATAGGTTTATTCCATATCAATTTATCATGTACCATGTCATCATGTTCTGTCTACCTCAGTATTATCTGTCATAATCATGTAAGTCATATAGTCATTACTATCGTCCTCATAATTATCTACTACGACACCCATTACTTCCCAAGGTAAGTAATTGTTATCATTATTATCATCGTCTACTATTATTGCTATCTCAATTTGACTATAAGGTAAGTATTCACTATAATTATCCACCATCTCTACTCCTAACCATTCTACAAATTCTCTATACTTTCTATTTATCTTAAAAATCTCTATTACTCTCTTTCTCTCTCTCTCAGTATATTTCTTCACATAACACCAAGCTACACTCTCTCTCTCCAAATATGCAGGGGTCACTAACTCATAATTACTGCACCACCTATGAGGTACACAAAAACACCAGTGAACTCTATTTGTAGACCTATCGTCTCCCAAATATAAATCTAAGGAACTCTCGTCCTTCTTAAACACACGTGAAGACTTTACTTCACTCCCTACTACAACATTAAGGGAAAATTTTACCCCCTGCATCCCTTTTACAAATATACTTTCTCTCAGCTCTCTCTCTGACTCAACACACACAAACATCTCATTATCACTCCCAATATTCTCATCATCATTTTCTAACACCATGTTCTTAATTATACCCTTATTATTACCTGTGAACTCATTATTCAAATTATCATTGTTACTCACCTTGTTAGCACTTAAACTAACACTATTTTCTGTAAATGTATCATCATTACTACCCCCACTATTCTCTACCCTACTTTTATTCTTGTAATTCTCGTCTACTTTACTCTTTGGTATATCAAATTTCTCGTCTACTAACGTTACTGTTTGTTCTTTCATTTTATCGAAATGCGTATGCATTTCATCGATTCTTTTATCTAACTTAAAATTTTGTCTTTTAATTTCATTTTTTATTTCGTCAAACTTCTCATTAAAATCACTTTAATTTCATTTTTTATTTCACTGAACTTCTCATCAAATTTATTACTCTGCGTCTCAAATTTCAAATTGGAATCTCTTTTTTGTTCATCAAACTTCTCATCTAACTTTAACAGTAATTGCATCATTGCACTAATCTCATCTGTTTTATTTTCGTCCCGAGTTGAGATGGGTGTTACTGTTACTTTCGCTAACTCTACAGATTCAGTCACACTCAACTCACCAATCTAATTTGTGTTAATGGAACATCCATCTCAGTCGTAACTGTTTCGTCAGCTATGCTGACTTTTGCATTATTATCTTCACCAGAATTCATTTTGCTTATTTATAATACATGCATGCATATAACCTTATAACATAACCTATCTCTACGTTTTATGTTTACGTATCTTCAAATTATATATATTATTTCAGATAACTGTCCGCTACTTCCCGTAGGCTTACCCCACATAAAATAAAATTTTATGTCGAGTCCCTGTTCCAGAAGCCAATGTTATACTATTTTTATTACTGCCATAAACTTACTTAATAATTACTCAATAATTTTATTCAACTTTTGTTCCGGGCGCTATCTTGTGATATCTACGAGAAGATTATATTTAACTTACCTTAAGGGCAGAATTCAGTTAAGCGAAACTCGAAGTAGCAGAATGTGTTATTTGAAATAATAACTCTTGCTTGAAATGTTTACCAAATGACATTACCTTTTAATAACATCTTACTACAAAACATGTGACTCTACCGTGCGAAATAAGCACGCAGCTATACACCCTTAGGTGTTACGTCATGAGACGCAGTTACATTATTTAAGTCAAAAATCCCCTTAAACATTTCAATAGGCCCTCCAAAATAACATTCAATTATATTTTTTATGTTTTAATAACATATTACTACAAAACATGTGACTCTACCGTGCGAAATAAGCACGCTATTATATGCCTTTTGGCGTTGCGTCATGAGACGCAGTTCTACTGTATAAGTTTAAAAATTTCCCTTAAACATTTCATAAACCCTCCAAAATAACATACTCAATTATATTTTTTATGATATCATAATTATAAATAATTTCACAACCCAGTACTTGTTAATTATACATTCGCTCACACTCGCATTCTTAGTACAAATCCTTTTAATTTTTATTTCCAAATTGAGCTCATTTTATTTGAATCTACATAAAATATTAAAAATTTTGGCTTTATAAGTTTGCTACTTAGCTGCAAATCTGTCCCGAAGACCCGCATCGTTACACGCGCACTAAGAGATGTTAAAACTTTAACAAAAACTTTTGTTAAAGTTACGTTACACTGTTACTGCATCTTATTTAATTACTGCACTTTTATATTATATGACAAAACTTGGTTGTGTAAGAATTTAGCTGTAAATAGCTTTTAGCGAATTTGCCGGCCGGCACACTTCACTGATGAAACAAGAGTGAGGTGTCTTTGTTCGTTACGCAGCAATTCAGAGGTGGGGGACAAACTACGTCGTCATTCCTTTGTATAGAGCCCAACTCCAGTTGTAATACGCAACGTATGTAATATGCATTGCATAGTTTTTTAGCTGACGTAATCATGTGCGCAGCTTGTGACACATTTGTATGACGACTGTTTTTGCTGTTTCTGGACGTCTATCCCTGACCTTGACGCAATCCTGTGCACTCAATATTGCGCAGTTGCAAACTCTCAATACAACTTTACCAATTTTTTTTATATGGGACTTTAAAATAAAATACACTTTATATCGATTATTCCCCAAAATATAACAGGGCCAGAATTGTACTGTTACAAAACCCCCTCAATGAAAGATTTTATGCCGAAGCATAAAAACTCTCATTGACACACTCATACTTCCTAAAGGGATCAGCTAGGATATGTCGCCACAACCCCTTTGCTATTTATCAAAAAAAATATAATTACTCACCCTTGGTCCGATGATGGTGACAGTACCTGCATGACCTTACTGGACTTCTCCTACGAGATCCCAACACCATAAGGCCAATCAGGCGCTTTACGCTCCTGCTCTGACGCGCAGGCCAGCTCAGAACCACCGTCACAACATCACCAAACACTGAAACAATAAATCAAAAATATCAAAATAGTGGCCTGGTATAATACCATATCCCTAACTGATCTGTTTCCCCTTAGCTATGTGCTGGTTTGTGTTAAGAAGCACTGGGGTTGCTTTAACTCTTAACACCTAGGATTATTACCTAGTACAAGAATTATTATACAATGTTCCATTCTCTTATTTCACTACCATTTACATTTATAAAATTTTTCGATTCTAATCGATAATAATTGATCCTTTCACATTAACAAGAAGAAACACAAATCTTTATACTAGTGCAATAATACTTTCTAAAATATTCAAACACATAATCAAAATTTACTCAAATAAAATCATCTATTTCTCCCTCTTTCTACAATTCTGAAACATTTTCTTCTTCTTATTATTATTATTATTAACAGTAAGTGATCCGGCGCTGTTAATAATACTTATCCCCTCTTTCTCCTCCACACACACTATTTCCCCCCCTGAACTGTTGCATTCAGTTGCCTCCACAAGGACTGAGGCAGAAGGAGTGAGCACTTTTTTATTTTCTCTCTCTCCCATCCTTGCTTCAGCTTTACAAAAACTTCGAGGTAAGTACCCCTACTTTTATTCTTATGATATGCCCCTAAGGTCTACCACCCCTACTGAGGTGAAATAGCCTGTGCTTTAAAACAATCTTAGATTCCCCTTTTTTAAAACCCCATTAAATTTCTAAATTTAACCAATTTCAAAGGCAACCAACTATGGTCAGGTTTGACAATTGCTGCCCACAGCTGGTTGTCGTCCGAAACCACGATCTGGTATGGTAAGGCCGAGATCGCCCGAAATGTAGGGAATCGCAATAGTTTGACACATTGTGTCGTATATAGTTACATTTGTAACTACCCCCAAAATCATACATTTATACATACATACAAATTCCTACACTAATATATAATAAACATAATACATAATAATACACTCACATTAACATTACGATTATCACATAAAAAAAAAATTTACATTTAACTTTGAATTCTAATAATTTAATAATTGAAATTAATTAATAATAATAATTTAATTTTTAATTCTTTTAATTATTAAACTTTTGTTAATTGGCCATCAATTATTTATCATTTACTACCATTTAATTCTTCACAATTTCAAATTTATTATTAATATTCATATTACATTATTATTATTTCATTTCTTATTACCTTTCTACTATGAATTTTCTACTTAACCCTTCACATTTTTATCATTGAGTAGTCTGGGTGACTCCAGTATTCACTATAATTTGACTTATTATATAGGCACTAACATTTATAATCTTACTCCCTTTCTTCCTACTAACCACCACTACTAACAACCAGATTTACATATCATGACACCAATCTCTCAATTATAAACACCCTCACTAATTCCATTTAAATCCTCTGGCACCGCTCGTCTTTGTACTCGGATGTGTGTTCCCTACCTGGCCATATACATTCATAATTTTTTGCCCTTCCAAAATATCGGCAAACACTCCCTTAAACTACTCTATTACCTGCCACAACGCTATACGTTGGTCACTCCTTACACGTCACCCCCACTACAAAATATCATCATCAACAAATATATGTTTACCCTTTACTTTACTCACCTCTCTACATATAATCACTACTACTGTGTCCCTAAAATATCTAACACCCTCTTTGTGTGTTACTGGTATTTCAAAATTCTTATTTATCCAACTCCCATTAACTTTGATTGACTAACTCAAATGCCTTTATTTTAATACTTAATTATCACCCAATCTCTGTTCCCTTTTTAAACTTTACATTACTGTGATCACTGACAATTGCATTAGAAAATTCATCCCTCACCTACTAATAACAATACATCTCAATGTTCAAATATATATATATATATACATATATATATATGCTTAATCATTTATTATTCATTAGAAATCTCATAAAATCATTTAACTTCATTATCAAACTTTATTTTGTACAACATTAATTAAGTAATTAATCTTCAATTATTTAAAATTTCACCATTATTTTCACTTGTTTAGTCAAAACAAAAACATGTTAATTGTTATTATTAAATCAATTAAACTATAATTTACTGTTACATACATGGTGTACATAAAATTTACCTGTAATACCCAACATCAAAAATACACAAATACATTGACATTAATACACGAAAAAAATATACAATCCAACTTATTATTTTATCATTGACCAAAATCAGTCCATAAGCAGTCCATTTCAAAACCACTGTTCACGTATATTAATGTTCATAAGCAATAAAACACTTCATCCTCCATCATTAAACAACAGTCGAATCTTAGGTCTATACAACTTATTTTTTATTAAATATATGATATTATTATTATCAATATAATATTTATCTAAATTTTTATATTCTTCCACAATCTTGTTTGAATTAATAGGTTTATTCCATATCAATTTATCATGTACCATGTCATCATGTTCTGTCTACCTCAGTATTATCTGTCATAATCATGTAAGTCATATAGTCATTACTATCGTCCTCATAATTATCTACTACGACACCCATTACTTCCCAAGGTAAGTAATTGTTATTATTATCATCGTCTACTATTATTGCTATCTCAATTTCACTATAAGGTAAGTATTCACTATAATTATCCACCATCTCTACTCCTAACCTTTCTACAAATTCTCTATACTTTCTATTTATCTTAAAAATCTCTATTACTCTCTTTCTCTCTCTCTCAGTATATTTCTTCACATAACACCAAGCTACACTCTCTCTCTCCAAATATGCAGGGGTCACTAACTCATAATTACTGCACCACCTATGAGGTACACAAAAACACCAGGGAACTCTATTTGTAGACCTATCGTCTCCCAAATATAAATCTAAGGAACTCTCGTCCTTCTTAAACACACGTGAAGACTTTACTTCACTCCCTACTACAACATTAAGGGAAAATTTTACCCCCTGCATCCCTTTTACAAATATACTTTCTCTCAGCTCTCTCTCTGACTCAACACACACAAACATCTCATTATCACTCCCAATATTCTCATCATCATTTTCTAACACCATGTTCTTAATTATACCCTTATTATTACCTGTGAACTCATTATTCAAATTATCATTGTTACTCACCTTGTTAGCACTTAAACTAACACTATTTTCTGTAAATGTATCATCATTACTACCCCCACTATTCTCTACCCTACTTTTATTCTTGTAATTCTCGTCTACTTTACTCTTTGGTATATCAAATTTCTCGTCTACTAACGTTACTGTTTGTTCTTTCATTTTATCGAAATGCGTATGCATTTCATCGATTCTTTTATCTAACTTAAAATTTTGTCTTTTAATTTCATTTTTTATTTCGTCAAACTTCTCATTAAAATCACTTTTAATTTCATTTTTTATTTCACTGAACTTCTCATCAAATTTATTACTCTGCGTCTCAAATTTCAAATTGGAATCTCTTTTTTGTTCATCAAACTTCTCATCTAACTTTAACAGTAATTGCATCATTGCACTAATCTCATCTGTTTTATTTTCGTCCCGAGTTGAGATGGGTGTTACTGTTACTTTCGCTAACTCTACAGATTCAGTCACACTCAACTCACCAATCTAATTTGTGTTAATGGAACATCCATCTCAGTCGTAACTGTTTCGTCAGCTATGCTGACTTTTGCATTATTATCTTCACCAGAATTCATTTTGCTTATTTATAATACATGCATGCATATAACCTTATAACATAACCTATCTCTACGTTTTATGTTTACGTATCTTCAAATTATATATATTATTTCAGATAACTGTCCGCTACTTCCCGTAGGCTTACCCCACATAAAATAAAATTTTATGTCGAGTCCCTGTTCCAGAAGCCAATGTTATACTATTTTTATTACTGCCATAAACTTACTTAATAATTACTCAATAATTTTATTCAACTTTTGTTCCGGGCGCTATCTTGTGATATCTACGAGAAGATTATATTTAACTTACCTTAAGGGCAGAATTCAGTTAAGCGAAACTCGAAGTAGCAGAATGTGTTATTTGAAATAATAACTCTTGCTTGAAATGTTTACCAAATGACATTACCTTTTAATAACATCTTACTACAAAACATGTGACTCTACCGTGCGAAATAAGCACGCAGCTATACACCCTTAGGTGTTACGTCATGAGACGCAGTTACATTATTTAAGTCAAAAATCCCCTTAAACATTTCAATAGGCCCTCCAAAATAACATTCAATTATATTTTTTATGTTTTAATAACATATTACTACAAAACATGTGACTCTACCGTGCGAAATAAGCACGCTATTATTATATGCCTTTTGGCGTTGCGTCATGAGACGCAGTTCTACTGTATAAGTTTAAAAATTTCCCTTAAACATTTCATAAACCCTCCAAAATAACATACTCAATTATATTTTTTATGATATCATAATTATAAATAATTTCACAACCCAGCACTTGTTAATTATACATTCGCTCACACTCGCATTCTTAGTACAAATCCTTTTAATTTTTATTTCCAAATTGAGCTCATTTTATTTGAATCTACATAAAATATTAAAAATTTTGGCTTTATAAGTTTGCTACTTAGCTGCAAATCTGTCCCGAAGACCCGCATCGTTACACGCGCACTAAGAGATGTTAAAACTTTAACAAAAACTTTTGTTAAAGTTACGTTACACTGTTACTGCATCTTATTTAATTACTGCACTTTTATATTATATGACAAAACTTGGTTGTGTAAGAATTTAGCTGTAAATAGCTTTTAGCGAATTTGCCGGCCGGCACACTTCACTGATGAAACAAGAGTGAGGTGTCTTTGTTCGTTACGCAGCAATTCAGAGGTGGGGGACAAACTACGTCGTCATTCCTTTGTATAGAGCCCAACTCCAGTTGTAATACGCAACGTATGTAATATGCATTGCATAGTTTTTTAGCTGACGTAATCATGTGCGCAGCTTGTGACACATTTGTATGACGACTGTTTTTGCTGTTTCTGGACGTCTATCCCTGACCTTGATGCAATCCTGTGCACTCAATATTGCGCAGTTGCAAACTCTCCATACAACTTTACCAATTTTTTTTATATGGGTCTTTAAAATAAAATACACTTTATATCAATTATTCCCCAAAATATAACAGGGCCAGAATTGTACTGTTACAAAACCCCCTCAATGAAAGATTTTATGCCGAAGCATAAAAACTCTCATTGACACACTCATACTTCCTAAAGGGATCAGCTAGGATATGTCGCCACAACCCCCTTGCTATTTATCAAAAAAAATATAATTACTCACCCTTGGTCCGATGATGGTGACAGTACCTGCATGACCTTACTGGACTTCTCCTACGAGATCCCAACACCATAAGGCCAATCAGGCGCTTTACGCTCCTGCTCTGACGCGCAGGCCAGCTCAGGACCACCGTCACAACATCACCAAACACTGAAACAATAAATCAAAAATATCAAAATAGTGGCCTGGTATAATACCATATCCCTAACTGATCTGTTTCCCCTTAGCTATGTGCTGGTTTGTGTTAAGAAGCACTGGGTTTGCTTTAACTCTTAACACCTAGGATTATTACCTAGTACAAGAATTATTATACAATGTTCCATTCTCTTATTTCACTACCATTTACATTTATAAAATTTTTCGATTCTAATCGATAATAATTGATCCTTTCACATTAACAAGAAGAAACACAAATCTTTATACTAGTGCAATAATACTTTCTAAAATATTCAAACACATAATCAAAATTTACTCAAATAAAATCATCTATTTCTCCCTCTTTCTACAATTCTGAAACATTTTCTTCTTCTTCTTATTATTATTATTAACAGTAAGTGATCCGGCGCTGTTAATAATACTTATCCCCTCTTTCTCCTCCACACACACTATTTCCCCCCCTGAACTGTTGCATTCAGTTGCCTCCACAAGGACTGAGGCAGAAGGAGTGAGCACTTTTTTATTTTCTCTCTCTCCCATCCTTGCTTCAGCTTTACAAAAACTTCGAGGTAAGTACCCCTACTTTTATTCTTATGATATGCCCCTAAGGTCTACCACCCCTACTGAGGTGAAATAGCCTGTGCTTTAAAACAATCTTTGATTCCCCTTTTTTAAAACCCCATTAAATTTCTAAATTTAACCAATTTCAAAGGCAACCAACTATGGTCAGGTTTGACAATTGCTGCCCACAGCTGGTTGTCGTCCGAAACCACGATCTGGTATGGTAAGGCCGAGATCGCCCGAAATGTAGGGAATCGCAATAGTTTGACACATTGTGTCGTATATAGTTACATTTGTAACTACCCCCAAAATCATACATTTATACATACATACAAATTCCTACACTAATATATAATAAACATAATACATAATAATACACTCACATTAACATTACGATTATCACATAAAAAAAAAATTTACATTTAACTTTGAATTCTAATAATTTAATAATTGAAATTAATTAATAATAATAATTTAATTTTTAATTCTTTTAATTATTAAACTTTTGTTAATTGGCCATCAATTATTTATCATTTACTACCATTTAATTCTTCACAATTTCAAATTTATTATTAATATTCATATTACATTATTATTATTTCATTTCTTATTACCTTTCTACTATGAATTTTCTACTTAACCCTTCACATTTTTATCATTGAGTAGTCTGGGTGACTCCAGTATTCACTATAATTTGACTTATTATATAGGCACTAACATTTATAATCTTACTCCCTTTCTTCCTACTAACCACCACTACTAACAACCAGATTTACATATCATGACACCAATCTCTCAATTATAAACACCCTCACTCCATTTAAATCCTCTGGCACCGCTCGTCTTTGTACTCGGATGTGTGTTCCCTACCTGGCCATATACATTCATAATTTTTTGCCCTTCCAAAATATCGGCAAACACTCCCTTAAACTACTCTATTACCTGCCACAACGCTATACGTTGGTCACTCCTTACACGTCACCCCCACTTCAAAATATCATCATCAACAAATATATGTTTACCCTTTACTTTACTCACCTCTCTACATATAATCACTACTACTGTGTCCCTAAAATATCTAACACCCTCTTTGTGTGTTACTGGTATTTCAAAATTCTTATTTATCCAACTCCCATTAACTTTGATTGACTAACTCAAATGCCTTTATTTTAATACTTAATTATCACCCAATCTCTATTCCCTTTTTAAACTTTACATTACTGTGATGACTGACAATTGCATTAGAAAATTCATCCCTCACCTACTAATAACAATACATCTCAATGTTCAAATATATATATATATGCTTAATCATTTATTATTCATTAGAAATCTCATAAAATCATTTAACTTCATTATCAAACTTTATTTTGTACAACATTAATTAAGTAATTAATCTTCAATTATTAAAATTTCACCATTACTTTCACTTGTTTAGTCAAAACAAAAACATGTTAATTGGTATTATTAAATCAATTAAACTATAATTTACTGTTACATACATGGTGTACATAAAATTTACCTGTAATACCCAACATCAAAAATACACAAATACATTGACATTAATACACGAAAAAAATATACAATCCAACTTATTATTTTATCATTGACCAAAATCAGTCCATAAGCAGTCCATTTCAAAACCACTGTTCACGTATATTAATGTTCATAAGCAATAAAACACTTCATCCTCCATCAGTAAACAACAGTCGAATCTTAGGTCTATACAACTTATTTTTTATTAAATATATGATATTATTATTATCAATATAATATTTATCTAAATTTTTATATTCTTCCACAATCTCGTTTGAATTAATAGGTTTATTCCATATCAATTTATCATGTACCATGTCATCATGTTCTGTCTACCTCAGTATTATCTGTCATAATCATGTAAGTCATATAGTCATTACTATCGTCCTCATAATTATCTACTACGACACCCATTACTTCCCAAGGTAAGTAATTGTTATTATTATCATCGTCTACTATTATTGCTATCTCAATTTCACTATAAGGTAAGTATTCACTATAATTATCCACCATCTCTACTCCTAACCTTTCTACAAATTCTCTATACTTTCTATTTATCTTAAAAATCTCTATTACTCTCTTTCTCTCTCTCTCAGTATATTTCTTCACATAACACCAAGCTACACTCTCTCTCTCCAAATATGCAGGGGTCACTAACTCATAATTACTGCACCACCTATGAGGTACACAAAAACACCAGGGAACTCTATTTGTAGACCTATCGTCTCCCAAATATAAATCTAAGGAACTCTCGTCCTTCTTAAACACACGTGAAGACTTTACTTCACTCCCTACTACAACATTAAGGGAAAATTTTACCCCCTGCATCCCTTTTACAAATATACTTTCTCTCAGCTCTCTCTCTGACTCAACACACACAAACATCTCATTATCACTCCCAATATTCTCATCATCATTTTCTAACACCATGTTCTTAATTATACCCTTATTATTACCTGTGAACTCATTATTCAAATTATCATTGTTACTCACCTTGTTAGCACTTAAACTAACACTATTTTCTGTAAATGTATCATCATTACTACCCCCACTATTCTCTACCCTACTTTTATTCTTGTAATTCTCGTCTACTTTACTCTTTGGTATATCAAATTTCTCGTCTACTAACGTTACTGTTTGTTCTTTCATTTTATCGAAATGCGTATGCATTTCATCGATTCTTTTATCTAACTTAAAATTTTGTCTTTTAATTTCATTTTTTATTTCGTCAAACTTCTCATTAAAATCACTTTTAATTTCATTTTTTATTTCACTGAACTTCTCATCAAATTTATTACTCTGCGTCTCAAATTTCAAATTGGAATCTCTTTTTTGTTCATCAAACTTCTCATCTAACTTTAACAGTAATTGCATCATTGCACTAATCTCATCTGTTTTATTTTCGTCCCGAGTTGAGATGGGTGTTACTGTTACTTTCGCTAACTCTACAGATTCAGTCACACTCAACTCACCAATCTAATTTGTGTTAATGGAACATCCATCTCAGTCGTAACTGTTTCGTCAGCTATGCTGACTTTTGCATTATTATCTTCACCAGAATTCATTTTGCTTATTTATAATACATGCATGCATATAACCTTATAACATAACCTATCTCTACGTTTTATGTTTACGTATCTTCAAATTATATATATTATTTCAGATAACTGTCCGCTACTTCCCGTAGGCTTACCCCACATAAAATAAAATTTTATGTCGAGTCCCTGTTCCAGAAGCCAATGTTATACTATTTTTATTACTGCCATAAACTTACTTAATAATTACTCAATAATTTTATTCAACTTTTGTTCCGGGCGCTATCTTGTGATATCTACGAGAAGATTATATTTAACTTACCTTAAGGGCAGAATTCAGTTAAGCGAAACTCGAAGTAGCAGAATGTGTTATTTGAAATAATAACTCTTGCTTGAAATGTTTACCAAATGACATTACCTTTTAATAACATCTTACTACAAAACATGTGACTCTACCGTGCGAAATAAGCACGCAGCTATACACCCTTAGGTGTTACGTCATGAGACGCAGTTACATTATTTAAGTCAAAAATCCCCTTAAACATTTCAATAGGCCCTCCAAAATAACATTCAATTATATTTTTTATGTTTTAATAACATATTACTACAAAACATGTGACTCTACCATGCGAAATAAGCACGCTATTATTATATGCCTTTTGGCGTTGCGTCATGAGACGCAGTTCTACTGTATAAGTTTAAAAATTTCCCTTAAACATTTCATAAACCCTCCAAAATAACATACTCAATTATATTTTTTATGATATCATAATTATAAATAATTTCACAACCCAGCACTTGTTAATTATACATTCGCTCACACTCGCATTCTTAGTACAAATCCTTTTAATTTTTATTTCCAAATTGAGCTCATTTTATTTGAATCTACATAAAATATTAAAAATTTTGGCTTTATAAGTTTGCTACTTAGCTGCAAATCTGTCCCGAAGACCCGCATCGTTACACGCGCACTAAGAGATGTTAAAACTTTAACAAAAACTTTTGTTAAAGTTACGTTACACTGTTACTGCATCTTATTTAATTACTGCACTTTTATATTATATGACAAAACTTGGTTGTGTAAGAATTTAGCTGTAAATAGCTTTTAGCGAATTTGCCGGCCGGCACACTTCACTGATGAAACAAAAGTGAGGTGTCTTTGTTCGTTACGCAGCAATTCAGAGGTGGGGGACAAACTACGTCGTCATTCCTTTGTATAGAGCCCAACTCCAGTTGTAATACGCAACGTATGTAATATGCATTGCATAGTTTTTTAGCTGACGTAATCATGTGCGCAGCTTGTGACACATTTGTATGACGACTGTTTTTGCTGTTTCTGGACGTCTATCCCTGACCTTGATGCAATCCTGTGCACTCAATATTGCGCAGTTGCAAACTCTCCATACAACTTTACCAATTTTTTTTATATGGGTCTTTAAAATAAAATACACTTTATATCAATTATTCCCCAAAATATAACAGGGCCAGAATTGTACTGTTACAAAACCCCCTCAATGAAAGATTTTATGCCGAAGCATAAAAACTCTCATTGACACACTCATACTTCCTAAAGGGATCAGCTAGGATATGTCGCCACAACCCCCTTGCTATTTATCAAAAAAAATATAATTACTCACCCTTGGTCCGATGATGGTGACAGTACCTGCATGACCTTACTGGACTTCTCCTACGAGATCCCAACACCATAAGGCCAATCAGGCGCTTTACGCTCCTGCTCTGACACGCAGGCCAGCTCAGGACCACCGTCACAACATCACCAAACACTGAAACAATAAATCAAAAATATCAAAATAGTGGCCTGGTATAATACCATATCCCTAACTGATCTGTTTCCCCTTAGCTATGTGCTGGTTTGTGTTAAGAAGCACTGGGTTTGCTTTAACTCTTAACACCTAGGATTATTACCTAGTACAAGAATTATTATACAATGTTCCATTCTCTTATTTCACTACCATTTACATTTATAAAATTTTTCGATTCTAATCGATAATAATTGATCCTTTCACATTAACAAGAAGAAACACAAATCTTTATACTAGTGCAATAATACTTTCTAAAATATTCAAACACATAATCAAAATTTACTCAAATAAAATCATCTATTTCTCCCTCTTTCTACAATTCTGAAACATTTTCTTCTTCTTATTATTATTATTATTAACAGTAAGTGATCCGGCGCTGTTAATAATACTTATCCCCTCTTTCTCCTCCACACACACTATTTCCCCCCCTGAACTGTTGCATTCAGTTGCCTCCACAAGGACTGAGGCAGAAGGAGTGAGCACTTTTTTATTTTCTCTCTCTCCCATCCTTGCTTCAGCTTTACAAAAACTTCGAGGTAAGTACCCCTACTTTTATTCTTATGATATGCCCCTAAGGTCTACCACCCCTACTGAGGTGAAATAGCCTGTGCTTTAAAACAATCTTAGATTCCCCTTTTTTAAAACCCCATTAAATTTCTAAATTTAACCAATTTCAAAGGCAACCAACTATGGTCAGGTTTGACAATTGCTGCCCACAGCTGGTTGTCGTCCAAAACCACGATCTGGGATGGTAAGGCAGAGATCGCCCGAAATGTAGGGAATCGCAATAGTTTGACACATTGTGTCGTATATAGTTACATTTGTAACTACCCCCAAAATCATACATTTATACATACATACAAATTCCTACACTAATATATAATAAACATAATACATAATAATACACTCACATTAATATTACGATTATCACATAAAAAAAAAAAAAATTCACATGTAACTTTGATCAAAATTTACACACCCTACATCTTTAAATTTGCGTATAAAAATTATAAACATTACATTTTAATTATTAACCTTTTGTTAATTGGCCATCAATTATTTATCATTTACTACCATTTAATTCTTCACAATTTCAAATTTATTATTAATATTCATATTACATTATTATTATTTCATTTCTTATTACCTTTCTACTATGAATTTTCTACTTAACCCTTCACATTTTTATCATTGAGTAGTCTGGGTGACTCCAGTATTCACTATAATTTGACTTATTATATAGGCACTAACATTTATAATCTTACTCCCTTTCTTCCTACTAACCACCACTACTAACAACCAGATTTACATATCATGACACCAATCTCTCAATTATAAACACCCTCACTCCATTTAAATCCTCTGGCACCGCTCGTCTTTGTACTCGGATGTGTGTTCCCTACCTGGCCATATACATTCATAATTTTTTGCCCTTCCAAAATATCGGCAAACACTCCCTTAAACTACTCTATTACCTGCCACAACGCTATACGTTGGTCACTCCTTACACGTCACCCCCACTTCAAAATATCATCATCAACAAATATATGTTTACCCTTTACTTTACTCACCTCTCTACATATAATCACTACTACTGTGTCCCTAAAATATCTAACACCCTCTTTGTGTGTTACTGGTATTTCAAAATTCTTATTTATCCAACTCCCATTAACTTTGATTGACTAACTCAAATGCCTTTATTTTAATACTTAATTATCACCCAATCTCTATTCCCTTTTTAAACTTTACATTACTGTGATGACTGACAATTGCATTAGAAAATTCATCCCTCACCTACTAATAACAATACATCTCAATGTTCAAATATATATATATATATGCTTAATCATTTATTATTCATTAGAAATCTCATAAAATCATTTAACTTCATTATCAAACTTTATTTTGTACAACATTAATTAAGTAATTAATCTTCAATTATTAAAATTTCACCATTACTTTCACTTGTTTAGTCAAAACAAAAACATGTTAATTGGTATTATTAAATCAATTAAACTATAATTTACTGTTACATACATGGTGTACATAAAATTTACCTGTAATACCCAACATCAAAAATACACAAATACATTGACATTAATACACGAAAAAAATATACAATCCAACTTATTATTTTATCATTGACCAAAATCAGTCCATAAGCAGTCCATTTCAAAACCACTGTTCACGTATATTAATGTTCATAAGCAATAAAACACTTCATCCTCCATCAGTAAACAACAGTCGAATCTTAGGTCTATACAACTTATTTTTTATTAAATATATGATATTATTATTATCAATATAATATTTATCTAAATTTTTATATTCTTCCACAATCTCGTTTGAATTAATAGGTTTATTCCATATCAATTTATCATGTACCATGTCATCATGTTCTGTCTACCTCAGTATTATCTGTCATAATCATGTAAGTCATATAGTCATTACTATCGTCCTCATAATTATCTACTACGACACCCATTACTTCCCAAGGTAAGTAATTGTTATTATTATCATCGTCTACTATTATTGCTATCTCAATTTCACTATAAGGTAAGTATTCACTATAATTATCCACCATCTCTACTCCTAACCTTTCTACAAATTCTCTATACTTTCTATTTATCTTAAAAATCTCTATTACTCTCTTTCTCTCTCTCTCAGTATATTTCTTCACATAACACCAAGCTACACTCTCTCTCTCCAAATATGCAGGGGTCACTAACTCATAATTACTGCACCACCTATGAGGTACACAAAAACACCAGGGAACTCTATTTGTAGACCTATCGTCTCCCAAATATAAATCTAAGGAACTCTCGTCCTTCTTAAACACACGTGAAGACTTTACTTCACTCCCTACTACAACATTAAGGGAAAATTTTACCCCCTGCATCCCTTTTACAAATATACTTTCTCTCAGCTCTCTCTCTGACTCAACACACACAAACATCTCATTATCACTCCCAATATTCTCATCATCATTTTCTAACACCATGTTCTTAATTATACCCTTATTATTACCTGTGAACTCATTATTCAAATTATCATTGTTACTCACCTTGTTAGCACTTAAACTAACACTATTTTCTGTAAATGTATCATCATTACTACCCCCACTATTCTCTACCCTACTTTTATTCTTGTAATTCTCGTCTACTTTACTCTTTGGTATATCAAATTTCTCGTCTACTAACGTTACTGTTTGTTCTTTCATTTTATCGAAATGCGTATGCATTTCATCGATTCTTTTATCTAACTTAAAATTTTGTCTTTTAATTTCATTTTTTATTTCGTCAAACTTCTCATTAAAATCACTTTTAATTTCATTTTTTATTTCACTGAACTTCTCATCAAATTTATTACTCTGCGTCTCAAATTTCAAATTGGAATCTCTTTTTTGTTCATCAAACTTCTCATCTAACTTTAACAGTAATTGCATCATTGCACTAATCTCATCTGTTTTATTTTCGTCCCGAGTTGAGATGGGTGTTACTGTTACTTTCGCTAACTCTACAGATTCAGTCACACTCAACTCACCAATCTAATTTGTGTTAATGGAACATCCATCTCAGTCGTAACTGTTTCGTCAGCTATGCTGACTTTTGCATTATTATCTTCACCAGAATTCATTTTGCTTATTTATAATACATGCATGCATATAACCTTATAACATAACCTATCTCTACGTTTTATGTTTACGTATCTTCAAATTATATATATTATTTCAGATAACTGTCCGCTACTTCCCGTAGGCTTACCCCACATAAAATAAAATTTTATGTCGAGTCCCTGTTCCAGAAGCCAATGTTATACTATTTTTATTACTGCCATAAACTTACTTAATAATTACTCAATAATTTTATTCAACTTTTGTTCCGGGCGCTATCTTGTGATATCTACGAGAAGATTATATTTAACTTACCTTAAGGGCAGAATTCAGTTAAGCGAAACTCGAAGTAGCAGAATGTGTTATTTGAAATAATAACTCTTGCTTGAAATGTTTACCAAATGACATTACCTTTTAATAACATCTTACTACAAAACATGTGACTCTACCGTGCGAAATAAGCACGCAGCTATACACCCTTAGGTGTTACGTCATGAGACGCAGTTACATTATTTAAGTCAAAAATCCCCTTAAACATTTCAATAGGCCCTCCAAAATAACATTCAATTATATTTTTTATGTTTTAATAACATATTACTACAAAACATGTGACTCTACCGTGCGAAATAAGCACGCTATTATTATATGCCTTTTGGCGTTGCGTCATGAGACGCAGTTCTACTGTATAAGTTTAAAAATTTCCCTTAAACATTTCATAAACCCTCCAAAATAACATACTCAATTATATTTTTTATGATATCATAATTATAAATAATTTCACAACCCAGCACTTGTTAATTATACATTCGCTCACACTCGCATTCTTAGTACAAATCCTTTTAATTTTTATTTCCAAATTGAGCTCATTTTATTTGAATCTACATAAAATATTAAAAATTTTTGCTTTATAAGTTTGCTACTTAGCTGCAAATCTGTCCCGAAGACCCGCATCGTTACACGCGCACTAAGAGATGTTAAAACTTTAACAAAAACTTTTGTTAAAGTTACGTTACACTGTTACTGCATCTTATTTAATTACTGCACTTTTATATTATATGACAAAACTTGGTTGTGTAAGAATTTAGCTGTAAATAGCTTTTAGCGAATTTGCCGGCCGGCACACTTCACTGATGAAACAAGAGTGAGGTGTCTTTGTTCGTTACGCAGCAATTCAGAGGTGGGGGACAAACTACGTCGTCATTCCTTTGTATAGAGCCCAACTCCAGTTGTAATACGCAACGTATGTAATATGCATTGCATAGTTTTTTAGCTGACGTAATCATGTGCGCAGCTTGTGACACATTTGTATGACGACTGTTTTTGCTGTTTCTGGACGTCTATCCCTGACCTTGATGCAATCCTGTGCACTCAATATTGCGCAGTTGCAAACTCTCCATACAACTTTACCAATTTTTTTTATATGGGTCTTTAAAATAAAATACACTTTATATCAATTATTCCCCAAAATATAACAGGGCCAGAATTGTACTGTTACAAAACCCCCTCAATGAAAGATTTTATGCCGAAGCATAAAAACTCTCATTGACACACTCATACTTCCTAAAGGGATCAGCTAGGATATGTCGCCACAACCCCCTTGCTATTTATCAAAAAAAATATAATTACTCACCCTTGGTCCGATGATGGTGACAGTACCTGCATGACCTTACTGGACTTCTCCTACGAGATCCCAACACCATAAGGCCAATCAGGCGCTTTACGCTCCTGCTCTGACGCGCAGGCCAGCTCAGGACCACCGTCACAACATCACCAAACACTGAAACAATAAATCAAAAATATCAAAATAGTGGCCTGGTATAATACCATATCCCTAACTGATCTGTTTCCCCTTAGCTATGTGCTGGTTTGTGTTAAGAAGCACTGGGTTTGCTTTAACTCTTAACACCTAGGATTATTACCTAGTACAAGAATTATTATACAATGTTCCATTCTCTTATTTCACTACCATTTACATTTATAAAATTTTTCGATTCTAATCGATAATAATTGATCCTTTCACATTAACAAGAAGAAACACAAATCTTTATACTAGTGCAATAATACTTTCTAAAATATTCAAACACATAATCAAAATTTACTCAAATAAAATCATCTATTTCTCCCTCTTTCTACAATTCTGAAACATTTTCTTCTTCTTCTTATTATTATTATTAACAGTAAGTGATCCGGCGCTGTTAATAATACTTATCCCCTCTTTCTCCTCCACACACACTATTTCCCCCCCTGAACTGTTGCATTCAGTTGCCTCCACAAGGACTGAGGCAGAAGGAGTGAGCACTTTTTTATTTTCTCTCTCTCCCATCCTTGCTTCAGCTTTACAAAAACTTCGAGGTAAGTACCCCTACTTTTATTCTTATGATATGCCCCTAAGGTCTACCACCCCTACTGAGGTGAAATAGCCTGTGCTTTAAAACAATCTTTGATTCCCCTTTTTTAAAACCCCATTAAATTTCTAAATTTAACCAATTTCAAAGGCAACCAACTATGGTCAGGTTTGACAATTGCTGCCCACAGCTGGTTGTCGTCCGAAACCACGATCTGGTATGGTAAGGCCGAGATCGCCCGAAATGTAGGGAATCGCAATAGTTTGACACATTGTGTCGTATATAGTTACATTTGTAACTACCCCCAAAATCATACATTTATACATACATACAAATTCCTACACTAATATATAATAAACATAATACATAATAATACACTCACATTAACATTACGATTATCACATAAAAAAAAAATTTACATTTAACTTTGAATTCTAATAATTTAATAATTGAAATTAATTAATAATAATAAATTAAGTTTTAATTCTTTTAATTATTAAACTTTTGTTAATTGGCCATCAATTATTTATCATTTACTACCATTTAATTCTTCACAATTTCAAATTTATTATTAATATTCATATTACATTATTATTATTTCATTTCTTATTACCTTTCTACTATGAATTTTCTACTTAACCCTTCACATTTTTATCATTGAGTAGTCTGGGTGACTCCAGTATTCACTATAATTTGACTTATTATATAGGCACTAACATTTATAATCTTACTCCCTTTCTTCCTACTAACCACCACTACTAACAACCAGATTTACATATCATGACACCAATCTCTCAATTATAAACACCCTCACTAATTCCATTTAAATCCTCTGGCACCGCTCGTCTTTGTACTCGGATGTGTGTTCCCTACCTGGCCATATACATTCATAATTTTTTGCCCTTCCAAAATATCGGCAAACACTCCCTTAAACTACTCTATTACCTGCCACAACGCTATACGTTGGTCACTCCTTACACGTCACCCCCACTACAAAATATCATCATCAACAAATATATGTTTACCCTTTACTTTACTCACCTCTCTACATATAATCACTACTACTGTGTCCCTAAAATATCTAACACCCTCTTTGTGTGTTACTGGTATTTCAAAATTCTTATTTATCCAACTCCCATTAACTTTGATTGACTAACTCAAATGCCTTTATTTTAATACTTAATTATCACCCAATCTCTGTTCCCTTTTTAAACTTTACATTACTGTGATCACTGACAATTGCATTAGAAAATTCATCCCTCACCTACTAATAACAATACATCTCAATGTTCAAATATATATATATATATACATATATATATATGCTTAATCATTTATTATTCATTAGAAATCTCATAAAATCATTTAACTTCATTATCAAACTTTATTTTGTACAACATTAATTAAGTAATTAATCTTCAATTATTTAAAATTTCACCATTATTTTCACTTGTTTAGTCAAAACAAAAACATGTTAATTGTTATTATTAAATCAATTAAACTATAATTTACTGTTACATACATGGTGTACATAAAATTTACCTGTAATACCCAACATCAAAAATACACAAATACATTGACATTAATACACGAAAAAAATATACAATCCAACTTATTATTTTATCATTGACCAAAATCAGTCCATAAGCAGTCCATTTCAAAACCACTGTTCACGTATATTAATGTTCATAAGCAATAAAACACTTCATCCTCCATCATTAAACAACAGTCGAATCTTAGGTCTATACAACTTATTTTTTATTAAATATATGATATTATTATTATCAATATAATATTTATCTAAATTTTTATATTCTTCCACAATCTTGTTTGAATTAATAGGTTTATTCCATATCAATTTATCATGTACCATGTCATCATGTTCTGTCTACCTCAGTATTATCTGTCATAATCATGTAAGTCATATAGTCATTACTATCGTCCTCATAATTATCTACTACGACACCCATTACTTCCCAAGGTAAGTAATTGTTATTATTATCATCGTCTACTATTATTGCTATCTCAATTTCACTATAAGGTAAGTATTCACTATAATTATCCACCATCTCTACTCCTAACCTTTCTACAAATTCTCTATACTTTCTATTTATCTTAAAAATCTCTATTACTCTCTTTCTCTCTCTCTCAGTATATTTCTTCACATAACACCAAGCTACACTCTCTCTCTCCAAATATGCAGGGGTCACTAACTCATAATTACTGCACCACCTATGAGGTACACAAAAACACCAGGGAACTCTATTTGTAGACCTATCATCTCCCAAATATAAATCTAAGGAACTCTCGTCCTTCTTAAACACACGTGAAGACTTTACTTCACTCCCTACTACAACATTAAGGGAAAATTTTACCCCCTGCATCCCTTTTACAAATATACTTTCTCTCAGCTCTCTCTCTGACTCAACACACACAAACATCTCATTATCACTCCCAATATTCTCATCATCATTTTCTAACACCATGTTCTTAATTATACCCTTATTATTACCTGTGAACTCATTATTCAAATTATCATTGTTACTCACCTTGTTAGCACTTAAACTAACACTATTTTCTGTAAATGTATCATCATTACTACCCCCACTATTCTCTACCCTACTTTTATTCTTGTAATTCTCGTCTACTTTACTCTTTGGTATATCAAATTTCTCGTCTACTAACGTTACTGTTTGTTCTTTCATTTTATCGAAATGCGTATGCATTTCATCGATTCTTTTATCTAACTTAAAATTTTGTCTTTTAATTTCATTTTTTATTTCGTCAAACTTCTCATTAAAATCACTTTTAATTTCATTTTTTATTTCACTGAACTTCTCATCAAATTTATTACTCTGCGTCTCAAATTTCAAATTGGAATCTCTTTTTTGTTCATCAAACTTCTCATCTAACTTTAACAGTAATTGCATCATTGCACTAATCTCATCTGTTTTATTTTCGTCCCGAGTTGAGATGGGTGTTACTGTTACTTTCGCTAACTCTACAGATTCAGTCACACTCAACTCACCAATCTAATTTGTGTTAATGGAACATCCATCTCAGTCGTAACTGTTTCGTCAGCTATGCTGACTTTTGCATTATTATCTTCACCAGAATTCATTTTGCTTATTTATAATACATGCATGTATATAACCTTATAACATAACCTATCTCTACGTTTTATGTTTACGTATCTTCAAATTATATATATTATTTCAGATAACTGTCCGCCACTTCCCGTAGGCTTACCCCACATAAAATAAAATTTTATGTCGAGTCCCTGTTCCAGAAGCCAATGTTATACTATTTTTATTACTGCCATAAACTTACTTAATAATTACTCAATAATTTTATTCAACTTTTGTTCCGGGCGCTATCTTGTGATATCTACGAGAAGATTATATTTAACTTACCTTAAGGGCAGAATTCAGTTAAGCGAAACTCGAAGTAGCAGAATGTGTTATTTGAAATAATAACTCTTGCTTGAAATGTTTACCAAATGACATTACCTTTTAATAACATCTTACTACAAAACATGTGACTCTACCGTGCGAAATAAGCACGCAGCTATACACCCTTAGGTGTTACGTCATGAGACGCAGTTACATTATTTAAGTCAAAAATCCCCTTAAACATTTCAATAGGCCCTCCAAAATAACATTCAATTATATTTTTTATGTTTTAATAACATATTACTACAAAACATGTGACTCTACCGTGCGAAATAAGCACGCTATTATTATATGCCTTTTGGCGTTGCGTCATGAGACGCAGTTCTACTGTATAAGTTTAAAAATTTCCCTTAAACATTTCATAAACCCTCCAAAATAACATACTCAATTATATTTTTTATGATATCATAATTATAAATAATTTCACAACCCAGCACTTGTTAATTATACATTCGCTCACACTCGCATTCTTAGTACAAATCCTTTTAATTTTTATTTCCAAATTGAGCTCATTTTATTTGAATCTACATAAAATATTAAAAATTTTGGCTTTATAAGTTTGCTACTTAGCTGCAAATCTGTCCCGAAGACCCGCATCGTTACACGCGCACTAAGAGATGTTAAAACTTTAACAAAAACTTTTGTTAAAGTTACGTTACACTGTTACTGCATCTTATTTAATTACTGCACTTTTATATTATATGACAAAACTTGGTTGTGTAAGAATTTAGCTGTAAATAGCTTTTAGTGAATTTGCCGGCCGGCACACTTCACTGATGAAACAAGAGTGAGGTGTCTTTGTTCGTTACGCAGCAATTCAGAGGTGGGGGACAAACTACGTCGTCATTCCTTTGTATAGAGCCCAACTCCAGTTGTAATACGCAACGTATGTAATATGCATTGCATAGTTTTTTAGCTGACGTAATCATGTGCGCAGCTTGTGACACATTTGTATGACGACTGTTTTTGCTGTTTCTGGACGTCTATCCCTGACCTTGATGCAATCCTGTGCACTCAATATTGCGCAGTTGCAAACTCTCCATACAACTTTACCAATTTTTTTTATATGGGTCTTTAAAATAAAATACACTTTATATCAATTATTCCCCAAAATATAACAGGGCCAGAATTGTACTGTTACAAAACCCCCTCAATGAAAGATTTTATGCCGAAGCATAAAAACTCTCATTGACACACTCATACTTCCTAAAGGGATCAGCTAGGATATGTCGCCACAACCCCCTTGCTATTTATCAAAAAAAATATAATTACTCACCCTTGGTCCGATGATGGTGACAGTACCTGCATGACCTTACTGGACTTCTCCTACGAGATCCCAACACCATAAGGCCAATCAGGCGCTTTACGCTCCTGCTCTGACGCGCAGGCCAGCTCAGGACCACCGTCACAACATCACCAAACACTGAAACAATAAATCAAAAATATCAAAATAGTGGCCTGGTATAATACCATATCCCTAATTGATCTGTTTCCCCTTAGCTATGTGCTGGTTTGTGTTAAGAAGCACTGGGTTTGCTTTAACTCTTAACACCTAGGATTATTACCTAGTACAAGAATTATTATACAATGTTCCATTCTCTTATTTCACTACCATTTACATTTATAAAATTTTTCGATTCTAATCGATAATAATTGATCCTTTCACATTAACAAGAAGAAACACAAATCTTTATACTAGTGCAATAATACTTTCTAAAATATTCAAACACATAATCAAAATTTACTCAAATAAAATCATCTATTTCTCCCTCTTTCTACAATTCTGAAACATTTTCTTCTTCTTATTATTATTATTATTAACAGTAAGTGATCCGGCGCTGTTAATAATACTTATCCCCTCTTTCTCCTCCACACACACTATTTCCCCCCCTGAACTGTTGCATTCAGTTGCCTCCACAAGGACTGAGGCAGAAGGAGTGAGCACTTTTTTATTTTCTCTCTCTCCCATCCTTGCTTCAGCTTTACAAAAACTTCGAGGTAAGTACCCCTACTTTTATTCTTATGATATGCCCCTAAGGTCTACCACCCCTACTGAGGTGAAATAGCCTGTGCTTTAAAACAATCTTAGATTCCCCTTTTTTAAAACCCCATTAAATTTCTAAATTTAACCAATTTCAAAGGCAACCAACTATGGTCAGGTTTGACAATTGCTGCCCACAGCTGGTTGTCGTCCAAAACCACGATCTGGGATGGTAAGGCCGAGATCGCCCGAAATGTAGGGAATCGCAATAGTTTGACACATTGTGTCGTATATAGTTACATTTGTAACTACCCCCAAAATCATACATTTATACATACATACAAATTCCTACACTAATATATAATAAACATAATACATAATAATACACTCACATTAATATTACGATTATCACATAAAAAAAAAAAAATTCACATGTAACTTTGATCAAAATTTACACACCCTACATCTTTAAATTTGCGTATAAAAATTATAAACATTACATTTTAATTATTAACCTTTTGTTAATTGGCCATCAATTATTTATCATTTACTACCATTTAATTCTTCACAATTTCAAATTTATTATTAATATTCATATTACATTATTATTATTTCATTTCTTATTACCTTTCTACTATGAATTTTCTACTTAACCCTTCACATTTTTATCATTGAGTAGTCTGGGTGACTCCAGTATTCACTATAATTTGACTTATTATATAGGCACTAACATTTATAATCTTACTCCCTTTCTTCCTACTAACCACCACTACTAACAACCAGATTTACATATCATGACACCAATCTCTCAATTATAAACACCCTCACTCCATTTAAATCCTCTGGCACCGCTCGTCTTTGTACTCGGATGTGTGTTCCCTACCTGGCCATATACATTCATAATTTTTTGCCCTTCCAAAATATCGGCAAACACTCCCTTAAACTACTCTATTACCTGCCACAACGCTATACGTTGGTCACTCCTTACACGTCACCCCCACTTCAAAATATCATCATCAACAAATATATGTTTACCCTTTACTTTACTCACCTCTCTACATATAATCACTACTACTGTGTCCCTAAAATATCTAACACCCTCTTTGTGTGTTACTGGTATTTCAAAATTCTTATTTATCCAACTCCCATTAACTTTGATTGACTAACTCAAATGCCTTTATTTTAATACTTAATTATCACCCAATCTCTATTCCCTTTTTAAACTTTACATTACTGTGATCACTGACAATTGCATTAGAAAATTCATCCCTCACCTACTAATAACAATACATCTCAATGTTCAAATATATATATATATGCTTAATCATTTATTATTCATTAGAAATCTCATAAAATCATTTAACTTCATTATCAAACTTTATTTTGTACAACATTAATTAAGTAATTAATCTTCAATTATTAAAATTTCACCATTACTTTCACTTGTTTAGTCAAAACAAAAACATGTTAATTGGTATTATTAAATCAATTAAACTATAATTTACTGTTACATACATGGTGTACATAAAATTTACCTGTAATACCCAACATCAAAAATACACAAATACATTGACATTAATACACGAAAAAAATATACAATCCAACTTATTATTTTATCATTGACCAAAATCAGTCCATAAGCAGTCCATTTCAAAACCACTGTTCACGTATATTAATGTTCATAAGCAATAAAACACTTCATCCTCCATCAGTAAACAACAGTCGAATCTTAGGTCTATACAACTTATTTTTTATTAAATATATGATATTATTATTATCAATATAATATTTATCTAAATTTTTATATTCTTCCACAATCTCGTTTGAATTAATAGGTTTATTCCATATCAATTTATCATGTACCATGTCATCATGTTCTGTCTACCTCAGTATTATCTGTCATAATCATGTAAGTCATATAGTCATTACTATCGTCCTCATAATTATCTACTACGACACCCATTACTTCCCAAGGTAAGTAATTGTTATTATTATCATCGTCTACTATTATTGCTATCTCAATTTCACTATAAGGTAAGTATTCACTATAATTATCCACCATCTCTACTCCTAACCTTTCTACAAATTCTCTATACTTTCTATTTATCTTAAAAATCTCTATTACTCTCTTTCTCTCTCTCTCTCAGTATATTTCTTCACATAACACCAAGCTACACTCTCTCTCTCCAAATATGCAGGGGTCACTAACTCATAATTACTGCACCACCTATGAGGTACACAAAAACACCAGGGAACTCTATTTGTAGACCTATCGTCTCCCAAATATAAATCTAAGGAACTCTCGTCCTTCTTAAACACACGTGAAGACTTTACTTCACTCCCTACTACAACATTAAGGGAAAATTTTACCCCCTGCATCCCTTTTACAAATATACTTTCTCTCAGCTCTCTCTCTGACTCAACACACACAAACATCTCATTATCACTCCCAATATTCTCATCATCATTTTCTAACACCATGTTCTTAATTATACCCTTATTATTACCTGTGAACTCATTATTCAAATTATCATTGTTACTCACCTTGTTAGCACTTAAACTAACACTATTTTCTGTAAATGTATCATCATTACTACCCCCACTATTCTCTACCCTACTTTTATTCTTGTAATTCTCGTCTACTTTACTCTTTGGTATATCAAATTTCTCGTCTACTAACGTTACTGTTTGTTCTTTCATTTTATCGAAATGCGTATGCATTTCATCGATTCTTTTATCTAACTTAAAATTTTGTCTTTTAATTTCATTTTTTATTTCGTCAAACTTCTCATTAAAATCACTTTTAATTTCATTTTTTATTTCACTGAACTTCTCATCAAATTTATTACTCTGCGTCTCAAATTTCAAATTGGAATCTCTTTTTTGTTCATCAAACTTCTCATCTAACTTTAACAGTAATTGCATCATTGCACTAATCTCATCTGTTTTATTTTCGTCCCGAGTTGAGATGGGTGTTACTGTTACTTTCGCTAACTCTACAGATTCAGTCACACTCAACTCACCAATCTAATTTGTGTTAATGGAACATCCATCTCAGTCGTAACTGTTTCGTCAGCTATGCTGACTTTTGCATTATTATCTTCACCAGAATTCATTTTGCTTATTTATAATACATGCATGTATATAACCTTATAACATAACCTATCTCTACGTTTTATGTTTACGTATCTTCAAATTATATATATTATTTCAGATAACTGTCCGCCACTTCCCGTAGGCTTACCCCACATAAAATAAAATTTTATGTCGAGTCCCTGTTCCAGAAGCCAATGTTATACTATTTTTATTACTGCCATAAACTTACTTAATAATTACTCAATAATTTTATTCAACTTTTGTTCCGGGCGCTATCTTGTGATATCTACGAGAAGATTATATTTAACTTACCTTAAGGGCAGAATTCAGTTAAGCGAAACTCGAAGTAGCAGAATGTGTTATTTGAAATAATAACTCTTGCTTGAAATGTTTACCAAATGACATTACCTTTTAATAACATCTTACTACAAAACATGTGACTCTACCGTGCGAAATAAGCACGCAGCTATACACCCTTAGGTGTTACGTCATGAGACGCAGTTACATTATTTAAGTCAAAAATCCCCTTAAACATTTCAATAGGCCCTCCAAAATAACATTCAATTATATTTTTTATGTTTTAATAACATATTACTACAAAACATGTGACTCTACCGTGCGAAATAAGCACGCTATTATTATATGCCTTTTGGCGTTGCGTCATGAGACGCAGTTCTACTGTATAAGTTTAAAAATTTCCCTTAAACATTTCATAAACCCTCCAAAATAACATACTCAATTATATTTTTTATGATATCATAATTATAAATAATTTCACAACCCAGCACTTGTTAATTATACATTCGCTCACACTCGCATTCTTAGTACAAATCCTTTTAATTTTTATTTCCAAATTGAGCTCATTTTATTTGAATCTACATAAAATATTAAAAATTTTGGCTTTATAAGTTTGCTACTTAGCTGCAAATCTGTCCCGAAGACCCGCATCGTTACACGCGCACTAAGAGATGTTAAAACTTTAACAAAAACTTTTGTTAAAGTTACGTTACACTGTTACTGCATCTTATTTAATTACTGCACTTTTATATTATATGACAAAACTTGGTTGTGTAAGAATTTAGCTGTAAATAGCTTTTAGCGAATTTGCCGGCCGGCACACTTCACTGATGAAACAAGAGTGAGGTGTCTTTGTTCGTTACGCAGCAATTCAGAGGTGGGGGACAAACTACGTCGTCATTCCTTTGTATAGAGCCCAACTCCAGTTGTAATACGCAACGTATGTAATATGCATTGCATAGTTTTTTAGCTGACGTAATCATGTGCGCAGCTTGTGACACATTTGTATGACGACTGTTTTTGCTGTTTCTGGACGTCTATCCCTGACCTTGATGCAATCCTGTGCACTCAATATTGCGCAGTTGCAAACTCTCCATACAACTTTACCAATTTTTTTTATATGGGTCTTTAAAATAAAATACACTTTATATCAATTATTCCCCAAAATATAACAGGGCCAGAATTGTACTGTTACAAAACCCCCTCAATGAAAGATTTTATGCCGAAGCATAAAAACTCTCATTGACACACTCATACTTCCTAAAGGGATCAGCTAGGATATGTCGCCACAACCCCCTTGCTATTTATCAAAAAAAATATAATTACTCACCCTTGGTCCGATGATGGTGACAGTACCTGCATGACCTTACTGGACTTCTCCTACGAGATCCCAACACCATAAGGCCAATCAGGCGCTTTACGCTCCTGCTCTGACGCGCAGGCCAGCTCAGGACCACCGTCACAACATCACCAAACACTGAAACAATAAATCAAAAATATCAAAATAGTGGCCTGGTATAATACCATATCCCTAATTGATCTGTTTCCCCTTAGCTATGTGCTGGTTTGTGTTAAGAAGCACTGGGTTTGCTTTAACTCTTAACACCTAGGATTATTACCTAGTACAAGAATTATTATACAATGTTCCATTCTCTTATTTCACTACCATTTACATTTATAAAATTTTTCGATTCTAATCGATAATAATTGATCCTTTCACATTAACAAGAAGAAACACAAATCTTTATACTAGTGCAATAATACTTTCTAAAATATTCAAACACATAATCAAAATTTACTCAAATAAAATCATCTATTTCTCCCTCTTTCTACAATTCTGAAACATTTTCTTCTTCTTATTATTATTATTATTAACAGTAAGTGATCCGGCGCTGTTAATAATACTTATCCCCTCTTTCTCCTCCACACACACTATTTCCCCCCCTGAACTGTTGCATTCAGTTGCCTCCACAAGGACTGAGGCAGAAGGAGTGAGCACTTTTTTATTTTCTCTCTCTCCCATCCTTGCTTCAGCTTTACAAAAACTTCGAGGTAAGTACCCCTACTTTTATTCTTATGATATGCCCCTAAGGTCTACCACCCCTACTGAGGTGAAATAGCCTGTGCTTTAAAACAATCTTAGATTCCCCTTTTTTAAAACCCCATTAAATTTCTAAATTTAACCAATTTCAAAGGCAACCAACTATGGTCAGGTTTGACAATTGCTGCCCACAGCTGGTTGTCGTCCAAAACCACGATCTGGGATGGTAAGGCCGAGATCGCCCGAAATGTAGGGAATCGCAATAGTTTGACACATTGTGTCGTATATAGTTACATTTGTAACTACCCCCAAAATCATACATTTATACATACATACAAATTCCTACACTAATATATAATAAACATAATACATAATAATACACTCACATTAATATTACGATTATCACATAAAAAAAAAAAAATTCACATGTAACTTTGATCAAAATTTACACACCCTACATCTTTAAATTTGCGTATAAAAATTATAAACATTACATTTTAATTATTAACCTTTTGTTAATTGGCCATCAATTATTTATCATTTACTACCATTTAATTCTTCACAATTTCAAATTTATTATTAATATTCATATTACATTATTATTATTTCATTTCTTATTACCTTTCTACTATGAATTTTCTACTTAACCCTTCACATTTTTATCATTGAGTAGTCTGGGTGACTCCAGTATTCACTATAATTTGACTTATTATATAGGCACTAACATTTATAATCTTACTCCCTTTCTTCCTACTAACCACCACTACTAACAACCAGATTTACATATCATGACACCAATCTCTCAATTATAAACACCCTCACTCCATTTAAATCCTCTGGCACCGCTCGTCTTTGTACTCGGATGTGTGTTCCCTACCTGGCCATATACATTCATAATTTTTTGCCCTTCCAAAATATCGGCAAACACTCCCTTAAACTACTCTATTACCTGCCACAACGCTATACGTTGGTCACTCCTTACACGTCACCCCCACTTCAAAATATCATCATCAACAAATATATGTTTACCCTTTACTTTACTCACCTCTCTACATATAATCACTACTACTGTGTCCCTAAAATATCTAACACCCTCTTTGTGTGTTACTGGTATTTCAAAATTCTTATTTATCCAACTCCCATTAACTTTGATTGACTAACTCAAATGCCTTTATTTTAATACTTAATTATCACCCAATCTCTATTCCCTTTTTAAACTTTACATTACTGTGATCACTGACAATTGCATTAGAAAATTCATCCCTCACCTACTAATAACAATACATCTCAATGTTTAAATATATATATATATGCTTAATCATTTATTATTCATTAGAAATCTCATAAAATCATTTAACTTCATTATCAAACTTTATTTTGTACAACATTAATTAAGTAATTAATCTTCAATTATTAAAATTTCACCATTACTTTCACTTGTTTAGTCAAAACAAAAACATGTTAATTGGTATTATTAAATCAATTAAACTATAATTTACTGTTACATACATGGTGTACATAAAATTTACCTGTAATACCCAACATCAAAAATACACAAATACATTGACATTAATACACGAAAAAAATATACAATCCAACTTATTATTTTATCATTGACCAAAATCAGTCCATAAGCAGTCCATTTCAAAACCACTGTTCACGTATATTAATGTTCATAAGCAATAAAACACTTCATCCTCCATCAGTAAACAACAGTCGAATCTTAGGTCTATACAACTTATTTTTTATTAAATATATGATATTATTATTATCAATATAATATTTATCTAAATTTTTATATTCTTCCACAATCTCGTTTGAATTAATAGGTTTATTCCATATCAATTTATCATGTACCATGTCATCATGTTCTGTCTACCTCAGTATTATCTGTCATAATCATGTAAGTCATATAGTCATTACTATCGTCCTCATAATTATCTACTACGACACCCATTACTTCCCAAGGTAAGTAATTGTTATTATTATCATCGTCTACTATTATTGCTATCTCAATTTCACTATAAGGTAAGTATTCACTATAATTATCCACCATCTCTACTCCTAACCTTTCTACAAATTCTCTATACTTTCTATTTATCTTAAAAATCTCTATTACTCTCTTTCTCTCTCTCTCTCAGTATATTTCTTCACATAACACCAAGCTACACTCTCTCTCTCCAAATATGCAGGGGTCACTAACTCATAATTACTGCACCACCTATGAGGTACACAAAAACACCAGGGAACTCTATTTGTAGACCTATCGTCTCCCAAATATAAATCTAAGGAACTCTCGTCCTTCTTAAACACACGTGAAGACTTTACTTCACTCCCTACTACAACATTAAGGGAAAATTTTACCCCCTGCATCCCTTTTACAAATATACTTTCTCTCAGCTCTCTCTCTGACTCAACACACACAAACATCTCATTATCACTCCCAATATTCTCATCATCATTTTCTAACACCATGTTCTTAATTATACCCTTATTATTACCTGTGAACTCATTATTCAAATTATCATTGTTACTCACCTTGTTAGCACTTAAACTAACACTATTTTCTGTAAATGTATCATCATTACTACCCCCACTATTCTCTACCCTACTTTTATTCTTGTAATTCTCGTCTACTTTACTCTTTGGTATATCAAATTTCTCGTCTACTAACGTTACTGTTTGTTCTTTCATTTTATCGAAATGCGTATGCATTTCATCGATTCTTTTATCTAACTTAAAATTTTGTCTTTTAATTTCATTTTTTATTTCGTCAAACTTCTCATTAAAATCACTTTTAATTTCATTTTTTATTTCACTGAACTTCTCATCAAATTTATTACTCTGCGTCTCAAATTTCAAATTGGAATCTCTTTTTTGTTCATCAAACTTCTCATCTAACTTTAACAGTAATTGCATCATTGCACTAATCTCATCTGTTTTATTTTCGTCCCGAGTTGAGATGGGTGTTACTGTTACTTTCGCTAACTCTACAGATTCAGTCACACTCAACTCACCAATCTAATTTGTGTTAATGGAACATCCATCTCAGTCGTAACTGTTTCGTCAGCTATGCTGACTTTTGCATTATTATCTTCACCAGAATTCATTTTGCTTATTTATAATACATGCATGTATATAACCTTATAACATAACCTATCTCTACGTTTTATGTTTACGTATCTTCAAATTATATATATTATTTCAGATAACTGTCCGCCACTTCCCGTAGGCTTACCCCACATAAAATAAAATTTTATGTCGAGTCCCTGTTCCAGAAGCCAATGTTATACTATTTTTATTACTGCCATAAACTTACTTAATAATTACTCAATAATTTTATTCAACTTTTGTTCCGGGCGCTATCTTGTGATATCTACGAGAAGATTATATTTAACTTACCTTAAGGGCAGAATTCAGTTAAGCGAAACTCGAAGTAGCAGAATGTGTTATTTGAAATAATAACTCTTGCTTGAAATGTTTACCAAATGACATTACCTTTTAATAACATCTTACTACAAAACATGTGACTCTACCGTGCGAAATAAGCACGCAGCTATACACCCTTAGGTGTTACGTCATGAGACGCAGTTACATTATTTAAGTCAAAAATCCCCTTAAACATTTCAATAGGCCCTCCAAAATAACATTCAATTATATTTTTTATGTTTTAATAACATATTACTACAAAACATGTGACTCTACCGTGCGAAATAAGCACGCTATTATTATATGCCTTTTGGCGTTGCGTCATGAGACGCAGTTCTACTGTATAAGTTTAAAAATTTCCCTTAAACATTTCATAAACCCTCCAAAATAACATACTCAATTATATTTTTTATGATATCATAATTATAAATAATTTCACAACCCAGCACTTGTTAATTATACATTCGCTCACACTCGCATTCTTAGTACAAATCCTTTTAATTTTTATTTCCAAATTGAGCTCATTTTATTTGAATCTACATAAAATATTAAAAATTTTGGCTTTATAAGTTTGCTACTTAGCTGCAAATCTGTCCCGAAGACCCGCATCGTTACACGCGCACTAAGAGATGTTAAAACTTTAACAAAAACTTTTGTTAAAGTTACGTTACACTGTTACTGCATCTTATTTAATTACTGCACTTTTATATTATATGACAAAACTTGGTTGTGTAAGAATTTAGCTGTAAATAGCTTTTAGCGAATTTGCCGGCCGGCACACTTCACTGATGAAACAAGAGTGAGGTGTCTTTGTTCGTTACGCAGCAATTCAGAGGTGGGGGACAAACTACGTCGTCATTCCTTTGTATAGAGCCCAACTCCAGTTGTAATACGCAACGTATGTAATATGCATTGCATAGTTTTTTAGCTGACGTAATCATGTGCGCAGCTTGTGACACATTTGTATGACGACTGTTTTTGCTGTTTCTGGACGTCTATCCCTGACCTTGATGCAATCCTGTGCACTCAATATTGCGCAGTTGCAAACTCTCCATACAACTTTACCAATTTTTTTTATATGGGTCTTTAAAATAAAATACACTTTATATCAATTATTCCCCAAAATATAACAGGGCCAGAATTGTACTGTTACAAAACCCCCTCAATGAAAGATTTTATGCCGAAGCATAAAAACTCTCATTGACACACTCATACTTCCTAAAGGGATCAGCTAGGATATGTCGCCACAACCCCCTTGCTATTTATCAAAAAAAATATAATTACTCACCCTTGGTCCGATGATGGTGACAGTACCTGCATGACCTTACTGGACTTCTCCTACGAGATCCCAACACCATAAGGCCAATCAGGCGCTTTACGCTCCTGCTCTGACGCGCAGGCCAGCTCAGGACCACCGTCACAACATCACCAAACACTGAAACAATAAATCAAAAATATCAAAATAGTGGCCTGGTATAATACCATATCCCTAATTGATCTGTTTCCCCTTAGCTATGTGCTGGTTTGTGTTAAGAAGCACTGGGTTTGCTTTAACTCTTAACACCTAGGATTATTACCTAGTACAAGAATTATTATACAATGTTCCATTCTCTTATTTCACTACCATTTACATTTATAAAATTTTTCGATTCTAATCGATAATAATTGATCCTTTCACATTAACAAGAAGAAACACAAATCTTTATACTAGTGCAATAATACTTTCTAAAATATTCAAACACATAATCAAAATTTACTCAAATAAAATCATCTATTTCTCCCTCTTTCTACAATTCTGAAACATTTTCTTCTTCTTCTTATTATTATTATTAACAGTAAGTGATCCGGCGCTGTTAATAATACTTATCCCCTCTTTCTCCTCCACACACACTATTTCCCCCCCTGAACTGTTGCATTCAGTTGCCTCCACAAGGACTGAGGCAGAAGGAGTGAGCACTTTTTTATTTTCTCTCTCTCCCATCCTTGCTTCAGCTTTACAAAAACTTCGAGGTAAGTACCCCTACTTTTATTCTTATGATATGCCCCTAAGGTCTACCACCCCTACTGAGGTGAAATAGCCTGTGCTTTAAAACAATCTTAGATTCCCCTTTTTTAAAACCCCATTAAATTTCTAAATTTAACCAATTTCAAAGGCAACCAACTATGGTCAGGTTTGACAATTGCTGCCCACAGCTGGTTGTCGTCCAAAACCACGATCTGGGATGGTAAGGCCGAGATCGCCCGAAATGTAGGGAATCGCAATAGTTTGACACATTGTGTCGTATATAGTTACATTTGTAACTACCCCCAAAATCATACATTTATACATACATACAAATTCCTACACTAATATATAATAAACATAATACATAATAATACACTCACATTAATATTACGATTATCACATAAAAAAAAAAAAATTCACATGTAACTTTGATCAAAATTTACACACCCTACATCTTTAAATTTGCGTATAAAAATTATAAACATTACATTTTAATTATTAACCTTTTGTTAATTGGCCATCAATTATTTATCATTTACTACCATTTAATTCTTCACAATTTCAAATTTATTATTAATATTCATATTACATTATTATTATTTCATTTCTTATTACCTTTCTACTATGAATTTTCTACTTAACCCTTCACATTTTTATCATTGAGTAGTCTGGGTGACTCCAGTATTCACTATAATTTGACTTATTATATAGGCACTAACATTTATAATCTTACTCCCTTTCTTCCTACTAACCACCACTACTAACAACCAGATTTACATATCATGACACCAATCTCTCAATTATAAACACCCTCACTCCATTTAAATCCTCTGGCACCGCTCGTCTTTGTACTCGGATGTGTGTTCCCTACCTGGCCATATACATTCATAATTTTTTGCCCTTCCAAAATATCGGCAAACACTCCCTTAAACTACTCTATTACCTGCCACAACGCTATACGTTGGTCACTCCTTACACGTCACCCCCACTTCAAAATATCATCATCAACAAATATATGTTTACCCTTTACTTTACTCACCTCTCTACATATAATCACTACTACTGTGTCCCTAAAATATCTAACACCCTCTTTGTGTGTTACTGGTATTTCAAAATTCTTATTTATCCAACTCCCATTAACTTTGATTGACTAACTCAAATGCCTTTATTTTAATACTTAATTATCACCCAATCTCTATTCCCTTTTTAAACTTTACATTACTGTGATCACTGACAATTGCATTAGAAAATTCATCCCTCACCTACTAATAACAATACATCTCAATGTTCAAATATATATATATATGCTTAATCATTTATTATTCATTAGAAATCTCATAAAATCATTTAACTTCATTATCAAACTTTATTTTGTACAACATTAATTAAGTAATTAATCTTCAATTATTAAAATTTCACCATTACTTTCACTTGTTTAGTCAAAACAAAAACATGTTAATTGGTATTATTAAATCAATTAAACTATAATTTACTGTTACATACATGGTGTACATAAAATTTACCTGTAATACCCAACATCAAAAATACACAAATACATTGACATTAATACACGAAAAAAATATACAATCCAACTTATTATTTTATCATTGACCAAAATCAGTCCATAAGCAGTCCATTTCAAAACCACTGTTCACGTATATTAATGTTCATAAGCAATAAAACACTTCATCCTCCATCAGTAAACAACAGTCGAATCTTAGGTCTATACAACTTATTTTTTATTAAATATATGATATTATTATTATCAATATAATATTTATCTAAATTTTTATATTCTTCCACAATCTCGTTTGAATTAATAGGTTTATTCCATATCAATTTATCATGTACCATGTCATCATGTTCTGTCTACCTCAGTATTATCTGTCATAATCATGTAAGTCATATAGTCATTACTATCGTCCTCATAATTATCTACTACGACACCCATTACTTCCCAAGGTAAGTAATTGTTATTATTATCATCGTCTACTATTATTGCTATCTCAATTTCACTATAAGGTAAGTATTCACTATAATTATCCACCATCTCTACTCCTAACCTTTCTACAAATTCTCTATACTTTCTATTTATCTTAAAAATCTCTATTACTCTCTTTCTCTCTCTCTCTCAGTATATTTCTTCACATAACACCAAGCTACACTCTCTCTCTCCAAATATGCAGGGGTCACTAACTCATAATTACTGCACCACCTATGAGGTACACAAAAACACCAGGGAACTCTATTTGTAGACCTATCGTCTCCCAAATATAAATCTAAGGAACTCTCGTCCTTCTTAAACACACGTGAAGACTTTACTTCACTCCCTACTACAACATTAAGGGAAAATTTTACCCCCTGCATCCCTTTTACAAATATACTTTCTCTCAGCTCTCTCTCTGACTCAACACACACAAACATCTCATTATCACTCCCAATATTCTCATCATCATTTTCTAACACCATGTTCTTAATTATACCCTTATTATTACCTGTGAACTCATTATTCAAATTATCATTGTTACTCACCTTGTTAGCACTTAAACTAACACTATTTTCTGTAAATGTATCATCATTACTACCCCCACTATTCTCTACCCTACTTTTATTCTTGTAATTCTCGTCTACTTTACTCTTTGGTATATCAAATTTCTCGTCTACTAACGTTACTGTTTGTTCTTTCATTTTATCGAAATGCGTATGCATTTCATCGATTCTTTTATCTAACTTAAAATTTTGTCTTTTAATTTCATTTTTTATTTCGTCAAACTTCTCATTAAAATCACTTTTAATTTCATTTTTTATTTCACTGAACTTCTCATCAAATTTATTACTCTGCGTCTCAAATTTCAAATTGGAATCTCTTTTTTGTTCATCAAACTTCTCATCTAACTTTAACAGTAATTGCATCATTGCACTAATCTCATCTGTTTTATTTTCGTCCCGAGTTGAGATGGGTGTTACTGTTACTTTCGCTAACTCTACAGATTCAGTCACACTCAACTCACCAATCTAATTTGTGTTAATGGAACATCCATCTCAGTCGTAACTGTTTCGTCAGCTATGCTGACTTTTGCATTATTATCTTCACCAGAATTCATTTTGCTTATTTATAATACATGCATGCATATAAACTTATAACATAACCTATCTCTACGTTTTATGTTTACGTATCTTCAAATTATATATATTATTTCAGATAACTGTCCGCTACTTCCCGTAGGCTTACCCCACATAAAATAAAATTTTATGTCGAGTCCCTGTTCCAGAAGCCAATGTTATACTATTTTTATTACTGCCATAAACTTACTTAATAATTACTCAATAATTTTATTCAACTTTTGTTCCGGGCGCCATCTTGTGATATCTACGAGAAGATTATATTTAACTTACCTTAAGGGCAGAATTCGGTTAAGCGAAACTCGAAGTAGCGGAATGTGTTATTTGAAATAATAACTCTTGCTTGAAATGTTTACCAAATGACATTACCTTTTAATAACATCTTACTACAAAACATGTGACTCTACCGTGCGAAATAAGCACGCAGCTATACACCCTTAGGTGTTACGTCATGAGACGCAGTTACATTATTTAAGTCAAAAATCCCCTTAAACATTTCAATAGGCCCTCCAAAATAACATTCAATTATATTTTTTATGTTTTAATAACATATTACTACAAAACATGTGACTCTACCGTGCGAAATAAGCACGCTATTATATGCCTTTTGGCGTTGCGTCATGAGACGCAGTTCTACTGTATAAGTTTAAAAATTTCCCTTAAACATTTCATAAACCCTCCAAAATAACATACTCAATTATATTTTTTATGATATCATAATTATAAATAATTTCACAACCCAGCACTTGTTAATTATACATTCGCTCACACTCGCATTCTTAGTACAAATCCTTTTAATTTTTATTTCCAAATTGAGCTCATTTTATTTGAATCTACATAAAATATTAAAAATTTTGGCTTTATAAGTTTGCTACTTAGCTGCAAATCTGTCCCGAAGACCCGCATCGTTACACGTGCACTAAGAGATGTTAAAACTTTAACAAAAACTTTTGTTAAAGTTACGTTACACTGTTACAGCATCTTATTTAATTACTGCACTTTTATATTATATGACAAAACTTGGTTGTGTAAGAATTTAGCTGTAAATAGCTTTTAGCGAATTTGCCGGCCGGCACACTTCACTGATGAAACAAGAGTGAGGTGTCTTTGTTCGTTACGCAGCAATTCAGAGGTGGGGGACAAACTACGTCGTCATTCCTTTGTATAGAGCCCAACTCCAGTTGTAATACGCAACGTATGTAATATGCATTGCATAGTTTTTTAGCTGACGTAATCATGTGCGCAGCTTGTGACACATTTGTATGACGACTGTTTTTGCTGTTTCTGGACGTCTATCCCTGACCTTGATGCAATCCTGTGCACTCAATATTGCGCAGTTGCAAACTCTCCATACAACTTTACCAATTTTTTTTATATGGGTCTTTAAAATAAAATACACTTTATATCGATTATTCCCCAAAATATAACAGGGCCAGAATTGTACTGTTACAAAACCCCCTCAATGAAAGATTTTATGCCGAAGCATAAAAACTCTCATTGACACACTCATACTTCCTAAAGGGATCAGCTAGGATATGTCGCCACAACCCCTTGCTATTTATCAAAAAAAATATAATTACTCACCCTTGGTCCGATGATGGTGACAGTACCTGCATGACCTTACTGGACTTCTCCTACGAGATCCCAACACCATAAGGCCAATCAGGCGCTTTACGCTCCTGCTCTGACGCGCAGGCCAGCTCAGGACCACCGTCACAACATCACCAAACACTGAAACAATAAATCAAAAATATCAAAATAGTGGCCTGGTATAATACCATATCCCTAACTGATCTGTTTCCCCTTAGCTATGTGCTGGTTTGTGTTAAGAAGCACTGGGTTTGCTTTAACTCTTAACACCTAGGATTATTACCTAGTACAAGAATTATTATACAATGTTCCATTCTCTTATTTCACTACCATTTACATTTATAAAATTTTTCGATTCTAATCGATAATAATTGATCCTTTCACATTAACAAGAAGAAACACAAATCTTTATACTAGTGCAATAATACTTTCTAAAATATTCAAACACATAATCAAAATTTACTCAAATAAAATCATCTATTTCTCCCTCTTTCTACAATTCTGAAACATTTTCTTCTTCTTATTATTATTATTATTAACAGTAAGTGATCCGGCGCTGTTAATAATACTTATCCCCTCTTTCTCCTCCACACACACTATTTCCCCCCCTGAACTGTTGCATTCAGTTGCCTCCACAAGGACTGAGGCAGAAGGAGTGAGCACTTTTTTATTTTCTCTCTCTCCCATCCTTGCTTCAGCTTTACAAAAACTTCGAGGTAAGTACCCCTACTTTTATTCTTATGATATGCCCCTAAGGTCTACCACCCCTACTGAGGTGAAATAGCCTGTGCTTTAAAACAATCTTAGATTCCCCTTTTTTAAAACCCCATTAAATTTCTAAATTTAACCAATTTCAAAGGCAACCAACTATGGTCAGGTTTGACAATTGCTGCCCACAGCTGGTTGTCGTCCAAAACCACGATCTGGGATGGTAAGGCCGAGATCGCCCGAAATGTAGGGAATCGCAATAGTTTGACACATTGTGTCGTATATAGTTACATTTGTAACTACCCCCAAAATCATACATTTATACATACATACAAATTCCTACACTAATATATAATAAACATAATACATAATAATACACTCACATTAATATTACGATTATCACATAAAAAAAAAAAAAAATTCACATGTAACTTTGATCAAAATTTACACACCCTACATCTTTAAATTTGCGTATAAAAATTATAAACATTACATTTTAATTATTAACCTTTTGTTAATTGGCCATCAATTATTTATCATTTACTACCATTTAATTCTTCACAATTTCAAATTTATTATTAATATTCATATTACATTATTATTATTTCATTTCTTATTACCTTTCTACTATGAATTTTCTACTTAACCCTTCACATTTTTATCATTGAGTAGTCTGGGTGACTCCAGTATTCACTATAATTTGACTTATTATATAGGCACTAACATTTATAATCTTACTCCCTTTCTTCCTACTAACCACCACTACTAACAACCAGATTTACATATCATGACACCAATCTCTCAATTATAAACACCCTCACTCCATTTAAATCCTCTGGCACCGCTCGTCTTTGTACTCGGATGTGTGTTCCCTACCTGGCCATATACATTCATAATTTTTTGCCCTTCCAAAATATCGGCAAACACTCCCTTAAACTACTCTATTACCTGCCACAACGCTATACGTTGGTCACTCCTTATACGTCACCCTTACTTCAAAATATCATCATCAACAAATATATGTTTACCCTTTACTTTACTCACCTCTCTACATATAATCACTACTACTGTGTCCCTAAAATATCTAACACCCTCTTTGTGTGTTACTGGTATTTCAAAATTCTTATTTATCCAACTCCCATTAACTTTGATTGACTAACTCAAATGCCTTTATTTTAATACTTAATTATCACCCAATCTCTATTCCCTTTTTAAACTTTACATTACTGTGATCACTGACAATTGCATTAGAAAATTCATCCCTCACCTACTAATAACAATACATCTCAATGTTCAAATATATATATATATGCTTAATCATTTATTATTCATTAGAAATCTCATAAAATCATTTAACTTCATTATCAAACTTTATTTTGTACAACATTAATTAAGTAATTAATCTTCAATTATTAAAATTTCACCATTACTTTCACTTGTTTAGTCAAAACAAAAACATGTTAATTGGTATTATTAAATCAATTAAACTATAATTTACTGTTACATACATGGTGTACATAAAATTTACCTGTAATACCCAACATCAAAAATACACAAATACATTGACATTAATACACGAAAAAAATATACAATCCAACTTATTATTTTATCATTGACCAAAATCAGTCCATAAGCAGTCCATTTCAAAACCACTGTTCACGTATATTAATGTTCATAAGCAATAAAACACTTCATCCTCCATCAGTAAACAACAGTCGAATCTTAGGTCTATACAACTTATTTTTTATTAAATATATGATATTATTATTATCAATATAATATTTATCTAAATTTTTATATTCTTCCACAATCTCGTTTGAATTAATAGGTTTATTCCATATCAATTTATCATGTACCATGTCATCATGTTCTGTCTACCTCAGTATTATCTGTCATAATCATGTAAGTCATATAGTCATTACTATCGTCCTCATAATTATCTACTACGACACCCATTACTTCCCAAGGTAAGTAATTGTTATTATTATCATCGTCTACTATTATTGCTATCTCAATTTCACTATAAGGTAAGTATTCACTATAATTATCCACCATCTCTACTCCTAACCTTTCTACAAATTCTCTATACTTTCTATTTATCTTAAAAATCTCTATTACTCTCTTTCTCTCTCTCTCTCAGTATATTTCTTCACATAACACCAAGCTACACTCTCTCTCTCCAAATATGCAGGGGTCACTAACTCATAATTACTGCACCACCTATGAGGTACACAAAAACACCAGGGAACTCTATTTGTAGACCTATCGTCTCCCAAATATAAATCTAAGGAACTCTCGTCCTTCTTAAACACACGTGAAGACTTTACTTCACTCCCTACTACAACATTAAGGGAAAATTTTACCCCCTGCATCCCTTTTACAAATATACTTTCTCTCAGCTCTCTCTCTGACTCAACACACACAAACATCTCATTATCACTCCCAATATTCTCATCATCATTTTCTAACACCATGTTCTTAATTATACCCTTATTATTACCTGTGAACTCATTATTCAAATTATCATTGTTACTCACCTTGTTAGCACTTAAACTAACACTATTTTCTGTAAATGTATCATCATTACTACCCCCACTATTCTCTACCCTACTTTTATTCTTGTAATTCTCGTCTACTTTACTCTTTGGTATATCAAATTTCTCGTCTACTAACGTTACTGTTTGTTCTTTCATTTTATCGAAATGCGTATGCATTTCATCGATTCTTTTATCTAACTTAAAATTTTGTCTTTTAATTTCATTTTTTATTTCGTCAAACTTCTCATTAAAATCACTTTTAATTTCATTTTTTATTTCACTGAACTTCTCATCAAATTTATTACTCTGCGTCTCAAATTTCAAATTGGAATCTCTTTTTTGTTCATCAAACTTCTCATCTAACTTTAACAGTAATTGCATCATTGCACTAATCTCATCTGTTTTATTTTCGTCCCGAGTTGAGATGGGTGTTACTGTTACTTTCGCTAACTCTACAGATTCAGTCACACTCAACTCACCAATCTAATTTGTGTTAATGGAACATCCATCTCAGTCGTAACTGTTTCGTCAGCTATGCTGACTTTTGCATTATTATCTTCACCAGAATTCATTTTGCTTATTTATAATACATGCATGCATATAAACTTATAACATAACCTATCTCTACGTTTTATGTTTACGTATCTTCAAATTATATATATTATTTCAGATAACTGTCCGCTACTTCCCGTAGGCTTACCCCACATAAAATAAAATTTTATGTCGAGTCCCTGTTCCAGAAGCCAATGTTATACTATTTTTATTACTGCCATAAACTTACTTAATAATTACTCAATAATTTTATTCAACTTTTGTTCCGGGCGCCATCTTGTGATATCTACGAGAAGATTATATTTAACTTACCTTAAGGGCAGAATTCGGTTAAGCGAAACTCGAAGTAGCGGAATGTGTTATTTGAAATAATAACTCTTGCTTGAAATGTTTACCAAATGACATTACCTTTTAATAACATCTTACTACAAAACATGTGACTCTACCGTGCGAAATAAGCACGCAGCTATACACCCTTAGGTGTTACGTCATGAGACGCAGTTACATTATTTAAGTCAAAAATCCCCTTAAACATTTCAATAGGCCCTCCAAAATAACATTCAATTATATTTTTTATGTTTTAATAACATATTACTACAAAACATGTGACTCTACCGTGCGAAATAAGCACGCTATTATATGCCTTTTGGCGTTGCGTCATGAGACGCAGTTCTACTGTATAAGTTTAAAAATTTCCCTTAAACATTTCATAAACCCTCCAAAATAACATACTCAATTATATTTTTTATGATATCATAATTATAAATAATTTCACAACCCAGCACTTGTTAATTATACATTCGCTCACACTCGCATTCTTAGTACAAATCCTTTTAATTTTTATTTCCAAATTGAGCTCATTTTATTTGAATCTACATAAAATATTAAAAATTTTGGCTTTATAAGTTTGCTACTTAGCTGCAAATCTGTCCCGAAGACCCGCATCGTTACACGTGCACTAAGAGATGTTAAAACTTTAACAAAAACTTTTGTTAAAGTTACGTTACACTGTTACTGCATCTTATTTAATTACTGCACTTTTATATTATATGACAAAACTTGGTTGTGTAAGAATTTAGCTGTAAATAGCTTTTAGCGAATTTGCCGGCCGGCACACTTCACTGATGAAACAAGAGTGAGGTGTCTTTGTTCGTTACGCAGCAATTCAGAGGTGGGGGACAAACTACGTCGTCATTCCTTTGTATAGAGCCCAACTCCAGTTGTAATACGCAACGTATGTAATATGCATTGCATAGTTTTTTAGCTGACGTAATCATGTGCGCAGCTTGTGACACATTTGTATGACGACTGTTTTTGCTGTTTCTGGACGTCTATCCCTGACCTTGATGCAATCCTGTGCACTCAATATTGCGCAGTTGCAAACTCTCCATACAACTTTACCAATTTTTTTTATATGGGTCTTTAAAATAAAATACACTTTATATCGATTATTCCCCAAAATATAACAGGGCCAGAATTGTACTGTTACAAAACCCCCTCAATGAAAGATTTTATGCCGAAGCATAAAAACTCTCATTGACACACTCATACTTCCTAAAGGGATCAGCTAGGATATGTCGCCACAACCCCCTTGCTATTTATCAAAAAAAATATAATTACTCACCCTTGGTCCGATGATGGTGACAGTACCTGCATGACCTTACTGGACTTCTCCTACGAGATCCCAACACCATAAGGCCAATCAGGCGCTTTACGCTCCTGCTCTGACGCGCAGGCCAGCTCAGGACCACCGTCACAACATCACCAAACACTGAAACAATAAATCAAAAATATCAAAATAGTGGCCTGGTATAATACCATATCCCTAACTGATCTGTTTCCCCTTAGCTATGTGCTGGTTTGTGTTAAGAAGCACTGGGTTTGCTTTAACTCTTAACACCTAGGATTATTACCTAGTACAAGAATTATTATACAATGTTCCATTCTCTTATTTCACTACCATTTACATTTATAAAATTTTTCGATTCTAATCGATAATAATTGATCCTTTCACATTAACAAGAAGAAACACAAATCTTTATACTAGTGCAATAATACTTTCTAAAATATTCAAACACATAATCAAAATTTACTCAAATAAAATCATCTATTTCTCCCTCTTTCTACAATTCTGAAACATTTTCTTCTTCTTATTATTATTATTATTAACAGTAAGTGATCCGGCGCTGTTAATAATACTTATCCCCTCTTTCTCCTCCACACACACTATTTCCCCCCCTGAACTGTTGCATTCAGTTGCCTCCACAAGGACTGAGGCAGAAGGAGTGAGCACTTTTTTATTTTCTCTCTCTCCCATCCTTGCTTCAGCTTTACAAAAACTTCGAGGTAAGTACCCCTACTTTTATTCTTATGATATGCCCCTAAGGTCTACCACCCCTACTGAGGTGAAATAGCCTGTGCTTTAAAACAATCTTAGATTCCCCTTTTTTAAAACCCCATTAAATTTCTAAATTTAACCAATTTCAAAGGCAACCAACTATGGTCAGGTTTGACAATTGCTGCCCACAGCTGGTTGTCGTCCAAAACCACGATCTGGGATGGTAAGGCCGAGATCGCCCGAAATGTAGGGAATCGCAATAGTTTGACACATTGTGTCGTATATAGTTACATTTGTAACTACCCCCAAAATCATACATTTATACATACATACAAATTCCTACACTAATATATAATAAACATAATACATAATAATACACTCACATTAATATTACGATTATCACATAAAAAAAAAAAAAAATTCACATGTAACTTTGATCAAAATTTACACACCCTACATCTTTAAATTTGCGTATAAAAATTATAAACATTACATTTTAATTATTAACCTTTTGTTAATTGGCCATCAATTATTTATCATTTACTACCATTTAATTCTTCACAATTTCAAATTTATTATTAATATTCATATTACATTATTATTATTTCATTTCTTATTACCTTTCTACTATGAATTTTCTACTTAACCCTTCACATTTTTATCATTGAGTAGTCTGGGTGACTCCAGTATTCACTATAATTTGACTTATTATATAGGCACTAACATTTATAATCTTACTCCCTTTCTTCCTACTAACCACCACTACTAACAACCAGATTTACATATCATGACACCAATCTCTCAATTATAAACACCCTCACTCCATTTAAATCCTCTGGCACCGCTCGTCTTTGTACTCGGATGTGTGTTCCCTACCTGGCCATATACATTCATAATTTTTTGCCCTTCCAAAATATCGGCAAACACTCCCTTAAACTACTCTATTACCTGCCACAACGCTATACGTTGGTCACTCCTTATACGTCACCCCCACTTCAAAATATCATCATCAACAAATATATGTTTACCCTTTACTTTACTCACCTCTCTACATATAATCACTACTACTGTGTCCCTAAAATATCTAACACCCTCTTTGTGTGTTACTGGTATTTCAAAATTCTTATTTATCCAACTCCCATTAACTTTGATTGACTAACTCAAATGCCTTTATTTTAATACTTAATTATCACCCAATCTCTATTCCCTTTTTAAACTTTACATTACTGTGATCACTGACAATTGCATTAGAAAATTCATCCCTCACCTACTAATAACAATACATCTCAATGTTCAAATATATATATATATGCTTAATCATTTATTATTCATTAGAAATCTCATAAAATCATTTAACTTCATTATCAAACTTTATTTTGTACAACATTAATTAAGTAATTAATCTTCAATTATTTAAAATTTCACCATTATTTTCACTTGTTTAGTCAAAACAAAAACATGTTAATTGTTATTATTAAATCAATTAAACTATAATTTACTGTTACATACATGGTGTACATAAAATTTACCTGTAATACCCAACATCAAAAATACACAAATACATTGACATTAATACACGAAAAAAATATACAATCCAACTTATTATTTTATCATTGACCAAAATCAGTCCATAAGCAGTCCATTTCAAAACCACTGTTCACGTATATTAATGTTCATAAGCAATAAAACACTTCATCCTCCATCATTAAACAACAGTCGAATCTTAGGTCTATACAACTTATTTTTTATTAAATATATGATATTATTATTATCAATATAATATTTATCTAAATTTTTATATTCTTCCACAATCTCGTTTGAATTAATAGGTTTATTCCATATCAATTTATCATGTACCATGTCATCATGTTCTGTCTACCTCAGTATTATCTGTCATAATCATGTAAGTCATATAGTCATTACTATCGTCCTCATAATTATCTACTACGACACCCATTACTTCCCAAGGTAAGTAATTGTTATTATTATCATCGTCTACTATTATTGCTATCTCAATTTCACTATAAGGTAAGTATTCACTATAATTATCCACCATCTCTACTCCTAACCTTTCTACAAATTCTCTATACTTTCTATTTATCTTAAAAATCTCTATTACTCTCTTTCTCTCTCTCTCAGTATATTTCTTCACATAACACCAAGCTACACTCTCTCTCTCCAAATATGCAGGGGTCACTAACTCATAATTACTGCACCACCTATGAGGTACACAAAAACACCAGGGAACTCTATTTGTAGACCTATCGTCTCCCAAATATAAATCTAAGGAACTCTCGTCCTTCTTAAACACACGTGAAGACTTTACTTCACTCCCTACTACAACATTAAGGGAAAATTTTACCCCCTGCATCCCTTTTACAAATATACTTTCTCTCAGCTCTCTCTCTGACTCAACACACACAAACATCTCATTATCACTCCCAATATTCTCATCATCATTTTCTAACACCATGTTCTTAATTATACCCTTATTATTACCTGTGAACTCATTATTCAAATTATCATTGTTACTCACCTTGTTAGCACTTAAACTAACACTATTTTCTGTAAATGTATCATCATTACTACCCCCACTATTCTCTACCCTACTTTTATTCTTGTAATTCTCGTCTACTTTACTCTTTGGTATATCAAATTTCTCGTTTACTAACGTTACTGTTTGTTCTTTCATTTTATCGAAATGCGTATGCATTTCATCGGTTCTTTTATCTAACTTAAAATTTTGTCTTTTAATTTCATTTTTTATTTCGTCAAACTTCTCATTAAAATCACTTTTAATTTCATTTTTTATTTCACTGAACTTCTCATCAAATTTATTACTCTGCGTCTCAAATTTCAAATTGGAATCTCTTTTTTGTTCATCAAACTTCTCATCTAACTTTAACAGTAATTGCATCATTGCACTAATCTCATCTGTTTTATTTTCGTCCCGAGTTGAGATGGGTGTTACTGTTACTTTCGCTAACTCTACAGATTCAGTCACACTCAACTCACCAATCTAATTTGTGTTAATGGAACATCCATCTCACTCGTAACTGTTTCGTCAGCTATGCTGACTTTTGCATTATTATCTTCACAGAATTCATTTTGCTTATTTATAATACATGCATGCATATAAACTTATAACATAACCTATCTCTACGTTTTATGTTTACGTATCTTCAAATTATATATATTATTTCAGATAACTGTCCGCTACTTCCCGTAGGCTTACCCCACATAAAATAAAATTTTATGTCGAGTCCCTGTTCCAGAAGCCAATGTTATACTATTTTTATTACTGCCATAAACTTACTTAATAATTACTCAATAATTTTATTCAACTTTTGTTCCGGGCGCCATCTTGTGATATCTACGAGAAGATTATATTTAACTTACCTTAAGGGCAGAATTCGGTTAAGCGAAACTCGAAGTAGCGGAATGTGTTATTTGAAATAATAACTCTTGCTTGAAATGTTTACCAAATGACATTACCTTTTAATAACATCTTACTACAAAACATGTGACTCTACCGTGCGAAATAAGCACGCAGCTATACACCCTTAGGTGTTACGTCATGAGACGCAGTTACATTATTTAAGTCAAAAATCCCCTTAAACATTTCAATAGGCCCTCCAAAATAACATTCAATTATATTTTTTATGTTTTAATAACATATTACTACAAAACATGTGACTCTACCGTGCGAAATAAGCACGCTATTATTATATGCCTTTTGGCGTTGCGTCATGAGACGCAGTTCTACTGTATAAGTTTAAAAATTTCCCTTAAACATTTCATAAACCCTCCAAAATAACATACTCAATTATATTTTTTATGATATCATAATTATAAATAATTTCACAACCCAGCACTTGTTAATTATACATTCGCTCACACTCGCATTCTTAGTACAAATCCTTTTAATTTTTATTTCCAAATTGAGCTCATTTTATTTGAATCTACATAAAATATTAAAAATTTTGGCTTTATAAGTTTGCTACTTAGCTGCAAATCTGTCCCGAAGACCCGCATCGTTACACGCGCACTAAGAGATGTTAAAACTTTAACAAAAACTTTTGTTAAAGTTACGTTACACTGTTACTGCATCTTATTTAATTACTGCACTTTTATATTATATGACAAAACTTGGTTGTAAGAATTTAGCTGTAAATAGCTTTTAGCGAATTTGCCGGCCGGCACACTTCACTGATGAAACAAGAGTGAGGTGTCTTTGTTCGTTACGCAGCAATTCAGAGGTGGGGGACAAACTACGTCGTCATTCCTTTGTATAGAGCCCAACTCCAGTTGTAATACGCAACGTATGTAATATGCATTGCATAGTTTTTTAGCTGACGTAATCATGTGCGCAGCTTGTGACACATTTGTATGACGACTGTTTTTGCTGTTTCTGGACGTCTATCCCTGACCTTGATGCAATCCTGTGCACTCAATATTGCGCAGTTGCAAACTCTCCATACAACTTTACCAATTTTTTTTATATGGGTCTTTAAAATAAAATACACTTTATATCGATTATTCCCCAAAATATAACAGGGCCAGAATTGTACTGTTACAAAACCCCCTCAATGAAAGATTTTATGCCGAAGCATAAAAACTCTCATTGACACACTCATACTTCCTAAAGGGATCAGCTAGGGTATGTCGCCACAACCCCCTTGCTATTTATCAAAAAAAATATAATTACTCACCCTTGGTCCGATGATGGTGACAGTACCTGCATGACCTTACTGGACTTCTCCTACGAGATCCCAACACCATAAGGCCAATCAGGCGCTTTACGCTCCTGCTCTGACGCGCAGGCCAGCTCAGGACCACCGTCACAACATCACCAAACACTGAAACAATAAATCATAAATATCAAAATAGTGGCCTGGTATAATACCATATCCCTAACTGATCTGTTTCCCCTTAGCTATGTGCTGGTTTGTGTTAAGAAGCACTGGGTTTGCTTTAACTCTTAACACCTAGGATTATTACCTAGTACAAGAATTATTATACAATGTTCCATTCTCTTATTTCACTACCATTTACATTTATAAAATTTTTCGATTCTAATCGATAATAATTGATCCTTTCACATTAACAAGAAGAAACACAAATCTTTATACTAGTGCAATAATACTTTCTAAAATATTCAAACACATAATCAAAATTTACTCAAATAAAATCATCTATTTCTCCCTCTTTCTACAATTCTGAAACATTTTCTTCTTCTTATTATTATTATTATTAACAGTAAGTGATCCGGCGCTGTTAATAATACTTATCCCCTCTTTCTCCTCCACACACACTATTTCCCCCCCTGAACTGTTGCATTCAGTTGCCTCCACAAGGACTGAGGCAGAAGGAGTGAGCACTTTTTTATTTTCTCTCTCTCCCATCCTTGCTTCAGCTTTACAAAAACTTCGAGGTAAGTACCCCTACTTTTATTCTTATGATATGCCCCTAAGGTCTACCACCCCTACTGAGGTGAAATAGCCTGTGCTTTAAAACAATCTTAGATTCCCCTTTTTTAAAACCCCATTAAATTTCTAAATTTAACCAATTTCAAAGGCAACCAACTATGGTCAGGTTTGACAATTGCTGCCCACAGCTGGTTGTCGTCCAAAACCACGATCTGGGATGGTAAGGCCAAGATCGCCCGAAATGTAGGGAATCGCAATAGTTTGACACATTGTGTCGTATATAGTTACATTTGTAACTACCCCCAAAATCATAATTTATACATACATACAAATTCCTACACTAATATATAATAAACATAATACATAATAATACACTCACATTAATATTACGATTATCACATAAAAAAAAAAAAAAAATTCACATGTAACTTTGATCAAAATTTACACACCCTACATCTTTAAATTTGCGTATAAAAATTATAAACATTACATTTTAATTATTAACCTTTTGTTAATTGGCCATCAATTATTTATCATTTACTACCATTTAATTCTTCACAATTTCAAATTTATTATTAATATTCATATTACATTATTATTATTTCATTTCTTATTACCTTTCTACTATGAATTTTCTACTTAACCCTTCACATTTTTATCATTGAGTAGTCTGGGTGACTCCAGTATTCACTATAATTTGACTTATTATATAGGCACTAACATTTATAATCTTACTCCCTTTCTTCCTACTAACCACCACTACTAACAACCAGATTTACATATCATGACACCAATCTCTCAATTATAAACACCCTCACTCCATTTAAATCCTCTGGCACCGCTCGTCTTTGTACTCGGATGTGTGTTCCCTACCTGGCCATATACATTCATAATTTTTTGCCCTTCCAAAATATCGGCAAACACTCCCTTAAACTACTCTATTACCTGCCACAACGCTATACGTTGGTCACTCCTTACACGTCACCCCCACTTCAAAATATCATCATCAACAAATATATGTTTACCCTTTACTTTACTCACCTCTCTACATATTATCACTACTACTGTGTCCCTAAAATATCTAACACCCTCTTTGTGTGTTACTGGTATTTCAAAATTCTTATTTATCCAACTCCCATTAACTTTGATTGACTAACTCAAATGCCTTTATTTTAATACTTAATTATCACCCAATCTCTATTCCCTTTTTAAACTTTACATTACTGTGATCACTGACAATTGCATTAGAAAATTCATCCCTCACCTACTAATAACAATACATCTCAATGTTCAAATATATATATATATATATATATGCTTAATCATTTATTATTCATTAGAAATCTCATAAAATCATTTAACTTCATTATCAAACTTTATTTTGTACAACATTAATTAAGTAATTAATCTTCAATTATTTAAAATTTCACCATTACTTTCACTTGTTTAGTCAAAACAAAAACATGTTAATTGGTATTATTAAATCAATTAAACTATAATTTACTGTTACATACATGGTGTACATAAAATTTACCTGTAATACCCAACATCAAAAATACACAAATACATTGACATTAATACACGAAAAAAATATACAATCCAACTTATTATTTTATCATTGACCAAAATCAGTCCATAAGCAGTCCATTTCAAAACCACTGTTCACGTATATTAATGTTCATAAGCAATAAAACACTTCATCCTCCATCATTAAACAACAGTCGAATCTTAGGTCTATACAACTTATTTTTTATTAAATATATGATATTATTATTATCAATATAATATTTATCTAAATTTTTATATTCTTCCACAATCTCGTTTGAATTAATAGGTTTATTCCATATCAATTTATCATGTACCATGTCATCATGTTCTGTCTACCTCAGTATTATCTGTCATAATCATGTAAGTCATATAGTCATTACTATCGTCCTCATAATTATCTACTACGACACCCATTACTTCCCAAGGTAAGTAATTGTTATTATTATCATCGTCTACTATTATTGCTATCTCAATTTCACTATAAGGTAAGTATTCACTATAATTATCCACCATCTCTACTCCTAACCTTTCTACAAATTCTCTATACTTTCTATTTATCTTAAAAATCTCTATTACTCTCTTTCTCTCTCTCTCAGTATATTTCTTCACATAACACCAAGCTACACTCTCTCTCTCCAAATATGCAGGGGTCACTAACTCATAATTACTGCACCACCTATGAGGTACACAAAAACACCAGGGAACTCTATTTGTAGACCTATCGTCTCCCAAATATAAATCTAAGGAACTCTCGTCCTTCTTAAACACACGTGAAGACTTTACTTCACTCCCTACTACAACATTAAGGGAAAATTTTACCCCCTGCATCCCTTTTACAAATATACTTTCTCTCAGCTCTCTCTCTGACTCAACACACACAAACATCTCATTATCACTCCCAATATTCTCATCATCATTTTCTAACACCATGTTCTTAATTATACCCTTATTATTACCTGTGAACTCATTATTCAAATTATCATTGTTACTCACCTTGTTAGCACTTAAACTAACACTATTTTCTGTAAATGTATCATCATTACTACCCCCACTATTCTCTACCCTACTTTTATTCTTGTAATTCTCGTCTACTTTACTCTTTGGTATATCAAATTTCTCGTCTACTAACGTTACTGTTTGTTCTTTCATTTTATCGAAATGCGTATGCATTTCATCGATTCTTTTATCTAACTTAAAATTTTGTCTTTTAATTTCATTTTTTATTTCATCAAACTTCTCATTAAAATCACTTTTAATTTCATTTTTTATTTCACTGAACTTCTCATCAAATTTATTACTCTGCGTCTCAAATTTCAAATTGGAATCTCTTTTTTGTTCATCAAACTTCTCATCTAACTTTAACAGTAATTGCATCATTGCACTAATCTCATCTGTTTTATTTTCGTCCCGAGTTGAGATGGGTGTTACTGTTACTTTCGCTAACTCTACAGATTCAGTCACACTCAACTCACCAATCTAATTTGTGTTAATGTTACATCCATCTCACTCGTAACTGTTTCGTCAGCTATGCTGACTTTTGCATTATTATCTTCACCAGAATTCATTTTGCTTATTTATAATACATGCATGCATATAACCTTATAACATAACCTATCTCTATGTTTTATGTTTACGTATCTTCAAATTATATATATTATTTCAGATAACTGTCCGCTACTTCCCGTAGGCTTACCCCACATAAAATAAAATTTTATGTCGAGTCCCTGTTCCAGAAGCCAATGTTATACTATTTTTATTACTGCCATAAACTTACTTAATAATTACTCAATAATTTTATTCAACTTTTGTTCCGGGCGCCATCTTGTGATATCTACGAGAAGATTATATTTAACTTACCTTAAGGGCAGAATTCGGTTAAGCGAAACTCGAAGTAGCGGAATGTGTTATTTGAAATAATAACTCTTGCTTGAAATGTTTACCAAATGACATTACCTTTTAATAACATCTTACTACAAAACATGTGACTCTACCGTGCGAAATAAGCACGCAGCTATACACCCTTAAGTGTTACGTCATGAGACGCAGTTACATTATTTAAGTCAAAAATCCCCTTAAACATTTCAATAGGCCCTCCAAAATAACATTCAATTATATTTTTTATGTTTTAATAACATATTACTACAAAACATGTGACTCTACCGTGCGAAATAAGCACGCTATTATTATATGCCTTTTGGCGTTGCGTCATGAGACGCAGTTCTACTGTATAAGTTTAAAAATTTCCCTTAAACATTTCATAAACCCTCCAAAATAACATACTCAATTATATTTTTTATGATATCATAATTATAAATAATTTCACAACCCAGCACTTGTTAATTATACATTCGCTCACACTCGCATTCTTAGTACAAATCCTTTTAATTTTTATTTCCAAATTGAGCTCATTTTATTTGAATCTACATAAAATATTAAAAATTTTGGCTTTATAAGTTTGCTACTTAGCTGCAAATCTGTCCCGAAGACGTCGCATCGTTACACGCGCACTAAGAGATGTTAAAACTTTAACAAAAACTTTTGTTAAAGTTACGTTACACTGTTACTGCATCTTATTTAATTACTGCACTTTTATATTATATGACAAAACTTGGTTGTGTAAGAATTTAGCTGTAAATAGCTTTTAGCGAATTTGCCGGCCGGCACACTTCACTGATGAAACAAGAGTGAGGTGTCTTTGTTCGTTACGCAGCAATTCAGAGGTGGGGGACAAACTACGTCGTCATTCCTTTGTATAGAGCCCAACTCCAGTTGTAATACGCAACGTATGTAATATGCATTGCATAGTTTTTTAGCTGACGTAATCATGTGCGCAGCTTGTGACACATTTGTATGACGACTGTTTTTGCTGTTTCTGGACGTCTATCCCTGACCTTGATGCAATCCTGTGCACTCAATATTGCGCAGTTGCAAACTCTCCATACAACTTTACCAATTTTTTTTATATGGGTCTTTAAAATAAAATACACTTTATATCGATTATTCCCCAAAATATAACAGGGCCAGAATTGTACTGTTAAAAAACCCCCTCAATGAAAGATTTTATGCCGAAGCATAAAAACTCTCATTGACACACTCATACTTCCTAAAGGGATCAGCTAGGATATGTCGCCACAACCCCCTTGCTATTTATCAAAAAAAATATAATTACTCACCCTTGGTCCGATGATGGTGACAGTACCTGCATGACCTTACTGGACTTCTCCTACGAGATCCCAACACCATAAGGCCAATCAGGCGCTTTACGCTCCTGCTCTGATGCGCAGGCCAGCTCAGGACCACCGTCACAACATCACCAAACACTGAAACAATAAATCAAAAATATCAAAATAGTGGCCTGGTATAATACCATATCCCTAACTGATCTGTTTCCCCTTAGCTGTGTGCTGGTTTGTGTTAAGAAGCACTGGGTTTGCTTTAACTCTTAACACCTAGGATTATTACCTAGTACAAGAATTATTATACAATGTTCCATTCTCTTGTTTCACTACCATTTACATTTATAAAATTTTTCGATTCTAATCGATAATAATTGATCCTTTCACATTAACAAGAAGAAACACAAATCTTTATACTAGTGCAATAATACTTTCTAAAATATTCAAACACATAATCAAAATTTACTCAAATAAAATCATCTATTTCTCCCTCTTTCTACAATTCTGAAACATTTTCTTCTTCTTCTTATTATTATTATTAACAGTAAGTGATCCGGCGCTGTTAATAATACTTATCCCCTCTTTCTCCTCCACACACACTATTTCCCCCCCTGAACTGTTGCATTCAGTTGCCTCCACAAGGACTGAGGCAGAAGGAGTGAGCACTTTTTTATTTTCTCTCTCTCCCATCCTTGCTTCAGCTTTACAAAAACTTCGAGGTAAGTACCCCTACTTTTATTCTTATGATATGCCCCTAAGGTCTACCACCCCTACTGAGGTGAAATAGCCTGTGCTTTAAAACAATCTTAGATTCCCCTTTTTTAAAACCCCATTAAATTTCTAAATTTAACCAATTTCAAAGGCAACCAACTATGGTCAGGTTTGACAATTGCTGCCCACAGCTGGTTGTCGTCCAAAACCACGATCTGGGATGGTAAGGCCGAGATCGCCCGAAATGTAGGGAATCGCAATAGTTTGACACATTGTGTCGTATATAGTTACATTTGTAACTACCCCCAAAATCATACATTTATACATACATACAAATTCCTACACTAATATATAATAAACATAATACATAATAATACACTCACATTAACATTACGATTATCACATAAAAAAAAAAAATTCACATTTAACTTTGATCAAAATTTACACACCCTACATCTTTAAATTTGCGTATAAAAATTATAAACATTACATTTTAATTAATTCTTTTAATTATTAAACTTTTGTTAATTGGCCATCAATTATTTATCATTTACTACCATTTAATTCTTCACAATTTCAAATTTATTATTAATATTCATATTACATTATTATTATTTCATTTCTTATTACCTTTCTACTATGAATTTTCTACTTAACCCTTCACATTTTTATCATTGAGTAGTCTGGGTGACTCCAGTATTCACTATAATTTGACTTATTATATAGGCACTAACATTTATAATCTTACTCCCTTTCTTCCTACTAACCACCACTACTAACAACCAGATTTACATATCATCACACCAATCTCTCAATTATAAACACCCTCACTAATTCCATTTAAATCCTCTGGCACCGCTCGTCTTTGTACTCGGATGTGTGTTCCCTACCTGGCCATATACATTCATAATTTTTTGCCCTTCCAAAATATCGGCAAACACTCCCTTAAACTACTCTATTACCTGCCACAACGCTATACGTTGGTCACTCCTTACACGTCACCCCCACTACAAAATATCATCATCAACAAATATATGTTTACCCTTTACTTTACTCACCTCTCTACATATAATCACTACTACTGTGTCCCTAAAATATCTAACACCCTCTTTGTGTGTTACTGGTATTTCAAAATTCTTATTTATCCAACTCCCATTAACTTTGATTGACTAACTCAAATGCCTTTATTTTAATACTTAATTATCACCCAATCTCTATTCCCTTTTTAAACTTTACATTACTGTGATCACTGACAATTGCATTAGAAAATTCATCCCTCACCTACTAATAACAATACATCTCAATGTTCAAATATATATATATATATATATGCTTAATCATTTATTATTCATTAGAAATCTCATAAAATCATTTAACTTCATTATCAAACTTTATTTTGTACAACATTAATTAAGTAATTAATCTTCAATTATTTAAAATTTCACCATTATTTTCACTTGTTTAGTCAAAACAAAAACATGTTAATTGTTATTATTAAATCAATTAAACTATAATTTACTGTTACATACATGGTGTACATAAAATTTACCTGTAATACCCAACATCAAAAATACACAAATACATTGACATTAATACACGAAAAAAATATACAATCCAACTTATTATTTTATCATTGACCAAAATCAGTCCATAAGCAGTCCATTTCAAAACCACTGTTCACGTATATTAATGTTCATAAGCAATAAAACACTTCATCCTCCATCATTAAACAACAGTCGAATCTTAGGTCTATACAACTTATTTTTTATTAAATATATGATATTATTATTATCAATATAATATTTATCTAAATTTTTATATTCTTCCACAATCTCGTTTGAATTAATAGGTTTATTCCATATCAATTTATCATGTACCATGTCATCATGTTCTGTCTACCTCAGTATTATCTGTCATAATCATGTAAGTCATATAGTCATTACTATCGTCCTCATAATTATCTACTACGACACCCATTACTTCCCAAGGTAAGTAATTGTTATTATTATCATCGTCTACTATTATTGCTATCTCAATTTCACTATAAGGTAAGTATTCACTATAATTATCCACCATCTCTACTCCTAACCTTTCTACAAATTCTCTATACTTTCTATTTATCTTAAAAATCTCTATTACTCTCTTTCTCTCTCTCTCAGTATATTTCTTCACATAACACCAAGCTACACTCTCTCTCTCCAAATATGCAGGGGTCACTAACTCATAATTACTGCACCACCTATGAGGTACACAAAAACACCAGGGAACTCTATTTGTAGACCTATCGTCTCCCAAATATAAATCTAAGGAACTCTCGTCCTTCTTAAACACACGTGAAGACTTTACTTCACTCCCTACTACAACATTAAGGGAAAATTTTACCCCCTGCATCCCTTTTACAAATATACTTTCTCTCAGCTCTCTCTCTGACTCAACACACACAAACATCTCATTATCACTCCCAATATTCTCATCATCATTTTCTAACACCATGTTCTTAATTATACCCTTATTATTACCTGTGAACTCATTATTCAAATTATCATTGTTACTCACCTTGTTAGCACTTAAACTAACACTATTTTCTGTAAATGTATCATCATTACTACCCCCACTATTCTCTACCCTACTTTTATTCTTGTAATTCTCGTCTACTTTACTCTTTGGTATATCAAATTTCTCGTCTACTAACGTTACTGTTTGTTCTTTCATTTTATCGAAATGCGTATGCATTTCATCGATTCTTTTATCTAACTTAAAATTTTGTCTTTTAATTTCATTTTTTATTTCGTCAAACTTCTCATTAAAATCACTTTTAATTTCATTTTTTATTTCACTGAACTTCTCATCAAATTTATTACTCTGCGTCTCAAATTTCAAATTGGAATCTCTTTTTTGTTCATCAAACTTCTCATCTAACTTTAACAGTAATTGCATCATTGCACTAATCTCATCTGTTTTATTTTCGTCCCGAGTTGAGATGGGTGTTACTGTTACTTTCGCTAACTCTACAGATTCAGTCACACTCAACTCACCAATCTAATTTGTGTTAATGGAACATCCATCTCACTCGTAACTGTTTCGTCAGCTATGCTGACTTTTGCATTATTATCTTCACCAGAATTCATTTTGCTTATTTATAATACATGCATGCATATAACCTTATAACATAACCTATCTCTACGTTTTATGTTTACGTATCTTCAAATTATATATATTATTTCAGATAACTGTCCGCTACTTCCCGTAGGCTTACCCCACATAAAATAAAATTTTATGTCGAGTCCCTGTTCCAGAAGCCAATGTTATACTATTTTTATTACTGCCATAAACTTACTTAATAATTACTCAATAATTTTATTCAACTTTTGTTCCGGGCGCCATCTTGTGATATCTACGAGAAGATTATATTTAACTTACCTTAAGGGCAGAATTCGGTTAAGCGAAACTCGAAGTAGCGGAATGTGTTATTTGAAATAATAACTCTTGCTTGAAATGTTTACCAAATGACATTACCTTTTAATAACATCTTACTACAAAACATGTGACTCTACCGTGCGAAATAAGCACGCAGCTATACACCCTTAGGTGTTACGTCATGAGACGCAGTTACATTATTTAAGTCAAAAATCCCCTTAAACATTTCAATAGGCCCTCCAAAATAACATTCAATTATATTTTTTATGTTTTAATAACATATTACTACAAAACATGTGACTCTACCGTGCGAAATAAGCACGCTATTATATGCCTTTTGGCGTTGCGTCATGAGACGCAGTTCTACTGTATAAGTTTAAAAATTTCCCTTAAACATTTCATAAACCCTCCAAAATAACATACTCAATTATATTTTTTATGATATCATAATTATAAATAATTTCACAACCCAGCACTTGTTAATTATACATTCGCTCACACTCGCATTCTTAGTACAAATCCTTTTAATTTTTATTTCCAAATTGAGCTCATTTTATTTGAATCTACATAAAATATTAAAAATTTTGGCTTTATAAGTTTGCTACTTAGCTGCAAATCTGTCCCGAAGACGTCGCATCGTTACACGCGCACTAAGAGATGTTAAAACTTTAACAAAAACTTTTGTTAAAGTTACGTTACACTGTTACTGCATCTTATTTAATTACTGCACTTTTATATTATATGACAAAACTTGGTTGTGTAAGAATTTAGCTGTAAATAGCTTTTAGCGAATTTGCCGGCCGGCACACTTCACTGATGAAACAAGAGTGAGGTGTCTTTGTTCGTTACGCAGCAATTCAGAGGTGGGGGACAAACTACGTCGTCATTCCTTTGTATAGAGCCCAACTCCAGTTGTAATACGCAACGTATGTAATATGCATTGCATAGTTTTTTAGCTGACGTAATCATGTGCGCAGCTTGTGACACATTTGTATGACGACTGTTTTTGCTGTTTCTGGACGTCTATCCCTGACCTTGATGCAATCCTGTGCACTCAATATTGCGCAGTTGCAAACTCTCCATACAACTTTACCAATTTTTTTTATATGGGTCTTTAAAATAAAATACACTTTATATCGATTATTCCCCAAAATATAACAGGGCCAGAATTGTACTGTTAAAAAACCCCCTCAATGAAAGATTTTATGCCGAAGCATAAAAACTCTCATTGACACACTCATACTTCCTAAAGGGATCAGCTAGGATATGTCGCCACAACCCCCTTGCTATTTATCAAAAAAAATATAATTACTCACCCTTGGTCCGATGATGGTGACAGTACCTGCATGACCTTACTGGACTTCTCCTACGAGATCCCAACACCATAAGGCCAATCAGGCGCTTTACGCTCCTGCTCTGACGCGCAGGCCAGCTCAGGACCACCGTCACAACATCACCAAACACTGAAACAATAAATCATAAATATCAAAATAGTGGCCTGGTATAATACCATATCCCTAACTGATCTGTTTCCCCTTAGCTATGTGCTGGTTTGTGTTAAGAAGCACTGGGTTTGCTTTAACTCTTAACACCTAGGATTATTACCTAGTACAAGAATTATTATACAATGTTCCATTCTCTTATTTCACTACCATTTACATTTATAAAATTTTTCGATTCTAATCGATAATAATTGATCCTTTCACATTAACAAGAAGAAACACAAATCTTTATACTAGTGCAATAATACTTTCTAAAATATTCAAACACAATCAAAATTTACTCAAATAAAATCATCTATTTCTCCCTCTTTCTACAATTCTGAAACATTTTCTTCTTATTATTATTATTATTAACAGTAAGTGATCCGGCGCTGTTAATAATACTTATCCCCTCTTTCTCCTCCACACACACTATTTCCCCCCCTGAACTGTTGCATTCAGTTGCCTCCACAAGGACTGAGGCAGAAGGAGTGAGCACTTTTTTATTTTCTCTCTCTCCCATCCTTGCTTCAGCTTTACAAAAACTTCGAGGTAAGTACCCCTACTTTTATTCTTATGATATGCCCCTAAGGTCTACCACCCCTACTGAGGTGAAATAGCCTGTGCTTTAAAACAATCTTAGATTCCCCTTTTTTAAAACCCCATTAAATTTCTAAATTTAACCAATTTCAAAGGCAACCAACTATGGTCAGGTTTGACAATTGCTGCCCACAGCTGGTTGTCGTCCAAAACCACGATCTGGGATGGTAAGGCCGAGATCGCCCGAAATGTAGGGAATCGCAATAGTTTGACACATTGTGTTGTATATAGTTACATTTGTAACTACCCCCAAAATCATACATTTATACATACATACAAATTCCTACACTAATATATAATAAACATAATACATAATAATACACTCACATTAACATTACGATTATCACATAAAAAAAAAAAATTCACATTTAACTTTGATCGAAATTTACACACCCTACATCTTTAAATTTGCGTATAAAAATTATAAACATTACATTTTAATTAATTCTTTTAATTATTAAACTTTTGTTAATTGGCCATCAATTATTTATCATTTACTACCATTTAATTCTTCACAATTTCAAATTTATTATTAATATTCATATTACATTATTATTATTTCATTTCTTATTACCTTTCTACTATGAATTTTCTACTTAACCCTTCACATTTTTATCATTGAGTAGTCTGGGTGACTCCAGTATTCACTATAATTTGACTTATTATATAGGCACTAACATTTATAATCTTACTCCCTTTCTTCCTACTAACCACCACTACTAACAACCAGATTTACATATCATGACACCAATCTCTCAATTATAAACACCCTCACTAATTCCATTTAAATCCTCTGGCACCGCTCGTCTTTGTACTCGGATGTGTGTTCCCTACCTGGCCATATACATTCATAATTTTTTGCCCTTCCAAAATATCGGCAAACACTCCCTTAAACTACTCTATTACCTGCCACAACGCTATACGTTGGTCACTCCTTACACGTCACCCCCACTTCAAAATATCATCATCAACAAATATATGTTTACCCTTTACTTTACTCACCTCTCTACATATAATCACTACTACTGTGTCCCTAAAATATCTAACACCCTCTTTGTGTGTTACTGGTATTTCAAAATTCTTATTTATCCAACTCCCATTAACTTTGATTGACTAACTCAAATGCCTTTATTTTAATACTTAATTATCACCCAATCTCTATTCCCTTTTTAAACTTTACATTACTGTGATCACTGACAATTGCATTAGAAAATTCATCCCTCACCTACTAATAACAATACATCTCAATGTTCAAATATATATATATATATATGCTTAATCATTTATTATTCATTAGAAATCTCATAAAATCATTTAACTTCATTATCAAACTTTATTTTGTACAACATTAATTAAGTAATTAATCTTCAATTATTAAAATTTCACCATTACTTTCACTTGTTTAGTCAAAACAAAAACATGTTAATTGGTATTATTAAATCAATTAAACTATAATTTACTGTTACATACATGGTGTACATAAAATTTACCTGTAATACCCAACATCAAAAATACACAAATACATTGACATTAATACACGAAAAAAATATACAATCCAACTTATTATTTTATCATTGACCAAAATCAGTCCATAAGCAGTCCATTTCAAAACCACTGTTCACGTATATTAATGTTCATAAGCAATAAAACACTTCATCCTCCATCATTAAACAACAGTCGAATCTTAGGTCTATACAACTTATTTTTTATTAAATATATGATATTATTATTATCAATATAATATTTATCTAAATTTTTATATTCTTCCACAATCTCGTTTGAATTAATAGGTTTATTCCATATCAATTTATCATGTACCATGTCATCATGTTCTGTCTACCTCAGTATTATCTGTCATAATCATGTAAGTCATATAGTCATTACTATCGTCCTCATAATTATCTACTACGACACCCATTACTTCCCAAGGTAAGTAATTGTTATTATTATCATCGTCTACTATTATTGCTATCTCAATTTCACTATAAGGTAAGTATTCACTATAATTATCCACCATCTCTACTCCTAACCTTTCTTCAAATTCTCTATACTTTCTATTTATCTTAAAAATCTCTATTACTCTCTTTCTCTCTCTCTCAGTATATTTCTTCACATAACACCAAGCTACACTCTCTCTCTCCAAATATGCAGGGGTCACTAACTCATAATTACTGCACCACCTATGAGGTACACAAAAACACCAGGGAACTCTATTTGTAGACCTATCGTCTCCCAAATATAAATCTAAGGAACTCTCGTCCTTCTTAAACACACGTGAAGACTTTACTTCACTCCCTACTACAACATTAAGGGAAAATTTTACCCCCTGCATCCCTTTTACAAATATACTTTCTCTCAGCTCTCTCTCTGACTCAACACACACAAACATCTCATTATCACTCCCAATATTCTCATCATCATTTTCTAAGACCATGTTCTTAATTATACCCTTATTATTACCTGTGAACTCATTATTCAAATTATCATTGTTACTCACCTTGTTAGCACTTAAACTAACACTATTTTCTGTAAATGTATCATCATTACTACCCCCACTATTCTCTACCCTACTTTTATTCTTGTAATTCTCGTCTACTTTACTCTTTGGTATATCAAATTTCTCGTCTACTAACGTTACTGTTTGTTCTTTCATTTTATCGAAATGCGTATGCATTTCATCGATTCTTTTATCTAACTTAAAATTTTGTCTTTTAATTTCATTTTTTATTTCGTCAAACTTCTCATTAAAATCACTTTTAATTTTATTTTTTATTTCACTGAACTTCTCATCAAATTTATTACTCTGCGTCTCAAATTTCAAATTGGAATCTCTTTTTTGTTCATCAAACTTCTCATCTAACTTTAACAGTAATTGCATCATTGCACTAATCTCATCTGTTTTATTTTCGTCCCGAGTTGAGATGGGTGTTACTGTTACTTTCGCTAACTCTACAGATTCAGTCACACTCAACTCACCAATCTAATTTGTGTTAATGGAACATCCATCTCACTCGTAACTGTTTCGTCAGCTATGCTGACTTTTGCATTATTATCTTCACCAGAATTCATTTTGCTTATTTATAATACATGCATGCATATAACCTTATAACATAACCTATCTCTACGTTTTATGTTTACGTATCTTCAAATTATATATATTATTTCAGATAACTGTCCGCTACTTCCCGTAGGCTTACCCCACATAAAATAAAATTTTATGTCGAGTCCCTGTTCCAGAAGCCAATGTTATACTATTTTTATTACTGCCATAAACTTACTTAATAATTACTCAATAATTTTATTCAACTTTTGTTCCGGGCGCCATCTTGTGATATCTATGAGAAGATTATATTTAACTTACCTTAAGGGCAGAATTCGGTTAAGCGAAACTCGAAGTAGCGGAATGTGTTATTTGAAATAATAACTCTTGCTTGAAATGTTTACCAAATGACATTACCTTTTAATAACATCTTACTACAAAACATGTGACTCTACCGTGCGAAATAAGCACGCAGCTATACACCCTTAGGTGTTACGTCATGAGACGCAGTTACATTATTTAAGTCAAAAATCCCCTTAAACATTTCAATAGGCCCTCCAAAATAACATTCAATTATATTTTTTATGTTTTAATAACATATTACTACAAAACATGTGACTCTACCGTGCGAAATAAGCACGCTATTATATGCCTTTTGGCGTTGCGTCATGAGACGCAGTTCTACTGTATAAGTTTAAAAATTTCCCTTAAACATTTCATAAACCCTCCAAAATAACATACTCAATTATATTTTTTATGATATCATAATTATAAATAATTTCACAACCCAGCACTTGTTAATTATACATTCGCTCACACTCGCATTCTTAGTACAAATCCTTTTAATTTTTATTTCCAAATTGAGCTCATTTTATTTGAATCTACATAAAATATTAAAAATTTTGGCTTTATAAGTTTGCTACTTAGCTGCAAATCTGTCCCGAAGACCCGCATCGTTACACGCGCACTAAGAGATGTTAAAACTTTAACAAAAACTTTTGTTAAAGTTACGTTACACTGTTACTGCATCTTATTTAATTACTGCACTTTTATATTATATGACAAAACTTGGTTGTGTAAGAATTTAGCTGTAAATAGCTTTTAGCGAATTTGCCGGCCGGCACACTTCACTGATGAAACAAGAGTGAGGTGTCTTTGTTCGTTACGCAGCAATTCAGAGGTGGGGGACAAACTACGTCGTCATTCCTTTGTATAGAGCCCAACTCCAGTTGTAATACGCAACGTATGTAATATGCATTGCATAGTTTTTTAGCTGACGTAATCATGTGTGCAGCTTGTGACACATTTGTATGACGACTGTTTTTGCTGTTTCTGGACGTCTATCCCTGACCTTGATGCAATCCTGTGCACTCAATATTGCGCAGTTGCAAACTCTCCATACAACTTTACCAATTTTTTTTATATGGGTCTTTAAAATAAAATACACTTTATATCGATTATTCCCCAAAATATAACAGGGCCAGAATTGTACTGTTACAAAACCCCCTCAATGAAAGATTTTATGCCGAAGCATAAAAACTCTCATTGACACACTCATACTTCCTAAAGGGATCAGCTAGGATATGTCGCCACAACCCCCTTGCTATTTATCAAAAAAAATATAATTACTCACCCTTGGTCCGATGATGGTGACAGTACCTGCATGACCTTACTGGACTTCTCCTACGAGATCCCAACACCATAAGGCCAATCAGGCGCTTTACGCCCCTGCTCTGATGCGCAGGCCAGCTCAGGACCACCGTCACAACATCACTAAACACTGAAACAATAAATCAAAAATATCAAAATAGTGGCCTGGTATAATACCATATCCCTAACTGATCTGTTTCCCCTTAGCTATGTGCTGGTTTGTGTTAAGAAGCACTGGGTTTGCTTTAACTCTTAACACCTAGGATTATTACCTAGTACAAGAATTATTATACAATGTTCCATTCTCTTATTTCACTACCATTTACATTTATAAAATTTTTCGATTCTAATCGATAATAATTGATCCTTTCACATTAACAAGAAGAAACACAAATCTTTATACTAGTGCAATAATACTTTCTAAAATATTCAAACACATAATCAAAATTTACTCAAATAAAATCATCTATTTCTCCCTCTTTCTACAATTCTGAAACATTTTCTTCTTCTTCTTATTATTATTATTAACAGTAAGTGATCCGGCGCTGTTAATAATACTTATCCCCTCTTTCTCCTCCACACACACTATTTCCCCCCCTGAACTGTTGCATTCAGTTGCCTCCACAAGGACTGAGGCAGAAGGAGTGAGCACTTTTTTATTTTCTCTCTCTCCCATCCTTGCTTCAGCTTTACAAAAACTTCGAGGTAAGTACCCCTACTTTTATTCTTATGATATGCCCCTAAGGTCTACCACCCCTACTGAGGTGAAATAGCCTGTGCTTTAAAACAATCTTAGATTCCCCTTTTTTAAAACCCCATTAAATTTCTAAATTTAACCAATTTCAAAGGCAACCAACTATGGTCAGGTTTGACAATTGCTGCCCACAGCTGGTTGTCGTCCAAAACCACGATCTGGGATGGTAAGGCCGAGATCGCCCGAAATGTAGGGAATCGCAATAGTTTGACACATTGTGTCGTATATAGTTACATTTGTAACTACCCCCAAAATCATACATTTATACATACATACAAATTCCTACACTAATATATAATAAACATAATACATAATAATACACTCACATTAACATTACGATTATCACATAAAAAAAAAAAATTCACATTTAACTTTGATCAAAATTTACACACCCTACATCTTTAAATTTGCGTATAAAAATTATAAACATTACATTTTAATTAATTCTTTTAATTATTAAACTTTTGTTAATTGGCCATCAATTATTTATCATTTACTACCATTTAATTCTTCACAATTTCAAATTTATTATTAATATTCATATTACATTATTATTATTTCATTTCTTATTACCTTTCTACTATGAATTTTCTACTTAACCCTTCACATTTTTATCATTGAGTAGTCTGGGTGACTCCAGTATTCACTATAATTTGACTTATTATATAGGCACTAACATTTATAATCTTACTCCCTTTCTTCCTACTAACCACCACTACTAACAACCAGATTTACATATCATCACACCAATCTCTCAATTATAAACACCCTCACTAATTCCATTTAAATCCTCTGGCACCGCTCGTCTTTGTACTCGGATGTGTGTTCCCTACCTGGCCATATACATTCATAATTTTTTGCCCTTCCAAAATATCGGCAAACACTCCCTTAAACTACTCTATTACCTGCCACAACGCTGTACGTTGGTCACTCCTTACACTTCACCCCCACTACAAAATATCATCATCAACAAATATATGTTTACCCTTTACTTTACTCACCTCTCTACATATAATCACTACTACTGTGTCCCTAAAATATCTAACACCCTCTTTGTGTGTTACTGGTATTTCAAAATTCTTATTTATCCAACTCCCATTAACTTTGATTGACTAACTCAAATGCCTTTATTTTAATACTTAATTATCACCCAATCTCTATTCCCTTTTTAAACTTTACATTACTGTGATCACTGACAATTGCATTAGAAAATTCATCCCTCACCTACTAATAACAATACATCTCAATGTTCAAATATATATATATATATATATATATATATGCTTAATCATTTATTATTCATTAGAAATCTCATAAAATCATTTAACTTCATTATCAAACTTTATTTTGTACAACATTAATTAAGTAATTAATCTTCAATTATTTAAAATTTCACCATTATTTTCACTTGTTTAGTCAAAACAAAAACATGTTAATTGTTATTATTAAATCAATTAAACTATAATTTACTGTTACATACATGGTGTACATAAAATTTACCTGTAATACCCAACATCAAAAATACACAAATACATTGACATTAATACACGAAAAAAATATACAATCCAACTTATTATTTTATCATTGACCAAAATCAGTCCATAAGCAGTCCATTTCAAAACCACTGTTCACGTATATTAATGTTCATAAGCAATAAAACACTTCATCCTCCATCATTAAACAACAGTCGAATCTTAGGTCTATACAACTTATTTTTTATTAAATATATGATATTATTATTATCAATATAATATTTATCTAAATTTTTATATTCTTCCACAATCTCGTTTGAATTAATAGGTTTATTCCATATCAATTTATCATGTACCATGTCATCATGTTCTGTCTACCTCAGTATTATCTGTCATAATCATGTAAGTCATATAGTCATTACTATCGTCCTCATAATTATCTACTACGACACCCATTACTTCCCAAGGTAAGTAATTGTTATTATTATCATCGTCTACTATTATTGCTATCTCAATTTCACTATAAGGTAAGTATTCACTATAATTATCCACCATCTCTACTCCTAACCTTTCTACAAATTCTCTATACTTTCTATTTATCTTAAAAATCTCTATTACTCTCTTTCTCTCTCTCTCAGTATATTTCTTCACATAACACCAAGCTACACTCTCTCTCTCCAAATATGCAGGGGTCACTAACTCATAATTACTGCACCACCTATGAGGTACACAAAAACACCAGGGAACTCTATTTGTAGACCTATCGTCTCCCAAATATAAATCTAAGGAACTCTCGTCCTTCTTAAACACACGTGAAGACTTTACTTCACTCCCTACTACAACATTAAGGGAAAATTTTACCCCCTGCATCCCTTTTACAAATATACTTTCTCTCAGCTCTCTCTCTGACTCAACACACACAAACATCTCATTATCACTCCCAATATTCTCATCATCATTTTCTAAGACCATGTTCTTAATTATACCCTTATTATTACCTGTGAACTCATTATTCAAATTATCATTGTTACTCACCTTGTTAGCACTTAAACTAACACTATTTTCTGTAAATGTATCATCATTACTACCCCCACTATTCTCTACCCTACTTTTATTCTTGTAATTCTCGTCTACTTTACTCTTTGGTATATCAAATTTCTCGTCTACTAACGTTACTGTTTGTTCTTTCATTTTATCGAAATGCGTATGCATTTCATCGATTCTTTTATCTAACTTAAAATTTTGTCTTTTAATTTCATTTTTTATTTCGTCAAACTTCTCATTAAAATCACTTTTAATTTCATTTTTTATTTCACTGAACTTCTCATCAAATTTATTACTCTGCGTCTCAAATTTCAAATTGGAATCTCTTTTTTGTTCATCAAACTTCTCATCTAACTTTAACAGTAATTGCATCATTGCACTAATCTCATCTGTTTTATTTTCGTCCCGAGTTGAGATGGGTGTTACTGTTACTTTCGCTAACTCTACAGATTCAGTCACACTCAACTCACCAATCTAATTTGTGTTAATGGAACATCCATCTCACTCGTAACTGTTTCGTCAGCTATGCTGACTTTTGCATTATTATCTTCACCAGAATTCATTTTGCTTATTTATAATACATGCATGCATATAACCTTATAACATAACCTATCTCTACGTTTTATGTTTACGTATCTTCAAATTATATATATTATTTCAGATAACTGTCCGCTACTTCCCGTAGGCTTACCCCACATAAAATAAAATTTTATGTCGAGTCCCTGTTCCAGAAGCCAATGTTATACTATTTTTATTACTGCCATAAACTTACTTAATAATTACTCAATAATTTTATTCAACTTTTGTTCCGGGCGCCATCTTGTGATATCTATGAGAAGATTATATTTAACTTACCTTAAGGGCAGAATTCGGTTAAGCGAAACTCGAAGTAGCGGAATGTGTTATTTGAAATAATAACTCTTGCTTGAAATGTTTACCAAATGACATTACCTTTTAATAACATCTTACTACAAAACATGTGACTCTACCGTGCGAAATAAGCACGCAGCTATACACCCTTAGGTGTTACGTCATGAGACGCAGTTACATTATTTAAGTCAAAAATCCCCTTAAACATTTCAATAGGCCCTCCAAAATAACATTCAATTATATTTTTTATGTTTTAATAACATATTACTACAAAACATGTGACTCTACCGTGCGAAATAAGCACGCTATTATATGCCTTTTGGCGTTGCGTCATGAGACGCAGTTCTACTGTATAAGTTTAAAAATTTCCCTTAAACATTTCATAAACCCTCCAAAATAACATACTCAATTATATTTTTTATGATATCATAATTATAAATAATTTCACAACCCAGCACTTGTTAATTATACATTCGCTCACACTCGCATTCTTAGTACAAATCCTTTTAATTTTTATTTCCAAATTGAGCTCATTTTATTTGAATCTACATAAAATATTAAAAATTTTGGCTTTATAAGTTTGCTACTTAGCTGCAAATCTGTCCCGAAGACCCGCATCGTTACACGCGCACTAAGAGATGTTAAAACTTTAACAAAAACTTTTGTTAAAGTTACGTTACACTGTTACTGCATCTTATTTAATTACTGCACTTTTATATTATATGACAAAACTTGGTTGTGTAAGAATTTAGCTGTAAATAGCTTTTAGCGAATTTGCCGGCCGGCACACTTCACTGATGAAACAAGAGTGAGGTGTCTTTGTTCGTTACGCAGCAATTCAGAGGTGGGGGACAAACTACGTCGTCATTCCTTTGTATAGAGCCCAACTCCAGTTGTAATACGCAACGTATGTAATATGCATTGCATAGTTTTTTAGCTGACGTAATCATGTGTGCAGCTTGTGACACATTTGTATGACGACTGTTTTTGCTGTTTCTGGACGTCTATCCCTGACCTTGATGCAATCCTGTGCACTCAATATTGCGCAGTTGCAAACTCTCCATACAACTTTACCAATTTTTTTTATATGGGTCTTTAAAATAAAATACACTTTATATCGATTATTCCCCAAAATATAACAGGGCCAGAATTGTACTGTTACAAAACCCCCTCAATGAAAGATTTTATGCCGAAGCATAAAAACTCTCATTGACACACTCATACTTCCTAAAGGGATCAGCTAGGATATGTCGCCACAACCCCCTTGCTATTTATCAAAAAAAATATAATTACTCACCCTTGGTCCGATGATGGTGACAGTACCTGCATGACCTTACTGGACTTCTCCTACGAGATCCCAACACCATAAGGCCAATCAGGCGCTTTACGCTCCTGCTCTGATGCGCAGGCCAGCTCAGGACCACCGTCACAACATCACTAAACACTGAAACAATAAATCAAAAATATCAAAATAGTGGCCTGGTATAATACCATATCCCTAACTGATCTGTTTCCCCTTAGCTATGTGCTGGTTTGTGTTAAGAAGCACTGGGTTTGCTTTAACTCTTAACACCTAGGATTATTACCTAGTACAAGAATTATTATACAATGTTCCATTCTCTTATTTCACTACCATTTACATTTATAAAATTTTTCGATTCTAATCGATAATAATTGATCCTTTCACATTAACAAGAAGAAACACAAATCTTTATACTAGTGCAATAATACTTTCTAAAATATTCAAACACATAATCAAAATTTACTCAAATAAAATCATCTATTTCTCCCTCTTTCTACAATTCTGAAACATTTTCTTCTTCTTATTATTATTATTATTAACAGTAAGTGATCCGGCGCTGTTAATAATACTTATCCCCTCTTTCTCCTCCACACACACTATTTCCCCCCCTGAACTGTTGCATTCAGTTGCCTCCACAAGGACTGAGGCAGAAGGAGTGAGCACTTTTTTATTTTCTCTCTCTCCCATCCTTGCTTCAGCTTTACAAAAACTTCGAGGTAAGTACCCCTACTTTTATTCTTATGATATGCCCCTAAGGTCTACCACCCCTACTGAGGTGAAATAGCCTGTGCTTTAAAACAATCTTAGATTCCCCTTTTTTAAAACCCCATTAAATTTCTAAATTTAACCAATTTCAAAGGCAACCAACTATGGTCAGGTTTGACAATTGCTGCCCACAGCTGGTTGTCGTCCAAAACCATGATCTGGGATGGTAAGGCCGAGATCGCCCGAAATGTAGGGAATCGCAATAGTTTGACACATTGTGTCGTATATAGTTACATTTGTAACTACCCCCAAAATCATACATTTATACATACATACAAATTCCTACACTAATATATAATAAACATAATACATAATAATACACTCACATTAACATTACGATTATCACATAAAAAAAAAATTCACATTTAACTTTGATCAAAATTTACACACCCTACATCTTTAAATTTGCGTATAAAAATTATAAACATTACATTTTAATTATTAACCTTTTGTTAATTGGCCATCAATTATTTATCATTTACTACCATTTAATTCTTCACAATTTCAAATTTATTATTAATATTCATATTACATTATTATTATTTCATTTCTTATTACCTTTCTACTATGAATTTTCTACTTAACCCTTCACATTTTTATCATTGAGTAGTCTGGGTGACTCCAGTATTCACTATAATTTGACTTATTATATAGGCACTAACATTTATAATCTTACTCCCTTTCTTCCTACTAACCACCACTACTAACAACCAGATTTACATATCATGACACCAATCTCTCAATTATAAACACCCTCACTAATTCCATTTAAATCCTCTGGCACCGCTCGTCTTTGTACTCGGATGTGTGTTCCCTACCTGGCCATATACATTCATAATTTTTTGCCCTTCCAAAATATCGGCAAACACTCCCTTAAACTACTCTATTACCTGCCACAACGCTATACGTTGGTCACTCCTTACACGTCACCCCCACTACAAAATATCATCATCAACAAATATATGTTTACCCTTTACTTTACTCACCTCTCTACATATAATCACTACTACTGTGTCCCTAAAATATCTAACACCCTCTTTGTGTGTTACTGGTATTTCAAAATTCTTATTTATCCAACTCCCATTAACTTTGATTGACTAACTCAAATGCCTTTATTTTAATACTTAATTATCACCCAATCTCTATTCCCTTTTTAAACTTTACATTACTGTGATCACTGACAATTGCATTAGAAAATTCATCCCTCACCTACTAATAACAATACATCTCAATGTTCAAATATATATATATATATATATATATATATATATATATATGCTTAATCATTTATTATTCATTAGAAATCTCATAAAATCATTTAACTTCATTATCAAACTTTATTTTGTACAACATTAATTAAGTAATTAATCTTCAATTATTTAAAATTTCACCATTACTTTCACTTGTTTAGTCAAAACAAAAACATGTTAATTGGTATTATTAAATCAATTAAACTATAATTTACTGCTACATACATGGTGTACATAAAATTTACCTGTAATACCCAACATCAAAAATACACAAATACATTGACATTAATACACGAAAAAAATATACAATCCAACTTATTATTTTATCATTGACCAAAATCAGTCCATTTCAAAACCACTGTTCACGTATATTAATGTTCATAAGCAATAAAACACTTCATCCTCCATCATTAAACAACAGTCGAATCTTAGGTCTATACAACTTATTTTTTATTAAATATATGATATTATTATTATCAATATAATATTTATCTAAATTTTTATATTCTTCCACAATCTCGTTTGAATTAATAGGTTTATTCCATATCAATTTATCATGTACCATGTCATCATGTTCTGTCTACCTCAGTATTATCTGTCATAATCATGTAAGTCATATAGTCATTACTATCGTCCTCATAATTATCTACTACGACACCCATTACTTCCCAAGGTAAGTAATTGTTATTATTATCATCGTCTACTATTATTGCTATCTCAATTTCACTATAAGGTAAGTATTCACTATAATTATCCACCATCTCTACTCCTAACCTTTCTACAAATTCTCTATACTTTCTATTTATCTTAAAAATCTCTATTACTCTCTTTCTCTCTCTCTCAGTATATTTCTTCACATAACACCAAGCTACACTCTCTCTCTCCAAATATGCAGGGGTCACTAACTCATAATTACTGCACCACCTATGAGGTACACAAAAACACCAGGGAACTCTATTTGTAGACCTATCGTCTCCCAAATATAAATCTAAGGAACTCTCGTCCTTCTTAAACACACGTGAAGACTTTACTTCACTCCCTACTACAACATTAAGGGAAAATTTTACCCCCTGCATCCCTTTTACAAATATACTTTCTCTCAGCTCTCTCTCTGACTCAACACACACAAACATCTCATTATCACTCCCAATATTCTCATCATCATTTTCTAACACCATGTTCTTAATTATACCCTTATTATTACCTGTGACCTCATTATTCAAATTATCATTGTTACTCACCTTGTTAGCACTTAAACTAACACTATTTTCTGTAAATGTATCATCATTACTACCCCCACTATTCTCTACCCTACTTTTATTCTTGTAATTCTCGTCTACTTTACTCTTTGGTATATCAAATTTCTCGTCTACTAACGTTACTGTTTGTTCTTTCATTTTATCGAAATGCGTATGCATTTCATCGATTCTTTTATCTAACTTAAAATTTTGTCTTTTAATTTCATTTTTTATTTCGTCAAACTTCTCATTAAAATCACTTTTAATTTCATTTTTTATTTCACTGAACTTCTCATCAAATTTATTACTCTGCGTCTCAAATTTCAAATTGGAATCTCTTTTTTGTTCATCAAACTTCTCATCTAACTTTAACAGTAATTGCATCATTGCACTAATCTCATCTGTTTTATTTTCGTCCCGAGTTGAGATGGGTGTTACTGTTACTTTCGCTAACTCTACAGATTCAGTCACACTCAACTCACCAATCTAATTTGTGTTAATGGAACATCCATCTCACTCGTAACTGTTTCGTCAGCTATGCTGACTTTTGCATTATTATCTTCACCAGAATTCATTTTGCTTATTTATAATACATGCATGCATATAACCTTATAACATAACCTATCTCTACGTTTTATGTTTACGTATCTTCAAATTATATATATTATTTCAGATAACTGTCCGCTACTTCCCGTAGGCTTACCCCACATAAAATAAAATTTTATGTCGAGTCCCTGTTCCAGAAGCCAATGTTATACTATTTTTATTACTGCCATAAACTTACTTAATAATTACTCAATAATTTTATTCAACTTTTGTTCCGGGCGCCATCTTGTGATATCTATGAGAAGATTATATTTAACTTACCTTAAGGGCAGAATTCGGTTAAGCGAAACTCGAAGTAGCGGAATGTGTTATTTGAAATAATAACTCTTGCTTGAAATGTTTACCAAATGACATTACCTTTTAATAACATCTTACTACAAAACATGTGACTCTACCGTGCGAAATAAGCACGCAGCTATACACCCTTAGGTGTTACGTCATGAGACGCAGTTACATTATTTAAGTCAAAAATCCCCTTAAACATTTCAATAGGCCCTCCAAAATAACATTCAATTATATTTTTTATGTTTTAATAACATATTACTACAAAACATGTGACTCTACCGTGCGAAATAAGCACGCTATTATATGCCTTTTGGCGTTGCGTCATGAGACGCAGTTCTACTGTATAAGTTTAAAAATTTCCCTTAAACATTTCATAAACCCTCCAAAATAACATACTCAATTATATTTTTTATGATATCATAATTATAAATAATTTCACAACCCAGCACTTGTTAATTATACATTCGCTCACGCTCGCATTCTTAGTACAAATCCTTTTAATTTTTATTTCCAAATTGAGCTCATTTTATTTGAATCTACATAAAATATTAAAAATTTTGGCTTTATAAGTTTGCTACTTAGCTGCAAATCTGTCCCGAAGACCCGCATCGTTACACGCGCACTAAGAGATGTTAAAACTTTAACAAAAACTTTTGTTAAAGTTACGTTACACTGTTACTGCATCTTATTTAATTACTGCACTTTTATATTATATGACAAAACTTGGTTGTGTAAGAATTTAGCTGTAAATAGCTTTTAGCGAATTTGCCGGCCGGCACACTTCACTGATGAAACAAGAGTGAGGTGTCTTTGTTCGTTACGCAGCAATTCAGAGGTGGGGGACAAACTACGTCGTCATTCCTTTGTATAGAGCCCAACTCCAGTTGTAATACGCAACGTATGTAATATGCATTGCATAGTTTTTTAGCTGACGTAATCATGTGCGCAGCTTGTGACACATTTGTATGACGACTGTTTTTGCTGTTTCTGGACGTCTATCCCTGACCTTGATGCAATCCTGTGCACTCAATATTGCGCAGTTGCAAACTCTCCATACAACTTTACCAATTTTTTTTATATGGGTCTTTAAAATAAAATACACTTTATATCGATTATTCCCCAAAATATAACAGGGCCAGAATTGTACTGTTGCAAAACCCCCTCAATGAAAGATTTTATGCCGAAGCATAAAAACTCTCATTGACACACTCATACTTCCTAAAGGGATCAGCTAGGATATGTCGCCACAACCCCCTTGCTATTTATCAAAAAAAATATAATTACTCACCCTTGGTCCGATGATGGTGACAGTACCTGCATGACCTTACTGGACTTCTCCTACGAGATCCCAACACCATAAGGCCAATCAGGCGCTTTACGCTCCTGCTCTGACGCGCAGGCCAGCTCAGGACCACCGTCACAACATCACCAAACACTGAAACAATAAATCAAAAATATCAAAATAGTGGCCTGGTATAATACCATATCCCTAACTGATCTGTTTCCCCTTAGCTATGTGCTGGTTTGTGTTAAGAAGCACTGGGTTTGCTTTAACTCTTAACACCTAGGATTATTACCTAGTACAAGAATTATTATACAATGTTCCATTCTCTTATTTCACTACCATTTACATTTATAAAATTTTTCGATTCTAATCGATAATAATTGATCCTTTCACATTAACAAGAAGAAACACAAATCTTTATACTAGTGCAATAATACTTTCTAAAATATTCAAACACATAATCAAAATTTACTCAAATAAAATCATCTATTTCTCCCTCTTTCTACAATTCTGAAACATTTTCTTCTTCTTCTTATTATTATTATTAACAGTAAGTGATCCGGCGCTGTTAATAATACTTATCCCCTCTTTCTCCTCCACACACACTATTTCCCCCCCTGAACTGTTGCATTCAGTTGCCTCCACAAGGACTGAGGCAGAAGGAGTGAGCACTTTTTTATTTTCTCTCTCTCCCATCCTTGCTTCAGCTTTACAAAAACTTCGAGGTAAGTACCCCTACTTTTATTCTTATGATATGCCCCTAAGGTCTACCACCCCTACTGAGGTGAAATAGCCTGTGCTTTAAAACAATCTTAGATTCCCCTTTTTTAAAACCCCATTAAATTTCTAAATTTAACCAATTTCAAAGGCAACCAACTATGGTCAGGTTTGACAATTGCTGCCCACAGCTGGTTGCCGTCCAAAACCACGATCTGGGATGGTAAGGCCGAGATCGCCCGAAATGAAGGGAATCGCAATAGTTTGACACATTGTGTCGTATATAGTTACATTTGTAACTACCCCCAAAATCATACATTTATACATACATACAAATTCCTACACTAATATATAATAAACATAATACATAATAATACACTCACATTAATATTACGATTATCACATAAAAAAAAAAAAATTCACATGTAACTTTGATCAAAATTTACACACCCTACATCTTTAAATTTGCGTATAAAAATTATAAACATTACATTTTAATTATTAACCTTTTGTTAATTGGCCATCAATTATTTATCATTTACTACCATTTAATTCTTCACAATTTCAAATTTATTATTAATATTCATATTACATTATTATTATTTCATTTCTTATTACCTTTCTACTATGAATTTTCTACTTAACCCTTCACATTTTTATCATTGAGTAGTCTGGGTGACTCCAGTATTCACTATAATTTGACTTATTATATAGGCACTAACATTTATAATCTTACTCCCTTTCTTCCTACTAACCACCACTACTAACAACCAGATTTACATATCATGACACCAATCTCTCAATTATAAACACCCTCACTAATTCCATTTAAATCCTCTGGCACCGCTCGTCTTTGTACTCGGATGTGTGTTCCCTACCTGGCCATATACATTCATAATTTTTTGCCCTTCCAAAATATCGGCAAACACTCCCTTAAACTACTCTATTACCTGCCACAACGCTATACGTTGGTCACTCCTTACACGTCACCCCCACTACAAAATATCATCATCAACAAATATATGTTTACCCTTTACTTTACTCACCTCTCTACATATAATCACTACTACTGTGTCCCTAAAATATCTAACACCCTCTTTGTGTGTTACTGGTATTTCAAAATTCTTATTTATCCAACTCCCATTAACTTTGATTGACTAACTCAAATGCCTTTATTTTAATACTTAATTATCACCCAATCTCTATTCCCTTTTTAAACTTTACATTACTGTGATCACTGACAATTGCATTAGAAAATTCATCCCTCACCTACTAATAACAATACATCTCAATGTTCAAATATATATATATATATACATATATATATATGCTTAATCATTTATTATTCATTAGAAATCTCATAAAATCATTTAACTTCATTATCAAACTTTATTTTGTACAACATTAATTAAGTAATTAATCTTCAATTATTTAAAATTTCACCATTACTTTCACTTGTTTAGTCAAAACAAAAACATGTTAATTGGTATTATTAAATCAATTAAACTATAATTTACTGCTACATACATGGTGTACATAAAATTTACCTGTAATACCCAACATCAAAAATACACAAATACATTGACATTAATACACGAAAAAAATATACAATCCAACTTATTATTTTATCATTGACCAAAATCAGTCCATTTCAAAACCACTGTTCACGTATATTAATGTTCATAAGCAATAAAACACTTCATCCTCCATCATTAAACAACAGTCGAATCTTAGGTCTATACAACTTATTTTTTATTAAATATATGATATTATTATTATCAATATAATATTTATCTAAATTTTTATATTCTTCCACAATCTCGTTTGAATTAATAGGTTTATTCCATATCAATTTATCATGTACCATGTCATCATGTTCTGTCTACCTCAGTATTATCTGTCATAATCATGTAAGTCATATAGTCATTACTATCGTCCTCATAATTATCTACTACGACACCCATTACTTCCCAAGGTAAGTAATTGTTATTATTATCATCGTCTACTATTATTGCTATCTCAATTTCACTATAAGGTAAGTATTCACTATAATTATCCACCATCTCTACTCCTAACCTTTCTACAAATTCTCTATACTTTCTATTTATCTTAAAAATCTCTATTACTCTCTTTCTCTCTCTCTCAGTATATTTCTTCACATAACACCAAGCTACACTCTCTCTCTCCAAATATGCAGGGGTCACTAACTCATAATTACTGCACCACCTATGAGGACACAAAAACACCAGGGAACTCTATTTGTAGACCTATCGTCTCCCAAATATAAATCTAAGGAACTCTCGTCCTTCTTAAACACACGTGAAGACTTTACTTCACTCCCTACTACAACATTAAGGGAAAATTTTACCCCCTGCATCCCTTTTACAAATATACTTTCTCTCAGCTCTCTCTCTGACTCAACACACACAAACATCTCATTATCACTCCCAATATTCTCATCATCATTTTCTAACACCATGTTCTTAATTATACCCTTATTATTACCTGTGACCTCATTATTCAAATTATCATTGTTACTCACCTTGTTAGCACTTAAACTAACACTATTTTCTGTAAATGTATCATCATTACTACCCCCACTATTCTCTACCCTACTTTTATTCTTGTAATTCTCGTCTACTTTACTCTTTGGTATATCAAATTTCTCGTCTACTAACGTTACTGTTTGTTCTTTCATTTTATCGAAATGCGTATGCATTTCATCGATTCTTTTATCTAACTTAAAATTTTGTCTTTTAATTTCATTTTTTATTTCGTCAAACTTCTCATTAAAATCACTTTTAATTTCATTTTTTATTTCACTGAACTTCTCATCAAATTTATTACTCTGCGTCTCAAATTTCAAATTGGAATCTCTTTTTTGTTCATCAAACTTCTCATCTAACTTTAACAGTAATTGCATCATTGCACTAATCTCATCTGTTTTATTTTCGTCCCGAGTTGAGATGGGTGTTACTGTTACTTTCGCTAACTCTACAGATTCAGTCACACTCAACTCACCAATCTAATTTGTGTTAATGGAACATCCATCTCACTCGTAACTGTTTCGTCAGCTATGCTGACTTTTGCATTATTATCTTCACCAGAATTCATTTTGCTTATTTATAATACATGCATGCATATAACCTTATAACATAACCTATCTCTACGTTTTATGTTTACGTATCTTCAAATTATATATATTATTTCAGATAACTGTCCGCTACTTCCCGTAGGCTTACCCCACATAAAATAAAATTTTATGTCGAGTCCCTGTTCCAGAAGCCAATGTTATACTATTTTTATTACTGCCATAAACTTACTTAATAATTACTCAATAATTTTATTCAACTTTTGTTCCGGGCGCCATCTTGTGATATCTATGAGAAGATTATATTTAACTTACCTTAAGGGCAGAATTCGGTTAAGCGAAACTCGAAGTAGCGGAATGTGTTATTTGAAATAATAACTCTTGCTTGAAATGTTTACCAAATGACATTACCTTTTAATAACATCTTACTACAAAACATGTGACTCTACCGTGCGAAATAAGCACTCAGCTATACACCCTTAGGTGTTACGTCATGAGACGCAGTTACATTATTTAAGTCAAAAATCCCCTTAAACATTTCAATAGGCCCTCCAAAATAACATTCAATTATATTTTTTATGTTTTAATAACATATTACTACAAAACATGTGACTCTACCGTGCGAAATAAGCACGCTATTATATGCCTTTTGGCGTTGCGTCATGAGACGCAGTTCTACTGTATAAGTTTAAAAATTTCCCTTAAACATTTCATAAACCCTCCAAAATAACATACTCAATTATATTTTTTATGATATCATAATTATAAATAATTTCACAACCCAGCACTTGTTAATTATACATTCGCTCACACTCGCATTCTTAGTACAAATCCTTTTAATTTTTATTTCCAAATTGAGCTCATTTTATTTGAATCTACATAAAATATTAAAAATTTTGGCTTTATAAGTTTGCTACTTAGCTGCAAATCTGTCCCGAAGACCCGCATCGTTACACGCGCACTAAGAGATGTTAAAACTTTAACAAAAACTTTTGTTAAAGTTACGTTACACTGTTACTGCATCTTATTTAATTACTGCACTTTTATATTATATGACAAAACTTGGTTGTGTAAGAATTTAGCTGTAAATAGCTTTTAGCGAATTTGCCGGCCGGCACACTTCACTGATGAAACAAGAGTGAGGTGTCTTTGTTCGTTACGCAGCAATTCAGAGGTGGGGGACAAACTACGTCGTCATTCCTTTGTATAGAGCCCAACTCCAGTTGTAATACGCAACGTATGTAATATGCATTGCATAGTTTTTTAGCTGACGTAATCATGTGCGCAGCTTGTGACACATTTGTATGACGACTGTTTTTGCTGTTTCTGGACGTCTATCCCTGACCTTGATGCAATCCTGTGCACTCAATATTGCGCAGTTGCAAACTCTCCATACAACTTTACCAATTTTTTTTATATGGGTCTTTAAAATAAAATACACTTTATATCGATTATTCCCCAAAATATAACAGGGCCAGAATTGTACTGTTACAAAACCCCCTCAATGAAAGATTTTATGCCGAAGCATAAAAACTCTCATTGACACACTCATACTTCCTAAAGGGATCAGCTAGGATATGTCGCCACAACCCCCTTGCTATTTATCAAAAAAAATATAATTACTCACCCTTGGTCCGATGATGGTGACAGTACCTGCATGACCTTACTGGACTTCTCCTACGAGATCCCAACACCATAAGGCCAATCAGGCGCTTTACGCTCCTGCTCTGACGCGCAGGCCAGCTCAGGACCACCGTCACAACATCACCAAACACTGAAACAATAAATCAAAAATATCAAAATAGTGGCCTGGTATAATACCATATCCCTAACTGATCTGTTTCCCCTTAGCTATGTGCTGGTTTGTGTTAAGAAGCACTGGGTTTGCTTTAACTCTTAACACCTAGGATTATTACCTAGTACAAGAATTATTATACAATGTTCCATTCTCTTATTTCACTACCATTTACATTTATAAAATTTTTCGATTCTAATCGATAATAATTGATCCTTTCACATTAACAAGAAGAAACACAAATCTTTATACTAGTGCAATAATACTTTCTAAAATATTCAAACACATAATCAAAATTTACTCAAATAAAATCATCTATTTCTCCCTCTTTCTACAATTCTGAAACATTTTCTTCTTCTTATTATTATTATTATTATTAACAGTAAGTGATCCGGCGCTGTTAATAATACTTATCCCCTCTTTCTCCTCCACACACACTATTTCCCCCCCTGAACTGTTGCATTCAGTTGCCTCCACAAGGACTGAGGCAGAAGGAGTGAGCACTTTTTTATTTTCTCTCTCTCCCATCCTTGCTTCAGCTTTACAAAAACTTCGAGGTAAGTACCCCTACTTTTATTCTTATGATATGCCCCTAAGGTCTACCACCCCTACTGAGGTGAAATAGCCTGTGCTTTAAAACAATCTTAGATTCCCCTTTTTTAAAACCCCATTAAATTTCTAAATTTAACCAATTTCAAAGGCAACCAACTATGGTCAGGTTTGACAATTGCTGCCCACAGCTGGTTGCCGTCCAAAACCACGATCTGGGATGGTAAGGCCGAGATCGCCCGAAATGAAGGGAATCGCAATAGTTTGACACATTGTGTCGTATATAGTTACATTTGTAACTACCCCCAAAATCATACATTTATACATACATACAAATTCCTACACTAATATATAATAAACATAATACATAATAATACACTCACATTAATATTACGATTATCACATAAAAAAAAAAAAATTCACATGTAACTTTGATCAAAATTTACACACCCTACATCTTTAAATTTGCGTATAAAAATTATAAACATTACATTTTAATTATTAACCTTTTGTTAATTGGCCATCAATTATTTATCATTTACTACCATTTAATTCTTCACAATTTCAAATTTATTATTAATATTCATATTACATTATTATTATTTCATTTCTTATTACCTTTCTACTATGAATTTTCTACTTAACCCTTCACATTTTTATCATTGAGTAGTCTGGGTGACTCCAGTATTCACTATAATTTGACTTATTATATAGGCACTAACATTTATAATCTTACTCCCTTTCTTCCTACTAACCACCACTACTAACAACCAGATTTACATATCATGACACCAATCTCTCAATTATAAACACCCTCACTAATTCCATTTAAATCCTCTGGCACCGCTCGTCTTTGTACTCGGATGTGTGTTCCCTACCTGGCCATATACATTCATAATTTTTTGCCCTTCCAAAATATCGGCAAACACTCCCTTAAACTACTCTATTACCTGCCACAACGCTATACGTTGGTCACTCCTTACACGTCACCCCCACTACAAAATATCATCATCAACAAATATATGTTTACCCTTTACTTTACTCACCTCTCTACATATAATCACTACTACTGTGTCCCTAAAATATCTAACACCCTCTTTGTGTGTTACTGGTATTTCAAAATTCTTATTTATCCAACTCCCATTAACTTTGATTGACTAACTCAAATGCCTTTATTTTAATACTTAATTATCACCCAATCTCTATTCCCTTTTTAAACTTTACATTACTGTGATCACTGACAATTGCATTAGAAAATTCATCCCTCACCTACTAATAACAATACATCTCAATGTTCAAATATATATATATATATATATATATATATGCTTAATCATTTATTATTCATTAGAAATCTCATAAAATCATTTAACTTCATTATCAAACTTTATTTTGTACAACATTAATTAAGTAATTAATCTTCAATTATTTAAAATTTCACCATTACTTTCACTTGTTTAGTCAAAACAAAAACATGTTAATTGGTATTATTAAATCAATTAAACTATAATTTACTGCTACATACATGGTGTACATAAAATTTACCTGTAATACCCAACATCAAAAATACACAAATACATTGACATTAATACACGAAAAAAATATACAATCCAACTTATTATTTTATCATTGACCAAAATCAGTCCATTTCAAAACCACTGTTCACGTATATTAATGTTCATAACCAATAAAACACTTCATCCTCCATCATTAAACAACAGTCGAATCTTAGGTCTATACAACTTATTTTTTATTAAATATATGATATTATTATTATCAATATAATATTTATCTAAATTTTTATATTCTTCCACAATCTCGTTTGAATTAATAGGTTTATTCCATATCAATTTATCATGTACCATGTCATCATGTTCTGTCTACCTCAGTATTATCTGTCATAATCATGTAAGTCATATAGTCATTACTATCGTCCTCATAATTATCTACTACGACACCCATTACTTCCCAAGGTAAGTAATTGTTATTATTATCATCGTCTACTATTATTGCTATCTCAATTTCACTATAAGGTAAGTATTCACTATAATTATCCACCATCTCTACTCCTAACCTTTCTACAAATTCTCTATACTTTCTATTTATCTTAAAAATCTCTATTACTCTCTTTCTCTCTCTCTCAGTATATTTCTTCACATAACACCAAGCTACACTCTCTCTCTCCAAATATGCAGGGGTCACTAACTCATAATTACTGCACCACCTATGAGGTACACAAAAACACCAGGGAACTCTATTTGTAGACCTATCGTCTCCCAAATATAAATCTAAGGAACTCTCGTCCTTCTTAAACACACGTGAAGACTTTACTTCACTCCCTACTACAACATTAAGGGAAAATTTTACCCCCTGCATCCCTTTTACAAATATACTTTCTCTCAGCTCTCTCTCTGACTCAACACACACAAACATCTCATTATCACTCCCAATATTCTCATCATCATTTTCTAACACCATGTTCTTAATTATACCCTTATTTTTACCTGTGACCTCATTATTCAAATTATCATTGTTACTCACCTTGTTAGCACTTAAACTAACACTATTTTCTGTAAATGTATCATCATTACTACCCCCACTATTCTCTACCCTACTTTTATTCTTGTAATTCTCGTCTACTTTACTCTTTGGTATATCAAATTTCTCGTCTACTAACGTTACTGTTTGTTCTTTCATTTTATCGAAATGCGTATGCATTTCATCGATTCTTTTATCTAACTTAAAATTTTGTCTTTTAATTTCATTTTTTATTTCGTCAAACTTCTCATTAAAATCACTTTTAATTTCATTTTTTATTTCACTGAACTTCTCATCAAATTTATTACTCTGCGTCTCAAATTTCAAATTGGAATCTCTTTTTTGTTCATCAAACTTCTCATCTAACTTTAACAGTAATTGCATCATTGCACTAATCTCATCTGTTTTATTTTCGTCCCGAGTTGAGATGGGTGTTACTGTTACTTTCGCTAACTCTACAGATTCAGTCACACTCAACTCACCAATCTAATTTGTGTTAATGGAACATCCATCTCACTCGTAACTGTTTCGTCAGCTATGCTGACTTTTGCATTATTATCTTCACCAGAATTCATTTTGCTTATTTATAATACATGCATGCATATAACCTTATAACATAACCTATCTCTACGTTTTATGTTTACGTATCTTCAAATTATATATATTATTTCAGATAACTGTCCGCTACTTCCCGTAGGCTTACCCCACATAAAATAAAATTTTATGTCGAGTCCCTGTTCCAGAAGCCAATGTTATACTATTTTTATTACTGCCATAAACTTACTTAATAATTACTCAATAATTTTATTCAACTTTTGTTCCGGGCGCCATCTTGTGATATCTATGAGAAGATTATATTTAACTTACCTTAAGGGCAGAATTCGGTTAAGCGAAACTCGAAGTAGCGGAATGTGTTATTTGAAATAATAACTCTTGCTTGAAATGTTTACCAAATGACATTACCTTTTAATAACATCTTACTACAAAACATGTGACTCTACCGTGCGAAATAAGCACGCAGCTATACACCCTTAGGTGTTACGTCATGAGACGCAGTTACATTATTTAAGTCAAAAATCCCCTTAAACATTTCAATAGGCCCTCCAAAATAACATTCAATTATATTTTTTATGTTTTAATAACATATTACTACAAAACATGTGACTCTACCGTGCGAAATAAGCACGCTATTATATGCCTTTTGGCGTTGCGTCATGAGACGCAGTTCTACTGTATAAGTTTAAAAATTTCCCTTAAACATTTCATAAACCCTCCAAAATAACATACTCAATTATATTTTTTATGATATCATAATTATAAATAATTTCACAACCCAGCACTTGTTAATTATACATTCGCTCACACTCGCATTCTTAGTACAAATCCTTTTAATTTTTATTTCCAAATTGAGCTCATTTTATTTGAATCTACATAAAATATTAAAAATTTTGGCTTTATAAGTTTGCTACTTAGCTGCAAATCTGTCCCGAAGACCCGCATCGTTACACGCGCACTAAGAGATGTTAAAACTTTAACAAAAACTTTTGTTAAAGTTACGTTACACTGTTACTGCATCTTATTTAATTACTGCACTTTTATATTATATGACAAAACTTGGTTGTGTAAGAATTTAGCTGTAAATAGCTTTTAGCGAATTTGCCGGCCGGCACACTTCACTGATGAAACAAGAGTGAGGTGTCTTTGTTCGTTACGCAGCAATTCAGAGGTGGGGGACAAACTACGTCGTCATTCCTTTGTATAGAGCCCAACTCCAGTTGTAATACGCAACGTATGTAATATGCATTGCATAGTTTTTTAGCTGACGTAATCATGTGCGCAGCTTGTGACACATTTGTATGACGACTGTTTTTGCTGTTTCTGGACGTCTATCCCTGACCTTGATGCAATCCTGTGCACTCAATATTGCGCAGTTGCAAACTCTCCATACAACTTTACCAATTTTTTTTATATGGGTCTTTAAAATAAAATACACTTTATATCGATTATTCCCCAAAATATAACAGGGCCAGAATTGTACTGTTACAAAACCCCCTCAATGAAAGATTTTATGCCGAAGCATAAAAACTCTCATTGACACACTCATACTTCCTAAAGGGATCAGCTAGGATATGTCGCCACAACCCCCTTGCTATTTATCAAAAAAAATATAATTACTCACCCTTGGTCCGATGATGGTGACAGTACCTGCATGACCTTACTGGACTTCTCCTACGAGATCCCAACACCATAAGGCCAATCAGGCGCTTTACGCTCCTGCTCTGACGCGCAGGCCAGCTCAGGACCACCGTCACAACATCACCAAACACTGAAACAATAAATCAAAAATATCAAAATAGTGGCCTGGTATAATACCATATCCCTAACTGATCTGTTTCCCCTTAGCTATGTGCTGGTTTGTGTTAAGAAGCACTGGGTTTGCTTTAACTCTTAACACCTAGGATTATTACCTAGTACAAGAATTATTATACAATGTTCCATTCTCTTATTTCACTACCATTTACATTTATAAAATTTTTCGATTCTAATCGATAATAATTGATCCTTTCACATTAACAAGAAGAAACACAAATCTTTATACTAGTGCAATAATACTTTCTAAAATATTCAAACACATAATCAAAATTTACTCAAATAAAATCATCTATTTCTCCCTCTTTCTACAATTCTGAAACATTTTCTTCTTCTTATTATTATTATTATTAACAGTAAGTGATCCGGCGCTGTTAATAATACTTATCCCCTCTTTCTCCTCCACACACACTATTTCTCCCCCTGAACTGTTGCATTCAGTTGCCTCCACAAGGACTGAGGCAGAAGGAGTGAGCACTTTTTTATTTTCTCTCTCTCCCATCCTTGCTTCAGCTTTACAAAAACTTCGAGGTAAGTACCCCTACTTTTATTCTTATGATATGCCCCTAAGGTCTACCACCCCTACTGAGGTGAAATAGCCTGTGCTTTAAAACAATCTTAGATTCCCCTTTTTTAAAACCCCATTAAATTTCTAAATTTAACCAATTTCAAAGGCAACCAACTATGGTCAGGTTTGACAATTGCTGCCCACAGCTGGTTGCCGTCCAAAACCACGATCTGGGATGGTAAGGCCGAGATCGCCCGAAATGAAGGGAATCGCAATAGTTTGACACATTGTGTCGTATATAGTTACATTTGTAACTACCCCCAAAATCATACATTTATACATACATACAAATTCCTACACTAATATATAATAAACATAATACATAATAATACACTCACATTAATATTACGATTATCACATAAAAAAAAAAAAATTCACATGTAACTTTGATCAAAATTTACACACCCTACATCTTTAAATTTGCGTATAAAAATTATAAACATTACATTTTAATTATTAACCTTTTGTTAATTGGCCATCAATTATTTATCATTTACTACCATTTAATTCTTCACAATTTCAAATTTATTATTAATATTCATATTACATTATTATTATTTCATTTCTTATTACCTTTCTACTATGAATTTTCTACTTAACCCTTCACATTTTTATCATTGAGTAGTCTGGGTGACTCCAGTATTCACTATAATTTGACTTATTATATAGGCACTAACATTTATAATCTTACTCCCTTTCTTCCTACTAACCACCACTACTAACAACCAGATTTACATATCATGACACCAATCTCTCAATTATAAACACCCTCACTAATTCCATTTAAATCCTCTGGCACCGCTCGTCTTTGTACTCGGATGTGTGTTCCCTACCTGGCCATATACATTCATAATTTTTTGCCCTTCCAAAATATCGGCAAACACTCCCTTAAACTACTCTATTACCTGCCACAACGCTATACGTTGGTCACTCCTTACACGTCACCCCCACTACAAAATATCATCATCAACAAATATATGTTTACCCTTTACTTTACTCACCTCTCTACATATAATCACTACTACTGTGTCCCTAAAATATCTAACACCCTCTTTGTGTGTTACTGGTATTTCAAAATTCTTATTTATCCAACTCCCATTAACTTTGATTGACTAACTCAAATGCCTTTATTTTAATACTTAATTATCACCCAATCTCTATTCCCTTTTTAAACTTTACATTACTGTGATCACTGACAATTGCATTAGAAAATTCATCCCTCACCTACTAATAACAATACATCTCAATGTTCAAATATATATATATATATATATATATATATGCTTAATCATTTATTATTCATTAGAAATCTCATAAAATCATTTAACTTCATTATCAAACTTTATTTTGTACAACATTAATTAAGTAATTAATCTTCAATTATTTAAAATTTCACCATTACTTTCACTTGTTTAGTCAAAACAAAAACATGTTAATTGGTATTATTAAATCAATTAAACTATAATTTACTGCTACATACATGGTGTACATAAAATTTACCTGTAATACCCAACATCAAAAATACACAAATACATTGACATTAATACACGAAAAAAATATACAATCCAACTTATTATTTTATCATTGACCAAAATCAGTCCATTTCAAAACCACTGTTCACGTATATTAATGTTCATAACCAATAAAACACTTCATCCTCCATCATTAAACAACAGTCGAATCTTAGGTCTATACAACTTATTTTTTATTAAATATATGATATTATTATTATCAATATAATATTTATCTAAATTTTTATATTCTTCCACAATCTCGTTTGAATTAATAGGTTTATTCCATATCAATTTATCATGTACCATGTCATCATGTTCTGTCTACCTCAGTATTATCTGTCATAATCATGTAAGTCATATAGTCATTACTATCGTCCTCATAATTATCTACTACGACACCCATTACTTCCCAAGGTAAGTAATTGTTATTATTATCATCGTCTACTATTATTGCTATCTCAATTTCACTATAAGGTAAGTATTCACTATAATTATCCACCATCTCTACTCCTAACCTTTCTACAAATTCTCTATACTTTCTATTTATCTTAAAAATCTCTATTACTCTCTTTCTCTCTCTCTCAGTATATTTCTTCACATAACACCAAGCTACACTCTCTCTCTCCAAATATGCAGGGGTCACTAACTCATAATTACTGCACCACCTATGAGGTACACAAAAACACCAGGGAACTCTATTTGTAGACCTATCGTCTCCCAAATATAAATCTAAGGAACTCTCGTCCTTCTTAAACACACGTGAAGACTTTACTTCACTCCCTACTACAACATTAAGGGAAAATTTTACCCCCTGCATCCCTTTTACAAATATACTTTCTCTCAGCTCTCTCTCTGACTCAACACACACAAACATCTCATTATCACTCCCAATATTCTCATCATCATTTTCTAACACCATGTTCTTAATTATACCCTTATTTTTACCTGTGACCTCATTATTCAAATTATCATTGTTACTCACCTTGTTAGCACTTAAACTAACACTATTTTCTGTAAATGTATCATCATTACTACCCCCACTATTCTCTACCCTACTTTTATTCTTGTAATTCTCGTCTACTTTACTCTTTGGTATATCAAATTTCTCGTCTACTAACGTTACTGTTTGTTCTTTCATTTTATCGAAATGCGTATGCATTTCATCGATTCTTTTATCTAACTTAAAATTTTGTCTTTTAATTTCATTTTTTATTTCGTCAAACTTCTCATTAAAATCACTTTTAATTTCATTTTTTATTTCACTGAACTTCTCATCAAATTTATTACTCTGCGTCTCAAATTTCAAATTGGAATCTCTTTTTTGTTCATCAAACTTCTCATCTAACTTTAACAGTAATTGCATCATTGCACTAATCTCATCTGTTTTATTTTCGTCCCGAGTTGAGATGGGTGTTACTGTTACTTTCGCTAACTCTACAGATTCAGTCACACTCAACTCACCAATCTAATTTGTGTTAATGGAACATCCATCTCACTCGTAACTGTTTCGTCAGCTATGCTGACTTTTGCATTATTATCTTCACCAGAATTCATTTTGCTTATTTATAATACATGCATGCATATAACCTTATAACATAACCTATCTCTACGTTTTATGTTTACGTATCTTCAAATTATATATATTATTTCAGATAACTGTCCGCTACTTCCCGTAGGCTTACCCCACATAAAATAAAATTTTATGTCGAGTCCCTGTTCCAGAAGCCAATGTTATACTATTTTTATTACTGCCATAAACTTACTTAATAATTACTCAATAATTTTATTCAACTTTTGTTCCGGGCGCCATCTTGTGATATCTATGAGAAGATTATATTTAACTTACCTTAAGGGCAGAATTCGGTTAAGCGAAACTCGAAGTAGCGGAATGTGTTATTTGAAATAATAACTCTTGCTTGAAATGTTTACCAAATGACATTACCTTTTAATAACATCTTACTACAAAACATGTGACTCTACCGTGCGAAATAAGCACGCAGCTATACACCCTTAGGTGTTACGTCATGAGACGCAGTTACATTATTTAAGTCAAAAATCCCCTTAAACATTTCAATAGGCCCTCCAAAATAACATTCAATTATATTTTTTATGTTTTAATAACATATTACTACAAAACATGTGACTCTACCGTGCGAAATAAGCACGCTATTATATGCCTTTTGGCGTTGCGTCATGAGACGCAGTTCTACTGTATAAGTTTAAAAATTTCCCTTAAACATTTCATAAACCCTCCAAAATAACATACTCAATTATATTTTTTATGATATCATAATTATAAATAATTTCACAACCCAGCACTTGTTAATTATACATTCGCTCACACTCGCATTCTTAGTACAAATCCTTTTAATTTTTATTTCCAAATTGAGCTCATTTTATTTGAATCTACATAAAATATTAAAAATTTTGGCTTTATAAGTTTGCTACTTAGCTGCAAATCTGTCCCGAAGACCCGCATCGTTACACGCGCACTAAGAGATGTTAAAACTTTAACAAAAACTTTTGTTAAAGTTACGTTACACTGTTACTGCATCTTATTTAATTACTGCACTTTTATATTATATGACAAAACTTGGTTGTGTAAGAATTTAGCTGTAAATAGCTTTTAGCGAATTTGCCGGCCGGCACACTTCACTGATGAAACAAGAGTGAGGTGTCTTTGTTCGTTACGCAGCAATTCAGAGGTGGGGGACAAACTACGTCGTCATTCCTTTGTATAGAGCCCAACTCCAGTTGTAATACGCAACGTATGTAATATGCATTGCATAGTTTTTTAGCTGACGTAATCATGTGCGCAGCTTGTGACACATTTGTATGACGACTGTTTTTGCTGTTTCTGGACGTCTATCCCTGACCTTGATGCAATCCTGTGCACTCAATATTGCGCAGTTGCAAACTCTCCATACAACTTTACCAATTTTTTTTATATGGGTCTTTAAAATAAAATACACTTTATATCGATTATTCCCCAAAATATAACAGGGCCAGAATTGTACTGTTACAAAACCCCCTCAATGAAAGATTTTATGCCGAAGCATAAAAACTCTCATTGACACACTCATACTTCCTAAAGGGATCAGCTAGGATATGTCGCCACAACCCCCTTGCTATTTATCAAAAAAAATATAATTACTCACCCTTGGTCCGATGATGGTGACAGTACCTGCATGACCTTACTGGACTTCTCCTACGAGATCCCAACACCATAAGGCCAATCAGGCGCTTTACGCTCCTGCTCTGACGCGCAGGCCAGCTCAGGACCACCGTCACAACATCACCAAACACTGAAACAATAAATCAAAAATATCAAAATAGTGGCCTGGTATAATACCATATCCCTAACTGATCTGTTTCCCCTTAGCTATGTGCTGGTTTGTGTTAAGAAGCACTGGGTTTGCTTTAACTCTTAACACCTAGGATTATTACCTAGTACAAGAATTATTATACAATGTTCCATTCTCTTATTTCACTACCATTTACATTTATAAAATTTTTCGATTCTAATCGATAATAATTGATCCTTTCACATTAACAAGAAGAAACACAAATCTTTATACTAGTGCAATAATACTTTCTAAAATATTCAAACACATAATCAAAATTTACTCAAATAAAATCATCTATTTCTCCCTCTTTCTACAATTCTGAAACATTTTCTTCTTCTTATTATTATTATTATTAACAGTAAGTGATCCGGCGCTGTTAATAATACTTATCCCCTCTTTCTCCTCCACACACACTATTTCCCCCCCTGAACTGTTGCATTCAGTTGCCTCCACAAGGACTGAGGCAGAAGGAGTGAGCACTTTTTTATTTTCTCTCTCTCCCATCCTTGCTTCAGCTTTACAAAAACTTCGAGGTAAGTACCCCTACTTTTATTCTTATGATATGCCCCTAAGGTCTACCACCCCTACTGAGGTGAAATAGCCTGTGCTTTAAAACAATCTTAGATTCCCCTTTTTTAAAACCCCATTAAATTTCTAAATTTAACCAATTTCAAAGGCAACCAACTATGGTCAGGTTTGACAATTGCTGCCCACAGCTGGTTGCCGTCCAAAACCACGATCTGGGATGGTAAGGCCGAGATCGCCCGAAATGAAGGGAATCGCAATAGTTTGACACATTGTGTCGTATATAGTTACATTTGTAACTACCCCCAAAATCATACATTTATACATACATACAAATTCCTACACTAATATATAATAAACATAATACATAATAATACACTCACATTAATATTACGATTATCACATAAAAAAAAAAAAATTCACATGTAACTTTGATCAAAATTTACACACCCTACATCTTTAAATTTGCGTATAAAAATTATAAACATTACATTTTAATTATTAACCTTTTGTTAATTGGCCATCAATTATTTATCATTTACTACCATTTAATTCTTCACAATTTCAAATTTATTATTAATATTCATATTACATTATTATTATTTCATTTCTTATTACCTTTCTACTATGAATTTTCTACTTAACCCTTCACATTTTTATCATTGAGTAGTATGGGTGACTCCAGTATTCACTATAATTTGACTTATTATATAGGCACTAACATTTATAATCTTACTCCCTTTCTTCCTACTAACCACCACTACTAACAACCAGATTTACATATCATGACACCAATCTCTCAATTATAAACACCCTCACTAATTCCATTTAAATCCTCTGGCACCGCTCGTCTTTGTACTCGGATGTGTGTTCCCTACCTGGCCATATACATTCATAATTTTTTGCCCTTCCAAAATATCGGCAAACACTCCCTTAAACTACTCTATTACCTGCCACAACGCTATACGTTGGTCACTCCTTACACGTCACCCCCACTACAAAATATCATCATCAACAAATATATGTTTACCCTTTACTTTACTCACCTCTCTACATATAATCACTACTACTGTGTCCCTAAAATATCTAACACCCTCTTTGTGTGTTACTGGTATTTCAAAATTCTTATTTATCCAACTCCCATTAACTTTGATTGACTAACTCAAATGCCTTTATTTTAATACTTAATTATCACCCAATCTCTATTCCCTTTTTAAACTTTACATTACTGTGATCACTGACAATTGCATTAGAAAATTCATCCCTCACCTACTAATAACAATACATCTCAATGTTCAAATATATATATATATATATATATATATATGCTTAATCATTTATTATTCATTAGAAATCTCATAAAATCATTTAACTTCATTATCAAACTTTATTTTGTACAACATTAATTAAGTAATTAATCTTCAATTATTTAAAATTTCACCATTATTTTCACTTGTTTAGTCAAAACAAAAACATGTTAATTGTTATTATTAAATCAATTAAACTATAATTTACTGTTACATACATGGTGTACATAAAATTTACCTGTAATACCCAACATCAAAAATACACAAATACATTGACATTAATACACGAAAAAAATATACAATCCAACTTATTATTTTATCATTGACCAAAATCAGTCCATAAGCAGTCCATTTCAAAACCACTGTTCACGTATATTAATGTTCATAAGCAATAAAACACTTCATCCTCCATCATTAAACAACAGTCGAATCTTAGGTCTATACAACTTATTTTTTATTAAATATATGATATTATTATTATCAATATAATATTTATCTAAATTTTTATATTCTTCCACAATCTCGTTTGAATTAATAGGTTTATTCCATATCAATTTATCATGTACCATGTCATCATGTTCTGTCTACCTCAGTATTATCTGTCATAATCATGTAAGTCATTACTATCGTCCTCATAATTATCTACTACGACACCCATTACTTCCCAAGGTAAGTAATTGTTATTATTATCATCGTCTACTATTATTGCTATCTCAATTTCACTATAAGGTAAGTATTCACTATAATTATCCACCATCTCTACTCCTAACCTTTCTACAAATTCTCTATACTTTCTATTTATCTTAAAAATCTCTATTACTCTCTTTCTCTCTCTCTCTCAGTATATTTCTTCACATAACATCTACACTCTCTCTCTCCAAATATGCAGGGGTCACCAACTCATAATTACTGCACCACCTATGAGGTACACAAAAACACCAGGGAACTCTATTTGTAGACCTATCGTCTCCCAAATATAAATCTAAGGAACTCTCGTCCTTCTTAAACACACATGAAGACTTTACTTCACTCCCTACTACAACATTAAGGGAAAATTTTACCCCCTGCATCCCTTTTACAAATATACTTTCTCTCAGCTCTCTCTCTGACTCAACACACACAAACATCTCATTATCACTCCCAATATTCTCATCATCATTTTCTAACACCATGTTCTTAATTATACCCTTATTATTACCTGTGAACTCATTATTCAAATTATCATTGTTACTCACCTTGTTAGCACTTAAACTAACACTATTTTCTGTAAATGTATCATCATTACTACCCCCACTATTCTCTACCCTACTTTTATTCTTGTAATTCTCGTCTACTTTACTCTTTGGTATATCAAATTTCTCGTCTACTAACGTTACTGTTTGTTCTTTCATTTTATCGAAATGCGTATGCATTTCATCGATTCTTTTATCTAACTTAAAATTTTGTCTTTTAATTTCATTTTTTATTTCGTCAAACTTCTCATTAAAATCACTTTTAATTTCATTTTTTATTTCACTGAACTTCTCATCAAATTTATTACTCTGCGTCTCAAATTTCAAATTGGAATCTCTTTTTTGTTCATCAAACTTCTCATCTAACTTTAACAGTAATTGCATCATTGCACTAATCTCATCTGTTTTATTTTCGTCCCGAGTTGAGATGGGTGTTACTGTTACTTTCGCTAACTCTACAGATTCAGTCACACTCAACTCACCAATCTAATTTGTGTTAATGGAACATCCATCTCACTCGTAACTGTTTCGTCAGCTATGCTGACTTTTGCATTATTATCTTCACCAGAATTCATTTTGCTTATTTATAATACATGCATGCATATAACCTTATAACATAACCTATCTCTACGTTTTATGTTTACGTATCTTCAAATTATATATATTATTTCAGATAACTGTCCGCTACTTCCCGTAGGCTTACCCCACATAAAATAAAATTTTATGTCGAGTCCCTGTTCCAGAAGCCAATGTTATACTATTTTTATTACTGCCATAAACTTACCTAATAATTACTCAATAATTTTATTCAACTTTTGTTCCGGGCGCCATCTTGTGATATCTATGAGAAGATTATATTTAACTTACCTTAAGGGCAGAATTCGGTTAAGCGAAACTCGAAGTAGCGGAATGTGTTATTTGAAATAATAACTCTTGCTTGAAATGTTTACCAAATGACATTACCTTTTAATAACATCTTACTACAAAACATGTGACTCTACCGTGCGAAATAAGCACGCAGCTATACACCCTTAGGTGTTACGTCATGAGACGCAGTTACATTATTTAAGTCAAAAATCCCCTTAAAGATTTCAATAGGCCCTCCAAAATAACATTCAATTATATTTTTTATGTTTTAATAACATATTACTACAAAACATGTGACTCTACCGTGCGAAATAAGCACGCTATTATATGCCTTTTGGCGTTGCGTCATGAGACGCAGTTCTACTGCATAAGTTTAAAAATTTCCCTTAAACATTTCATAAACCCTCCAAAATAACATACTCAATTATATTTTTTATGATATCATAATTATAAATAATTTCACAACCCAGCACTTGTTAATTATACATTCGCTCACACTCGCATTCTTAGTACAAATCCTTTTAATTTTTATTTCCAAATTGAGCTCATTTTATTTGAATCTACATAAAATATTAAAAATTTTGGCTTTATAAGTTTGCTACTTAGCTGCAAATCTGTCCCGAAGACCCGCATCGTTACACGCGCACTAAGAGATGTTAAAACTTTAACAAAAACTTTTGTTAAAGTTACGTTACACTGTTACTGCATCTTATTTAATTACTGCACTTTTATATTATATGACAAAACTTGGTTGTGTAAGAATTTAGCTGTAAATAGCTTTTAGCGAATTTGCCGGCCGGCACACTTCACTGATGAAACAAGGGTGAGGTGTCTTTGTTCGTTACGCAGCAATTCAGGGGTGGGGGACAAACTACGTCGTCATTCCTTTGTATAGAGCCCAACTCCAGTTGTAATACGCAACGTATGTAATATGCATTGCATAGTTTTTTAGCTGACGTAATCATGTGCGCAGCTTGTGACACATTTGTATGACGACTGTTTTTGCTGTTTCTGGACGTCTATCCCTGACCTTGATGCAATCCTGTGCACTCAATATTGCGCAGTTGCAAACTCTCCATACAACTTTACCAATTTTTTTTATATGGGTCTTTAAAATAAAATACACTTTATATCGATTATTCCCCAAAATATAACAGGGCCAGAATTGTACTGTTACAAAACCCCCTCAATGAAAGATTTTATGCCGAAGCATAAAAACTCTCATTGACACACTCATACTTCCTAAAGGGATCAGCTAGGATATGTCGCCACAACCCCCTTGCTATTTATCAAAAAAAATATAATTACTCACCCTTGGTCCGATGATGGTGACAGTACCTGCATGACCTTACTGGACTTCTCCTACGAGATCCCAACACCATAAGGCCAATCAGGCGCTTTACGCTCCTGCTCTGACGCGCAGGCCAGCTCAGGACCACCGTCACAACATCACCAAACACTGAAACAATAAATCAAAAATATCAAAATAGTGGCCTGGTATAATACCATATCCCTAACTGATCTGTTTCCCCTTAGCTATGTGCTGGTTTGTGTTAAGAAGCACTGGGTTTGCTTTAACTCTTAACACCTAGGATTATTACCTAGTACAAGAATTATTATACAATGTTCCATTCTCTTATTTCACTACCATTTACATTTATAAAATTTTTCGATTCTAATCGATAATAATTGATCCTTTCACATTAACAAGAAGAAACACAAATCTTTATACTAGTGCAATAATACTTTCTAAAATATTCAAACACATAATCAAAATTTACTCAAATAAAATCATCTATTTCTCCCTCTTTCTACAATTCTGAAACATTTTCTTCTTCTTATTATTATTATTATTAACAGTAAGTGATCCGGCGCTGTTAATAATACTTATCCCCTCTTTCTCCTCCACACACACTATTTCCCCCCCTGAACTGTTGCATTCAGTTGCCTCCACAAGGACTGAGGCAGAAGGAGTGAGCACTTTTTTATTTTCTCTCTCTCCCATCCTTGCTTCAGCTTTACAAAAACTTCGAGGTAAGTACCCCTACTTTTATTCTTATGATATGCCCCTAAGGTCTACCACCCCTACTGAGGTGAAATAGCCTGTGCTTTAAAACAATCTTAGATTCCCCTTTTTTAAAACCCCATTAAATTTCTAAATTTAACCAATTTCAAAGGCAACCAACTATGATCAGGTTTGACAATTGCTGCCCACAGCTGGTTGCCGTCCAAAACCACGATCTGGGATGGTAAGGCCGAGATCGCCCGAAATGAAGGGAATCGCAATAGTTTGACACATTGTGTCGTATATAGTTACATTTGTAACTACCCCCAAAATCATACATTTATACATACATACAAATTCCTACACTAATATATAATAAACATAATACATAATAATACACTCACATTAATATTACGATTATCACATAAAAAAAAAAAAATTCACATGTAACTTTGATCAAAATTTACACACCCTACATCTTTAAATTTGCGTATAAAAATTATAAACATTACATTTTAATTATTAACCTTTTGTTAATTGGCCATCAATTATTTATCATTTACTACCATTTAATTCTTCACAATTTCAAATTTATTATTAATATTCATATTACATTATTATTATTTCATTTCTTATTACCTTTCTACTATGAATTTTCTACTTAACCCTTCACATTTTTATCATTGAGTAGTATGGGTGACTCCAGTATTCACTATAATTTGACTTATTATATAGGCACTAACATTTATAATCTTACTCCCTTTCTTCCTACTAACCACCACTACTAACAACCAGATTTACATATCATGACACCAATCTCTCAATTATAAACACCCTCACTAATTCCATTTAAATCCTCTGGCACCGCTCGTCTTTGTACTCGGATGTGTGTTCCCTACCTGGCCATATACATTCATAATTTTTTGCCCTTCCAAAATATCGGCAAACACTCCCTTAAACTACTCTATTACCTGCCACAACGCTATACGTTGGTCACTCCTTACACGTCACCCCCACTACAAAATATCATCATCAACAAATATATGTTTACCCTTTACTTTACTCACCTCTCTACATATAATCACTACTACTGTGTCCCTAAAATATCTAACACCCTCTTTGTGTGTTACTGGTATTTCAAAATTCTTATTTATCCAACTCCCATTAACTTTGATTGACTAACTCAAATGCCTTTATTTTAATACTTAATTATCACCCAATCTCTATTCCCTTTTTAAACTTTACATTACTGTGATCACTGACAATTGCATTACAAAATTCATCCCTCACCTACTAATAACAATACATCTCAATGTTCAAATATATATATATATATATATATGCTTAATCATTTATTATTCATTAGAAATCTCATAAAATCATTTAACTTCATTATCAAACTTTAATTTGTACAACATTAATTAAGTAATTAATCTTCAATTATTTAAAATTTCACCATTACTTTCACTTGTTTAGTCAAAACAAAAACATGTTAATTGGTATTATTAAATCAATTAAACTATAATTTACTGTTACATACATGGTGTACATAAAATTTACCTGTAATACCCAACATCAAAAATACACAAATACATTGACATTAATACACGAAAAAAATATACAATCCAACTTATTATTTTATCATTGACCAAAATCAGTCCATAAGCAGTCCATTTCAAAACCACTGTTCACGTATATTAATGTTCATAAGCAATAAAACACTTCATCCTGCATCATTAAACAACAGTCGAATCTTAGGTCTATACAACTTATTTTTTATTAAATATATGATATTATTATTATCAATATAATATTTATCTAAATTTTTATATTCTTCCACAATCTCGTTTGAATTAATAGGTTTATTCCATATCAATTTATCATGTACCATGTCATCATGTTCTGTCTACCTCAGTATTATCTGTCATAATCATGTAAGTCATATAGTCATTACTATCGTCCTCATAATTATCTACTACGACACCCATTACTTCCCAAGGTAAGTAATTGTTATCATTATTATCATCGTCTATTATTATTGCTATCTCAATTTCACTATAAGGTAAGTATTCACTATAATTATCCACCATCTCTACTCCTAACCTTTCTACAAATTCTCTATACTTTCTATTTATCTTAAAAATCTCTATTACTCTCTTTCTCTCTCTCTCAGTATATTTCTTCACATAACATCTACACTCTCTCTCTCCAAATATGCAGGGGTCACCAACTCATAATTACTGCACCACCTATGAGGTACACAAAAACACCAGGGAACTCTATTTGTAGACCTATCGTCTCCCAAATATAAATCTAAGGAACTCTCGTCCTTCTTAAACACACGTGAAGACTTTACTTCACTCCCTACTACAACATTAAGGGAAATTTTTACCCCCTGCATCCCTTTTACAAATATACTTTCTCTCAGCTCTCTCTCTGACTCAACACACACAAACATCTCATTATCACTCCCAATATTCTCATCATCATTTTCTAACACCATGTTCTTAATTATACCCTTATTATTACCTGTGAACTCATTATTCAAATTATCATTGTTACTCACCTTGTTAGCACTTAAACTAACACTATTTTCTGTAAATGTATCATCATTACTACCCCCACTATTCTCTACCCTACTTTTATTCTTGTAATTCTCGTCTACTTTACTCTTTGGTATATCAAATTTCTCGTCTACTAACGTTACTGTTTGTTCTTTCATTTTATCGAAATGCGTATGCATTTCATCGATTCTTTTTCTAACTTAAAATTTTGTCTTTTAATTTCATTTTTTATTTCGTCAAACTTCTCATTAAAATCACTTTTAATTTCATTTTTTATTTCACTGAACTTCTCATCAAATTTATTACTCTGCGTCTCAAATTTCAAATTGGAATCTCTTTTTTGTTCATCAAACTTCTCATCTAACTTTAACAGTAATTGCATCATTGCACTAATCTCATCTGTTTTATTTTCGTCCCGAGTTGAGATGGGTGTTACTGTTACTTTCGCTAACTCTACAGATTCAGTCACACTCAACTCACCAATCTAATTTGTGTTAATGGAACATCCATCTCACTCGTAACTGTTTCGTCAGCTATGCTGACTTTTGCATTATTATCTTCACCAGAATTCATTTTGCTTATTTATAATACATGCATGCATATAACCTTATAACATAACCTATCTTTACGTTTTATGTTTACGTATCTTCAAATTATATATATTATTTCAGATAACTGTCTGCTACTTCCCGTAGGCTTACCCCACATAAAATAAAATTTTATGTAGAGTCCCTGTTCCAGAAGCCAATGTTATACTATTTTTATTACTGCCATAAACTTACTTAATAATTACTCAATAATTTTATTCAACTTTTGTTCCGGGCGCCATCTTGTGATATCTACGAGAAGATTATATTTAACTTACCTTAAGGGCAGAATTCGGTTAAGCGAAACTCGAAGTAGCGGAATGTGTTATTTGAAATAATAACTCTTGCTTGAAATGTTTACCAAATGACATTACCTTTTAATAACATCTTACTACAAAACATGTGACTCTACCGTGCGAAATAAGCACGCAGCTATACACCCTTAGGTGTTACGTCATGAGACGCAGTTACATTATTTAAGTCAAAAATCCCCTTAAACATTTCAATAGGCCCTCCAAAATAACATTCAATTATATTTTTTATGTTTTAATAACATATTACTACAAAACATGTGACTCTACCGTGCGAAATAAGCACGCTATTATATGCCTTTTGGCGTTGCGTCATGAGACGCAGTTCTACTGTATAAGTTTAAAAATTTCCCTTAAACATTTCATAAACCCTCCAAAATAACATAATCAATTATATTTTTTATGATATCATAATTATAAATAATTTCACAACCCAGCACTTGTTAATTATACATTCGCTCACACTCGCATTCTTAGTACAAATCCTTTTAATTTTTATTTCCAAATTGAGCTCATTTTATTTGAATCTACATAAAATATTAAAAATTTTGGCTTTATAAGTTTGCTACTTAGCTGCAAATCTGTCCCGAAGACCCGCATCGTTACACGCGCACTAAGAGATGTTAAAACTTTAACAAAAACTTTTGTTAAAGTTACGTTACACTGTTACTGCATCTTATTTAATTACTGCACTTTTATATTATATGACAAAACTTGGTTGTGTAAGAATTTAGCTGTAAATAGCTTTTAGCGAATTTGCCGGCCGGCACACTTCACTGATGAAACAAGAGTGAGGTGTCTTTGTTCGTTACGCAGCAATTCAGAGGTGGGGGACAAACTACGTCGTCATTCCTTTGTATAGAGCCCAACTCCAGTTGTAATACGCAATGTATGTAATATGCATTGCATAGTTTTTTAGCTGACATAATCATGTGCGCAGCTTGTGACACATTTGTATGACGACTGTTTTTGCTGTTTCTGGACGTCTATCCCTGACCTTGACGCAATCCTGTGTACTCAATATTGCGCAGTTGCAAACTCTCAATACAACTTAACCAATTTTTTTTATATGGGACTTTAAAATAAAATACACTTTATATCGATTATTCCCCAAAATATAACAGGGCCAGAATTGTACTGTTACAAAACCCCCTCAATGAAAGATTTTATGCCGAAGCATAAAAACTCTCATTGACACACTCATACTTCCTAAAGGGATCAGCTAGGATATGTCGACACAACACCCTTGCTATTTATCAAAAAAAATATAATTACTCACCCTTGGTCCGATGATGGTGACAGTACCTGCATGACCTTACTGGACTTCTCCTACAAGATCCCAACACCATAAGGCCAATCAGGCGCTTTACGCTCCTGCTCTGACGCGCAGGCCAGCTCAGGACCACCGTCACAACATCACCAAACACTGAAACAATAAGATTGGATAAAACTTCCGGGCTGAAAGGCCGTGGTCGATTGCTTGATGCATTGGCGCTATACGTTTCGGCCGCACCACCGGTGGCCATCTTCAGTAGCAAAACTTGTTCGAATAGATGTACGCCGAACACGTCCCCAATGTACTGGGAACAAGCAACAGTGAGTTACGGCTACGAATCCTCTATTTATAGCTTTTTGGCCGCTTCAGGTGTATCGCGCGGACCAATGAGAAGCCAGCTCATCATTCTTGATTCTGATTGGCCATGGAAAATAGACCATGCCAGACACTATTTAAGGAGATGCTTTCTCCTCGGCGGTTCAAGCGGGCGGAGTCTACCTAGAGCATTTGCCCGGGTAGGCTGTGACTGTTTTTGCTCTGCAAAATTTTACCAATTTGTGCGGAAATATTCAGTTTTCACCATTTTTCTTACCATCATCGTATTCAGCATCATCATCACTACAGATTTCACCTACAGTTCAGTGCGACTCAGCTTTATTTAATCAGTGCGGGAGTGTTTTTGTTTCCGTGTGCTGTGCGGTCTGTTTCGTGTTCAATTGTGCCTGTGGATAGTTTTCAGTGTCTGGTGATCCCTCAATCCTAGACCTGCGTAGACGTTCATTTCGGCTTGTCCGAAATGGCGTCGAATACGCCACCGAATCCTCTGCCGGCGCCGCTTGTTTCCTTAATGGAAACATGCTCAACCGGCTTCCGTACCACTCCACTTCCTCACGACAGTGAAAGTGATAGTGAAAGTGATAATAGTGCGGTAGATATGTGCAGTGTTGGGTCGGGGGACGGACAGTTCTCGCTTGTGGAGGGCAAATCTGCCAAACGCAAGCGAAAACTGGCCCAAACTCCGCCGCCCGCCTCAGCTGCAGATCTGCCATCTAATCATGGTAACAGCGGCACTCAGCGCGTGCAACGTGAGTATCCAGCTACTACCAAAACTGTGTCTTCCCCACGAATTCCTCCTATTGTAATTCCTGATAATAGGAATTATTCTGAACTTTTACGTTCCTTATCCCGAGCTCTCCCTTCGGTCAAGGTCGAGGCGAGGTGCCAAGGCGCCTCGCTAAAGCTGGCGACCGCTACCATCCCAGACTTCCGCTCTGTTCAGTCATTCCTGACAGAGCGTAAGATTTCTTTTCATACATTTGCCCTCCCGTCAGAGCGAGAAATCAAGGTCGTTCTGTCGGGAATTCCATCCTTTACCGAACCTGATGCCATCAGGCAGGAACTTGTTGCGCTCGGCTATGCGCCGACCGCGGTAAGCGTCCTGCATGTTGGCAAAGGTGATGACCGCCGACCTGTCAACAGCTTTCTTGTAAAGTTACTGAAAGTAGGCCCCTTCGAGGAGATTTACACTCTCCAGAATCTTCTGCACCTCCGGGTGCAAGTCCGAACGTTTGACCCGCGGCCCGGCCCCTCGCAGTGTTTCAACTGCCAGAGGTTCGGCCACAGCAGTCTTTTCTGCCATCAGCCCCCGCGTTGCGTGCGTTGTGCTGAGCCTCATCGTGGCTGTGATAAGCCTACGACGGGGTACACAGCTAAATGCTGCAACTGTCAAGGAGCCCATCCGGCTAATTACCGAGGCTGCCCTAACTTTATCGCCGCCATGAAACCGCAGCGACCTCCTGTGCGCCCTGGCGCGCAGGCAGGCCGTGTAGCTGGTCCTGGCCCTAACCGGCGAGCGGCTTTCCCGCCTCTCACCGGTTCATCTGCCCAGGTCCCGGCAGCAACTCCGGTTGCTTCCGGTGCCGCTGTCTCGCCTGCAGTCGTCGCTTCGGCGCCGCCTGCAGCGGCCTCAATCCCGGCGCCTACCGGAGCGCCCGCACCTTCCTACGCGGCCATGGCCGCTAAATCAGCCCCGCCTCCAGCCCGATCGGGCAAATCAAAGCGCTCTCGTCGTCGCCGGAACTCCGCCGGCCGACCTACATCATCACAGGTTCCACCTGTACCCTCTCCGCGGGCTCGACCCGCCCCCAGCCATCGTCCTCAACCTTCCAGCGAGCAGTCTACTACTCAGACCTCCAGCCCAGCGCCATCTGCTACCCCTGTCGAGGCCAGTCAGGCTTGTCCTCCTGAATCCCGGGAATCTTCCCGGGCTTCGGCGGATCCCCTGACTGCCTGGGCAGATAATCTTGTTGCATCCATCAGGACTGCTCGTGACACTACCACTGTGCTTGCCCTGGTGTTCCAATCTTTAGCTGCCCTCTTTCCTCTACTTCCCCTAAATGGCTAATAGCCTGAGGATCGTTGCGTGGAACGCCTTCGGGCTACTCCCCAGGCGATCTGAACTGATGACTTTTGTAACGGAGTATGATGTTGATATCATACTTCTTTCCGAGACTCATCTGGCTCATTACCACTCGTTTTCCCTTCCTGCCTATGCCTGTTATCGTCAGGATCGTCCCCTACGGCCTCGCTGTCCCCCCTCGGGGGGCACAGCTGTTTTAGTCCACAGGCGGATATCCCACAGGCTTTTGCCTCCTCTAGATACATCTATTATTGAAGGCTGCGCGGTGGCGGTGGACGCCGGCGGATCGGAGCTGCGCGTTGTTTCTGCGTACCTCCGGCCTGGCCGGCGAACTCCGCCACCGCCCGAGGAGTGGGACGCCCTCCTCGACCACCCCCTCTCAACCATTGTAGCCGGCGACTTAAACGCCAAACACCCTTCATGGAACAGCCGCGTTGTCAACGCCTATGGAAATTCTCTGTTCCGGTTCGTCTCTGGCGACCCGGCACTTAATGTCATCGGCCCTGAAGACCCTACCTACTTCCCCTTTCACGGCCATCGGCCGGACGTTCTTGACATAGTAGTTGTCAAGAACGTTGCCCGCAACATCGAGGTCTCGTCTGTGTCGGACCTTTCGTCCGATCACAATCCCCTTGTTATAACTGTTCGAGAGCTGTCGGCGTCACCCCGACTTCCCGCTCAGATTGTTAGGAGAGTCAACTGGCGATCCTATCATGACGAGCTCTCTCGAAGGTTACCATCTCTCCCGGCGGACCCAATCGTCACTCGTGACGATCTGGATCTCCGCGCCACAAATCTTCAGGAATTGGTCCAAGGTGTCATGGATCGACACACCTACGCACTCGAGGTGAATCATCGTAAATCGGCCTTACCTGCGGAAGTACTCCACGCCATCTGGCTACGGCGCCAGCTCCGCCGCAGATGGCAAAGAACCCGAGACCCAGTCGTTAAGCGACGATTTCAACAACAGTCCCTTTACGTTCAGCAGCTACTGCGGGACGTAAACTCTGATCGATGGGACTCATACCTTGAGTCTCTTGAAGTCGACCACGCCTCCGTCTGGAGAGCGGTGAGTAGACTGACCCGCGAGAAGAGAACTCGCAACCCGCTGGAAACCCCGAACGGGGTTGTGTCTTCATCAGAAGGCAAGGCTGAGGTCTTCGCCGACTGCATGGAGTCGCAATTTACCGTTCATCGAGGCGTTTCGGACCCTGCCCACTCGGCAGACGTCCGGGACTTCCTATCTGGTTATTTTTCTCGCCCTCCCGCTGGCCCAGACCTCCCGTTCGACAGGGACGAACTCGTTTCGTCTGTCTGTCGACTAAACCGCCGTCGCGCCCCCGGTCCTGACCGGATCGGGGCCGCTGCATTACAATATCTCCCGGCCTCAGGCGTTGACCTCGTTCTCGAGCTGTTCAACTCTTGTCTCCGGCTACAGTACTTTCCCCGCCTGTGGAAAACTGCCAACATCGTTATGATTCCTAAACCCCGCAAGCCGCGCATGCTTCCTGAAAGCTATCGGCCAATATCTCTCTTGCCAGTTATCTCGAAGGTGTTCGAGCGGCTCCTGCTGGCCCGCATCTCGCCGTTGTTGGATAATTTTATCCGCAACGAACAGTTCGGGTTTCGCAGAGAGCACTCGACCACGCTTCAACTAGTCCGCGTGGTAACGCAACTCTCTGACGCCACCAACAGGCGAGCGGCTACGGCCGCCGCACTGCTGGACGTGAGCAAGGCCTTCGACAAAGTCTGGCACGAAGGTCTTCTCTTCAAACTTGCTAACTCCCCCTTACCATCGTCCATAGTGTTTTTCCTCCGGTCGTATCTCAGCGACCGAACCTTCAGGGTTAGCGTCGACGGAACCTGCTCTGCAGTTCGTCCTGTCGCCGCTGGCGTACCCCAGGGATCTGTCCTCGGCCCCGTTCTGTACCTCGTGTACACGAACGACCTGCCTGTTTTGCCCGGAGTCACGTTGTCTTTGTTCGCTGACGATGCAATGTATCATTACAGCTCTGTGTCCCCGCGTTTTGCGAGTACACAGTTGCAGCGTCAGTTGGACCAGCTTCCGGACTGGCTACGGAAATGGCGGGTGACGATCAACACGGAGAAATCCGAGGCGATCTGTTTCACTCGTAAGTCCATCTCCCGATGCCAGCCCCTCTCCCTTGAAGGGAGGCCTATCGCCTACAAAGAGTCGGTGAAGTATCTAGGCGTTCGGCTAGATCGTCGCCTATGCTTCAACGCCCACGTGACGGACACCCTTGCCAAGGCTCGCGGCGTCCGAGCCAAACTTTACCCATACCTCGCGTGCCGCAGCCCCCTGGCGCTGCGCACGAAAGTTACCCTCTATCTGTTGTTTCTCCGGTCTGTATTGACCTATGCGGCACCTGTCTGGTGGTCACTTGCCTCCGCCACCAACAGGCGTAGGCTGGAAAGTTTCCAATCCAGAACCCTCCGTTCCTTGTCGGGATCTCCTTGGTTTGTTCGAAACAGTGTAATTCGAGGAGGTCTACGAGTTCCTGCTCTCTCAGCCTTTGTCTGGTCATTAGCTGCGACTCTCTTTGCCGCAGCTGAGACCTCTTCCTTCCCTTACCTCAGAACCATCAGCACCACGCAACCACCTCCCCCTGTCCGGGTCAAACGCCCTCGGGCGATTCTCGATGACCCGCCATAAGTTTAAGTAAACTTAAACCTCACTTAACTTGTATATTCTCTATCTGCCCATGCCCCAGAATTTACCTGTAAAGCTGTTTCCTTCCTCCCTTCCTAGTATGCCGACCGCGCTGAATGCTGCTGCTACGCGCTATCACTGGCACGGAGGCTCTCTGCCTCGCGGGGAGCGACCGACGCCTCACGGCGTCTGCACGCGGGATTGGGAAAGGGCGACATCTGTCACCTGAACCCGTCCCTGCGGCAGTGCCCACTGATTGCTGATAATTTAAATAAATAAAAATTAAAAACCTTTCTCCCCCGCCTTCTCAGTTAACTGGTTGGCGGTTGTCCATTCCTAATTTATTCTAGGTTACCTGTCGAATGAACCAGAACTATGTCTATCCACAGGCAGCCATTGGGCTCGTCCCAGATGCTGCAGTCATGCACCGGGTGCAAAGACGCCCCGCTACTACAGTGCTACATGCTACATGCTCGGCGGTTCATAGGGCAACTGTTCGTTCGTCGACTTCGCTTCAGCTGCTCGCTCTGGAAGGACCTGCTCTCTCTCTGGACGACATCGGAAGCTTTCTCGCTGTTTACAGCTGCTGCCCTGCTGCCTTCGATTTGAGGACAGACACACATCTGCTGCCCTGCTTGCTGGACACCTTGCCTCAGAAGAAGACGGAAGACTGCAACTCAGCTGGCTGGTGAACTGAGTAGCCAGCACTACAGCTGAGTTCGCTCGTCGGACCTTCTAAGGGCCACCAGCCAAGTGACCCTTTTCAGGACCACCAACCGCCGTGGGAAAGGAAGCAATTCCAGCCTGCCAGAGCTGTTGGTTGCGCAGCGCATCTAGCCCGCTGACGCTCAGGCTCTTAGGTAGCGCTGCCTAGGACGATCCTTGCGAGCCCCCACCAGTGGTAAGCGAGCTTGGATATCGCCTAGGTAAAGAGGCCGGTGGACACCTCTCTTGGTAAGGGGAGGTATCTAACGAAGCCGGTCATTTGCCCAGCTCATAGACAGCCTGAGCGCTTCAGTCCCGCTTGCGATCCGGCTCGGGCCGGACCCTAGGTCCCTGGTTACCGCCGGAGGCAGCCTGGCTGCCTCTGGTCGGCAAACCTCCCGCTCGTTGGCGGAAATGCCCGCTCCGGGCGCGTCAACGAGCACGCAGTCGCTCGCCTCTTCCATACCCCACACGAGCGATTCGCCGTGTTCTCCGGCTATGGATGCGGACCAAGCTGTCGATCCCCGGACGGTTCCGCTGCCCGGTGACGAGACCGACGCTTTCGTGGCGGTTGGGCCACGGGGGCGCCCGGTTAAGAAACCGAGGCGGAACCGGTCCTCCTCAACCTCTTCCTCGGCGTCCGCCATGGAAGTTGTCCCCGCCGATGGCGAATCCGGCTCGGGGCCGACTGTGCCCGGCGCTGCCCAAGCACCGCCGGTCATTCGTCGCATCCCGCCCGTGTTCGTTCACGGCGTGAACAACGTCACCGGTTTCTACCGGCGACTCATAGTGGCTCCCGGACTTTCCCCGGCCAGCGTTGACCTGAAGCTCCTTGGGGGCGACACTGTCAAGATCGCTGTCCGCGGAATGGACGAGTACCGCAGCGTCATGGCGTTCGTCGAATCAGCCAACCTGCAACACCACACCTTTACCCCGAAACACGTGAAGCCTCTGTCCCTCGTGCTCAGAGGCTTAGACGTGGACTCTCCTCTCGAGGAAATCCTCGACGAGCTGCGCGAGCTGGGTTATCCGGTTCGCGCGGTACATCGGGTATTTGCTCCCGCCGGACCAAGGCGTCCTATTCCCCTGGTTCGCATCATGGTCGAGAACAGCGAGGCAGGCGCAAGCCTACTCTCTCTTACGCGGCTTTTTGGTTTCCGCGTAAAAGTGGAAAGAAGCCGCGCTCCCGGGGCTCTGCCTCAATGCTACAAGTGCCAACGCTTCGGGCACCATTCAGAGACTTGCTCTAACGCTCCGGCGTGCGTGAGGTGTTCTTTGCCTCACGCCAGTAAACATTGCGATGCTCCAGCTTTTAAAAGGTGCATCAACTGCGGCGGAAGTCACCCCGCCAACTACCGGGCATGTCCGGTGTTTCAGCGGGAGCTCGAGCGGCGAAAGCCGAAAGGGCGCCTGCCACCACCGAGGCATCCGGAAGCTGGTTCCAGACCTGCAACCGAGCAGCCAGGCCCTGCGCCTCCTGCTACGGCTGCCGTGTCTTTCGCCGCAGTTGCCAACAGGCAACGTAAACGCAGCAAAGGCCCGAAGCAGACACCTGTAGTTCAGGCATCTCCATCTCAGGCTCCTTCCCAGGCCCCTGTCCCGCCTCAGGCGAAAAAGCGCCGTAACCTCGCGGCATCTAAACAAAGTGAGACTGACCAGCCACTACCAAACATCTCGGTTGTGGAGCCTGAGAATTCTCAACCCTCCCCAGCACCGGAGAATCCTGCCCCTGCTTTAGAAGCAGCCTCGCCTGACCTCCCGCCCCCGCGGTTCCCTAATGCAGGCAAAAAGAAGCGGCAACGTAAGCCCCGTGGCGCTAGATCCCGGGCTCCTGCCAACCCAGCCGCACAGTCCAGACAGCCTGCGCAGCGCGTGAAGACCGACGTTATCGCATCTGTCCCTCTTCCTAGCACCTCCGCTAGAGGCGCTACACCTGGCCCTAAGAAACCCCTGGCTTCCACCAATCCCCCGATTGACAAGCCTCGGCGCTCTTACGCGCAAACAGTCTCCGGGCACTCTGCCTCAAAAACCGTTCCTGACGACTATCAAGTCGTCAAAGACTTCCTTGCGGAATTTGACCTCCGCAAAGTTGCCCAGACCTTCAGGTCCATCCGCTCCCGCTTGGAGACTGCCGATACAACCGAGAGATTCATGCTCTTGGTGGAAGCCGCCACTTGTGTAGGTTTTCTATGAGTCGGGTCCTCAAACGAGATCTCTCAATTCTTTCCTGGAACGCCAACGGGTTGTCCAACAAGATCCAGGAACTCCAAGAATTACTGGCCCGACTCAAACCCGACGTAGTCCTTCTCAATGAGACCCACTTGACTCCTGCGAGTCGGTTACGACTGGCCAACTATGTGTGCTATCGAAACGACAGGCCGGGCACTGCTGGTGGCGGTACTGCCGTCGCGGTGAGGCTCACTCTCGAGCATCACCGAGTCGTCTTGCCTGCAATGACTCACCTCGAAGGCACCGCTGTGGAGTTGTTAAACACTCTAGGCGGCGTACAGATGGTCGCGGCGTATAAAGCGCCGCAAAAAGAGCTCCTTCACCCCGATCTAGCGGTCGCGTTCGATGCACACAGGAGGGTCATCATGGCCGGCGACCTGAACTGCAAACATCGCGATTGGAACAGTCGCTTGACTGCCCCAAACGGGAAACGTTTGCGCAGGTTTGCCGATTCTCGCAGGATTCAAGTGATTGGGCCTACCCAACCTACGTTCTACCCCTCACAACGCAACGCGGCTCCCGATGTCTTGGACATAGCGGTGATTCAAGGAATTGACTGTCCGGTCCATGTGTCCGTGCTAACGGAACTATCGTCCGATCATCTCCCCATCCTGATACACGTCGCTACCCAGCACGTCGTACGCAGAGATGTCAGGAAGGTGGTAGAATGGGACCGCTATGGCCCGGCGTTAAGTCGCCGATTGCCAGACGCGGGACCACTCGAAACCGTCCGCCAAGTCGACGAGGCAGTTGCCGCGTTTGACGAGGCTGTCGTATCTGCGATCGACGCGTCTTCCAGGATGAAGCCTGGTGTCACGCCCCACTGGCAGCGGATCCCAGAGGAGACGAGTGCTCTCGCTTGCGAGAGAAATCGCCTCCGGAGACGCTGGCAGCGGACCCGTGATCCGGCCGACAAGGCAGCGTACAACCGGGCGACCGGCATTTTACGTCGTGAAATGCAGGCCTACCGGAGACGCTGTTGGGAACTCGCCGTGGCCCAGGCAGGGGACGGATCGGACGAAAGTAGCCCTTACCGGATACCTTCGGCGTTGGTAGGGAAGAGGCGCCGGCCTCGCATCCCGGCCATTGCTGGACCTTTCGGTCAAATCCTGGCTCGCCCGGAGGCGAAGGCCGAGTACTTGGGCGCGTGTTTTGAGCGACAGTTCGCACCTAACCCGCCCATGGACTGGGACTTCGACGAAGAAGTCGAGAACGAAGTGGAAGACTTTCTATCTCTTCCGATCACTTCGGAGCCCGAACCCATTACTAGGGAAGAGGTCACAGATCGGCTCGTTGAACTCGTGCCGAGAAAAGCTCCTGGCCCGGACGGCGTCTCGAACGCCGCTCTTACTCGACTCCCGGAGCGAGGAGTACTTTTCTTGGTCGCGCTGTTCAACGCGTGTCTTAGACTGGCCTATTTTCCCCAGAAATGGCGTAAGGCAACGGTCATAGTGATCCCGAAGCAGGGAAAGGACGCTTCCCGTCCCGGCAACCTCCGGCCCATTAGTCTACTGTCAGCCACGTCAAAGGTCCTCGAACGTCTCGTACAACGGAGAGTACTAGATCATCTACGAAACTTCGATGTACTGGTCCCCGAACAGTTCGGCTTTCGTGTGGGGCATTCCACCACTCATCAACTGATGAGACTGGTGGAATACATCACGGACGCCGGGTGTCGGAAAGAGGAGACTGTCGCCTGTTTCCTAGATGTGGAAAAGGCCTTTGATAGTGTCTGGCACGACGGGCTCTTGTTCAAGCTCCGGGAAATCCAGCTCCCAGATTGCTACCTTCGCTTGATTGCTAGCTTTCTGACGGAGAGGACTTTCTGCGTGCGAATAGACGACCACGTCTCTTCCGAGAGACGTATCACAGCCGGGGTACCTCAAGGTAGCGTGCTAGGGCCTCTCCTGTTCTCCGTGTATGTCAACGACGCACCCAGAGAGCCTGGAGTCCAGATGGCTTTGTTTGCCGACGACACGGCGGTCTATACCGCCGATCGGAACGCAGACTTTGCTATCCCACGACTTCAGCGCGCACTCGATGCGTATTCGACGTGGACGGAAAGCTGGAAAGTTGCCGTCAACGAAACCAAGAGCTCCGCGGTGCTATTCACAAAGCGCCGGAAAGAACCACGAGGCCGAGTGAGACTCGGTAGAACGTACCTGCCCTGCTCGAGGGAAGTTAAGTACCTCGGTGTCCACCTAGATCGTCGGCTCACCTGGCGTACCCACGCTGAGACGATGCGAAAGAAAGCGTCCGCTCGTCTCGCGCAACTGTTTCCGCTACTTGCCAACAAGGCTATGACCCGCAAGCTGGGTAAGTTGATTGTCAACGCGTACCTGTTGCCGATCATTACCTACGCTCTTCCCGTCTGGGGTTACCTCGCAACCGTTCATAAAAGAAGGTTGCAAAGCGTTCTCGATAGAGGGCTTCGGCTAGCGGCCAAAGTCCCCTATCGGTTTTCTTCTCGTCTCCTGAGAAGAGGACTCGGTGTCCGCTCCTTGGATGACACCGCAAGGCGACTTGCACGTAAATTTTACGTCCGAGCTGCGAGGACCCAGACAAACCCACTCATAGCTGGCCTTGGCAGGTACCGAATACGTCCAGGTGAATCTTGGAAACGGCCTCGACAAATACTGTACTAGTCGACCTAGTACGAGCATGTCGTTGTAGCGACCATTAAAAATTAATTAACAATATTCCGTCTGGACAGGACCACTAGGCAGGAGCCCCTACCGGAGGCTCGGTACTAGGAAACCATTGGGTCGTCTCACGACGCTCAACCCAACAGCTCTGACCACTCGGCGGTTCATAGCGACAGACGCATTCTTATGAATATGGATGGACTCCAGATGTAGGCGAGTGAAGTAACCCCGGACAGAAGACAACACGCGGGCTTCATCAAACATCACCCGGTGATCGTCGTGGGAAAGAGCGTGTTCAGCAACTGCGGACTTTTCCGGCTGGCCCAGACGGCAATATCTCCGGTGTTCAGAGAGGCGCGTCCGGACACTACGCTTCGTGGTGCCTATGTAGACCTGGCCACACGTACAAGGAATACTGTACACCCCGCACGACGAGAGTGGATCCTGGCGTCTTTCACCGGTCGCAGGAACTGTTGGATCTTTTTGGTTGGCTTGAAGATCGTCCTGACGCCCCGCTTACTCAGCAACTTCCCGATGCGGTCAGTCACGCCACGGATGTAGGGCAAGACAGCAGAGCCAACAACCTCAGGCGACACCGACTCGTCCAGCCTACCAGATCTTCTCGGCCGGGCAGCTCTCCTAACCTCCGCAGCAGAATAGCCGTTGGACTGCAGTGCTTCCTCGAGATGCCGAAACTCATCTTCGAGATACTGGGGCTCACAGATTCTTTTTGCCCGGTCTACCAGAGTCTTCAGCACCGCCCTCTTCTGCCTAGGATGATGATTGGAGGCTTTATGCAGATATCTGTCGGTGTGCGTTGGCTTCCTATAAACTTTATGTCCCAAGCTGCCATCGGTCCTTTTTAGGACCAGCACATCCAGAAAAGCCAATTGTTCATCCCTCTCACGCTCCATCGTAAACTGTATGCGCGGGTGCACAGCATTCAGATGTCCAAGGAATCGCTCCAACTCTTCGTCCCCATGGCTCCAGACCACGAAAGTGTCGTCCACATACCGTAACCAACACTTCGGCTTGAGAGGCGCAGATGAAATTGCCAACTCTTCAAATTTCTCCATATAGAAATTTGCAACCACAGGGCTGAGAGGACTTCCCATCGCGACGCCATCCAACTGTTCATAGAAGCCGTCATTCCACTGGAAGTAGGTCGTTGTTAGGACCTGCCGGAACAAAGCAGTGATGTCCGCCGAGAACAGGTCACCCAAATACCCCAAGACCTCCTGAACAGGAACCATGGTGAAAAGAGAGACCACCTCAAAACTGACGAGAACATCGCCAGGCTCCAGCACCAACTCCCGGATCCTCCGGATGAAATCAGAAGAGTCCCGGACGAACGAATCCCTCTGCCCGATGTGCGGCTTGAGCAATCCCGTGAGGTGCTTTGCCAAGCTGTAAGTAGGCGAGCCAATAGCACTGACGATGGGCCGCAGCGGAACGTCTTCCTTATGGATCTTCGGTAAACCATAGAGACGAGGGGGAAGGGCCTCCGAACACCGGACGGCCGTCTTCACATCAGGCGCCAGAGAAGATTGCTTAATCAAAGAATCCGTTTTTCTTAGAACTGTAGTAGTCGGATCTTTGTTCAGCCTCCGATACGTGGCTGGATCTAATATACCTTCAATCTTCCGCTGGTAGTCTTCGGTGTTCAAGACCACAGTGGCGCTCCCCTTATCCGCAGGCACGATAACAATGGAGTCATCCCTCTTCAATTCTCTCAAGGCTCGCAACTCCGCCGACAGAAGATTGCATTTTGGCGGAGCGGCCCTTCTAAGGGCCCTAGAAGCTTCCAATCGGATTTCATCTGCTTGGTCTCGGGGTAGTCCTCGGATGCCTGCCTCCACGCTCGCAACTATTTCCTCCACCGGTACTGTCTTCGGGGTAACTGCAAACTTCTCACCTTTGGCTAACACCGAGGTCTCATGTGGTGTTAGCTGGCGGCTCGATAGATTTACAACCATCCTGTCCATCCTGTCACGATCAAATCCTCTTCCCCCGATGTTCTGGAAACCAAACCGCTCGAATTTGTCACGCTGTCTCTGGCTGGTACTGGCATAACACGACTCGAAGGCATTGTAAGTAAGCCCATCCAACATCTCCCAATCATGTTGTTGGAGGGAACTGCTAAGATGTAAATGCAGTTTTAACAGTTCTTGGTCATTAAGTGCCAACTCTTTCCTCGTATGGTGTATGCGCTCACGCAGCATGGCATTTTCAGTTCTTCTATAAATCCTATTGGCCTGTGGCGTGTTAAAAATATGTCTTTGTCGTAGGAACCTGGGCACGGTTCCCGTGTCTCTACATCTAAGTAAAAAGGCCAAGGAACACAGCAGACTGGCTTTCTTCTTCCGTAACGTCTCCAACTTTTTAATTTTCTTCAAAACCTCCTCCCCGTAGAGGTTCTTAATTTTAGTACGTAGGCTTTCACGGCCGGTGTCAATATGATTGGATAAAACTTCCGGGCTGAAAGGCCGTGGTCGATTGCTTGATGCATTGGCGCTATACGTTTCGGCCGCACCACCGGTGGCCATCTTCAGTAGCAAAACTTGTTCGAATAGATGTACGCCGAACACGTCCCCAATGTACTGGGAACAAGCAACAGTGAGTTACGGCTACGAATCCTCTATTTATAGCTTTTTGGCCGCTTCAGGTGTATCGCGCGGACCAATGAGAAGCCAGCTCATCATTCTTGATTCTGATTGGCCATGGAAAATAGACCATGCCAGACACTATTTAAGGAGATGCTTTCTCCTCGGCGGTTCAGAGTCTACCTAGAGCTGTTGCCCGGGTAGGCTGTGCTACTCTTTTTCGCATTTGCGATTGTGGTTTTTAACCGTTAGTAATATCTTTTTCAATCTGTTTTCTTCATCATCATCATCATCGTTCTTCAACCATCAGTGTGCTACAATTTCAGAAGTGTATTGTGTCGTGCGCGAGTGTTTTTGTGATTCGTGTGCAGTGCGCGTCTGGTGTTCGTGTTCTTTGTCTGTCAGTGTAGTGATTCAGTGCTGGTGAAAGTTACTCATTCCTAGCCCTTTTTGCGTCTTCGACGTTCATTTCGGTTAATCCCGAGATGGCGTCGAACGCAACTCCCGTTCCTTTGCCGGCACCGCTGGTAACCTTAATGGAAACCTGCGGTACTGGTCCTCATTCTACCCCGCTGCCGTCCCATACAATCAGTGATAGTGAAAGTGAAAGTGATTGTGCGTCGATGTGTAGTGTGGGGACGGGGGAAGGTGAATTTTCGCTTGTGGAGGGCAAGTCTGCCAAACGCAAGCGAAAATTGGTCGCCAGCCCGCCACCGGCCGCTGCTACGCATCGGGTATCTAGTCCCGGTAACAGCGCCAACCATCCGCCTCAGTCTCCCTCTCAATCTGTGCCCAAGCCTAAAATTCCTCCGATTGTCATTCCCGACAATCGCAATTATAGGGAAATTCTTCGTTCCCTCCAGAATCTGCTTCCTTCGGCCAAACTCGAGGCCAGGTGCCAAGGCTCCTCGCTTCGAATTGCGGCCACAACAGTCCCGGACTTCCGATCGGTCCAACAGTTTCTTACCGATCGGAAGATCTCCTTCCATACTTTCGCGCTTCCTTCAGAGCGCGAAATTAAAGTTGTTCTTTCCGGACTTCCTTCCTGGACCGCCCCCGATACCATCAGGCAGGAGCTTGTCGCCTTAGGCTATTCGCCGACGGCGGTAAGTGTACTGCATGCTGGCAAGGGGGAAGATCGCCGTCCTGTGAATAGTTTCCTAGTGAAACTACTCAAAGTAGGCCAGTTCGAGGAGGTCTATGGCCTCCAAAACTTCCTGCACCTTCGGGTGCAAGTTCGTACTTTTGACCCGCGGCCAGGCCCCTCGCAGTGTTTTAACTGTCAGAGGTTTGGCCACTCCAGCTTATTCTGTAATCACCCTCCGCGTTGCGTGCGATGTACTGAGCCTCATCGTGGGTGTGATAAGCCCAAGACGGGGTTCACGGCCATTTGCTGCAACTGCGGCGGGGACCATCCGGCTAGTTATAGAGGATGTAGGGACTTTATATCAGCCATGAAGCTGCAGCGGACTCCTGCTCGCCCTGGCGCGCAGGCAGGCCGTGTTGCAGGTCCCCTCCCTAACCGCAGAGAGGCCTTCCCACCTCTCTCCGGAGCATCATCTCAGGCCCCGGCAGCAGTTCCGGCTGCTCCCAGGGCCCCAGTTCCGCCTGCAGTCGACGTTTCGGCGCCGCCTGCAGTCCCTTCTGTCCCGGCGCCTGCCGGAGCGCCCGGTCCTTCATACGCGGCTGTGGCCGCTACATCAGTCCCGCCTTCCGCTCCTCGGAGCCACAAACCAAAGCGCACTCGTCGCCGTCAGCGACAAGTTCCACAGGCCTTGCCTGTAAAACCTCAGCGGGCCCCGCCCGCCCCCAGCCATCAACCTAAGCTCCCAATTGAGCAGACCCCACGTCCGTCCCCGAGCCCTGCGCCATCTGCAACACCGGCCGAGGCCAGCCAGGTCCGTCTTCCGGAATCTCGGGAATCTTCCCGGGCCCCGGTGGACCCCCTGACTGCCTGGGCTGAAACTTTGGTAAACAACATCAGGTCTGCTCCAGATACAACCACGGTTCTCGCCCTGGTGTTTCAATCCCTGTCTACCCTCTTTCCTCTTCTTCCTTTGAATGGCTAGGAGTCTTAGGATCGTTGCGTGGAATGCCCATGGGGTAGTCCCTCGACGATCTGAACTGATGACTTTCGTAACGGAGTACGACGCTGATGTCGTCCTCCTTTGCGAGACTCATCTGGCTCGCTACCATACCTTCAACCTGCCATCTTACATCTGTTTTCGTCAGGATCGTCCCCAACGGCCTGGCTGTCGCCCCTCGGGGGGGACAGCCGTCTTAGTCCACAGGCGGATATCCCACAGGCCACTACCCCCTTTAGATACATCTCTTGTTGAAGGTTGTGCGGTGGCGATAGACGCTGGCGGATCGGAGTTGCGCGTAGTTGCGGCGTATCTCCGGCCCGGCCTGCGGCTACCTCCACCGCCCGAGGAGTGGGACGCTCTCCTCGATCATCCCCTACCAACCATCGTAGCCGGCGACTTAAATGCCAAGCATCCCTCCTGGAACAGCAGAGTAGCCAACGCCTACGGAAAATCTCTGTATCGGTTCGTCTCCGACGACCCGGTACTTCAAGTTATCGGCCCAGAAGACCCTACTCACTTCCCCTTTTCCGGTCATCGACCGGACGTCCTTGACATTGTCATAGCCAAGGACGTGACCCATCACATCCAGGTCTCGTCAGTGTCGGATCTCTCATCCGATCACAATCCCCTTTTTATAACTGCCCGTGAGCTGTCGGCCTCACCCCGACCTCCCGCTCAGACTGTTAGGAGAGTCAACTGGCGCTCCTACCATGATGAGCTCTCACGGCGGTTACCATCACTCCCCGCGGACCCGGTCGTCACTTGTGACGATTTGGATCTCCGAGCCACTCATCTTCAGGAGTTGGTCCAAGGTGTCATGGATCGACACACATATACTCTCGAGGTGAATCATCGTAAATCGGCCTTACCTGCGGAAGTACTCCACGCCATCTGGCTACGGCGCAATCTCCGCCGCAGATGGCAAAGAACCCGTGATCCCGGCGTCAAAAGGCGCTTTCAGGCCCAGTCTCTTTACGTCCAGCAGCTACTGCGGGACGTAAACTCTGATCGATGGGACTCATACCTTGAGTCTCTTGAAGTCGACCACGCCTCCGTCTGGAGAGCGGCGAGTAGACTGACCCGCGAGAAGAGAACTCGCAACCCACTTGAAACTCCGAACGGGGTTGTATCTTCATCAGAAGGCAAGGCAGAGGTCTTCGCCGACTGCATGGAGGTGCAATTTACTGTTCACCAAGGCGTCTCGGACCCTGCCCACTCGGCAGAAGTCCGTGACTTCCTATCTGGACATTTTTCACGCCCTCCCGAAATCCCAGCCCTCCCGTTCGACAGGGATGAACTAGTTTCATCTATCTGCCGACTAAATCGCCGTCGCGCCCCCGGTCCTGACCGGATCGGGGCCGCTGCTCTACAAAATCTCCCGGCCTCAGGCGTTGACCTCGTTCTTGAGCTGTTTAACTCCTGTCTCCGGCTACAGTACTTTCCCCGCCTGTGGAAATCTGCCAACATCGTAATGATTCCGAAGCCTCGCAAGCCGCGCATGCTTCCTGAAAGCTATCGTCCAATCTCTCTCTTGCCAGTCATCTCGAAGGTGTTCGAGCGTCTCCTGCTGGCTCGCATCTCGCCGCTGCTAGATGGTTTCATCCGCAGCGAACAGTTCGGGTTTCGCAGAGAGCACTCGACCACGCTTCAATTGGTCCGCGTTGTTACGCACTTGTCAGACGCCACCAACAGGCGAGCGGCTACGGCCGCCGTACTGTTGGACGTGAGCAAGGCCTTCGATAAAGTCTGGCACGAAGGTCTTCTCTTCAAACTTGCCAATTCCCCTCTACCATCGACCATAGTGTTTTTCCTCCGGTCGTATCTCAGCGACCGAACCTTCAGGGTGAGCGTCGACGGGTCCTGTTCTACAGTTCGACCCGTCGCCGCCGGCGTACCACAGGGATCTGTCCTCGGCCCCGTTCTGTACCTTGTGTACACGAACGACCTGCCTGTCTTGCCCGGAGTCACGTTGTCTTTGTTCGCTGACGATGCTATGTATCACTGCAGCTCCCTGTCCCCGCGATTTGCGAGTACAAAGCTGCAGCGTCAGTTGAACCAGCTTCCGGACTGGCTACGGAAATGGCGGGTGACGATCAACACGGAGAAATCCGAGGCGATCTGTTTCACCCGTAAGTCCATCTCCCGATGCCAGCCCCTCTCCCTAGCAGGGAGACCCATCGCCTACAAAGAATCGGTGAAGTATTTAGGCGTTCGACTAGATCGTCGCCTTTGCTTCAACGCCCACGTGACGGAAACCCTTGCCAAGGCTCGCGGCGTCCGAGCCAAATTATCTCCTTTCCTCTCGTGTCGCAGCCGCCTGGCCATGCGCACGAAACTTACCATCTATCTACTATTTCTCAGGTCTGTATTGACCTATGCGGCACCCGCCTGGTGGTCTCTTTTATCCACCACCAACAGATGTAGGCTGGAAGCTTTCCAGTCCCGAACACTCCGATCCTTGACGGGGTCCCCTTGGTTTGTAAGGAACGACGTGATTCGAAGGGGTCTCCGTGTTCCTACCTTGACTTCCTTTGTCCGGTCGCTGGCTCTAACTCTCTTTGCTAAAGCCTCGACCTCCACCTTCCCGTACCTACGAACCATCAGTGCATCAGAACCACCACCGCCCATTCGGGTCAAGCACCCTCGGGCGCTTCTTGATGACCCGCCATAACGCCATCCTCTTTAAATTAAATACAAACAAGTAATCATCAGTCCTAGACCAGAGTATTTCACCAAACTGTCCTTCTCTCCTTCCTGTCCACCTCCTAGCACGCTGAGCCGGCTGCTTGTCGCTGTCATCATTCACTGGCACGGAGGCTCTCCGCCTCGCGGGGAGCGACCGACGCCCTCAGGGCGTCTGCTGACTGGACTTGAAACGGGCAACATCTGTTGCTCGAATCGGTACCAGCGGCAGTGCATTAAACAAATAACAGTTATACTCCCCCGCCTTCTCAGTTAACTGGTTGGCGGTTTCCTTTTCCAGTCTTAGGTAACCAGTCGACATGTACCAGCACTATGTTTACTTCTGGCAGCCATTGGACACGATCCAGATGCTGCAATCAAGCCACGGGTGCAAAGACACCCCGCATCCATAATGCAATGCAATCGGCGGTTCATAGCGACAGACGCATTCTTATGAATATGGATGGACTCCAGATGTAGGCGAGTGAAGTAACCCCGGACAGAAGACAACACGCGGGCTTCATCAAACATCACCCGGTGATCGTCGTGGGAAAGAGCGTGTTCAGCAACTGCGGACTTTTCCGGCTGGCCCAGACGGCAATATCTCCGGTGTTCAGAGAGGCGCGTCCGGACACTACGCTTCGTGGTGCCTATGTAGACCTGGCCACACGTACAAGGAATACTGTACACCCCGCACGACGAGAGTGGATCCCTGGCGTCTTTCACCGGTCGCAGGAACTGTTGGATCTTTTTGGTTGGCTTGAAGATCGTCCTGACGCCCCGCTTACTCAGCAACTTCCCGATGCGGTCAGTCACGCCACGGATGTAGGGCAAGACAGCAGAGCCAACAACCTCAGGCGACACCGACTCGTCCAGCCTACCAGATCTTCTCGGCCGGGCAGCTCTCCTAACCTCCGCAGCAGAATAGCCGTTGGACTGCAGTGCTTCCTCGAGATGCCGAAACTCATCTTCGAGATACTGGGGCTCACAGATTCTTTTTGCCCGGTCTACCAGAGTCTTCAGCACCGCCCTCTTCTGCCTAGGATGATGATTGGAGGCTTTATGCAGATATCTGTCGGTGTGCGTTGGCTTCCTATAAACTTTATGTCCCAAGCTGCCATCGGTCCTTTTTAGGACCAGCACATCCAGAAAAGCCAATTGTTCATCCCTCTCACGCTCCATCGTAAACTGTATGCGCGGGTGCACAGCATTCAGATGTCCAAGGAATCGCTCCAACTCTTCGTCCCCATGGCTCCAGACCACGAAAGTGTCGTCCACATACCGTAACCAACACTTCGGCTTGAGAGGCGCAGATGAAATTGCCAACTCTTCAAATTTCTCCATATAGAAATTTGCAACCACAGGGCTGAGAGGACTTCCCATCGCGACGCCATCCAACTGTTCATAGAAGCCGTCATTCCACTGGAAGTAGGTCGTTGTTAGGACCTGCCGGAACAAAGCAGTGATGTCCGCCGAGAACAGGTCACCCAAATACCCCAAGACCTCCTGAACAGGAACCATGGTGAAAAGAGAGACCACATCAAAACTGACGAGAACATCGCCAGGCTCCAGCACCAACTCCCGGATCCTCCGGATGAAATCAGAAGAGTCCCGGACGAACGAATCCCTCTGCCCGATGTGCGGCTTGAGCAATCCCGTGAGGTGCTTTGCCAAGCTGTAAGTAGGCGAGCCAATAGCACTGACGATGGGCCGCAGCGGAACGTCTTCCTTATGGATCTTCGGTAAACCATAGAGACGAGGGGGAAGGGCCTCCGAACACCGGACGGCCGTCTTCACATCAGGCGCCAGAGAAGATTGCTTAATCAAAGAATCCGTTTTTCTTAGAACTGTAGTAGTCGGATCTTTGTTCAGCCTCCGATACGTGGCTGGATCTAATATACCTTCAATCTTCCGCTGGTAGTCTTCGGTGTTCAAGACCACAGTGGCGCTCCCCTTATCCGCAGGCACGATAACAATGGAGTCATCCCTCTTCAATTCTCTCAAGGCTCGCAACTCCGCCGACAGAAGATTGCATTTTGGCGGAGCGGCCCTTCTAAGGGCCCTAGAAGCTTCCAATCGGATTTCATCTGCTTGGTCTCGGGGTAGTCCTCGGATGCCTGCCTCCACGCTCGCAACTATTTCCTCCACCGGTACTGTCTTCGGGGTAACTGCAAACTTCTCACCTTTGGCTAACACCGAGGTCTCATGTGGTGTTAGCTGGCGGCTCGATAGATTTACAACCATCCTGTCCATCCTGTCACGATCAAATCCTCTTCCCCCGATGTTCTGGAAACCAAACCGCTCGAATTTGTCACGCTGTCTCTGGCTGGTACTGGCATAACACGACTCGAAGGCATTGTAAGTAAGCCCATCCAACATCTCCCAATCATGTTGTTGGAGGGAACTGCTAAGATGTAAATGCAGTTTTAACAGTTCTTGGTCATTAAGTGCCAACTCTTTCCTCGTATGGTGTATGCGCTCACGCAGCATGGCATTTTCAGTTCTTCTATAAATCCTATTGGCCTGTGGCGTGTTAAAAATATGTCTTTGTCGTAGGAACCTGGGCACGGTTCCCGTGTCTCTACATCTAAGTAAAAAGGCCAAGGAACACAGCAGACTGGCTTTCTTCTTCCGTAACGTCTCCAACTTTTTAATTTTCTTCAAAACCTCCTCCCCGTAGAGGTTCTTAATTTTAGTACGTAGGCTTTCACGGCCGGTGTCAATATGATTGGATAAAACTTCCGGGCTGAAAGGCCGTGGTCGATTGCTTGATGCATTGGCGCTATACGTTTCGGCCGCACCACCGGTGGCCATCTTCAGTAGCAAAACTTGTTCGAATAGATGTACGCCGAACACGTCCCCAATGTACTGGGAACAAGCAACAGTGAGTTACGGCTACGAATCCTCTATTTATAGCTTTTTGGCCGCTTCAGGTGTATCGCGCGGACCAATGAGAAGCCAGCTCATCATTCTTGATTCTGATTGGCCATGGAAAATAGACCATGCCAGACACTATTTAAGGAGATGCTTTCTCCTAGCAGTTCCCTTCTGGCCCTGGTCCTATGGCTTCCACCATGACCCGATCTGCCGTAACACCTGGTCGCTCTTATGCGGCCTCAGTTTCCAGGCAAACCACCCAGTCCGTCAGTTCCAATGACGCACAGTTCGTCCGCGGCTTTCTGTCTAGCTACGACCTCCCGAAAGTCGCATCTCTCTTCAGGTCCATCCGAGCCCGCCTGGAAACTGCTGACCCAACTGAGAGATTCATGCTCTTGGTGGAAGCCTGCGAAGTCATAGGTCTTCTATGAACCGAGCCCTTAGACGAGATCTCTCGCTCGTAGCCTGGAATGCTAATAACATCGGTACCAAGCATTCCGACCTTCTTGAATTCCTGGCTCGGTTCAAACCCGACGTACTTCTCCTCGGGGAAACCCACCTGACCCCGGCGAACCGGTTTCGATTACCTAATTACGTGGTTTATCGGGATGACCGAGTTGGCCGACGAGGAGGCGGCACGGCGATCGCGGTGAGGACCTCCATAGGTCATCATCGTGTCGCTTTGCCGCAGCTTACTAACCTAGAGGCCACCGCCATTGAGGTCCACGGAGCTCTTGGCGGCGTCCTCGTGGTCTCAGCTTACAAGCCCCCACAAGCTGAACTCCTTGTCAGCGACCTGGACGTCATCTTCGATTCCCATCGAAGGGTAATTTTGGCCGGCGATCTGAATTGCAAGCATCGCGTTTGGAATAGTCGCCTGACTACTCCGAACGGGAGGCGCTTGCTCAGTTTTGTTGAATCGCGCCGGGCGATGGTGTTTGGTCCAGCGCAACCCACGTTCTTTCCGTCACTGCCTAACGCGGCTCCCGATGTTCTGGACATCGCGGTGACCCAAGGAATTGTCTGTCCGGTCGAGGTATTCTCACTTACGGAGCTGACATCCGACCACAACCCTATCTTGGTCCACGTCGCTACCCAGCACGCCTATGCACGTTCTGACAAGCAGAAGGTCATCGATTGGGATCGCTACGGCCCGGCCTTGTGCCGTAGATTGCCGCCAGCGGCCCCACTCGATTCCGTTCGCCTCCTAGACGAAGCAGTTGCGGGAATCGAAGAGGCAATCATCTCGGCTATAGGCGTGTCTTCACGTACGCGAGCTGGCTTCACGCCTGACTACCAACGCATCCCTGAGGAAGTCTCTCTTCTCGCTCGCGAGAGGAATTACTTCCGGAAACGTTGGCAGAGGACCCGTGATCCGGCCGATAAGGCAGCATACAATCGGCTCACCGGACGACTGCGTGGCAGTCTGAAGGCGTTCCGACGTAGCTGTTGGGAACTCGACGTGGCCCGAACGGGGGATGCGGACCCGCAATCTCACCCGTACAGAATACCTACCGCATTGACGGGACGGAGGCGCCGACCTCCACTTCCCGCCATTGTTGGACCGTTCGGTCGACTCCTGGGTCGCCCGGAGGAGAAGGCCGAGTACTTGGGCTTGTGTTTCGAGCGTCAGTTCGCTCCCAACCCGCCCATGGACTGGGACTTCGACGAACAAGTCGAGATGGCTGTGGAAGACTTTCTGTCTCTTCCGATCACGGCGGAGCCCGAACCCATCTCTTTGGAAGAGGTCTCAGATCGGCTCGCTGAACTTCAGCCACGAAAGGCTCCAGGCCCGGACGGTGTTACCAACACCGCTCTACGACTTCTTCCCGAGCCTGGAGTTCAATTCTTGACTGATTTGTTCAACGCGTGTCTTAGACTGGCCTACTTTCCCAAGAAATGGAGAAAGGCGACGGTTATCGTGATCCCGAAGCAGGGAAAGGATACCACCCGCTCGGAAAACCTCCGGCCTATCAGCCTACTTTCCGCTACGTCCAAGGTTTTTGAGCGCCTCGTGCAGCGTCGTGTACGAGAGCATCTAACCAACTTTGACGTGCTGGTCCCCGAACAGTTCGGCTTTCGTGTGGGGCATTCGACCACTCATCAACTGATGAGACTGGTGGAAAGCATCACGGAAGCCGGGTGTCGGAGAGAACGGACCGTTGGCTGTTTCTTAGATGTTGAGAAAGCCTTCGACAGCGTATGGCATGATGGCCTTTTATTCAAACTTAGGGAAGTCCAGCTCCCGGACTGCTACCTCCATCTGGTTGCTAGCTTTCTGACGGAGAGGACCTTCTGCGTGAGAGTTGGCGATTCTGTCTCTTCCGAGAGACGAATCACAGCCGGCGTCCCTCAAGGTAGCGTTCTAGGCCCCCTTCTGTTCTCGATCTACGTCAACGACGTGCCGAGACAGCCTGGAGTCCAGATGGCCCTCTTCGCTGACGACACGGCCGTATTTACGGCCGATCGTCATGAGGAAAGGGCCGTCCTACGACTGCAGCGCCAGCTCGACACGCTCGTGGACTGGACTGAGAATTGGAGAGTGCAACTCAACGCCACCAAGAGCGTAGCCGTCGAATTCTCCAAGCGACGGAAGAACCCCGTTAGGCAACTACGTATCGGCAGAACGTACTTGCGCTGGTCCAACGAGGTCAAGTACCTCGGCTTACACCTCGACCGTCGGCTCACCTGGCGTACCCACGCACAGACAGTTCTAAAGCGAGCATCCACTCGCCTGTGCGCACTGTTTCCACTCCTGATCAGCTCAGCCATGACCAGGAAATTGGGTAGGATGATCGTCGGCGCGTATCTGCTGCCGGTCATTACCTACGCCTGCCCGGTCTGGGGTTACCTCGCCGCAATGCATAAAAAGAAGTTGCAGAGCGTCCTCGACAGGGGGCTTCGGCTAGCGGCCAAAGTCCCCCGTCGCTTCTCATCTCGCCTTCTAAGGAGAGGACTTGGCGTCCGCTCCTTAGACGACACTTTCAGGCGGCTTGCACGCAAATTTTATGCACGTGCGGCGAGGTTCCCAGGCAATCCTCTAGTGACTGGGCTGGGAAGGTACCGTATACGCCCAGGTGATTCGTGGAAACGCCCTCGGTGCATACTGCGCTAGCGTAGGCTAGCACAACAGCCGAGAATCGGCCTGCTATAGAGCACGCGCCCTACTTGGGCAGGGCCACGAGGCAGGAGCTCCAGAAGGTAGCTCGGAACTCAGTTTCCCGTGCGGTTCGTCTCTGCGACGCACAACCGCAAAGCCCAGAGCGAAAAAAAAAAAAAAAAAAAAAAAAAAAGCAGTTCCCTGGTGACGGTGATGTGACGTGACAGAACAGAACAGAGGTCAGTGACGGACGGACAGGTGACATTTCGACTGCTTGCTTTCGAAGAGATAACAACATCAGAACAACGCAGAAGAGGAACGCCTCGTCCTCTACAAGACTGCAATGAAGAGGCCTTCCGCTCAAACTACTGCGGCGGCAGTAAAGAAGAAACCGCCGGACCAAGAATCTTCTCATCGCCAGCGCCACCATCCAGCTGCTGCGATGGAAATTGATCAGCCGCCTTGCCTGCAAGACGAAGACAGCAACAACACAACTGGGACCTGCCGCACAGTGCCGGTAAGTCTGATAGGTAGCGCTGTCCAGCGAAACCCGGGGAGTCCGAGAGTAGGACTGACGAATAGAGATGCGCATTGCGCCGCCACTGTGACGGTGTCACAGTTCGGCCCCCGGGTACCCGCTGGACAAAGAGCCGAGTTAGTCGGCAGTAGCCCAGCTGCTAGTGTCCCCAACGCACTGTGCGGCAGCATCGAGCCCCCCGGCAGGCCACTTGGGCCAGTCGGGAACCCTACGACTCGCGCGGGAAGCCCTGCTGAGCCCGCGCAAGTTCGTCCCAATAATCGGTCCTTATTAGGGCCGACCAAGCCCGCTAAGGCCGGACCTTCCGGCTGCACGGCCGCTAGTAGGCCAAGCAGCCCGAATCCTCTGCCGGAGTCTGACTCCCCAGATATGGAGACCTCGGCTTCCACCGATTGGGTGGCAGTAGGGCGCGGTGGCAAGCCGCGAAAGTCTCCTTCCCTGACCTCCTTGAGTTCGGCCACGGACTCGGCGGCACTCCAAGCCTCCGCTGAGGTTGCGCCTAGTCGCACCTCCGAAGGAAGGGTCCCGCCGGTGTTCGTTACGAACGTCAGGGACGTGATCGGCTTTGTTCGCCGACTCCGTAAGTCCGTTGCGCTGGCAGATAACGCATCTGTCAAGCTCCTAGCGAGCGAGACTGTGCGCGTTACCTGCCGCAGCGCATCGGAGCACTTCGGAGTGGTCCAGTGGCTGGAACGTGAATCGTTCCAGTTCCACACATACACACTGAACCGCACCAAGCCTGTAGCCCTCGTCCTTCGGGGCCTGGACATACAGGCGGATCCGCAGGTCGTCGCTGACGAACTGTGCGACGCGGGTTATAAGGTTGTGGGAGCCTCACGGCTGTACACTACTTATGGCTCGCGTCGCCCACTCCCCCTAATAAGACTCCTGGCAGAGAAGGGCGACTCCTCCCAGGCCTTATTAGATTTAAAACGGCTTTTCGGGCTCTGCGTGAGCGTAGAGCCCTGCCGCCAGACCGGGCGACTTTCCCAGTGCCACAGGTGCCAGCGGTTCGGCCACAGCAGCTTCGGTTGCCGGAACGCGCCGACCTGCGTCCGCTGTGGAAATGACCACTTGACGCAGGCCTGCGCTGTCCCGGACAACCACCGATATTGTATCAACTGCGGCGGCGCCCATGCTGCTAATAACAGGCGCTGCCCAGTCTATAGCGAGCAGCTGGACAAGTTGAAGAAACCAGTCCAGCCTAAGCCTCGACACGATGTTAGACAGCCAGTCAAACCGGCCAAAGCCGCTGAACCTGTGGTCCGGAAACCAGCCCCTAGGTCTGCTCCGGTTCCGAAACCCAGCAGTACAGTGAGCCCGAGCGAAGCTCCAAAGGCCAAACCCATCATCGCGCCCCCGGAACCGGAACGCGAAATACCCCACTTCACACAAGTCCCGCTGCCGGACAACGAGGAAATTGATCCTCCATTGCCGCCGCCACCCAAGCCTAGATTCCCTAGATCGGGCAAGAAAGTTAGGAACCAGGCCAAGAACACGGGCCAGCCTAAACCACCTGCCACTGGACCCAAGCCCGTCCTCCAAAAGCCAGAGCGGCCACCCGCTCCAGTACCAGCCCCCAAGGCTTCCACCGTCTCGCCCCGCCGCAGCTATGCAGCTGCCGCCAAGCGTTCTCCCCCGGCCTCATCTTCCGATGATCTCGCCGTCGTCTCAGACTTTCTGGCAAGCTACGACTTGCAGAAAGTGGCCCAGACTTTCCTTAAAATCAAGGAACGCTTGGCAACAGCCTCGCCCCAGGACAAGTTCCTCCTCTTGGTGGAAGCCTGCCGTGTAACAGGTCTGTTATGAACGGACAACCACGGCAATCCCTCAAGCGAGACCTCGAGCTCGTGGCGTGGAACGCCAACGGCCTCGCTTCCCGGCATTCTGAGCTCTTAGAGTTCGTTGCCCGTCACAAGCCCGATGTGCTTCTTCTTGGCGAGACGCACCTGACCCCGCATCGTCGTTTCCGTCTACCCAACTACGTGTGCCACCGGGATGACCGGTCGGGTCGCGCAGGAGGGGGCACAGCCATCGCGGTGAAGGCGAGTCTTCGCCATCACCGCGTTGTCCTGCCTCAGCGGCGGAACCTCGAGTGCACCGCGGTCGAGCTCCATGGTGCTCTCGGCGGTCTACTCGTGGTTTCCGCCTACAAGCCTCCACACACGGAGCTCCTGTCGAACGATCTGGAGGCCGTCTTTGGAGCACACAGGAGGGTAGTCCTGGCGGGCGACCTGAACTGTAAGCACCCCGATTGGGGGAGCCGCTTGGCGAACCCAAACGGGACCCGCTTACGCAGGTATGCTGATGCGGCTCGGGTCACAGTCATGGGTCCTACCGGGCCTACATACTATCCCTCGAGGGCTAACTCCCGCCCTGACGTATTGGACATTGCCGCGGTCAGGGGCGTTTATTGCCCGGTCCACGTCTCCGTCATTTCGGAACTGTCCTCGGACCATTGCCCTATCAGTGTGCATATAGCTACCCAGCACGCCACCGTCCGCGACGAGCGGCGGGTAATCGAGTGGGACCGCTTTGGCCCGGCGTTCAGTCGCCGCCTACCAGAGCACATCCCGCTCGACACTACCCAGCATGTCGAAGAGGCAGTTGGCTTATTCGACACAGCCGTAGTCTCGGCGGTTGACGTGTCCTCCCGGATGAAGCCGGGGCTCACGCCCGACTATCAGCGGATCCCCGAAGAGGTGTCTCAGCTCGCTTGCGAGAGGAATCGCCTCCGGAGACGCTGGCAGAGGACTCGTGACCCGGCGGACAAGGCTGCGTTCAACAGAGCGTCCGGCAAGTTGCGTCGTGACATGCTGGCGTTCCGTAGACGCAACTGGGAGCTAGCTGTAACACAGATGGATGGCCCTGCTGAGGACCGTAATGTCTGGCGGATTCCCAGTGCCCTAACGGGAAAGCGCAAACGCGCGCCTCTCCCCGCGCTGGCCGGACCTGGCGGTCAACCCCTTGGCCGCCCCCTCGAAAAGGCCGAGTTCTTGGCTGACAGTTTAGAGCGTCAGTTCGCTCCCAACCCATCCAAGAACCCGGCCTTCACTGAGCACATCTGCCGCGAGGTAGAGCGCTTTCTATCGGCCGGTATCACAGTCCAGCCGGAGCCCATCTCCCCGGAGGAGGTCTCTGAGAGGATTGTTCAGCTCAAGCCCCGGAAGGCGCCTGGCCCGGACGGAGTCATGAATTCCGCCCTCCATCGCCTTCCGGAGCGAGGAACCCAGTTCCTCACTGACCTGTTCAATTCATGCCTCAGACTGGCCTATTTTCCGGTGAAATGGAAAACGGCTACCGTCATTGTGATACCGAAGCCGGGAAAGAATTCTTCTCGAGTGGAGAACCTCAGACCCATCAGCCTCTTGTCCGCGACGTCCAAGGTTTTTGAGCGTCTGATCCAGCGTAGGATCCGCGACCATCTAGAAAGACTAGACGTGCTGATCCCCGAACAGTTCGGCTTTCGTGAGCTGCATTCCTCGACTCATCAGCTGATGAGACTCGTGGAATGCATAACCGAGGCTGGCTGCCAGGGCAAACAGACGGCTGCGATCTTCCTAGACGTAGAGAAAGCCTTTGACCGCGTGTGGCACGAGGGTGTCCTCTACAAACTCACGGAGGTCCTTCTCCCAGACTGCTACGTTCATTTGATCGGCAGCTTTCTGCGAGACCGTAGCTTCCGAGTGAGAGTAGACCACGCTCTCTCTTCGGAGAGGCGTATTACCGCTGGTGTCCCTCAGGGAAGTGTCCTTGGGCCTCTTCTGTTCTCGTTGTTTGTCAACGACACGCCCCGAGTTCCTGGAGTGAAACTGTCGCTGTTCGCGGACGACACTGCGGCTTTTGCCTCAGAGCCGAACGCGAGTTATGCGGCCGTTAAGCTCCAGCGCCAACTCGACGCGTATGTCGGGTGGACCGATGACTGGAGAGTTGCCGTTAACGCTTCCAAGAGCGCCGCGGTAATATTCTCGCGACAACGCAAGCGGCCTCGGCCGCTTAAAGTAGGCCCCGTCGAGGTGCCCTGGACCAACAGCGTCAAGTACCTCGGGCTCCACGTGGATTCCCGACTCACCTGGCGAACCCATGCAAATTACATCCGACAACGCGCTTCGGCGCAACTCAGTAGACTCTGGCCCGTGCTATCTAATCCGGCAATGACCCCCCGGCTAGGTAAGCTCATAGTCAACACGTACGTGTTGCCGGTGATTACCTACGCCTGTCCTGTTTGGGGATACCTGGCTCGTGGTCATAGAATCACGCTCCAGCGCGTACTCGACCGGGGACTGAAGCTCGCGTGCAAAGTCCCCCGGAGGTACTCTTCTCGTCTTTTGAGGAGAGGACTCGGTGTCCGCTCTCTTGATGACACCGTGAGACGCCTGGCGCGACGATTCTATGTTCGTTCCGACAGAGTGACCCACAATTCCCTCATTGCCGGACTTGGTAAATACACCCCGCGACCAGGTGAGTCCTGGAAGCGACCTCGTTTGCTAGTCCCGGTGGTATAATCCACCAATCGCAGGTCGTTTCAGACCCCCCCCATAAGTAGATAAAAGTATAAATTGAACTCCAACAGACCCAGTGGCAGGAGTCCTTTCTGAGACTCGGGACACTGTACTACTCGCGACCCGCGCTTCGCGCGGGCCGCGCAACCCCCAGTTGTGTAGCAGTTCCCTCCAACAACATGATTGGGAGATGTTGGATGGGCTTACTTACAATGCCTTCGAGTCGTGTTATGCCAGTACCAGCCAGAGACAGCGTGACAAATTCGAGCGGTTTGGTTTCCAGAACATCGGGGGAAGAGGATTTGATCGTGACAGGATGGACAGGATGGTTGTAAATCTATCGAGCCGCCAGCTAACACCACATGAGACCTCGGTGTTAGCCAAAGGTGAGAAGTTTGCAGTTACCCCGAAGACAGTACCGGTGGAGGAAATAGTTGCGAGCGTGGAGGCAGGCATCCGAGGACTACCCCGAGACCAAGCAGATGAAATCCGATTGGAAGCTTCTAGGGCCCTTAGAAGGGCCGCTCCGCCAAAATGCAATCTTCTGTCGGCGGAGTTGCGAGCCTTGAGAGAATTGAAGAGGGATGACTCCATTGTTATCGTGCCTGCGGATAAGGGGAGCGCCACTGTGGTCTTGAACACCGAAGACTACCAGCGGAAGATTGAAGGTATATTAGATCCAGCCACGTATCGGAGGCTGAACAAAGATCCGACTACTACAGTTCTAAGAAAAACGGATTCTTTGATTAAGCAATCTTCTCTGGCGCCTGATGTGAAGACGGCCGTCCGGTGTTCGGAGGCCCTTCCCCCTCGTCTCTATGGTTTACCGAAGATCCATAAGGAAGACGTTCCGCTGCGGCCCATCGTCAGTGCTATTGGCTCGCCTACTTACAGCTTGGCAAAGCACCTCACGGGATTGCTCAAGCCGCACATCGGGCAGAGGGATTCGTTCGTCCGGGACTCTTCTGATTTCATCCGGAGGATCCGGGAGTTGGTGCTGGAGCCTGGCGATGTTCTCGTCAGTTTTGATGTGGTCTCTCTTTTCACCATGGTTCCTGTTCAGGAGGTCTTGGGGTATTTGGGTGACCTGTTCTCGGCGGACATCACTGCTTTGTTCCGGCAGGTCCTAACAACGACCTACTTCCAGTGGAATGACGGCTTCTATGAACAGTTGGATGGCGTCGCGATGGGAAGTCCTCTCAGCCCTGTGGTTGCAAATTTCTATATGGAGAAATTTGAAGAGTTGGCAATTTCATCTGCGCCTCTCAAGCCGAAGTGTTGGTTACGGTATGTGGACGACACTTTCGTGGTCTGGAGCCATGGGGACGAAGAGTTGGAGCGATTCCTTGGACATCTGAATGCTGTGCACCCGCGCATACAGTTTACGATGGAGCGTGAGAGGGATGAACAATTGGCTTTTCTGGATGTGCTGGTCCTAAAAAGGACCGATGGCAGCTTGGGACATAAAGTTTATAGGAAGCCAACGCACACCGACAGATATCTGCATAAAGCCTCCAATCATCATCCTAGGCAGAAGAGGGCGGTGCTGAAGACTCTGGTAGACCGGGCAAAAAGAATCTGTGAGCCCCAGTATCTCGAAGATGAGTTTCGGCATCTCGAGGAAGCACTGCAGTCCAACGGCTATTCTGCTGCGGAGGTTAGGAGAGCTGCCCGGCCGAGAAGATCTGGTAGGCTGGACGAGTCGGTGTCGCCTGAGGTTGTTGGCTCTGCTGTCTTGCCCTACATCCGTGGCGTGACTGACCGCATCGGGAAGTTGCTGAGTAAGCGGGGCGTCAGGACGATCTTCAAGCCAACCAAAAAGATCCAACAGTTCCTGCGACCGGTGAAAGACGCCAGGGATCCACTCTCGTCGTGCGGGGTGTACAGTATTCCTTGTACGTGTGGCCAGGTCTACATAGGCACCACGAAGCGTAGTGTCCGGACGCGCCTCTCTGAACACCGGAGATATTGCCGTCTGGGCCAGCCGGAAAAGTCCGCAGTTGCTGAACACGCTCTTTCCCACGACGATCACCGGGTGATGTTTGATGAAGCCCGCGTGTTGTCTTCTGTCCGGGGTTACTTCACTCGCCTACATCTGGAGTCCATCCATATTCATAAGAATGCGTCTGTCGCTATGAACCGCCGAAGCCAAGTTGAAGTAGGGCACAGCACAGTGCGTGCCCCAGTGACGGCAGCGTCCGGGCGAGCCCGATGACTGCCTGTTGCTTCTGCAGTGCTTGGAGCGAGACTTGTCGCAGCGAGGATAGGTACCCCCTTTTTTATTTTGGCGGAGGTGAAGGAGATGGGCTGTGATTGGCTGAACCGCTGACGCGATCCACCAATGGCCTGAGAGGGAAGCCTACGCGAACGCTTAGCACGGATTGGCGGGATCTGTTCGCCCACAACGGGTCGATACACTTCCGCCAGCCCGGTAAGAGTCCGGTAGACTGCCTTATGGCGATACCGAGGCAGGCGAGAGATTGGAGGGGCGAAGTTGCCGACTGAAGGTGGCGCTAGGCACACCTAAAGCCGGCACAACGCTCGACCAAGCTGTCGGCCTGCAACGGACCGGATTTGACTGGAAGGATGGTGGTGAGATCCGATTGGTCGGCGCGTGGACAGATGGTGAGAGGGCAATTTTATTATTTTAAAATTATGGTGGGTCGTCGAGCAGAGCTCGAGGGCGGCGGCGTTTGACTGGTGGTGGTCCATCATCGTTATCGAGATGTTGGAGGTGGGGAAAGTCTGAAATGGATGCCCGATGGAAGAGGTTGAACGTAAGAGTTCGCGCAAATCCATCGAGCGACGGAATCTTCAGCCCTCGCCTGATAGTATCATTTTTTACATACCAGGGAGAGCCGGAGATAAGGCGAAGGGTAAGGGCTTGGAAGGCTTCCATGCGTTTAACGACGTCGGGGGCGAGTTGGGTCCAAAATGCAGGCGCTGCGTACATAAGGACGGCTCGTAAAAAGAGCAGATAAATCGAGAGCTTCGTGCGCACAGGCAGTGGCCCTCGAGGCGATAGGAATGGGTAGAGTTTGGCTTTGACGCCTCGGGCGCGCTGGAGCACTGTGGATACGTGAGCTCTGAAGCTTAGGCGTCGATCAAGAGTGACGCCCAAGTACTTCACAGTACGTTGCCAAGCGATGGGACTCCCTTCAAGGGAGAGGGTCTGGCATCGGGAAGTGAGCTGACGGGAGAAGGCAATCGCCTCGGATTTCTCCGTATTGATCGCCACCCGCCATTTCCTTAGCCAGGCCGGAAGTAATGCGAGCTGGCGCTGCACCACGTCAGTCGCAAAACGAAGGTTTGCAGAACTGGTGTGGTACATCGCATCGTCCGCATAGAGAGAGAGCGTGACTCCAGGCAATACTGGCAGGTCGTTCGTGTACACTAGGTACAGAACGGGGCCGAGGACAGATCCTTGAGGAACGCCAGCGGCGACGGGGCGGACAGAAGAGTACGTCCCGTCGACGCAGATCCTAAATTTGCGGTCGCAGAGATACGACCGCATCAGATGTACAAATGAGGCAGGGAGAGGGGAGGTGGCTAGTTTATAGAGAAGGCCTTCGTGCCAGACTTTGTCGAAGGCCTTACTCACGTCCAGAAGGACGGCGACAGTTTGATGGTTCCTGTTGATGGCGTCAGTGAGTTGCGTGACAACTCGGACAAGTTGAAGAGTGGTCGAATGCTGCCTGCGGAAGCCGAACTGTTCCTGCCGGATGAAATTATCCAGCAGGGGAGTAATTCGGCGATGCAGGAGGCGCTCGAACACCTTCGATAGTACTGGCAAAAGAGAGATGGGTCGATGGTTCTCCGGGAGTGTACGCAGCTTGCGAGCCTTCGGCAACATGATGACTTTGGCTCGTTTCCAAGGGCTGGGATAGTAATGGAGCCGGAGACATCCATTGAACAGCACGTGGATGAGGGAAACGAGACTTGCAGGGGCATTGAGTAGGGCCGCTGCACCAATACGGTCCTCGCCGGGCGCCTTCTTGGGGCGCAGTCGACTAATGGCCGTTTCAACTGCAGCCTCGTCGAACGGGTCGATCGGGTCTGCGGGAGGGCGGGAAAAATATCCAGATAGGAAGTCTGCGACCGCTGCCGAGTGGCCGGGGTCACAGACGCCTCGATGAACGGTAAATTGTTCCTCCATGGTATCGGCAAAGACTTCTGCTTTGTCGGCCGCGGAGTACACAATCCCGTTCGGTGATCGTAGGGGGTAGCGGGTCCTTTTCTCGCCAGTGAGTCGGCGCGCAGCCCGGAAAACGGACTGTGGCGTGACTTCCAGAGACTCAAGATATGAGTCCCAGCGATGAGCAGTGGCATCAAGCAGAAGCTGCTTGACATGGTCAGATTGGGCGTTTAGCCTGCGTTTGACGGCAGGGTCCCGGGTTTGTTGCCATCTCCGGCGGAGCTGGCGCCGGTTGCGGATGACCAGAATCACCTCTTCAGGTAACTGCGACCGTCTGTTGGGCGCAGGGACTTCATAGGTGTGTTTGTCCATAGCGGACGTGACGACTTCTTGAAGATAGTCGGCCAAGCGGTCTACATCCTCCGAGCTGGAGATGTCGACCTGGGGGTCAGATGGTACTGTTCGACCCAGTTCATCGTGGAACGATCGCCAGTTGACTCTCGTTAAACGATGGGGAGGCTGGAGAGGTGTGTCCAGCGTGGGCCGAACAGTGAGTAATACCGGGTCGTGATCAGACGAGAGGTCTGACACGGCTTCTATTGCGATAGGGTAGGCCAAGTCTTTGACAACAGCAATGTCAAGGACGTCTGGAGGTCCCCGGTGATTGGGGATATAGGTCGGTGATCTAGGACCAAGAGCGTTCACATGAGGATGACGTTGAACGTATTGGTACAGAGAGCGGCCATAAGGGTTAGAGACACGGCTGTTCCAGAGGGGATGCTTACTATTAAAGTCTCCGGCTGCGATGGTAGGTAACGGGTCTTCTAAGAGAGCGTCCCAGTCATTCTCGTCGGGCGGTGTTCCACCTCGAGGGGGGAGGTAGACTGAAACCAGTCGAACCTCCCGATCCCCGATGCAGAGAGCAACCGCCGTCGCCTCCAAGCGACGAGTCGCCGGAGGCGGCAGGGGGCGGTGGGCGATGCGCCTGTGAACCAGAATGGCAGTGCCGCCAGATGCGACACGCCGGTTCTGGCCAGGCCGGTCTGTGCGGTACGTCGTGTACGCCGGAAGCTGGAAAGAGTGAGCGGGAGTTAAGTGGGTTTCACTAAGGAGTATGACGTCTATGTCATATTCGGTGACGAAGGCGGCCAATTCGGCACGGCGAGATAGAACGCCACATGCGTTCCAAGCCACCAGCCGAAAGGGCCTAGCCATCGAGAGGGATAAGCGAGGTCACGGAGGTGAGAATGATAACGATTAAGGACTGGACATCCTTGGCAGCGATAATTTGCGGGATCAAGGCGTTGATCCAAGCATGCACGCGGGCGGCGAAAGTCACGTCCGAGGACGCGGCAGACGCCGGTGCCGCCTGAGGCTTGGGCGCCGGGTGCAGGAACATGATGCCATTCTGGGCAGGGGCCTTTTGTTTCGGCTGCCTAGGATCTCGGACATCTGGAGTAGATGCTGGCTGTGGTGCAGCGGGCGTGTGCTGCGAGGAAGCTGGGGGAGATGGTTTTGTACGTTTCTTGGACGGCGCAGCAGGTTTAGGTTGCTGGGCCGCGGGCTGTGCGGCAGGCTGTGAAGCAGCTGCAGCCGCATAGCTGGGCGCCCCGGTAGACGCCGGACGAGCTGGGGCAGGCAGAAGTGCCGGTGCCGCAGCGGGAGTAGGTGCCGCCGAGGCGGCAGGCCTTGATGTTTGGGGCCTAGCGGGAGGCGCAGTAGCGCGCTGCTGCGAGGACTTTGAAAGTTTCTTCAAAGCCGCAGCATAGAATCGACAGGACTTAGATGATGCCGGGTGAGGTTCCCCGCAGTTGGCGCAAGTGGCGGCAGCACGAGCGAGAGGACAAGTGTCCTTCCGATGGCTATCGCCACAGCGCAAACAGCGGGTGGGGTGGTGGCAAAATGCCGATGAATGTCCGTACCGCTGGCAGTTGTAACACTGCTTCGGTCCGGCTTGGGCGTCGAATGCTTCTACCCTAACTTTCAAGTAGAATAGCATATTGATGTCGTATACGGCCTGGTAATCACCCACCTTTCGGATTTTCACCAGGAATGCGTTTCGCGCGAGTTTCCTGCCGGGGGAGAAGAGAGGCGTTACATTGTGAACCCTAAAGCCCAAACTTGTGAGTTCATTGGAAATGAGCTCGGGCGAGGTACCTGCTGGGATACCTATGACTTGTACCTTGAGTTCCTTCTCCTCCGGCAAGGCAAAGGTGTGGTACGGGATCCCCGCGTCCGTGAGGAACTTCTGCGCTACACGAAAGCTCTCCACGGTCGTGGGGTTGAGGCGGATGGAGTTGTCACCTTGAGCCGAAGCAGTCAAGGTGCCAGAAGGAGTGCACCGGTGTATCCGACGCATGAAATTAGCCCAATCCGAAGGCCGGGCGAAAATCAGAGGCGGGATACGCCGGGGCTGGTCAGGTTGTTGTTGTGAGGCCATGGTGGATTGCCCCGCGGTTGAGCCTCGACGCGAAGCCCGACCGGATTCTGTGGAGGTGGCACTGACACGCCGTTTCCGGCTGACAGCCTGCCATGCACCATCAGTATCCATGGCCGAGTCCACGTCTTGAGATTCCCCCGAGGAGGTAGGTGTAGGGTGGTCCTGAGAAGGGCCATCCGGAAGTGGTTGCGCCAGAGCGCGAGCAGGAATTGAGAGGTCCTGAGAAGGACCGACGGAAGCAGGTTGGCCCTGAGAAGGGCCGACGGAAGATGGGTTGTGGGCAGCCATCGGCGAGGCGAAGCCTACGCCTTAGGCGGAACGGAACTAAGGACTACGACCAAGCACTACGGTAAGCAAAATACAAAAAGCAGATCACTTACCAACAAGCTCCAGGCAGCAGCGGAACACACACGAAACACTGCACGGCACAAGAACACAACACTGCACTGAACACTACACTGCACTGCACTTTCTTGAGTAGATGTTAAAACTTGTAAATAAAACTGATAAACTGCACTAAGCACTGTTTAAGTCACGGTATAACCGGAGACTGAGAACGCACAGAATGTAAGGAATTTCCCATCAAGAGAGAGCTCAAGAGAGATGTTGCTCCTTCCAATCGCAGGGTGATTATGAACCGCCGAGTGGTCAGAGCTGTTGGGTTGAGCGTCGTGAGACGACCCAATGGTTTCCTAGTACCGAGCCTCCGGTAGGGGCTCCTGCCTAGTGGTCCTGTCCAGACGGAATATTGTTAATTAATTTTTTTTTTTTTTTTTTTTTTTTTTTTTTTAGTGGTCGCTACAACGACATGCTCGTACTAGGTCGACTAGTACAGTATTTGTCGAGGCCGTTTCCAAGATTCACCTGGACGTATTCGGTACCTGCCAAGGCCAGCTATGAGTGGGTTTGTCTGGGTCCTCGCAGCTCGGACGTAAAATTTACGTGCAAGTCGCCTTGCGGTGTCATCCAAGGAGCGGACACCGAGTCCTCTTCTCAGGAGACGAGAAGAAAACCGATAGGGGACTTTGGCCGCTAGCCGAAGCCCTCTATCGAGAACGCTTTGCAACCTTCTTTTATGAACGGTTGCGAGGTAACCCCAGACGGGAAGAGCGTAGGTAATGATCGGCAACAGGTACGCGTTGACAATCAACTTACCCAGCTTGCGGGTCATAGCCTTGTTGGCAAGTATCGGAAACAGTTGACCGAGACGAGCGGACGCTTTCTTTCGCATCGTCTCAGCGTGGGTACGCCAGGTGAGCCGACGATCAAGGTGGACACCGAGGTACTTAACTTCCCTCGACCAGGGCAGGTACGTTCTACCGAGTCTCACTCGGCCTCGTGGTTCTTTCCGGCGCTTTGTGAATAGCACCGCGGAGCTCTTGGTTTCGTTGACGGCAACTTTCCAGCTTTCCGTCCACGTCGAATACGCATCGAGTGCGCGCTGAAGTCGTGGGATAGCAAAGTCTGCGTTCCGATCGGCGGTATAGACCGCCGTGTCATCGGCAAACAAAGCCATCTGGACTCCAGGCTCTCTGGGTGCGTCGTTGACATACACGGAGAACAGGAGAGGCCCTAGCACGCTACCTTGAGGTACCCCGGCTGTGATACGTCTCTCGGAAGAGACGTGGTCGTCTATTCGCACGCAGAAAGTCCTCTCCGTCAGAAAGCTAGCAATCAAGCGAAGGTAGCAATCTGGGAGCTGGATTTCCCGGAGCTTGAACAAGAGCCCGTCGTGCCAGACACTATCAAAGGCCTTTTCCACATCTAGGAAACAGGCGACAGTCTGCTCTTTCCGACACCCGGCGTCCGTGATGTATTCCACCAGTCTCATCAGTTGATGAGTGGTGGAATGCCCCACACGAAAGCCGAACTGTTCGGGGACCAGTACATCGAAGTTTCGTAGATGATCTAGTACTCTCCGTTGTACGAGACGTTCGAGGACCTTTGACGTGGCTGACAGTAGACTAATGGGCCGGAGGTTGCCGGGACGGGAAGCGTCCTGTCCCTGCTTCGGGATCACTATGACCGTTGCCTTACGCCATTTCTGGGGAAAATAGGCCAGTCTAAGACACGCGTTGAACAGCGCGACCAAGAAAAGTACTCCTCGCTCCGGGAGTCGAGTAAGAGCGGCGTTCGAGACGCCGTCCGGGCCAGGAGCTTTTCTCGGCACGAGTTCAACGAGCCGATCTGTGACCTCTTCCCTAGTAATGGGTTCGGGCTCCGAAGTGATCGGAAGAGATAGAAAGTCTTCCACTTCGTTCTCGACTTCTTCGTCGAAGTCCCAGTCCATGGGCGGGTTAGGTGCGAACTGTCGCTCAAAACACGCGCCCAAGTACTCGGCCTTCGCCTCCGGGCGAGCCAGGATTTGACCGAAAGGTCCAGCAATGGCCGGGATGCGAGGCCGGCGCCTCTTCCCTACCAACGCCGAAGGTATCCGGTAAGGGCTACTTTCGTCCGATCCGTCCCCTGCCTGGGCCACGGCGAGTTCCCAACAGCGTCTCCGGTAGGCCTGCATTTCACGACGTAAAATGCCGGTCGCCCGGTTGTACGCTGCCTTGTCGGCCGGATCACGGGTCCGCTGCCAGCGTCTCCGGAGGCGATTTCTCTCGCAAGCGAGAGCACTCGTCTCCTCTGGGATCCGCTGCCAGTGGGGCGTGACACCAGGCTTCATCCTGGAAGACGCGTCGATCGCAGATACGACAGCCTCGTCAAACGCGGCAACTGCCTCGTCGACTTGGCGGACGGTTTCGAGTGGTCCCGCGTCTGGCAATCGGCGACTTAACGCCGGGCCATAGCGGTCCCATTCTACCACCTTCCTGACATCTCTGCGTACGACGTGCTGGGTAGCGACGTGTATCAGGATGGGGAGATGATCGGACGATAGTTCCGTTAGCACGGACACATGGACCGGACAGTCAATTCCTTGAATCACCGCTATGTCCAAGACATCGGGAGCCGCGTTGCGTTGTGAGGGGTAGAACGTAGGTTGGGTAGGCCCAATCACTTGAATCCTGCGAGAATCGGCAAACCTGCGCAAACGTTTCCCGTTTGGGGCAGTCAAGCGACTGTTCCAATCGCGATGTTTGCAGTTCAGGTCGCCGGCCATGATGACCCTCCTGTGTGCATCGAACGCGACCGCTAGATCGGGGTGAAGGAGCTCTTTTTGCGGCGCTTTATACGCCGCGACCATCTGTACGCCGCCTAGAGTGTTTAACAACTCCACAGCGGTGCCTTCGAGGTGAGTCATTGCAGGCAAGACGACTCGGTGATGCTCGAGAGTGAGCCTCACCGCGACGGCAGTACCGCCACCAGCAGTGCCCGGCCTGTCGTTTCGATAGCACACATAGTTGGCCAGTCGTAACCGACTCGCAGGAGTCAAGTGGGTCTCATTGAGAAGGACTACGTCGGGTTTGAGTCGGGCCAGTAATTCTTGGAGTTCCTGGATCTTGTTGGACAACCCGTTGGCGTTCCAGGAAAGAATTGAGAGATCTCGTTTGAGGACCCGACTCATAGAAAACCTACACAAGTGGCGGCTTCCACCAAGAGCATGAATCTCTCGGTTGTATCGGCAGTCTCCAAGCGGGAGCGGATGGACCTGAAGGTCTGGGCAACTTTGCGGAGGTCAAATTCCGCAAGGAAGTCTTTGACGACTTGATAGTCGTCAGGAACGGTTTTTGAGGCAGAGTGCCCGGAGACTGTTTGCGCGTAAGAGCGCCGAGGCTTGTCAATCGGGGGATTGGTGGAAGCCAGGGGTTTCTTAGGGCCAGGTGTAGCGCCTCTAGCGGAGGTGCTAGGAAGAGGGACAGATGCGATAACGTCGGTCTTCACGCGCTGCGCAGGCTGTCTGGACTGTGCGGCTGGGTTGGCAGGAGCCCGGGATCTAGCGCCACGGGGCTTACGTTGCCGCTTCTTTTTGCCTGCATTAGGGAACCGCGGGGGCGGGAGGTCTGGCGAGGCTGCTTCTAAAGCAGGGGCAGGATTCTCCGGTGCTGGGGAGGGTTGAGTATTCTCAGGCTCCACAACCGAGATGTTTGGCAGTGGCTGGTCTGTCTCACTTTTTTTAGAAGTCGCGAGATTGCGGCGCTTTTTCGCCTGAGGCGGGACAGGGGCCTGGGAAGGAGCCTGAGATGGAGATGCCTGAACTACAGGTGTCTGCTTCGGGCCTTTGCTGCGTTTACGTTGCCTGTTGGCAACTGCGGCGAAAGACACGGCAGCCGTAGCAGGAGGCGCAGGGCCTGGCTGCTCGGTTGCAGGTCTGGAACCAGCTTCCGGATGCCTCGGTGGTGGCAGGCGCCCTTTCGGCTTTCGCCGCTCGAGCTCCCGCTGAAACACCGGACATGCCCGGTAGTTGGCGGGGTGACTTCCGCCGCAGTTGATGCACCTTTTAAAAGCTGGAGCATCGCAATGTTTACTGGCGTGAGGCAAAGAACACCTCACGCACGCCGGAGCGTTAGAGCAAGTCTCTGAATGGTGCCCGAAGCGTTGGCACTTGTAGCATTGAGGCAGAGCCCCGGGAGCGCGGCTTCTTTCCACTTTTACGCGGAAACCAAAAAGCCGCGTAAGAGAGAGTAGGCTTGCGCCTGCCTCGCTGTTCTCGACCATGATGCGAACCAGGGGAATTGGACGCCTTGGTCCGGCGGGAGCAAATACCCGATGTACCGCGCGAACCGGATAACCCAGCTCGCGCAGCTCATCGAGGATTTCCTCGAGAGGAGAGTCCACGTCTAAGCCTCTGAGCACGAGGGACAGAGGCTTCACGTGTTTCGGGGTAAAGGTGTGGTGTTGCAGGTTGGCTGATTCGACGAACGCCATGACGCTGCGGTACTCGTCCATTCCGCGGACAGCGATCTTGACAGTGTCGCCCCCAAGGAGCTTCAGGTCAACGCTGGCCGGGGAAAGTCCGGGAGCCACTATGAGTCGCCGGTAAAAACCGGTGACGTTGTTCACGCCGTGAACGAACACGGGCGGGATGCGACGAATGACCGGCGGTGCTTGGGCAGCGCCGGGCACAGTCGGCCCCGAGCCGGATTCGCCATCGGCGGGGACAACTTCCATGGCGGACGCCGAGGAAGAGGTTGAGGAGGACCGGTTCCGCCTCGGTTTCTTAACCGGGCGCCCCCGTGGCCCAACCGCCACGAAAGCGTCGGTCTCGTCACCGGGCAGCGGAACCGTCCGGGGATCGACAGCTTGGTCCGCATCCATAGCCGGAGAACACGGCGAATCGCTCGTGTGGGGTATGGAAGAGGCGAGCGACTGCGTGCTCGTTGACGCGCCCGGAGCGGGCATTTCCGCCAACGAGCGGGAGGTTTGCCGACCAGAGGCAGCCAGGCTGCCTCCGGCGGTAACCAGGGACCTAGGGTCCGGCCCGAGCCGGATCGCAAGCGGGACTGAAACGCTCAGGCTGTCTATGAGCTGGGCAAATGACCGGCTTCGTTAGATACCTCCCCTTACCAAGAGAGGTGTCCACCGGCCTCTTTACCTAGGCGATATCCAAGCTCGCTTACCACTGGTGGGGGCTCGCAAGGATCGTCCTAGGCAGCGCTACCTAAGAGCCTGAGCGTCAGCGGGCTAGATGCGCTGCGCAACCAACAGCTCTGGCAGGCTGGAATTGCTTCCTTTCCCACGGCGGTTGGTGGTCCTGAAAAGGGTCACTAGGCTGGTGGCCCTTAGAAGGTCCGACGAGCGAACTCAGCTGTAGTGCTGGCTACTCAGTTCACCAGCCAGCTGAGTTGCAGTCTTCTGTCTTCTTCTGAGGCAAGGTGTCCAGCAAGCAGAGCAGCAGATGTGCGTCTGTCCTCAAATCGAAGGCAGCAGGGCAGCAGCTGTAAACAGCGAGAAAGCTTCCGATGTCGTCCAGAGAGAGAGCAGGTCCTTCCAGAGCGAGCAGCTGAAGCGAAGTGTCTCTCTATGAACCGCCGCCAAGTTGCCAAGTTGCCAAGTTGAGTAGGGCACAGCACAGTGCGTGCCCCAGTGACGGCAGCGTCCGGGCGGGCCCGATGACTGCCTGTTGCTGCTGTAGTGCTTGGAGCGAGACTTGTCGCAGCGAGGATAGGTACCCCCTTTTTTATTTTGGCGGAGGTGAAGGAGATGGGCTGTGATTGGCTGAACCGCTGACGCGATCCACCAATGGCCTGAGAGGGAAGCCTACGCGAACGCTTAGCACGGATTGGCGTGATCTGTTCGCCCACAACGGGTCGATACACCTCCGCCAGCCCGGTAAGAGTCCGGTAGACTGCCTTACGGCGATACCGAGGCAGGCGAGAGATTGGAGGGGCGAAGTTGCCGACTGAAGGTGGCGCTAGGCACACCTAAAGCCGGCACAACGCTCGACCAATCTGGCGGCCTGCAACGGACCGGATTTGACTGGAAGGAAGGTGGTAAAATACGATTGGTCGGCGCGTGGACAGATGGTGAAGGGCAATTTTATTATTTTAAAATTATGGTGGGTCGTCGAGCAGAGCTCGAGGGCGGCGGCGTTTGACTGGTGGTGGTCCATCATCGTTATCGAGGTGTTGGAGGTGAGGAAAATCAGAGATGGATGCTCGATGGAAGAGATTGAACGTAAGAGTTCGTGCAAATCCATCGAGCGACGGAATCTTCAGCCCTCGCCTGATAGCAGAATTTTTTACAAACCAGGGAGAGCCGGAGATAAGGCGAAGGGTAAGGGCTTGGAAGGCTTCCATGCGTTTAACGACGTCGGGGGCGAGTTGGGTCCAAAATGCAGGCGCTGCGTACATAAGGACGGCTCGTAAAAAGAGCAGATAGATCGAGAGCTTCGTGCGCACTGGCAGTGGCCCTCGAGGCGATAAGAATGGGTATAGTTTGGCTTTGACGCCTCTGGCGCGCTGGAGCACAGTGGACACGTGAGCTCTGAAGCTTAGGCGTCGATCAAGAGTGACGCCCAAGTACTTCACAGTACGTTGCCAAGCGATTGGGCTCCCTTCAAGGGAGAGGGTCTGGCATCGGGAAGTGAGCTGACGGGAGAAGGCAATCGCCTCGGATTTCTCCGTATTGATCGCCACCCGCCATTTCCTTAGCCAGGCCGGAAGTAATGCGAGCTGGCGCTGCACCACGTCAGTCGCAAAACGAAGGTTTGCAGAGCTGGCGTGGTACATCGCATCGTCCGCATAGAGAGAGAGCGTGACTCCAGGCAAGACTGGCAGGTCGTTCGTGTACACAAGGTACAGAACGGGGCCGAGGACAGATCCTTGAGGGACGCCAGCGGCGACGGGGCGGACAGAAGAGTACGTCCCGTCGACGCAGATCCTAAATTTGCGGTCGCAGAGATACGACCGCATCAGATGTACAAATGAGGCAGGGAGAGGGGAGGTGGCTAGTTTATAGAGAAGGCCTTCGTGCCAGACTTTGTCGAAGGCCTTACTCACGTCCAGAAGGACGGCGACAGTTTGATGGTTCCTGTTGATGGCGTCAGTGAGTTGCGTGACAACTCGGACAAGTTGAAGAGTGGTCGAATGCTGCCTGCGGAAGCCGAACTGTTCCTGCCGAATGAAAGTATCCAGCAGGGGAGTAATCCGGCGATGCAGGAGGCGCTCGAACACCTTCGATAAGACTGGCAAAAGAGAGATTGGTCGATGATTCTCAGGGAGTGTACGCAGCTTGCGAGCCTTTGGCAACATGATGACTTTGGCTCGTTTCCAAGGGCTGGGATAGTAATGGAGCCGGAGACAACCATTGAACAGCACGTGGATGAGTGAAACGAGACTTGCTGGGGCGTTGAGTAGGGCCGCTGCACCAATACGGTCCTCGCCGGGCGCCTTCTTGGGGCGCAGTCGACTAATGGCCGTTTCCACTTCAGCCTCGTCGAACGGGTCGATCGGGTCTGCGGGAGGGCGGGAAAAATATCCAGATAGGAAGTCTGCGACCGCTGCCGAGTGGCCGGGGTCACAGACGCCTCTGTGAACGGTAAATTGTTCCTCCATGGTATCGGCAAAGACTTCTGCTTTGTCGGCCGCGGAGTACACAATCCCGTTCGGTGATCGTAGGGGGTAGCGGGTCCTTTTCTCGCCAGTGAGTCGGCGCGCAGCCCGGAATACGGACTGCGGCGTGACTTCCAGAGACTCAAGATATGAGTCCCATCGATGAGCAGTGGCATCAAGCAGAAGCTGCTTGACAAGGTCAGATTGGGCGTTTAGCCTGCGTTTTACGGCAGGGTCCCGGGTTTGTTGCCATCTCCGGCGGAGCTGGCGCCGGTTGCGGATGGCCAGAATCACCTCTTCAGGTAACTGCGACCGTCTGTTGGGCGCAGGGACTTCATAGGTGTGTTTGTCCATAGCGGACGTGACGACTTCTTGAAGATAGTCGGCCAAGCGGTCTACATCCTCCGGGCTGGAGATGTCGACCTGGGGGTCAGATGGTACTGTTCGACCCAGTTCATCGTGGAACGATCGCCAGTTGACTCTCGTTAAACGATGGGGAGGCTGGAGAGGTGTGTCCAGCGTGGGCCGAACAGTGAGTAATACCGGGTCGTGATCAGACGAGAGGTCTGACACGGCTTCTATTGCGATAGGGTAGGCCAAGTCTTTGACAACAGCAATGTCAAGGACGTCTGGAGGTCCCCGGTGATTGGGGATATAGGTCGGTGATCTAGGACCAAGAGCGTTCACATGAGGATGACGTTGAACGTATTGGTACAGAGAGCGGCCGTAAGGGTTAGAGACACGGCTGTTCCAGAGGGGATGCTTACTATTAAAGTCTCCGGCTGCGATGGTAGGTAACGGGTCTTCTAAGAGAGCGTCCCATTCATTCTCGTCGGGCGGCGTTCCACCTCGAGGGGGGAGGTAGACTGAAACCAGTCGAACCTCCCGATCCCCGATGCAGAGAGCAACCGCCGTCGCCTCCAAGCGACGAGTCGCCGGAGGCGGCAGGGGGCGGTGGGCGATGCGCCTGTGAACCAGAATGGCTGTGCCGCCAGATGCGACACGCCGGTTCTGGCCAGGCCTGTCTGTGCGATACGTCGTGTACGCCGGAAGCTGGAACGAGTGAGCAGGAGTTAAATGGGTTTCGTTAAGGAGTATGACGTCTATGTCATATTCAGTTACGAAGGCGGCCAATTCGGCACGGCGAGGTAGAACGCCACATGCGTTCCAAGCCACCAGCCGAAAGGGCCTAGCCATCGAGAGGGATAAGAGAGGTCACGGAGGTGAGAATGATAACGATTAAGGACTGGACATCCTTGGCAGCAAGAATTTGCGGGATCAAGGCGTTGATCCAAGCATGCACGCGGGCGGCGAAAGTCGCGTCCGAGGACGCGGCAGACGCCGGTGCCGCCTGAGGCTTGGGCGCCGGGTGCAGGAACATGATGCCATTCTGGGCAGGGGCCTTTTGTGTCGGCTGCCGAGGATTGCGGACATCTGGAGTAGATGCTGGCTTTGGTGCAGCGGGCGTGTGCTGCGAGGAAGCTGGGGGAGATGGTTTTGTTCTTTTCGTGGACGGCGCAGCAGGTTTTGGCTGCTGGGCCGCAGGCTGTGATGCAGCTGCAGCCGCATAGCTGGGCGCCCCGGTAGACGCCGGACGAGCTGGGGCAGGCGCAAGGGCCGGAGCCGCAGCGGGGATAGGTGCCGCCGAGGCGGCAGGCCTTGATGCTTGGGGCCTAGCTGGAGGCGCAGAAGTGCGCTGCTGCGAAGACTTTGACAGCTTCTTCAAAGCCGCAGCATAGAATTTACAAGATTTCGACGATGCCGGGTGAGGTTCCCCGCAGTTGGCGCAAGTGGCGGCAGCACGAGCGAGAGGACAAGTGTCCTTTCGATGGCTATCGCCACAGCGCAAACAGCGGGTGGGATGGTGGCAAAATGCCGATGAATGGCCGTACCTTTGGCAGTTGTAACACTGCTTCGGTCCGGCCTGGGCTTCGAAGGCTTCAACCCTAACCTTCAAATAAAACATAGAGGTGATACCATAAATGGCCTGGTAGTCACCCACCTTTCGTACTTTAACTAGGAACGCATTGCGCGCTAGTTTCTTGCCGGGGGAGAAGAGAGGCGTTACGCTATGTACACGAAAGCCTAAACTGGTGAGTTCATCAGAGATGATCTCAGGCTGGGTACCAGCAGGGATACCAATTACTTGAACCTTGAGTTCCTTCTCCTCCGGCAAGGCAAAGGTATGGAACGGGATCCCCGCGTCCGTGAGGAACTTCTGCGCAATACGGAAGCACTCCACGGTCGTGGGGTTCAGGCGAATGGAATTGTCACCTTGAGCCGAAGCAGTCAAGGTGCCAGAAGGAGTGCACCGGTGTATCCGACGCATGAAATTAGCCCAATCCGAAGGCCGGGCGAAAATCAGAGGCGGGATACGCCGGGGCTGGTCAGGTTGTTGCTGTGAGGCCATGGTGGATAGCCCCGCGGTTGAGCCTCGACGCGAAGCCCGACCGGATTCTGTGGAGGTGGCACTGACACGCCGTTTCCGGCTGACAGCCTGCCATGCACCATCAGTATCCATGGCCGAGTCCACGTCTTGAGTTTCCCCCGAGGAGGTAGGTGGAGGGTGGACCTGAGAAGGGCCATCCGGGAGTGGTTGCGCAAGAGCGCGAGCAGGAATTGAGAGGTCCTGAGAAGGACCGACGGAAGCAGGTTGGCCCTGAGAAGGGCCGACGGAAGATGGGTTGTGGGCAGCCATCGGCGAGGCGAAGCCTACGCCTTAGGCGGAACGGAACTAAGGACTACGACCAAGCACTACGGTAAGCAAAATACTAAAAGCAGATCACTTACCAACAAGCTCCAGGCAGCAGCGGAACACACACGAAACACCGCACGGCACAAGAACACAACACTGCACTGAACACTACACTGCACTGCACTTTCTTGAGTAGATGTTGTATAAAACTGGTAAACTGCACTAAGCACTGTTTAAGACACGGTTAAAACCGGAGACTTGAACGCACTGTAAAAGCAGGATTTTCCCATGAAGAGGAGCTCAAAAGGAGATGTTGATCCTTCGAATCGATGGGCGATTATGAACCGCCGAGGAGAAAGCATCTCCTTAAATAGTGTCTGGCATGGTCTATTTTCCATGGCCAATCAGAATCAAGAATGATGAGCTGGCTTCTCATTGGTCCGCGCGATACACCTGAAGCGGCCAAAAAGCTATAAATAGAGGATTCGTAGCCGTAACTCACTGTTGCTTGTTCCCAGTACATTGGGGACGTGTTCGGCGTACATCTATTCGAACAAGTTTTGCTACTGAAGATGGCCACCGGTGGTGCGGCCGAAACGTATAGCGCCAATGCATCAAGCAATCGACCACGGCCTTTCAGCCCGGAAGTTTTATCCAATCATATTGACACCGGCCGTGAAAGCCTACGTACTAAAATTAAGAACCTCTACGGGGAGGAGGTTTTGAAGAAAATTAAAAAGTTGGAGACGTTACGGAAGAAGAAAGCCAGTCTGCTGTGTTCCTTGGCCTTTTTACTTAGATGTAGAGACACGGGAACCGTGCCCAGGTTCCTACGACAAAGACATATTTTTAACACGCCACAGGCCAATAGGATTTATAGAAGAACTGAAAATGCCATGCTGCGTGAGCGCATACACCATACGAGGAAAGAGTTGGCACTTAATGACCAAGAACTGTTAAAACTGCATTTACATCTTAGCAGTTCCCTCCAACAACATGATTGGGAGATGTTGGATGGGCTTACTTACAATGCCTTCGAGTCGTGTTATGCCAGTACCAGCCAGAGACAGCGTGACAAATTCGAGCGGTTTGGTTTCCAGAACATCGGGGGAAGAGGATTTGATCGTGACAGGATGGACAGGATGGTTGTAAATCTATCGAGCCGCCAGCTAACACCACATGAGACCTCGGTGTTAGCCAAAGGTGAGAAGTTTGCAGTTACCCCGAAGACAGTACCGGTGGAGGAAATAGTTGCGAGCGTGGAGGCAGGCATCCGAGGACTACCCCGAGACCAAGCAGATGAAATCCGATTGGAAGCTTCTAGGGCCCTTAGAAGGGCCGCTCCGCCAAAATGCAATCTTCTGTCGGCGGAGTTGCGAGCCTTGAGAGAATTGAAGAGGGATGACTCCATTGTTATCGTGCCTGCGGATAAGGGGAGCGCCACTGTGGTCTTGAACACCGAAGACTACCAGCGGAAGATTGAAGGTATATTAGATCCAGCCACGTATCGGAGGCTGAACAAAGATCCGACTACTACAGTTCTAAGAAAAACGGATTCTTTGATTAAGCAATCTTCTCTGGCGCCTGATGTGAAGACGGCCGTCCGGTGTTCGGAGGCCCTTCCCCCTCGTCTCTATGGTTTACCGAAGATCCATAAGGAAGACGTTCCGCTGCGGCCCATCGTCAGTGCTATTGGCTCGCCTACTTACAGCTTGGCAAAGCACCTCACGGGATTGCTCAAGCCGCACATCGGGCAGAGGGATTCGTTCGTCCGGGACTCTTCTGATTTCATCCGGAGGATCCGGGAGTTGGTGCTGGAGCCTGGCGATGTTCTCGTCAGTTTTGATGTGGTCTCTCTTTTCACCATGGTTCCTGTTCAGGAGGTCTTGGGGTATTTGGGTGACCTGTTCTCGGCGGACATCACTGCTTTGTTCCGGCAGGTCCTAACAACGACCTACTTCCAGTGGAATGACGGCTTCTATGAACAGTTGGATGGCGTCGCGATGGGAAGTCCTCTCAGCCCTGTGGTTGCAAATTTCTATGTGGAGAAATTTGAAGAGTTGGCAATTTCATCTGCGCCTCTCAAGCCGAAGTGTTGGTTACGGTATGTGGACGACACTTTCGTGGTCTGGAGCCATGGGGACGAAGAGTTGGAGCGATTCCTTGGACATCTGAATGCTGTGCACCCGCGCATACAGTTTACGATGGAGCGTGAGAGGGATGAACAATTGGCTTTTCTGGATGTGCTGGTCCTAAAAAGGACCGATGGCAGCTTGGGACATAAAGTTTATAGGAAGCCAACGCACACCGACAGATATCTGCATAAAGCCTCCAATCATCATCCTAGGCAGAAGAGGGCGGTGCTGAAGACTCTGGTAGACCGGGCAAAAAGAATCTGTGAGCCCCAGTATCTCGAAGATGAGTTTCGGCATCTCGAGGAAGCACTGCAGTCCAACGGCTATTCTGCTGCGGAGGTTAGGAGAGCTGCCCGGCCGAGAAGATCTGGTAGGCTGGACGAGTCGGTGTCGCCTGAGGTTGTTGGCTCTGCTGTCTTGCCCTACATCCGTGGCGTGACTGACCGCATCGGGAAGTTGCTGAGTAAGCGGGGCGTCAGGACGATCTTCAAGCCAACCAAAAAGATCCAACAGTTCCTGCGACCGGTGAAAGACGCCAGGGATCCACTCTCGTCGTGCGGGGTGTACAGTATTCCTTGTACGTGTGGCCAGGTCTACATAGGCACCACGAAGCGTAGTGTCCGGACGCGCCTCTCTGAACACCGGAGATATTGCCGTCTGGGCCAGCCGGAAAAGTCCGCAGTTGCTGAACACGCTCTTTCCCACGACGATCACCGGGTGATGTTTGATGAAGCCCGCGTGTTGTCTTCTGTCCGGGGTTACTTCACTCGCCTACATCTGGAGTCCATCCATATTCATAAGAATGCGTCTGTCGCTATGAACCGCCGAGGAGAAAGCATCTCCTTAAATAGTGTCTGGCATGGTCTATTTTCCATGGCCAATCAGAATCAAGAATGATGAGCTGGCTTCTCATTGGTCCGCGCGATACACCTGAAGCGGCCAAAAAGCTATAAATAGAGGATTCGTAGCCGTAACTCACTGTTGCTTGTTCCCAGTACATTGGGGACGTGTTCGGCGTACATCTATTCGAACAAGTTTTGCTACTGAAGATGGCCACCGGTGGTGCGGCCGAAACGTATAGCGCCAATGCATCAAGCAATCGACCACGGCCTTTCAGCCCGGAAGTTTTATCCAATCATATTGACACCGGCCGTGAAAGCCTACGTACTAAAACTGAAACAATAAATCAAAAATATCAAAATAGTGGCCTGGTATAATACCATATCCCTAACTGATCTGTTTCCCCTTAGCTATGTGCTGGTTTGTGTTAAGAAGCACTGGGTTTGCTTTAACTCTTAACACCTAGGATTATTTACCTAGTACAAGAATTATTATACAATGTTCCATTCTCTTATTTCACTACCATTTACATTTATAAAATTTTTCGATTCTAATCGATAATAATTGATCCTTTCCCATTAACAAGAAGAAACACAAATCTTTATACTAGTGCAATAATACTTTCTAAAATATTCAAACACATAATCAAAATTTACTCAAATAAAATCATCTATTTCTCCCTCTTTCTACAATTCTGAAACATTTTCTTCTTATTATTATTATTATTATTATTAACAGTAAGTGATCCGGCGCTGTTAATAATACTTATCCCCTCTTTCTCCTCCACACACACTATTTCCGCCCCTGAACTGTTGCATTCAGTTGCCTCCACAAGGACTGAGGCAGAAGGAGTGAGCACTTTTTTATTTTCTCTCTCTCCCATCCTTGCTTCAGCTTTACAAAAACTTCGAGGTAAGTACCCCTACTTTTATTCTTATGATATGCCCCTAAGGTCTACCACCCCTACTGAGGTGAAATAGCCTGTGCTTTAAAACAATCTTAGATTCCCCTTTTTTAAAACCCCATTAAATTTCTAAATTTAACCAATTTCAAAGGCAACCAACTATGGTCAGGTTTGACAATTGCTGCCCACAGCTGGTTGTCGTCCAAAACCACGATCTGGGATGGTAAGGCCGAGATCGCCCTAAATGTAGGGAATCGCAATAGTTTGACACATTGTGTCGTATATAGTTACATTTGTAACTACCCCCAAAATCATACATTTATACATACATACAAATTCCTACACTAATATATAATAAACATAATACATAATAATACACTCACATTAGCATTACGATTATCACATTAAAAAAAAAAATTCACATTTAACTTTGATCAAAATTTACACACCCTACATCTTTAAATTTGCGTATAAAAATTATAAACATTACATTTTAATTAATTCTTTTAATTATTAAACTTTTGTTAATTAGCCATCAATTATTTATCATTTACTACCATCTAATTCTTCACAATTTCAAATTTATTATTAATATTCATATTACATTATTATTATTTCATTTCTTATTACCTTTCTACTATGAATTTTCTACTTAACCCTTCACATTTTTATCATTGAGTAGTCTGGGTGACTCCAGTATTCACTATAATTTGACTTATTATATAGGCACTAACATTTATAATCTTACTCCCTTTCTTCCTACTAACCACCACTACTAACAACCAGATTTACATATCATGACACCAATCTCTCAATTATAAACACCCTCACTAATTCCATTTAAATCCTCTGGCACCGCTCGTCTTTGTACTCGGATGTGTGTTCCCTACCTGGCCATATACATTCATAATTTTTTGCCCTTCCAAAATATCGGCAAACACTCCCTTAAACTACTCTATTACCTGCCACAACGCTATACGTTGGTCACTCCTTACACGTCACCCCCACTTCAAAATATCATCATCAACAAATATATGTTTACCCTTTACTTTACTCACCTCTCTACATATAATCACTACTACTGTGTCCCTAAAATATCTAACACCCTCTTTGTGTGTTACTGGTATTTCAAAATTCTTATTTATCCAACTCCCATTAACTTTGATTGACTAACTCAAATGCCTTTATTTTAATACTTAATTATCACCCAATCTCTATTCCCTTTTTAAACTTTACATTACTGTGATCACTGACAATTGCATTAGAAAATTCATCCCTCACCTACTAATAACAATACATCTCAATGTTCAAATATATATATATATATATATATATATATATATATATATGCTTAATCATTTATTATTCATTAGAAATCTCATAAAATCATTTAACTTCATTATCAAACTTTATTTTGTACAACATTAATTAAGTAATTAATCTTCAATTATTTAAAATTTCACCATTATTTTCACTTGTTTAGTCAAAACAAAAACATGTTAATTGGTATTATTAAATCAATTAAACTATAATTTACTGTTACATACATGGTGTACATAAAATTTACCTGTAATACCCAACATCAAAAATACACAAATACATTGACATTAATACACGAAAAAAATATACAATCCAACTTATTATTTTATCATTGACCAAAATCAGTCCATAAGCAGTCCATTTCAAAACCACTGTTCACGTATATTAATGTTCATAAGCAATAAAACACTTCATCCTCCATCATTAAACAACAGTCGAATCTTAGGTCTATACAACTTATTTTTTATTAAATATATGATATTATTATTATCAATATAATATTTATCTAAATTTTTATATTCTTCCACAATCTCGTTTGAATTAATAGGTTTATTCCATATCAATTTATCATGTACCATGTCATCATGTTCTGTCTACCTCAGTATTATCTGTCATAATCATGTAAGTCATATAGTCATTACTATCGTCCTCATAATTATCTACTACGACACCCATTACTTCCCAAGGTAAGTAATTGTTATTATTATCATCGTCTACTATTATTGCTATCTCAATTTCACTATAAGGTAAGTATTCACTATAATTATCCACCATCTCTACTCCTAACCTTTCTACAAATTCTCTATACTTTCTATTTATCTTAAAAATCTCTATTACTCTCTTTCTCTCTCTCTCAGTATATTTCTTCACATAACACCAAGCTACACTCTCTCTCTCCAAATATGCAGGGGTCACTAACTCATAATTACTGCACCACCTATGAGGTACACAAAAACACCAGGGAACTCTATTTGTAGACCTATCGTCTCCCAAATATAAATCTAAGGAACTCTCGTCCTTCTTAAACACACGTGAAGACTTTACTTCACTCCCTACTACAACATTAAGGGAAATTTTTACCCCTGCATCCCTTTTACAAATATACTTTCTCTCAGCTCTCTCTCTGACTCAACACACACAAACATCTCATTATCACTCCCAATATTCTCATCATCATTTTCTAACACCATGTTCTTAATTATACCCTTATTATTACCTGTGAACTCATTATTCAAATTATCATTGTTACTCACCTTGTTAGCACTTAAACTAACACTATTTTCTGTAAATGTATCATCATTACTACCCCCACTATTCTCTACCCTACTTTTATTCTTGTAATTCTCGTCTACTTTACTCTTTGGTATATCAAATTTCTCGTCTACTAACGTTACTGTTTGTTCTTTCATTTTATCGAAATGCATATGCATTTCATCGATTCTTTTATCTAACTTAAAATTTTGTCTTTTAATTTCATTTTTTATTTCGTCAAACTTCTCATTAAAATCACTTTTAATTTCATTTTTTATTTCACTGAACTTCTCATCAAATTTATTACTCTGCGTCTCAAATTTCAAATTGGAATCTCTTTTTTGTTCATCAAACTTCTCATCTAACTTTAACAGTAATTGCATCATTGCACTAATCTCATCTGTTTTATTTTCGTCCCGAGTTGAGATGGGTGTTACTGTTACTTTCGCTAACTCTACAGATTCAGTCACACTCAACTCACCAATCTAATTTGTGTTAATGGAACATCCATCTCACTCGTAACTGTTTCGTCAGCTATGTCGCATTCGTCAGCTGACTTTTGCATTATTATCTTCACCAGAATTCATTTTGCTTATTTATAATACATGCATGCATATAACCTTATAACATAACCTATCTTTACGTTTTATGTTTACGTATCTTCAAATTATATATATTATTTCAGATAACTGTCTGCTACTTCCCGTAGGCTTACCCCACATAAAATAAAATTTTATGTAGAGTCCCTGTTCCAGAAGCCAATGTTATACTATTTTTATTACTGCCATAAACTTACTTAATAATTACTCAATAATTTTATTCAACTTTTGTTCCGGGCGCCATCTTGTGATATCTACGAGAAGATTATATTTAACTTACCTTAAGGGCAGAATTCGGTTAAGCGAAACTCGAAGTAGCGGAATGTGTTATTTGAAATAATAACTCTTGCTTGAAATGTTTACCAAATGACATTACCTTTTAATAACATCTTACTACAAAACATGTGACTCTACCGTGCGAAATAAGCACGCAGCTATACACCCTTAGGTGTTACGTCATGAGACGCAGTTACATTATTTAAGTCAAAAATCCCCTTAAACATTTCAATAGGCCCTCCAAAATAACATTCAATTATATTTTTTATGTTTTAATAACATATTACTACAAAACATGTGACTCTACCGTGCGAAATAAGCACGCTATTATATGCCTTTTGGCGTTGCGTCATGAGACGCAGTTCTACTGTATAAGTTTAAAAATTTCCCTTAAACATTTCATAAACCCTCCAAAATAACATAATCAATTATATTTTTTATGATATCATAATTATAAATAATTTCACAACCCAGCACTTGTTAATTATACATTCGCTCACACTCGCATTCTTAGTACAAATCCTTTTAATTTTTATTTCCAAATTGAGCTCATTTTATTTGAATCTACATAAAATATTAAAAATTTTGGCTTTATAAGTTTGCTACTTAGCTGCAAATCTGTCCCGAAGACCCGCATCGTTACACGCGCACTAAGAGATGTTAAAACTTTAACAAAAACTTTTGTTAAAGTTACGTTACACTGTTACTGCATCTTATTTAATTACTGCACTTTTATATTATATGACAAAACTTGGTTGTGTAAGAATTTAGCTGTAAATAGCTTTTAGCGAATTTGCCGGCCGGCACACTTCACTGATGAAACAAGAGTGAGGTGTCTTTGTTCGTTACGCAGCAATTCAGAGGTGGGGGACAAACTACGTCGTCATTCCTTTGTATAGAGCCCAACTCCAGTTGTAATACGCAACGTATGTAATATGCATTGCATAGTTTTTTAGCTGACGTAATCATGTGCGCAGCTTGTGACACATTTGTATGACGACTGTTTTTGCTGTTTCTGGACGTCTATCCCTGACCTTGATGCAATCCTGTGCACTCAATATTGCGCAGTTGCAAACTCTCCATACAACTTTACCAATTTTTTTTATATGGGTCTTTAAAATAAAATACACTTTATATCGATTATTCCCCAAAATATAACAGGGCCAGAATTGTACTGTTACAAAACCCCCTCAATGAAAGATTTTATGCCGAAGCATAAAAACTCTCATTGACACACTCATACTTCCTAAAGGGATCAGCTAGGATATGTCGCCACAACCCCCTTGCTATTTATCAAAAAAAATATAATTACTCACCCTTGGTCCGATGATGGTGACAGTACCTGCATGACCTTACTGGACTTCTCCTACGAGATCCCAACACCATAAGGCCAATCAGGCGCTTTACACTCCTGCTCTGACGCGCAGGCCAGCTCAGGACCACCGTCACAACATCACCAAACACTGAAACAATAAATCAAAAATATCAAAATAGTGGCCTGGTATAATACCATATCCCTAACTGATCTGTTTCCCCTTAGCTATGTGCTGGTTTGTGTTAAGAAGCACTGGGTTTGCTTTAACTCTTAACACCTAGGATTATTACCTAGTACAAGAATTATTATACAATGTTCCATTCTCTTATTTCACTACCATTTACATTTATAAAATTTTTCGATTCTAATCGATAATAATTGATCCTTTCACATTAACAAGAAGAAACACAAATCTTTATACTAGTGCAATAATACTTTCTAAAATATTCAAACACATAATCAAAATTTACTCAAATAAAATCATCTATTTCTCCCTCTTTCTACAATTCTGAAACATTTTCTTCTTCTTATTATTATTATTATTAACAGTAAGTGATCCGGCGCTGTTAATAATACTTATCCCCTCTTTCTCCTCCATACACACTATTTCCCCCCCTGAACTGTTGCATTCAGTTGCCTCCACAAGGACTGAGGCAGAAGGAGTGAGCACTTTTTTATTTTCTCTCTCTCCCATCCTTGCTTCAGCTTTACAAAAACTTCGAGGTAAGTACCCCTACTTTTATTCTTATGATATGCCCCTAAGGTCTACCACCCCTACTGAGGTGAAATAGCCTGTGCTTTAAAACAATCTTAGATTCCCCTTTTTTAAAACCCCATTAAATTTCTAAATTTAACCAATTTCAAAGGCAACCAACTATGGTCAGGTTTGACAATTGCTGCCCACAGCTGGTTGCCGTCCAAAACCACGATCTGGGATGGTAAGGCCGAGATCGCCCGAAATGTAGGGAATCGCAATAGTTTGACACATTGTGTCGTATATAGTTACATTTGTAACTACCCCCAAAATCATACATTTATACATACATACAAATTCCTACACTAATATATAATAAACATAATACATAATAATACACTCACATTAATATTACGATTATCACATAAAAAAAAAAAAATTCACATGTAACTTTGATCAAAATTTACACACCCTACATCTTTAAATTTGCGTATAAAAATTATAAACATTACATTTTAATTATTAACCTTTTGTTAATTGGCCATCAATTATTTATCATTTACTACCATTTAATTCTTCACAATTTCAAATTTATTATTAATATTCATATTACATTATTATTATTTCATTTCTTATTACCTTTCTACTATGAATTTTCTACTTAACCCTTCACATTTTTATCATTGAGTAGTCTGGGTGACTCCAGTATTCACTATAATTTGACTTATTATATAGGCACTAACATTTATAATCTTACTCCCTTTCTTCCTACTAACCACCACTACTAACAACCAGATTTACATATCATGACACCAATCTCTCAATTATAAACACCCTCACTAATTCCATTTAAATCCTCTGGCACCGCTCGTCTTTGTACTCGGATGTGTGTTCCCTACCTGGCCATATACATTCATAATTTTTTGCCCTTCCAAAATATCGGCAAACACTCCCTTAAACTACTGTATTACCTGCCACAACGCTATACGTTGGTCACTCCTTACACGTCACCCCCACTTCAAAATATCATCATCAACAAATATATGTTTACCCTTTACTTTACTCACCTCTCTACATATAATCACTACTACTGTGTCCCTAAAATATCTAACACCCTCTTTGTGTGTTACTGGTATTTCAAAATTCTTATTTATCCAACTCCCATTAACTTTGATTGACTAACTCAAATGCCTTTATTTTAATACTTAATTATCACCCAATCTCTATTCCCTTTTTAAACTTTACATTACTGTGATCACTGACAATTGCATTAGAAAATTCATCCCTCACCTACTAATAACAATACATCTCAATGTTCAAATATATATATATATATATATATATTGCAACGAATCACAGGATCATGATAGGCGGGGCAAGTTCATATATTACACAGACAATGGACATTCATATTATATTGGTAGATGGTTAAATTTGGTTATTATCAATTGTATTTAGTAAGGTTAAGGGTTTAGTTTAGAAAAACTGTGCATTATTATTTATGGTTATTCATGTACTGTGTTAGTGGAAATGTGCGCGCGTGCGCGAGTGGGAAACGTTTCCCGTGTGGTGCGTGAAGTATTATCGTTGTTTTGACATTAGCTGAACTGAGACATGTGTATCGCTACAATCCCTATACCTGTCGGACTATTGTTTACGTTCATGTATATTATTAGTATGTAGGCAGTCATGCATGAGATACGAGTAGTCTGATTACCGCTATGCATGCTGTTACAAAGTAAATGCACTCTACTGCATGAAAAGTGCATGGTCACTTTACTAACCATGTGACTTCCATCCACCAATAGAATGCTGACTGGTGGTTGGAAATTTTCTTAAGCCTGTCGTTACACAGGCAGTTCTTCTACGCCATCTACCGCGAACGGAACGTGCACTCCTTGTACAAGATTCTACCGCTTGCAAGGTGTTGTAAAAACTATTCGTCGTTAGTGAAACGGGAAGACTCAGAACTGTGTGTGTAGTACATTTGCACACATCAGTGTTTTAACGCATTGTGCGAAAAATTACAAGCAGTTCTTCACTGCTGCTTCCGCGAACGGTACATACAATCCTTGTACAAGACTCTACCGCTTGCAAGGATCTGTTAAGACTTTTCGGGGATAGTAACGCGTGTGATGCATAACAATTGATTTTATATCTTTACACACGATATTAATATTGTCGTATTACGTGTGTAAGAAGTGAGTGTAACTGTATCACTGTGCGAGATTTTCCGCAGTGACAGTATCATTAATTGTTACGCAATAGTTCCATCAAGACGTTTCCGTGCTAGTGCAAGATTTCCTCATAGGGTGGTCTGCTGATCGCGGTAGACCTTTGTATTCGCGAGAACACTTGAAGAAGCCGGAGAGGTATAAGCTCAATATACCGTTATTGATTAAACTCACTGTCACCTGAGATATTACTTGGTCTTAAACTCTATATAAGTTTTGCGAGTAATAAAATCCGTAGTACCGTTGTGTGTGCGAAGTGTCGGATTCATCGTGGGAATTGCAGGACATCAGCCCAGCTGTTATAGGACATCAGCCCAGCTGTTATAGGACATCAGCCCAGCTGTTATAGGACATCAGCCCAGCTGTTACAGGACGCCAGCCCAGCTGTAAACGTTTCTGGTGAAACGTCTGTCATTTGTAAGCCACACCTGACGAACCAACTATACCGCAAAGACCGGCCCTTCTCTTCAACAACATCATCGTGGGAGTCTTCTTATGTAACGTATCACGTCTTGCGTATGAACATTATTTAACATTTAAAAGAAAGACTCTATATCAAACATTACATTCTGTACATTTCAAATATACCATATAAACTATAACTTGTGTTTGTACAATAAATAATCTTAAACCCTCCAATATAGACTTGTAATTTGAAATACACATACTATCATATCCTATGCGCCAATAGTTTAGTAATTTGTGTTGTCGCATAGAGATATTTGGCGCTTAGCAACGTAGGGCTCGTAAAATAGCGGAAATTTTACGCTATTATATATTTGTCTATGAATATAAAATTTGGTGGAAAAATCCGACGTATAAATATAATTAACATAAAAATTGTATGTGTATTGTTCATATGAAAAGCTGAGGATATAATTTTTCAAGTGTGCATATTCTCTTGTATATCATATATGAACAGATTTTATCAATATATTGGAGGTTGATTATTAGTTGTTGTATGTTAGATAAGGTATTTGCATGTTGATATTTTGAACTGCTTTTTCTGTGTGCGTATAAACTGGTTACAATACGTTCTAATCTTGTTGTGATAATAATAACTTGCTTGGCGTATAAATCAATAAATTTAAATTTACTAAATTTTAAATTAAATTTTAATCATTATGGCGGATACTGCTGAAATCAAGAATGCTTTAGCGGCCTTATTAGAAGAAATGAAAGCCAATAAAGAAGACCAGAAAGCTGATAGAGAGGAAAATAAAGCCCGTCAAGAGGAGGTGAAAATGAGTCTACGGGAATTAGCGGAAAAAATGAAAGCAGAAGAAGAAGAACATGACGCCAGTATGCAGAAATTTTGGGAAGAAATGGAAGCTGGTAGAGAAGAGAGGATGGCGAAACTACAGGAAATGTCAGCTGATATTGAAGTAGATTTATCTGTTGAGAATATTGTACCTTGTGATAATTTTGAACTACCAAATGTCCTTGTGGAACATACTCTCAAAGAAAGTAATATGGAAGTTAACCAAGATGTTACATCTGGAGGATTAACGGAGAACAGTAGCGTAGTAGATGAAATTGAAAGTGATTATACAGAAACAACCTTATTAGGGCCTAGTAGTTCATATTTCGGTAAAGTCGAGTATTTAGATTCTGCATTAAATTGTAGTGAAGATAACAGAAATGAAATTAGTAGTAACAACACTATTAGTCTGGAACATACTTCAGGTAAGTGCTATGATGAGGTGATAGTTTATAGTGTAACAGATATAGCATGCGAGAACCGTGAACGTATGATAGAATCTGAAGCTATCATGGATGCGGACAGTGTATGCATAACACATAAAAATCCCGAACCAGTAGTAGAGCCTGGAACTAGTATGGATACTAACGGTGCAGGTATTTATGACACATGGCCAAATGATGAGGTACTAGATGAATCTATATCAGGTACTGAGGTGTTTACGGAGGATGGAGAGGTAAATGATACGGGTGACAATAAGGTGACAACAATTATGGTAAATAATAATGAATCGCCGCGTAATCAGTTTCATGTTCAAACACCACAAAATCAGCCGCAATCACAACAACATAAACATACAACTCAGCAATTTAATACCAACTTATTAGCAACAGTTATTGAAAATGATTTAGTTGAAAAGCAGTTCAAGCAATCAAGTATGAAAAATGTTAGTTATAAGAATGAAACTGTTATGTATGGCCTATATCCTGCCGAAATTAGGGATAATTTAATGTGTAATAATGATAATAGTAATAAACATGAAGAAAATATTAGTATTGAAAATTGCACCGACCTTATTGTCGAAGCAAAAATTAGGGGTTATGTTGGCGAGATATTGTTTGACAGCGGCACAGGAATATCGCTGTTGGACGAGCAGTTGCTAAAGAGGTGTAAAACCCACTTTATACAAAGGCCGATTCTGCCGGTATGTCACACAAGGATAAAATCAGGAGCGTGTGAGTCGCAGGTAATTGAAAAACAGGCAATTAAAGCAACATACGAACAGGGTACGGAAGTAGATGCGACCGTCCTTGGAGTTAAAAAACTCGGACATAATATTATTTGGGAAGTTGATAAATTGAATAAACGGCATGCTGCATTGGAAGTTCAGAAGGAATTATTGCCAGCTAAAGTTGATTGTCGACCTCACGTTATCAGACTGGGACGCTTGAAAGATAAGATAACGAGTAACTCACTGACCCCCAAGGTTCAGTTAATGAGTTGCGAGATAAGGCAATTACGGCGTATATTAAACAAATTCAAATCTGTATTTCCAAGTAAACGTGTGCGTTTCAAAACTGAGAAAAATTTATACAAAAAACTCAGAAATAAATGTCAGGATATAGGGGTAAGAATGTGTAGTGATTTAAATATGTCAATTCAGGTTTAAATGTTGTATGTAAGATGGCTCTGTGAATGAACAATAATCTAGTTTTGATAAGGAATGTTGTCTGTGTACCCTGTGACACTGCATAAGATTTCGTTATCTGTGTGTCAAGAACATGTGTGTTTGTTTTGGTTTGAAGGTTACCACGTGTCTTTTGATTTGATGCTTCTGTCAAAGTGACAGTTGGAAATGTTAGTATTAATTGAGGATGTTTATTTGATTTTAGTTGAGGGTATTATTATGATTTCAGGATTAGGAAGTTGTTTTGGTTATATTAAAAAAAAAAAAAAAATTTTATTTTTTGTTAGTTAACTAAAAAAAAAAAAAAAATTTTTTTTTTATGCGGGAAGGAGTTAATTCTGCAACGAATCACAGGATCATGATAGGCGGGGCAAGTTCATATATTACACAGACAATGGACATTCATATTATATTGGTAGATGGTTAAGTTTGGTTATTATCAATTGTATTTAGTAAGGTTAAGGGTTTAGTTTAGAAAAACTGTGCATTATTATTTATGGTTATTCATGTACTGTGTTAGTGGAAATGTGCGCGCGTGCGCGAGTGGGAAACGTTTCCCGTGCGGTGCGTGAAGTATTATCGTTGTTTTGACATTAGCTGAACTGAGACATGTGTATCGCTACAATCCCTATACCTGTCGGACTATTGTTTACGTTCATGTATATTATTAGTATGTAGGCAGTCATGCATGAGATATGAGTAGTCTGATTACCGCTATGCATGCTGTTACAAAGTAAATGCACTCTACTGCATGAAAAGTGCATGGTCACTTTACTAACCATGTGACTTCCATCCACCAATAGAATGCTGACTGGTGGTTGGAAATTTTCTTAAGCCTGTCGTTACACAGGCAGTTCTTCTACGCCATCTACCGCGAACGGAACGTGCACTCCTTGTACAAGATTCTACCGCTTGCAAGGTGTTGTAAAAACTATTCGTCGTTAGTGAAACGGGAAGACTCAGAACTGTGTGTGTAGTACATTTGCACACATCAGTGTTTTAACGCATTGTGCGAAAAATTACAAGCAGTTCTTCACTGCTGCTTCCGCGAACGGTACATACAATCCTTGTACAAGACTCTACCGCTTGCAAGGATCTGTTAAGACTTTTCGGGGATAGTAACGCGTGTGATGCATAACAATTGATTTTATATCTTTACACACGATATTAATATTGTCGTATTACGTGTGTAAGAAGTGAGTGTAACTGTATCACTGTGCGAGATTTTCCGCAGTGACAGTATCATTAATTGTTACGCAATAGTTCCATCAAGACGTTTCCGTGCTAGTGCAAGATTTCCTCATAGGGTGGTCTGCTGATCGCGGTAGACCTTTGTATTCGCAAGAACACTTGAAGAAGCCGGAGAGGTATAAGCTCAATATACCGTTATTGATTAAACTCACTGTCACCTGAGATATTACTTGGTCTTAAACTCTATATAAGTTTTGCGAGTAATAAAATCCGTAGTACCGTTGTGTGTGCGAAGTGTCGGATTCATCGTGGGAATTGCAGGACATCAACCCAGCTGTTACAGGACATCAGCCCAGCTGTTATAGGACATCAGCCCAGCTGTTATAGGACATCAGCCCAGCTGTTACAGGACGCCAGCCCAGCTGTAAACGTTTCTGGTGAAACGTCTGTCATTTGTAAGCCACACCTGACGAACCAACTATACCGCAAAGACCGGCCCTTCTCTTCAACAACATCATCGTGGGAGTCTTCTTATGTAACGTATCACGTCTTGCGTATGAACATTATTTAACATTTAAAAGAAAGACTCTATATCAAACATTACATTCTGTACATTTCAAATATACCATATAAACTATAACTTGTGTTTGTACAATAAATAATCTTAAACCCTCCAATATAGACTTGTAATTTGAAATACACATACTATCATATCCTATGCGCCAATAGTTTAGTAATTTGTGTTGTCGCAATATATATATATATATGCTTAATCATTTATTATTCATTAGAAATCTCATAAAATCATTTAACTTCATTATCAAACTTTATTTTGTACAACATTAATTAAGTAATTAATCTTCAATTATTTAAAATTTCACCATTACTTTCACTTGTTTAGTCAAAACAAAAACATGTTAATTGGTATTATTAAATCAATTAAACTATAATTTACTGTTACATACATGGTGTACATAAAATTTACCTGTAATACCCAACATCAAAAATACACAAATACATTGACATTAATACACGAAAAAAATATACAATCCAACTTATTATTTTATCATTGACCAAAATCAGTCCATAAGCAGTCCATTTCAAAACCACTGTTCACGTATATTAATGTTCATAAGCAATAAAACACTTCATCCTCCATCATTAAACAACAGTCGAATCTTAGGTCTATACAACTTATTTCTTATTAAATATATGATATTATTATTATCAATATAATATTTATCTAAATTTTTATATTCTTCCACAATCTCGTTTGAATTAATAGGTTTATTCCATATCAATTTATCATGTACCATGTCATCATGTTCTGTCTACCTCAGTATTATCTGTCATAATCATGTAAGTCATATAGTCATTACTATCGTCCTCATAATTATCTACTACGACACCCATTACTTCCCAAGGTAAGTAATTGTTATCATTATTATCATCGTCTACTATTATTGCTATCTCAATTTCACTATAAGGTAAGTATTCACTATAATTATCCACCATCTCTACTCCTAACCTTTCTACAAATTCTCTATACTTTCTATTTATCTTAAAAATCTCTATTACTCTCTTTCTCTCTCTCTCAGTATATTTCTTCACATAACATCTACACTCTCTCTCTCCAAATATGCAGGGGTCACCAACTCATAATTACTGCACCACCTATGAGGTACACAAAAACACCAGGGAACTCTATTTGTAGACCTATCGTCTCCCAAATATAAATCTAAGGAACTCTCGTCCTTCTTAAACACACGTGAAGACTTTACTTCACTCCCTACTACAACATTAAGGGAAAATTTTACCCCCTGCATCCCTTTTACAAATATACTTTCTCTCAGCTCTCTCTCTGACTCAACACACACAAACATCTCATTATCACTCCCAATATTCTCATCATCATTTTCTAACACCATGTTCTTAATTATACCCTTATTATTACCTGTGAACTCATTATTCAAATTATCATTGTTACTCACCTTGTTAGCACTTAAACTAAAACTATTTTCTGTAAATGTATCATCATTACTACCCCCACTATTCTCTACCCTACTTTTATTCTTGTAATTCTCGTCTGCTTTACTCTTTGGTATATCAAATTTCTCGTCTACTAACGTTACTGTTTGTTCTTTCATTTTATCGAAATGCGTATGCATTTCATCGATTCTTTTATCTAACTTAAAATTTTGTCTTTTAATTTCATTTTTTATTTCGTCAAACTTCTCATTAAAATCACTTTTAATTTCATTTTTCATTTCACTGAACTTCTCATCAAATTTATTACTCTGCGTCTCAAATTTCAAATTGGAATCTCTTTTTTGTTCATCAAACTTCTCATCTAACTTTAACAGTAATTGCATCGTTGCACTAATCTCATCTGTTTTATTTTCGTCCCGAGTTGAGATGGGTGTTACTGTTACTTTCGCTAACTCTACAGATTCAGTCACACTCAACTCACCAATCTAATTTGTGTTAATGGAACATCCATCTCACTCGTAACTGTTTCGTCAGCTATGCTGACTTTTGCATTATTATCTTCACCAGAATTCATTTTGCTTATTTATAATACATGCATGCATATAACCTTATAACATAACCTATCTTTACGTTTTATGTTTACGTATCTTCAAATTATATATATTATTTCAGATAACTGTCTGCTACTTCCCGTAGGCTTACCCCACATAAAATAAAATTTTATGTCGAGTCCCTGTTCCAGAAGCCAATGTTATACTATTTTTATTACTGCCATAAACTTACTTAATAATTACTCAATAATTTTATTCAACTTTTGTTCCGGGCGCCATCTTGTGATATCTACGAGAAGATTATATTTAACTTACCTTAAGGGCAGAATTCGGTTAAGCGAAACTCGAAGTAGCGGAATGTGTTATTTGAAATAATAACTCTTGCTTGAAATGTTTACCAAATGACATTACCTTTTAATAACATCTTACTACAAAACATGTGACTCTACCGTGCGAAATAAGCACGCAGCTATACACCCTTAGGTGTTACGTCATGAGACGCAGTTACATTATTTAAGTCAAAAATCCCCTTAAACATTTCAATAGGCCCTCCAAAATAACATTCAATTATATTTTTTGTTTTAATAACATATTACTACAAAACATGTGACTCTACCGTGCGAAATAAGCACGCTATTATATGCCTTTTGGCATTGCGTCATGAGACGCAGTTCTACTGTATAAGTTTAAAAATTTCCCTTAAACATTTCATAAACCCTCCAAAATAACATACTCAATTATATTTTTTATGATATCATAATTATAAATAATTTCACAACCCAGCACTTGTTAATTATACATTCGCTCACACTCGCATTCTTAGTACAAATCCTTTTAATTTTTATTTCCAAATTGAGCTCATTTTATTTGAATCTACATAAAATATTAAAAATTTTGGCTTTATAAGTTTGCTACTTAGCTACAAATCTGTCCCGAAGACGTCGCATCGTTACACGCGCACTAAGAGATGTTAAAACTTTAACAAAAACTTTTGTTAAAGTTACGTTACACTGTTACTGCATCTTATTTAATTACTGCACTTTTATATTATATGACAAAACTTGGTTGTGTAAGAATTTAGCTGTAAATAGCTTTTAGCGAATTTGCCGGCCGGCACACTTCACTGATGAAACAAGAGTGAGGTGTCTTTGTTCGTTACGCAGCAATTCAGAGGTGGGGGACAAACTACGTCGTCATTCCTTTGTATAGAGCCCAACTCCAGTTGTAATACGCAATGTATGTAATATGCATTGCATAGTTTTTTAGCTGACGTAATCATGTGCGCAGCTTGTGACACATTTGTATGACGACTGTTTTTGCTGTTTCTGGACGTCTATCCCTGACCTTGACGCAATCCTGTGTACTCAATATTGCGCAGTTGCAAACTCTCAATACAACTTAACCAATTTTTTTTATATGGGACTTTAAAATAAAATACACTTTATATCGATTATTCCCCAAAATATAACAGGGCCAGAATTGTACTGTTACAAAACCCCCTCAATGAAAGATTTTTTGTCGAAGCATAAAAACTCTCATTGACACACTCATACTTCCTAAAGGGATCAGCTAGGATATGTCGACACAACACCCTTGCTATTTATCAAAAAAAATATAATTACTCACCCTTGGTCCGATGATGGTGACAGTACCTGCATGACCTTACTGGACTTCTCCTACAAGATCCCAACACCATAAGGCCAATCAGGCGCTTTACGCTCCTGCTCTGACGCGCAGGCCAGCTCAGGACCACCGTCACAACATCACCAAACACTGAAACAATAAATCAAAAATATCAAAATAGTGGCCTGGTATAATACCATATCCCTAACTGTTCTGTTTCCCCTTAGCTATGTGCTGGTTTGTGTTAAGAAGCACTGGGTTTGCTTTAACTCTTAACACCTAGGATTATTTACCTAGTACAAGAATTATTATACAATGTTCCATTCTCTTATTTCACTACCATTTACATTTATAAAATTTTTCGATTCTAATCGATAATAATTGATCCTTTCCCATTAACAAGAAGAAACACAAATCTTTATACTAGTGCAATAATACTTTCTAAAATATTCAAACACATAATCAAAATTTACTCAAATAAAATCATCTATTTCTCCCTCTTTCTACAATTCTGAAACATTTTCTTCTTCTTCTTATTATTATTATTAACAGTAAGTGATCCGGCGCTGTTAATAATACTTATCCCCTCTTTCTCCTCCACACACACTATTTCCGCCCCTGAACTATTGCATTCAGTTGCCTCCACAAGGACTGAGGCAGAAGGAGTGAGCACTTTTTTATTTTCTCTCTCTCCCATCCTTGCTTCAGCTTTACAAAAACTTCGAGGTAAGTACCCCTACTTTTATTCTTATGATATGCCCCTAAGGTCTACCACCCCTACTGAGGTGAAATAGCCTGTGCTTTAAAACAATCTTAGATTCCCCTTTTTTAAAACCCCATTAAATTTCTAAATTTAACCAATTTCAAAGGCAACCAACTATGGTCAGGTTTGACAATTGCTGCCCACAGCTGGTTGTCGTCCAAAACCACGATCTGGGATGGTAAGGCCGAGATCGCCCGAAATGTAGGGAATCGCAATAGTTTGACACATTGTGTCGTATATAGTTACATTTGTAACTACCCCCAAAATCATACATTTATACATACATACAAATTCCTACACTAATATATAATAAACATAATACATAATAATACACTCACATTAACATTACGATTATCACATTAAAAAAAAAAATTCACATTTAACTTTGATCAAAATTTACACACCCTACATCTTTAAATTTGCGTATAAAAATTATAAACATTACATTTTAATTAATTCTTTTAATTATTAAACTTTTGTTAATTAGCCATCAATTATTTATCATTTACTACCATTTAATTCTTCACAATTTCAAATTTATTATTAATATTCATATTACATTATTATTATTTCATTTCTTATTACCTTTCTACTATGAATTTTCTACTTAACCCTTCACATTTTTATCATTGAGTAGTCTGGGTGACTCCAGTATTCACTATAATTTGACTTATTATATAGGCACTAACATTTATAATCTTACTCCCTTTCTTCCTACTAACCACCACTACTAACAACCAGATTTACATATCATGACACCAATCTCTCAATTATAAACACCCTCACTAATTCCATTTAAATCCTCTGGCACCGCTCGTCTTTGTACTCGGATGTGTGTTCCCTACCTGGCCATATACATTCATAATTTTTTGCCCTTCCAAAATATCGGCAAACACTCCCTTAAACTACTCTATTACCTGCCACAACGCTATACGTTGGTCACTCCTTACACGTCACCCCCACTACAAAATATCATCATCAACAAATATATGTTTACCCTTTACTTTACTCACCTCTCTACATATAATCACTACTACTGTGTCCCTAAAATATCTAACACCCTCTTTGTGTGTTACTGGTATTTCAAAATTCTTATTTATCCAACTCCCATTAACTTTGATTGACTAACTCAAATGCCTTTATTTTAATACTTAATTATCACCCAATCTCTATTCCCTTTTTAAACTTTACATTACTGTGATCACTGACAATTGCATTAGAAAATTCATCCCTCACCTACTAATAACAATACATCTCAATGTTCAAATATATATATATATATATATATATATGCTTAATCATTTATTATTCATTAGAAATCTCATAAAATCATTTAACTTCATTATCAAACTTTATTTTGTACAACATTAATTAAGTAATTAATCTTCAATTATTTAAAATTTCACCATTACTTTCACTTGTTTAGTCAAAACAAAAACATGTTAATTGGTATTATTAAATCAATTAAACTATAATTTACTGTTACATACATGGTGTACATAAAATTTACCTGTAATACCCAACATCAAAAATACACAAATACATTGACATTAATACACGAAAAAAATATACAATCCAACTTATTATTTTATCATTGACCAAAATCAGTCCATAAGCAGTCCATTTCAAAACCACTGTTCACGTATATTAATGTTCATAAGCAATAAAACACTTCATCCTCCATCATTAAACAACAGTCGAATCTTAGGTCTATACAACTTATTTTTTATTAAATATATGATATTATTATTATCAATATAATATTTATCTAAATTTTTATATTCTTCCACAATCTCGTTTGAATTAATAGGTTTATTCCATATCAATTTATCATGTACCATGTCATCATGTTCTGTCTACCTCAGTATTATCTGTCATAATCATGTAAGTCATATAGTCATTACTATCGTCCTCATAATTATCTACTACGACACCCATTACTTCCCAAGGTAAGTAATTGTTATCATTATTATCATCGTCTACTATTATTGCTATCTCAATTTCACTATAAGGTAAGTATTCACTATAATTATCCACCATCTCTACTCCTAACCTTTCTACAAATTCTCTATACTTTCTATTTATCTTAAAAATCTCTATTACTCTCTTTCTCTCTCTCTCAGTATATTTCTTCACATAACACCAAGCTACACTCTCTCTCTCCAAATATGCAGGGGTCACCAACTCATAATTACTGCACCACCTATGAGGTACACAAAAACACCAGGGAACTCTATTTGTAGACCTATCGTCTCCCAAATATAAATCTAAGGAACTCTCGTCCTTCTTAAACACACGTGAAGACTTTACTTCACTCCCTACTACAACATTAAGGGAAAATTTTACCCCCTGCATCCCTTTTACAAATATACTTTCTCTCAGCTCTCTCTCTGACTCAACACACACAAACATCTCATTATCACTCCCAATATTCTCATCATCATTTTCTAACACCATGTTCTTAATTATACCCTTATTATTACCTGTGAACTCATTATTCAAATTATCATTGTTACTCACCTTGTTAGCACTTAAACTAACACTATTTTCTGTAAATGTATCATCATTACTACCCCCACTATTCTCTACCCTACTTTTATTCTTGTAATTCTCGTCTGCTTTACTCTTTGGTATATCAAATTTCTCGTCTACTAACGTTACTGTTTGTTCTTTCATTTTATCGAAATGCGTATGCATTTCATCGATTCTTTTATCTAACTTAAAATTTTGTCTTTTAATTTCATTTTTTATTTCGTCAAACTTCTCATTAAAATCACTTTTAATTTCATTTTTTATTTCACTGAACTTCTCATCAAATTTATTACTCTGCGTCTCAAATTTCAAATTGGAATCTCTTTTTTGTTCATCAAACTTCTCATCTAACTTTAACAGTAATTGCATCATTGCACTAATCTCATCTGTTTTATTTTCGTCCCGAGTTGAGATGGGTGTTACTGTTACTTTCGCTAACTCTACAGATTCAGTCACACTCAACTCACCAATCTAATTTGTGTTAATGGAACATCCATCTCACTCGTAACTGTTTCGTCAGCTATGCTGACTTTTGCATTATTATCTTCACCAGAATTCATTTTGCTTATTTATAATACATGCATGCATATAACCTTATAACATAACCTATCTTTACGTTTTATGTTTACGTATCTTCAAATTATATATATTATTTCAGATAACTGTCCGCTACTTCCCGTAGGCTTACCCCACATAAAATAAAATTTTATGTCGAGTCCCTGTTCCAGAAGCCAATGTTATACTATTTTTATTACTGCCATAAACTTACTTAATAATTACTCAATAATTTTATTCAACTTTTGTTCCGGGCGCCATCTTGTGATATCTACGAGAAGATTATATTTAACTTACCTTAAGGGCAGAATTCGGTTAAGCGAAACTCGAAGTAGCGGAATGTGTTATTTGAAATAATAACTCTTGCTTGAAATGTTTACCAAATGACATTACCTTTTAATAACATCTTACTACAAAACATGTGACTCTACCGTGCGAAATAAGCACGCAGCTATACACCCTTAGGTGTTACGTCATGAGACGCAGTTACATTATTTAAGTCAAAAATCCCCTTAAACATTTCAATAGGCCCTCCAAAATAACATTCAATTATATTTTTTATGTTTTAATAACATATTACTACAAAACATGTGACTCTACCGTGCGAAATAAGCACGCTATTATATGCCTTTTGGCGTTGCGTCATGAGACGCAGTTCTACTGTATAAGTTTAAAAATTTCCCTTAAACATTTCATAAACCCTCCAAAATAACATACTCAATTATATTTTTTATGATATCGTAATTATAAATAATTTCACAACCCAGCACTTGTTAATTATACATTCGCTCACACTCGCATTCTTAGTACAAATCCTTTTAATTTTTATTTCCAAATTGAGCTCATTTTATTTGAATCTACATAAAATATTAAAAATTTTGGCTGTATAAGTTTGCTACTTAGCTGCAAATCTGTCCCGAAGACGTAGCATCGTTACACGCGCACTAAGAGATGTTAAAACTTTAACAAAAACTTTTGTTAAAGTTACGTTACACTGTTACTGCATCTTATTTAATTACTGCACTTTTATATTATATGACAAAACTTGGTTGTGTAAGAATTTAGCTGTAAATAGCTTTTAGTGAATTTGCCGGCCGGCACACTTCACTGATGAAACAAGAGTGAGGTGTCTTTGTTCGTTACGCAGCAATTCAGAGGTGGGGGACAAACTACGTCGTCATTCCTTTGTATAGAGCCCAACTCCAGTTGTAATACGCAATGTATGTAATATGCATTGCATAGTTTTTTAGCTGACGTAATCATGTGCGCAGCTTGTGACACATTTGTATGACGACTGTTTTTGCTGTTTCTGGACGTCTATCCCTGACCTTGACGCAATCCTGTGCACTCAATATTGCGCAGTTGCAAACTCTCAATACAACTTTACCAATTTTTTTTATATGGGACTTTAAAATAAAATACACTTTATATCGATTATTCCCCAAAATATAACAGGGCCAGAATTGTACTGTTACAAAACCCCCTCAATGAAAGATTTTATGCCGAAGCATAAAAACTCTCATTGACACACTCATACTTCCTAAAGGGATCAGCTAGGATATGTCGACACAACCCCCTTGCTATTTATCAAAAAAAATATAATTACTCACCCTTGGTCCGATGATGGTGACAGTAGCTGCATGACCTTACTGGACTTCTCCTACAAGATCCCAACACCATAAGGCCAATCAGGCGCTTTACGCTCCTGCTCTGACGCGCAGGCCAGCTCAGGACCACCGTCACAACATCACCAAACACTGAAACAATAAATCAAAAATATCAAAATAGTGGCCTGGTATAATACCATATCCCTAACTGATCTGTTTCCCCTTAGCTATGTGCTGGTTTGTGTTAAGAAGCACTGGGTTTGCTTTAACTCTTAACACCTAGGATTATTTACCTAGTACAAGAATTATTATACAATGTTCCATTCTTTTATTTCACTACCATTTACATTTATAAAATTTTTCGATTCTAATCGATAATAATTGATCCTTTCCCATTAACAAGAAGAAACACAAATCTTTATACTAGTGCAATAATACTTTCTAAAATATTCAAACACATAATCAAAATTTACTCAAATAAAATCATCTATTTCTCCCTCTTTCTACAATTCTGAAACATTTTCTTCTTCTTATTATTATTATTAACAGTAAGTGATCCGGCGCTGTTAATAATACTTATCCCCTCTTTCTCCTCCACACACACTATTTCCGCCCCTGAACTGTTGCGTTCAGTTGCCTCCACAAGGACTGAGGCAGAAGGAGTGAGCACTTTTTTATTTTCTCTCTCTCCCATCCTTGCTTCAGCTTTACAAAAACTTCGAGGTAAGTACCCCTACTTTTATTCTTATGATATACCCCTAAGGTCTACCACCCCTACTGAGGTGAAATAGCCTGTGCTTTAAAACAATCTTAGATTCCCCTTTTTTAAAACCCCATTAAATTTCTAAATTTAACCAATTTCAAAGGCAACCAACTATGGTCAGGTTTGACAATTGCTGCCCACAGCTGGTTGTCGTCCAAAACCACGATCTGGGATGGTAAGGCCGAGATCGCCCGAAATGTAGGGAATCGCAATAGTTTGACACATTGTGTCGTATATAGTTACATTTGTAACTACCCCCAGAATCATACATTTATACATACATACAAATTCCTACACTAATATATAATAAACATAATACATAATAATACACTCACATTAACATTACGATTATCACATTAAAAAAAAAAAATTCACATTTAACTTTGATCAAAATTTACACACCCTACATCTTTAAATTTGCGTATAAAAATTATAAACATTACATTTTAATTAATTCTTTTAATTATTAAACTTTTGTTAATTAGCCATCAATTATTTATCATTTACTACCATTTCATTCTTCACAATTTCAAATTTATTATTAATATTCATATTACATTATTATTATTTCATTTCTTATTACCTTTCTACTATGAATTTTCTACTTAACCCTTCACATTTTTATCATTGAGTAGTCTGGGTGACTCCAGTATTCACTATAATTTGACTTATTATATAGGCACTAACATTTATAATCTTACTCCCTTTCTTCCTACTAACCACCACTACTAACAACCAGATTTACATATCATGACACCAATCTCTCAATTATAAACACCCTCACTAATTCCATTTAAATCCTCTGGCACCGCTCGTCTTTGTACTCGGATGTGTGTTCCCTACCTGGCCATATACATTCATAATTTTTTGCCCTTCCAAAATATCGGCAAACACTCCCTTAAACTACTCTATTACCTGCCACAATGCTATACGTTGGTCACTCCTTACACGTCACCCCCACTACAAAATATCATCATCAACAAATATATGTTTACCCTTTACTTTACTCACCTCTCTACATATAATCACTACTACTGTGTCCCTAAAATATCTAACACCCTCTTTGTGTGTTACTGGTATTTCAAAATTCTTATTTATCCAACTCCCATTAACTTTGATTGACTAACTCAAATGCCTTTATTTTAATACTTAATTATCACCCAATCTCTATTCCCTTTTTAAACTTTACATTACTGTGATCACTGACAATTGCATTAGAAAATTCATCCCTCACCTACTAATAACAATACATCTCAATGTTCAAATATATATATATATATATATATATATATATATATATATTATAACTACACTACTATGCGTTATTGTAATGTAATGTTGTGTGTGAGTACCCACCTGCTGTTTGATCTTGCAGATTCTTCCGACTAGGGCGTGTGGATTTTGGATTTGAAGTTCGCAAGCTAGTAATCTCAAATTATTACAACAACACACATAATGGGTTACTTTAAAGGGGGAGAGTTTTGTGAGACTGGTAGGCTTTATCGTACAACAATAAAACACTGTTATATGGGGTAATAAAACGTTGTTTATTACACCAACAACACACAAGAATAGAATGGTTATAATCTTATGAATTTTCTTATAGTCTATTCAATGAATCGATGTTTTTCGATTGATTAATAGTTGAAAGAAACTGAACTCGTTCTTTGCGAGTTAATTGCAATTTAAATTTTACTTTATTAATTGATTTGAATTTAATTAAATTTATTTAATTAAATTGAATCTAAATGTTCATTAAACAAAATATAAAACTCTGAACTTAATTAGAATAATTAATTAAAATAAATTAGACGTGACAGTCTAGTTCACGTTATTTCATTTCTAGTGATTCTACTTCTGATATACTGCAGTATGATCTAAGATTAGATTGTCAGTTAAGATTTGTATAGCGCTTTTATACTACTTCTATTTCTTAACTATAACTTACTAAAGCCTTATACTGCTATACAGATTATCACAACGAATTTACTTTTTAATTACTAGAGTCTTTGCTTTTTGTTTGGCACCTGAATTATTTGAATTACAATGTTTTAATTGAAAAATAGAAAATTTGATCTGAAAAATAAATAAGTGGATTTTGCTTTCCTGTTACTGAAGAGGATGTCGTCCCGATTTGTCCCTCGTCGATTCGAGTCCTTGGTTAGAGAAAGTAATCTGCTTAGAACTGCTGGATTCGGTCGTGGAGTTCAAAATTCGGCAACACTCTGCTTCCTTGCTGTTTGTGAATATTTTAACGTCTGGTGCTGTCTGCTGGAAGTGCTTCCTGTCCCTCGTCGATTCGCACGTTGCACGTCAGCGTGTGTGTGTGTGTGCTTCGTTCGAGTGGTCGCTCTGCTCGTCCGCTGTTAACCAATAATTTAGACGGCCTCTCTGCTGTATTCTGGAAGTCTGGTCTTGAAGTCTGGTGGATCTCTTGCGTGCTTATGACTATCTGGTAGTACACAATAAGCTTGGTTGATGTCTTGAAGAGTATCTCGCCTTTACGTAGCAATTACGAGCTATACAGATGATCTGTACTTAGTGTGTTCGTAATTGCGTGCGTGTTGACCACGTAGAGTCTTCTTCTTGATCTTCACCACTTTGGCTACTAGACGATCGAAGGACTACGTCTTAACTTCGTGAGTACTGACAGAAGAGTGATTTTTCAACCATAAAACACCGCAGTAGCCGGGGCTGCATGAAATGATTTCATTGGTCGACGCTCTCCCTACCACATAAAATTTAGAATTCCCTTAGTCCGTGAGAATGAAGTCTGGTTCCCACAGACGGAGAATAGAATTATTATCTAATATAATTATCCGGCGGAACCAATTTGTCGCTCAGGATATCCTGTACTTATTTAATTTTGCAATAACTTGGTTGCAAATCAAGTTGTGTGAAATCTAAAATATACAATCTGTCAGAAATTATTATCTTTATAACATCTTGAAATCTCATTACTGTAACTCTATTTTTACAGAAGTTATTCATTTATTTTAATTAACTCTTTCATTTGTTAATTATATTGCATCAAATTTGCACACGTCATTATTAATATCTCGGCAAACATTTTGGCTATGTTAGATTTCGCCTTTATTTATTAGTTTCCGAGATATTAATAATTAACAGTTTGGGTGTGGTCGCTTCCTTGTACAGCGAACTGATTACATAACGACCACGTGTGCGTTGCTTTACACAGCATTATTTTCAATGCGCTACATTCAAATGGAGTTTTGACTGTTACTTTTATTTAAATATGCTTTCAGTATGCGGTAAACATATAACCCCAAATAGTTAATATTTGGTTCCGTTATATATTCCCACACCCGCTTTAAAAAAAAATGAATGTAATAATTACAGTTATTTTTTTTTTTTTTAATCATTACACACATATTCTGTAATCATTATTCTTACTAGCTATACATTGTATTACTTATTCTGAAGACACGTACACAAGTGTTAATGTTATTGCATTATATACAATTTAACTCTAAATACATGTATTAAACTATCATATTCGCAACTTACTGCGTATTATGTTTTTAAAACGAGTAGTACCCTTTGTTTATAAACAATGGCACACGTACAAAAGAATTTGCTGACAGCATTAGAACCGTTATCGCCGGGCGCGCGTCTAATTGCTTGACCTAGTTTCAAATGTGGGTCAGCAGTCGTTATCGCGTGACGTAGCTATTTCCTGCCGTGAGCTCGTTCAATTCTATACGCTTATTATTTATCGCGCTAGGAAAACATTATTATTAATACACACGTTATCTATAATTATTATTAATAATATTATAAAACACAAATTACTTATTTTAATTTTAATTATTATAATACAATTATTATTAACTCTAAATATTATTTATCTTTTTAAAGTCTTATTATTTCGTCGCGACGCGCTTTGGAACGCCATGCTACTCAAAGTATTTTCTCAAAGAGCTCGCATGGTATTTACCGATCGTTTTCGTTCGGTCCAGCGTCGTAACGATAAACGTGTGAGGTGCGAGTTGTTGAGCCAACAGATAGGGACCATTATATAAGCGAAAAACTTTGCAGCCACATTTATGTCTCTCCGGCCTACAGGATTCGCCTTGAGCAGTACTTTTTCACCTACTACAAAGTTCGTTAATTTGTGAGTCGTATTAAATTTGTCTGCCCTTTTTCAACTATTCTTTCCCTCACAAGTTGATTTTTACATTGCACCGGCAGAGGTAGATTATAAGTCTTTGGCTTACTTAAATAATTATCCCAAAACCTCTCTGGCGTGGTTCCAGAGTCTAATTCTGCTGGTGTGTATTCCGTGGTATCGTGATAACTCTCATTTATTGCCTTTTCGAAGAACGGTAAGAACTCGGGCCATTTACTTTGTTCCTTATAACAATAGATACGGAACATTTTACCGATTTCCCGATTCACCCTTTCAGCAAGGTTTCCCTGTGGTCGTCGTATTGAGGTTAGGACTGCTTTGATACCGTTACGTTCCAGGGTGGCTGCCCAGTGTTTGTTTTGGAACTGCTTTCCCTGGTCACTAAGTACATTCCTTATTGGTCCATGTTGTGGGATATACTTATTAAGTATAATATTTAAAACGGACTTGGTGGTGGGCCTAGGGATCGCATAAAGGCTAACTTTTTTAGTAAACACATCGACGCAAACTACCATGTGTTTTAGATTTCTGGTAGCCTTGGGTAATGGTCCCAGAAAGTCGATGGCGATCATCTGTCCCTTACCTTCCGTTATCACATTGGCCATGGGCACGTACGTGTGCAAGTTTGGTACTTTCGCTGTCTGGCATGGATAACATGTTTTTAGCAATTTCTTTACCCTACGGTACATATTGGCTATTGTAAAATCCTCCTGCAATATTTTGACACATTTTACAGGAGATGCGTGCGCCATTTTTATATGTAAAGATTGTGTTATACACGCAAGCATCGCTGGAGACAATACCACTTTCCATTCGCCCTGTAACAATTTATACAATATATTGTCTTGTATAAGATAGTGAGGATTTGGGTGCGCTGCTAACATTAGCTTTTTAGCAAGGAGTGCGAGGTTATTGTCCTGCTCGCGTCCTAAGTTCTGTAGCATATTAGTAGCTTCAGGCGCGACAGTGTATTGCATGTTTAACACTCTCAACTCGTCGTCAGCTGCTTCATATACCTCCTCCTTTTCTACGGGCGGATATCTACTTAGAGTGTCTGCGGTGGTATTCTCTGATCCTTTGCAATATTTAATAGTGAATGAGTACTCCTGAATAGCTAACACCCATCGTGTTAGTCGGGAATTTGCTAATCGACATTTTAATATAAACGATAATGCCTGATTATCAGTGTGAATCTCGAAATGGGTACCGTATAGGTAGTGTCTGAATTTTCTGAGTGCGTTTATTATGGCGAGTATTTCTTTCTCGGAAGTACAATAGTGCAACTCAGCGCCTTTGAGCGTTCTATTGGCGTATGCTACAACATGAAGACTACCTTGTTCGTCTTCTTGGTGCAACACGGCGCCGATAGCGTACTCGCTAGCGTCAGTGTACATTACGTACTTCCTACCCTGCTGTGGATGGAACAATTGTAAATTAGATTGGAACAGGCACTTAACCCTCTCAAACGCATCGTTCTGTTCAGAACCCCATTTCCACTTTATATTTTTGCGTACCAGCTGTAGCAACGGGACTGTATATTCTGCGTATTTGCTGGTAAATTTCCTGTAATATCCCGTGAGTCCAAGGAATGCTCGCAGTGCTTTGAGGTTCTTGGGCACCGGGAATTCCATAATACTCCTGAGCTTCTCTGGGTCCGTACTGATACCTGTAGCTGAGATTATATGTCCCAGGAACTTCATTTGGGACTTTACAAACTCGCACTTGTGTAGTTTGAGCTTGATGTTTGCTAACCTCAGCTTCTGGAAGACGCTCCGCAGGTGCTCGAAGTGTTCCTCCAACGTGCGGGATATGACGAGGATGTCATCCACGAATATTACCGTGTATGGGTCTACCTCTGGTCCTAGAGCTCTCTCAAGGCATCTTACAATCGCAGCGAGACTCGTGCTAAGGCCAAAAGGTACCACCTTGTGTTGATAGCATTTGTTATTGAATATAAATGCTGTATACTTACGATCTTGCTCACACAGCGGGACCTGCCAGAAGCTTGCTGTTAGATCTAACTTCATGAGGTACCTGGCTCCTTCACATTTAATGAAGAGGTCCTCCGCTGTCGGTGCGCAGTCAAACTCTTTCTCTACGAGACTGTTTAAGTTCCTCATATCCAGGCAGAGTCGGATCTCTCCAGTCTTCTTGCGGACAACCAGCAGTGGGTTGAGGAAGCTGCTATTAGATCTTTCAATAATATCTTCTTCCAACATCCGCTGTATCTCCTGCTGGACCTCGGCCTGGTATTTTATAGGGACCTGGTAGATTCTCCTTATGAACTTCTCCGGCTCTGTGAGGTGGATTCTGTGTTCATACACTGACGAGATTGAATGTTCTTCACTGAAGATATCGCTGAATTCTTCTTGCAGCGACGACAATCTCCGTTCAGTTCGGGAATCTAAGGTGGTCTCCCCCTCTTCACATTCTTTATAGTGAATTACTTGTTTTGGCGGCCGTGTGATTTTAATTGGGTCACCATGGTTTTGTGTGTGTGTCTGTGTGTTCAATTTAAAAGTGTAACTAACATTGTCAATGGTACATTTTAATAAGTGTTCACTGGTGTTAATTTCCGCACGTATTTGTTCCAATACATCTACCCCCAATAACATATCACATATTAAATTGTTTATAGCCACTACACACACTTCAAATTGCACTTCGTCTAGCATGATAGTTAGATAGTATTGAGTGTCAATTTTTTCTTTTGTATCGGTAGCGGTTCGTATATAAAATTGATTGATTGGGAGTGATGGGGCCGTACGAAAATATTTTTTATTGGTACGCAGGAACCTTTCACTGACGCCGGATACAACACTACCGGTATCCAACAAAATCCGCGTGGGAACGCTATTGACAAAGGCGTGTAACACCGGACACACCGCGCTCACGGGCCTTTGTCGCGTGGGACCGGATTCTAGCAACGGATCCCTGACATCCGGTGGGAACACATTATTAACTGGCACACAAGTTACATAATTAAAAGTACACATTTCACACAATATATAATCCTTATAATTAACATGCTTATATTTACACAATTTTGCCGAATTTATAGCGCGTCCTTGCTGGATGCGCATTTTGGCACGTTTTTTGTAGCTTGGTAATTTTTCGATTTATTGTTCGAATTTTTATTGCCCTGGGAGTCGCTGTCTTTTTCAGTTGTATCAGCTTTGGCTAATTCGACCGTTTGAATTGCTCTAATTTGTGCCCCGTCGTTACCCTTACCCTGCCCCTTTGGTCTACCAAAATTTTGTTTTCCCTTGTACTCAAAGGTTTTATTTGGCTGTTTTGACGGTGTTTGGGGTGGAGTAGAACTGGTACTCGGTTTTTGATCCGTTTGCTGATGGTACTGTAGTCGCGTATTCTGCCCTTCATTATTTCGGCGAAAATCGGGATTATAACGCCACCCACCAAAATCAAAAACCGTCTCACTTTGGGACACTAGAATGAGGAGTTCGTCTACCGTGCGAATACCCTGCGTAAATACAGCTACTCTAATGTTATGATTAAAATGGTAGGCAAGCTTGGTGACTATGTCAATCTCCGCAAATGCTGGGGTTAAATGCTTCGCGCGTTCGACCTGCTGGATTATATAATTTTCGGCGGTAATACCCATTTTCTTATCAAAACGGCCATATTCCAGTTCATTGCGCAGAAGTCGTTGGGTATGCGAGTTCCAGTACCGGCTTTCAAATTTTTGTTTGAACTCCGCGTATGTGGACACTCTATCGTGTACAATGTTATACCACTTACGCGCCGAATCACGCATCGCGTTAACCACCCACTGTATTTTGTCTTGATCTTCTAGTCGGGAACCTACTCTAGCCATCTCACTCTCACACGCTAATAAAAATTCAATGGGGTTTTCGTTATTTTCCCCCGTAAAATACACGCGATTTTTCTCGTCGACAGGACCTTGTACCAAAATATTTGGAGCAGACCTCCTTCGTACCTCCTGTCGTACTTTCAAAATCTCGTCGCTTAACGTTTGTAAAACACTCTCTTTATTAGAGTCAATGTTAGATCGCGTCTCTACAATTGAAGCGTCTAATTTATCTACTCGTCGTTGTGTTTCGGTCACGTCCACGTGAATTTTTACCTCTAGGGATTCGACCTTCCTAGAGACGTCTAGTGTTTGCTTTTCACAACGGCTTATGTGATCCTTGAACCGGCCTTCCATACGTGTTCCTTGTTCAATAAACGATTTTTGCATAGTGGTCTCAAAAACCTTAAACCGTTCATTGATTTTAGTATCGACCGTATTTACTCTTTCAGCGATTTCCGCGACTTTCACAGTTAGCTCTTTATTACTCTCACCGATTTTGACGACTTTTTCACCGATTTCGGTGACTCTAGCATCTAAATTTTTCGCGCTTTCGTCTATTTTCTCGGTGGTTTGTTTATTGCTTTGCTTAATCTCGGCGTTTATGTCAGCGTTACTGTGTTCTAATGCTTCGGTTAGACTAACTTTTTGCGCTTCGATTTTAGAAGTTAATTCCGCTATACTGAGCTCAGCTTTGGCTGCACTCTGTTCAAATTTCGCGTCTATTTTAGCGGTCAAATCCGCGTTAGCTTGTTTCATTTCCGCGTTCATTTGCTGTATTTGTTTAAGTATTTTATCCATATCCATTTTAAATAGACAACAATTCTAAATATAGACAATTTAAAATACACAGAACAGTTTCCAATACACACAATAACTTTACTGCTGCACGAACACCAGTCACAAAACTCTTTGGGGATTGTTTAGTTGGACGCCAGCTGTTTTACGAATTAAAACAGCAAAGTTTGTTTTAAAGTGAAAATTAAATTTAAATTGAGTTTAATTAATTTAATTTAATTTGATCTTGCCCCACGTTCCGGGCAAGCCATTTATAACTACACTACTATGCGTTATTGTAATGTAATGTTGTGTGTGAGTACCCACCTGCTGTTTGATCTTGCAGATTCTTCCGACTAGGGCGTGTGGATTTTGGATTTGAAGTTCGCAAGCTAGTAATCTCAAATTATTACAACAACACACATAATGGGTTACTTTAAAGGGGGAGAGTTTTGTGAGACTGGTAGGCTTTATCGTACAACAATAAAACACTGTTATATGGGGTAATAAAACGTTGTTTATTACACCAACAACACACAAGAATAGAATGGTTATAATCTTATGAATTTTCTTATAGTCTATTCAATGAATCGATGTTTTTCGATTGATTAATAGTTGAAAGAAACTGAACTCGTTCTTTGCGAGTTAATTGCAATTTAAATTTTACTTTATTAATTGATTTGAATTTAATTAAATTTATTTAATTAAATTGAATCTAAATGTTCATTAAACAAAATATAAAACTCTGAACTTAATTAGAATAATTAATTAAAATAAATTAGACGTGACAGTCTAGTTTACGTTATTTCATTTCTAGTGATTCTACTTCTGATCTACTGCAGTATGATCTAAGATTAGATTGTCAGTTAAGATTTGTATAGCGCTTTTATACTACTTCTATTTCTTAACTATAACTTACTAAAGCCTTATACTGCTATACAGATTATCAAAACGAATTTATTTTTTAATTACTAGAGTCTTTGCTTTTTGTTTGGCACCTGAATTATTTGAATTACAATGTTTTAATTGAAAAATAGAAAATTTGATCTGAAAAATAAATAAGTGGATTTTGCTTTCCTGTTACTGAAGAGGATGTCGTCCCGATTTGTCCCTCGTCGATTCGAGTCCTTGGTTAGAGAAAGTAATCTGCTTAGAACTGCTGGATTCGGTCGTGGAGTTCAAAATTTGGCAACACTCTGCTTCCTTGCTGTTTGTGAATATTTTAACGTCTGGTGCTGTCTGCTGGAAGTGCTTCCTGTCCCTCGTCAATTCGCACGTTGCACGTCAGCGTGTGTGTGTGTGCTTCGTTCGAGTGGTCGCTCTGCTCGTCCGCTGTTAACCAATAATTTAGACGGCCTCTCTGCTGTATTCTGGAAGTCTGGTCTTGAAGTCTGGTGGATCTCTTGCGTGCTTATGACTATCTGGTAGTACACAATAAGCTTGGTTGATGTCTTGAAGAGTATCTCGCCTTTACGTAGCAATTACGAGCTATACAGATGATCTGTACTTAGTGTGTTCATAATTGCGTGCGTGTTGACCACGTAGAGTCTTCTTCTTGATCTTCACCACTTTGGCTACTAGACGATCGAAGGACTACGTCTTAACTTCGTGAGTACTGACAGAAGAGTGATTTTTCAACCATAAAACACCGCAGTAGCCGGGGCTGCATGAAATGATTTCATTGGTCGACGCTCTCCCTACCACATAAAATTTAGAATTCCCTTAGTCCGTGAGAATGAAGTCTGGTTCCCACAGACGGAGAATAGAATTATTATCTAATATAATTATCCGGCGGAACCAATTTGTCGCTCAGGATATCCTGTACTTATTTAATTTTGCAATAACTTGGTTGCAAATCAAGTTGTGTGAAATCTAAAATATACAATCTGTCAGAAATTATTATCTTTATAACATCTTAAAATCTCATTACTGTAACTCTATTTTTACAGAAGTTATTCATTTATTTTAATTAACTCTTTCATTTGTTAATTATATTGCATCAAATTTGCACACGTCATTATTAATATCTTGGCAAACATTTTGGCTATGTTAGATTTCGCCTTTATTTATTAGTTTCCGAGATATTAATAATTAACAGTTTGGGTGTGGTCGCTTCTCTGTACAGCGAACTGATTACATAACGACCACGTGTGCGTTGCTTTACACAGCATTATTTTCAATGCGCTACATTCAAATGGAGTTTTGACTGTTACTTTTATTTAAATATGCTTTCAGTATGCGGTAAACATATAACCCCAAATAGTTAATATTTGGTTCCGTTATAATATATATGCTTAATCATTTATTATTCATTAGAAATCTCATAAAATCATTTAACTTCATTATCAAACTTTTTTTTGTACAACATTAATTAAGTAATTAATCTTCAATTATTTAAAATTTCACCATTACTTTCACTTGTTTAGTCAAAACAAAAACATGTTAATTGTTATTATTAAATCAATTAAACTATAATTTACTGTTACATACATGGTGTACATAAAATTTACCTGTAATACCCAACATCAAAAATACACAAATACATTGACATTAATACACGAAAAAAATATACAATCCAACTTATTATTTTATCATTGACCAAAATCAGTCCATAAGCAGTCCATTTCAAAACCACTGTTCACGTATATTAATGTTCATAAGCAATAAAACACTTCATCCTCCATCATTAAACAACAGTCGAATCTTAGGTCTATACAACTTATTTTTTATTAAATATATGATATTATTATTATCAATATAATATTTATCTAAATTTTTATATTCTTCCACAATCTCGTTTGAATTAATAGGTTTATTCCATATCAATTTATCATGTACCATGTCATCATGTTCTGTCTACCTCAGTATTATCTGTCATAATCATGTAAGTCATATAGTCATTACTATCGTCCTCATAATTATCTACTACGACACCCATTACTTCCCAAGGTAAGTAATTGTTATCATTATTATCATCGTCTACTATTATTGCTATCTCAATTTCACTATAAGGTAAGTATTCACTATAATTATCCACCATCTCTACTCCTAACCTTTCTACAAATTCTCTATACTTTCTATTTATCTTAAAAATCTCTATTACTCTCTTTCTCTCTCTCTCAGTATATTTCTTCACATAACACCAAGCTACACTCTCTCTCTCCAAATATGCAGGGGTCACCAACTCATAATTACTGCACCACCTATGAGGTACACAAAAACACCAGGGAACTCTATTTGTAGACCTATCGTCTCCCAAATATAAATCTAAGGAACTCTCGTCCTTCTTAAACACACGTGAAGACTTTACTTCACTCCCTACTACAACATTAAGGGAAAATTTTACCCCCTGCATCCCTTTTACAAATATACTTTCTCTCAGCTCTCTCTCTGACTCAACACACACAAACATCTCATTATCACTCCCAATATTCTCATCATCATTTTCTAACACCATGTTCTTAATTATACCCTTATTATTACCTGTGAACTCATTATTCAAATTATCATTGTTACTCACCTTGTTAGCACTTAAACTAACACTATTTTCTGTAAATATATCATCATTACTACCCCCACTATTCTCTACCCTACTTTTATTCTTGTAATTCTCGTCTGCTTTACTCTTTGGTATATCAAATTTCTCGTCTACTAACGTTACTGTTTGTTCTTTCATTTTATCGAAATGCGTATGCATTTCATCGATTCTTTTATCTAACTTAAAATTTTGTCTTTTAATTTCATTTTTTATTTCGTCAAACTTCTCATTAAAATCACTTTTAATTTCATTTTTTATTTCACTGAACTTCTCATCAAATTTATTACTCTGCGTCTCAAATTTCAAATTGGAATCTCTTTTTTGTTCATCAAACTTATCATCTAACTTTAACAGTAATTGCATCATTGCACTAATCTCATCTGTTTTATTTTCGTCCCGAGTTGAGATGGGTGTTACTGTTACTTTCGCTAACTCTACAGATTCAGTCACACTCAACTCACCAATCTAATTTGTGTTAATGGAACATCCATCTCACTCGTAACTGTTTCGTCAGCTATGCTGACTTTTGCATTATTATCTTCACCAGAATTCATTTTGCTTATTTATAATACATGCATACATATAACCTTATAACATAACCTATCTTTACGTTTTATGTTTACGTATCTTCAAATTATATATATTATTTCAGATAACTGTCCGCTACTTCCCGTAGGCTTACCCCACATAAAATAAAATTTTATGTCGAGTCCCTGTTCCAGAAGCCAATGTTATACTATTTTTATTACTGCCATAAACTTACTTAATAATTACTCAATAATTTTATTCAACTTTTGTTCCGGGCGCCATCTTGTGATATCTACGAGAAGATTATATTTAACTTACCTTAAGGGCAGAATTCGGTTAAGCGAAACTCGAAGTAGCGGAATGTGTTATTTGAAATAATAACTCTTGCTTGAAATGTTTACCAAATGACATTACCTTTTAATAACATCTTACTACAAAACATGTGACTCTACCGTGCGAAATAAGCACGCAGCTATACACCCTTAGGTGTTACGTCATGAGACACAGTTACATTATTTAAGTCAAAAATCCCCTTAAACATTTCAATAGGCCCTCCAAAATAACATTCAATTATATTTTTTATGTTTTAATAACATATCACTACAAAACATGTGACTCTACCGTGCGAAATAAGCACGCTATTATATGCCTTTTGGCGTTGCGTCATGAGACGCAGTTCTACTGTATAAGTTTAAAAATTTCCCTTAAACATTTCATAAACCCTCCAAAATAACATACTCACTTATATTTTTTATGATATCATAATTATAAATAATTTCACAACCCAGCACTTGTTAATTATACATTCGCTCACACTCGCATTCTTAGTACAAATCCTTTTAATTTTTATTTCCAAATTGAGCTCATTTTATTTGAATCTACATAAAATATTAAAAATTTTGGCTTTATAAGTTTGCTACTTAGCTGCAAATCTGTCCCGAAAACGTCGCATCGTTACACGCGCACTAAGAGATGTTAAAACTTTAACAAAAACTTTTGTTAAAGTTACGTTACACTGTTACTGCATCTTATTTAATTACTGCACTTTTATATTATATGACAAAACTTGGTTGTGTAAGAATTTAGCTGTAAATAGCTTTTAGCGAATTTGCCGGCCAGCACACTTCACTGATGAAACAAGAGTGAGGTGTCTTTGTTCGTTACGCAGCAATTCAGAGGTGGGGGACAAACTACATCGTCATTCCTTTGTATAGAGCCCAACTCCAGTTGTAATACGCAACGTATGTAATATGCATTGCATAGTTTTTTAGCTGACGTAATCATGTGCGCAGCTTGTGACACATTTGTATGACGACTGTTTTTGCTGTTTCTGGACGTCTATCCCTGACCTTGACGCAATCCTGTGCACTCAATATTGCGCAGTTGCAAACTCTCAATACAACTTTACCAATTTTTTTTATATGGGACTTTAAAATAAAATACACTTTATATCGATTATTCCCCAAAATATAACAGGGCCAGAATTGTACTGTTACAAAACCCCCTCAATGAAAGATTTTATGCCGAAGCATAAAAACTCTCATTGACCCACTCATACTTCCTAAAGGGATCAGCTAGGATATGTCGACACAACCCCCTTGCTATTTATAAAAAAAAATATAATTACTCACCCTTGGTCCGATGATGGTGACAGTACCTGCATGACCTTACTGGACTTCTCCTACGAGATCCCAACACCATAAGGCCAATCAGGCGCTTTACGCTCCTGCTCTGACGTGCAGGCCAGCTCAGGACCACCGTCACAACATCACCAAACACTGAAACAATAAATCAAAAATATCAAAATAGTGGCCTGGTATAATACCATATCCCTAACTGATCTGTTTCCCCTTAGCTATGTGCTGGTTTGTGTTAAGAAGCACTGGGTTTGCTTTAACTCTTAACACCTAGGATTATTACCTAGTACAAGAATTATTATACAATGTTCCATTCTCTTATTTCACTACCATTTACATTTATAAAATTTTTCGATTCTAATCGATAATAATTGATCCTTTCCCATTAACAAGAAGAAACACAAATCTTTATACTAGTGCAATAATACTTTCTAAAATATTCAAACACATAATCAAAATTTACTCAAATAAAATCATCTGTTTCTCCCTCTTTCTACAATTCTGAAACATTTTCTTCTTCTTATTATTATTATTATTAACAGTAAGTGATCTGGCACTGTTAATAATACTTATCCCCTCTTTCTCCTCCACACACACTATTTCCGCCCCTGAACTGTTGCGTTCAGTTGCCTCCACAAGGACTGAGGCAGAAGGAGTGAGCACTTTTTTATTTTCTCTCTCTCCCATCCTTGCTTCAGCTTTACAAAAACTTCGAGGTAAGTACCCCTACTTTTATTCTTATGATATGCCCCTAAGGTCTACCACCCCTACTGAGGTGAAATAGCCTGTGCTTTAAAACAATCTTAGATTCCCCTTTTTTAAAACCCCATTAAATTTCTAAATTTAACCAATTTCAAAGGCAACCAACTATGGTCAGGTTTGACAATTGCTGCCCACAGCTGGTTGTCGTCCAAAACCACGATCTGGGATGGTAAGGCCGAGATCGCCCGAAATGTAGGGAATCGCAATAGTTTGACACATTGTGTCGTATATAGTTACATTTGTAACTACCCCCAAAATCATACATTTATACATACATACAAATTCCTACACTAATATATAATAAACATAATACATAATAATACACTCACATTAACATTACGATTATCACATTAAAAAAAAAATTCACATTTAACTTTGATCAAAATTTACACACCCTACATCTTTAAATTTGCGTATAAAAATTATAAACATTACATTTTAATTAATTCTTTTAATTATTAAACTTTTGTTAATTAGCCATCAATTATTTATCATTTACTACCATTTAATTCTTCACAATTTCAAATTTATTATTAATATTCATATTACATTATTATTATTTCATTTCTTATTACCTTTCTACTATGAATTTTCTACTTAACCCTTCACATTTTTATCATTGAGTAGTCTGGGTGACTCCAGTATTCACTATAATTTGACTTACCGTATTTTCTCGCATAATTAACGCACTTTTTTGACGAAAAATACCGGCGAAAATTTTGGGTGCGTAAATTATTCGAGGATTTCAGATATACCCAAATTTCATTTGAAATTTATTGACTTTTAAAAGATACATTAAATATACTGTACTGTATTATACACAAAATCAGTTCAACTCATTGAAGTTATCGTCATTTGGCGTAAAATTACGGTTGAGTTTTCTTCTGAACAATCATATAGAGTACATTAGGCAAGTTGGAGTTAATGATGTTAATAATAAGATAGAGCAAACTAATAAATAATCAATTTTTTTTATACCGAGGAGGGGTATATATAACGATTCATAATATGTCGTCATATTTGAGCATTTTATGAAAGGGACAGGCTGTGTGCCGTAAGCTAGACAGAGAGCGTATAATATGCAACTATCTCACTCTTTGTCACAGTGAAGCACGCGGTCGGTCGGATCAGACGTGAATTTTACTCAATTCATTTTTGCAGTTCAACCTGCGATAACTTCAAAACCAATACATATACAGCAATTCTGAAAACTGCATTGTGTTCAGTAATAAAAGCTCTATAAGTAGCCAAAATCTCAATTAATATAATTAACAATTACAGAAGATACACAGAAGAACGTGTTTTTTTAGACGTTTCTATTGGTTTAGCATTTGTATTTGTACACTGTACTCTTTAAAAAGACATGCAAACACAGACTGCGGGTAGCAAGTGGCAGGCAGACGGCAACCGAGGTTGAGAATAAAGGAACGGGTTTCCGGGAAAGAGCCATTGACTGAGTCAAGGCCACAGCCCCGCTCGGAATAGACTAGGCGCGTAAACAACATTCCAGCTGCAACTTTCACTTTTCCATCCCTAACCATTTCGCTAACCAAAATTGAAAAATTACGTAGTTTGGAGATACGTCCGGATATCACAGGTCCGGATGTGACAGGTTGTACTGTATACCCAAATTTCATTTGAAATTTATTGACATTTAAAAGATACATTAAATATATTATACACAAAATCAGTTCAACTCATTGAAGTTAATCGTCATTTGGCATAAAATTACGGTTGAGTTTTCTTCTGAACAATCAAATAGAGTACATTAGGCAAGTTGGACATGTGAGAGATATTATTTAATATTGGAATTATATTGCCAAATACAGTTAGACAACACGTTGATTAGAAAAGACTTTATTCACTAGAACTAACCTTCATAGAATACATACATCCGTTATAACAATAATAATACGCGCATGCGTATTGTACATACATTGTTTAACCATATTTAAATTGTACATATGATATATTTGACAGGACACACAGTTTCAAGTACGGACACCGGAAAATATTCTTCCCGTCACGAGCTGATAGTACGACCTGAAGCAAAATAAATATGAATTAACGAAAGTACTAACGACGTAAGTAATAATGACATACCTGCTAAAAAGGAAGAAAAATAATCTTACCTTTTATAGGCTACCGAGTTGGTCGTCGCCACTGGAACTGCAGGAAGAATTGGTGCTGCTATCACTGCTCACATCTCTCCATAAGAAGTCATCTTCAGTCCCGTCTAACGCATTCGAGATTCCCGTCTTTTTGAAGCTCTTTTCAATCACCTTCGAAGAAATCATGTCCCAAGCGCGCAATATCCACTCACAAAGGAGTTCCACAGATGGTTTCCGAATTTTGCCTGTTGGAGTAAGTTCGTGCACATTTTCTGCCATCCAGCACTGATAGAGTTTTCGCACATTGTCCTTGAATGGTTTATTTATTGAAACGTCCAAGGGTTGAAGTACTGATGTCAGTCCACCAGGAATCACAGCCAAATCGGTTTTCATGGTTTCCAATAATTTTTTAGTGTTTTCCGTCAGATGGCCACGAAAACTGTCCAACACGAGAAGAGCCGGGCACCGAAGGAGAGACCCCGCTCTATTTCCCCAAACCGTTCGTATCCAGTCTTCTACGAGTGACGTGTCCATCCACCCTTTTTCTTGGACACGAACGTGGATCCCACGTGGAAATTTTACTCTCGGCATTGTTTTTCGCTTCAGGACAACGTACGGTGCAAGCTTTCTGCCATCAGCTGTTACAGCAAGCATTACTGTACACCGTTGTTTTTCACTTCCAGTAGTGCCCACAATAACACTCGATGTTCCTTTCGTATCGATTGTTCGACTTTGTGGCATATCGAAACTGATGGGCGTGTGATCTGCGTTTCCTATCTGGGAAAGCAAATATTTCTTCGCTTTCCGTTTCCTAATCATGAAGCGATGAAAATCAATGACTTTTTGGTCGAAATCATTCGGCATTCTTTGACATAAGGATGTTCTTCTTCGAAGAGAGAGTCCATTTCTCTTCATAAATTTAATCACCCAGCCTCGGCTAACCTTAAAATTCGAGACACTGATCCCATGTGCTGCAGCTATTTCTCGTCCTTTAAAATACAGCATTTCGTAAGAAACGGCATATCCATCATTGCGTAACGAAATCACATATTTCAGATGCTCCTCTACTTGCGGAAACTTGCCACTTTTTGGACCGCGAAATGCTTTACGAGACTTGTTGGTCTCTTGAAGGGCAATTTTCTGTTTTCGTCAGTACCGCACGTTACACTCGGACACAGAATATTTGCGGCCTGCTGCCCTATTCCCGTGTGTTTCGGCGTAAGCGATCACCGCAAGTTTATATGACGCAGTATTACTCGAATACTTGCTCATTGTGGATTAATGAACGACTTTGAGATCACAAAACATCCGTGTACCCGAAACACTCGTAAAATGAGTTTCTACCAGACTGGAATAAATCGTCACTAATCACGTCTTCGCTGATTCACTCACCGGACTGAATACCGCAGTGAGTAATAACAGGAAGTTGCACGAGGGTTTGAAATGCTAGGTTGCGCAATAGGAAAGCTACTACTTGACATCTTTATTTCAAAACGCATCCGGAACTGCGTGATGAAATCATCGAGAAAGTGGGTGCGTCAAATACGCGAATATTTCTTTTTTCCCACTTTGAACCCCCCAGAAATGGGATGCGTAAATTATGCGGGGGCGTTAATTATGCGAGAAAATACGGTATTATATAGGCACTAACATTTATAATCTTACTCCCTTTCTTCCTACTAACCACCACTACTAACAACCAGATTTACATATCATGACACCAATCTCTCAATTATAAACACCCTCACTAATTCCATTTAAATCCTCTGGCACCGCTCGTCTTTGTACTCGGATGTGTGTTCCCTACCTGGCCATATACATTCATAATTTTTTGCCCTTCCAAAATATCGGCAAACACTCCCTTAAACTACTCTATTACCTGCCACAACGCTATACGTTGGTCACTCCTTACACGTCACCCCCACTACAAAATATCATCATCAACAAATATATGTTTACCCTTTACTTTACTCACCTCTCTACATATAATCACTACTACTGTGTCCCTAAAATATCTAACACCCTCTTTGTGTGTTACTGGTATTTCAAAATTCTTATTTATCCAACTCCCATTAACTTTGATTGACTAACTCAAATGCCTTTATTTTAATACTTAATTATCACCCAATCTCTATTCCCTTTTTAAACTTTACATTACTGTGATCACTGACAATTGCATTAGAAAATTCATCCCTCACCTACTAATAACAATACATCTCAATGTTCAAATATATATATATATATTACTATAATACTTATAACTATTTTATAATACATCTTGAGGTAAAATAGCTATAAGTATTATAGTATTATATACATCAAGAAACGGACTGTAGCAGAAAGTGAATGAAAAAAAAATATATATATATATATATATATGCTTAATCATTTATTATTCATTAGAAATCTCATAAAATCATTTAACTTCATTATCAAACTTTATTTTGTACAACATTAATTAAGTAATTAATCTTCAATTATTTAAAATTTCACCATTACTTTCACTTGTTTAGTCAAAACAAAAACATGTTAATTGTTATTATTAAATCAATTAAACTATAATTTACTGTTACATACATGGTGTACATAAAATTTACCTGTAATACCCAACATCAAAAATACACAAATACATTGACATTAATACACGAAAAAAATATACAATCCAACTTATTATTTTATCATTGACCAAAATCAGTCCATAAGCAGTCCATTTCAAAACCACTGTTCACGTATATTAATGTTCATAAGCAATAAAACACTTCATCCTCCATCATTAAACAACAGTCGAATCTTAGGTCTATACAACTTATTTTTTATTAAATATATGATATTATTATTATCAATATAATATTTATCTAAATTTTTATATTCTTCCACAATCTCGTTTGAATTAATAGGTTTATTCCATATCAATTTATCATGTACCATGTCATCATGTTCTGTCTACCTCAGTATTATCTGTCATAATCATGTAAGTCATATAGTCATTACTATCGTCCTCATAATTATCTACTACGACACCCATTACTTCCCAAGGTAAGTAATTGTTATCATTATTATCATCGTCTACTATTATTGCTATCTCAATTTCACTATAAGGTAAGTATTCACTATAATTATCCACCATCTCTACTCCTAACCTTTCTACAAATTCTCTATACTTTCTATTTATCTTAAAAATCTCTATTACTCTCTTTCTCTCTCTCTCAGTATATTTCTTCACATAACACCAAGCTACACTCTCTCTCTCCAAATATGCAGGGGTCACCAACTCATAATTACTGCACCACCTATGAGGTACACAAAAACACCAGGGAACTCTATTTGTAGACCTATCGTCTCCCAAATATAAATCTAAGGAACTCTCGTCCTTCTTAAACACACGTGAAGACTTTACTTCACTCCCTACTACAACATTAAGGGAAAATTTTACCCCCTGCATCCCTTTTACAAATATACTTTCTCTCAGCTCTCTCTCTGACTCAACACACACAAACATCTCATTATCACTCCCAATATTCTCATCATCATTTTCTAACACCATGTTCTTAATTATACCCTTATTATTACCTGTGAACTCATTATTCAAATTATCATTGTTACTCACCTTGTTAGCACTTAAACTAACACTATTTTCTGTAAATGTATCATCATTACTACCCCCACTATTCTCTACCCTACTTTTATTCTTGTAATTCTCGTCTGCTTTACTCTTTGGTATATCAAATTTCTCGTCTACTAACGTTACTGTTTGTTCTTTCATTTTATCGAAATGCGTATGCATTTCATCGATTCTTTATCTAACTTAAAATTTTGTCTTTTAATTTCATTTTTTATTTCGTCAAACTTCTCATTAAAATCACTTTTAATTTCATTTTTTATTTCACTGAACTTCTCATCAAATTTATTACTCTGCGTCTCAAATTTCAAATTGGAATCTCTTTTTTGTTCATCAAACTTCTCATCTAACTTTAACAGTAATTGCATCATTGCACTAATCTCATCTGTTTTATTTTCGTCCCGAGTTGAGATGGGTGTTACTGTTACTTTCGCTAACTCTACAGATTCAGTCACACTCAACTCACCAATCTAATTTGTGTTAATGGAACATCCATCTCACTCGTAACTGTTTCGTCAGCTATGCTGACTTTTGCATTATTATCTTCACCAGAATTCATTTTGCTTATTTATAATACATGCATGCATATAACCTTATAACATAACCTATCTTTACGTTTTATGTTTACGTATCTTCAAATTATATATATTATTTCAGATAACTGTCCGCTACTTCCCGTAGGCTTACCCCACATAAAATAAAATTTTATGTCGAGTCCCTGTTCCAGAAGCCAATGTTATACTATTTTTATTACTGCCATAAACTGACTTAATAATTACTCAATAATTTTATTCAACTTTTGTTCCGGGCGCCATCTTGTGATATCTACGAGAAGATTATATTTAACTTACCTTAAGGGCAGAATTCGGTTAAGCGAAACTCGAAGTAGCGGAATGTGTTATTTGAAATAATAACTCTTGCTTGAAATGTTTACCAAATGATATTACCTTTTAATAACATCTTACTACAAAACATGTGACTCTACCGTGCGAAATAAGCACGCAGCTATACACCCTTAGGTGTTACGTCATGAGACACAGTTACATTATTTAAGTCAAAAATCCCCTTAAACATTTCAATAGGCCCTCCAAAATAACATTCAATTATATTTTTTATGTTTTAATAACATATCACTACAAAACATGTGACTCTACCGTGCGAAATAAGCACGCTATTATATGCCTTTTGGCGTTGCGTCATGAGACGCAGTTCTACTGTATAAGTTTAAAAATTTCCCTTAAACATTTCATAAACCCTCCAAAATAACATACTCAATTATATTTTGTATGATATCATAATTATAAATAATTTCACAACCCAGCACTTGTTAATTATACATTCGCTCACACTCGCATTCTTAGTACAAATCCTTTTAATTTTTATTTCCAAATTGAGCTCATTTTATTTGAATCTACATAAAATATTAAAAATTTTGGCTTTATAAGTTTGCTACTTAGCTACAAATGTGTCCCGAAGACGTCGCATCGTTACACGCGCACTAAGAGATGTTAAAACTTTAACAGAAACTTTTGTTAAAGTTACGTTACACTGTTACTGCATCTTATTTAATTACTGCACTTTTATATTATATGACAAAACTTGGTTGTGTAAGAATTTAGCTGTAAATAGCTTTTAGCGAATTTGCCGGCCAGCACACTTCACTGATGAAACAAGAGTGAGGTGTCTTTGTTCGTTACGCAGCAATTCAGAGGTGGGGGACAAACTACGTCGTCATTCCTTTGTATAGAGCCCAACTCCAGTTGTAATACGCAACGTATGTAATATGCATTGCATAGTTTTTTAGCTGACGTAATCATGTGCGCAGCTTGTGACACATTTGTATGACGACTGTTTTTGCTGTTTCTGGACGTCTATCCCTGACCTTGACGCAATCCTGTGCACTCAATATTGCGCAGTTGCAAACTCTCAATACAACTTTACCAATTTTTTTTATATGGGACTTTAAAATAAAATACACTTTATATCGATTATTCCCCAAAATATAACAGGGCCAGAATTGTACTGTTACAAAACCCCCTCAATGAAAGATTTTATGCCGAAGCATAAAAACTCTCATTGACACACTCATACTTCCTAAAGGGATCAGCTAGGATATGTCGACACAACCCCCTTGCTATTTATCAAAAAAAATATAATTACTCACCCTTGGTCCGATGATGGTGACAGTACCTGCATGACCTTACTGGACTTCTCCTACGAGATCCCAACACCATAAGGCCAATCAGGCGCTTTACGCTCCTGCTCTAACGTGCAGGCCAGCTCAGGACCACCGTCACAACATCACCAAACACTGAAACAATAAATCAAAAATATCAAAATAGTGGCCTGGTATAATACCATATCCCTAACTGATCTGTTTCCCCTTAGCTATGTGCTGGTTTGTGTTAAGAAGCACTGGGTTTGCTTTAACTCTTAACACCTAGGATTATTACCTAGTACAAGAATTATTATACAATGTTCCATTCTCTTATTTCACTACCATTTACATTTATAAAATTTTTCGATTCTAATCGATAATAATTGATCCTTTCCCATTAACAAGAAGAAACACAAATCTTTATACTAGTGCAATAATACTTTCTAAAATATTCAAACACAATCAAAATTTACTCAAATAAAATCATCTGTTTCTCCCTCTTTCTACAATTCTGAAACATTTTCTTATTATTATTATTATTAACAGTAAGTGATCTGGTGCTGTTAATAATACTTATCCCCTCTTTCTCCTCCACACACACTATTTCCGCCCCTGAACTGTTGCGTTCAGTTGCCTCCACAAGGACTGAGGCAGAAGGAGTGAGCACTTTTTTATTTTCTCTCTCTCCCATCCTTGCTTCAGCTTTACAAAAACTTCGAGGTAAGTACCCCTACTTTTATTCTTATGATATGCCCCTAAGGTCTACCACCCCTACTGAGGTGAAATAGCCTGTGCTTTAAAACAATCTTAGATTCCCCTTTTTTAAAACCCCATTAAATTTCTAAATTTAACCAATTTCAAAGGCAACCAACTATGGTCAGGTTTGACAATTGCTGCCCACAGCTGGTTGTCGTCCAAAACCACGATCTGGGATGGTAAGGCCGAGATCGCCCGAAATGTAGGGAATCGCAATAGTTTGACACATTGTGTCGTATATAGTTACATTTGTAACTACCCCCAAAATCATACATTTATACATACATACAAATTCCTACACTAATATATAATAAACATAATACATAATAATACACTCACATTAACATTACGATTATCACATTAAAAAAAAAAAATTCACATTTAACTTTGATCAAAATTTACACACCCTACATCTTTAAATTTGCGTATAAAAATTATAAACATTACATTTTAATTAATTCTTTTAATTATTAAACTTTTGTTAATTAGCCATCAATTATTTATCATTTACTACCATTTAATTCTTCACAATTTCAAATTTATTATTAATATTCATATTACATTATTATTATTTCATTTCTTATTACCTTTCTACTATGAATTTTCTACTTAACCCTTCACATTTTTATCATTGAGTAGTCTGGGTGACTCCAGTATTCACTATAATTTGACTTATTATATAGGCACTAACATTTATAATCTTACTCCCTTTCTTCCTACTAACCACCACTACTAACAACCAGATTTACATATCATGACACCAATCTCTCAATTATAAACACCCTCACTAATTCCATTTAAATCCTCTGGCACCGCTCGTCTTTGTACTCGGATGTGTGTTCCCTACCTGGCCATATACATTCATAATTTTTTGCCCTTCCAAAATATCGGCAAACCCTCCCTTAAACTACTCTATTACCTGCCACAACGCTATACGTTGGTCACTCCTTACACGTCACCCCCACTACAAAATATCATCATCAACAAATATATGTTTACCCTTTACTTTACTCACCTCTCTACATATAATCACTACTACTGTGTCCCTAAAATATCTAACACCCTCTTTGTGTGTTACTGGTATTTCAAAATTCTTATTTATCCAACTCCCATTAACTTTGATTGACTAACTCAAATGCCTTTATTTTAATACTTAATTATCACCCAATCTCTATTCCCTTTTTAAACTTTACATTACTGTGATCACTGACAATTGCATTAGAAAATTCATCCCTCACCTACTAATAACAATACATCTCAATGTTCAAATATATATATATATATATATATGCTTAATCATTTATTATTCATTAGAAATCTCATAAAATCATTTAACTTCATTATCAAACTTTATTTTGTACAACATTAATTAAGTAATTAATCTTCAATTATTTAAAATTTCACCATTACTTTCACTTGTTTAGTCAAAACAAGAACATGTTAATTGTTATTATTAAATCAATTAAACTATAATTTACTGTTACATACATGGTGTACATAAAATTTACCTGTAATACCCAACATCAAAAATACACAAATACATTGACATTAATACACGAAAAAAATATACAATCCAACTTATTATTTTATCATTGACCAAAATCAGTCCATAAGCAGTCCATTTCAAAACCACTGTTCACGTATATTAATGTTCATAAGCAATAAAACACTTCATCCTCCATCATTAAACAACAGTCGAATCTTAGGTCTATACAACTTATTTTTTATTAAATATATGATATTATTATTATCAATATAATATTTATCTAAATTTTTATATTCTTCCACAATCTCGTTTGAATTAATAGGTTTATTCCATATCAATTTATCATGTACCATGTCATCATGTTCTGTCTACCTCAGTATTATCTGTCATAATCATGTAAGTCATATAGTCATTACTATCGTCCTCATAATTATCTACTACGACACCCATTACTTCCCAAGGTAAGTAATTGTTATCATTATTATCATCGTCTACTATTATTGCTATCTCAATTTCACTATAAGGTAAGTATTCACTATAATTATCCACCATCTCTACTCCTAACCTTTCTACAAATTCTCTATACTTTCTATTTATCTTAAAAATCTCTATTACTCTCTTTCTCTCTCTCTCAGTATATTTCTTCACATAACACCAAGCTACACTCTCTCTCTCCAAATATGCAGGGGTCACCAACTCATAATTACTGCACCACCTATGAGGTACACAAAAACACCAGGGAACTCTATTTGTAGACCTATCATCTCCTAAATATAAATCTAAGGAACTCTCGTCCTTCTTAAACACACGTGAAGACTTTACTTCACTCCCTACTACAACATTAAGGGAAAATTTTACCCCCTGCATCCCTTTTACAAATATACTTTCTCTCAGCTCTCTCTCTGACTCAACACACACAAACATCTCATTATCACTCCCAATATTCTCATCATCATTTTCTAACACCATGTTCTTAATTATACCCTTATTATTACCTGTGAACTCATTATTCAAATTATCATTGTTACTCACCTTGTTAGCACTTAAACTAACACTATTTTCTGTAAATGTATCATCATTACTACCCCCACTATTCTCTACCCTACTTTTATTCTTGTAATTCTCGTCTACTTTACTCTTTGGTATATCAAATTTCTCGTCTACTAACGTTACTGTTTGTTCTTTCATTTTATCGAAATGCGTATGCATTTCATCGATTCTTTTATCTAACTTAAAATTTTGTCTTTTAATTTCATTTTTTATTTCGTCAAACTTCTCATTAAAATCACTTTTAATTTCATTTTTTATTTCACTGAACTTCTCATCAAATTTATTACTCTGCGTCTCAAATTTCAAATTGGAATCTCTTTTTTGTTCATCAAACTTCTCATCTAACTTTAACAGTAATTGCATCATTGCACTAATCTCATCTGTTTTATTTTCGTCCCGAGTTGAGATGGGTGTTACTGTTACTTTCGCTAACTCTACAGATTCAGTCACACTCAACTCACCAATCTAATTTGTGTTAATGGAACATCCATCTCACTCGTAACTGTTTCGTCAGCTATGCTGACTTTTGCATTATTATCTTCACCAGAATTCATTTTGCTTATTTATAATACATGCATGCATATAACCTTATAACATAACCTATCTTTACGTTTTATGTTTACGTATCTTCAAATTATATATATTATTTCAGATAACTGTCCGCTACTTCCCGTAGGCTTACCCCACATAAAATAAAATTTTATGTCGAGTCCCTGTTCCAGAAGCCAATGTTATACTATTTTTATTACTGCCATAAACTTACTTAATAATTACTCAATAATTTTATTCAACTTTTGTTCCGGGCGCCATCTTGTGATATCTACGAGAAGATTATATTTAACTTACCTTAAGGGCAGAATTCGGTTAAGCGAAACTCGAAGTAGCGGAATGTGTTATTTGAAATAATAACTCTTGCTTGAAATGTTTACCAAATGACATTACCTTTTAATAACATCTTACTACAAAACATGTGACTCTACCGTGCGAAATAAGCACGCAGCTATACACCCTTAGGTGTTACGTCATGAGACGCAGTTACATTATTTAAGTCAAAAATCCCCTTAAACATTTCAATAGGCCCTCCAAAATAACATTCAATTATATTTTTTATGTTTTAATAACATATTACTACAAAACATGTGACTCTACCGTGCGAAATAAGCACGCTATTATATGCCTTTTGGCGTTGCGTCATGAGACGCAGTTCTACTGTATAAGTTTAAAAATTTCCCTTAAACATTTCATAAACCCTCCAAAATAACATACTCAATTATATTTTTTATGATATCATAATTATAAATAATTTCACAACCCAGCACTTGTTAATTATACATTCGCTCACACTCGCATTCTTAGTACAAATCATTTTAATTTTTATTTCCAAATTGAGCTCATTTTATTTGAATCTACATAAAATATTAAAAATTTTGGCTTTATAAGTTTGCTACTTAGCTGCAAATCTGTCCCGAAGACGTCGCATCATTACACGCGCACTAAGAGATGTTAAAACTTTAACAAAAACTTTTGTTAAAGTTACGTTACACTGTTACTGCATCTTATTTAATTACTGCACTTTTATATTATATGACAAAACTTGGTTGTGTAAGAATTTAGCTGTAAATAGCTTTTAGCGAATTTGCCGGCCGGCACACTTCACTGATGAAACAAGAGTGAGGTGTCTTTGTTCGTTACGCAGCAATTCAGAGGTGGGGGACAAACTACGTCGTCATTCCTTTGTATAGAGCCCAACTCCAGTTGTAATACGCAACGTATGTAATATGCATTGCATAGTTTTTTAGCTGACGTAATCATGTGCGCAGCTTGTGACACATTTGTATGACGACTGTTTTTGCTGTTTCTGGACGTCTATCCCTGACCTTGACGCAATCCTGTGCACTCAATATTGCGCAGTTGCAAACTCTCAATACAACTTTACCAATTTTTTTTATATGGGACTTTAAAATAAAATACACTTTATATCGAGTATTCCCCAAAATATAACAGGGCCAGAATTGTACTGTTACAAAACCCCCTCAATGAAAGATTTTATGCCGAAGCATAAAAACTCTCATTGACACACTCATACTTCCTAAAGGGATCAGCTAGGATATGTCGACACAACCCCCTTGCTATTTATAAAAAAAAATATAATTACTCACCCTTGGTCCGATGATGGTGACAGTACCTGCATGACCTTACTGGACTTCTCCTACGAGATCCCAACACCATAAGGCCAATCAGGCGCTTTACGCTCCTGCTCTGACGCGCAGGCCAGCTCAGGACCACCGTCACAACATCACCAAACACTGAAACAATAAATCAAAAATATCAAAATAGTGGCCTGGTATAATACCATATCCCTAACTGATCTGTTTCCCCTTAGCTATGTGCTGGTTTGTGTTAAGAAGCACTGGGTTTGCTTTAACTCTTAACACCTAGGATTATTACCTAGTACAAGAATTATTATACAATGTTCCATTCTCTTATTTCACTACCATTTACATTTATAAAATTTTTCGATTCTAATCGATAATAATTGATCCTTTCCCATTAACAAGAAGAAACACAAATCTTTATACTAGTGCAATAATACTTTCTAAAATATTCAAACACATAATCAAAATTTACTCAAATAAAATCATCTATTTCTCCCTCTTTCTACAATTCTGAAACATTTTCTTATTATTATTATTATTATTATTAACAGTAAGTGATCCGGCGCTGTTAATAATACTTATCCCCTCTTTCTCCTCCACACACACTATTTCCGCCCCTGAACTGTTGCGTTCAGTTGCCTCCACAAGGACTGAGGCAGAAGGAGTGAGCACTTTTTTATTTTCTCTCTCTCCCATCCTTGCTTCAGCTTTACAAAAACTTCGAGGTAAGTACCCCTACTTTTATTCTTATGATATGCCCCTAAGGTCTACCACCCCTACTGAGGTGAAATAGCCTGTGCTTTAAAACAATCTTAGATTCCCCTTTTTTAAAACCCCATTAAATTTCTAAATTTAACCAATTTCAAAGGCAACCAACTATGGTCAGGTTTGACAATTGCTGCCCACAGCTGGTTGTCGTCCAAAACCACGATCTGGGATGGTAAGGCCGAGATCGCCCGAAATGTAGGGAATCGCAATAGTTTGACACATTGTGTCGTATATAGTTACATTTGTAACTACCCCCAAAATCATACATTTATACATACATACAAATTCCTACACTAATATATAATAAACATAATACATAATAATACACTCACATTAACATTACGATTATCACATTAAAAAAAAAAATTCACATTTAACTTTGATCAAAATTTACACACCCTACATCTTTAAATTTGCGTATAAAAATTATAAACATTACATTTTAATTAATTCTTTTAATTATTAAACTTTTGTTAATTAGCCATCAATTATTTATCATTTACTACCATTTAATTCTTCACAATTTCAAATTTATTATTAATATTCATATTACATTATTATTATTTCATTTCTTATTACCTTTCTACTATGAATTTTCTACTTAACCCTTCACATTTTTATCATTGAGTAGTCTGGGTGACTCCAGTATTCACTATAATTTGACTTATTATATAGGCACTAACATTTATAATCTTACTCCCTTTCTTCCTACTAACCACCACTACTAACAACCAGATTTACATATCATGACACCAATCTCTCAATTATAAACACCCTCACTAATTCCATTTAAATCCTCTGGCACCGCTCGTCTTTGTACTCGGATGTGTGTTCCCTACCTGGCCATATACATTCATAATTTTTTGCCCTTCCAAAATATCGGCAAACACTCCCTTAAACTACTCTATTACCTGCCACAACGCTATACGTTGGTCACTCCTTACACGTCACCCCCACTACAAAATATCATCATCAACAAATATATGTTTACCCTTTACTTTACTCACCTCTCTACATATAATCACTACTACTGTGTCCCTAAAATATCTAACACCCTCTTTGTGTGTTACTGGTATTTCAAAATTCTTATTTATCCAACTCCCATTAACTTTGATTGACTAACTCAAATGCCTTTATTTTAATACTTAATTATCACCCAATCTCTATTCCCTTTTTAAACTTTACATTACTGTGATCACTGACAATTGCATTAGAAAATTCATCCCTCACCTACTAATAACAATACATCTCAATGTTCAAATATATATATATATATGCTTAATCATTTATTATTCATTAGAAATCTCATAAAATCATTTAACTTCATTATCAAACTTTATTTTGTACAACATTAATTAAGTAATTAATCTTCAATTATTTAAAATTTCACCATTACTTTCACTTGTTTAGTCAAAACAAAAACATGTTAATTGTTATTATTAAATCAATTAAACTATAATTTACTGTTACATACATGGTGTACATAAAATTTACCTGTAATACCCAACATCAAAAATACACAAATACATTGACATTAATACACGAAAAAAATATACAATCCAACTTATTATTTTATCATTGACCAAAATCAGTCCATAAGCAGTCCATTTCAAAACCACTGTTCACGTATATTAATGTTCATAAGCAATAAAACACTTCATCCTCCATCATTAAACAACAGTCGAATCTTAGGTCTATACAACTTATTTTTTATTAAATATATGATATTATTATTATCAATATAATATTTATCTAAATTTTTATATTCTTCCACAATCTCGTTTGAATTAATAGGTTTATTCCATATCAATTTATCATGTACCATGTCATCATGTTCTGTCTACCTCAGTATTATCTGTCATAATCATGTAAGTCATATAGTCATTACTATCGTCCTCATAATTATCTACTACGACACCCATTACTTCCCAAGGTAAGTAATTGTTATCATTATTATCATCGTCTACTATTATTGCTATCTCAATTTCACTATAAGGTAAGTATTCACTATAATTATCCACCATCTCTACTCCTAACCTTTCTACAAATTCTCTATACTTTCTATTTATCTTAAAAATCTCTATTACTCTCTTTCTCTCTCTCTCAGTATATTTCTTCACATAACACCAAGCTACACTCTCTCTCTCCAAATATGCAGGGGTCACCAACTCATAATTACTGCACCACCTATGAGGTACACAAAAACACCAGGGAACTCTATTTGTAGACCTATCATCTCCTAAATATAAATCTAAGGAACTCTCGTCCTTCTTAAACACACGTGAAGACTTTACTTCACTCCCTACTACAACATTAAGGGAAAATTTTACCCCCTGCATCCCTTTTACAAATATACTTTCTCTCAGCTCTCTCTCTGACTCAACACACACAAACATCTCATTATCACTCCCAATATTCTCATCATCATTTTCTAACACCATGTTCTTAATTATACCCTTATTATTACCTGTGAACTCATTATTCAAATTATCATTGTTACTCACCTTGTTAGCACTTAAACTAACACTATTTTCTGTAAATGTATCATCATTACTACCCCCACTATTCTCTACCCTACTTTTATTCTTGTAATTCTCGTCTGCTTTACTCTTTGGTATATCAAATTTCTCGTCTACTAACGTTACTGTTTGTTCTTTCATTTTATCGAAATGCGTATGCATTTCATCGATTCTTTTATCTAACTTAAAATTTTGTCTTTTAATTTCATTTTTTATTTCGTCAAACTTCTCATTAAAATCACTTTTAATTTCATTTTTTATTTCACTGAACTTCTCATCAAATTTATTACTCTGCGTCTCAAATTTCAAATTGGAATCTCTTTTTTGTTCATCAAACTTCTCATCTAACTTTAACAGTAATTGCATCATTGCACTAATCTCATCTGTTTTATTTTCGTCCCGAGTTGAGATGGGTGTTACTGTTACTTTCGCTAACTCTACAGATTCAGTCACACTCAACTCACCAATCTAATTTGTGTTAATGGAACATCCATCTCACTCGTAACTGTTTCGTCAGCTATGCTGACTTTTGCATTATTATCTTCACCAGAATTCATTTTGCTTATTTATAATACATGCATGCATATAACCTTATAACATAACCTATCTTTACGTTTTATGTTTACGTATCTTCAAATTATATATATTATTTCAGATAACTGTCCGCTACTTCCCGTAGGCTTACCCCACATAAAATAAAATTTTATGTCGAGTCCCTGTTCCAGAAGCCAATGTTATACTATTTTTATTACTGCCATAAACTTACTTAATAATTACTCAATAATTTTATTCAACTTTTGTTCCGGGCGCCATCTTGTGATATCTACGAGAAGATTATATTTAACTTACCTTAAGGGCAGAATTCGGTTAAGCGAAACTCGAAGTAGCGGAATGTGTTATTTGAAATAATAACTCTTGCTTGAAATGTTTACCAAATGACATTACCTTTTAATAACATCTTACTACAAAACATGTGACTCTACCGTGCGAAATAAGCACGCAGCTATACACCCTTAGGTGTTACGTCATGAGATGCAGTTACATTATTTAAGTCAAAAATCCCCTTAAACATTTCAATAGGCCCTCCAAAATAACATTCAATTATATTTTTTATGTTTTAATAACATATTACTACAAAACATGTGACTCTACCGTGCGAAATAAGCACGCTATTATATGCCTTTTGGCGTTGCGTCATGAGACGCAGTTCTACTGTATAAGTTTAAAAATTTCCCTTAAACATTTCATAAACCCTCCAAAATAACATACTCAATTATATTTTTTATGATATCATAATTATAAATAATTTCACAACCCAGCACTTGTTAATTATACATTCGCTCACACTCGCATTCTTAGTACAAATCCTTTTAATTTTTATTTCCAAATTGAGCTCATTTTATTTGAATCTACATAAAATATTAAAAATTTTGGCTTTATAAGTTTGCTACTTAGCTGCAAATCTGTCCCGAAGACGTCGCATCGTTACACGCGCACTAAGAGATGTTAAAACTTTAACAAAAACTTTTGTTAAAGTTACGTTACACTGTTACTGCATCTTATTTAATTACTGCACTTTTATATTATATGACAAAACTTGGTTGTGTAAGAATTTAGCTGTAAATAGCTTTTAGCGAATTTGCCGGCCGGCACACTTCACTGATGAAACAAGAGTGAGGTGTCTTTGTTCGTTACGCAGCAATTCAGAGGTGGGGGACAAACTACGTCGTCATTCCTTTGTATAGAGCCCAACTCCAGTTGTAATACGCAACGTATGTAATATGCATTGCATAGTTTTTTAGCTGACGTAATCATGTGCGCAGCTTGTGACACATTTGTATGACGACTGTTTTTGCTGTTTCTGGACGTCTATCCCTGACCTTGACGCAATCCTGTGCACTCAATATTGCGCAGTTGCAAACTCTCAATACAACTTTACCAATTTTTTTTATATGGGACTTTAAAATAAAATACACTTTATATCGATTATTCCCCAAAATATAACAGGGCCAGAATTGTACTGTTACAAAACCCCCTCAATGAAAGATTTTATGCCGAAGCATAAAAACTCTCATTGACACACTCATACTTCCTAAAGGGATCAGCTAGGATATGTCGACACAACCCCCTTGCTATTTATCAAAAAAAATATAATTACTCACCCTTGGTCCGATGATGGTGACAGTACCTGCATGACCTTACTGGACTTCTCCTACGAGATCCCAACACCATAAGGCCAATCAGGCGCTTTACGCTCCTGCTCTGACGCGCAGGCCAGCTCAGGACCACCGTCACAACATCACCAAACACTGAAACAATAAATCAAAAATATCAAAATAGTGGCCTGGTATAATACCATATCCCTAACTGATCTGTTTCCCCTTAGCTATGTGCTGGTTTGTGTTAAGAAGCACTGGGTTTGCTTTAACTCTTAACACCTAGGATTATTACCTAGTACAAGAATTATTATACAATGTTCCATTCTCTTATTTCACTACCATTTACATTTATAAAATTTTTCGATTCTAATCGATAATAATTGATCCTTTCCCATTAACAAGAAGAAACACAAATCTTTATACTAGTGCAATAATACTTTCTAAAATATTCAAACACATAATCAAAATTTACTCAAATAAAATCATCTATTTCTCCCTCTTTCTACAATTCTGAAACATTTTCTTCTTCTTATTATTATTATTATTAACAGTAAGTGATCCGGCGCTGTTAATAATACTTATCCCCTCTTTCTCCTCCACACACACTATTTCCGCCCCTGAACTGTTGCGTTCAGTTGCCTCCACAAGGACTGAGGCAGAAGGAGTGAGCACTTTTTTATTTTCTCTCTCTCCCATCCTTGCTTCAGCTTTACAAAAACTTCGAGGTAAGTACCCCTACTTTTATTCTTATGATATGCCCCTAAGGTCTACCACCCCTACTGAGGTGAAATAGCCTGTGCTTTAAAACAATCTTAGATTCCCCTTTTTTAAAACCCCATTAAATTTCTAAATTTAACCAATTTCAAAGGCAACCAACTATGGTCAGGTTTGACAATTGCTGCCCACAGCTGGTTGTCGTCCAAAACCACGATCTGGGATGGTAAGGCCGAGATCGCCCGAAATGTAGGGAATCGCAATAGTTTGACACATTGTGTCGTATATAGTTACATTTGTAACTACCCCCAAAATCATACATTTATACATACATACAAATTCCTACACTAATATATAATAAACATAATACATAATAATACACTCACATTAACATTACGATTATCACATTAAAAAAAAAAATTCACATTTAACTTTGATCAAAATTTACACACCCTACATCTTTAAATTTGCGTATAAAAATTATAAACATTACATTTTAATTAATTCTTTTAATTATTAAACTTTTGTTAATTAGCCATCAATTATTTATCATTTACTACCATTTAATTCTTCACAATTTCAAATTTATTATTAATATTCATATTACATTATTATTATTTCATTTCTTATTACCTTTCTACTATGAATTTTCTACTTAACCCTTCACATTTTTATCATTGAGTAGTCTGGGTGACTCCAGTATTCATTATAATTTGACTTATTATATAGGCACTAACATTTATAATCTTACTCCCTTTCTTCCTACTAACCACCACTACTAACAACCAGATTTACATATCATGACACCAATCTCTCAATTATAAACACCCTCACTAATTCCATTTAAATCCTCTGGCACCGCTCGTCTTTGTACTCGGATGTGTGTTCCCTACCTGGCCATATACATTCATAATTTTTTGCCCTTCCAAAATATCGGCAAACACTCCCTTAAACTACTCTATTACCTGCCACAACGCTATACGTTGGTCACTCCTTACACGTCACCCCCACTACAAAATATCATCATCAACAAATATATGTTTACCCTTTACTTTACTCACCTCTCTACATATAATCACTACTACTGTGTCCCTAAAATATCTAACACCCTCTTTGTGTGTTACTGGTATTTCAAAATTCTTATTTATCCAACTCCCATTAACTTTGATTGACTAACTCAAATGCCTTTATTTTAATACTTAATTATCACCCAATCTCTATTCCCTTTTTAAACTTTACATTACTGTGATCACTGACAATTGCATTAGAAAATTCATCCCTCACCTACTAATAACAATACATCTCAATGTTCAAATATATATATATATATGCTTAATCATTTATTATTCATTAGAAATCTCATAAAATCATTTAACTTCATTATCAAACTTTATTTTGTACAACATTAATTAAGTAATTAATCTTCAATTATTTAAAATTTCACCATTACTTTCACTTGTTTAGTCAAAACAAAAACATGTTAATTGTTATTATTAAATCAATTAAACTATAATTTACTGTTACATACATGGTGTACATAAAATTTACCTGTAATACCCAACATCAAAAATACACAAATACATTGACATTAATACACGAAAAAAATATACAATCCAACTTATTATTTTATCATTGACCAAAATCAGTCCATAAGCAGTCCATTTCAAAACCACTGTTCACGTATATTAATGTTCATAAGCAATAAAACACTTCATCCTCCATCATTAAACAACAGTCGAATCTTAGGTCTATACAACTTATTTCTTATTAAATATATGATATTATTATTATCAATATAATATTTATCTAAATTTTTATATTCTTCCACAATCTCGTTTGAATTAATAGGTTTATTCCATATCAATTTATCATGTACCATGTCATCATGTTCTGTCTACCTCAGTATTATCTGTCATAATCATGTAAGTCATATAGTCATTACTATCGTCCTCATAATTATCTACTACGACACCCATTACTTCCCAAGGTAAGTAATTGTTATCATTATTATCATCGTCTACTATTATTGCTATCTCAATTTCACTATAAGGTAAGTATTCACTATAATTATCCACCATCTCTACTCCTAACCTTTCTACAAATTCTCTATACTTTCTATTTATCTTAAAAATCTCTATTACTCTCTTTCTCTCTCTCTCAGTATATTTCTTCACATAACACCAAGCTACACTCTCTCTCTCCAAATATGCAGGGGTCACCAACTCATAATTACTGCACCACCTATGAGGTACACAAAAACACCAGGGAACTCTATTTGTAGACCTATCGTCTCCCAAATATAAATCTAAGGAACTCTCGTCCTTCTTAAACACACGTGAAGACTTTACTTCACTCCCTACTACAACATTAAGGGAAAATTTTACCCCCTGCATCCCTTTTACAAATATACTTTCTCTCAGCTCTCTCTCTGACTCAACACACACAAACATCTCATTATCACTCCCAATATTCTCATCATCATTTTCTAACACCATGTTCTTAATTATACCCTTATTATTACCTGTGAACTCATTATTCAAATTATCATTGTTACTCACCTTGTTAGCACTTAAACTAACACTATTTTCTGTAAATGTATCATCATTACTACCCCCACTATTCTCTACCCTACTTTTATTCTTGTAATTCTCGTCTGCTTTACTCTTTGGTATATCAAATTTCTCGTCTACTAACGTTACTGTTTGTTCTTTCATTTTATCGAAATGCGTATGCATTTCATCGATTCTTTTATCTAACTTAAAATTTTGTCTTAATTTCATTTTTTATTTCGTCAAACTTCTCATTAAAATCACTTTTAATTTCATTTTTTATTTCACTGAACTTCTCATCAAATTTATTACTCTGCGTCTCAAATTTCAAATTGGAATCTCTTTTTTGTTCATCAAACTTCTCATCTAACTTTAACAGTAATTGCATCATTGCACTAATCTCATCTGTTTTATTTTCGTCCCGAGTTGAGATGGGTGTTACTGTTACTTTCGCTAACTCTACAGATTCAGTCACACTCAACTCACCAATCTAATTTGTGTTAATGGAACATCCATCTCACTCGTAACTGTTTCGTCAGCTATGCTGACTTTTGCATTATTATCTTCACCAGAATTCATTTTGCTTATTTATAATACATGCATGCATATAACCTTATAACATAACCTATCTTTACGTTTTATGTTTACGTATCTTCAAATTATATATATTATTTCAGATAACTGTCCGCTACTTCCCGTAGGCTTACCCCACATAAAATAAAATTTTATGTCGAGTCCCTGTTCCAGAAGCCAATGTTATACTATTTTTATTACTGCCATAAACTTACTTAATAATTACTCAATAATTTTATTCAACTTTTGTTCCGGGCGCCATCTTGTGATATCTATGAGAAGATTATATTTAACTTACCTTAAGGGCAGAATTCGGTTAAGCGAAACTCGAAGTAGCGGAATGTGTTATTTGAAATAATAACTCTTGCTTGAAATGTTTACCAAATGACATTACCTTTTAATAACATCTTACTACAAAACATGTGACTCTACCGTGCGAAATAAGCACGCAGCTATACACCCTTAGGTGTTACGTCATGAGATGCAGTTACATTATTTAAGTCAAAAATCCCCTTAAACATTTCAATAGGCCCTCCAAAATAACATTCAATTATATTTTTTATGTTTTAATAACATATTACTACAAAACATGTGACTCTACCGTGCGAAATAAGCACGCTATTATATGCCTTTTGGCGTTGCGTCATGAGACGCAGTTCTACTGTATAAGTTTAAAAATTTCCCTTAAACATTTCATAAACCCTCCAAAATAACATACTCAATTATATTTTTTATGATATCATAATTATAAATAATTTCACAACCCAGCACTTGTTAATTATACATTCGCTCACACTCGCATTCTTAGTACAAATCCTTTTAATTTTTATTTCCAAATTGAGCTCATTTTATTTGAATCTACATAAAATATTAAAAATTTTGGCTTTATAAGTTTGCTACTTAGCTGCAAATCTGTCCCGAAGACGTCGCATCGTTACACGCGCACTAAGAGATGTTAAAACTTTAACAAAAACTTTTGTTAAAGTTACGTTACACTGTTACTGCATCTTATTTAATTACTGCACTTTTATATTATATGACAAAACTTGGTTGTGTAAGAATTTAGCTGTAAATAGCTTTTAGCGAATTTGCCGGCCGGCACACTTCACTGATGAAACAAGAGTGAGGTGTCTTTGTTCGTTACGCAGCAATTCAGAGGTGGGGGACAAACTACGTCGTCATTCCTTTGTATAGAGCCCAACTCCAGTTGTAATACGCAACGTATGTAATATGCATTGCATAGTTTTTTAGCTGACGTAATCATGTGCGCAGCTTGTGACACATTTGTATGACGACTGTTTTTGCTGTTTCTGGACGTCTATCCCTGACCTTGACGCAATCCTGTGCACTCAATATTGCGCAGTTGCAAACTCTCAATACAACTTTACCAATTTTTTTTATATGGGACTTTAAAATAAAATACACTTTATATCGATTATTCCCCAAAATATAACAGGGCCAGAATTGTACTGTTACAAAACCCCCTCAATGAAAGATTTTATGCCGAAGCATAAAAACTCTAATTGACACACTCATACTTCCTAAAGGGATCAGCTAGGATATGTCGACACAACCCCCTTGCTATTTATCAAAAAAAATATAATTACTCACCCTTGGTCCGATGATGGTGACAGTACCTGCATGACCTTACTGGACTTCTCCTACGAGATCCCAACACCATAAGGCCAATCAGGCGCTTTACGCTCCTGCTCTGACGCGCAGGCCAGCTCAGGACCACCGTCACAACATCACCAAACACTGAAACAATAAATCAAAAATATCAAAATAGTGGCCTGGTATAATACCATATCCCTAACTGATCTGTTTCCCCTTAGCTATGTGCTGGTTTGTGTTAAGAAGCACTGGGTTTGCTTTAACTCTTAACACCTAGGATTATTACCTAGTACAAGAATTATTATACAATGTTCCATTCTCTTATTTCACTACCATTTACATTTATAAAATTTTTCGATTCTAATCGATAATAATTGATCCTTTCCCATTAACAAGAAGAAACACAAATCTTTATACTAGTGCAATAATACTTTCTAAAATATTCAAACACATAATCAAAATTTACTCAAATAAAATCATCTATTTCTCCCTCTTTCTACAATTCTGAAACATTTTCTTCTTCTTCTTCTTATTATTATTATTATTATTAACAGTAAGTGATCCGGCGCTGTTAATAATACTTATCCCCTCTTTCTCCTCCACACACACTATTTCCGCCCCTGAACTGTTGCGTTCAGTTGCCTCCACAAGGACTGAGGCAGAAGGAGTGAGCACTTTTTTATTTTCTCTCTCTCCCATCCTTGCTTCAGCTTTACAAAAACTTCGAGGTAAGTACCCCTACTTTTATTCTTATGATATGCCCCTAAGGTCTACCACCCCTACTGAGGTGAAATAGCCTGTGCTTTAAAACAATCTTAGATTCCCCTTTTTTAAAACCCCATTAAATTTCTAAATTTAACCAATTTCAAAGGCAACCAACTATGGTCAGGTTTGACAATTGCTGCCCACAGCTGGTTGTCGTCCAAAACCACGATCTGGGATGGTAAGGCCGAGATCGCCCGAAATGTAGGGAATCGCAATAGTTTGACACATTGTGTCGTATATAGTTACATTTGTAACTACCCCCAAAATCATACATTTATACATACATACAAATTCCTACACTAATATATAATAAACATAATACATAATAATACACTCACATTAACATTACGATTATCACATTAAAAAAAAAAATTCACATTTAACTTTGATCAAAATTTACACACCCTACATCTTTAAATTTGCGTATAAAAATTATAAACATTACATTTTAATTAATTCTTTTAATTATTAAACTTTTGTTAATTAGCCATCAATTATTTATCATTTACTACCATTTAATTCTTCACAATTTCAAATTTATTATTAATATTCATATTACATTATTATTATTTCATTTCTTATTACCTTTCTACTATGAATTTTCTACTTAACCCTTCACATTTTTATCATTGAGTAGTCTGGGTGACTCCAGTATTCACTATAATTTGACTTATTATATAGGCACTAACATTTATAATCTTACTCCCTTTCTTCCTACTAACCACCACTACTAACAACCAGATTTACATATCATGACACCAATCTCTCAATTATAAACACCCTCACTAATTCCATTTAAATCCTCTGGCACCGCTCGTCTTTGTACTCGGATGTGTGTTCCCTACCTGGCCATATACATTCATAATTTTTTGCCCTTCCAAAATATCGGCAAACACTCCCTTAAACTACTCTATTACCTGCCACAACGCTATACGTTGGTCACTCCTTACACGTCACCCCCACTACAAAATATCATCATCAACAAATATATGTTTACCCTTTACTTTACTCACCTCTCTACATATAATCACTACTACTGTGTCCCTAAAATATCTAACACCCTCTTTGTGTGTTACTGGTATTTCAAAATTCTTATTTATCCAACTCCCATTAACTTTGATTGACTAACTCAAATGCCTTTATTTTAATACTTAATTATCACCCAATCTCTATTCCCTTTTTAAACTTTACATTACTGTGATCACTGACAATTGCATTAGAAAATTCATCCCTCACCTACTAATAACAATACATCTCAATGTTCAAATATATATATATATATATGCTTAATCATTTATTATTCATTAGAAATCTCATAAAATCATTTAACTTCATTATCAAACTTTATTTTGTACAACATTAATTAAGTAATTAATCTTCAATTATTTAAAATTTCACCATTACTTTCACTTGTTTAGTCAAAACAAAAACATGTTAATTGTTATTATTAAATCAATTAAACTATAATTTACTGTTACATACATGGTGTACATAAAATTTACCTGTAATACCCAACATCAAAAATACACAAATACATTGACATTAATACACGAAAAAAATATACAATCCAACTTATTATTTTATCATTGACCAAAATCAGTCCATAAGCAGTCCATTTCAAAACCACTGTTCACGTATATTAATGTTCATAAGCAATAAAACACTTCATCCTCCATCATTAAACAACAGTCGAATCTTAGGTCTATACAACTTATTTTTTATTAAATATATGATATTATTATTATCAATATAATATTTATCTAAATTTTTATATTCTTCCACAATCTCGTTTGAATTAATAGGTTTATTCCATATCAATTTATCATGTACCATGTCATCATGTTCTGTCTACCTCAGTATTATCTGTCATAATCATGTAAGTCATATAGTCATTACTATCGTCCTCATAATTATCTACTACGACACCCATTACTTCCCAAGGTAAGTAATTGTTATCATTATTATCATCGTCTACTATTATTGCTATCTCAATTTCACTATAAGGTAAGTATTCACTATAATTATCCACCATCTCTACTCCTAACCTTTCTACAAATTCTCTATACTTTCTATTTATCTTAAAAATCTCTATTACTCTCTTTCTCTCTCTCTCAGTATATTTCTTCACATAACACCAAGCTACACTCTCTCTCTCCAAATATGCAGGGGTCACCAACTCATAATTACTGCACCACCTATGAGGTACACAAAAACACCAGGGAACTCTATTTGTAGACCTATCGTCTCCCAAATATAAATCTAAGGAACTCTCGTCCTTCTTAAACACACGTGAAGACTTTACTTCACTCCCTACTACAACATTAAGGGAAAATTTTACCCCCTGCATCCCTTTTACAAATATACTTTCTCTCAGCTCTCTCTCTGACTCAACACACACAAACATCTCATTATCACTCCCAATATTCTCATCATCATTTTCTAACACCATGTTCTTAATTATACCCTTATTATTACCTGTGAACTCATTATTCAAATTATCATTGTTACTCACCTTGTTAGCACTTAAACTAACACTATTTTCTGTAAATGTATCATCATTACTACCCCCACTATTCTCTACCCTACTTTTATTCTTGTAATTCTCGTCTGCTTTACTCTTTGGTATATCAAATTTCTCGTCTACTAACGTTACTGTTTGTTCTTTCATTTTATCGAAATGCGTATGCATTTCATCGATTCTTTTATCTAACTTAAAATTTTGTCTTTTAATTTCATTTTTTATTTCGTCAAACTTCTCATTAAAATCACTTTTAATTTCATTTTTTATTTCACTGAACTTCTCATCAAATTTATTACTCTGCGTCTCAAATTTCAAATTGGAATCTCTTTTTTGTTCATCAAACTTCTCATCTAACTTTAACAGTAATTGCATCATTGCACTAATCTCATCTGTTTTATTTTCGTCCCGAGTTGAGATGGGTGTTACTGTTACTTTCGCTAACTCTACAGATTCAGTCACACTCAACTCACCAATCTAATTTGTGTTAATGGAACATCCATCTCACTCGTAACTGTTTCGTCAGCTATGCTGACTTTTGCATTATTATCTTCACCAGAATTCATTTTGCTTATTTATAATACATGCATGCATATAACCTTATAACATAACCTATCTTTACGTTTTATGTTTACGTATCTTCAAATTATATATATTATTTCAGATAACTGTCCGCTACTTCCCGTAGGCTTACCCCACATAAAATAAAATTTTATGTCGAGTCCCTGTTCCAGAAGCCAATGTTATACTATTTTTATTACTGCCATAAACTTACTTAATAATTACTCAATAATTTTATTCAACTTTTGTTCCGGGCGCCATCTTGTGATATCTACGAGAAGATTATATTTAACTTACCTTAAGGGCAGAATTCGGTTAAGCGAAACTCGAAGTAGCGGAATGTGTTATTTGAAATAATAACTCTTGCTTGAAATGTTTACCAAATGACATTACCTTTTAATAACATCTTACTACAAAACATGTGACTCTACCGTGCGAAATAAGCACGCAGCTATACACCCTTAGGTGTTACGTCATGAGACGCAGTTACATTATTTAAGTCAAAAATCCCCTTAAACATTTCAATAGGCCCTCCAAAATAACATTCAATTATATTTTTTATGTTTTAATAACATATTACTACAAAACATGTGACTCTACCGTGCGAAATAAGCACGCTATTATATGCCTTTTGGCGTTGCGTCATGAGACGCAGTTCTACTGTATAAGTTTAAAAATTTCCCTTAAACATTTCATAAACCCTCCAAAATAACATACTCAATTATATTTTTTATGATATCATAATTATAAATAATTTCACAACCCAGCACTTGTTAATTATACATTCGCTCACACTCGCATTCTTAGTACAAATCCTTTTAATTTTTATTTCCAAATTGAGCTCATTTTATTTGAATCTACATAAAATATTAAAAATTTTGGCTTTATAAGTTTGCTACTTAGCTGCAAATCTGTCCCGAAGACGTCGCATCGTTACACGCGCACTAAGAGATGTTAAAACTTTAACAAAAACTTTTGTTAAAGTTACGTTACACTGTTACTGCATCTTATTTAATTACTGCACTTTTATATTATATGACAAAACTTGGTTGTGTAAGAATTTAGCTGTAAATAGCTTTTAGCGAATTTGCCGGCCGGCACACTTCACTGATGAAACAAGAGTGAGGTGTCTTTGTTCGTTACGCAGCAATTCAGAGGTGGGGGACAAACTACGTCGTCATTCCTTTGTATAGAGCCCAACTCCAGTTGTAATACGCAACGTATGTAATATGCATTGTATAGTTTTTTAGCTGACGTAATCATGTGCGCAGCTTGTGACACATTTGTATGACGACTGTTTTTGCTGTTTCTGGACGTCTATCCCTGACCTTGACGCAATCCTGTGCACTCAATATTGCGCAGTTGCAAACTCTCAATACAACTTTACCAATTTTTTTTATATGGGACTTTAAAATAAAATACACTTTATATCGATTATTCCCCAAAATATAACAGGGCCAGAATTGTACTGTTACAAAACCCCCTCAATGAAAGATTTTATGCCGAAGCATAAAAACTCTCATTGACACACTCATACTTCCTAAAGGGATCAGCTAGGATATGTCGACACAACCCCCTTGCTATTTATCAAAAAAAATATAATTACTCACCCTTGGTCCGATGATGGTGACAGTACCTGCATGACCTTACTGGACTTCTCCTACGAGATCCCAACACCATAAGGCCAATCAGGCGCTTTACGCTCCTGCTCTGACGCGCAGGCCAGCTCAGGACCACCGTCACAACATCACCAAACACTGAAACAATAAATCAAAAATATCAAAATAGTGGCCTGGTATAATACCATATCCCTAACTGATCTGTTTCCCCTTAGCTATGTGCTGGTTTGTGTTAAGAAGCACTGGGTTTGCTTTAACTCTTAACACCTAGGATTATTACCTAGTACAAGAATTATTATACAATGTTCCATTCTCTTATTTCACTACCATTTACATTTATAAAATTTTTCGATTCTAATCGATAATAATTGATCCTTTCCCATTAACAAGAAGAAACACAAATCTTTATACTAGTGCAATAATACTTTCTAAAATATTCAAACACATAATCAAAATTTACTCAAATAAAATCATCTATTTCTCCCTCTTTCTACAATTCTGAAACATTTTCTTCTTCTTCTTATTATTATTATTATTATTATTAACAGTAAGTGATCCGGCGCTGTTAATAATACTTATCCCCTCTTTCTCCTCCACACACACTATTTCCGCCCCTGAACTGTTGCGTTCAGTTGCCTCCACAAGGACTGAGGCAGAAGGAGTGAGCACTTTTTTATTTTCTCTCTCTCCCATCCTTGCTTCAGCTTTACAAAAACTTCGAGGTAAGTACCCCTACTTTTATTCTTATGATATGCCCCTAAGGTCTACCACCCCTACTGAGGTGAAATAGCCTGTGCTTTAAAACAATCTTAGATTCCCCTTTTTTAAAACCCCATTAAATTTCTAAATTTAACCAATTTCAAAGGCAACCAACTATGGTCAGGTTTGACAATTGCTGCCCACAGCTGGTTGTCGTCCAAAACCACGATCTGGGATGGTAAGGCCGAGATCGCCCGAAATGTAGGGAATCGCAATAGTTTGACACATTGTGTCGTATATAGTTACATTTGTAACTACCCCCAAAATCATACATTTATACATACATACAAATTCCTACACTAATATATAATAAACATAATACATAATAATACACTCACATTAACATTACGATTATCACATTAAAAAAAAAATTCACATTTAACTTTGATCAAAATTTACACACCCTACATCTTTAAATTTGCGTATAAAAATTATAAACATTACATTTTAATTAATTCTTTTAATTATTAAACTTTTGTTAATTAGCCATCAATTATTTATCATTTACTACCATTTAATTCTTCACAATTTCAAATTTATTATTAATATTCATATTACATTATTATTATTTCATTTCTTATTACCTTTCTACTATGAATTTTCTACTTAACCCTTCACATTTTTATCATTGAGTAGTCTGGGTGACTCCAGTATTCACTATAATTTGACTTATTATATAGGCACTAACATTTATAATCTTACTCCCTTTCTTCCTACTAACCACCACTACTAACAACCAGATTTACATATCATGACACCAATCTCTCAATTATAAACACCCTCACTAATTCCATTTAAATCCTCTGGCACCGCTCGTCTTTGTACTCGGATGTGTGTTCCCTACCTGGCCATATACATTCATAATTTTTTGCCCTTCCAAAATATCGGCAAACACTCCCTTAAACTACTCTATTACCTGCCACAACGCTATACGTTGGTCACTCCTTACACGTCACCCCCACTACAAAATATCATCATCAACAAATATATGTTTACCCTTTACTTTACTCACCTCTCTACATATAATCACTACTACTGTGTCCCTAAAATATCTAACACCCTCTTTGTGTGTTACTGGTATTTCAAAATTCTTATTTATCCAACTCCCATTAACTTTGATTGACTAACTCAAATGCCTTTATTTTAATACTTAATTATCACCCAATCTCTATTCCCTTTTTAAACTTTACATTACTGTGATCACTGACAATTGCATTAGAAAATTCATCCCTCACCTACTAATAACAATACATCTCAATGTTCAAATATATATATATATGCTTAATCATTTATTATTCATTAGAAATCTCATAAAATCATTTAACTTCATTATCAAACTTTATTTTGTACAACATTAATTAAGTAATTAATCTTCAATTATTTAAAATTTCACCATTACTTACACTTGTTTAGTCAAAACAAAAACATGTTAATTGTTATTATTAAATCAAGTAAACTATAATTTACTGTTACATACATGGTGTACATAAAAGTTACCTGTAATACCCAACATCAAAAATACACAAATACATTGACATTAATACACGAAAAAAATATACAATCCAACTTATTATTTTATCATTGACCAAAATCAGTCCATAAGCAGTCCATTTCAAAACCACTGTTCACGTATATTAATGTTCATAAGCAATAAAACACTTCATCCTCCATCATTAAACAACAGTCGAATCTTAGGTCTATACAACTTATTTTTTATTAAATATATGATATTATTATTATCAATATAATATTTATCTAAATTTTTATATTCTTCCACAATCTCGTTTGAATTAATAGGTTTATTCCATATCAATTTATCATGTACCATGTCATCATGTTCTGTCTACCTCAGTATTATCTGTCATAATCATGTAAGTCATATAGTCATTACTATCGTCCTCATAATTATCTACTACGACACCCATTACTTCCCAAGGTAAGTAATTGTTATCATTATTATCATCGTCTACTATTATTGCTATCTCAATTTCACTATAAGGTAAGTATTCACTATAATTATCCACCATCTCTACTCCTAACCTTTCTACAAATTCTCTATACTTTCTATTTATCTTAAAAATCTCTATTACTCTCTTTCTCTCTCTCTCAGTATATTTCTTCACATAACACCAAGCTACACTCTCTCTCTCCAAATATGCAGGGGTCACCAACTCATAATTACTGCACCACCTATGAGGTACACAAAAACACCAGGGAACTCTATTTGTAGACCTATCGTCTCCCAAATATAAATCTAAGGAACTCTCGTCCTTCTTAAACACACGTGAAGACTTTACTTCACTCCCTACTACAACATTAAGGGAAAATTTTACCCCCTGCATCCCTTTTACAAATATACTTTCTCTCAGCTCTCTCTCTGACTCAACACACACAAACATCTCATTATCACTCCCAATATTCTCATCATCATTTTCTAACACCATGTTCTTAATTATACCCTTATTATTACCTGTGAACTCATTATTCAAATTATCATTGTTACTCACCTTGTTAGCACTTAAACTAACACTATTTTCTGTAAATGTATCATCATTACTACCCCCACTATTCTCTACCCTACTTTTATTCTTGTAATTCTCGTCTGCTTTACTCTTTGGTATATCAAATTTCTCGTCTACTAACGTTACTGTTTGTTCTTTCATTTTATCGAAATGCGTATGCATTTCATCGATTCTTTTATCTAACTTAAAATTTTGTCTTTTAATTTCATTTTTTATTTCGTCAAACTTCTCATTAAAATCACTTTTAATTTCATTTTTTATTTCACTGAACTTCTCATCAAATTTATTACTCTGCGTCTCAAATTTCAAATTGGAATCTCTTTTTTGTTCATCAAACTTCTCATCTAACTTTAACAGTAATTGCATCATTGCACTAATCTCATCTGTTTTATTTTCGTCCCGAGTTGAGATGGGTGTTACTGTTACTTTCGCTAACTCTACAGATTCAGTCACACTCAACTCACCAATCTAATTTGTGTTAATGGAACATCCATCTCACTCGTAACTGTTTCGTCAGCTATGCTGACTTTTGCATTATTATCTTCACCAGAATTCATTTTGCTTATTTATAATACATGCATGCATATAACCTTATAACATAACCTATCTTTACGTTTTATGTTTACGTATCTTCAAATTATATATATTATTTCAGATAACTGTCCACTACTTCCCGTAGGCTTACCCCACATAAAATAAAATTTTATGTCGAGTCCCTGTTCCAGAAGCCAATGTTATACTATTTTTATTACTGCCATAAACTTACTTAATAATTACTCAATAATTTTATTCAACTTTTGTTCCGGGCGCCATCTTGTGATATCTACGAGAAGATTATATTTAACTTACCTTAAGGGCAGAATTCGGTTAAGCGAAACTCGAAGTAGCGGAATGTGTTATTTGAAATAATAACTCTTGCTTGAAATGTTTACCAAATGACATTACCTTTTAATAACATCTTACTACAAAACATGTGACTCTACCGTGCGAAATAAGCACGCAGCTATACACCCTTAGGTGTTACGTCATGAGACGCAGTTACATTATTTAAGTCAAAAATCCCCTTAAACATTTCAATAGGCCCTCCAAAATAACATTCAATTATATTTTTTATGTTTTAATAACATATTACTACAAAACATGTGACTCTACCGTGCGAAATAAGCACGCTATTATATGCCTTTTGGCGTTGCGTCATGAGACGCAGTTCTACTGTATAAGTTTAAAAATTTCCCTTAAACATTTCATAAACCCTCCAAAATAACATACTCAATTATATTTTTTATGATATCATAATTATAAATAATTTCACAACCCAGCACTTGTTAATTATACATTCGCTCACACTCGCATTCTTAGTACAAATCCTTTTAATTTTTATTTCCAAATTGAGCTCATTTTATTTGAATCTACATAAAATATTAAAAATTTTGGCTTTATAAGTTTGCTACTTAGCTGCAAATCTGTCCCGAAGACGTCGCATCGTTACACGCGCACTAAGAGATGTTAAAACTTTAACAAAAACTTTTGTTAAAGTTACGTTACACTGTTACTGCATCTTATTTAATTACTGCACTTTTATATTATATGACAAAACTTGGTTGTGTAAGAATTTAGCTGTAAATAGCTTTTAGCGAATTTGCCGGCCGGCACACTTCACTGATGAAACAAGAGTGAGGTGTCTTTGTTCGTTACGCAGCAATTCAGAGGTGGGGGACAAACTACGTCGTCATTCCTTTGTATAGAGCCCAACTCCAGTTGTAATACGCAACGTATGTAATATGCATTGTATAGTTTTTTAGCTGACGTAATCATGTGCGCAGCTTGTGACACATTTGTATGACGACTGTTTTTGCTGTTTCTGGACGTCTATCCCTGACCTTGACGCAATCCTGTGCACTCAATATTGCGCAGTTGCAAACTCTCAATACAACTTTACCAATTTTTTTTATATGGGACTTTAAAATAAAATACACTTTATATCGATTATTCCCCAAAATATAACAGGGCCAGAATTGTACTGTTACAAAACCCCCTCAATGAAAGATTTTATGCCGAAGCATAAAAACTCTCATTGACACACTCATACTTCCTAAAGGGATCAGCTAGGATATGTCGACACAACCCCCTTGCTATTTATCAAAAAAAATATAATTACTCACCCTTGGTCCGATGATGGTGACAGTACCTGCATGACCTTACTGGACTTCTCCTACGAGATCCCAACACCATAAGGCCAATCAGGCGCTTTACGCTCCTGCTCTGACGCGCAGGCCAGCTCAGGACCACCGTCACAACATCACCAAACACTGAAACAATAAATCAAAAATATCAAAATAGTGGCCTGGTATAATACCATATCCCTAACTGATCTGTTTCCCCTTAGCTATGTGCTGGTTTGTGTTAAGAAGCACTGGGTTTGCTTTAACTCTTAACACCTAGGATTATTACCTAGTACAAGAATTATTATACAATGTTCCATTCTCTTATTTCACTACCATTTACATTTATAAAATTTTTCGATTCTAATCGATAATAATTGATCCTTTCCCATTAACAAGAAGAAACACAAATCTTTATACTAGTGCAATAATACTTTCTAAAATATTCAAACACATAATCAAAATTTACTCAAATAAAATCATCTATTTCTCCCTCTTTCTACAATTCTGAAACATTTTCTTCTTCTTCTTATTATTATTATTATTATTAACAGTAAGTGATCCGGCGCTGTTAATAATACTTATCCCCTCTTTCTCCTCCACACACACTATTTCCGCCCCTGAACTGTTGCGTTCAGTTGCCTCCACAAGGACTGAGGCAGAAGGAGTGAGCACTTTTTTATTTTCTCTCTCTCCCATCCTTGCTTCAGCTTTACAAAAACTTCGAGGTAAGTACCCCTACTTTTATTCTTATGATATGCCCCTAAGGTCTACCACCCCTACTGAGGTGAAATAGCCTGTGCTTTAAAACAATCTTAGATTCCCCTTTTTTAAAACCCCATTAAATTTCTAAATTTAACCAATTTCAAAGGCAACCAACTATGGTCAGGTTTGACAATTGCTGCCCACAGCTGGTTGTCGTCCAAAACCACGATCTGGGATGGTAAGGCCGAGATCGCCCGAAATGTAGGGAATCGCAATAGTTTGACACATTGTGTCGTATATAGTTACATTTGTAACTACCCCCAAAATCATACATTTATACATACATACAAATTCCTACACTAATATATAATAAACATAATACATAATAATACACTCACATTAACATTACGATTATCACATTAAAAAAAAAATTCACATTTAACTTTGATCAAAATTTACACACCCTACATATTTAAATTTGCGTATAAAAATTATAAACATTACATTTTAATTAATTCTTTTAATTATTAAACTTTTGTTAATTAGCCATCAATTATTTATCATTTACTACCATTTAATTCTTCACAATTTCAAATTTATTATTAATATTCATATTACATTATTATTATTTCATTTCTTATTACCTTTCTACTATGAATTTTCTACTTAACCCTTCACATTTTTATCATTGAGTAGTCTGGGTGACTCCAGTATTCACTATAATTTGACTTATTATATAGGCACTAACATTTATAATCTTACTCCCTTTCTTCCTACTAACCACCACTACTAACAACCAGATTTACATATCATGACACCAATCTCTCAATTATAAACACCCTCACTAATTCCATTTAAATCCTCTGGCACCGCTCGTCTTTGTACTCGGATGTGTGTTCCCTACCTGGCCATATACATTCATAATTTTTTGCCCTTCCAAAATATCGGCAAACACTCCCTTAAACTACTCTATTACCTGCCACAACGCTATACGTTGGTCACTCCTTACACGTCACCCCCACTACAAAATATCATCATCAACAAATATATGTTTACCCTTTACTTTACTCACCTCTCTACATATAATCACTACTACTGTGTCCCTAAAATATCTAACACCCTCTTTGTGTGTTACTGGTATTTCAAAATTCTTATTTATCCAACTCCCATTAACTTTGATTGACTAACTCAAATGCCTTTATTTTAATACTTAATTATCACCCAATCTCTATTCCCTTTTTAAACTTTACATTACTGTGATCACTGACAATTGCATTAGAAAATTCATCCCTCACCTACTAATAACAATACATCTCAATGTTCAAATATATATATATATGCTTAATCATTTATTATTCATTAGAAATCTCATAAAATCATTTAACTTCATTATCAAACTTTATTTTGTACAACATTAATTAAGTAATTAATCTTCAATTATTTAAAATTTCACCATTACTTACACTTGTTTAGTCAAAACAAAAACATGTTAATTGTTATTATTAAATCAAGTAAACTATAATTTACTGTTACATACATGGTGTACATAAAAGTTACCTGTAATACCCAACATCAAAAATACACAAATACATTGACATTAATACACGAAAAAAATATACAATCCAACTTATTATTTTATCATTGACCAAAATCAGTCCATAAGCAGTCCATTTCAAAACCACTGTTCACGTATATTAATGTTCATAAGCAATAAAACACTTCATCCTCCATCATTAAACAACAGTCGAATCTTAGGTCTATACAACTTATTTTTTATTAAATATATGATATTATTATTATCAATATAATATTTATCTAAATTTTTATATTCTTCCACAATCTCGTTTGAATTAATAGGTTTATTCCATATCAATTTATCATGTACCATGTCATCATGTTCTGTCTACCTCAGTATTATCTGTCATAATCATGTAAGTCATATAGTCATTACTATCGTCCTCATAATTATCTACTACGACACCCATTACTTCCCAAGGTAAGTAATTGTTATCATTATTATCATCGTCTACTATTATTGCTATCTCAATTTCACTATAAGGTAAGTATTCACTATAATTATCCACCATCTCTACTCCTAACCTTTCTACAAATTCTCTATACTTTCTATTTATCTTAAAAATCTCTATTACTCTCTTTCTCTCTCTCTCAGTATATTTCTTCACATAACACCAAGCTACACTCTCTCTCTCCAAATATGCAGGGGTCACCAACTCATAATTACTGCACCACCTATGAGGTACACAAAAACACCAGGGAACTCTATTTGTAGACCTATCGTCTCCCAAATATAAATCTAAGGAACTCTCGTCCTTCTTAAACACACGTGAAGACTTTACTTCACTCCCTACTACAACATTAAGGGAAAATTTTACCCCCTGCATCCCTTTTACAAATATACTTTCTCTCAGCTCTCTCTCTGACTCAACACACACAAACATCTCATTATCACTCCCAATATTCTCATCATCATTTTCTAACACCATGTTCTTAATTATACCCTTATTATTACCTGTGAACTCATTATTCAAATTATCATTGTTACTCACCTTGTTAGCACTTAAACTAACACTATTTTCTGTAAATGTATCATCATTACTACCCCCACTATTCTCTACCCTACTTTTATTCTTGTAATTCTCGTCTGCTTTACTCTTTGGTATATCAAATTTCTCGTCTACTAACGTTACTGTTTGTTCTTTCATTTTATCGAAATGCGTATGCATTTCATCGATTCTTTTATCTAACTTAAAATTTTGTCTTTTAATTTCATTTTTTATTTCGTCAAACTTCTCATTAAAATCACTTTTAATTTCATTTTTTATTTCACTGAACTTCTCATCAAATTTATTACTCTGCGTCTCAAATTTCAAATTGGAATCTCTTTTTTGTTCATCAAACTTCTCATCTAACTTTAACAGTAATTGCATCATTGCACTAATCTCATCTGTTTTATTTTCGTCCCGAGTTGAGATGGGTGTTACTGTTACTTTCGCTAACTCTACAGATTCAGTCACACTCAACTCACCAATCTAATTTGTGTTAATGGAACATCCATCTCACTCGTAACTGTTTCGTCAGCTATGCTGACTTTTGCATTATTATCTTCACCAGAATTCATTTTGCTTATTTATAATACATGCATGCATATAACCTTATAACATAACCTATCTTTACGTTTTATGTTTACGTATCTTCAAATTATATATATTATTTCAGATAACTGTCCGCTACTTCCCGTAGGCTTACCCCACATAAAATAAAATTTTATGTCGAGTCCCTGTTCCAGAAGCCAATGTTATACTATTTTTATTACTGCCATAAACTTACTTAATAATTACTCAATAATTTTATTCAACTTTTGTTCCGGGCGCCATCTTGTGATATCTACGAGAAGATTATATTTAACTTACCTTAAGGGCAGAATTAGGTTAAGCGAAACTCGAAGTAGCGGAATGTGTTATTTGAAATAATAACTCTTGCTTGAAATGTTTACCAAATGACATTACCTTTTAATAACATCTTACTACAAAACATGTGACTCTACCGTGCGAAATAAGCACGCAGCTATACACCCTTAGGTGTTACGTCATGAGACGCAGTTACATTATTTAAGTCAAAAATCCCCTTAAACATTTCAATAGGCCCTCCAAAATAACATTCAATTATATTTTTTATGTTTTAATAACATATTACTACAAAACATGTGACTCTACCGTGCGAAATAAGCACGCTATTATTATATGCCTTTTGGCGTTGCGTCATGAGACGCAGTTCTACTGTATAAGTTTAAAAATTTCCCTTAAACATTTCATAAACCCTCCAAAATAACATACTCAATTATATTTTTTATGATATCATAATTATAAATAATTTCACAACCCAGCACTTGTTAATTATACATTCGCTCACACTCGCATTCTTAGTACAAATCCTTTTAATTTTTATTTCCAAATTGAGCTCATTTTATTTGAATCTACATAAAATATTAAAAATTTTGGCTTTATAAGTTTGCTACTTAGCTGCAAATATGTCCCGAAGACGTCGCATCGTTACACGCGCACTAAGAGATGTTAAAACTTTAACAAAAACTTTTGTTAAAGTTACGTTACACTGTTACTGCATCTTATTTAATTACTGCACTTTTATATTATATGACAAAACTTGGTTGTGTAAGAATTTAGCTGTAAATAGCTTTTAGCGAATTTGCCGGCCGGCACACTTCACTGATGAAACAAGAGTGAGGTGTATTTGTTCGTTACGCAGCAATTCAGAGGTGGGGGACAAACTACGTCGTCATTCCTTTGTATAGAGCCCAACTCCAGTTGTAATACGCAACGTATGTAATATGCATTGCATAGTTTTTTAGCTGACGTAATCATGTGCGCAGCTTGTGACACATTTGTATGACGACTGTTTTTGCTGTTTCTGGACGTCTATCCCTGACCTTGACGCAATCCTGTGCACTCAATATTGCGCAGTTGCAAACTCTCAATACAACTTTACCAATTTTTTTTATATGGGACTTTAAAATAAAATACACTTTATATCGATTATTCCCCAAAATATAACAGGGCCAGAATTGTACTGTTACAAAACCCCCTCAATGAAAGATTTTATGCCGAAGCATAAAAACTCTCATTGACACACTCATACTTCCTAAAGGGATCAGCTAGGATATGTCGACACAACCCCCTTGCTATTTATCAAAAAAAATATAATTACTCACCCTTGGTCCGATGATGGTGACAGTACCTGCATGACCTTACTGGACTTCTCCTACGAGATCCCAACACCATAAGGCCAATCAGGCGCTTTACGCTCCTGCTCTGACGCGCAGGCCAGCTCAGGACCACCGTCACAACATCACCAAACACTGAAACAATAAATCAAAAATATCAAAATAGTGGCCTGGTATAATACCATATCCCTAACTGATCTGTTTCCCCTTAGCTATGTGCTGGTTTGTGTTAAGAAGCACTGGGTTTGCTTTAACTCTTAACACCAAGGATTATTACCTAGTACAAGAATTATTATACAATGTTCCATTCCCTTATTTCACTACCATTTACATTTATAAAATTTTTCGATTCTAATCGATAATAATTGATCCTTTCCCATTAACAAGAAGAAACACAAATCTTTATACTAGTGCAATAATACTTTCTAAAATATTCAAACACATAATCAAAATTTACTCAAATAAAATCATCTATTTCTCCCTCTTTCTACAATTCTGAAACATTTTCTTCTTCTTATTATTATTATTATTATTAACAGTAAGTGATCCGGCGCTGTTAATAATACTTATCCCCTCTTTCTCCTCCACACACACTATTTCCGCCCCTGAACTGTTGCGTTCAGTTGCCTCCACAAGGACTGAGGCAGAAGGAGTGAGCACTTTTTTATTTTCTCTCTCTCCCATCCTTGCTTCAGCTTTACAAAAACTTCGAGGTAAGTACCCCTACTTTTATTCTTATGATATGCCCCTAAGTTCTACCACCCCTACTGAGGTGAAATAGCCTGTGCTTTAAAACAATCTTAGATTCCCCTTTTTTAAAACCCCATTAAATTTCTAAATTTAACCAATTTCAAAGGCAACCAACTATGGTCAGGTTTGACAATTGCTGCCCACAGCTGGTTGTCGTCCAAAACCACGATCTGGGATGGTAAGGCCGAGATCGCCCGAAATGTAGGGAATCGCAATAGTTTGACACATTGTGTCGTATATAGTTACATTTGTAACTACCCCCAAAATCATACATTTATACATACATACAAATTCCTACACTAATATATAAGAAACATAATACATAATAATACACTCACATTAACATTACGATTATCACATTAAAAAAAAAAATTCACATTTAACTTTGATCAAAATTTACACACCCTACATCTTTAAATTTGCGTATAAAAATTATAAACATTACATTTTAATTAATTCTTTTAATTATTAAACTTTTGTTAATTAGCCATCAATTATTTATCATTTACTACCATTTAATTCTTCACAATTTCAAATTTATTATTAATATTCATATTACATTATTATTATTTCATTTCTTATTACCTTTCTACTATGAATTTTCTACTTAACCCTTCACATTTTTATCATTGAGTAGTCTGGGTGACTCCAGTATTCACTATAATTTGACTTATTATATAGGCACTAACATTTATAATCTTACTCCCTTTCTTCCTACTAACCACCACTACTAACAACCAGATTTACATATCATGACACCAATCTCTCAATTATAAACACCCTCACTAATTCCATTTAAATCCTCTGGCACCGCTCGTCTTTGTACTCGGATGTGTGTTCCCTACCTGGCCATATACATTCATAATTTTTTGCCCTTCCAAAATATCGGCAAACACTCCCTTAAACTACTCTATTACCTGCCACAACGCTATACGTTGGTCTCTCCTTACACGTCACCCCCACTACAAAATATCATCATCAACAAATATATGTTTACCCTTTACTTTACTCACCTCTCTACATATAATCACTACTACTGTGTCCCTAAAATATCTAACACCCTCTTTGTGTGTTACTGGTATTTCAAAATTCTTATTTATCCAACTCCCATTAACTTTGATTGACTAACTCAAATGCCTTTATTTTAATACTTAATTATCACCCAATCTCTATTCCCTTTTTAAACTTTACATTACTGTGATCACTGACAATTGCATTAGAAAATTCATCCCTCACCTACTAATAACAATACATCTCAATGTTCAAATATATATATATATGCTTAATCATTTATTATTCATTAGAAATCTCATAAAATCATTTAACTTCATTATCAAACTTTATTTTGTACAACATTAATTAAGTAATTAATCTTCAATTATTTAAAATTTCACCATTACTTTCACTTGTTTAGTCAAAACAAAAACATGTTAATTGTTATTATTAAATCAATTAAACTATAATTTACTGTTACATACATGGTGTACATAAAATTTACCTCTAATACCCAACATCAAAAATACACAAATACATTGACATTAATACACGAAAAAAATATACAATCCAACTTATTATTTTATCATTGACCAAAATCAGTCCATAAGCAGTCCATTTCAAAACCACTGTTCACGTATATTAATGTTCATAAGCAATAAAACACTTCATCCTCCATCATTAAACAACAGTCGAATCTTAGGTCTATACAACTTATTTTTTATTAAATATATGATATTATTATTATCAATATAATATTTATCTAAATTTTTATATTCTTCCACAATCTCGTTTGAATTAATAGGTTTATTCCATATCAATTTATCATGTACCATGTCATCATGTTCTGTCTACCTCAGTATTATCTGTCATAATCATGTAAGTCATATAGTCATTACTATCGTCCTCATAATTATCTACTACGACACCCATTACTTCCCAAGGTAAGTAATTGTTATCATTATTATCATCGTCTACTATTATTGCTATCTCAATTTCACTATAAGGTAAGTATTCACTATAATTATCCACCATCTCTACTCCTAACCTTTCTACAAATTCTCTATACTTTCTATTTATCTTAAAAATCTCTATTACTCTCTTTCTCTCTCTCTCAGTATATTTCTTCACATAACACCAAGCTACACTCTCTCTCTCCAAATATGCAGGGGTCACCAACTCATAATTACTGCACCACCTATGAGGTACACAAAAACACCAGGGAACTCTATTTGTAGACCTATCGTCTCCCAAATATAAATCTAAGGAACTCTCGTCCTTCTTAAACACACGTGAAGACTTTACTTCACTCCCTACTACAACATTAAGGGAAAATTTTACCCCCTGCATCCCTTTTACAAATATACTTTCTCTCAGCTCTCTCTCTGACTCAACACACACAAACATCTCATTATCACTCCCAATATTCTCATCATCATTTTCTAACACCATGTTCTTAATTATACCCTTATTATTACCTGTGAACTCATTATTCAAATTATCATTGTTACTCACCTTGTTAGCACTTAAACTAACACTATTTTCTGTAAATGTATCATCATTACTACCCCCACTATTCTCTACCCTACTTTTATTCTTGTAATTCTCGTCTGCTTTACTCTTTGGTATATCAAATTTCTCGTCTACTAACGTTACTGTTTGTTCTTTCATTTTATCGAAATGCGTATGCATTTCATCGATTCTTTTATCTAACTTAAAATTTTGTCTTTTAATTTCATTTTTTATTTCGTCAAACTTCTCATTAAAATCACTTTTAATTTCATTTTTTATTTCACTGAACTTCTCATCAAATTTATTACTCTGCGTCTCAAATTTCAAATTGGAATCTCTTTTTTGTTCATCAAACTTCTCATCTAACTTTAACAGTAATTGCATCATTGCACTAATCTCATCTGTTTTATTTTCGTCCCGAGTTGAGATGGGTGTTACTGTTACTTTCGCTAAATCTACAGATTCAGTCACACTCAACTCACCAATCTAATTTGTGTTAATGGAACATCCATCTCACTCGTAACTGTTTCGTCAGCTATGCTGACTTTTGCATTATTATCTTCACCAGAATTCATTTTGCTTATTTATAATACATGCATGCATATAACCTTATAACATAACCTATCTTTACGTTTTATGTTTACGTATCTTCAAATTATATATATTATTTCAGATAACTGTCCGCTACTTCCCGTAGGCTTACCCCACATAAAATAAAATTTTATGTCGAGTCCCTGTTCCAGAAGCCAATGTTATACTATTTTTATTACTGCCATAAACTTACTTAATAATTACTCAATAATTTTATTCAACTTTTGTTCCGGGCGCCATCTTGTGATATCTACGAGAAGATTATATTTAACTTACCTTAAGGGCAGAATTAGGTTAAGCGAAACTCGAAGTAGCGGAATGTGTTATTTGAAATAATAACTCTTGCTTGAAATGTTTACCAAATGACATTACCTTTTAATAACATCTTACTACAAAACATGTGACTCTACCGTGCGAAATAAGCACGCAGCTATACACCCTTAGGTGTTACGTCATGAGACGCAGTTACATTATTTAAGTCAAAAATCCCCTTAAACATTTCAATAGGCCCTCCAAAATAACATTCAATTATATTTTTTATGTTTTAATAACATATTACTACAAAACATGTGACTCTACCGTGCGAAATAAGCACGCTATTATTATATGCCTTTTGGCGTTGCGTCATGAGACGCAGTTCTACTGTATAAGTTTAAAAATTTCCCTTAAACATTTCATAAACCCTCCAAAATAACATACTCAATTATATTTTTTATGATATCATAATTATAAATAATTTCACAACCCAGCACTTGTTAATTATACATTCGCTCACACTCGCATTCTTAGTACAAATCCTTTTAATTTTTATTTCCAAATTGAGCTCATTTTATTTGAATCTACATAAAATATTAAAAATTTTGGCTTTATAAGTTTGCTACTTAGCTGCAAATATGTCCCGAAGACGTCGCATCGTTACACGCGCACTAAGAGATGTTAAAACTTTAACAAAAACTTTTGTTAAAGTTACGTTACACTGTTACTGCATCTTATTTAATTACTGCACTTTTATATTATATGACAAAACTTGGTTGTGTAAGAATTTAGCTGTAAATAGCTTTTAGCGAATTTGCCGGCCGGCACACTTCACTGATGAAACAAGAGTGAGGTGTATTTGTTCGTTACGCAGCAATTCAGAGGTGGGGGACAAACTACGTCGTCATTCCTTTGTATAGAGCCCAACTCCAGTTGTAATACGCAACGTATGTAATATGCATTGCATAGTTTTTTAGCTGACGTAATCATGTGCGCAGCTTGTGACACATTTGTATGACGACTGTTTTTGCTGTTTCTGGACGTCTATCCCTGACCTTGACGCAATCCTGTGCACTCAATATTGCGCAGTTGCAAACTCTCAATACAACTTTACCAATTTTTTTTATATGGGACTTTAAAATAAAATACACTTTATATCGATTATTCCCCAAAATATAACAGGGCCAGAATTGTACTGTTACAAAACCCCCTCAATGAAAGATTTTATGCCGAAGCATAAAAACTCTCATTGACACACTCATACTTCCTAAAGGGATCAGCTAGGATATGTCGACACAACCCCCTTGCTATTTATCAAAAAAAATATAATTACTCACCCTTGGTCCGATGATGGTGACAGTACCTGCATGACCTTACTGGACTTCTCCTACGAGATCCCAACACCATAAGGCCAATCAGGCGCTTTACGCTCCTGCTCTGACGCGCAGGCCAGCTCAGGACCACCGTCACAACATCACCAAACACTGAAACAATAAATCAAAAATATCAAAATAGTGGCCTGGTATAATACCATATCCCTAACTGATCTGTTTCCCCTTAGCTATGTGCTGGTTTGTGTTAAGAAGCACTGGGTTTGCTTTAACTCTTAACACCAAGGATTATTACCTAGTACAAGAATTATTATACAATGTTCCATTCTCTTATTTCACTACCATTTACATTTATAAAATTTTTCGATTCTAATCGATAATAATTGATCCTTTCCCATTAACAAGAAGAAACACAAATCTTTATACTAGTGCAATAATACTTTCTAAAATATTCAAACACATAATCAAAATTTACTCAAATAAAATCATCTATTTCTCCCTCTTTCTACAATTCTGAAACATTTTCTTCTTCTTATTATTATTATTATTATTAACAGTAAGTGATCCGGCGCTGTTAATAATACTTATCCCCTCTTTCTCCTCCACACACACTATTTCCGCCCCTGAACTGTTGCGTTCAGTTGCCTCCACAAGGACTGAGGCAGAAGGAGTGAGCACTTTTTTATTTTCTCTCTCTCCCATCCTTGCTTCAGCTTTACAAAAACTTCGAGGTAAGTACCCCTACTTTTATTCTTATGATATGCCCCTAAGTTCTACCACCCCTACTGAGGTGAAATAGCCTGTGCTTTAAAACAATCTTAGATTCCCCTTTTTTAAAACCCCATTAAATTTCTAAATTTAACCAATTTCAAAGGCAACCAACTATGGTCAGGTTTGACAATTGCTGCCCACAGCTGGTTGTCGTCCAAAACCACGATCTGGGATGGTAAGGCCGAGATCGCCCGAAATGTAGGGAATCGCAATAGTTTGACACATTGTGTCGTATATAGTTACATTTGTAACTACCCCCAAAATCATACATTTATACATACATACAAATTCCTACACTAATATATAAGAAACATAATACATAATAATACACTCACATTAACATTACGATTATCACATTAAAAAAAAAAATTCACATTTAACTTTGATCAAAATTTACACACCCTACATCTTTAAATTTGCGTATAAAAATTATAAACATTACATTTTAATTAATTCTTTTAATTATTAAACTTTTGTTAATTAGCCATCAATTATTTATCATTTACTACCATTTAATTCTTCACAATTTCAAATTTATTATTAATATTCATATTACATTATTATTATTTCATTTCTTATTACCTTTCTACTATGAATTTTCTACTTAACCCTTCACATTTTTATCATTGAGTAGTCTGGGTGACTCCAGTATTCACTATAATTTGACTTATTATATAGGCACTAACATTTATAATCTTACTCCCTTTCTTCCTACTAACCACCACTACTAACAACCAGATTTACATATCATGACACCAATCTCTCAATTATAAACACCCTCACTAATTCCATTTAAATCCTCTGGCACCGCTCGTCTTTGTACTCGGATGTGTGTTCCCTACCTGGCCATATACATTCATAATTTTTTGCCCTTCCAAAATATCGGCAAACACTCCCTTAAACTACTCTATTACCTGCCACAACGCTATACGTTGGTCTCTCCTTACACGTCACCCCCACTACAAAATATCATCATCAACAAATATATGTTTACCCTTTACTTTACTCACCTCTCTACATATAATCACTACTACTGTGTCCCTAAAATATCTAACACCCTCTTTGTGTGTTACTGGTATTTCAAAATTCTTATTTATCCAACTCCCATTAACTTTGATTGACTAACTCAAATGCCTTTATTTTAATACTTAATTATCACCCAATCTCTATTCCCTTTTTAAACTTTACATTACTGTGATCACTGACAATTGCATTAGAAAATTCATCCCTCACCTACTAATAACAATACATCTCAATGTTCAAATATATATATATATGCTTAATCATTTATTATTCATTAGAAATCTCATAAAATCATTTAACTTCATTATCAAACTTTATTTTGTACAACATTAATTAAGTAATTAATCTTCAATTATTTAAAATTTCACCATTACTTTCACTTGTTTAGTCAAAACAAAAACATGTTAATTGTTATTATTAAATCAATTAAACTATAATTTACTGTTACATACATGGTGTACATAAAATTTACCTCTAATACCCAACATCAAAAATACACAAATACATTGACATTAATACACGAAAAAAATATACAATCCAACTTATTATTTTATCATTGACCAAAATCAGTCCATAAGCAGTCCATTTCAAAACCACTGTTCACGTATATTAATGTTCATAAGCAATAAAACACTTCATCCTCCATCATTAAACAACAGTCGAATCTTAGGTCTATACAACTTATTTTTTATTAAATATATGATATTATTATTATCAATATAATATTTATCTAAATTTTTATATTCTTCCACAATCTCGTTTGAATTAATAGGTTTATTCCATATCAATTTATCATGTACCATGTCATCATGTTCTGTCTACCTCAGTATTATCTGTCATAATCATGTAAGTCATATAGTCATTACTATCGTCCTCATAATTATCTACTACGACACCCATTACTTCCCAAGGTAAGTAATTGTTATCATTATTATCATCGTCTACTATTATTGCTATCTCAATTTCACTATAAGGTAAGTATTCACTATAATTATCCACCATCTCTACTCCTAACCTTTCTACAAATTCTCTATACTTTCTATTTATCTTAAAAATCTCTATTACTCTCTTTCTCTCTCTCTCAGTATATTTCTTCACATAACACCAAGCTACACTCTCTCTCTCCAAATATGCAGGGGTCACCAACTCATAATTACTGCACCACCTATGAGGTACACAAAAACACCAGGGAACTCTATTTGTAGACCTATCGTCTCCCAAATATAAATCTAAGGAACTCTCGTCCTTCTTAAACACACGTGAAGACTTTACTTCACTCCCTACTACAACATTAAGGGAAAATTTTACCCCCTGCATCCCTTTTACAAATATACTTTCTCTCAGCTCTCTCTCTGACTCAACACACACAAACATCTCATTATCACTCCCAATATTCTCATCATCATTTTCTAACACCATGTTCTTAATTATACCCTTATTATTACCTGTGAACTCATTATTCAAATTATCATTGTTACTCACCTTGTTAGCACTTAAACTAACACTATTTTCTGTAAATGTATCATCATTACTACCCCCACTATTCTCTACCCTACTTTTATTCTTGTAATTCTCGTCTGCTTTACTCTTTGGTATATCAAATTTCTCGTCTACTAACGTTACTGTTTGTTCTTTCATTTTATCGAAATGCGTATGCATTTCATCGATTCTTTTATCTAACTTAAAATTTTGTCTTTTAATTTCATTTTTTATTTCGTCAAACTTCTCATTAAAATCACTTTTAATTTCATTTTTTATTTCACTGAACTTCTCATCAAATTTATTACTCTGCGTCTCAAATTTCAAATTGGAATCTCTTTTTTGTTCATCAAACTTCTCATCTAACTTTAACAGTAATTGCATCATTGCACTAATCTCATCTGTTTTATTTTCGTCCCGAGTTGAGATGGGTGTTACTGTTACTTTCGCTAAATCTACAGATTCAGTCACACTCAACTCACCAATCTAATTTGTGTTAATGGAACATCCATCTCACTCGTAACTGTTTCGTCAGCTATGCTGACTTTTGCATTATTATCTTCACCAGAATTCATTTTGCTTATTTATAATACATGCATGCATATAACCTTATAACATAACCTATCTTTACGTTTTATGTTTACGTATCTTCAAATTATATATATTATTTCAGATAACTGTCCGCTACTTCCCGTAGGCTTACCCCACATAAAATAAAATTTTATGTCGAGTCCCTGTTCCAGAAGCCAATGTTATACTATTTTTATTACTGCCATAAACTTACTTAATAATTACTCAATAATTTTATTCAACTTTTGTTCCGGGCGCCATCTTGTGATATCTACGAGAAGATTATATTTAACTTACCTTAAGGGCAGAATTAGGTTAAGCGAAACTCGAAGTAGCGGAATGTGTTATTTGAAATAATAACTCTTGCTTGAAATGTTTACCAAATGACATTACCTTTTAATAACATCTTACTACAAAACATGTGACTCTACCGTGCGAAATAAGCACGCAGCTATACACCCTTAGGTGTTACGTCATGAGACGCAGTTACATTATTTAAGTCAAAAATCCCCTTAAACATTTCAATAGGCCCTCCAAAATAACATTCAATTATATTTTTTATGTTTTAATAACATATTACTACAAAACATGTGACTCTACCGTGCGAAATAAGCACGCTATTATTATATGCCTTTTGGCGTTGCGTCATGAGACGCAGTTCTACTGTATAAGTTTAAAAATTTCCCTTAAACATTTCATAAACCCTCCAAAATAACATACTCAATTATATTTTTTATGATATCATAATTATAAATAATTTCACAACCCAGCACTTGTTAATTATACATTCGCTCACACTCGCATTCTTAGTACAAATCCTTTTAATTTTTATTTCCAAATTGAGCTCATTTTATTTGAATCTACATAAAATATTAAAAATTTTGGCTTTATAAGTTTGCTACTTAGCTGCAAATATGTCCCGAAGACGTCGCATCGTTACACGCGCACTAAGAGATGTTAAAACTTTAACAAAAACTTTTGTTAAAGTTACGTTACACTGTTACTGCATCTTATTTAATTACTGCACTTTTATATTATATGACAAAACTTGGTTGTGTAAGAATTTAGCTGTAAATAGCTTTTAGCGAATTTGCCGGCCGGCACACTTCACTGATGAAACAAGAGTGAGGTGTATTTGTTCGTTACGCAGCAATTCAGAGGTGGGGGACAAACTACGTCGTCATTCCTTTGTATAGAGCCCAACTCCAGTTGTAATACGCAACGTATGTAATATGCATTGCATAGTTTTTTAGCTGACGTAATCATGTGCGCAGCTTGTGACACATTTGTATGACGACTGTTTTTGCTGTTTCTGGACGTCTATCCCTGACCTTGACGCAATCCTGTGCACTCAATATTGCGCAGTTGCAAACTCTCAATACAACTTTACCAATTTTTTTTATATGGGACTTTAAAATAAAATACACTTTATATCGATTATTCCCCAAAATATAACAGGGCCAGAATTGTACTGTTACAAAACCCCCTCAATGAAAGATTTTATGCCGAAGCATAAAAACTCTCATTGACACACTCATACTTCCTAAAGGGATCAGCTAGGATATGTCGACACAACCCCCTTGCTATTTATCAAAAAAAATATAATTACTCACCCTTGGTCCGATGATGGTGACAGTACCTGCATGACCTTACTGGACTTCTCCTACGAGATCCCAACACCATAAGGCCAATCAGGCGCTTTACGCTCCTGCTCTGACGCGCAGGCCAGCTCAGGACCACCGTCACAACATCACCAAACACTGAAACAATAAATCAAAAATATCAAAATAGTGGCCTGGTATAATACCATATCCCTAACTGATCTGTTTCCCCTTAGCTATGTGCTGGTTTGTGTTAAGAAGCACTGGGTTTGCTTTAACTCTTAACACCAAGGATTATTACCTAGTACAAGAATTATTATACAATGTTCCATTCTCTTATTTCACTACCATTTACATTTATAAAATTTTTCGATTCTAATCGATAATAATTGATCCTTTCCCATTAACAAGAAGAAACACAAATCTTTATACTAGTGCAATAATACTTTCTAAAATATTCAAACACATAATCAAAATTTACTCAAATAAAATCATCTATTTCTCCCTCTTTCTACAATTCTGAAACATTTTCTTCTTCTTATTATTATTATTATTATTAACAGTAAGTGATCCGGCGCTGTTAATAATACTTATCCCCTCTTTCTCCTCCACACACACTATTTCCGCCCCTGAACTGTTGCGTTCAGTTGCCTCCACAAGGACTGAGGCAGAAGGAGTGAGCACTTTTTTATTTTCTCTCTCTCCCATCCTTGCTTCAGCTTTACAAAAACTTCGAGGTAAGTACCCCTACTTTTATTCTTATGATATGCCCCTAAGTTCTACCACCCCTACTGAGGTGAAATAGCCTGTGCTTTAAAACAATCTTAGATTCCCCTTTTTTAAAACCCCATTAAATTTCTAAATTTAACCAATTTCAAAGGCAACCAACTATGGTCAGGTTTGACAATTGCTGCCCACAGCTGGTTGTCGTCCAAAACCACGATCTGGGATGGTAAGGCCGAGATCGCCCGAAATGTAGGGAATCGCAATAGTTTGACACATTGTGTCGTATATAGTTACATTTGTAACTACCCCCAAAATCATACATTTATACATACATACAAATTCCTACACTAATATATAAGAAACATAATACATAATAATACACTCACATTAACATTACGATTATCACATTAAAAAAAAAAATTCACATTTAACTTTGATCAAAATTTACACACCCTACATCTTTAAATTTGCGTATAAAAATTATAAACATTACATTTTAATTAATTCTTTTAATTATTAAACTTTTGTTAATTAGCCATCAATTATTTATCATTTACTACCATTTAATTCTTCACAATTTCAAATTTATTATTAATATTCATATTACATTATTATTATTTCATTTCTTATTACCTTTCTACTATGAATTTTCTACTTAACCCTTCACATTTTTATCATTGAGTAGTCTGGGTGACTCCAGTATTCACTATAATTTGACTTATTATATAGGCACTAACATTTATAATCTTACTCCCTTTCTTCCTACTAACCACCACTACTAACAACCAGATTTACATATCATGACACCAATCTCTCAATTATAAACACCCTCACTAATTCCATTTAAATCCTCTGGCACCGCTCGTCTTTGTACTCGGATGTGTGTTCCCTACCTGGCCATATACATTCATAATTTTTTGCCCTTCCAAAATATCGGCAAACACTCCCTTAAACTACTCTATTACCTGCCACAACGCTATACGTTGGTCTCTCCTTACACGTCACCCCCACTACAAAATATCATCATCAACAAATATATGTTTACCCTTTACTTTACTCACCTCTCTACATATAATCACTACTACTGTGTCCCTAAAATATCTAACACCCTCTTTGTGTGTTACTGGTATTTCAAAATTCTTATTTATCCAACTCCCATTAACTTTGATTGACTAACTCAAATGCCTTTATTTTAATACTTAATTATCACCCAATCTCTATTCCCTTTTTAAACTTTACATTACTGTGATCACTGACAATTGCATTAGAAAATTCATCCCTCACCTACTAATAACAATACATCTCAATGTTCAAATATATATATATATGCTTAATCATTTATTATTCATTAGAAATCTCATAAAATCATTTAACTTCATTATCAAACTTTATTTTGTACAACATTAATTAAGTAATTAATCTTCAATTATTTAAAATTTCACCATTACTTTCACTTGTTTAGTCAAAACAAAAACATGTTAATTGTTATTATTAAATCAATTAAACTATAATTTACTGTTACATACATGGTGTACATAAAATTTACCTCTAATACCCAACATCAAAAATACACAAATACATTGACATTAATACACGAAAAAAATATACAATCCAACTTATTATTTTATCATTGACCAAAATCAGTCCATAAGCAGTCCATTTCAAAACCACTGTTCACGTATATTAATGTTCATAAGCAATAAAACACTTCATCCTCCATCATTAAACAACAGTCGAATCTTAGGTCTATACAACTTATTTTTTATTAAATATATGATATTATTATTATCAATATAATATTTATCTAAATTTTTATATTCTTCCACAATCTCGTTTGAATTAATAGGTTTATTCCATATCAATTTATCATGTACCATGTCATCATGTTCTGTCTACCTCAGTATTATCTGTCATAATCATGTAAGTCATATAGTCATTACTATCGTCCTCATAATTATCTACTACGACACCCATTACTTCCCAAGGTAAGTAATTGTTATCATTATTATCATCGTCTACTATTATTGCTATCTCAATTTCACTATAAGGTAAGTATTCACTATAATTATCCACCATCTCTACTCCTAACCTTTCTACAAATTCTCTATACTTTCTATTTATCTTAAAAATCTCTATTACTCTCTTTCTCTCTCTCTCAGTATATTTCTTCACATAACACCAAGCTACACTCTCTCTCTCCAAATATGCAGGGGTCACCAACTCATAATTACTGCACCACCTATGAGGTACACAAAAACACCAGGGAACTCTATTTGTAGACCTATCGTCTCCCAAATATAAATCTAAGGAACTCTCGTCCTTCTTAAACACACGTGAAGACTTTACTTCACTCCCTACTACAACATTAAGGGAAAATTTTACCCCCTGCATCCCTTTTACAAATATACTTTCTCTCAGCTCTCTCTCTGACTCAACACACACAAACATCTCATTATCACTCCCAATATTCTCATCATCATTTTCTAACACCATGTTCTTAATTATACCCTTATTATTACCTGTGAACTCATTATTCAAATTATCATTGTTACTCACCTTGTTAGCACTTAAACTAACACTATTTTCTGTAAATGTATCATCATTACTACCCCCACTATTCTCTACCCTACTTTTATTCTTGTAATTCTCGTCTGCTTTACTCTTTGGTATATCAAATTTCTCGTCTACTAACGTTACTGTTTGTTCTTTCATTTTATCGAAATGCGTATGCATTTCATCGATTCTTTTATCTAACTTAAAATTTTGTCTTTTAATTTCATTTTTTATTTCGTCAAACTTCTCATTAAAATCACTTTTAATTTCATTTTTTATTTCACTGAACTTCTCATCAAATTTATTACTCTGCGTCTCAAATTTCAAATTGGAATCTCTTTTTTGTTCATCAAACTTCTCATCTAACTTTAACAGTAATTGCATCATTGCACTAATCTCATCTGTTTTATTTTCGTCCCGAGTTGAGATGGGTGTTACTGTTACTTTCGCTAAATCTACAGATTCAGTCACACTCAACTCACCAATCTAATTTGTGTTAATGGAACATCCATCTCACTCGTAACTGTTTCGTCAGCTATGCTGACTTTTGCATTATTATCTTCACCAGAATTCATTTTGCTTATTTATAATACATGCATGCATATAACCTTATAACATAACCTATCTTTACGTTTTATGTTTACGTATCTTCAAATTATATATATTATTTCAGATAACTGTCCGCTACTTCCCGTAGGCTTACCCCACATAAAATAAAATTTTATGTCGAGTCCCTGTTCCAGAAGCCAATGTTATACTATTTTTATTACTGCCATAAACTTACTTAATAATTACTCAATAATTTTATTCAACTTTTGTTCCGGGCGCCATCTTGTGATATCTACGAGAAGATTATATTTAACTTACCTTAAGGTAATAAGGGCAGAATTAGGTTAAGCGAAACTCGAAGTAGCGGAATGTGTTATTTGAAATAATAACTCTTGCTTGAAATGTTTACCAAATGACATTACCTTTTAATAACATCTTACTACAAAACATGTGACTCTACCGTGCGAAATAAGCACGCAGCTATACACCCTTAGGTGTTACGTCATGAGACGCAGTTACATTATTTAAGTCAAAAATCCCCTTAAACATTTCAATAGGCCCTCCAAAATAACATTCAATTATATTTTTTATGTTTTAATAACATATTACTACAAAACATGTGACTCTACCGTGCGAAATAAGCACGCTATTATATGCCTTTTGGCGTTGCGTCATGAGACGCAGTTCTACTGTATAAGTTTAAAAATTTCCCTTAAACATTTCATAAACCCTCCAAAATAACATACTCAATTATATTTTTTATGATATCATAATTATAAATAATTTCACAACCCAGCACTTGTTAATTATACAATCGCTCACACTCGCATTCTTAGTACAAATCCTTTTAATTTTTATTTCCAAATTGAGCTCATTTTATTTGAATCTACATAAAATATTAAAAATTTTGGCTTTATAAGTTTGCTACTTAGCTGCAAATCTGTCCCGAAGACGTCGCATCGTTACACGCGCACTAAGAGATGTTAAAACTTTAACAAAAACTTTTGTTAAAGTTACGTTACACTGTTACTGCATCTTATTTAATTACTGCACTTTTATATTATATGACAAAACTTGGTTGTGTAAGAATTTAGCTGTAAATAGCTTTTAGCGAATTTGCCGGCCGGCACACTTCACTGATGAAACAAGAGTGAGGTGTCTTTGTTCGTTACGCAGCAATTCAGAGGTGGGGGACAAACTACGTCGTCATTCCTTTGTATAGAGCCCAACTCCAGTTGTAATACGCAACGTATGTAATATGCATTGCATAGTTTTTTAGCTGACGTAATCATGTGCGCAGCTTGTGACACATTTGTATGACGACTGTTTTTGCTGTTTCTGGACGTCTATCCCTGACCTTGACGCAATCCTGTGCACTCAATATTGCGCAGTTGCAAACTCTCAATACAACTTTACCAATTTTTTTTATATGGGACTTTAAAATAAAATACACTTTATATCGATTATTCCCCAAAATATAACAGGGCCAGAATTGTACTGTTACAAAACCCCCTCAATGAAAGATTTTATGCCGAAGCATAAAAACTCTCATTGACACACTCATACTTCCTAAAGGGATCAGCTAGGATATGTCGACACAACCCCCTTGCTATTTATCAAAAAAAATATAATTACTCACCCTTGGTCCGATGATGGTGACAGTACCTGCATGACCTTACTGGACTTCTCCTACGAGATCCCAACACCATAAGGCCAATCAGGCGCTTTACGCTCCTGCTCTGACGCGCAGGCCAGCTCAGGACCACCGTCACAACATCACCAAACACTGAAACAATAAATCAAAAATATCAAAATAGTGGCCTGGTATAATACCATATCCCTAACTGATCTGTTTCCCCTTAGCTATGTGCTGGTTTGTGTTAAGAAGCACTGGGTTTGCTTTAACTCTTAACACCTAGGATTATTACCTAGTACAAGAATTATTATACAATGTTCCATTCTCTTATTTCACTACCATTTACATTTATAAAATTTTTCGATTCTAATCGATAATAATTGATCCTTTCCCATTAACAAGAAGAAACACAAATCTTTATACTAGTGCAATAATACTTTCTAAAATATTCAAACACATAATCAAAATTTACTCAAATAAAATCATCTATTTCTCCCTCTTTCTACAATTCTGAAACATTTTCTTCTTCTTCTTATTATTATTATTATTATTAACAGTAAGTGATCCGGCGCTGTTAATAATACTTATCCCCTCTTTCTCCTCCACACACACTATTTCCGCCCCTGAACTGTTGCGTTCAGTTGCCTCCACAAGGACTGAGGCAGAAGGAGTGAGCACTTTTTTATTTTCTCTCTCTCCCATCCTTGCTTCAGTTTTACAAAAACTTCGAGGTAAGTACCCCTACTTTTATTCTTATGATATGCCCCTAAGGTCTACCACCCCTACTGAGGTGAAATAGCCTGTGCTTTAAAACAATCTTAGATTCCCCTTTTTTAAAACCCCATTAAATTTCTAAATTTAACCAATTTCAAAGGCAACCAACTATGGTCAGGTTTGACAATTGCTGCCCACAGCTGGTTGTCGTCCAAAACCACGATCTGGGATGGTAAGGCCGAGATCGCCTGAAATATAGGGAATCGCAATAGTTTGACACATTGTGTCGTATATAGTTACATTTGTAACTACCCCCAAAATCATACATTTATACATACATACAAATTCCTACACTAATATATAATAAACATAATACATAATAATACACTCACATTAACATTACGATTATCACATTAAAAAAAAAATTCACATTTAACTTTGATCAAAATTTACACACCCTACATCTTTAAATTTGCGTATAAAAATTATAAACATTACATTTTAATTAATTCTTTTAATTATTAAACTTTTGTTAATTAGCCATCAATTATTTATCATTTACTACCATTTAATTCTTCACAATTTCAAATTTATTATTAATATTCATATTACATTATTATTATTTCATTTCTTATTACCTTTCTACTATGAATTTTCTACTTAACCCTTCACATTTTTATCATTGAGTAGTCTGGGTGACTCCAGTATTCACTATAATTTGACTTATTATATAGGCACTAACATTTATAATCTTACTCCCTTTCTTCCTACTAACCACCACTACTAACAACCAGATTTACATATCATGACACCAATCTCTCAATTATAAACACCCTCACTAATTCCATTTAAATCCTCTGGCACCGCTCGTCTTTGTACTCGGATGTGTGTTCCCTACCTGGCCATATACATTCATAATTTTTTGCCCTTCCAAAATATCGGCAAACACTCCCTTAAACTACTCTATTACCTGCCACAACGCTATACGTTGGTCACTCCTTACACGTCACCCCCACTACAAAATATCATCATCAACAAATATATGTTTACCCTTTACTTTACTCACCTCTCTACATATAATCACTACTACTGTGTCCCTAAAATATCTAACACCCTCTTTGTGTGTTACTGGTATTTCAAAATTCTTATTTATCCAACTCCCATTAACTTTGATTGACTAACTCAAATGCCTTTATTTTAATACTTAATTATCACCCAATCTCTATTCCCTTTTTAAACTTTACATTACTGTGATCACTGACAATTGCATTAGAAAATTCATCCCTCACCTACTAATAACAATACATCTCAATGTTCAAATATATATATATATATGCTTAATCATTTATTATTCATTAGAAATCTCATAAAATCATTTAACTTCATTATCAAACTTTATTTTGTACAACATTAATTAAGTAATTAATCTTCAATTATTTAAAATTTCACCATTACTTTCACTTGTTTAGTCAAAACAAAAACATGTTAATTGTTATTATTAAATCAATTAAACTATAATTTACTGTTACATACATGGTGTACATAAAATTTACCTGTAATACCCAACATCAAAAATACACAAATACATTGACATTAATACACGAAAAAAATATACAATCCAACTTATTGTTTTATCATTGACCAAAATCAGTCCATAAGCAGTCCATTTCAAAACCACTGTTCACGTATATTAATGTTCATAAGCAATAAAACACTTCATCCTCCATCATTAAACAACAGTCGAATCTTAGGTCTATACAACTTATTTTTTATTAAATATATGATATTATTATTATCAATATAATATTTATCTAAATTTTTATATTCTTCCACAATCTCGTTTGAATTAATAGGTTTATTCCATATCAATTTATCATGTACCATGTCATCATGTTCTGTCTACCTCAGTATTAACTGTCATAATCATGTAAGTCATATAGTCATTACTATCGTCCTCATAATTATCTACTACGACACCCATTACTTCCCAAGGTAAGTAATTGTTATCATTATTATCATCGTCTACTATTATTGCTATCTCAATTTCACTATAAGGTAAGTATTCACTATAATTATCCACCATCTCTACTCCTAACCTTTCTACAAATTCTCTATACTTTCTATTTATCTTAAAAATCTCTATTACTCTCTTTCTCTCTCTCTCTCAGTATATTTCTTCACATAACACCAAGCTACACTCTCTCTCTCTCTCTCCAAATATGCAGGGGTCACCAACTCATAATTACTGCACCACCTATGAGGTACACAAAAACACCAGGGAACTCTATTTGTAGACCTATCGTCTCCCAAATATAAATCTAAGGAACTCTCGTCCTTCTTAAACACACGTGAAGACTTTACTTCACTCCCTACTACAACATTAAGGGAAAATTTTACCCCCTGCATCCCTTTTACAAATATACTTTCTCTCAGCTCTCTCTCTGACTCAACACACACAAACATCTCATTATCACTCCCAATATTCTCATCATCATTTTCTAACACCATGTTCTTAATTATACCCTTATTATTACCTGTGAACTCATTATTCAAATTATCATTGTTACTCACCTTGTTAGCACTTAAACTAACACTATTTTCTGTAAATGTATCATCATTACTACCCCCACTATTCTCTACCCTACTTTTATTCTTGTAATTCTCGTCTGCTTTACTCTTTGGTATATCAAATTTCTCGTCTACTAACGTTACTGTTTGTTCTTTCATTTTATCGAAATGCGTATGCATTTCATCGATTCTTTTATCTAACTTAAAATTTTGTCTTTTAATTTCATTTTTTATTTCGTCAAACTTCTCATTAAAATCACTTTTAATTTCATTTTTTATTTCACTGAACTTCTCATCAAATTTATTACTCTGCGTCTCAAATTTCAAATTGGAATCTCTTTTTTGTTCATCAAACTTCTCATCTAACTTTAACAGTAATTGCATCATTGCACTAATCTCATCTGTTTTATTTTCGTCCCGAGTTGAGATGGGTGTTACTGTTACTTTCGCTAACTCTACAGATTCAGTCACACTCAACTCACCAATCTAATTTGTGTTAATGGAACATCCATCTCACTCGTAACTGTTTCGTCAGCTATGCTGACTTTTGCATTATTATCTTCACCAGAATTCATTTTGCTTATTTATAATACATGCATGCATATAACCTTATAACATAACCTATCTTTACGTTTTATGTTTACGTATCTTCAAATTATATATATTATTTCAGATAACTGTCCGCTACTTCCCGTAGGCTTACCCCACATAAAATAAAATTTTATGTCGAGTCCCTGTTCCAGAAGCCAATGTTATACTATTTTTATTACTGCCATAAACTTACTTAATAATTACTCAATAATTTTATTCAACTTTTGTTCCGGGCGCCATCTTGTGATATCTACGAGAAGATTATATTTAACTTACCTTAAGGGCAGAATTCGGTTAAGCGAAACTCGAAGTAGCGGAATGTGTTATTTGAAATAATAACTCTTGCTTGAAATGTTTACCAAATGACATTACCTTTTAATAACATCTTACTACAAAACATGTGACTCTACCGTGCGAAATAAGCACGCAGCTATACACCCTTAGGTGTTACGTCATGAGACGCAGTTACATTATTTAAGTCAAAAATCCCCTTAAACATTTCAATAGGCCCTCCAAAATAACATTCAATTATATTTTTTATGTTTTAATAACATATTACTACAAAACATGTGACTCTACCGTGCGAAATAAGCACGCTATTATATGCCTTTTGGCGTTGCGTCATGAGACGCAGTTCTACTGTATAAGTTTAAAAATTTCCCTTAAACATTTCATAAACCCTCCAAAATAACATACTCAATTATATTTTTTATGATATCATAATTATAAATAATTTCACAACCCAGCACTTGTTAATTATACAATCGCTCACACTCGCATTCTTAGTACAAATCCTTTTAATTTTTATTTCCAAATTGAGCTCATTTTATTTGAATCTACATAAAATATTAAAAATTTTGGCTTTATAAGTTTGCTACTTAGCTGCAAATCTGTCCCGAAGACGTCGCATCGTTACACGCGCACTAAGAGATGTTAAAACTTTAACAAAAACTTTTGTTAAAGTTACGTTACACTGTTACTGCATCTTATTTAATTACTGCACTTTTATATTATATGACAAAACTTGGTTGTGTAAGAATTTAGCTGTAAATAGCTTTTAGCGAATTTGCCGGCCGGCACACTTCACTGATGAAACAAGAGTGAGGTGTCTTTGTTCGTTACGCAGCAATTCAGAGGTGGGGGACAAACTACGTCGTCATTCCTTTGTATAGAGCCCAACTCCAGTTGTAATACGCAACGTATGTAATATGCATTGCATAGTTTTTTAGCTGACGTAATCATGTGCGCAGCTTGTGACACATTTGTATGACGACTGTTTTTGCTGTTTCTGGACGTCTATCCCTGACCTTGACGCAATCCTGTGCACTCAATATTGCGCAGTTGCAAACTCTCAATACAACTTTACCAATTTTTTTTATATGGGACTTTAAAATAAAATACACTTTATATCGATTATTCCCCAAAATATAACAGGGCCAGAATTGTACTGTTACAAAACCCCCTCAATGAAAGATTTTATGCCGAAGCATAAAAACTCTCATTGACACACTCATACTTCCTAAAGGGATCAGCTAGGATATGTCGACACAACCCCCTTGCTATTTATCAAAAAAAATATAATTACTCACCCTTGGTCCGATGATGGTGACAGTACCTGCATGACCTTACTGGACTTCTCCTACGAGATCCCAACACCATAAGGCCAATCAGGCGCTTTACGCTCCTGCTCTGACGCGCAGGCCAGCTCAGGACCACCGTCACAACATCACCAAACACTGAAACAATAAATCAAAAATATCAAAATAGTGGCCTGGTATAATACCATATCCCTAACTGATCTGTTTCCCCTTAGCTATGTGCTGGTTTGTGTTAAGAAGCACTGGGTTTGCTTTAACTCTTAACACCTAGGATTATTACCTAGTACAAGAATTATTATACAATGTTCCATTCTCTTATTTCACTACCATTTACATTTATAAAATTTTTCGATTCTAATCGATAATAATTGATCCTTTCCCATTAACAAGAAGAAACACAAATCTTTATACTAGTGCAATAATACTTTCTAAAATATTCAAACACAATCAAAATTTACTCAAATAAAATCATCTATTTCTCCCTCTTTCTACAATTCTGAAACATTTTCTTCTTCTTATTATTATTATTATTATTATTAACAGTAAGTGATCCGGCGCTGTTAATAATACTTATCCCCTCTTTCTCCTCCACACACACTATTTCCGCCCCTGAACTGTTGCGTTCAGTTGCCTCCACAAGGACTGAGGCAGAAGGAGTGAGCACTTTTTTATTTTCTCTCTCTCCCATCCTTGCTTCAGCTTTACAAAAACTTCGAGGTAAGTACCCCTACTTTTATTCTTATGATATGCCCCTAAGGTCTACCACCCCTACTGAGGTGAAATAGCCTGTGCTTTAAAACAATCTTAGATTCCCCTTTTTTAAAACCCCATTAAATTTCTAAATTTAACCAATTTCAAAGGCAACCAACTATGGTCAGGTTTGACAATTGCTGCCCACAGCTGGTTGTCGTCCAAAACCACGATCTGGGATGGTAAGGCCGAGATCGCCTGAAATATAGGGAATCGCAATAGTTTGACACATTGTGTCGTATATAGTTACATTTGTAACTACCCCCAAAATCATACATTTATACATACATACAAATTCCTACACTAATATATAATAAACATAATACATAATAATACACTCACATTAACATTACGATTATCACATTAAAAAAAAAAATTCACATTTAACTTTGATCAAAATTTACACACCCTACATCTTTAAATTTGCGTATAAAAATTATAAACATTACATTTTAATTAATTCTTTTAATTATTAAACTTTTGTTAATTAGCCATCAATTATTTATCATTTACTACCATTTAATTCTTCACAATTTCAAATTTATTATTAATATTCATATTACATTATTATTATTTCATTTCTTATTACCTTTCTACTATGAATTTTCTACTTAACCCTTCACATTTTTATCATTGAGTAGTCTGGGTGACTCCAGTATTCACTATAATTTGACTTATTATATAGGCACTAACATTTATAATCTTACTCCCTTTCTTCCTACTAACCACCACTACTAACAACCAGATTTACATATCATGACACCAATCTCTCAATTATAAACACCCTCACTAATTCCATTTAAATCCTCTGGCACCGCTCGTCTTTGTACTCGGATGTGTGTTCCCTACCTGGCCATATACATTCATAATTTTTTGCCCTTCCAAAATATCGGCAAACACTCCCTTAAACTACTCTATTACCTGCCACAACGCTATACGTTGGTCACTCCTTACACGTCACCCCCACTACAAAATATCATCATCAACAAATATATGTTTACCCTTTACTTTACTCACCTCTCTACATATAATCACTACTACTGTGTCCCTAAAATATCTAACACCCTCTTTGTGTGTTACTGGTATTTCAAAATTCTTATTTATCCAACTCCCATTAACTTTGATTGACTAACTCAAATGCCTTTATTTTAATACTTAATTATCACCCAATCTCTATTCCCTTTTTAAACTTTACATTACTGTGATCACTGACAATTGCATTAGAAAATTCATCCCTCACCTACTAATAACAATACATCTCAATGTTCAAATATATATATATATATGCTTAATCATTTATTATTCATTAGAAATCTCATAAAATCATTTAACTTCATTATCAAACTTTATTTTGTACAACATTAATTAAGTAATTAATCTTCAATTATTTAAAATTTCACCATTACTTTCACTTGTTTAGTCAAAACAAAAACATGTTAATTGTTATTATTAAATCAATTAAACTATAATTTACTGTTACATACATGGTGTACATAAAATTTACCTGTAATACCCAACATCAAAAATACACAAATACATTGACATTAATACACGAAAAAAATATACAATCCAACTTATTATTTTATCATTGACCAAAATCAGTCCATAAGCAGTCCATTTCAAAACCACTGTTCACGTATATTAATGTTCATAAGCAATAAAACACTTCATCCTCCATCATTAAACAACAGTCGAATCTTAGGTCTATACAACTTATTTTTTATTAAATATATGATATTATTATTATCAATATAATATTTATCTAAATTTTTATATTCTTCCACAATCTCGTTTGAATTAATAGGTTTATTCCATATCAATTTATCATGTACCATGTCATCATGTTCTGTCTACCTCAGTATTAACTGTCATAATCATGTAAGTCATATAGTCATTACTATCGTCCTCATAATTATCTACTACGACACCCATTACTTCCCAAGGTAAGTAATTGTTATCATTATTATCATCGTCTACTATTATTGCTATCTCAATTTCACTATAAGGTAAGTATTCACTATAATTATCCACCATCTCTACTCCTAACCTTTCTACAAATTCTCTATACTTTCTATTTATCTTAAAAATCTCTATTACTCTCTTTCTCTCTCTCTCTCAGTATATTTCTTCACATAACACCAAGCTACACTCTCTCTCTCTCTCCAAATATGCAGGGGTCACCAACTCATAATTACTGCACCACCTATGAGGTACACAAAAACACCAGGGAACTCTATTTGTAGACCTATCGTCTCCCAAATATAAATCTAAGGAACTCTCGTCCTTCTTAAACACACGTGAAGACTTTACTTCACTCCCTACTACAACATTAAGGGAAAATTTTACCCCCTGCATCCCTTTTACAAATATACTTTCTCTCAGCTCTCTCTCTGACTCAACACACACAAACATCTCATTATCACTCCCAATATTCTCATCATCATTTTCTAACACCATGTTCTTAATTATACCCTTATTATTACCTGTGAACTCATTATTCAAATTATCATTGTTACTCACCTTGTTAGCACTTAAACTAACACTATTTTCTGTAAATGTATCATCATTACTACCCCCACTATTCTCTACCCTACTTTTATTCTTGTAATTCTCGTCTGCTTTACTCTTTGGTATATCAAATTTCTCGTCTACTAACGTTACTGTTTGTTCTTTCATTTTATCGAAATGCGTATGCATTTCATCGATTCTTTTATCTAACTTAAAATTTTGTCTTTTAATTTCATTTTTTATTTCGTCAAACTTCTCATTAAAATCACTTTTAATTTCATTTTTTATTTCACTGAACTTCTCATCAAATTTATTACTCTGCGTCTCAAATTTCAAATTGGAATCTCTTTTTTGTTCATCAAACTTCTCATCTAACTTTAACAGTAATTGCATCATTGCACTAATCTCATCTGTTTTATTTTCGTCCCGAGTTGAGATGGGTGTTACTGTTACTTTCGCTAACTCTACAGATTCAGTCACACTCAACTCACCAATCTAATTTGTGTTAATGGAACATCCATCTCACTCGTAACTGTTTCGTCAGCTATGCTGACTTTTGCATTATTATCTTCACCAGAATTCATTTTGCTTATTTATAATACATGCATGCATATAACCTTATAACATAACCTATCTTTACGTTTTATGTTTACGTATCTTCAAATTATATATATATTATTTCAGATAACTGTCCGCTACTTCCCGTAGGCTTACCCCACATAAAATAAAATTTTATGTCGAGTCCCTGTTCCAGAAGCCAATGTTATACTATTTTTATTACTGCCATAAACTTACTTAATAATTACTCAATAATTTTATTCAACTTTTGTTCCGGGCGCCATCTTGTGATATCTACGAGAAGATTATATTTAACTTACCTTAAGGGCAGAATTCGGTTAAGCGAAACTCGAAGTAGCGGAATGTGTTATTTGAAATAATAACTCTTGCTTGAAATGTTTACCAAATGACATTACCTTTTAATAACATCTTACTACAAAACATGTGACTCTACCGTGCGAAATAAGCACGCAGCTATACACCCTTAGGTGTTACGTCATGAGACGCAGTTACATTATTTAAGTCAAAAATCCCCTTAAACATTTCAATAGGCCCTCCAAAATAACATTCAATTATATTTTTTATGTTTTAATAACATATTACTACAAAACATGTGACTCTACCGTGCGAAATAAGCACGCTATTATATGCCTTTTGGCGTTGCGTCATGAGACGCAGTTCTACTGTATAAGTTTAAAAATTTCCCTTAAACATTTCATAAACCCTCCAAAATAACATACTCAATTATATTTTTTATGATATCATAATTATAAATAATTTCACAACCCAGCACTTGTTAATTATACAATCGCTCACACTCGCATTCTTAGTACAAATCCTTTTAATTTTTATTTCCAAATTGAGCTCATTTTATTTGAATCTACATAAAATATTAAAAATTTTGGCTTTATAAGTTTGCTACTTAGCTGCAAATCTGTCCCGAAGACGTCGCATCGTTACACGCGCACTAAGAGATGTTAAAACTTTAACAAAAACTTTTGTTAAAGTTACGTTACACTGTTACTGCATCTTATTTAATTACTGCACTTTTATATCATATGACAAAACTTGGTTGTGTAAGAATTTAGCTGTAAATAGCTTTTAGCGAATTTGCCGGCCGGCACACTTCACTGATGAAACAAGAGTGAGGTGTCTTTGTTCGTTACGCAGCAATTCAGAGGTGGGGGACAAACTACGTCGTCATTCCTTTGTATAGAGCCCAACTCCAGTTGTAATACGCAACGTATGTAATATGCATTGCATAGTTTTTTAGCTGACGTAATCATGTGCGCAGCTTGTGACACATTTGTATGACGACTGTTTTTGCTGTTTCTGGACGTCTATCCCTGACCTTGACGCAATCCTGTGCACTCAATATTGCGCAGTTGCAAACTCTCAATACAACTTTACCAATTTTTTTTATATGGGACTTTAAAATAAAATACACTTTATATCGATTATTCCCCAAAATATAACAGGGCCAGAATTGTACTGTTACATGGTTTGATGAAATTATTTTAATTTGGTTCAATTATCTATAAAAATCCTGCTTTCCTCTTTATATAACTCAATGGTTTGTTGTGTATGGGTTTTTACTATGTTCTTCATTAGTTTCATTTATTTAGCTTACAAATACTTGTAAGTTTTTCATTTTCTTGGTTATTTGTTCATTTATACATTTGTTCGTATCTTGATAATTTCCCTGTTCTCCTGTAGTAATACATTTCTCCTTCTCATTAAACGCATCTTAATTCTTATAACCATTCTCCTTTTCTCTTTCATTTACCTCGATGTTGTTTATTTAATCCTTGAAATATTATAATTCCCTAACATTTTTTTTTCCTAACATTTATAGTTGGTTCGGAGTCAGAGGGGCTCTCATTGGCATCCATTCTCCGCCGTTCCTTAACTATATACTCACAGATCAGAGGAATCTTCATCTCTGTCTGAGACAATAAAAGGTTGTACATAACAACAGTTGCACTATCACAACACATAAGACATAATATATTATTCATATTTCATTATAAAACATTATATTCATTTATTAGAATACTCAAGGGATTAGAGGTTCCATTACATAAATTCCATTACCATCTCACTTCTGATGCTTTATCAATTCATTTAACATATTTTTCTTCACAGGTAATTGGTTAACATAATTCGACATAAATGCTATATTATCATAAGCTTTTGTTGTTGTTCATCAATACTATATTAGATGTTATTTTCGTTATTATACATATTGTTACGACACAAATAGCCAACCCAGTACCAGGGATAAAAAAATATATTTATAAGTGTAAAAATACTTCTTATCAAATAAACTGATTGATTTTAATTAAAATATAAGGAATATGACTCGACAAACGACGACTTTGACCTAACCCAAGTGATTGACCCAACATCAAGAAACAAATAAAGAAGGGAACCACACAAATAAACAACGAGAATAAGGAAGTAATAAACCCAACCCAAAAGGAAACAAGTTCATGGGTTTAAACGACCCCAAAATACCCACAGAAACGGATGAAAAAACACAATGTATTAATCAAATAAGGAAAATGAAGAAGTAGGGAGACAAGCAGAAGTGAATACCAATGATGGTTCACAAAACAAATAAAGCACTCAACAAGAATTTTGAAACCAAAACAATGGTTATCCGGAGAAAGGAGAGATAACGGTTACTACCCATTAAAAAGGCAACCTAAACCACAAATAAGAATTGTTATTAGTTAGTAAGTATTAATTATTAAGTATTAATAGTCATTAGTATTAAGGATATGAAAGAGAAATAAGTATAGGGATCACCCACTATAAAACAAATAATATAAACAGTGATACAGTGCGATAGTGTAGGTGTAAAAAACCCCAAAGTGAAGTGTGACACTAGTGAAGTTATAATTAACAATAAATAATTTACAAGTGAAGGTAAGATAAAGGTTGGAAATTAACAGTGAATAAATAGCTGATGAATAAATAGTGTTAAGTGTGAATTATAGAATAAGGTATAGTAAACACTAGAAGTGATGATGACTTTTTTATTTAAGAAAAGATGTTCAATAGAGTTAAGTTTAATTATAGCCAGTAGTAAGTAAAAAGGGAGGATTCCAGAATAGAATAAATTGAAGGTGTTACCATGGAGGGAATATAAAAATTGTTTAGAGATTAAGAAATCAAAAAACTAACAAAGATACCTAAATTATAAAGGACTGTTATTAATTTAATAGAAAGTGATATTGTTTATCACAACACAAATAATCTGTGTCATAAACAAAAAAAATAGCAAATAAGGATACGTTAGAAGGGAGTGATGATATTTCTTAATCAAAATAATAAACTCTAATAACTTATAAAAAATTATTCATGTTAATGTTATGAAGAGGATATGGCTGAATGAAATGTGTAGTCCATAAGCCTAATGTTATGTTGTAAAGATTGAAGGAGAGAAAGCAATATTGAACAATCAACAACACACCTACAGACTCAAAACACAACACAACTAATAAAAATAACAAAGTAAAGCCCAATAGGCTGAACCAAAATGTGATTTGAACGAAATAAGTAAATTATTATAATGGCTACTCAGGCCTAGAAAAAACCTAACTGTCAGAACCAAACAACCAAAAATTATAACAAATTGAATAAGAATTTAGAAAATCTGAGGTGAAGGAATCACCAAGAATAAATAGTAAACCATTTATAACGCAAAATATTGTAATAGGCATTATCATACAAAAAGAAATGTAATTAACAAGCATTAACATAATTGTAAAAATTTTAAATCTGAAATTACCCAAGCTTGTGGGGTATCAAAATAATCTATGAACGAGAATAAATACTATAGTGAAAATATTTAATAACCAGGAAGGAAGATGGAGGAATAACAGTAATCAGAAGATATACGAAGAATTCAAATTTTGATAACAATACATCATCTTAGAATCAACCAATCAGAATAATACCGTTACTATGGAAACGGCGGTTGAAGACGAAAATACCGTTGGAAATTAACAAGAAGTGAAGCGTCATTAAGCCAATGCAGATGCAAAAGTTTGGAAGAGCGTTTTTTCAGTATAAATCATGCTAATAATTATTCAAAGTTGCTGAACGTGATCATTGAAGAAGCAGATGACCGTTGCAGCAGATATTTCAAGACCCAAGACCGATTAAATAGAAATTATCCTTGAAAAGAATGTCAAAACCCATGATGAAAAAGATGCCACATTTAGTGAAGCCCAAAATTTATGAAAACTGAATGTATGCAGCCACATCTCCTCGAATAAACAACGAAGGCACCTAGACACGTTGAGGTGTTAAGTACCATCCAATTATTTATTTTCACCAACCCTAATCACTTTAAATAATTTTGAAAGGTAAAATTACCGCACTATAGAAACAATATTTCTCTTTCATAGAATATTTGAGCAAATTAAAACTTAATAGAAACTTTGTTAACATTGAATAACCTAATAATCAAACACGAACTTACAGAACACTTTTACGACACTACACAACAGATTGTAACAGCACACTTTATTCTTTATGTACACTTAGATTAAGGTAATTTATATTTTTATTGTAACCATTGGAGTTATTTAACTCATAGCCAAAAGGATCCACGATTTGTGAAACCAATAATAACTGTAATAAGCCGACCGTAAACAACGACGCTAGGTTAAATGGTTTCTAAATCACTTCGCCGACCCTGAAAGCAAGATCTCATGTATCAGTCGGATCGAATTGATGATTGTTTTATTGTAAATGTAAATGTTTCCAGTTATCACCCATTAAAAATATTTATTACAGGGAGTAACCAGCGTTATCATTTCATAGGGAGTGCTATATATTAATTACTTGTGTTTAAGAATAAATCATAGCAGTAAACAGGTTGTCATTTACACCGCTGAGGCGACGATTGGGACGGCCGTGCGAGCGGGAACTATTTGAATGCACCAACCCGCAACACTGATAACTTGTTTAAACATAATTTTTAGTTGTTTTGTAAAACGACTTGGCGCCACCCGGGATTATCACACCCCCTAAGAATAACAGGTAAGGTTACTGCCGTAGTATACAGGTGATCATATCTACGCTACGAACATCGCTAGCCACAACATTACTGTAACGACCCAGTGCGAGGCGAACGCACTAATTATACATAACATATACAAATTGTACACATTTTGCAGGTACGTCTTATATAATTCGTTACAGATTGACGAATACCAGGTGAGGATAGAAAGAAGACGGGACGACCGCATTTACTATGTTACAATATTTTTATTTTCACTTATTTTCATCACCATTTACTTATGCAGTTATATTTATAAATTCATCATCACATCATACGGTAGTATTCTACTCTTCTTCATTTTAATCATAATTCATTCATAACATTGTTTATATAATAGTTTGTAACATTTCTATGTTCGTTTGTTACTTTTAATTTATTCATTAAAGTAATTGTTTCATTTATCATTCTTCTTTTATTAGTCAATTAATCATTATCTCCTTTTATTTATTATACTCTTTATATTAGTTGGATTGTTCATGATATCGTCTAGTTTTCGTCTGTTACCGTAATCAGTTTATTTTCACTCATAGTTGGTTTAATATTATGCATTCCACCTGTCTGCCGTGGATTCTTCTTCATTTACTTCCTGTCCTTCTACCTGATGTGTGTTGTAGTGGTTACCATTTCTTCTTGGGGGGGATCCAGTTTTCTGGTGGGTTTCGTTCATTGTAAGCAATTCGGAAATTTTCGGCAGGGTTGTCGCTGAACGGTATCCAATCATAATCCTCAGTTATGTGAGCGTTCTCATTCTGTCTACTTCTTCGAGCCTCCTCTCTTTGATCATTTCCCGTCCCTTCTTTGGTTCCTGCTTCCGGATCTGGATTCTTCTATACTATTATTTCGTTGTGAATGCCCATTATCATCCGTATTGTTGGTTCGTGGTCTTGGATAGCGCCTCCCCTGGTTGGTTTGGTTACTTGTTTGTATGAAGTGTACTTGGGGTCAATAATTGTTATCTCTTCTGTCGCCTCCTCCTTGGTTACTTCGCTGGTTATAATTGGTACCTCTGTAGTTGCCATTACCTTGATGATTATTCGGATAGTGATTCTGACTACCTCCCCTATAATTACCATTACCTTGGTTGTTGTTTGGGTTATTTCCCCGGTATTGATTATTGTTATTGTTTGGTGGCGGATTATAATTATTGTTGTTTCTATTCTGGCGATCATAGTTCCCATTGTCCGTGTTACTCTGCCTGTTATAATTAGTGTGATTGTCTGATTTATAATTAGTCGTCTGATAATCACGGTACTGTCCTGTCTGCTCGCAAGTTTCCAATAAACTTGCCAGATTTTGGATCTTCTTAAATTGATTATACCGGCTGGAGTTCTCTACCTCTTTGTTATAATGTCGGGATAGTTGTTCTACCAGACACTCCTCTGGAATTCGTGGTGTTAATTTTCGTGCTAAACATATTTTTCCTCAAAAGTATGTCGGAGATTGTCCCTTGGAGGCGTCATACTTCCCGTTGGATAGATTCATGCGGATACGGTTCTGTGTTGAATCTGACCAATACTTTCCCTTGAATTGTTTTCTAAATTCGCTTAGGTCTGGGATGTCGGGTCGTACTGCTGTCTACCAATTATCGTAAGTCTCCTTGAACATTTCGTCTATCATCCCTCGTATAACTTTCCATCTGGTCTCTCTTGTTTTCTCAATGGTTTCTTCCATTCGTTCCAGGAACTCCATCGGGTTGCGTCGGTAGTTTTTAAAGTTGATGAATTCTCAACTGTCACCGTGGCATGTGCGAGTACTCTGGATAGGTCGGTCCTGCCATGACTCCAATTTGGTTTGTAATTCGCGCTCTCGCTGACGGATTTCTTCTATGTTGGTTTTATTATTGTTTATACGTTTGTCTAACTTGTTTGCTACCTGGAATGTTCTCTGTACTCTGTCACTGACATCTTGTAGGATCTCCTCTTGTGCTTTCTTGCTCTCCTCCCGAACTTGGTGTATTTCCTCTTGAGTCGTTCTTTTCAGAGAGTCCAGTTTAACTTCTGTATTCTCTTCGAGGTTGTTTATTCGCCCATCTATCTCTTCTCTGGTTTGTTAATTCCTGGTGGTATAGCTCACACTTCTCTTGGACTTCCGCGATTTCTCTTTTAACTCCAGTTATCTCCCCATCTATTTTCGTGTTGATTTTTTCGTTGTTTTCTTCTATTAGCTTACTGACGTCTATTTTATTATTGGGCGTTTCCATGTTTTTATTATATTATTTTCTTATTGGTTTTGTCTATTTTATTTCCCAAATCTTCTTTTAATGATGTATTATTTTTATTTAAAGTTTCCCATCATCTCCATGAAGTTTGTGTGGGTTTCTCAGGTTGCTTTTCCAGGGTATCATCTGTTGTAACTTCCATTTCAGACGTTGGTTGTTCTTCCTGTACCTCCATGTTCGCTTCGGTGTCCGTTTCTCCTTGTTTGGACTGGAATCTGGTATCGTATATGTGAGGCATGGTCGTTCTACTGTAATTGCCGGGCTAAAGTATAATAATTGAAATAAAATATTCTCCTGTCTACTTAAAGCCGCACTAGTTGGTCGCCACTTTATAATATACTAAACGTTCTCTACGTACTTTGTTTTTAGATTTTATTTGTCACTGAATTTAATCACTTTGTTCCGTTAAATAATTTTTAACTTTTTTATTTAATTAATTATTTAATTGGTTCGATTCAATTACGATGTTCTTGTTAAATTAAATTTTTAATTATATTTGATTAATTAATGGTTGTAATCCCCATTAGTTGAATGTAAACAGCTTTGGAGACCTCTTGAAGTTCATTCGCACTTCCGTTGAATTATATCGTCTGTGTATGTTAACGTGTAGTTTTGACAAAGTTATTTAAATAATTCAAACCTTCACGTACCTTTAGTGTCGCACTAGAAGTTCAGTTGGTCTCAGTTTGTTGGTAAACTGTTAAGTTTTCATAAAACAGTATGACAGCACTGTTTGTGTTTAAGTGAGCACATTTGAATTTTACCTGGGTGCCATCATGGAATTTCTGGTTAATATTCCATAAAAAGAATTTATTTGAATAATAGAATGATTAATTTTGATTGAATTTAAATTATTAGTTGATTGCGTGATTAAAATAGTATCAGGAATTAATTTCCTTCTTATCTATTTATTTGATTCTAACTGTTGGCGGTTCGCTTGTCTGAATAGTAGCCAACTTAATTAGTTGCTTGCTTTGAATTCGCAACTCATTAATTGTTAAAAAAGAATTAATCACTTGTTTAAATAATTACTGACAATGTTTGTTAGTTCACAATTCATTTGTTTATTGCTCACTATTTACTTGTTTCAAATAAATACATTCAAATTAATACTGCTAACGGATTACAAATCATCCGGCTTTCAACTATTTTGACCCAGTGGGTTTGCAATGATAACTCTAATAATAATCGATTGTTTGTTTACAAATATTTCATACCTCAAGGGTGACTTCTTTTAAATTACAGGATAACACGCCGATACAATGCTATTACAAGAATTTAAATTAATAGGTTAGACACCTCTAATCATTGAAATCAATTGACGAAAAGTTCGTTTAACCTTGACAAATTGAGGTTAACTATGGTATCGCTAATACATTAATTCTTGTATTTGGAATAATATAATTCCTCTAAATAAAGTAAAGACAGTGCTTAGTACTTACGGTATTATTGTTTTTTGCGTCAGTATACAGGTGTACAGTTACGTTATTTTTGAATTTATAAATACGATATATTATATCTCACAAATGTGGTTATGTATACAAAAACTAAGACGCCATCTATGCAATTAACTAAGTCAAGGGCCAGAATTTCGTTACGCGAAGTCAGGCGGGAACAGAAATTGCTTGAAATAAAAACAGCTGTTCTGATTTTTACCAATGAAATACCCTTTTTATTATTTATTCGTTTTACATACTTGTTTTCAACCCTATCCTTAACCCTTCCAAAATAAATACATAGTGTAATAATACCTTCAGTAAATATCATAAGTATACGACAAAATTATATATATATTTATATGTGTTGCAACTTCTGTAAGTATAATATGTATATGACAAAATTATATCTATATATATATTTTTATAGGCGTTGCTCAACCCAGCACTTAGAAATAATTACGCACGCACACAACCACGCACCCTTTCATTCTCATGGTACAGACTTTAAATTTTGGAGCTCCTTTTATATAGATTGAAAATTTGAATAATTTGTTAAATGATTGATTTCTACAATAACATATATTGGGAAATAAAGGATTCAAAATATATAAGGAACGCTCTCACCAATTTCCGTGTTGGCTTCCTCGCACTGCCAGTCTCGTTCGTATATCGGCACAATCGGTGTATTTTTACTGCGCTTGACGGGACACCTTTGGTCAACCCACGTAACCCACCGTCGTGGGACCGATTCTATACGTCGATCTTGTTTACGAACGATTTAATCGGTCGAGGACGCCTACACCAAACCGAACTATTACTTTCCTTAATACATTTTGATAGTAGATATTATACTGTTTATTAACCACCTACAGTGGTCTAAAAAGTTAAAATTCACTCGTAAGTGAATGGGCAGCCGGACGGCTCAAATCAGAGCTGCAGATGAAATGACGGCAATTCCTGGTTGAAATCTGCGGAAGTGGGGCGTACTGACGTCACAGTCCTTTGTCTATCGTGTTGACATCGCCGTTTGGTTGTTGTCAACAAATTCTCCGCCTCTGACGTAACGAAGGCTTGGCTCTGCTTATCTCAATAACTGCACACTGTTTTTGTGATGTGACACCGTTTTTTGTCATGAATTAGTTCAAATCCTGGCAAATACTGTAATATAGTCCACTCACTGTAAATTCTATATCGGGTGTTTGAGGTTGGGTTGGGTATGTCAAAAAATAGGAAAATACAATATTTATGATCTCGTTACCATATTTTAGGTAATTCTACAATGTACCATGATTGTACCATCACAAAACCCCCTCAATGAAAGATGGTGTGACGAAGCACACAAACTTTCATTGACCCTTTCATACTGCCTAAAGGGATCAGCCAGGACAAGTCGCCACAAACCCCTTACAAATTTATATAAAAAACAATAATCACTCACCCTTGGTCTGGTGATAATGACTGTACCTTCATGACCTTACTGGACTTCTCCTGCGAGATCCCAACACCATAAGGCCACTTAGGCTCTTAACGCCCCTGCTCTGACGCGTTGGCCAGCTCAGGACCGCTGTCACACCCCAAACACTGAAACAATTTATAAAAAATATGAACATAGTGGCTTATTGAATCACTACCTCCTTAACTGATATGGTTCCCCTTAGCTAAGTGCTGGTTTGTGCCAATAAGCACTGGGTTGGCTTACTATTTATAAAATTATAAATTATATTAAATAAAATTAGAAAGTATAAAAATTATAAAAATAATAAATCTCAAGGATTAAAAGAATATCTTGCATGCATATTACAAACCCTAGCTTGAATAATAGTTTCGATTCCTATCGATAATAATTATCTTCGTTCTATAATTACTATAATTGTAACATAAGCACAAAATTATAAAAAATTGAATAAAATATATTTGAAAATATAAAATATATATAATATAAAATATAATTATCTATCTCCCAAACTTGGAGAAAAACAAATCAAGAAATTTAATGAATCGATTTATTTACTTATAACTTTTAAAATAAACTTTTATTATGATTATTAGTATTATTATTATTATTATTATTAACAGTTAATCATCTGGCTGATAAATATTATTAACAGCGCCATTTAAAATTTTTTCTCTTCCTACACATATTATAAAATCATGTTAAAAAGTTTTCAAATAAATACATAATACATTAATAATTAACACTGATATATTAATAATACGGTTAATACATTTTAAATACTCAATCATATTTAATCATATCTTAATAAATAATTAAGATATATCAAAATTGAAATATCATTTAAAAAAATGTTAATTTTTTCATTAGTTACATTAATAAATTTGTAGACACTTTCCAAGTCCAAAACATCACTTTTCTAACACTCCAGGAAAACAATGGATCTTCTGATATACTTAGTTACATAAAAAAAATATACAACTCCTTAATGAGTTAACCTCTTAAGTTACACAAATTTCAACTTTTCTATTCTATAAAATTTTAGAATAAAACAAGATTCAAAGGATCAATGCCAAAATATAGATTTTTTTTTTTTTTTTTTTTCCCAAGAATTAGGGGTCCCCCTCCCCGTTCAATAATAAGATTAAATTTTCAAATTTCTACCAATTTTGTGTGGAGGAAGACCATCGTTGCTTTTACTTCCTTACGTCAGTTCCGCCAACCATGGTCCGCCTCCCAAACTCCAAAATCCACGATCAGAGGTGGTGAATCTGTGATCGCCCGAAAATGGGGGAGAGTCCCTTCTGTAAACCAATAACTAAATTAATACTCATATACTCCAAATATAAAACATCAATATAAAATAACTAAGTCGACCAGTACAACTTTAAATTTGTAGCATTGTGTGTTCCTACTATCTCTCCATTTCCATTGTCGGTTCTTCTGCAATACCGCACTTAACTTTGCGGTTAGGTAGGCGTAGTTCCTCTGAAATTTCCTATAAAAGTTGCACAGCCCAAGAAAACTCTGAAGTTGTTTGATGTTTCGCGGTTCAGGGAAACGCATAATAGATTCGACCTTGTCCGGGTTTGCGGAAATTCCTTCCGATGTAATAATGAATCCTAAAAAATTAATCTTCGTTTGTAGAAATTTGGACTTATCCCAATTTACGGTTAATCCTCCCGGTTCTAATTTTCCTAACACATATTTTAAATGTTCTAAATGGTCTTCAAATGTACGTGAAGCTATTAAAATATCATCTACATAAACTGTGAGAAAATCTAAATCTTTTGGTCTCAAAATTCTATCCAAACATTTAATGAAACTAGCTACGCTGGTATTTAGCCCAAATGGTAGTCGCTTAAACTGATAATTTTTTCCATTAAATAAAAATGCTGTGTATTGCCTACTTACCTCGGCTAAAGGTACCTGCCAATATCCAGCAGTCAGATCTAAGGACGTCATAAATCTTACGCCACTAAACTTTTGAAAGATCTCATTTATAGATTCTGGTGATTCTCGGTCTGGTATAATAATTTGGTTAATTTTCCTTGCGTCTAGGCATAATCTTACTCCTCCTTCCTTCTTGATTACCACCACTAACGGATTTGAGTAGTGAGACACTGACCTCTCTATGATACCATTATCTAACATCTTGTCCAACTCTTCTTGCACCGCTCGTCTTTTAGAGTAAGGCACTGGATAGCTCCGCTGCATGAATGGTGTGTGTTCCTTTATCTGTAACATACATTCATAATTTTTTGCCCTTCCTGGAATATCGGCAAACACTCCCTTAAACTGCTCTATTACCTGCCATAACGCTCTACGTTGGCCACTCCTTATCACCTCACCCCCACTACAGAATTCATCCGCCCTTATCTCCCATACTTGTAACTTTCTTTTATCTTCCTTGGTAAACTTATTTTTATTCAAATTACAACTCCCACTTACCTTTCAACTTGATCTGGCCGGATCGCATAGTGTGGACTAACCCATTTCGTTCGACGAACTCTGACGATACATATAACGAAATAAGGCATTGAAAGAATTTAACTCTCAATTATATGGAAGAGAAATTAGATTTTTTTATTAATAAGAAATGTTGAATTGATAAAACTTCGTGTTACATGTTGTGCAACTCTTGCACCTTATCGACTATGGCTTACCTTATCCTTTATACAGATACAAACAATTATATATTTCACACATAAACACAGAACAGCCCAGCATTGCACACTCTTTCACACAAGTTAATACTTTACCCCTTGTTATTATATTTTACAAACTCCTTTATTGTTTTACAACTGTTCACTACCGCGTGGCCGGCCGAACACGTGTTTTGTCCCGATTCGATTCCAATGTCCGTAATGTAACTGTTTGCGATTCGCACTTGCAACAATTTTGTAACTGAGATCCGTTGATTATCGCCTCGGGTCCCGGTCGGTCTTCTTGAATTAATTACATTTACGAAAATCGACCAACCGGATCCGCAACGAAACTGTAAGCGTCTGTAGCGGTACTCTGTACCTCGTGGACTATATGGCGTCTCTCCTTAATGTCGACTGTGTGGTTGTGAACGTAACAGGTACATCTACCTGTTCCTGCATGGAAGTTGTTCTTCAATGCCACGATGTTTTCGTCGTCGCCCCTTGTTCCTCTGCTGTCGTGTAACCATTTTATGCATGGATTATAACTGGCATGTGTGTGTCCAGAGGCTGATATTGGCATCTGCTCTGCTGATGTCGCTCCCAGTAGGCGGAGTTTGACGCTGGTTTTCCGGTAGCCGGTCACTTAGAACTAATAACTTCTCGTCCCAGCGCCATGTTGGTCTCAACTGCGTTGTCACTCACGGCGTCAGTGCCGATCCCCGCCCGGCTGAGTTGCATACGGGCGTCAAAACACATGCACAGAGTTCTTAGAATTTTGGTGGAGGTAAATTCTTCTGCCGTTACACCACTGAAATTGCGTGTCGCTTTTGTTCCAAACTCTGTTTCTCAACCTCGTGCTGTTGCTTGGACAATAACGTTGCACAATACAATTACAGTTTTTTCAAATTTATTATACCAGTCCGCCCGAAAACGAAATAAGTAACAATATAATAATGCCCCAAACGGTTAAAAATAAAAACACCCAAAAATGACCCGCTACAATACCCCCTCGATGAGAATTCTGCTGTCCATGACAGAAGAAATCTCATCGATAACCCCGAAGAGGACCGGTGAGGAACTGGTGCCAACAACCACCTGGTTCTTAATCTACATGGGTACACGACCCCCCTGGCTCAGCGACCATGGACTCATCTGAACGAGATCACTGGACTTCTCTGTAAGAGATCCCAACACCGAGAAATCGATCAGACTCGCACCATAGCCCACCTCGCCCTTCAACATACTACCCCCAAAAATCCTCAATCCCTGGCTAAAATCATTCCAGCTCCTCCGCCGATATGGATCCCCTTTTTGCAAGCTGGGCTGCCTTTGGCAAATACTGGGCTCACACACTCTAACATTACATATTACCATAACACATAAAAAAAATAAAAATTTCTTTTAAAATTTACTAAAATTTTAAAAAATTCAAAATTCAAAAAAATAATCTTTCATCAAAAAATTCTCTTCCTCTTTTTTCTAATTTTTGTTTCAAATGACTTAACCTAGACATTTCTAATAATATAAACACATCCTTATTCTAACAGGAGAATCACTTATAGTCTACCAATATAAAGCAATACAATAAAAGAAACATGGTTAATACACACATAATAAAAACTCATTATCTAAAATAGTAATTCGCTGGCAGGCGAAAAATCTAGTTTTTTTTTTTTTTCAAAAAAAAATTTTCAAATTTTAAAATTCAAAAAAAAATTTAAATTTATTTATTAAAAAATTTTTATTGCATTTATTTATTAAATAACATTTATTAAAATTATCCAAATATTGGTTTGAATTAATCAAACAAACAAATTACAATTGGCTTCCTACTATACACAAGCTTAGTAGGTGTATGAACTCATCAGCTGATCATAACTAGGTCAAGTCCAAAACCCTTGACCTACATATGTTATGTATGATTTCTGAAAACACTTTAAACATCTGTAATATCCTACCTTGAAATACAAAACATAATAACATAAAATATTTAAAATAAACCAAATATTAATACAAATAATAAACAGATTGACATTTAAATTATTTAAAACAAACAATTCTTGACTTTACATTATTTTCAAATTTTATCAAAATTCTGTCACTGGTTGAAAAAAAATAAACAATTATATATTCTTTATTATAAATTCCTCTTTCTTTTCAACAATCTTACTTTAATATACTGTGGGTGATGTAAATTATTTATTCTCGTTTTTCTGTATGAGATTTCTATATATTTCTATACACATAAACTTTCTCCCTCTGACTCTAATATTCATCAACTACAACTCCCATGACACCCAACTCTATCAAAAATATCTACTAATCAGGACATTCTAAACCCCAACTTATCATTTAACACAATTCGCCGCCTTCTCCCATTATAAAATACTCGCTAACCCTTTGTATACATAGGATACGTGTTTCCTTCCCAAAAACTCATTTCCCTTATTTGGCCCCCGGATTTTACCTAAGGCGACCCCTCCTCGCTAAAATCTATTCCAATTCCCGTCCCAACCCTTGTTGCGGACTCCCCAACTACACTACCCTCTAATACAAAATTGCCATCCCCAAAAAATCTCAAATTCATTACATTACTACAAATACACAAAATAACCTCATTAACTATAAAAACAACAATATATCATTCAAAATCTACATAAAGTCTCCATTACCACTGTGTCAACATCTATATTTCACAAAATTCTGTTATATCACATCAACTCAAAAACAACATTACATTATATTCATCTCCATTATTTCAAATTCAACTTTTCATTCAACTTGGACAGGTCTGCATGTCCCATAAATATTTATCACCCATGAATTATTTTTTATTAATTTGCATAAATTGTTATTTTATTTCTCATATTCCTTTTATCTTTACTTCAAAATATCTGTAGTACATCAAACATTAATTACTTGTAACCTTTACAAACCACTATACCAGTGACATGGTATTGCTGATCAGCTGATATCCTAACATAATAAAAGCACAATGAAACTACATCTTAAAATTGAACAAATTACATGGAAGATACATATTTATTTTTATTTATTCTCCCTTCTCACCTCATTGTTTCCCATTTTTCTGATTCTGATGCTTATGTTAACCTGCCAGACGATTTACTTATTGGCTTAAACAAATACACACATAATAAAATTACATATTCTTATCTAATAGACAACAATAAAAAAATTACTTATACAACCTTTACATACTCAATTAAAATATATCAAATCATTTTAATTAAATTAATTATTATCAATATAGAATTTATTACCATCCAAACAATTATAATTCTCTGATTACTTGTTTTCAAAATTAATTTGGTTTATTTATTTAAATTGCAAGTATTTCAACATTCTTATCACAACAATCATCTTACATACACACATATAAATTCACTATATTTTATTTACAAACTCTTATTTATTGTTCAGTTTTTTCCGCACTTCATTTGTCCCATTCTGCCATGTCAACAAACCATAAAACATAATGTTTAATTGTCTTTTATTGTCTTACAGTCTACCCTCCATCGTCAAAGATTAATCTTGGTTTTGTATAGCACTGTTCAATTATATTGACATACATACTGTTGTCTTGTGTGTCATAACCAAACAATTTCAATTTATCCGTTATACCATAATAATCATTCACCAAGTCTAAGTTAAGTATTTCTGTTAAATCTCCGTCAGTAAATATTTCCAATATCGGGTTAGTTACTTTTGTATTATCACTTAAATCATTCTTGTTTAAATACACTTCTAATATTTCTTTCAACTCATCATAATCTCTCTTTAATTCATATAACTCTATCTCTCTCTCAACAAACAATTCTCTATTTAAATCTCTCTCATAACACCATCTCATACTTATAAAATCATTCCGCACAGAGGGTATAAACTTATACAAATAAAATAAACTCAACTCTTCTACTAACACGGGACTCTTGCCCTTCAAAAACTCTTGTGACCACATTAAATCATCATAAATAATAAAAGGAAAATTTCCCCTCTGTCCCCACTCTACTACAACATTATTTTTTCTCTCTCTCTCTAACTCACTGACACACATTAACATCTCATAATCACTGCATTCTATACTTTCATTATTTATTTTTACCGTATCACTTTCTGATACCAATTTCTCCAACACATTAATATTCTCATTATTATTATTATTATTTATTAATTCATTGCCTAACACAACACTGTCATTACAACTTTCGTTTGTATTATTCTTACTCTGTTCTACTTTATTCGAACTATTTCTTGTCATTTCATTGGCATTTTCAAGACATACATTCTTGTCTTGTATGTTATTTATCAACTCGTCAAATTTTATATTTATATTTTGCTGAAACTGAATATTCTGTTGTTCACATTTTCTTCTCTGTTCATCTAATTTATTGTTGAAATCACTTTTCATTTTATTTAAAATTATTTCGTTACCATCAAAACGTTTATTTAATTCCTTCTCATTTATGTCAAAACGACTATTCATTATATTGAATTTAGTCTCAAAATTACTATTCATTCTCTCGAATTGACTGAGCATAATACTCATCACATTTGTTTCCTCTGATTGTTTACTTTTATTAATTGAAACGGGGGTCAACTGGATCCCCGAATCAGCATCTGTTTCATTTACTTGTGGTTGAGACGCAATCGGAGTGGAATGAACTATTACATTACTGCCGCCAGCTGTTTCTGTAACAGCACCCGTCTCCCCCCTCAACATACCACTTTCATCCAGCGATTGCGACTCAAGGCCACTTTCACTCATAATTGAATTTATTATACTACTTTTTTCTGTATTCTCGGACATTTTTACTTTATCTATTTTTTCTTACGTAACAACTGTCAATTAGTAATTTTATTTCAAAACTGATATTTTACCAAATCAATTTGCTTTCATAACCCTACTTCGCTATGCATCGTCAGATGTAGGCCGGTGTTAAAATAACCCCTCTTCAGTTATATTAAATCCTGGTCACGGCACCAATTGTAACTTTCTTTTATCTTCCTTGGTAAAATTATTTTTATTCAAATTACAACTCCCACTTACCTTTCAACTTGATCTGGCCGGATCGCATAGTGTGGACTAACCCATTTCGTTCGACGAACTCTGACGATACATATAACGAAATAAGGCATTGAAAGAATTTAACTCTCAATTATATGGAAGAGAAATTAGATTTTTTTATTAATAAGAAATGTTGAATTGATAAAACTTCGTGTTACATGTTGTGCAACTCTTGCACCTTATCGACTATGGCTTACCTTATCCTTTATACAGATACAAACAATTATATATTTCACACATAAACACAGAACAGCCCAGCATTGCACACTCTTTCACACAAGTTAATACTTTACCCCTTGTTATTATATTTTACAAACTCCTTTATTGTTTTACAACTGTTCACTACCGCGTGGCCGGCCGAACACGTGTTTTGTCCCGATTCGATTCCAATGTCCGTAATGTAACTGTTTGCGATTCGCACTTGCAACAATTTTGTAACTGAGATCCGTTGATTATCGCCTCGGGTCCCGGTCGGTCTTCTTGAATTAATTACATTTACGAAAATCGACCAACCGGATCCGCAACGAAACTGTAAGCGTCTGTAGCGGTACTCTGTACCTCGTGGACTATATGGCGTCTCTCCTTAATGTCGACTGTGTGGTTGTGAACGTAACAGGTACATCTACCTGTTCCTGCATGGAAGTTGTTCTTCAATGCCACGATGTTTTCGTCGTCGCCCCTTGTTCCTCTGCTGTCGTGTAACCATTTTATGCATGGATTATAACTGGCATGTGTGTGTCCAGAGGGTGATATTGGCATCTGCTCTGCTGATGTCGCTCCCAGTAGGCGGAGTTTGACGCTGGTTTTCCGGTAGCCGGTCACTTAGAACTAATAACTTCTCGTCCCAGCGCCATGTTGGTCTCAACTGCGTTGTCACTCACGGCGTCAGTGCCGATCCCCGCCCGGCTGAGTTGCATACGGGCGTCAAAACACATGCACAGAGTTCTTAGAATTTTGGTGGAGGTACATTCTTCTGCCGTTACACCACTGAAATTGCGTGTCGCTTTTGTTCCAAACTCTGTTTCTCAACCTCGTGCTGTTGCTTGGACAATAACGTTGCACAATTTTACAGTTTTTTCAAATTTATTATACCAGTCCGCCCGAAAACGAAATAAGTAACAATATAATAATGCCCCAAACGGTTAAAAATAAAAACACCCAAAAATGACCCGCTACATACTTCATTATTAATATTACTCATTTCATTATCAACATCTTCTAAATACTCACCCTCTATACAAAAATTTACTTTAGTATCTAAGTTATTCTCAACTACTTGTTTCTGTAACAATTTCACACCAGTGGTTCTAACTTTATTTATCACGTTTTCAAAATTAATTTTCACAGACCGATCACCCCCATCTAACTCCAAAATTTTTTCTTTAAAATTTATTACAGCTTTATTTCTTTGTAAAAAATCATTTCCCAAAATGATGTCTAAACTTAACCCCTTGACTACCAAAAATGTATTATCAAAATTCATATCGCCAATTGAGAAGCTTAAATGTATCTGTTTTGTCACCCTTTTACTACGTACCCCCGTGACTCCTATTACTGTAACCCCTGCTACGGGTAAAACTGGAATATTCTTATTCAATTCTTTCAATTCACTTAAAATGTTCTCGGCTATTACTGAAATTTCGCTCCCTGTATCGACAAGTGTTTTAAAGTTTCTATTATCTATTGTTACCTGTATTTCCGTGAGTCCAGCTCTCACCTCCAATGTCGTGTTACACTCCTCCTCCAATAAATCTGCAACGATGTCTGCTTTTATAACGTTGGATTTTAAGTTCTCGATGGGTCGGACCTCATGAGTTTCCCTGAACAGTGGTCGGGTCCTACTTACCACTGTTGACTTCAGTTTTCCGGCTGTGTCCTATTATGACTTGTTGATGGCACAGGGTGTCCGCGTGTTGGTCCCTGATGGTGATACGGTGCTCCTCTGTTACTAGGGGCTCCTCTGTTCGCAGGTATGAATTGCTTTACTTGGTTATTTCTTGGTGCTTTCCAGAAATAACAATGCTGCATGTGACCCCGATTCTCCTTCCTGCAACTAGAACAACTCCAACCGCCTGGTGTCGGTAAATCATTTCTAACATTATATTTATTGCCAGTATGATTGAAATAAGGCCTTGGCCGATTAAACTCATTGTTATTATTGTTATGGTTATACATATTTGGTTGTATAGGGCGTCTACCCATTTCACGATCATTTATACTTTGTAGTATATCTAATACCCTTTCCAGTTCATCAAGATTTTCTATTTCTTTAGTCATCAGAGTGACCTGCACTTCTCTAGGTAAGTGCTTACTAACATACCTAACAAATGACTTAAATGGTATAGGAGGCTCTAAATATTTAGCTTCGTTGTACAATTTTGTTACATAAATAGTAATGTTATTATTACTAACGTTACGTCCCATGAAATTACCCGTTCCCATAATACGGCTTCTTAAAGTCTCCTGCTCTTCTTCTGTCCAATATTTACCCTTAAAAGCTTTCTCAAAAGTATTATAACAATCCCATTCTAACCTATGAGCTTCAGCCCATATGACTGAGTTACCCTTGAAACATTTAATAATTTTATTTAATTTCACTTCCCAGCTACTACTACTAAAATGATTATAATCCCTAGTCTGATTAAGGAATCGCATGGGATGTATTACTCTGTTTTCATGACTAAAATTCTCTAGTTCTATTTCATTATAGAAATCTCTAGTTACTACTACTCTATCAGTTATGCTTGAAACATTTTTATTTATTTCTCCCTGTAATTCGTTTTTTACACTGGTCAAATTATTTGCAATCATATCATATTTATCATGCACATCCATACTATTTTGTACAGTTAAGTCATCAATTTCTTTAATCTTACTTTGTAACAAATTAAATCTACTCTTGGTATTTTTCTCATGTTCAGTCATAGTACTATCTATAGCTTCTAAATTTTTAGTGATATCTATCACGTTTATTTCAATGTTTTCTAAATGATTTTGCAACACATTGGTTTTAACTTCTACTTGACTTTCTACAAAATGTAAACATTTCTGTTGTATTTCTGTACTTGTTGACTGTAATTTACTTTTAATCGTGTTATTTACTGTGTCTTGTACTAGATCAATTTTAGTGTCTAAATCACTAATGGTACTATTGAACTTGTCATCAACAATGGCTAGTGTATTTTTCTGAATGTTATCACAACGTGTTTCTACTATATTAATTCGTTCTTCTAAATGAAAATTGTGACCTTTTAACTCTCTGAATTTAATATCAAAATTATCGAATTTGTCATTCAAATGTGTGAATTTAATATCAGTATCGCTTTTCTGTTCGTCTAGTTTTTTATCTAGTTTTAATAACAATTGTATCATTGCATTGCTTTCATCTGATTTACTGTCTAAATTGGTTGAAATGGATGTGTCAGTTTGCTTTATTTCGACAGGCGTATTTACTTCGTCATTCTGACTAATGGGATTTATTTGAACCTCCATTTCACCAGTTAAAGTTATGTCAATGGTACTGGTTTTTATGTCAATATCGTCACTTGTACTCATTTTGGCAATTGTGTAATGCACGCATGCATACAATTGTCTAACCTAATTGTGGGGTTATGTTTACTAGTTATAAAATTTTGTCTGTTACCTCAAGCAATTTTTTTCCGTGTTCTTTCTAGGCGTATCCCATGTAATAATATATATACATAATATTACATAAGGTCCCTGTTCTTACGGGCGCCATCTGTACAGTTACGTTATTTTTGAATTTATAAATACGATATATTATATCTCACAAATGTGGTTATGTATACAAAAACTAAGACGCCATCTATGCAATTAACTAAGTCAAGGGCCAGAATTTCGTTACGCGAAGTCAGGCGGGAACAGAAATTGCTTGAAATAAAAACAGCTGTTCTGATTTTTACCAATGAAATACCCTTTTTATTATTTATTCGTTTTACATACTTGTTTTCAACCCTATCCTTAACCCTTCCAAAATAAATACATAGTGTAATAATACCTTCAGTAAATATCATAAGTATACGACAAAATTATATATATATTTATATGTGTTGCAACTTCTGTAAGTATAATATGTATATGACAAAATTATATCTATATATATTTTTTTATAGGCGTTGCTCAACCCAGCACTTAGAAATAATTACGCACGCACACAACCACGCACCCTTTCATTCCCATGGTACAGACTTTAAATTTTGGAGCTCCTTTTATATAGATTGAAAATTTGTTAAATGATTGATTTCTACAATAACATATATTGGGAAATAAAGGATTCAAAATATATAAGGAACGCTCTCACCAATTTCCATGTTGGCTTCCTCGCACTGCCAGTCTCGTTCGTATATCGGCACAATCGGTGTATTTTTACTGCGCTTGACGGGACACCTTTGGTCAACCCACGTAACCCACCGTCGTGGGACCGATTCTATACGTCGATCTTGTTTACGAACGATTTAATCGGTCGAGGACGCCTACACCAAACCGAACTATTACTTTCCTTAATACATTTTGATAGTAGATATTATACTGTTTATTAACCACCTACAGTGGTCTAAAAAGTTAAAATTCACTCGTAAGTGAATGGGCGGCCGGACGGCTCAAATCAGAGCTGCAGATGAAATGACGGCAATTCCTGGTTGAAATCTGCGGAAGTGGGGCGTACTGACGTCACAGTCCTTTGTCTATCGTGTTGACATCGCCGTTTGGTTGTTGTCAACAAATTCTCCGCCTCTGACGTAACGAAGGCTTGGCTCTGCTTATCTCAATAACTGCACACTGTTTTTGTGATGTGACACCGTTTTTTGTCATGAATTAGTTCAAATCCTGGCAAATACTGTAATATAGTCCACTCACTGTAAATTCTATATCGGGTGTTTGAGGTTGGGTTGGGTATGTCAAAAAATAGGAAAATACAATATTTATGATCTCGTTACCATATTTTAGGTAATTCTACAATGTACCATGATTGTACCATCACACAGGTGTATTATGTTATATTGCTAACAGCTTATTCATAAACAATGTAAATATATGCACAGTACTCCCTGAATTATAATCTCATGGATTATTTATTAACACACTTCACGATCTGGTACACTGATCGTGATTTCACTGCACTGTTTACGCGTATGAACGATTATATTTTCTTGAATAACAATTTACTTGGTTAGGTATTGCACTTAACCTCGTTCTTTTAAATCGCACTTCTGGTAAAGATATCACTACTGGTTTTGATGCACTTTACTATATCTAAATTTCTTCCTTCTTGTTGATTAATAAATTTTGATGATAATTTTGGTCTGGATTCGTAGTTGCTGGTTGAGTGGAAATTGACAAAATGTGGTTTGTTTACACATGCGTTTGTATATATAGCCTACTTTTCTTAGATTGCCGCTAGGCTGTGTTAACTGCTTTCTAAGGTAATTCCTGATTGGTTGAAAATGATGTCATGATGAAGTCATTCTATTTATAGCCATTACATAATTGTGTTGGAGGCGTCTATTTTCATTGTTAATATTATTTCTTGTATATATTCAAAATTTATGATGCTAACGTTTATATCTGTTATTTTAAACGTACAAACTAGGTTTTACTATTAGCATTGTATAGCTTGTTTCTTTCTCATTATTTTGACATGACTTGATGCCAGATTGGTTATAGTTTTCATTAACAATTTCTATTTTAATAATAGCCTATTCTAAATAATGCATTGTTTACAGGTGTCATCTGCTTAACGTTGCAAAACCGACTTTTAACTGTTTTCTTAATATTTATTTAACTATCCTTAATTTCTATTCTGAACATAATTATTTGATTGAAATGAACATAATATTATTTATAAATGCTGTATCCAGCTGAACAATATTAATTATTAGTACACTTTTGTTGATTATCAATTATGAACTTCCTTATTTGACTATTCTTATTTCAACATTTTTTCTTATTTCCTATACTTATACTATTCCTCCTAGTATGGTGATTTACACCTTTATTGTTATTAATATTATTATATCTCCCTGTTTTGTAGGGTCTCTACATGATTCTTATTTTCATGGTTTATTTGTGTCATCATTGGTTCGTTATTATTTCATTATAAGGTTTTGTTCGTTGACTAATAGCACATCTCTTTACATATTTTATCTTCTTATAACATTATCTAGGTACATTTAGTTGTTACATTGATTGTTACCTTTAGCTCATTTCATTATTATAACTTCTACAATTGGTTCTCTTATTATCTTTCATAGTTCATGATTAACCATACTATCTTTCTTTATATTTGTCTTTCTAATTAGTACTTTGACATTATTCAGCTAATGTGCTGTTTCTAATAATAATACATATTACAAATATCATTCTTGTCATCTTTTATCTTATTTATGTTATTTGACTTGGTTTATTAAAGGTTTTACTAAGCTCACTTAACAGTCTATTTGGGAAACTTGTCTTGTCAATTCGTCTCTGTCAAATTGTCTGTTTATGTTGTAGTGTCATATTATGCAGATAGTGGATTTACCACTGTTCACTTGAAGGTCTTATCTCCTTTCATTCTTTAATGGTTTATAATTTTAACTATTACGTTCTTCCTTGTTACCTATACTTGGTTCTTACTTATATTTATTTTAGTATCATTCACTCTTCTGGTGGTTTTAATATTATGGAACGTTTTGTGACGTATTATTATTTTAATATTATTAAAATTTGTTTGGTATTGACAGATGGAACTGTTGATTAAACAACTGACTGCTACGTGCCTCTCAACCAATCGCCGTACTCAAAACTGTAAACAGTAACCGTAGCAACGCACACTGTTGCCAATAATGTCCCACACGTGCTGTTATTCAAACCAGTGTGGAATGTCGCGCCACAGAGTGAACTGTTGTTTGTTTGTTAAGAGTGCTGTGTTCTCGGTTACACTTGTTTGATTATTCGTGGGTGTACGTTAGTTTAATACTTAAATAGTTGTGTTGCAGATACAAGTTTATTGCTAATTAATTTCTAATTACTTAACTAATTTCTGACTAATTAACTAAGTGTAGTGAAAACGTGTGAATCTATTATTAACTAAATAAGCATAAGCATGTTTAAATTACATGTTTACCTAAGTATAAATTTACTTTATTTTGTTCATTTTATGGAACTTTGTGCGTGCGATTTTTATTTTTAAACAATTTGTATAAATATCTACATTCTTAAATTTTGAATTCTTTAAAATACGTAACAGCTTTAACCTATACGCGTTTACTTTCAAACAGAAGGTATGTCTGAAAGTGAGGAAACTGGGAAAAAGCGTGGTCGACCGCGAATACACCCGGTAAAAGAGAAAACACGTATTTCCGGTCGCGGAGTACCAATTAGAGGGCAGTCCAGAGAATTCGTTTGTTCTCTACGAGATTATTTCGAGAAAGAGAAGGAACATGGTGGGCCTCTGATTTCAGTTGGTCAAGTTGTTGATAGAACAGCAGCTGCACTCTCTATAAGTAAAAATACGGTCGTAACGATAGGTAAGGAGAAGTGTAAACAAAGCGAGGAAGCTGGCCCTTCTAAACTGGAAACACCAGGTAAAAAAAGACGGATAGAAAAACGTGTTACTAATCTGGATGCTTTTGCAGAAGATGGGATCCGTCGCCACGTATATGAGTATTACAGTCGTAAAGAGTATCCTACAATAAAAAAGCTACTCGTTACTCTTCATGATGCAGAGCTTTTCACTGGTAGCCACTCGTCTTTACGGTCCGTAATTAAAAATTTGAGATTTAAATTTACTACCGTTTCGGGTAGAAAAGTATTAATGGAGCAACAACACGTAGTAGCTTCTCGCTGTAGATTTCTTAGGGGTGTAATAAATAAAAATTTTAATAACGTCGTGTGGGTTGACGAAACATGGGTGAACGCAGGACATTCTTTAAAAAAGTGTTGGTCGGATGATTCTACGGCGGGAACTATGCCAGTGCGAATTGGAAAAGGTGGAAGACTTATAATTATCCACGCCGGAAATTCTCAGGGGTTTATTCCCAATTGCCTCTATGTATTTAAATCGAAAAAGACTTCTGACTATCACGAAGAAATGAATCACAACAAATTTAAAACATGGTTTGAAGAATTCCTGTTAAAGAATATTCCTCCCAATCCAGTGATCGTGATGGACAACGCCCCATATCATTCAGTGATTAAAGACAAGGCTCCAACAATGGCTTCAAAAAAAGAAGAGATGGTTGAATGGTTAAAATGCCGAAACATTCCATTGACAGAGGATATGAAAAAGGCTGAGTTGATGCAATTAGTACTATTTAATAAACCAAAGTTTCCTGTGTATATTGTTGACGAGTTGGCTGAAAGTTACGGTCATGAAGTCATCCGGTTGCCTCCATATCATTGTCACTTTAACGCCATAGAACTAATATGGGCCAGGGTTAAAAAATACGTTGCCATAAATACAAAATTCACGATGACTGAAGTAGAAAAATTAACAAATGATTACTGGAGAAGACTGGAAGAAGGTAGTCGAACACACCAAGTCAATTATTGAAGACGCTTGGAAAAATGAAGGTATAGTGGAACAGCAGGTAGAAAATTTGATCATTCTGTAAATTGTTCGAGTGACAGTGAATCAGTTGAATCTGAAGATAGTGATTCTACATTAAGCGGAGTTCACCCATTATAAACGTAAGTTTTTATTTTGTTTAATGTTAGAAGTAATGTTAAATATAAAATTGCAATACAAAAATATTTAATTTTATCTTTAACTAAACAAAAATTAACAAACGAAATGTTATAGTCCAATATTACAAATTTCTATCAATTATAAATTAATATTTCACTATTTATAGGCAGTTTCATTTATGAAGAATTCGCAAATATTTATGCTTGCTTAATACCAAATTATCTGTATTTATTAAGTTCATGATATAATAATAGAGTACTTATTTATCACGTTTTTCGAGTAAATTATTATGATATTAAATCCATACCAAAATATTAAGTAAGATCTCATATTACCATAGTTGGACTTAACTAGAATTTGCGTAACACGGTTCACGTCATTTCACAAAATAAAAGATTTTTTACGCGATGTGAACAGATTAATGTGCACTATGATTAAGGCAATGCACAGTATAATACGTACATGTTATTGCAACCATACATTAAATAATCGTATTCACTACGATATAAGCTACGCGACTTCACTACAAAAGCATCTCTGGATGCCTTACTGTAATTAAAAGTACATTAAGAGGTATCATATCATGTTTTAAAAGTAAACTGTTTTGTCTTGAAAATCCGTATTAAATGACCTTGAGCGTGAATGTGTTGCAAGTTGTTTGTATGTGAATCATTGTTTTGTGTTTATCAACTTGTAGAAGTCACGTGGTCAGAGTTTGGCAACATTGTTTCCCTTTCAGTACAAACGTCAATACCAAACAAATTTTAATAATAGTATAGTATAACTACAGTAACAGCTCAGTAGCGTTCACACTTTTTTTTACATTAAACAAATATAAAGTTGCCTGTTCGAGTTCTCAACTCGCATTAGAAAATTCAAGCATGTTTTAATTCATTCGAGTCCATGAGAGACAAGTGAGTGGTGAGAGCAAGCAAGCAGGTCAAGTGTTCACACAGGTCAAGACTCGCACATGGTTACACGCACGAGTCGATTCCCGTACAAGAATTCGCACCATGTTAATGTAGCTGTATTTCCTGAATGAAAATGTTTTAATGTTCATGGCCTTGTTGGAGATTGGACTTGATACCATTCATTATACTGCTACTTATTCTCAGGTATGAAGTATGAGACACAAATCTCATCTGCTGTTAAGATATTGTATATGAATTCATAATCACCACTGCCTACTGTTCCAAAAAGAAAAGAGCAGTACTCATCCATTTCAATTGTGTGTTCAGATGTGAGCATTCTTGGAACCAATATGACACAAGCTCTTCTACACAAGGCAAATAATATAATTTTGTAGACAAACGATCATACAAATTGTGGAAAATATCATAATTAGTAAAAACGTAACTGAACAAGACTTCCTACTACAAAAAACATTAAAAAAAATTTAAGTTAATTTTAAACATAGTGAGCGTAGTTTAAGAATCATTTTAAAATTGCTAGGTTTTAACTGGAAACCTGCGCCAATTAACATGAAACTTCTTATTGAAAAAAGTGACATCAAAAGTCTATTCATCATTTAAAACTATAATTAAGCACAGAGAAATGAAAACACTTGTTTATGTGGACAAGTCGCACATTCTGTCTGGTCAAGTGTTACCTAAATCATGCACAAATGACACTGTGGAAAGGTATGTAAAGGCGAAAGGATGATAATTACCAATTCTGGAGACAAAATGGGCTTGATACTGAAGTATCTTATATTATGGAAAGTGGGAATAAAGCATGGTGATTATCATGACCAAATGAATAAAGATAATTATGTAAAAAGCATGTAAGAGAAACCATGCCGAATCTATCTTCTCAGTCTGTTGTTGTAACGGATAACGCCCCCTCCCCCCTGATCATACATAACGTGGAGATTAACAAGGCACCCACCCAAATTCTAAAAAGGAGGACATAATGAAATGGTTAGAGGATAATGTTTATTTTTCGAGAAGTATGTTGAACCCTGAACTTGTCATACTTATCAAAACACACCAAAATCTAGTTGACGAGATGCTGAAAGCACACAACTACACTACACTGCACTTCATACTACCTTGATTTAAACCTGATTGAAATGATATGGTCTATTGTGAAACAGCATGTTACTAAACACAATGTTACATTTAAAATGAATGGCAGGACAACCCATTGTAAACAAAAATTTTCTGAAACATCTGAAGATGACTGGAAACAACCCCTTTGTGTTTCAGTAAAAATACTCAAAATGGAATACTGTAAAACACACACAACACTGACAATGAAATCAAGAGGCTTGTACAGTAATGTCATTAAATAGTGACAGTGGCACTAACTGAAACAGATATGTGAGATATTAAAGTGTTGCCTGACTGGAAAGAAGTTTAATAGACATCACTCATAATGCTTCAATTACTGCATTTTATTATTATGGTTATTATACAAACATTATTCACTATCTTAATCTACTATATAACTCTTTAAGACAAAAGTGTTAGTTCAATATGTATTTATATATTGCTTACTATATAGAGAGAAAGGGTGTTAGCATTTACTTTACTTCACCCGCCCCCCCAAGACAGACAAAAAAAGTATGTACATTTTGTAAATTGTACAAAAGTGTAAAAATCTATGATCACAATCACATAAAAAAATAGTAATATTATTATTTTATACAACACTCTAAAAATTATGTTAATAGAGTTTGCTTTTTATAAAAATTTACCAATTATTTTACTTTGTTTTATACTTTAGTTGTTTTACTTAACATTTCAGAATTGACAATTAACTTAGAGAACAACCTCCAAATACACACAGTGGCGCATAGTAATAAAAAGACTTCGTCTTTGTTTAGAGTTAATGTGTTGTCCACCTTTTTTCTAGCAGTATAATCCATGGATCTTTTCCATTTAGTAGCAGCATGACTGTGAGCAATTACTCGATGGGCAACTGCCAGTGACAGTGCACTCTGTACTAGAGAAGTGTCGACATATTACACTCAGTACACAGCAATCACAAGCATAGTAGTATTGTAGCAGTATCACTTTCTTCTCGGGATAGTTATAACAAATTTCCTGCAGCTAACCTAACAGCATGAATTCTAAAGATTCAGCCATAAAATTTCTACAGAAAAACGTATTTTACACAACCCAAGAATTTGTGCAAATGGCCAGCACATTAAATACGAGGGTATCCAAAAAATAAGTTTCCCTAATTTTTATATCCAAGTATGAGCGACTCAGGCAGTTCCCCCGCACAGGGAAGTTTAGTTTCGGTGTAGTGGCAGCACTCACAGCTGGACTGGTGGCCGTGAACTGCTCAAGCGTCAGTAGCGAGCCGAACGCCATGGAGACTCCATTTCATTTTGCCACCAGTTGTGAAATACGTGGTGTTATTCGTTTTTTGACTGCAAAAAATGAATCGGCCGTGGAAATTCATCATCAGTTATGCAGTGTTTATGGTGAAGATGTCATGTTTGTACAGATGGTTTGTCGTTGGCAAACAATGTTTATTGAAGGCAGAGAAAATGTTCACAATGATGAGCGCAGCGGCCGACCAGCAACTTCGCGCCAAGCCGACGCCATTGCTGCTGTGCATGACGTCATCGACTCCGACAAACGGCTCACGCTCAACAAAATCATGACTCTACTGCCACCAAATCCTCTCTCTTCACAACATATTAGTTGACAACCTTCAAATTTCAAAATGTGTGTGCAAGATAGGTGCCGCGCTTATTGTCCGACGCCCATAAGCAACATCGCTTAACAGCTGCACAATCTTTCTTGCAGTTGTTTAAAGATGAGGGTGAAGCCCTGTTTACAAGAATAGTCACTGGTGACAAAACATGGATTCACCATTCAACTCCCGAAAGCAAGCGCCAGAGTATGGTGTGGCAATAAAAGGAGAGAAAGCTCCCCAAAAAGCCAAAGTGATTGAGTCAGCAGGAAAGGTGATGGCCACAGTTTTTTGGGACTGCCGTGGAGTACTGCTAATTGATTATATGCCACGTGGAACGATAATAAATGCAGTGCAGTACTGTGACGTGCTGAACAGACTTCGTCGCGCTATTCAGAACAAACGGGCGGGGGCTTTTGTCACACAAAGGTTTGCTCCTGCATGACAACGCTCGACCACATGCTGCTCGTGTAACAGGCGAGCTTCTCGCCAACTTCCAATGGGAGATTTTTGAGCATTCTTCGTACTCCACAGACCTTGCTCCAAGTGACTTCCATCTGTTTCCGGAGCTCAAACATCATCTAGGCGGTCGGCGCTTCGCCAATGATGATGAAGTGATAAAGGAGGTGGATAACTGGTTTCAGAATTTGGCGGCAGATTGGTATGAAGCTGGAATAAAAAAAAAACTGTTACCTAGGTACCAGAAATGCTGGGAAAGGGATGGAAATTATATAGAAAAATAAGTACTTGTGTACAAAAATAAATATTTTTTGCACTTTTTAAATTATTTTTCCTTGATAAGGGAAACTTACTTTTGGATACCCCTCGTAATATACAATCACTAAAGACTGTTGAGATTGTTCTAAAAAGGACTGCCAGAAATTCGACAGGATACATTCCTAAACAATTCTTGTTCAGATTTCTGAACTATCATATATTTCATTTATTGTTGGAGATGATTCGCAGTACATGGGGGGACTGGAATTCCTTCATGCAAGAAGTACAAAACCACCAATCACTACAGAATCCAGGTTATTGGTGGTTCTAACTTGCATGTAGAAGTGAAGTGTAGAAATGCATAGACTGCATTTGATGGTAACAGTCAATGAAAAGACTGTATAATAGGAGAAAAGTTTCACAAAATCAATGGGCACTTGATAGAATTTGTTGTGAAACAAGAGACGGTTTTCTTGTGAGCATTCCAGACCAATTCGCAGGGACTTTAATGTATAATAAATAAGTACATTGTGCCCCAGGCACAACCATTTTGTCTGACAAGCGGAGAAGATACAAAAAATTTACAACAAAATTATCAACACCTCACAGTCAAACATTCTGTACAGTCCAGTGACCTGAGCCCACAAGCAGAATGTAGAAAGCATGTGAGCTAAGACCAAAACGAGAAACAAAAGACAATGGGGTGTCCTGACTAAGGTTGGATTCTTACCTGGCTGAATTTATGCCTCCCAATTAATGTATTCCAAAGTGAACTCGTCCATCCATAAATTGGTTTCTGCGCATATGCCTTTAACTTTAAATTTTACTATACTTATAAATGCAATTTGCAATTATAATTAATTTGTAGTTGTTAGTGATGTAGGACATTAATTGTAAAATGTAAATTAAAATATAAAAAAAATAAATCAAAAGAAATAGGAAATGAAATGTATAAATATAAACACTCATACTGTGCAATACCAGGACACAGGACACATTGTATTATTGAATCGAATTTTGAATCCATGTATACCTGGCATTGACAACACTGGAGACAACCAATACACTCCCACTGAATTTAATCAGTGCTCCAAGGTCAAGCACAGCTTCTTCCACTTCCTCAAGCTGCTCCCGACTCTCATTCCTCCTGCCCAACTGCTACTTTACACACTTCTAATTCATAACTGCACATCTTATTCCACTCTGTATCAAGATTAAACATTAAAGATTAAACTTAAATATTTCTGTCAAGATATTTCGTACAGAGATGTTTTCTACAATTTTTGTTTGTTTAGGTTTTTTAATTGAGAATTGTTTAAAATGGCAATTACCAGACCACATATTGGAAGTCAAAAGTTAGTTTTCTCAAGGATCAACTGACCCAGTGGTACCAGAAATGAAGTCTTTGCCACCACCAAAAAGCAACAGCAACAGCATGCTGTTTCTCCCTTTGTAGTGTTAAGCGAATTACCGTATATCAGAAGGAAATATACACTCATATTTTGACTTGGCAAATAACACAATAAGTTGACCACAGATTTAGATGATTTCGATAAGGATGATGTGTGGTGGTGTACATTATATTAGTTTTTCAATTGAAGAGAATATCTGACTTGTGAAACAATACGAAATTCACTGAGAGAAAAGATGTATCTTATTAGAGGGTGCGACTCTACATTAAAGGTTATGAAGTAATTCTGATTGAAGTTTAGAAAAGTAATAATGGCAGACAGTTTTTAATAGAGCTAATCAAGACTGCTGCAGTGAGAATGACGGTCACACAAAAAATGCAGAAAGGAGTCATGAATCCTTTCAGCGGCATAAATTTACGTATAAGAAACCTTAGTCAACCCGAACCATACAAACAATATACTGTATATGGCATAATTCCATGAGCAAAATGATTTTCACTATCCAGTTGGCTCATCAAAGGGCTCTTAAGATTTGATCTGTCATGCCGATTCAGTTAAATAACACAATTATTACCACACAGAAATAAACCATAAAAGTTTTTACAGTTGATCTGTGAGAATTAAAGAAGAGCAATAGCATTGTTATGGACAAAACGAGTTACCACTTGAAACTTCACAAAAACATGCCTATAAAAAAACAGATATTCTAGAATAGCTGACCAGTAAAGGTTTACCTCACAAATCACACCATATGACTGCAGACTGCTGAATATCATGAGATGGCACAGAGTCCAGTACAAATAGTATTAGCCTGACAGCATTGCTCTGGGGATGGGTGATGAAATGGTTCGCCAACCACCCTATCACTGCCAGTACAAACCAAATGTACTTATACGGACACCAATGAAAAGAGAGGTAAACCAGAAAATAAAGGAAGTCAGAAGACTTGCAGATGGATAAAGTATGTGTACGCGCCATGCTGAGCAATTGTAAGAGAAAGATTTTGTGACAGAAGGCTTGCCAGAAGACTAGTTGATGACGTGCTCAGCCATGTAACCACTGAGGACTGGATAAAGTGTATGCCATGCTAATAGTCCAGTCAACAGGTATGGAAAAAAGGGCTTGCCTTGCAAAAGGTGGGGTAATTTTTTTTTTAATTTGTACATATTGGTACCAATATGAAAAAATCAAGTTTCCAACATGGTCGACCCCGGGAGAACTTTTGGTGGCCGAAAAACCACGAAAATTTACTACTTTTTGTGGTTTTTTCGAAATATCTCATAAATGGTTGAATTTAGCGATAATTCTCTTTATAAAAATTAAAGAAGATTAAATTTCCTACAACTTTCATCATTACAACTTTTTTGTAGCACGAATAGCAAGCGCGTTACAGCTTCTTGAAAGTCGGCATTTTTTCACAATTCAGAGATTCGTGCATGAAAGCGTATCGAAGAACGGAGAAAAAGAAGAGGGACGTCGCCAGCTGTCTGACCTTGGGAAATGACGTCTGCTTCGTAGCGGAGAGAGAGGTATGAAACTGCCTGCCCCCCTTTCACACAAAGAGCTCCCCGTTCCTCCCCCCTCTTCCTGTCTCCAAATACGTTGTGTCGACTCAACAGCTGCCCATATTCGTCAGTTCAGTTTGAGCGAGTATACGTACTACTTCAATCGGTGTGTTTTTTTATTACTGTTGAAATATTGCTGTATTATAACATTATTTTGTATTTTAATTCTTCGAATCTGAACGATAAGCTAGAGTGCGAGATTTGTTTACAGTTCTACTGTTTCTTGGAATATTAACGTAACCGTTTTTTTGTCTCTACATCAGCTCACTACTGTTCTATGGCACGTGTGTTTATATACAAATGTACTCTATATAAGTTTGACAAAAGCAGCGCCTTGTTTCAGTGTAAGCTCAACCTTTGCCGCGGAGAGATGTTTCTTTTAATAAATACTTTTTTATTCTAACAGTGGTTTGATTTTTATTAGCACGTAAAAATCCTAACAATTACAATTTCGTTTCTAAAAATGAGTGCGCTTGACCGAAGTGTTTGTTTTATTTGTGAAATCAGTTTAAATGAAGGTGAAATAAAGATTGTGAAGGAGAAAGGTGTAAAAAATCTTCAAAAATGCAGTGCAAAATGTCAAAATGAAGAACATCAGCGTTTTTTGAAGGACTTAAAACAAGTGACAATTCACAATGCCTGTCACAAACGATACATCAATGAGCGAATGATTGCAGCATATGTGCGGCGTTATACAGCTGTTTAAAAGGAATAAATTCCAAATGTTTAGTACCAAGCCACCTGTTGTTCAATCAAATATATTGGAACTTACCGTCTGCAGCTTTTAGAAACAACGTCTTTACAAAGTTGACATGTTTCGGGACACTTGTCCCATCATCAGAATTTAAAACAATCGCGTATCATTTAAAGTTGATACACTTGTCAATCAATTAAAAAGTTGACCCAACTGAAAATTATGTAAAACGATTAAATCAATGTATAAACAGATGCACTCATTTGTTTGATGAACAAACAAGAAGATCTTTGAAACCTATAAATTCAAAAGCACCCGTTTTGACAGGATTACCCAAACTCCACAAGGATGCTACCACCTTGAGACCATTAGTAAATTTCACCACTGCTCCGGGGTATAAAACAGCTAAAAAACTAGTCACCATAATAAAACACAATATACAAATAATTAATGATCATAGTCTAATTAATAGTGTTGACTTTGTGAATAAGGTTAAAAATTTAATAGTTGAACCGGCTTACAAACTTGTTTCCTTTGATATTGTAGACTTATATACAAATATACCAGTAGCTGAGACCTTGCGTATACTTAAGATTAACCTTATTAATACTAATAAATTGGATATTGATAGTATAAATGAATTGATGCACATTTTGGAGTTAGTTCTTGATCAAAATTATTTTACCCACAATAATCAATTTTTCAGGCAACAAAATGGGTTAGCAATGGGTTCTCCACTTTCAGGTCTTCTTGCAGATATATACCTGAATAATTTCGAAAATTCATTCATTCTCACTAATAACAAACACAAGAATAACATAATATTTTACGGCAGGTATGTTGATGATACCTTTTTAATATACAAAGGTACACAAAGGCAAATTGATAATTTACATAGTTATTTGAATAATATCAATGACAAAATGCGGTTCACACTTGAAAGTGAAGACAATGGTAAACTGAATTTTCTAGATTTAACTGTTGCTAAGGACAATAATAAAAAGTTACAATTTAACATCTATAGAAAACCCACAACGACTGATATTGTAATACATGCTAAGTCTTTTCATCCTTTATCCCAGAAATTGGCTGCCTTCCACAGTATGATTTATAGACTTTTATCTTTGCCCCTCGGTGATAAAGAATACCGTGAGGAATTAGACACCATTAAACACATTGCAGTTGCTAATGGTTATGATGTCGATATGGTGAACAACATCCTTCGAAAACATAAGAAGGGGCATAGAAACATTAACGGACATAAAACACGCGAAAATACAACACGCAAATACATTGCAACACCGTACACATACCTTATGCCTAAGATTTTTGGGTCAATTTTTAATAAAACCAGTAATATCAAGGTCACTTACAAGACCACTAATAGTATTATGAATAATCTTCGTGTCCGCAGAACTACCAGCCTTGAACACAAAACTGGTGTTTACAAATTGATATGTGACGATTGTGACGCCTTTTATGTGGGCCAGACAGGACGTGGTTTTTTAAAAAGATTTACAGAACATGGCCGCCTACACACTTTCACAGTTTGGACAATATCAAGTCAAAATTTGCTGAACACCTCATTTCCGAGAAGCATAATTACACTAATTTTAAAACTAATTTAATACCCCTTCACATATGTAAGAAAGGGTGATATTTGAACGCTCCTGAAGAGTACGAAATTTATAAAGCATATAAAAATACTGATACCAAGCCGCATGTTTTAAATGATAAACTGGTTTTCAAGTCAAATGTATTGTACAACACTGCCTTGCGCTATTGTCGTGGTGGGAGCAAAACGTAATTCAGTGCGCAGTCGATCTCCATACGATGTACATCGGTAAACCTTCGCGCTCGCTTTAAACATTTAAGTATCATATTGTTTTAAGTTATTTGTTTCATATTGGATTTTAATGTTTTAATTGATTGACAAGTGTATCAACTTTAAATGATACGCGATTGTTTTAAATTCTGATGATGGGACAAGTGTCCCGAAACATGTCAACTTTGTAAAGACGTTGTTTCTAAAAGCCGCAGACGGTAAGTTCCAATATATTTGGTTGTACAGCTGGTGATGATGATGGTCCAAGCTGTGTGGCTCCATCCCTTCGATCAAGAACTGAGGGTTTCTGTTTTAAAGATCAATGCTTCTTGTGTGGAGAGGGGATACCTGAAGATTTCTTAAAAAAACAGGAATGACTTCCTGAGCATGAAAGGAATTTGATCCATCATGTCATGAAACTGGGTGTGAAAGAAACAATTGTCTCTGCCGAAAATCGTGGGGATGAGTGGGGAAAAAAGGTACTTGATCGTATCAGAAATGTAAAAGACTTAGTTGCTGTAGATGCCTGGTATCACAGGTTTTGCCATCGAAAACTGTATCAGAGGCCTAAAAGTGAGATGAAACGAGGAAACCGCCCTGCAAGTAACATTGATTAGGCAATGGAAACAATTTACTCTTACCTTGAAAACATGTCAGAGGAGTGCCAATTTCTCATTGAGGATTTGATGAATAAAATAGAGGGTGATTTTCGTCCTGATATCAGAACAGTTAAATCACGCCTTTACAAAAAATATGGTGAAGATGTCTTAATAGCCGAAACTGCCAACAAGAAAGCAGTTGTGTTTCCAAAATGTTGGCTATAAAATACTCAGTGATAATTGGTATAGTAACAAGGACTCTGATCCTCAACAGGAAAGACAACGTGTTGTCAAAGCAGCTGCAGACATCATTTTGTCAGATATAAGGTCAGAGGTCTACAATACTACAATATATCCCCCATCTGACAACTTCTTGGGTGACGTTGAATCAGTCATTCCTGATTCACTGAAATTGCTGATGGAATCCATCATACTGAAGCACAAAAGGGGTTCTCTAGTGAAATGGAAAAAAACATGTATAGCTCTGTCACACTCTGTCATTAATGCAGTAAGACCACGATCATTTATGTCCTCACTCCTTACAGGGATCAGTGGGTATCTGTACAGAAAGTTTGGTTCCAAACATCTCATCGAGATTCTATCATATCTTGGCTTTTCAGCTTCCTACTATGAAGCTTCCCTCCTTCAAACGTCCGCTGTTCTACAGCCTCAGAAGACGCAAGTGCAGGAAGAAGCATTTTGTCAATTCGTTTTCGACAATGCCGATTATAACATCATGACAATTGATGGTACTCATAGGCGTGTCCAACGAAGGTGCCACCAGTGCTGTGGCACCACCACTAGATTGAGAATTTTTTTGTTTTTGTTTTTTTTTTTATGTGCAGAATATGTTTTTACGTAGAAACTGCATAATTTCTGTGACAGCACTCCTATTAAACCGATAAATATATGAATCTAATCAACTTTAACTTCGTATAGCTTTTCTCACATAATCTGGCGTCAGCCGTCGTGTCGGGAAGCGGCTGCATGAATAGTGTAGTTGCCGTGTTTTTAGGCCTTACTTAACGCCAGGGTGACGGCGCCAGCTGAGTAAGACATTTTCAAAAATCTTCCGGGGGAGGACCCCCCCCCCCCAGAAACCATTCTTGGCACCACCACTACTGAAGTCCTGCACACGCCTATGATGGTATTGGAACATTCCATGGTATGGGAGGAATCGTGTGTATTACTCCACACCATGCACTTTTTCCACAAGAGAGTATGAAACGGCTCACACAATTATCAACAGCTGAAACTGTAAAAAGAGCAGGACATGTCCAACTGCAAACGTTTGGAAGCGGAGGATTACAAGATGTGACGATTGAAGATTTGCAGAAGCTTAATCCGATTTCGAATGAAATAGTACCATTGACCACTGATGTAGTCTGGCTTTATAGTAAATGGATACAAGATCCAAGTGTTCCTGGATGGAATGGCTTCATGGAACAGATAACAGCTTCTAAGGATTATGATCGTTCAAGGATAATATGCCTTCCATTCATCAACGATCCTCCCACTCAAATCGACACTATATACACATCACTTTTAATGGCATCAGAAAAATGCAAGCAAGTAAATCAAAAGATGTGTTTCGTGACGTTCGATCAGCCATTGTATCTTAAAGCAAGGGACATTGTTGCCAATGGCGATCCTGAGTTGAATAATATCATTGTGAGACTTGGCGGTTTTCACCTTGCAATGTCATTCATGGGAGCCATTGGCACAATAATGGCTGGCAGTGGTTTACAGCAGCTGTTATCTACTATCTACGCTGAGAATAGTGTGGAGAAGATTATGAATGGACACGCATACTCTCGGGCTGTGAGAGCACATTTATTGATGCATTCCGCTTTGGCTTCTCTGGTGTGGGATACAATTGAAGTTACTGATTCTGAGCGTTCTGAAATGGCGAATATGCTTAATACATGTGATCAAACCATTATACTCACAGCCTGTGCCAATACTACCTCTCTGAAAAATATTTTGCAAATTTAGACAAGCTTTGTGCGCTCTCGAATGTAAGGGACCTACTGCAAAATTATGGCTTCAATACTTTTGTATGATAACACTCCTCAAACAGTTTATCGAGGCTGAGCGTACAGGCAACTGGAAGCTTCATCTTGACACCGTTCAAAAATCACTACCATTTTTCCAATCAGCTGGACATTTCTTATATGCTAAAAGTGCGCACCTCTACCTCCAGGACATGTTGAAACTAGAACAATTAATGGACCCAACTGAATTTCACGATTTTACCACCAAAGGGAAGTTTACCATAAGACGCTCTAAGAAGTACTGGTGTGGAATTTGGTCAGATCAAACCATTGAGCAAACACTTATCAAAAATATGAAATCCCATGGAGGGATTACACGTGGGAGAGGATTTTCAGACAACGTTTTGGCAAAATGGACTTTAGCAATGATAGTCATGCAGAAAATTTGTGATGAAATTGAAAATTTCTGTGACATACATTATGAAACATCAGAGCAACACGTGGACATGCGAAGTTCTCGTATCGACAGAGACAGACGTGACTCAATTAAACTGCGGGAGTGGCTTTCACAACACCCCCCTTTTCAGACACTGACACCATAAGGTCTTTAAGCAGTGGTATAGTTGGAGGGACAGATGTTAACTGTCATTTGGCCCAAGAAGTTGGCATGGAAATGGTTACGAAAATGGTCACTTATGGTAATTTTAAAAATGTGACTTTCAAGAGGAAGAACAAGGTGGTAACCCTAGCATCTGTTGTTAATAGTGCTATTGATCCATTTACACTTTTTCAAAGTATGTGCCTTTCGAAACAGTCTGATGAAGACTTAAAAGTATTTTTATCATATGAACTTGCACCCTACCCGATGTCGCTTTTCTCTGAAGAAGGTATGCAAAAGGTAATAAATCTTCTTTATACATGGCTTTCACATCAATCAACAGCAATGAAATGACAGAGAAGAAAGCGCTAGCTGTTGTACAGTAGATGGGGGATATCTCCTACATAAAGTTATTTGTCATCACAATGCTTCCTTTGCTACCATATCTCAGAATTATTCTTCATTTCTAAAAAGACATTATGGATCTCAGGTTGTGGTTGTATTTGATGGATATCCTGCACGTACTAGTACCAAAAGATTTGAACGATTGCGGCGAATGAGGGTGCACTGTTCCCCTGAAGTAATGTTTGAATCCAACATGATCAATCAAATCCCTCAAGAAAGATTTTTGGCAAATGATCAAAACAAGAGTCGTCTGATCAAACTTCTAAGCACAAATTTTGAAGAGTGTGGCACTGAAGTCAAGCAGGCTCAAGAAGATGCCGACTTACTAATTGTCAACACTGCCCTTTCGAAGGCCAAGGAACTTGAAAAGGTTGTTACAGTTGGGGAGGATACTGATCTGCTAGTGCTGATGACAGCGTTAGGACAGTCCTTCAGCAACTTGTTCTATCTAAAGCCTGGAAGAGGGAGTGCTGGTGATTTGTTTTTCTCAACTAAATCATTTAAGTTTGACCCCGGCAGTATCCTGTTCATCCATGCATTTAGTGGATGCGATACGACATCGGCCATCTTTGGCCAAGGCAAGATTAAATTGTGCAACATTGTCAACAAATTTCCTGAAATGAAGGGAGTCATTGAAGCATTCATGGATCCACTCAGCCATCATGAGGACATAACTGTAGCTGGAGAACAAATTCTGAAAACGTTATACACAGGTGACATTAATCATTCCAACCAATCCTTGGACACTTTGCGATTTAACCTTTTTGCAAAATCAGTGTACAGCAGAAAAAATAAATCTTGCACGACTACCACCTACGTGCGATGCTGGACGCTACCACTCCTATCGGTGCTACCAACAAATTCAAAGTTGGTTAGGCAACGACATCAATCCGGAGCAGTGGGGTTGGGAATGCAGAACGGAAGGTCTAATACCTGTTGACATGAAAAGAGATTCAGCTCCTCAGACTCTTCTGAAGAATGTGTCTTGCGCTTGTAAGAAAAGGTGTAGTGGAGCCTGTTCTTGTCGCAAGGCAGGTTTGAAATGCTCCAGCATGTGCAAAAACTGCAGTGGCATGGATTGTGAAAATGTTGCACTAATTTAATCTTTGGATGAGACTGAAGAAGATGATGACTTGTTCCAAGAGCTTTTGGAACCACCGCAACATGGAGAGAAACAACTTGAGGACAACAGCTTCCTTCTACCTTCCAATAAATTCTGAACCTGAAGAACCTGGGCCTTCAAAACGACTTCGAAGAAGATAAAAGTGTATGTTATATTTTAATGTCCTTTCTTTATTTGTTTCAAGGCTGAATGAATCTCCCTGTAATTTATATATATATGTATATATATATATATATATATATATATATGTTAAATTTCTACAATTTGCATTTTGGAAGGTAATTATTTGCTTTTGTGCTTCAAACAAGTTCGGCTATTGTGGAGTTTATTTAAATTTGCTTATTATTATTACTATAATCTATTATATCATCAATATTAATATATCAGTAATTATTGTTCATTACATCATTATGTATCCCTAAATAAATATCATTAATGTATTATATTTAAGTAATTAGTTGAATTACAATATTTATACATTCACATATTGAGTTTTTGCTTATTAGCGCCCTAATATTTATTCATTTACATTATTTATATTCAAATATCGCATTTTTGTAAGTAAAACATGAGAGTAGAATGTATGAATTATATGCTGTAAATGAATGTGTGTATTATGCGTTGCAGTTACACAATACTATACATCGTCTGTTATTGGAGTCTGATGAAGACTGCTGTTGTCAGGCCAGAATTGTCAGTGCGTGGCCGGGGAGGGGGGGGGATAAAAAGTTGATAAACTTTCTGAAAATAAAGGTTCTAGTCAAATTTTAATAATTAATGTATGTTATTTATAAGGAGTTAATGCTTTTTTTTTTCGAAGTTGAGAAAAACTGTCTATTTTCAAAAAGCTGCAGCCAGCTTACTATTTGTGCTACAAAAATGTTTTAATAGTAAAAAATGTAGGAAATTTAATCCTCTATAAAACTGATAGTGTAGAAGTATCCCTAAAATTGACCGTTTTTGAGCTATCTCGAAAAAAAAACAAAATTTCGTAAGATTTCGTGGTTTTTAGGCCGTAAAATTTTCTCCCGGGGTCGGCCATATTGGATAACTTGGTTTTTTTCATGTTGGCACCAATATATACAAGTAAAAAAAAAGCTTCTACCCCATGTTTTGCAAGGTACAGTGTATTTACTGACTGGACTATAAGCAATTGCAAGAGAAACATTCTGTAAAAGAAGGTTCCTGTGAGGGTAGTATGCAATACTTTATTATTAACTTGTAAGAAAGTGACAGTGACAATGACAGTGATGGACAAAAGAGATGTGATGAAAAGAAGATTTTTTAAACTGAAGAGGTACGTAATTTAATACTTACAGTGAATTAGTAAATTAACAGTTAATATTATTATGACATTTACATCAACCAAATATGATAATATATGATAAATTATTTGTTGATTTTGTACAGCCACATGCAGAGAGCCATGGGTGCACAACATGGAATAAACGTATCAAGAGGATGTTGGCCATGAGACAACGCAGAAGGACATTTTAGAACCAATTTACACACACACAAATTACTTGCAAAACAGCATTAAACACTAAAGATTTACAATAACCAATATCTTTGTTTACAACAGTTGAAACAGGTAAAATATTAGAATTTAATTTCACCTTCACACGTAACGGTGTCAACTGAATTGTTTGAGCCAACTTTCAGTTTCTACAGTGTTGCCTACAATGTTCATTTCATAAATATTTATATGCATGCTAATCTCAGATTTATGAATTTATGACCTACAATATAATATGTTATGTGCACTTTCTGTTTATTATCAACCCATTTTACAATTATGAGTCAAGATATTACAGATAAGAAAAACAAATAAACTGAAACAGACATGAATCATTCTGTGAAGGCATGGTAGGAAGCAGTGTGGTAGGGCATGAGTCGTCTGCTAGATCTTGGACCGCCAATTATGTTCAGAAACATGTAACAAGAGCTCGCGGACATATCCCAGTAATGGTGTCAACGATATCTTAACTAGAATGGAGTGTACCGGTGTAACTTTCGAGTTAATTTAATGAGTGTTCAACATCAATGTGTAATGTTTTGTTAATCAGAGTCAGACACCTATTTAAAATAATACTGTAGTTTTATGAATAGCATAAGCTGATCAATACTTATCCATTAAATTTGTATATGTATAATCTCCTGTATTCATTCATGTTTATTATTTGTGTCTACCTTTATACAGACACCACAATGTATATAATACATGTGCATTTCATGTTTGTGCTTCGCATAAGTTTGTGTCATATTTTTTAAAATAATATTCATATGAGCTTATGAGAAGGGCACAACTCATCACTTCTTGTGTATAATGAATTTTATTTTGTTTTTCTATTTACATAAAAAAGTATATTTTTCTTACATGGAAAATCTCTCTCGCTCTCTCTCTCTCTCTCTCTCTCTCTCTCTCTCTCTCTCTCTCTCTCTCTCACACACACACACACACACACACACACACACACACACACACACACACACACACACACACACACACACACACACACAGAGTCTATGTGTGCAGGCATATAATTATTTACTTTACCCTCTTAGTAAATTAATGTAGATCCACAATTTTTTATGATTCAATACAGTAATATTAAAATACGAGGGTCCAGCTCTAAAGCTATGTTAAATCCTAGCAACTGTATTGTTTTCCAGTTACTAACTGCTACAACAAGAGAGATTTCTATTGTTGATGATATGTTACTACTGATGCTGATATATAAAGACTAATATAATATTTTTCAACAAATGTGTTATTCTGTAAATACGTATGCGAATAAGTGTTCTTAATTATATTATACGCAAACATATTTGATTGTGAAAAATGTAAAATCTATTTCTGCAACAGGCAGAAAATGAGCTGTTTAGTTTGAAAGTGTTTACTGTCTTCACTTAACTCTCATAATGTAACACGACATTTTCTTTATAATAACACTTGGTTTATTAGGTAATTTCTAATTCTAATCTACAGCAAGAAATAATGATTCTAATTTTCAAATAAACTATGTTACCGTCAGAGGCTTAATTCTTATACTTGTGATGTTATACTAACTCAACATGTTTCGGGACAGCTTGTCCCATCTTCAGGAGTAAAACACACTCTTCAACCTCAATTGAGGATGAATCGTCAAACATTAAAAATATTAAAACCCAAAACACACATTAAATAAATTAATAAAACTACAACATTAAGCGCATATGTAGGCTCTAAGGTGCACACCTCACGCCGACTGAACGCGCACTATGTAAAATCACTCGTCGCTCGGAAGATGTCGCAGTGCAGTATCATATAAAACATTCGACTTAAAGCTTAGTTGATCGTTCACAACAAATGGCCTGGTGTCACTATTATTATAAGCTTTATAAATCTCGAATTCTTCGAGAGCGTTCATATACTGTCCCTTATTGCAAATATGGAGGGGGACTAAGTTAGTCTTAAAATCAGTGTAGCCGTGATTTTCATCGACAAGATGTTTAGCAAAACTAGATTTCACGTTTTCAAGGGCACAATAACTGGTGGGTGGCCTATGTTCAACAAACCTTTTTAAAAAACCACAGCCGGTCATGAGTGCGCAAGATATTTAAAATGTTATTAGTTGTTCTATAGGCAGCGATAAGCTTGCCATTATTTTTCAGAATAGGTGCTACAATCTTGGGCATAAGGTCCGTGTAAGGAGTCAGGACATATTTATACGTTTCCTCCCTAGGTGTACCACGTGTGTTAGTATCCTTATGTTTCTTACGTTTTCTCAGGATGCTGTCTATCAATAATTCCTTGTAACCGTTAGAGGACACGATATGTTTAATGATACTCAACTCATTATAGTAATCATGCAAGCTAAGGGGTACTGACAAGAGACGGCTGATCATACTATGAAAGGCGGCCATCTTATGAGTCATCGGATGATGGGATGTAGCATGAATAACGACATCAGTAGCAGTAGGCTTCCTGTATATACCAAACTGAATTTTATTTCGATGCCTACTGACAGTAAGATCCAAGAAGTTTAATTTACCGTTATCTTCGATTTCTAGTGTAAACTTCATATTGTCATTGATGCTATTCAAATAATTGTGTAAAATGTTAATCTGACGGTGTGTGCCATTGTAAATCATAAAATTATTGTCAACATAATGTCCATAAAACACAATGTTAGATTCAAATATATTGTTAGAAAATATAAAAGAATTTTCAAAATAATTTAAGTAGACGTCAGCCAAAAGGCCTGATAATGGGGATCCCATTGCCAAACCATCGAGTTGGCTACTTAAATTATTTTGAAAATTCTTTTATATTTTCTAACAATAGATTTGAATCTAACATAGTGTTTTATGGACGTTACGTTGACGATAATTTTATGATTTACAATGGCACACACCATCAGATTAACATTTTACACAATTATTTGAATAGCATCAATGACAATATGAAGTTTACACTAGAAATCGAAGATAACGGTAAATTAAACTTCTTGGATCTTGCTGTCAGTAGGCATGGAAATAAAATTCAGTTTAGTATATACAGGAAGCCTACTGCTACTGATATCGTTATTCATGCTACATCCCATCATCTGATGACTCACAAGATGGCCGCCTTTCATAGTATGATCAGCCGTCTCTTGTCAGTACCCCTTAGCTTGCATGATTACTATAATGAGTTGAGCATCATTAAACATATCGCATCCTCTAACGGTTACAAGGAATCATTGATAGACAGCATCCTCAGAAAACTTAAGAAACATAAGGATACTAACACACGTGGTACACCTAGGGAGGAAACGTATAAATATGTCCTGACTCCTTACACGGACCTTATGCCCAAGATAGTAGCACCTATTCTGAAAAATAATGGCAAGCTTATCGCTGCCTATAGAACAACTAATAACATTTTAAATATCTTGCGCACTCATGAACCTACAGCCCTCGAGAAGAAAACTGGAGTATACAATTGATGTGCGATGATTGTGACGCGTTTTATGTGGGACAGACCGGCCGTGGTTTTTTAAAAAGGTTCGTTGAACATAGGCCACCCACCAGTTATCGTGCCCTAGAAAACGTGAAATCTAGTTTTGCTAAACATCTTGTCGACGAAAATCATGGCTACACTGATTTTAAGACTAACTTAGTCCCCTTCCATATTTGCAATAAGGGACAGTATATGAACGCTCTCGAAGAATTCGAGATTTATAAAGCTTATAATAATAGTGACACTAGGCCATTTGTTTTGAACGATCAACTAATCTTTAAGTCGAATGTTTTATATGATACTGCACTGCGACATCTTCCGAGCGACAAGTGATTTTACTTAGTGCGCGTTCAGTCGGCGTGAGGTGTGCACCTTAGAGCCTACATATGCGCTTAATGTTGTAGTTTTATTAATTTATTTAACGTGTGTTTTGGGTTTTAATATTTTTAATGTTTGATGATTCATCCTCAATTGAGGTTGAAGAGTGTGTTTTACTCCTGAAGATGGGACAAGCTGTCCCGAAACATGTTGAGTTAGTATAACATCACAAGTATAAGAATTAAGCCTCTGACGGTGAGTAACATAGTTTATTTGATTGTCATACAAGTGGCTTGGTACTGTAAATAAAACTTAATATTCTAATTTTTTTGGAATTCTAATTTGCTATGTAATTTTTTTTCAATAGTTTGATATTCTGACGGATGTGTTAAAAGTACTTCAACAAAATTTAAAGACAATAAAGTTTCTAGTCCTTAACTGTCCAATTCTTCACTCTCCTTGGAGATCCTGATAATTGTTTAATTATAAATGTCACTTTTTAATGCCATCTACATTATAATACCTAAAAGAATGTGGAAGGGAAGATTATATACTACTAGACGTAGAGGTGGACCAAGGATGAGATGGTTGGATGGTGTAACAGAAGATCTTGATAGCATGGGAATCATAGGGTAGAGAGGAAGGGCGGAGAACTGGGAAGCATGGATGACTATTGTTGAGGAGGCTAAAGCCCACCAAAGGCTGTAACGCCAGATAAGAAGATAAGATTAATGACATCTGCATTTTTATTTTTTAACCCCTATCTGAAATCTCATGTACAATGGCACAACACTGAAAATGCACATGGTTCCCACTCATTGACAAATTTTGTTATTTCTGAAGTTCTGGATGATTCAAATTCCAGTGAATGCCAGCCTTCCAACAACATTTAATGTTGCTATAGTATCCATCATTACGGCAGGTCAGGTGAAAATGGAAATTGTTATTATAAATATGAACAAAAACTCACACAATGATCACTTCCACGTATTTTTAATTCATTCAAGAGAATATTGCAAATTGAAGAAACATTCTCAAGAGTTAAATCAATTTATAATAATTAACTTTAACTCGTTATAAGCTAATCAGACTTCCTTATACAGACCATTATACAACAAACAACTCGCCCAACACAGTTCAATATTTAAACTGGTATACAAACATAATACAATTCTTGTACTATACAAACAAATCCATTTTAAACATAAACTGTAATAAAATGCTAAAAGAACATCTGCAGGCATGAAAATAACATTTTTATTGTATATAAATTAAAAAGATCCTGTGGAATGAATACAAGATATACAGTAGTATATAAACATACAAAATCATTAAAACAAAAATTAAAATGGTATTCATTATAAAAAATTAATTATGTTCTGTTATTTCATTTTGGTTATCAGAAAACCACAGTACAAACATTTTTTTTAAATATTTACAATCTGCCCTACAGGACTTGCCAATTCATTCTGAAATAAAATTTCAAAACTGTTTTTACTGCTTTATGCAAAATTTTAAATAATGTGTATCTCCTAATATCACATTTTTTTCTCAAATTTTGTACCAATAGTCTGGATTTATTATTAAGTACAATCCCACCTTTCTGAAAAGCCTACAATCTCCTTCAACAAAATCTGTGGAACAGCAGTAAAATGAAAACCTATTTATACAACCCATTCTCATATGACGTAGTATCAGTTTCAAATTACTAGATAGTTCTGTTTAAGTTTTACATCACCATTTCTGCTGTTAAAAATTCAGTTAATTTTATGTAACACATTAATGCCTATATTATTTATTTATAAAAATATACCGTTTCTTTATTCTTATGTTTACAATGTACAACTAAAATGGCATTTCTTAAATAAACCACAGAATTTGTAAGCAATCATTTATGTTATTAGTATTATAATAATTTATAATATACAGTTCTTATTTGAGGATGGTGATCATAATGGTCAGTATTAATTTACAATTACTGTTTACAAACAACTTCGTGCCACATACAAAAGCTCAGTAATATTTTTCCAGATACCATTTTCAAAAATCATTTTATTTAACCTAATTAAAAAACCTATTTGGCCTCTGAACATAAATACAAAATGAAATTGAGCAGTAAAACGAGTTGTTTATCGCTCACTCAGGCTCCAAACCCTACCTTCTTTCACTTTAATGTTTCTTTTCTAATAATCATCCAGATCATACAAGTCGTTGATCTCCAGATCATCACACTGCATACTCTGGAAGTCCACTTTGTATCGTAACAAACCTGTTAACATCAGTATAAAAATAATTTATCAACCAAAACTGTTATTGTAACATAATGGTAAGTTAAGAATACAAATATAACAACAAATACACAGTGTGGCCATAAGTTGCTTGACATTAGCATTTATGAACAAATACAAGTAACGTATGGCCACACTGTATACTCAATACTCATATACTGAAAAAAAAAATAAGACCGACTACTGACTACATCCTAACAAAATCTGTTACAAACATTATTTAATATTTCTTTTCTATTACTGTAGCTCTGTTATTTTAATTTGCCACTTTCACCTATTGAAGCTGAACGTAGCTGTTAAATGTAATTAATCATTTAAGTAACCGTATGCCTAAATAAAAAAAGTTAAACTAAATTCCATATAGCAAACTGTCATGTACTGATGAATATTAATAAATATTATCCCAGCTGCATGTGTAATATAGTCTAAACACATGTAATTGATTTTAATACATTTAAACAATTTTATATACTCAATACACAACCCTCATAATTTCTTATACTTATGGACAGAAGGTTTGTTTCTCCTCTTAATGGTGTAGACAAAAATAAAAACAGCATACAATATCCACGGTTAATCTTTATTACCACTAAATGCTAATAATACTGATACAGTGAAAAAGTACTACAATAAACAAATTGTGTACTTCAATTATATAAGTTTCATGTGACATTGTCGCCTTTCTTCAAAATTTGAAGTATACTTTAATATAATCATAAACATATACATATATTATACAGATCCAATAATGATATTTATATTTCTCCAAAATCAAAAACGACTATACCTTATTTTGCTTGTTTAAAAATCATGTGCCTACAATTAAAAAAATCTTAATATAAAATCTTCCTTCAAAGAGATACAATTATCAACTACTGACATAAAATAACAACATGCTCATGTAATGTACATTTAAAGTGTATCATGCTGCATGCAACAATTCATAATTCTCAAAACAACTATTAAAATAGAAAACTGAACATTTATGTCATAATTGTAAGAAAAAACAATCGCCAAAAAATTAATGTTATTATCATTATAAATATAAATAAAACCTACATCTCTTCTCCCTCCCACACACAAATTTAAAAGCAATCTAAATGGGACCAAAATGTATAAGAAACAGTTAATTTATATATACACTAGTAAAGCAGAATAGCTTGTAATATATGAATTCTTGTAGAACTGAATTAATTCCAGAGACTGTTACAGTGTAGAAAATGTATTTTCATGTACCCTCAAAACTGACATTTTTAAGAATGTGCAAAAAACTAATGAGCAGAATTATGAGAAATAATAAACTGTCTAAACAAACTTAAAGCAAAGACAGTTCAACATTGTCTTATTTATAAAGTTCAGAAACCAAAATTGATGAAAGAGTTCAGCATTGCTTATTTATGCCGATTTATATGCAAATCGAAGAATTCTATTGAAATGTAATATTTGATATCTAAAATTAATGCATCATATAAAATAAAAGAATAAGCAACATTTAAAAAGGGGTCTTACACGCACACAGACACCCACATGGTGTAAGAGTAAAAAAACGTCAAAGACAGATGAAATCAGGATTTATTATGTATTATTTAAAATAAAGGAGTCTTGGTTCTATTATGGATTGGCCACTAGGTTACTAAATACCTACACCATGGACATTAAAGTAGAGAGGATGGATGTAGGTGATGCTAGCAGCATATACTACATATAATTAACTATACTGTAACTGTGCAAACATTCTTGATGAGGAATGGTTTTTCCAAACACAAGACTACAGAGGATCTCAGCTTTACGCATCACAAGATGTGACAATGGCGTCTACGAAGAAGTGTTAAACTATAAAATACCCCAATAATTGACTTATACATTTCTAATTAATATTCAAAAGTGTGTACAACACTAGTACACAACGTGATTAAAGGAGGCTGTTAAAACAGATGAAGATTATAAACGGTGTTTACTAGATGCATAGTTTTTTGAAATTATTCAATAAATTAAAAATAATTAAGAAGTCTCTCAACTTTTTGGAATACAAATTTATATATATATGTTTCTATCCTACCTTGCATACAAACTGAATAAGCAACTTCAAACAGATTATTTCACTAAACTAATTTTCCACTAAACTCTTTAAGTAATGATATTATTTTCAAAGTGTCTTGGAAATTCAAGTTAGACAAATAAAATGATTTTAATTACAACAAAATGTGATATTAATACATTAACTATTGTAGCTGTAAAGATGTGACATAAGGTCTGCCAATACAAAAATAAATATATATCCTGTTCTCCTTTTTAGCAAAACTGAATAGCTTCCTTTAAGCTATACCAAAACTAAAAAACATTTTCCTGAGTATATGTAGTGCATATTTTGTGTGTGTGTGTGTGTGTGTGCACGCGCGCACACCTGTGCACATGCATGTACAGCCTTTTATATACAGTAGAACTTCATTAATCCGAACTCCAGTTATCCAAATTGATGTCAGGAAATTAAAAAAATCCAATTTGTACAACAAAAAGTTTATTCAAACTGCAGTTACCGTACTAAAAAAAACATCGTAAATAAATAAAACACATGTTAGCTATGCACCATAGTTTACATACTGTTTTGTCGTCTTTACAGTTGACTAATATCTTGCTGTCTATTGTGTGGTGTTTGTCGTGCATTCTGTTTATACAGCACACTATTTTGCCAACCTGTTTTAGTTTTGTGTTCACGCAGTGTGTATATAAAATGTCTTCTAAAACGAAGCATGTCGTATTGTCGATGACGGACAAAGTAAAAATAATTGAACAATTAAAAAAAGAGTGTTGGCCAAAACGTTTAATGTAGGTGCAACCACTGCTTCTGATATAAAAAGAAATAGTTCTTCGATTTTGAACTTTGTTTCTAATTTGGAAAGTGAAGATGGAATGTCGTCCATAAAAGTGATGACAACAAATTAAAATAAAAACCTAGAAAATGCAGTTTTTAAATGGTTTTTGCAGCAACGGTCACTTGAAAATCCCCTCTCTGGCCCATGTGTTTGTGAAAAAGCAAAAAGTTTGCTGAAAAAACGGGTGGTTTATGAGAATTTAAAGCAAGTAACGGTTGACTACGTAATTTTAAGGCTAGACATGATACTCGAGAGTTAGATTTGACTGGAGAAAAACTTTTTCGCAGATAACAATGCAGCTGATAAGTTTATTGGAGAGCTAAAAACCAAACTATAAACTACGATTCTGAATTTGTGTACAATACCGATGAAACGGGACATAATAGGAAAACATTGCTCTATAAAACTTTAGCTTCAAAGAAAGAAGCAAGTGTTCCTTGTCACAAAATTAGTAAAGAACGTGTGACAGTGCTTACTTGCGCCAATTCAATGTGGGCAGTCATCGACTCGCATTGCTTTTAATAGGAAAATCAAAGCATGGATGACAGCAGCGTTGTTCTCAGAATGGTTCGAGGAAATGTTTATTCCGGTAAAAAAAAATCAAAAGGAATGGGAAAAAAGGAAATCGTGTTGCTTCTTATTGATAACGTATAACATCTCACCTACGTTATAACATCGGGAACCTGTGCATACTTACCTCAGAACACTTGCACGGGCTGCCATACTTGTAATTAAATTTTAATTACTAATTAAACCAGCTGTAGTTATAACTAAAGGAACTTTTACATGGGGGTCTGATGATTTATTCACTCAATGTTTTAGTGTAAAGTAACGACATCTCTTTATTAAACCATTACTACAACAGCTCTACATAAATATTCCCACATAAGGTTTTCTAAATAAAAGATTACAATTTATAAAAGATTTTGTAAATAACGGGGGCCAAAACATATGGATTTATAAGGGCTAGCATTATCCACGGATCCGGGACCTTAAACTTGTTTGTGAGTTAAGCTCACTTATTCATATTCTATCTTACTATTGGGGGGGGGGGCATTTGAAGAATGGACTTAATCTAAAAAAATTTGTATTAGTGAAGCTAATACAAATACCCATCCTTCAGTGGATCTTTTGGAAAGAAGAAACGGACGTTTTAAAGTGCTCTTCCTACTGCCATATATAACGAGTTTGTTGCAACCGATGGATCAAGATCATTGTACAAATCCTGCCTGTTTCGAGTGTGACGTGGACGACATAAACAAGTGGTTGCAGTGCAATTCTTGCCGTCAAGCGTTTGCGGAACCTTGCATGCTAATGAGTTTCTACGTCAAAACAATTAACTTTACTTGACATGTTCAACTGAAAAATTATAATTATGTGTATTATTTTTAATTTTTTTGTAGTAAAAGAACTTCTTGCAAAACGCACCTGACCTGGTTTTTTTATTAAGATATTGTATCATGTAATAAAAGTAAGCAAAAGTAATTTTTGAGCAATTCTCGAGTTTTCTTTCATAAAATAACCTTATTTTTATGTTTATCCCAATTATCCAAATTTCTGCATATCCGAATTAGGTCTGGGGCTCATTAGTTCGGATAAATGGAGTTCTACTGTAGTTAAAAATTTTTTAGATTATGAATTATCTCAGTCTGTATCAGGTTACATTTCAATGCCTACATGAGCTGGCGATGAAGGTTCCAAAATTAAGAATCTTTTTTTAAGCCACTGCCAAACTTTTGACATGTTTCTTGATACAAACCAAAGTAATTAATTAAACCATTTAAACAATTTTTTGTGTGTAATATAGTTTATATTTTCTCAAATAAACTATTACAATATTCTGTAAAGAAATAAAACATGATTCTGTGTTTAGTAGAGAAATTACAAAGTACATATCCATCGGTGGATAAAGAAAGTGCCCGAACCAATAAAAAAAAGAGGTTTAACAAAAACAACAAACATCATTGGAAAAAAAAACCATCCCATCAACTATAGTTAATTCTTTTGAAAAATGTCATTATTCTTGGATTCGTTAAATGAAAATTAATATTACAAGCAGGATGCATACAGGTAAATCATGGCAGAGATAAAAACTCACATTATAATAACAAAATTAAAACACACAGATACACACTAAATTAAACAAAAACTCTAAAGAGATCAAACTTCCAAATATCATGACAATTAAAAATTCTTATTCTACGCTGAACCAAAAAAGCTCTTGATTCCGCAACAAAATAATTGTGAATTGCATTTATGAAATGTACTTCTCTGGCAGAAGTGTTTAGTGACACAATAAAAAAAAAGTTTAATACAAACTAAAATAATAAATTATGATAAAATCAAGAATATACACATTATTGAATTTACAAACATCAAACGATTGTGTTGTACTCATAAAAACATGTGAAATTTGGTAGTATTTAAGCAAATTACATCAATCCAATTCTGCTGTTTCATGTAGATACTTTTCACGTGCAAGTGCTCATATAATTTTTATTGATAAAAGTATCACCGTCATTAACTATAAACACAATTTTGAATTTAAGCTAATTACCAAATGACTTTGTATGTATACACTTTTTTCAGAAAGTCAAAATTTTTCTGCAATAGGATACAAAACGTTTTTAGTTGTAATGTACATACAACCTCTTTCGGCTGTATTCGTGTGGAATTAAAAAATAAATATTTACAAGTTTCCACAAACCAAAATAAGTAACTACATGCGACAACAGAGCAAAGCTATATAAGAATGCATTTCTATAAACACAAACATGAGGCAGAGGCAATGTGGCTACCTCTCAATATTCATCAAGATCGACATCATCCAATGGTTCATCAGCCTGCAGTGACTGGAAGTCCACTTTGTAACGAAGAATGCCTGTTGTGACATACAACTATCAGGACAATTTTTCTCACAATTCTCTACACCAGCAAACAAGTCTTAACCAAGTAACAATTCAATGAGAACTGAATTATTCAATAACAATTATTATTCAGTGATTTATACCTGACCATACAACATACAATTTTAAAATACTGCCTACAACTAATAAACACTGGACAATAAATTAATAAAAAATGTTCACATTATTCTTCACATAACTAATATTAAAACATTTCTATAAATGTGCACAGTAGGTATAGTTAGTAAGTAATTTCTTTGACATGGATTACAATCCTCATTTGTACAAACAAAACACAATATTTTATACACTATACGAAGGCCGACACATCAAATACGAACTTTCACTTTAGAGTGCAAGACAAAATAAAGGATAAAGAGTAAGATAGATAAACTCACTGGTTTATAACATAATAAGATTCAGAAAATTTCTCTGCTTACACATATTTCTCTGTATCGATTAGTATTTCCTACGATTGAATAGTGTCTTCACCCAAAAATTATAGGCTGCGACTTCCTATCACTTTTTTACATGAAACTGACTCAACACCTTCAAACACTACATAAATCTAAAAACATGTTAACTTAATAACCCTCTCCCTTTCACCCCTCTATCTCTTATTCTAGAGGACTATCTCTAATATCTCAATGTACATAATGTGGCTTTCTTTAATCCAGTATATGGATTACCATCTACATTTTTCTATTTTGAAGAACATATGATTTTCATTATTCCATCATACGCCAAAGTTAATTTATACCAAATATTTTCTATCGTATAGAGTCACCTCCATCCCTTCGACAGTCCCACATTATAAAATTATATAAGAGGGTTGAAAAGGCATACATCATATTAATGTAGCTAAAAAAAAATTCACTTATTTTGTGTTGGCTGTTGTATTCATGGTCAATCCATTCACGCTATGGTCTGAGACATTTTAATTAGACAGAACTTTATTTAAAACTGTATTACAAAAATTATTTTCTTTTGTGACACAAAATTAGCGTGGTATAATCTATATAAAAAATACCACATAAACATAGAAATACTCTGCAGTTACATGTAAACTATTTGTCTGTTGATAACTATTATTCTGTTACACATTTGTTTCACACGCTAATTAATAATTTAACAATTTCTAGTCAAGGGCTAGTCTTTGAACATTTTCTGTTACTATCAAATAAAAAACTTTTATAACAATACACTAGCCACTATATTGAGCCTAGTCAATATATAAAAAGTGAGACTTTACAATCTGCAGTTTACTACTCAGTAAAGTATGAAGCAAGTCATTACATTGAACACAAAAGGCCAGCTTTTCAGAAACTCATAATGCACATACATCATGGATTTATTTCATTTACATTTTGAGTAATTCGATTCTATTTTTAAGATAAACTTATAATTTTTTTGCCAGTAACAGGCACGTTGGCCTGACTTAAGAGTTCTGTACTTACAGAAGACCTTCCCCACAAAAAGTTATAATTAAAAATTCAGGAATTAATTTCTTCTGTGCATATAAACAAATCTGCTTGGCTTAGGCAGGTTTGTTGGCACAGCAATGTTTCTGCTAGCAGTTAGTCTCATTGTTTACTCAGTTGCCTACACACAGCAACACTTTCTTGTAAAATGTTTATCCAATTTAGTAAGTTTATGTTTGACCACATTTCCAATACAAAAGTCTAGTGAAAATAGGATGAGACCATTATTACCACTACCACTCAAGAGCTAGAATTGCTGTATCTGTAAATTGCTAATATGAAAACTAAAACCAACTGAAAGTACACAGATTGTGATTACACCTATAAATTATCAACCTGCTATAGGTGTTGTGGCAAATATTTACCAGCCACCACCACGCATACTGTAATTGCTCTTAATTTAGTTTTATTGTTTTAACTTTTCTTGAAATAATCTTTTCAAAACTGTTCTACTTTACCTAGATACTCAAATACTTCTCCTCCTGAGTTGACACCAAAATATCAATTAACAGATTCCTCATTAATCCTACTGTACTTGTTGCAACAGTGCTACATAATAAAAGTCTACAGACATTGGCAGGAACTGGTAAAGTTTAACTATCACTTTTAGCATCCCTTCTGTCAACATCAATAATCACCTTCACAGCTGTTTACTACTTGCACTGTTACACAAGACGGTCTATTGCTATCTGTTCGTACTAAAATGTAGTTACATTCTTGTGACCACAGTCACATACTCATTTAGATTAGCAGTAGTTAAATACAAATGATATACAGTATTATTAAATTCTAGAGAATGTAGGTTCAATTCCATTTTTTTCCGGTTACTTAGAATTTTACATTGTCTAAGTAGCTAACTGGATCTAACATAAGTGAAACACTGTCAAATCATAGACATCAGTAGTTTTTTATACTGTTCATAACAAGTTACAATCACCCAGAATATTTAGACACCAATCTATCTACTATAAATTGAACCCGATACTGTTTATAACAGAAGGTATACAGTTAACGTGTAAAGCTATACACTACTCTTTTTCCATGGTTTCTAGACACACTGAAAGCATGTTTGTATGTATGGATTTATTTTCAATTCACCTACTTAAAAGCTAACAACAATTTTTCATGTAACTGATAGATTTCAAATAAAACTTGTGTGTTAACTGTATAAATTATAACTGTAAAATACAAACTGCAATTAGGACCCGAGTAATATTTCATGTTACCAGTTTCCATTTTGAGTATCATTTTCAACCATTTAAAATTAGTACAAATAAAATTAAATATACTCTATCTATATCAATAGTTCTCTTTTACTCTTTCTCAGCACACCAAAAACATAATAAAAGTGGTGCTGGTATCTAGAATCTGAGTTACTTACAAATCTGACCTACAGAGTCATGAATAGGCTATATGCTGTATATAACTCTGGTGTACCACACAAATTCAATTTTAGACAGTAAACAAAAAATCCATTGATTAACATAATGGTCTCCCTAAAGTAGATCAAATTAATTTTTCTCTGCTATACACATGCACATTGGAAAGTATAGTCAAGGAAGATTCAGCAATATTGTATGCCTTACCCCAAACACGCCCCTACAATCCCCAATACCTCTAAACTCAAACAACAGCCTCCTCAGCCCTCTCCTATACAACACTGTCTCAAAGTCCTAGAAAAAATTGTCACCATCAAATTAAATGTAAATTCACAAGTTAACTTGTAATTATAATATGGTACACTCAATTAAAGGTGTTACTAGAATGTCACTGCTTCCAGAAACAGACGGCTGCAGTAACTGTTAAATGCAGCTAATTTACTTACTCCTTTCCTTTTTTTAACTTTTTTCCAAGATTAACATTTGCTTCAGAAATCCAGCTCATATTTACGCGCGCGCGCGCGCGCGCACACACACACACACACACACAGAGAGAGAGAGAGAGAGAGAGAGAGAGAGAGAGAGAGAGAGAGAGAGAGAGAAAGAGAGAGGGGGAGGGGGGGAGAGAGAGAGAGAGAGAGAGAGTATCAATCCAGATTTGCAGATGTAGTGAAGTCCTGTTGGTTGTTGTAATTACCATATTTCCATATTCCATACAAAATGAAAGTCTCTATTTTCAGACCACACAAGAAAAATGGAAAGAGTTCTCATTATGGAAGTATAATATATTTACATTTCTGACAGCAATCGCTTAGTTCAATTTCATGTGGAATGGCGATTATAAATTACAATAAATTAAACTGTGTGCATGTAAACTATAAAACTTGTAAAATGAATGTAAAATTAGCTGTTCAAACTTTGAGTAGTGGTGTTGCAGATGCAATTGAGCATTAAAAACTGATGGTGATGAAACTTTCAAAATAGTGACAGTACTGAAAATTTATTAGATACACCGATTTATTGTTTGACACTTTTAATTTAAGAACATTATTTGCCAAGGGTTTTAAAAGATCAATAAAAATTAACAATTTCATGGGGCTATCAGTTAATTAACACAAAATAATTTATTTAAAATCGTTCAAAATTGAAGGGATTCCGATTACCAAAGGAAAACAATTTGTTAGGATTTTCATGTTGGGTTTATTCAATTAAAGAAATGAGCACTAGTTTACTATATAGAACAGAAAATCTTTTAAAGTATATTTTAACCTATAAGCTTTCACTAGATTATCTAGAACTGTTCTTGTATGTATTAGGTCAAAGGGAGGGTGGAATAATAATCTAAATGCATTACGGTTTAAGTGGCCTTTGCAAAAACTGCTGTTTTGTAACAGCATCACGGTTAATGGAAATTGTGAGTTTTGGGCGAACCATGTTCATTTCTTGAATTTTGTTTACAGAAAAGACATCTAAATGACAACTTAGATGATGTTAATGCAGATGATGATAAAGAGAGTTTACTTAATACATATGCACGTGAACTAAATGAATTAAAAATCACTATGTTAATAACATTATTTTACATGACCGGATTTATAATCAATAAAATTATGAAAGTGATCTTGTTCAGGGTGTATTAATATACAGCTTACCACTAAGCACCAGAGTAATGTGTATTCGAATAATGACAGTTATTCATCCTGCATAAAATTTGTTTCAAAGTGCTGATGGATTAACATTAGTATCAAATGAAGTGTTTCGAATAATTAAAACTTGCGAAAAGTATTTCAACTAATTCAAAATTATGCTTATAATGAAAAGGAATCTCAAAAATATTTTATTAGATTCTGCTAAGCAGGAATTATTACAACAGATATTCTATTTAAACATTTTAAACATTCATTATCTTATGAGTATGGAAGTACACCCTATAAGTGGTAACTGATTATTTTAATCTATAATAAGTATTTTAATATATAATTTCATAATAATGGAAACTTATTATAATGTAACTTTTGACTATAAAAAGTAATTCTGTTTGATGCACATTAATAAAAATAATTCTATTTCAAAATGGTTAATTTATTTTCAGCAGGCTTATTATGTCAAAAATATGTACATTTATATTATATTGAAAGAGAATGATAAAATAAAAATTAGGGATTATTGTCTTGTTTTGGAACTGAAGAATTTTTTACAACCGGCTTGTTAAATACATTATAAAACGTATACAGTGTAATGCATATGTACAGTCAACGTGTGAGCTTGTCCAAATAGAGTGGGGGTTCGCAAGAAACAAGACGGCTTGTTTCTATGCAATGAGAGTCATGCCTCCAGTAGTTATATTATACATCATGGTTCTTACTATTCTACCCATAACATTTTTAATTTCTTTACCAATTATATCATGTCTGCTTCTTAAGAACTTAGAATAACCACCTTGCCTCTAGACTATACACTATATATTTTTTAATTTAATTACAATAAGACTTTATGAGCCCCACTTATTGTCACTCCTGTTTGTATAATTATTGTCCTGAAACCACTGAACTACTAAGAAGTCAAGAAGAGCATTGCATGAAATGATGCACGATACAAAATTTGTATTTACTGCTACCACATTAGTTCAGAAAATACTGTACATGCTTATATATTTCCGTACTACGGTGAATGTATATGCTTGGCAGCTGAAGGAAATTTACATCTAATTTCCAACAATTTATGTTGTTAAGCCCACGCAGAAACTGTTTCACCATTGAAGCCAGAAACATGTGTTTTATATATATATTATATATACAGTAGACTCTCAACTATCCGACCTAATGTGGCGGTCGGCCGGGTCGGATAGCAAAAAAGTCGGATACACCGGAGCCGTAGGCATACCAGCCTCTGTAAGGTCAATGACCGCCACCCTATTGCGTTGAATGGACTTGTTGCTATTTGGATGCGTACGTCATATCAGTTTGTCCTTATAAATGACGTACAGTAATAAATGAATTAGAAAGAAATGAAATAAGAATTCACAACTACAGTATCTTTCACAAAACCTTTATTTGAAGGACGAAACAAAATGTGTAGTTAACAATAAGTTGAATGAGTTTTACTATGAGTTTTAATTTATACGAAAGCTTTCAACCAAATTAGTTGTTAATATAAATCAAATTATAATAACCTAAAACTACGTACTGTATAATGAAAGAACAAGTGAAACTTACATTGTCTAAGGTTTGAAAAAGTCTGTAATTGAGACCTGCTTCTTTCCTTGCCGCTATATCCTTCCACTTACGTAAACATATTGCTACGACAGCACAGAACAATGTACGCGTTTATCGAATATGCCAGAAGGATCTCGATGTAAGCGTGTGGTGTACGTGCTACCAGACGCATTTTGCGAGAATTTTCTCGACTGTGCCGGGCTTCGCTCGGGCACTTGGACTGTGTCAAGGGCGTAGTAATTACGTAGTTAACGAGAGATAAGACGCAGTTTGGAAGCTTCTGGTGTGTGAGAGTGACTATAAATACATTGGGTAGCGGCCTTAGTTTTTCAGTTCAATGCGAGATATTTGATAGTGCGGTTCGAGAGTATTAGTGCGATATATTTCCAGAGCAGTTCGAGTTATTACTGTGTACGTTCAAGTAGTTATTATTGAAGTGTTGCGTTTTATAATCAGACGGTATAATTGTAATAAAATTGAGTTTTAATATTTGTGGACATTTTATTGCGAGTGTACAATTTTCATTTGATTTACTGTAGACTGTGTTGTTAATTACGAACTGTTTTACTGTAACAATTAAAGGTGTGATTAGTGACTTAATTGCTGTCTTGTACTTATTTTGTTTCGACTGTACCTACGACGGTCGAGTAGACCGTCGTAACAATATGATGTCTGCTGGTGTTGCTTCTTCTTGCTGGCCAATGTATTCCACTGCCGTCTCGATCGCCTTCAGGCCTTCGGAGTGGGTTATACGATCGGAGGGTTCATCACCTTGTTCCTCTTCAATCGGCTGTTCATTTAATACCATCGCTACAATATCTTCGTCTGCAATTTCTTCGATTTCGTCCTTTGCCAACCATCCTGTGATGTCTTCCACTTCCTCACATCCGGGAACTGTTTCTAACAGCGATACAAGCGCAGTGTTATCAGTTGCATTTTCCACATCACATTGCTGTTCTACCTCTTCCCACTTATCACTGGCTCTGTTATCCAGCACAATTTTCCACGATCGCACAAGTGTTAAAGATGGAATTTCATCCCATGCCTCGGACACCCATCTGATGACGTCAAGCATGTCTACTGACTGTAGTGCCGTCGCAACTTCTGTATTATCAATTGTCGCGATGATATAGCTTAGTAGCCTACGTCGATATTTCTTTTTCAAAGCTTGGAGCACTCCCTGATCCATTGGCTGACATATAGATGTAACATTTGCAGGCAAGAACAAAGCTTTTATGTCTCCATCTTTTAATTGGTCATTTGCTGGATGTGAAGGAGCGTTATCCAAAACTAGGATTGCTTTCCTTGTTAAATTGTTTTCAGCTAAATGTTTTTCAACTTGTGGCACAAATTCCTGTTCAAATCAATTTTTGAAAATTTCTCCATTCATCCACGCCTTTTTTTGATGGGTATAATGCAGGGGCAAAGAACTTAAATCTTTAAGATTTTTAAAAGCCCTAGGCTTGCGAGATTTTCCAATCAAGGTCAGTCACTTGTGGTTTCCGGTTGCGTTACTACAAGCTAAAACTGTAACGTGGTCCTTGCTCTTCTTGAACCCTGGTGTGGCCTTTTCCTATTTAGACGCTAGTGTTTTAGACGGCAACATACGGTAATTCAAACCCGTCTCATCACAGTTGTACACTTGTTCTCCGGAAATACCTTCCTTATCAAGCAGGTCAAAAAAGTGTTTTTTAAAGTCAGGGACAGCGTCCTTATTAGCAGACAATGCTTCACCACTAATCGTCATCTGACAAACACCAAAACGTTTCTTCCAGCGATCAAGCCACCCGTCACTGGCAGTAAACTCACCATCGTCTCCTTCGATCTGTTTTTTAAACTGAATCGCTTTTTCTTGGAGCAAGGGGCCTGAAACCGTCAATCCTTTCCCCCTCACATTTTCATACCACAGATATAAAGCCTCTTCAACTTCCACATGTTTTCCTTTTTGCATAGTTTTTCTAACTTTCACGCCACTGCCACTTGCTTGCTTAGAACACCATTTTTCAATCTCTGCGCGATTTCTTCGCCAATCACCCACAGTAGTTTTTCCAACTCCTAACTCCAGTGCAATTTTGTTTACCGACTCACCAGAATCCATTCTTTTTATTGCTTGCAGTTTTTCTTCCAAAGTTACTACCACTTTCTTTCGTTTGTCACCCATATTTCACTTAAAAATAAAAGCCACCAACAATACTGTATACACACTTTTTAACAAATTAACAATCCACGAACGACTGAACCGCACGGACTGACTTCTGGATACAGACTGACTGATGCATCTGTTGCACACTCAAGTAGGAACACGAAACTTTCCTGTCACAACATGAATCAATTTGCATACTGTATTGGTAACTGGTGATTCACGCGTAAGCGCCTTCACCCGCGTGGCGGGATTGCTCACATGACGTTTGAAGGCGCTAGTAATCGGATTGGAAATACTGCATATGTACCGTACTCAAAATACTTTTTTTTTTTAGTAGCAGCGGGTTGGACGTCGAATAGGCGGGAGTCGGATAGCCGAGAGTCTACTGTATATATATATATATTATAACGATTCATATTTCATATTAGCGTCCTATCTGAGTGTTATATGAAAGTGTTAGACTGTACGAGTATAGCAGCGTAAGCAAGAGAGACAGCGTATAATCGCAGCCATCTCACTCTAACCTCGTCACAGCGACGTCCGCTACAGGTACAAACATGAAACTTTACTCAATTAAAATTATCAGTTCAACCTGCAATAACTTCAAAACTAATAAATATATGGCAATTCTGAAAACAGCATTGTGTTCAGCAAGTAAAGCTTTATAAGTAGCCGCAATCTCAGGTAATATAATTAATAATTGAAGAAGTTATACGGAAGACGAACGCCAAAAGGAATAACAAGAGAATTATGCTACATAGGAATTAGGTGTTTTCACACACACACACACACACACACACACACACACACACACACACACACACACACACACACACACACACACACACACACACACACACACACACACACACACACACACACACACACACACACACACACACACACACACACACACACACACAGATAAAGACCTAAGCAACAATATTCTGTGGTCAGATCTTTGAAACCACGTTTGAAAATACCTGTAATCAATCATTTGCAAACACAGGAAGTACGATTTTGACTAGACATTCTCTGCCGTTTCAAACCTGTCATGGGGTGTTTGCTCGACCTGTTCAAGATTGTCGGGACTGGAAAAACGTATGATTTATTTGAACAACCAATCAGAATCCCATATTTAAAACAGACGCCAACTCAAACCGTGGGGTAGCGTTACTCTTCGATTGGATCTTCAATGCGCTAGTCGTATACAAATTACGTGCAGAAATTTTACAATCACGCACAGTGGTGTTTAAGTTAAGAAATTCGAGAAGTAGTCCGCAGTAGAGGAACTAGTACCGTTCAACAACACTTGCTGTGTAAAACAACTCATCAATTAATTTATTTATAATCAGCCGTGAAGTGACCTGAGCAACAGAGAGCTACAGCATCTGTAATTGCCAGAGCATCTTTCTACAGGATTGGTCAACATCATTTCTTCTGTGCTAAACCATCAAAAGGAGGACCTCTACGGATTCCTATCTTCGGTCGACGCATCAAACAGTAAGAAATAGATTCATTGATCAATGAAATAAGTACTAAACAAATAATAAAAGCAATAAAAAATTTTTAAAAGACACTAAGAAATTCACACTTTGTATTTAATGTGTAATATTAGTCATAACATAGTATAGGAGTGTTGAATAGAAAGTGAGGTGTAGTATTGGAAATGCAAATTATTGCAGACCTGTTCTTTAGCACTGGTTTGGGAGACATCAATCTCTTAATTAAACCAGATAAGAGCAATAGGTCGTTTGAACGTCTTAATCTATACTTTTCACACTCACTCGCTAATTATAAGAGTTAGGGTAGCAATAAGTCCTACGATTAACATTTTCAAGAAGATTAAAAATAATTAAAACGTTAATTAAACATACTCAAGCAAAACTTTAAAGTGTTATTTGTAACGATTCCCCTTGAATCCACAATCACTGAACTAATCCTGAGAATTTGCGTCTCTATGCTCTGAGCTAAGCTGGAATCGTGTTATAAGTATTTGGGATTTGTTCTGGCGCCCAGGTAAAGTAATATCACGGGTAAGTAACGTTTTATCTAACATTCAAAATATTAGATAAGAGTGTTAGATAAAAAGTAGCGTTGTAATATATATATTATAACGTTGCAGAAATCAGACCCTATAGGGTATCCACAAATGTTAGATAAATGATAAAAAGTAAACTAATTTGATGAATAATGATGAAAAAATATAAAATGGTATTGAGAGAGTAAAAAAGAAAACTTGTAAACAAGAATAATAAATAAGTAAATGGACTAGACTGACAAACAAATGACTATGACCCAACCCCAGAGATTGGCCAGATAAAGACAATAAAATAAGATAAGGTAAACTAATGATAAAAAAGCACAAATAAGTAAAACAAATTTAGTAATGAGCACCAAATAAAATAATACAAAAGGAAGTACACTAACCATAATAAATAAGTGAAACAATTATTAATAGATAATGTGTGTTGTTAATAGCCTTATTATGATAAGAAAGTAAAACATAAAATGTTGAAAGACTAACTATAAATGTGTGTTTAACATCCAATAAAACCCAAGAGTGAGAGATAGGTAGGAAGTGATAGTGATAAACAGTGAAAGTGTTAGAAGTGATAAGAATAAATTAATATAAACAATTCATGATTTTAAACAAGGAAAAGAAATAGACAAAGGTAATAAACCAAAACAACAAACAAAAGGTTGACAGACAACTAATTTCATAATGTTAGATAGTAAGAAACATGAGTTGTGATTGCAATGATAATAAAACATCCTATATTAATAAAATAATCAAAGGGATGATTATCACGATAGAATAGATGGTGTTAAAATAATATTCACCAAAGTTGTTATTTGATTAATTAAAAGAATTGTGTTTATAAGAAGGAATATGGCTGGAAAATGAACAGACCATAAACCTATTTTTGTGTTATGTTTTTATAGTAGTATTAAGTGCTAAAAAAGTGTGCAAGAAATAGTAATAGATATAAATAAGGAGATAAATTTTACAATCATAATATTAACCATCAGAGTAAAGACAGAAAAAAAGAGAATAACAGACACGCATATTAACCCATAAACAAAACTAATAATATGAGTAAAATGCAACTCAATAAAAATAAACAAGGAAAAAACAGTTGTATACAATAATCATTTCTGAAGTAAAGGATATCTTTGGATAATAAATGTGTCAAAGATTAAAACGGTAAATATCGATTAAAAGGCGGAACTATTTTTCTGGTAAAGCGTAAACTCCGCGAAGTTACTTTACCTCTCCCAATAAACGTACAGTACTAGTGATGGAGCGCTCACGCAGTAAACTGGTCGCATCTGAACGATGCCACAAAGCAAAACAATATTTTTGTTTCTTTTAAGTTCAACTAAGAACAGTGTGCAACGTAATGTAGCGGTAAATAGTGAGTCCTATATAAACATGCAATATAAAAGAAAAAAGAATGAATAAGTGCGCGCAATGACATCTCTACATACTAATTTGTAAGAGAACAATGTATTTAAAATAAAATAGGTACTAGGTATCTACGGTGAAAACCCCTTATCAATAATTATGTAAAGTGCATATCTGTGGAACAAACATTAACATGAGTTATACTACTAATGAAGTTTTCTACCAGACATCCGAGAAGAGAATACCAGCCTCAGAATCACCGAACTCACTTCAGGAACTTCAACGTCAACGGAAACTACAATAACGACAGACCATCAGTAGACACACTAAGGACCGAGGAGCCTAATCAGAATCAACATCAGGATACCGTAAGGTGACGTGGAAGCCAGTCTTCCGTGATTAAGTAATATTCAAATAAAAATGTACCAAAGACAATTTAAATAACACTTCAAGACCTTTAAGAGTAGTCACTAATTGTAACCAGTAGGATGTAATATGCATAAAAATATGTGTAGTAGAAAGTAACGCTTAAATTATAGAGCATCTCTGTTTCTAAAGTTTAAATAAAGTCCATTCTTCAAATGGCTTAAGTTGAAAGATAGTATATGAGTAAATGAGCATTATTTACAAACAAGTTTTAAATCCTGGATCCGTGGAGAATTCAAACACATAAACTTCCTTATTTAAAGGGCCCTTCTGAAATATATATTGTAAACTGTAATCTGTAAATTAAGAATCAGCTATGTTGAAAACCTTATGTAGAGATTTTAGGGTTATATAATAATAAAGAGACGTCATTATATAACACACAAAACTGAGTGAATACATCAACAGGAACCCATGTCCATTTTCCTTCAATTATAGAGATATCTCAAAATTATATGTGTTTAATTAGAAGTTGGTTAAGTCTATGGCAGCCTGTGTAATTGACCAGAGCCAATGAAGCACAGGTTCCCGGTATTATAACGTAGGTACGTTATAACAGCTTAGGCCTATAAAATGCCTAATTGTCTAAATTCAAAATAAACAATTTGTAAGCAAGTAACTATTGTATTAGAAAATTAAGACCAAGTAACTCATTACTTACAATTAGTTAACAATAATAATATGTCAGAAATAGAATAAACTGATAAAATAAGGAAAATATGTAATAACATAATATTAGCAATTTTGTCAAAACATTAATACATGATCAAGCCCAGCTTTGTGGGATATCAAAATAATCTTTGAAAGAAAATAGAGACAGTTACGTTAATATCTATGCATTGATAAGGAGACCAAGGAAGAAAAGCAATTATAAAATATTTATTCATTTTGAACCAAAACCCAGGATTTATAACAATAGATACAAATGTATTCAACCAATAAGATTGTAGATGGTTGCCATAACAACAAAAAGTTATTATATTAGAAACCGTTATATAACGAGAGTCCATTATTAACGATCAAGGGAGAAAGATGCCAAACCATATTCGACTCAATTAATAGTTAAAATAGGAAGAAATACTATCAAATTTAATAAGACATGGGGATTCAAGAAGTTGAACAAAGACCCATTAAAACACGGAGAGTAAATAAACCAGATATTAATAATTAAAAATAAATAAAAAATTTGAATTAATCGAAAAAGAAGCCAGATGAAGCAGAAAAACCAAATGATGGAAAATTAATGAATGTATCAACCCACAAAGGAAGGAATACCTGTGAATCATCACAAGAATCGACAAGGTCTTGTTAAGTATATTTGAATTATCAGAATTTGCGAACTAAATTAATTAATTTTTCTCACAACAAAATAACTCTCACTCCGAACTTGGTAACTCAATTTCTTTCAAGGATTGATTGATAATATTTATTAAACTTGTATGTAAATATAAATTAACCTATGTATGAAGTATGAAAGATTAGCACACACTTTTTAACACTAAGAACCGAATTGTATTTAAACCTTCACAGTATCTAAGTACCATTGATGTAAGGTGGTGTACTTTAATAACATCTTGTTTTAATTTTTTTGTAATCAAAAGAACTCGTTGACTGAATGAATTGTATAAAATAAACAATAACGGCAGCCATACTGGTGTGGTAAACTGTTCAGCCAACATAGCCAACCCTTGAGATATACTTTGTTTATAGCCGGAGCAACATTGTTTTATAATAATAATTTTGTATCTCAATGATCAATAATTAACTATTTTGAGCACTAATAAACTAGTACTGATTATTAATGACCGTCCTTCATTTTATTTGAATTGTATTATAACATTTGTGCACTTCAGCGGTGAATAAAATTATTTACCAGATTTGGACGTTGGCAACACGACGAACGGCATGCAAGATTCGAATTCCCGCCAGTCTGCGAGGGTAATTCGAATTTGTTATCACCGCACAGAAGACAACCTAGTTTGAACTTTTTGTTTTAATAAACAATTTGGCGCCTATCGGGAAACAAATACATCGAAGAAGGACAGGTAAGGATTATCACTGTGAAGATTTCGGTACTGGTTATTCGTGCGTTCGCAACGGACATCATCAGCGCGAGATACGTTATAAATTGACGACATCTTGGTAAAACGAGAGTACGCAGAAGAGAATTATTACAATATATATATATATATATATATAAGTTATATATATTGCAACGATACAGCCATACGCTGTATTAGGCATTAATTAAAATAAATATAAAATTTGTAGAATTTGTATAAATTACAGGTAAATGGACAGGTCTGAGATTGTAAAAATATTTCATTGTTAGATTAGGAGAGAAATTAACCTGTTCCGACACGCAGTGAACACCTGCTCAATTGTATGTGTGTTACACGTGTATCTTGTGTGTGTTAGTGATGCATGCAAAGACAGGAATCTCAGCAACCCGCCCCAAGTAATTAATAAAATAATTATTTTAATTCACTGTGCGAAAACTAATTAGTGTATGATCAAACCAAAGGCACCAAAATGCGTGTAAAATTTATAGTTATCCCCAGTGAAAAGATGATGTTAATAGAACACGCTATGCGAAGACAATGCAAAATAAACGTGCCAAAAAAATAAGCAAATTACCCTAAGACGCTCAAATTAATATAGAGAGTGTTTAATCGAATTAGCTATGATTTGTGCTATCTCGATTCCGTGCAAAACATTGCTATTTGCTAATAATTGCAAATAGATGAAAAGGTTCGTGGAGTGGGGGCTGCCACGCGATATGCAGGTATCGACAGGACGATTTTGGAGCCAACTGGCGCGGAATCTCGAGAGGGTATAAATTAAGGGTTCGACCAAAAACCCTTCTCTTCATTTCAAGACACAGTTGCAGTCGGACATGCTGTCCGTCGGCAAAACAGTTTTATTTTATTTCTATTACAAGTCACAGTAATGAAAGAAATAACGTTCGTTAAATTCACGACAATATTCTGGAAAAAGTAAATACCAAAATAGTAAGTCTACCAAGAGTATATATGGAAAAGCTACCAGAGCGACGAGGGATGCTGGACGTTAGAAGAAGTTTAAGATCTATCTTGCAGCAGATAACAACTCTCTGATGAGGACCACACTGCTGGAGAGCGACGCTGGACTCTAGATGTATCAAGGACCACGCCAGGACAGGAGGAATGGAAAACTAACTCTGGACAACGCTGGACCCCGGACAACAAGTCGTAAGATCATCAGCACTCGAGGTGACATGCGTAATGCATTTTAAATGATTTTTAAAAAAGAAAAAGAGCTCATAAAGACTATATCAAAAGACAGTAAATTAAAACAAAGAAAAATTTATACTTAGTAATAATATTTTAAAATGTAGATAAATGTTTAGTCGTAAGAATGAGCGATCGCATATAAAAAGAATTAATAAATGAAAGAGAATTTAAAGTAGAGAGAGTAGAGTTTATTATCAAAATAAATAGTAAATTGATTTGATATTTGAATTATAGAAAAGATTAATTTAAAGTTGAATATTAAAACAAATGCCAGTCTACAAGCAATTAATATAAATTTAAACTGAATTTTAAACATTGGTGTCGACTGAGCGAGTAGAGGTCAGATCTGAGTTAAGAAAATTTATTTCAAAAAAACATTTTAATTTTATAGTTAATTAATAAACCAATTTATTAACATGTCTAGATATAAGATTATTAACATGTTTAGATTAAGATTATTAACGTGTCTAGATATAAGAGATTTTTAAATATGTGTAACGCTGCATATCATAAGATATAAACATTTAATAATGAGCAATATCGTGACCGACAATTATTAATGATGTTTATGAATATTTATAATATTGAGTAAATAATAAATATGAATTTTAAATACTGATAAATAAAAATACTCTTATTATAGTTACACCTGGTATCATTATACAACCTGCATAAATTACAGTATATCGAATTTATATTAAATATTATTGTATAGAATGGCTCCCAAAGAACGTGGGGCTATACAAATTAAATTACATATAAATTTGTACACATGTATCGTTGTAATATACATACTGTAATATAACTAATTATAGTGAATGTGCTCTTATATCTTATCCATGTTGTGGTGCCAATATGTAATGGATTAATAATTTAATTTAGCCTCACGTTGTAAGCGTCAATTGGTAATATAAATAAAAGATAAATGTGTTGTATTTTCACTGTCTATAGGGTTTATTTATAAAAAGTCGTTAATAAATGGGTGTTCAGAGAGATTTTCGGAGATGCGAGTTTACTTCTCCCAAAACAATTTGATTGGTGATGTATTATTATGTTGCAAGAGTCTAGCTTTGTTGAAGTTAATCTCTAATATATTATAACAAGTAAATCAGCCCTGAACAAGTAGCGTGTAATATTAGTTTAGTATATTTGGTGGTTAGATCGTTCACATTAAGGCCTAGACGGTACAACAACGTTAAGAGAGGGGAGTATAGGCCATGAATTGCTTTTCTCTTCTCTCGCAGTTCGACTACCATATGAGTGCTTGTGCTGTGGTTTATTGTCAGCCAGTTATTTGAGGTTAAGTTTTTCCAATCGCAGTATATCTCTCGTTTCTCTCTCTGTAAGCTACAAATTATCTAAAACGCACTAAATAGTCAACAAATAATAAGTCATAATTTTCATGAAGGATTCTTTATTTTTTTCTTTTACAAAACAGATTTCTCTCTTCGCTTGGTTTCAACAGATCGACCACACTTAAGTGAATCGACTATGTTACAGCATTCGATTCTCAGATATTAAATTTTAACTATATTATTATTTTTTCGTAATCTCAGGGTTCGAAAGGTTCTTGTGACTATTAGGGAGGTCAGAAAATGCCAAATAAAAGTACAAGGTATTACAAATTTAAATATAAAATCTTATTAACTAAGATCTTTATACGTACGTTGGTTTTACCGTCTAACGACGAGGTTCACTCGTAATGGCAGAGTACCGATATTTCCGTGATGGCTGCTTAACCAGTCTACAGATGTCTGCGTCGTATTTTCGCCAATCTCCAGTTCCGAAAATAAAAATTTGGTGTATTTGTCCCTGGATGGAGTAGAATTTCCAATTCTTAATCTTCACTAATGTTGAAGTTTCTCGTGGTTATGGATTACCATGGATTTTGTGTAGCAATAGTTTTTTTTTCACTTGGTTGTAAGAAAGTGAGATTTAGCATTCGATTTTAATTTTTCTTTTTACTTTAATTTATTGATTAATTTCTTTATGTCATTCATCCTCTTCATTTTATTTATAATTTATTACTTTCAGTTTGAATCAATTTATTTGAATTATCTTTAAAATTAGTTCTTTTAGATTTTTTTTCTCTACTCATAAAGCTGGACTATTCTCTTTCACCATTAACAATGGAATCAACAAACGTTCTTGCCTTTATGTGGTCCTTGACAACCAATCTCTGTTATGTTATTGGTTAATATTTGTAATCCTTGAGCCATCTAATACCGGCCATAATTAAAAAATGTTCTTGCACTTACTTAATAAAATACTCCTTTACAAAAGTCATGTTATATCACATTGAATTTTCACAGATTATTTGTTATAAAATTACATACATTTTGCTACCTTTCTCATCTTAATCTTATCATTCTAACAAGTACTATCTCCTCATTACTAAATACTAATTTTGGGACCTATTCTCCTATTACATATAGGGTGTCCCGGGAGGAGAGGGAAATAATTTGAGAAATGGTTCTAGTGTAAAAGAAGAAAAAAAGTTCATATAAACATATGTCCGGAAACGCTTTGTAAGTGAGTTACGGCTAGCGAAAGATTTCGCCCGGGTTTCGGTTTCCCCGGGTAAATGAAGACTCTCTGAAATTCTGGGAAGGGGCAAATTCTGTTGTTTCTTATGGTTTTTGACCTGAAAAATCGAATAAAACAGGTCGCAGAACTGTATCTCCCATAAGTTTCATGATATCCGACGTAAAACAGAAAAAGCTTTGCCTAAAAACAAATTTTGGAAAATTGGAAACAATTGGAATTTTTTGGGTGATTTTTATTGACTTTATTTACACCATTTTTCTCAGAATTAAATTCTTTACAAGTTTTGTTTTTAACTTTTATGCATTTATTAGTCATTTAACAAAGTTATTGTACTTCTAACCTAAAAAAACTTTTTTTTTAAATATTTAAAGAATTAAAGAATTTAATTCTGAGAAAAATGGTGTAAATAAAGTCAATAAAAATCAACAAAAAATTCCAACTGTTTCCAATTTTCCAAAATTTGTTTTTACGCAAAGATTTTTCTGTTTTACGTCGGATATCATGAAACTTATGGGAGATACAGTTCTGCAACCTGTTTTATTCGATTTTTCAGGTCAAAAACCATAAGAAACAACAGAATTTGCCCCTTCCCAGAATTTCAGAAAGTCTTCATTTACCCGGGGGAACCGAAACCCGGGCGAAATCTTTCGCTAGCCGTAACTCGCTTACAAAGCATTTCCGGACATATGTTTATATGAACTTTTTTTCTTCTTTTACACTATAGAACCATTTCTCAAATTATTTCCCTCTCCTCCCAGGACACCCTGTATATTATGTTTTTATTGTAATTCATGGCACTTATCTGCTATTAATAACTACTATTACTTTCTTCTAATTTATTATATAAAATTTAGTGTCTTTACATTGGTTGGTTGCCAAACTTTTCTGACATGGCTTCCTGTACAATTTGTCACTGGCTTAGGGCCAATAATTCAATTTTTTACTCCATTCTGGTTTTTAATTTATCATTATATAGTTTTTTAGTATAGAACCCTTCATATGTCCACAACATAGTTACAGTAAAACCCTTTGGCATATTATCACCAATTATTGCCTTCCTGGCCAAGTTTACAATTATAATCTAACAACACAACCATTATCTATTCAATGTAGTTATAAAATATTTACTCTATACAAAACTCCAACATAAATGCCATGATGACATGTTCATTTTTATAAATTAACTAAACATCAATTATTTAAAACTGCACTTATCACTCACTCTTTGCACTGACCCCTTCACTGACCACTTCATAGTTTGTATTTCTATACATTTATCTTTGGCTCTACTGCCTTGTATTTTTATTTTGTATCATTTATTTTTACTCAATAAGGGTTTACACTTACCTGACCTTTGTTACAATGAATAACTCTAGTGTTTTTTTATTATAATTTGTATGTAACGTAGGGGACCTTGGTTTTGATACGTTACAATATATATTTATTTATTTACAATTTAAAAATCAAAGGTAATTTTTTTTTAAATCCACTAACTTTTCTATATCAGTGTACTGTGCTAAATCCTCAAAGGTATCTATATAAACAAAATGAAATAATATTGATGAAATGATGATGGAGGGTGTTTATAAATTAGCATGGTGTGTGTAACCATTACTCATCGATATACACTGCCCAACTGTACATGTACCAAGTGCCTACAGAGCTCACTGCTCCCTGCCCCTGTTCGGTTTAGAGCCAACTATATTTATGCAGAAGGAAGTCCATATCCTTACAGCAGCTTAATACACCACAGCAGCTGTAGTGTGTTCACTTTACTATAACGGATGACCATTCGTTAATTTCTAAACATTGGCTATTTTTGTTGATATCAGCTCCTATCATTCCATGTGATTCTACTGCAGTACTTGATATGGATGCCCAATTTTGTTACTTCCTTATGGTGATGTTGATATTACATAGGTTGCACCATTTATCATACTTTAGATAATAAACTAGTTTATGTTTTTAATGGTGTTGTTAATTTTAGCTACATGATTTCAAATATATTGGAATAAAAAATAGATCAGCCAACAGAATAAAAAAGTATATCCATTGTGACTGAAGTTGGGTCAACAATGAAAGGGTGAGAATTGCTTTCTGGCCACTTACAAATCGCAAAAAGTCTAAGATTTGCCACTGTGTACAAGTGGATACAATCATAATTTGAAAGCAGTATTCAGAAAAATTACTTGTACTGATGTTCATTTAAATTTTAATGAACAGAATGTATTTATATTTGTTTGTCTTATTAAATTCACCAAAAATCATGCGTTATATTAAAACACTAAAAATGATAATACAATAATATTTTTTTTTAATAAGCTTATAATTTGCAAATTATACATTTTAATGTTTAGAGTAGTCAATTATACAAAATGAATTTTGATAAAACCACATTACACAATCTTTTTAAAACTGTAAACTACTAGTTACATTTTTAAAATTATAAAATACCTAATACAAAAAAAAAACCTGAAATCTTTAACTACATGTCTATAAGAGATCTGAAATATCTAACTGATCATTTCTAAGTCTCGTCCATTAATTTTATCTACACTGCCAAACCAATAAAAAATAAATAAAAACCAACATTCTAACCCGTCTCCTATGCTGCATCAGCATTTTACTTCTCTGGTGCTATTACGTAACTGTAACACTTAAAACAGCTGATACTTTTTCTCAGTTGTAGTGGTGGTGTTGCTGATATAACAACAGCTTTCATATTCTTGGTTGTCGTTGGTATTATGAAAGAATTCCATCATTATAAGTCACTAAATTAAACTTAAATAGATGCTTTCCATACGAGGCACCCCACAAATGGAATTCCTATCTAGTAAACACTTTGTAATGGTACATTTCCTTAGGCATCGCAAAAACAGATTTGAGAGGTTTTATGTCCAAAAATATAAAAACTCTCAACTTTTTATCTATCTGTTCAGAACAGATATAAGCTGAGCTCCAGATGTCTGTCTTTCATTAGTATCTGGCAGCACCACCCCTAAGCAAAACCAAATATCATACTAACCTATGTCTGAATAACAAACAAGATTGCCATGTATTTACAAAAAGGTCAGAGTAGCCCTAGGACAGAACACCACTAGAACAGCAAAAAGTATATGAAGTACGTTGTGTTATTGCTTATACATCAGCCAGTCTACCTACCAATGGGTCAGGCTTGCACTTGTTATAAGCCCAAAAATATCATTATTATGTCAACATGCAGATAAGATTAGATAGAAATGCTTATACTATACATAACAAGTATATACATATTTCTTGTTCCCATGGACCCATTGTAGAAAAGATAACTGCATCAACAGATTTTTAAAAATCTATTATACTTAGCAAACAGGGCAAACAGCTTACAATTATACTTAGCTAGGAACTAGTACTTCGTAATACACATCACAATGGTAACATGTGAACCAACGGTTAACCAAAAGCAAGTTCAGTAGGAACCAGCAAGAACAAATCATTGCACCTAAGAACAGTATAAATACCAGATTAGCCCAGGAACAACCAAACCAATCTAGAACAGAAAAGAATCAACAGCCTAGAGATGATACAGTTGAATCTGCCAAAACAATGCAGAACTCTTTGGGGATATTAAACACAAAATCCCACATGGTCCCCTCAGTTGAAAACATCAAGAGTATATACCCACAAAAACTTGAGGACAGACATACATACTAATTTTATGAAAGGCTTCTGTGATTCTTGATAATAATGTAAATTATGAATTGTGTAATTATGTAAATTTTGTAAATATCACACAGAAAACCAATAATCTAGACTCATGAAGTGACTGAGTTTAACAGTGTATATTTTACTATAAACAATTCACAAAGTATTTTACTATCATTCTGGTATGCTAACAATTCATGATTAAAATGGTTATAAACACTTAAAATGTTAAAACTCCACATGTATCATTAATTTTAAGTCAACAATTAATAAGTTTTTTACACTGTTTCACAATTCGCTGCTAACACCTTACTCTCAACAGTTTGTTGAAGAGTATCGAGTATACAAAAATTCTTAATCTACATGACAATGTACACAAAAATATTTTATTTGCATATTGCTATGATGTTCCTGAAAGTAACAAGAATGGTCAAACCCATACAATATGTAATATATATTTAATACACTGTAAACATTTATTAGCACCACCTAGTAAGTAATCATTTAATAAAAGAAGATCTAAACAACAAACTGAACAAAACTATGTATTTATTTTACATATAAAGTTTTAATGCTATACAGTATTTGCACAACCACCATTTAAACACTTAAGTACGTATATTCTGTTTTTCATACCCTCACGTTATAGATATTCACCACCAGTCTGTTTAACTAGTTGAGCGTGTACACAACAAAAGAAGCTTGTGCAAATGATCCCTCATTTTCAGTTGCCTTTTTCCTGAGCTAGTTGAAATATTATGATCATACCATAAAAATTGATTCTATCAATGTTTGAAATTATAAGAAATAAAATCCATGTTACCTATGAATGGTAGCAATCATTTAACTCCCACAGACACCATATATCTTGGTGTATATCACAACAGATTTGTGCATATCATGGACAAATATCTGAGATATCAAGTTTTTTATGCAGGAGGGCCAATGTTATGTTTGACTACTACTCTAAGCATCCTTCATTTTAACCAAAATGAACTGGTACTAACTGTAAACAGTATTTCCATTACCTCACAAAGATATCCATAAAATATTCACCTAACTATTCTTTATAGGTTACAAATGTGTTTAGAATATTTTGCATATGATTTTTGTTTAGGATTTTTATAAACTGAAAAATTGCTTGGCTCTGAAAAGCTAGTTGGATTTAAATTATCTTCATTACTTCCAAACACATATAGAAGCACCAAATTAATAAAATTATCACAATTCTTGCATAAACAGAAATCATTATATGTCCTGCACAAGCTTCATATTCTGTCATTGAAATCTATCATATGGACTGGTAACAAGTCTGATATACGAGGTGTGTTCAACAAGAATTGGACATTTTTTGTCACAGGCGATCAAATGAAGCAAGGCCGTTGACCTTGCAGTACAGGCATGTAGTGAATTCTAGTGCGCAAGCGCTGACTGCCGCTGTCCCACTACAACGAATCAGTCGCTGTCTGGCTGGGTGTCAGTAAGTACATGTATTGAGTGGCCGTCGGATTTCATTTATTGTAAAATGACAGAAAAACTTGTGCAGCAGTTGAAATTTAACTGCTGCATTAAATTTTGCCAATGACTAGGCAATACCCAGACGGACAGACGGATACTACTCGAAAAATTACCAGGCTTTTGGGAACGATGCTATGAGTGTCACATGTATTAAGGAGAGGTATAATCACTTGAAAGATGGCTGCACATCAGTGGGCAGAGAACCGCCTTCTGGCATGTCCTCAACAAGCCGTAATGATGAAATCATTGACCAAGTGCAAAGTTTGGATCGTTGAATTACCGTCCGAGAGATTGCAGCAGTGGTGGGAATAAGCATTGATTCAGTACATTCCATTTTGACCAAAAATCTGGCAATGCAAAGAATGTATGCAAAATATGTGCCAAAGCTGTTAACGATGGAGCAGAAAGGACTCTGTTTGGAAGTTTCGCATGACATGTTGGACTGTGTAAAAACTGGCTTCCTCAACACTGTGATCACTGGCGGTGAGATGTGAGTGTATGGGTATGATCCTGAAACCAAAGTTCAGTCTTCACAATGGAAACATTCATCATCCCCGAGGCCGGAAAAGCAAGACAAGTGTGCAGCAAAAACAAAGTCATGCTGATTGTGTTTTCTGACTCATGTGGGATAGTGCATCATGAGTATCCACCACAAGGCCAAACAATTACCAAAGAATACTATTTAGAGGTTATGCGTCACCTCCATGATGCTGTGCAGACCAAAAAGCCAGCCCTGTGGACAGCACAAACTTGGCAACTCCATCACAACAACGCACCTACCCATTCTTCTCATCTAATTCAGACTTTCTTGGTGAAACACAACACTCCTCAGCTAAGCCAGTCTCCCTACTGTCCTGGCATGGCTTCCTGTGATTTTTGGTTATTTCTTAAGTTGAAAATGTTGCTGAAGGGGACCTGATTTGAGTCAAGAGAAGACATCATACAAAATACGATGAGACAGATGTACTCCATACCAAAAGATGACTTCCAGACATGTTTCCAAAAGTGGCAGGACCGCTGGAAGAAGTGTGTGCAATCTAATGGGGAGTACTTTGGAGGGGATAAATGTTTAAAATCTGCAGATAAATAAATGTATTTTTCCTGAGCAAAGGTCTGATACTTTTTGAACACACCTCGTATATGATGAACAGGAATGTAACAACTGGTTACACACTATGGTTAAGTGTTTAAAAGATGACTGGTATTTATGTAGAAAAAGCATAAACTGTACACATAAAAAGGATCCTTTCAGTTTGTTTTTTACTTTTCCTTAAAATATGATATACTACTTTCTGAGGAGCATACATATTGCATGTGCATTCTTGTTTATATAGCAAGAATTATTCTTTATATAACATTATTCTTTATTATATAACAGTACAAACAGATGTTAGTATATAGTTAGTTTTCAAAAGACTGTAAGATCTGTATGACACTTTTGTTAACGAGCTAGTTATATACGCAATCCAATATTCCATATAAATGAGACTAATGCTAACTTCAAACAAAATTTTCCCAAGAGTGTGGCCATATTACATGCTGAAAATGGGCAAAAGTGGAGGAAATTAACAAGTTTCATGTGGCCAATTAAAGATGGTAACTTAAAAGTTACTGAGAACTAACAGCACTTAATAAGGTCACAGGTCTTCTTATATCAGGAATGCACTTATATAAGTGTAACTGTCGTGTTCAGTACAATGGTTTAATACTGTGTTCAGTATGATGCGTTTAAATTTATTCATGAAGTGTACTACACTAAAGTTTCATTTATGTTTTTCAGGGGCCTTAACATACACTACAAAAAAATAAATAATGTGAGTGTAGTGAATTACACATTATACTTCTTAACTTGAAATAAAACCACATAAAATTGCAAAGTACAATATACACCCCACCTGTCCTCAATCCATCAAAAAACAACACAACAAATTACTTCCAAAAAAATCCATTATCTTGCTTCATCCATATCTTTTTATGGCAGAAACTATGACTTCAAATCATGAAAACCCAACCATTACTTTGTCCAACAAATTATACATCACACATTTGATTGCATTCTCTCCCAGTTCTCACTGAATACCACCTCCAATCTCAGATGTGTCCATTGCTTCTGCAGTATAAATAATTTTTGTCAACATCAACACAATCGTCAAATATGTCTAATTTATCCCATTCCTCATCATTAATTGGGGCATTCTCATTGTCTTCATTATCAAGGTCTTTGCTATCCCTCTATCCAGCTCTACAGAAACCATTTAAAATAATGAAATCCAATACTTTGGCATGCTTTAAGGTTAACCGAACTTTCCAATTCACCCTTCTTTCCCAAATTTACTTAGCAGATGGCATGTTGCACCGGCATCTTGTGATTATGTGATTTGAAACTGCATATTACTCCCCTCCCAGTTCTAGTAGTTGCTGTTTACTTAAGCAGTGTGTGGAAAGAATTCCATGATCCTGTTTCTCACATACCATGGAGCATGCATGTGTGTCTGTCCACAAAATCTTCAATACAGAGTCTGACAACCAAATCATTTGTTTGTAAAAAAATGTTCCACTGATGGGAATACCTTCTACCCTGTTGCTTCTAAATTTCTGTTGCTTTAGCTATAACGGAGATTTCAAATGAACAGAGCAATACCTAATTCTCTTGCTACGCCTAAATGGTTCTTATTATCTATCACTGCCCTTCACTAGTTTCTAAAAGGTTAACTTCTTAGCAATAATAATTCCCTTCCTCTTTCCTCAAGTTATGTTCACTGTTCACAGTGTTAACTTTACTAGAAACTGAACATACTGATCTCAGTGACACTTCAAAAGCACAAACAAATACTATACATTTCATACACACTAAGCTCAGCCTACCATATTTTTCAGATCCAAAACAAAGACACCTTAGTAAAATGCGTGGAGATCAACGAGGACATCCGATGACACCTTGGGAAAATTCTTGCTGTTGACTGAGGAGTGGAAACAAATTTTTGTCATTCCAAATTTTATTTATAATTGTAAAACATTAAATTATAAATTAATGTTTACATATTACTTAATAACTTAGGACTATTTAAATTGTTTGACTGGATCATCTTGCACCATCTATTTTTATATTTCTCACTCCATGCAGCTATATTAATATTATTATTATTTTAAATAATTTTGTAAAACTCGCTACACCTGAATTGTACTCCTCTGTAATTCCAATTTTCCTACTCTGAATTATACTTTATGTTAAGTAAAGATTTTTCCTTCCTGTACCCATACTTTCTCTTTCTGGAGGCCACCTATTCTTCATTAAAGAAACTACCCTTTCAACAGCTGCTAAAGTCTCAGGCAAACAAAAAATAAACTCAATGAATTCAGCAGACTGATAACCTTTTCTTGTACAGAATTAAAATGTTTGAAATTTTCCATCCATACCTGTGACAACTTATCTATTAAATTTTTGTTTTTACTAACGGTATATAAATGTAAAAATTTATTAGCTTTAGACACTTCATGGCACAATCCTTATGGACTGTATTGTTGATAAATACAGCTGAACTTTCAACATCACTTTGCAGTAATTTGTTATCCAATAAGCCAACCTATTTAAATTTAGTTACATCATTAAATGTTCTTTATTAACATATCTTTTTAAATTAATATGTTTCTAGAATATTTTCAATATTTTCTTTCCCTTTATGATGCACTGAAAACTCCGATTGACAAACTGAACACTAATCAAAATGAACACACTAAATGAACACTAAGATAAAACGTTGAATGAATGAACATTTTTGTTTCGGTATCATTAAAGATTAACTAATTAACTGAAATTAAAATTTACTCATTTTTTACTAACACAACTGAAATAACATGAATACCATAAGCCAAGATTCAGTCTGATAACATAACCAAAAGACCACTACTTTGTTAGACATACATATATACTATCGATATCAAAATCATGTATCGATCATACATGATTATGATTTTATCATGTGTACATAGGTTTATTGTGAGCTTTCCATCGATGAGTTAAAATAAATAATTTTGGAAATTCAATTAATTAGGAACTGAAGTTAAATGTGGCAAAACGACAAATTCGCATGTTGGTAGAACTGCGCCCAGATATAGCCTAAAATCAAGGACAGTCCGGGGCAAACGAGGACGTATGGTAGCCCTACCTAAGCTAGCATCAAGGTTAGTACTAAAGCATTTGACAATGAGTAATGGCTTCTTGAAAAAGTTCAGTCTGTCAAATTTGTGCATTCACTCACTCAACCTATACAAAGTAAATCAGCATTAACAGTTAAATGCTATATCGACTTATAATATGATTGGGTAAGTTTAAAAAATAAGTAAATGAAAAACATATTTCTGAAATAAAACAACGTGGGAAGTACAGAAATGTAGTCAGAACCTCAGGGGAAGTGTAAAAAACTTGTAAGCACAAAACATATAATAGAAGTTTTACTGTATACACTCTACTGAGCACTTAATACAAAATAATTACAAATTTACTGCGCAGACTTTCAATCATTACAGATGGTTCATTATCATTTTTACACAAACAGTTTGACTGATGTAGTAAACATGTAACAAGCTGTGTTCTATGCATTCCAACAAATATATGTTTGTAAAACAACTGCCGGGGTGTTAGGCCATGGTCTGACATTATTGAAATTACAGTTGCTATCTAAAAGCTGGTCCACAACAACCCCATGAACATAACAATATATATAAAACAATCAAAAAATTCACAAAAATAATAAAACACAGATGTTTTGGCCGTGCCCACGATGGCCTACTTCAGTGTGGCAGGAAAGAGAGTAAGAGTCCTGCAAGAGATTGAGTTTGTGAATAACATTTTTGTTCGCTAGAAGCTAAAAACTGCCATTGTTCATCATATGCTTGGAAATAATTTTTTAACTGACATATTGAATAGTCAGTTCACAGAATGACAAATTCAATTAGTAAACTTGAATGTCAAAACTGAATCTCTAATAAAAAGATTAAATCACTTTCAGTGTTTACTGCTTGTAATTTATCTGCTTAATGATAGTGTACATCAAAATAACTATAAAGAAGTTCCCCCACTCCAATGCTGCTGGTATTACAAGAAGAAAAAAGTTAAAGAATGCCACCAAATGTCATTCACTAATTCGTTTTATTTAAGAAAATATGACAAAATTATTCAGTTCTTACCAGTTTACACAGAATAAGAGTTAAATTTAAGGCTGTAATCTTTAATATCACCACATGTGTGACTCAACAAATTTAGTACCAAAGATAACATTTTTGTTCTTATCATGTTAGTTGCCAGAACAACATATTTCAATTAACAATTACATCACCGTTATCAGTTAAACATATTTTACAAAAACTCCAAGCCACAAAACCACACTGGCACAACGTGTTACGATGTTAAACAATGGTTATACACAACTTAGTACAAACTTATAGGAAGAGATTAGTATAATTGTCTGATGTAAAAACTCCAAATACACAAAAACAATGCAACCTTATAGTACTACTATAAGTAAGATGTACTACTTACTTATACTGGACAAACATTATAACTTACCTCCAATACCGCCGAATCCTCTTACAAACTGGGAACCTTCCTGTGACTTATCTGTGATTATCTCTAGAGTGGCACCAAAGCTTTTATAATTATTAGCTAACCATTCCAATAAAGGTTGGCTTTCTACTAATTCCAATTCTACACCACTCTGGAAAAAATACACAAAATACAATAATACAAACAACATAAAAATAGTGAAGACAGCCTTATTTTGTGGCCGATTACCTATGCATAATCGATATTATTTTAAAAATAAATTATTCTAGAATCATAACAGTTTCTTCAGTTCTAACTGAACCTATTCTGAACAATATTACAGAACATTCAATCACTACTTTAACTCTCAGACAGTATCCAGATTGATTTGCAATAGTAATTTGCCACAGTTCAACTTGAAATTTGATTTTTCTGCATGAAAAAATTTGCATCTACTCTAATTTCTACAATAAATTAACAATAAATGTGACAACTTATTTATCCAAAAATGTGATATATTAAAATAAATGCAATCACTTTTTGTATATTTAAGTGATTTCCTAGCAGCTGAACTGCCCTACGTTGACACAAAATCATGTTACATGACTTAAAAAACCTAATCCAACTACCCTACTACATGCAATCCTAAGATTATTTAATATATTCTTCTTACTCAAGTACAAACACACATATTTTAAAATGAAACTCTTATCAATAAAATTCTATTCTTCTCTTCCAGTACATCTCTGCTGTCCATAATAATTCATATTTTAATAGTTACAACTATAAAAAATTTAGTTTCCAATAAACTGAAGGCGTTTTGTTAAAATTTTATAATTTTGTTAATCATACTCATTAAAACAACTACCAGTAGTGTTAACTTCCCTTGAAAGTTTTGCAGTATGTCAGTTATTCCATGACATCACAACATTATACTACAGCTTCCATGCTTAACTAATTAATTCTACTGATATTTATAATCTGAATTTTATAAATTAAAAAAAAAATATAGAAATTGACCTGCAATGACTGTTTATACAAAGTGAGAGGTTTAGATTTGTTAAACCTACTGTAATTCGTAAACAAAAAAGTATCGCATACAAAAAAACATTGTGAAACTAAAATCATATAAACACTTAAATAGGGTTTGCACATTACCAAAAATCAATCACAATAAACAAAAAGTTTGTTAAGCTCCTTTGTATTTTAAAATTAGTCCAGTCCTATTCCTATAATGTCGTCATTGTTTATATGAGAGTCACTTCATAAGTGTTGAACATTGCAACTTTACTCTTCAAACAAAATTCATTTATAAGTCTTCAATGTAATCTCCATTTTGTTTAATTATAGGAGATATAATCTGGCCAAAAATTCCATTTTAAAGCACTACTGAATACATTATTCAGTAAATAAGCAACAATCTTCAGTAACATCTGACACATAACATAACTGGTGCATAACAGCCAGGGTATGCATAATGTACAGAACATTTTATTAACTGAACCTTGAATAAGCAAAAATTTAAGAATTTGCATGAACATTTTCATAATTATCAGCGTGATGGAAATTTACGATGTATTTACCTGTAACCATCACTTACCTTGCAAAATGCAAGTATTTTGTTCAGCTGTACCTTTTCCATACATTTATTGATATTACAATAAGGACCATAGTTAAATTGAAGTAATAACAGAGTCTCTCTCTCTCTCTCTCTCTCTCTCTCTCTCTCTCTCTCACACACACGAGCATGCACATTCCCTTACTAATGTTAGTATATTCATTCTTACAATTTATATACCCATTTTTCTTAAATTCCACACTACATACCTCTTTATCTGTAAAGTGTGTCTTATCTTTCTCTTGTTCTGGTGTGAGATGAAGTACCTTTTCCTCTGCATTGGTATGATTTTTAAGAACATAGCGCTGAATATCAAGATTTTCCCAACATATTAATGTTTCCACTGATCCCAGTTCTAATGCTCTTAATGTGTCTTCTACTCCAAAACAATATTTCCCTGTATCTTGGCTAATTTCATCAAAGTAACGTCCTGTAAAATAAGTTTACGGTACTGCACATAACTGAACATATAACATATGATTATAACATATTATCTACAGTTTGAAAATCAATTTAATTATATTTACTTTATCACATTTTGAAATATACTGTAGCCCTCCTGTAGACAGTATATCACATTATATGTGAACACATACAAAACTAATAAACTATTATTATCATTAATAATTCTATATGGATTACGCTAGTCTTTGTCATTTTACACAACAAAAATTGCAATTCTTAAACATTATAATCAAATAAAAATTTGCCTAGACATTCTCATGTGTTATACATAAACAAAGACAGCATCAAATAGTATGCAAACTATTTGGTATAGTACATTAAACATTTGGTACAAATGTACAAATGTTTGGTGGCATTTGTAGTATTTGGTATTTGGTTAAACATTAAGTAAATCTCACTTTTATAAAGCATAACAATTTTTACTTCAATTAAACTCTGTTCATGCTTTTTTATTAATTAATAAAAATGCAGAATCCACTTGAAATAAATAAATACCTTAAATTTTTAGACACCAACATTATTAACACGGGTATGTATGAAAAGGTCCAGGCATTTTTGCACTACCTGCAAATATTCTTCACCTCTTGCACATGATGCACGCATACATGTAAAAGGTATCTTTCTGTTTAAAGTCACAAGTTGGTCATACAAAGAGCAGTATATTGTTGCATACTGATTTTTTTAATATGAGTATCAATAAACTGTTTAACTGCTAACGGGGGGGGGGGGGGATGCATTTAACTTATTCTTCAAATTTCATAAACAAATCTCTGGTTCACCTAAATACTAAAATAAAAAATATGCTCAAATACTGTACTACATATACAACAAAAATGAAAACTAAAGTTCTAACACAAAGAAAGATAATAACACATGTGTTCTATATCTGGCACTAAAATAACCTATTTTTGTGTTATTAGATGTCTGTGCACTTCAGTAAAAGTAGAGAATGAAATCAACATAATCATTTACTATAAAAATTTTAAATTATGTCTTATCATTATTGTGTAAAATAAAACTACACGCTGTACTGAAAAATGTGTAAAAAGTCTGTAATACAAAACGTAAATATTGTTACGATACCAAAAGCAGCCCCAACACCAGAGAAGAACTATAAGAATTAACAATTTTAAATAAAGCAAAATAAAAGGACTATGACAAGACAAATGACAATGACCCAACCCAAGTGATTGGCCCAATAACAAAAAGAAATAATGACCAAAGAAATAATGAAATGAACACATTAAATATACCCTTGAGTAGGGAAAGTACAAATCCCAATAATATATTGTATTAACCATTAAGTAAATACTGAAGGGGAAAAGATAAGATGTAAAATTTTAATGAATAATATAAGACTATCTAAAACTAGATTGAACCAAGAGTGCATAATAGTAGTTAGGAAGTGATTTACCAATGACAATATAATAAGGTGAGTACACCAAAGTGAAGTGAGTAAAAGAAATAAATATTATGGAATAACCACTATTAACACTAAAGTACAGTGAAAAGGTACAAAGTGCAAGTTTAACCCAAAATAGAGATAAACAATAACAATTATAAATCAGAACTCATATAAAAGTGAGAGTGAACAAGTAAATATAAAACAACATACCGGTATAGGTAAAGACACCAAAACCAGTGATTAACACTAGAGTTTAAGGGTGAAAAGTACCAAAAAATAGAATAAACAAATGAAGTAGTAGTAAAAAATGAAGAGTAACCAAAATATTGTTATTATAGTAAGAATTGATAGTAGCTTAATAGTATAGTTGTATTCAGGATAAAAATCCCCTAATGTTATTAAGGATGTTATTGTTATGAATGTTTAAATAGTAAGATTATATAGTAAATGTTTATAAGTAGTGTTATGATAGCATAAAGAAAAGCAGAGGAGATGGTAATGTTAATATTATAGAACTGTGCAAAAGTTATAATTGTTAAAATAAGCACTAAGAGTAAGTTATATTCTGTTGAGTAGTGATGAAGCCTATGTTAAAGTTATAAATTTAAAGATGAAAGGCAGTAATAGGTCGAAAAAGCTGTAATAAGTAATATAAATCAGGAATCAGTGTAAACTAGCCATAACTAAGCAATAAGAACTTAGTGATAATAGTAAAATTAAAATAAAAACAATGTAAAAAGGATAGGTCAGAGTAGGCCTAAAACTATGTGAACCAAAATTGTAAAATATCCAAAAATGACAGTAAATAGTGAGAGGAAAAGATAAGGAAACATAAAATAACAAACCAAGAAACAATATAAATATAAAATAAGTGCATAAAACAACATAATGACCAAATTAAGTAAAAAGAATAGTAACAGCCAAATGTTAAAATAGGCCAGAGATAACAAAACATAATCATGTTTGATGTCTAAATAAACTACATCAAAAAAGCTATTCAATGATAATAATAATAATCAGATTGGTAATAAGACCAGGAAAATATCTTGGCTATAAAATATTTAGGCATTTTGAAAAAAAAACTCAACTTCATAACAATGAGTATTAAATTATTTCAGCCAATAGAATAATTTGGTTGCTATGACAACAAAACATTATTATTTTAAAAGCGTTAAAAAACAATAAGTCCATTTTTAGCATCACAAGAGGGCAGATGATAAAATTGTCGATCTACAGAAATAAGTTTAAATAAACAAAATTGATGAAAGAAAATACTCATTAACAAGGAAAGAACAAGAGTGACACAACACTGAAACAAAATTAAACAAGATTAAACCCAAATTACAAGAAACACAATCCAAATTTATAGAAGGAAGACTCAAACACTAGAGCTGATGAAAATCATCCACTAAACATCAAACAAATTGTAAAGTATAATCCTATATTACCTAACTACAACCACAAGACATTTCACAACACTTCAATAATTTATGCGCTATATTAAAACTGGGTTCAAACTTAATAAACGAAGAATAATTATTCAAATATTTGGTAACTTGTATTAAAAAACTGTCCAAACTCACCAATAACACTTTAAGAAATAATACGATTTATACCCAAGTCGAACTTAACCTAGTTTATAAGGTGAACTCATTATAGTCGTAAACCGTAAGTAAACTGTGGTAAAAGAAAATTATTATACAGTAAAGCCCCGATTATCCGCGGAATTGGGTGGCAAAGGCACCGCGGATAGTGAAAATCGCGGATAACCCGAAAAAAGACTAAAAATGAGGTGTAAACACGAAAAAAAAATTCAGCATAAAAACTATGTTTTATTGTACAAAAAACATAATATGTAAAACTTTTAAAATATGTACAGTACAGCAGAAACCTTTGCTCTACGTCTAAATCACTAAAATAAAGAACAGTAAACAAAAAACAATACTGTACTGTTAACAAAAAGTGTTCAGTTACGCCTTTTTAAAAAAAATCAGTCACTCGTTTTTGCTTCTTGCTTTGGAAACACCTTTTCTTTATTCTAGATTGTACTTTCCTTAACATGAGTTTATCTGCCAGATGTGCGTCATCGTCTTGTTCCTCTAAATATTGAAGCAATCCGTCTATGTGCTGCAAAGCAGTTTCGTGTGTCATCTGCGCAGGCGCCTCGTCTTCTTCACTTTCACTTTGTTCTTATTCATTCTCATTCACTCCCATTGCTTTGTTCGTTATCTCTACGTCAGTCAGTCGTTCAAACCTCGGCTCACTTGCGTCGCATTCCAGCCACTCTTCTATGTTCTCTTCGTCGACATTCTCACCTCCCGGAACGGATGTCACTAGGTCAACAAGTGTAGCGGTCTGCATGACTTCATTCTCTTCTTCACAAATGTTTTGGTTGACATTTGTTTCGATACTCGGAAAGAGTTTCCTCCATGATTTAACAAGGGTTGAGGGTTTGATGTAATCCCATGCAGACGCAATATCGTAAATGCTATCCAAAATTGTATAATTCTTCCAAAATTCTTTGAGATCGCAGCCTTCTTCGATTTTTGACAGTAACAACTTTGTTCTGTATGTTCTCTTCATGGTTGCAATGACTCCCTGGTCCATAGGTTGTATCAGCGCAGTAACATTTGGGGGCAAAAACTTTGCGAAGATTTGCCCGTCAGAAGATTTAAGCACACATGTAGCTGGGTGTGAAGGCGCGTTGTCAATTAACAAAACAGCCTTTTTTGAGAAGATATTTACGTACTTGAGGCACAAAAATGTTTTCAAACCATTCTTGAAAAATCTGCTGGTTCATCCAACCTTTTTTTTGGTTGAAATAATCAACTGGTAAATTTTCTGCTCTTGTCCCCTTAAAAGACCTCGGTTTCTTAGATTTACCGATTACAAGAAGCCTAAGTTTGTGACTACCCGCAGCGTTGCTGCATGGCAAGATTGTAATTCTTTCCTTGCTACTTTTGTGACCTGCCGCTTGATGTTCACTTTCAAATGCTAAAGTACGTGTGGCAAGACACTTCCAAAAAAGCCCTGATTCATCAGCGTTATAAATTTGTTCATATGACAGATCTTCACACAAAACAAACTCTTCAAAATCATGTTGAAAATCATCAGCTGCTTGTTGATCACCACTCAGCTTCTCTCCGTATAGACCAATCTCTCTAATTCCATGACGTTTCTTAAAACGATGTAACCAACCGGACGACGCATCAAAATTTCCTTCCAGGCCTAACAAATCAAAAAAAATTTTTGCTTTAGCTGCAATGGTAGGACCAGACACGGGGGTGCCCTCACTTCGCACCTGAGCTAACCATTCCGCTAATGCCGAGTCAAGTTCATTTTAGGTGGATTTCTTCATTGTTTTTCATTTTTCATCCCAAAAGCACTGTCCGACACTGATGCAAATGCTAACAGTTTGTCTTTTTGCTTTAAAACGTCTCGCACTGTTGTTTCCCCGATCCCGTAATTCAAACACATCTGCTTCCTTGAAGCGCCATTTTCTATTTTAGAAATCATTTCAAGTTTTTGTGCAATCGTTAACACAACCTTCTTTCGTTTTTCAGCCAATATTAATTTCAGGAACTAACGAACTGATCACTACTGATGACTAAGCATGCTTACTGACAACTGACACCACTGGCAGACCGAGAGAATATGTACGTAGAGGGGGAAGGTTAGTGAACTTGACCAAAACAAAAGAGCAAGAGCCAAAACAAAATTCCGAGAAGGCCTATAGGATTACGATGCACAATAAACCTGTCAGAAATTTTCGACCTTCGCACTGTAGGGCCTATTGTATTTTCCCTTTTGTTGGCTTGGATTAAAATTGGTTTTTTTGAGGTTCGTAATTAAAAAAAAAATTTTCGCGGCACTTGCGGATAATCCGCACCGCGGATCATCCGCTCGCGGATAATCGGGGCTTTACTGTATTTAATTATTGAATGTCAAGATTTGTACTTTAAAAAATCATTTTGTAAACTTTTTTATCCGTAATCAAAAGAACTTTTTGACTGAAAAGCCAGTGCAAATGTTAAAATAGGCTTCAGCATAACGATCCAGTAGAGAGAGTTACTGCCAACCGCTGGGTGATAAATTATTTATAGTCGGAGCAAGACAAGTATAATTTTAATAATTTCATGTTAACGTAATTAGTCAAAGAATGATTGACCTTTAATAAACCCATATTTATTTTAATACCTGTGCATTATTTTATAAATTAATTTTTTATGTGTTTCATTCAATGACATAGCACTGTAACACTTCTTCCTACAAGAAATACTGATTGGTACGACTTAGTGGGTAAAAAGATTTGAATTTATCTGGCGAACAACAGTGCAAGATACGGTTTCGCTAACGATAACTTTTTATTTGTTTTGGATAAACAGATTGGCGCCTATCAACGGGAAAATCACCATAAAGAAGGTACACAGGTATTGGCGAGGTTAATTACGACATAATTACGATACAACGTGAACATTAACGATACTTTCAGACCGTACAGAGTAAAGACTGTTACAGTCTGATGACTACAACGTGTGGCATAATACACGCATACAGGTCTAGTCATTACAAATTGACGCTCCATCGCGGGGCTTAAACAAGGCGGACGTCTGGTCATTACAATATTCATGTAATTTGAAGTTTGTCTGATTTTTATATGCACCTACAGCAAAATCCACAGTTCTTTTACTTCCATATTCCTTAAGGAATGGAAGTATGGTGATGGCAAAAAAAATCGTGTTCGAGATTATTGCAGATTCTGATTGTACTACACTCAAAACATGAAAAAAGTCGTTTTCCGAAAAGTGTCTGTGTGTGTATCTGTCTGTGTGTAGATTTTTTTTCTATGGCAAACGATAACTGCCGCAAATTCAAACAGAATCAAATAATTTTTTGCATACAGCCCTGATTTGTAGAGTACTCACAACCTATTGTTTTTGGTGAAGATCGGTTGAGGGAAAGGGGTAGTTTACCTGCAACGGTTTTTTTTTATCAAGGGAAATTTTTTTTTAGCAAACGATAACAGCCGCAAATTCAAACAGAATTAAATAATGTTTCGTATACAGCCCTGAATTGTAGAGTTCTCAAGACCTATTGTTTTTGGTGAAGATCGGTTAAGGGAAAGGGGTAGTTTACCTGCAACGTTTTATGTTTTAACAAGGGTATTTCCTATGGCAAACGATAACAGCCGCAAATTCAAACAGAATCAAAAGATTATTTGCATACAGCCCTAAATTGTAGAGTTCTCAAGACCTATTGTTTTTGGTGAAGATCGGTTAAGAGGAAGGGGTAGTTTACCTGCAACATTTTTTTATCAAGCGTATTTTCTATGGCAAACGATAACAGCCGCAAATTCAAACAGAATCAAATAATTTTTGCATACGTCCCTGAATTGTAGAGGTCTCAAGGACTTTCGATTTGGTGAAGATTGGTTAAGGGGAAGGGGTAGTTTACCTGCAACCTTTTACGTTTTAACAAGAGTAAAGTACTTGAAAATTCATTTAAACTTTTTGAAACAATGGTAATTGTTAAAAATAAAATAATTTTGTTGCCACGCAATAAAATTATAATTTTTTCATTGTAATGTAAATTATGTATGAGTTAATATCTTTATATATATATAATTCTTCTGTACGTGTGTATGTCACTGAACTCCTCCATGTATAAAATAATATATCGTTCGTGGCAGGTAAGCATATCTCAGTTATGTAATGTTTACGTTTCCATTTTATTATTATGCCTACAGCAATAAAAAGGCAGGTAAGACACATACACACACACACACACACACAATTCACGTTATTTCTGGCCTTACTCATGTTTATTTTCTTACATTTGCACGCTTTTTAAATGGAAAGTGCCGAACCCACACCAACATAACGCGTGCAAGCCGAAAAAATGGACATCAATTTGCTTACTGGCGAAGCTAGTAGTTAATGAATGGGTAGGCAAAAATCTTATCTTAAATTTTTTTAAGGAATCACTAAAAGGACGGTGGTTCAAATCGGACGCTGAGGTAGAGTTTGCTGTAACCGAATGGTTCCACAAACAGCCGTAAGAATTTTACTAGCAGGGAATCTACAGGTTAGCGCAACAGTGGAACTCATGTCTTAATGTTATTGGAGACTTCTTTTAAAATCGTTGAATAAAAAATGCTTTACAGCTCTATACGTGTTTCTATTGAACAATCCTTGTATTAGTCATACACAATAATACAACTGATTGAACTTCAAATTTTTAAACTTGATTAGTTTCTATATATATGTTTAATGTTACAAATAATTCAAATAACAATCTTGATCATCTGTTAGTTCAGCGGAATAACAGTGACACTTTTAATAACCGCATAAAATAAACACTTAGAAACAACACAGGCGCTTTAACTTAACTGTTTGGACCACAGAAGTGAGGCATGCCTCAACGCTCTATGTGTACAGCGCGGGACAATCCCCCCTCCCTACACTTCCCTATCACACCACTACATTGCTTACATACGATGTATACAAAAAACGCTGAGGCAAGTTCAGGTTGCCTCATTCGCTTTAAACGAACTATGCCGAATCTCACCTGTCACCATCTAGCGGTCGCTCAATAAAGCACGTTTCGGTTTAATAAATTTGACAGTCGCAGTAACAATGTATAATCTTTACGTTATGTAGTTCATACATATTTATAATTTTTATTCTACAGAATTTTTTAGGGTAGGCATTGCCTCAATTGCCTCCATGTAACTTCGCCACTGATATATATGTGTACAACGTTATCGGCAACAAAGAAGTAGTTTTTGTTAAAATTCCTTCCCGGGATATTTGGCCGTAGTCCAATGTTTTCTACAAAACCAGACATTTCGGCAATGCCATTGACTTCCATCATCAGTGAAAATCGAGTGCGATAACGTGAGGTGGTATACGTTAGTGACCACAGTACTGTGGTTAAGGCTGAAGCAGTAAGTAGAAAGAAGTAGTTTCTATGGTAATATTTCATTTCGAAAATGATTTTAAATATAAATCTTAGAATATGGAAGTCATGTATGGATCTCCATACTGATTTTTTTCAAATAAAATATTTTCATAACAATATGTTTCTTAATCCAAATATAAAAAAACACTCAAAAACAACATTAAAATTCCAATCGCAAACCTGACTGGAAACAACGCTAAACAAATACTGCCAGTATAATACCATGTTACTACTAAAAATAAGGCTATAATGCTGATTGGTTTGTAAACCATTGATTGTTTTACTTCTGACTGAATGATAACTCTAAGATTTGGTTCCTGTAATAATGACAGCAATTTTAAATGGCAACCAATACTTCGCTATTTGGAATATTGTGATGAAAATATTTGGAATACGTGATGTCAGATATTTTATCTGGTTCCCAAAGGGTTAAACCTCTCCTATTTATGAAGTAGAAGCAAAACACAAGACTTTTACTTCATTTTTTCTGGTTTGAAATATAATTTCACTTTTGCTACAACTGATCACAAATTCTGGAAGTACTATTTAAGAAATTTGGAGAAAGTACTATTTCATAAATCTGAGCAGCAAGATTCAAAGAAGGATTACAATCTACTAAGTTTTATATATGTGCTTACCTTACCTATTATGAATATTATGGAAATATTTCAAACTACATCTTCATTAACAAATAAGTTTTTATATTACATTCCCTTCAAATAGGTTACTTTAGAAAAGATTGTAGGTTCTCTCTACTTGCAACTATCATGAAGAGGGCACAAAATGAAAATCATTTTGTTCTAAATCTGTAAATAACTTATCACGTATAGACAATATATATTAAATTATTCTCAACTGAATGAATCAGTAATGTCATGAACATTGAATTTAACATCGATGCGTTTACAAAGTTGATACAATGCATCTGTACTGACGGAATGTAGTGCAACGAATCACAGGATCATGATAGGCGGGGCAAGTTCATATATTACACAGACAATGGACATTCATATTATATTGGTAGATGGTTAAGTTGGGTTGTTATCAATTGTATTTAGTAAGGTTAAGGGTTTAGTTTAGAAAACTGTGCATTATTATTTATGGTTATTCATGTACTGTGTTAGTGGAAATGTGCGCGCGTGCGCGAGTGGGAAACGTTCCCGGGCGGTGCGTGAAGTATTATCGTTGTTTTGACATTAGCTGAACTGAGACATGTGTATCGCTACAATCCCTATACCTATCGGACTATTGTTTACGTTCATGTATATTATTAGTATGTACGCAGCATGCATGAGATACGAGTAGTCTGATTACCGCTATGCATGCTGTTACAAAGTAAATGCACTCTACTGCATGAAAAGTGCATGGTCACTTTACTAACCATGTGACTTCCATCCACCAATAGAATGCTGACTGGTGGTTGAAAATTTTCTTAAGCCTGTCGTTACACAGGCAGTTCTTCTACGCCATCTACCGCGAACGGGTCGTGCACTCCTTGTACAAGAATTCTACCGCTTGCAAGGTGTTGTAAAGACTATTCGTCGATAGTGAAACGAGAAGGCTCAGAACTGTGTATGTAGTACATCTGCACACAGGTGTGTTTAAACGCATTACGCGTATAATTACGTAGTTCTTCTACGCCATCTACCGCGAACGGAACGTGCACTCCTTGTACAAGATTCTACCGCTTGCAAGGTGTTGTAAAAACTATTCGTCGTTAGTGAAACGGGAAGACTCAGAACTGTGTGTGTAGTACATTTGCACACATCAGTGTTTTAACGCATTGTGCGAAAAATTACAAGCAGTTCTTCACTGCTGCTACCGCGAACGGTACATACAATCCTTGTACAAGACTCTACCGCTTGCAAGGATCTGTTAAGACTTTTCGGGGATAGTAACGTGTGTGACGCATAACAATTGATTTTATATCTTTACACACGATATTAATATTGTAATATTACGTGTGTAAGAAGTGAGTGTAACAGTATCATTAATTGTTACGCAATTGTTCCATCAAGACGTTTCCGTGCTAGTGCAAGATTTCCTCATAGGGTGGTCTGCTGATCGCGGTAGACCTTCGTATTCGCGAGAACACTTGAAGAAGCCGGAGAGGTATAAGCTCAATATACCGTTATTAGATTAAACTCACTGTCACCTGAGATATTACTTGGTCTTAAACTCTATATAAGTTTTGCGAGAAATAAAATCCGTAGTACCGTTGTGTGTGCGAAGTGTCGGATTCATCGTGGGAATTGTAGGACATCAGCCCAGCTGTTGCAGGACATCAGCCCAGCTGTTACAGGACATCAGCCCAGCTGTTATAGGACATCAGCCCAACTGTTATAGGACATCAGCCCAGCTGTTATAGGACACCAGCCCAGCTGTTATAGGACCAGCCCAGCTGTTACAGGACGCCAGCCCAGCTGTAATCGTTTCTGGTGAAACGTCTGTCATTTGTAAGCCACACCTGACGAACCAACTATACCGCAAAGACCGGCCCTTCTCTTCAACAACATCATCGTGGGAGTCTTCTTATGTAACGTATCACGTCTTGCGTATGAACATTATTTAACATTTTAAAAGAAAGACTCTATATCAAACATTACATTCTGTACATTTCAAATATACCATATAAACTATAACTTGTGTTTGTACAATAAATAATCTTAAACCCTCCAATATAGACTTGTAATTTGAAATACACATACTATCATATCCTATGCGCCAATAGTTTAGTAATTTGTGTTGTCGCATAGAGATATTTTGGCGCTTAGAAACGTAGGGCTCGTTAAATAGCGATAAATTTACGCTATTACATATTTGTCTATGAATATAAAATTTGTTGGAAAAATCCGACGTATAAATATAATTAACGTAATAATTGTATGTGTATTGTTCATATGAAAAGCTGAGGATATAATTTTTCAAGTGTGCATATTCTCTTGTATATCATATATGAACAGATTTTATCAGTATATTGGAGGTAGATTATTAGTTGTTGTATGTTAGATAAGGTATTTACATGTTGATGTTTTGAACTGCTTTCCGCGTGCATATAAACTGGTTACCATATGTTCTAATCTTGTTGTGATAATAATAACTTGCTTTGAGTATAAATTACTAAATTTTAAAGTAATTTGTGATCACTATGTCGAATAAAAAAGAGCTTATAGAATATTTAAGGGCCAGGTCACTTGATGATAAAACCATATCTGAGCATAGTAGAGCCGTTAGGCGGAAATTCTGGGATAGAATTGAAAGTAATATTAACGAGGCAACTCGCTTAGGGCATAGTATTTCGTTGTTTGATATGGTCGGAGATATGGATGTTGCATGCAATTATAGTGAAGATGACGAAAGTGAAATTAGTAATAGCAACACTATTAGTCCAGAACATACTTCAGATAATTGCTGTGGGGAGATGAAAGCCGTGGAAGAAGAGATGATATCGGATATACAAGGAGTTTCAGAGGAAAGTAAAGCCAGGGATGAGGAGATGATAGCCATTAGGCAGGAATTTTGGGAAGAAATGGACGCCGACAGAGAGGAGAGGATGGCGAAACTACAGGAAATGTCAGCTGATATTGAAGTAGATTTATCTGTTGAGAATATTGCACCTTGTGATAATTTTGAAGTACCGAATGTCCTTGTGGAACATACTCTCAACGAAAGTAATATGGAAGTTAACCAAGATGTGACATCTGAAGGATTAACGGAGAACAATAGCGTAGCAGGTGAACTTGAAAGTGAGTATACAGAAACCACCTTATTAGGGCCTAGTAGTTCATATCTCGGTACAGTCGAGTATTTAGATTCTGCATCGGATTGTAGTGAAGATAACAGAAATGAAATTAGTAGTAACAACACTATTAATCTGGAACATACTTCAGGTAAGTGCTGTGATGAGGTGATATTTTATAGTGTAACAGATATAGCATGCGAGAACCGTGAACGTATGATAGGATCTGAAGCTATCATTGATGCGGACAGTGTATGCATAACACATAAAAATTCCGAACCAGTAGTAGAGCCAGGAACTAGTATGGATACTAACGGTGCAGGTATTTATGACACATGGCCTGATGATGAGGTACTAGATGAATCTATATCAGGTACTGAGGTGTTTACGGAGGACGGAGAGGTGAATGATACTGGTGACAGTAAGGTGACAACAATTATGGTAAATAATAATGAACCGCCGCGTAATCAGTTTCAGGTTCAAACACCACAAAATCAGCCGCAATCACAACAACATAAAAATACAACTCAGCAATTTAATACCAACTTATTAGCAACAGTTATTGAAAATGATTTAGTTGAAAAGCAGTTCAATCAATCAAGTATGAAAAATGTTAGTTATAAGAATGAAACTGTTATGTATGGCCTATATCCTGCCGAAATTAGGGATAATTTAGTATGTAATAATGATAATAGTAGTAGGTATGAGGGAAATATTAGGATTGAAAATTGCACCGACCTTATTGTCGAAGCAAAAATCAATGGTTATGGCGACGAGAGGTTGTCTGACAGTGGCACAGAAATATCGCTGTTGGACAAGCAGTTACGAAAGAGGTGTAAAAACCACTTTGTACAAATGCCGATTCTGCAGGTAAGTCACACAAGGATAAAATCAGGAGCGTGTGAGTCGCAGGTAATTGAAAAACAGGCAGTTAAAGCAACATACGAACAGGGTACGGAAATAGATGCGACCGTCCTTGGAGTTAGAAAACTCAGACATAATATTATTTGGGAAGTTGATAAATTGAATAAACGGCATGCTGCATTGGAAGTTCAGAAAGAATTATTGCCAGCTAAAGTTGATTGTCGACCTCAAGTTATCAGACTGGGACGCTCGAAAGATAAGATAACGAATAACTCACTGACCCCCAAGGTTCAGTTAATGAGTTGCGAGATAAGGCAATTACGGCGTATATTAAACAAATTCAAATCTGTATTTCCAAGTAAACGTGTGCGTTTCAAAGCTGAGAAAATTTTATACAAAAAACTCAGAAATAAATGTCAGGATATAGGGGTAAGAATGTGTAGTGATTTAAATATGTCAATTCAGGTTTAAATGTTGTATGTAAGATGGATCTGTGAATGAACAATAATCTAGTTTTGATAAGGAATGTTGTCTGTGTACCCTTTGACCCTGCATAAGATTTCGTTATCTGTGTGTCAAGAACATGTGGGTTTGTTTTGGTTTGAAGGTTACCACGTGTCCTTTGATTTGATGCTTCTGTCAAAGCGACAGTTGGAAATGTTAGTATTAATTGGGGATGTTTATTTGATTTTAGTTCGAGGGTATTATTATTATTTCAGGATTAGGAAGTTGTTTTGGTATATAAAAAAAATTTTTTTATTTTTTGTTAGTTAACTAAAGAAAAAAAAAAAATTTTTTTTTATGCGGGAAGGAGTTAATCCTGCAACGAATCACAGGATCATGATAGGCGGGGCAAGTTCATATATTACACAGACAATGGACATTCATATTATATTGGTAGATGGTTAAGTTGGGTTGTTATCAATTGTATTTAGTAAGGTTAAGGGTTTAGTTTAGAAAACTGTGCATTATTATTTATGGTTATTCATGTACTGTGTTAGTGGAAATGTGCGCGCGTGCGCGAGTGGGAAACGTTCCCGGGCGGTGCGTGAAGTATTATCGTTGTTTTGACATTAGCTGAACTGAGACATGTGTATCGCTACAATCCCTATACCTATCGGACTATTGTTTACGTTCATGTATATTATTAGTATGTACGCAGCATGCATGAGATACGAGTAGTCTGATTACCGCTATGCATGCTGTTACAAAGTAAATGCACTCTACTGCATGAAAAGTGCATGGTCACTTTACTAACCATGTGACTTCCATCCACCAATAGAATGCTGACTGGTGGTTGAAAATTTTCTTAAGCCTGTCGTTACACAGGCAGTTCTTCTACGCCATCTACCGCGAACGGGTCGTGCACTCCTTGTACAAGAATTCTACCGCTTGCAAGGTGTTGTAAAGACTATTCGTCGATAGTGAAACGAGAAGGCTCAGAACTGTGTATGTAGTACATCTGCACACAGGTGTGTTTAAACGCATTACGCGTATAATTACGTAGTTCTTCTACGCCATCTACCGCGAACGGAACGTGCACTCCTTGTACAAGATTCTACCGCTTGCAAGGTGTTGTAAAAACTATTCGTCGTTAGTGAAACGGGAAGACTCAGAACTGTGTGTGTAGTACATTTGCACACATCAGTGTTTTAACGCATTGTGCGAAAAATTACAAGCAGTTCTTCACTGCTGCTACCGCGAACGGTACATACAATCCTTGTACAAGACTCTACCGCTTGCAAGGATCTGTTAAGACTTTTCGGGGATAGTAACGTGTGTGACGCATAACAATTGATTTTATATCTTTACACACGATATTAATATTGTAATATTACGTGTGTAAGAAGTGAGTGTAACAGTATCATTAATTGTTACGCAATTGTTCCATCAAGACGTTTCCGTGCTAGTGCAAGATTTCCTCATAGGGTGGTCTGCTGATCGCGGTAGACCTTCGTATTCGCGAGAACACTTGAAGAAGCCGGAGAGGTATAAGCTCAATATACCGTTATTAGATTAAACTCACTGTCACCTGAGATATTACTTGGTCTTAAACTCTATATAAGTTTTGCGAGAAATAAAATCCGTAGTACCGTTGTGTGTGCGAAGTGTCGGATTCATCGTGGGAATTGTAGGACATCAGCCCAGCTGTTGCAGGACATCAGCCCAGCTGTTACAGGACATCAGCCCAGCTGTTATAGGACATCACCCCAGCTGTTATAGGACATCAGCCCAGCTGTTATAGGACACCAGCCCAGCTGTTATAGGACACCAGCCCAGCTGTTATAGGACCAGCCCAGCTGTTACAGGACGCCAGCCCAGCTGTAATCGTTTCTGGTGAAACGTCTGTCATTTGTAAGCCACACCTGATGAACCAACTATACCGCAAAGACCGGCCCTTCTCTTCAACAACATCATCGTGGGAGTCTTCTTATGTAACGTATCACGTCTTGCGTATGAACATTATTTAACATTTTAAAAGAAAGACTCTATATCAAACATTACATTCTGTACATTTCAAATATACCATATAAACTATAACTTGTGTTTGTACAATAAATAATCTTAAACCCTCCAATATAGACTTGTAATTTGAAATACACATACTATCATATCCTATGCGCCAATAGTTTAGTAATTTGTGTTGTCGCAGTAGTTATGACTTATTCAATCACTATCTTTTTACAGGTGTGTTAAAATAACAACATAGTAATACCATAGTATTTATTATATTACAATAGTAACTTATTAAACTTACCAAATTTTATACACTGACTTTACAAATATCTTTTTCGATCTTTAGAAGATTTAATATTCTCCAATATTCTACATCAGTTTAAACCAAAAAGATTTTTTAACTTGAGCAAATCTGCTTCAGCAGTGCAATATTAAGTAAATGCAGGGAAACTGATGGGAATGTATCATGAAGGAGATCAAGAGGGGAAAGTAACAGACTACACAGAAAATACGGTGTCACACTAAAATTTCTGCACAAACCATGAAGAGTAACTGTAACTATCATAAAAATGCGTTACAGATTGCTAATTTTTTGAATGATAAAGAAAACTGTGTGTATAAAAAAAGAAGGAAATATAATTATGTTACTATATCTTGGGGTTATTGGTAAATCTACGCAAACCCAATGTTGTGAATTTACAGAAATTAAAGGTTTTCAAGTGCAATGATAAATCGTAAATTTGATTTTCAAGGTCAGTTTTCATTATTAGTAAATTTTTCAGTGGACGGTTAGTGAGGATCAGTCAAAAATAACACAAATTTTAACTTATTTGTGTCGACGTTTCGACAATGTTTATTGTCATCATCAGGACAATTGTTGCTGACGCCAAACATGTAACGGGGCAAAATTTACATAATAATCAATAATAAATTATACATTATAAATAACTTCATGGAATTAATTTAACATTAGAAGATGAGGCCCACATAAGGTGATGCGACAGCCAGTGAGAGCTTCATAACCATATACGGTTTTGAAGCAAATCGAGAGTTTATTTGCGGCCAGTGACTAACACTGAAAGAATTTTGTTGACAAAAATCTGTTTGTGGAGAGTTGAAGAGGTGATACAAAGCCCAACGGAATTTTTCAATACCAAGGACGAGACGTATGGCGGGGAACGGAATGAACTGGTTTTAAAGACATCACCAAACGGAAATTTTAACGCTGAGACGCAGGCATAACGCCAATATTACAGTCTGTCTCCAGCCCGACGTCAAAGAGCGGATGTAGTGTGCACGCACAGCTAAGGTAGGCCTACCGAACAAAAGAACTTTTAGAAGTGTTTGCAAAAGAATACTTTCAATCAAAATTTAAAAGTGGATATAGATTTGAGTGATCGGAACATTTACTGGTGTATTTTACTCTTTCGTCAGGAAAACAACAACAACACGGTGCAACTACGACTCAGAGATTACTTACGAAAAAGATAAGTAACAGTAAGAATAAAGGACTAATTGGTCAAAATTCAATTTCAGTCAAAATGTATTAAACAATTAAAAAAATGAGACCTCAATAAATAACAGTTATATATCGATATGTAAAAGTATGAAAGTGTGTGGTTGTGTGAACAAAGAATATACATATATATACATATATATATATATATATATATATATATATATATATATTGCGACAGTACAAATAAGTGATGTACTTATGCATTGAATATAAAAATTTAAATATATCTAATAAACTGTAAATAATTAATAATGTATTAGAAATAAGCATGTCAGGGATTGCAAGCTTGGCTCAGACAAAAATATGAACAGGTGTTTTGACCTGAATCAACGTGCACACACACACAAATGTAACTGAAAGTGTGTACACCAGTATTTTGCTAGTGTGTGTGAACACAGGTCTATGCAGGCGAGTTTACCACCCCAAGATGAATAATTGCATAATTACTGTTTTTCCGTAATTATTCATAAACTATAATTAATAAGTAAAATCCAAAAACACAATAAAATGTAAGAAAATTTACTAAATACTGTGTACGAAAACCATGTGAAAGTGCCACACCGTACGAGTGTAATAGTGAAATAACTGTGTACAAATCAAAAGGGTTAAGTTGCAATGTCCAAAATTACAGTGAACATGTGTTGTAAAAATAGTTATAAGATAAGTATAAGAGTATACTTACAGGACTCTGCAATTCGCAGAAATATAAGAAATAGCATAACTGACAAGGAGTGGGGGAACTGAACCCAGAAACAATTTCAGACATGTCGATTTCGTACCACTGCAGGTGTTGACCAAGACATGGGTATAAATAGGACACACAAGCTACAGTGGTTCTCTTTCTTAAATCATCCACGGTGCAGCGGGAGCTTCTGCCCGTCCGCACAGAATATTTAAATTTTTGTAAATAATTTCATCCTTCCAGTTACATACAGTTATGTAACTGGATTGTAAAACAAACAATTTTTAAGTAATAACAAAATGACATAAGAAGATCGACATCAGAAGATCAACTGACGTCCGAAACAGCACGAGAAGTTCCAGAGAGCGATACGACGCTGCAGAGAGAGAGAGAGAGTCGACGCTGGACAAGAGAGGAAGTCGACGCTGGACAAGAGGAGAAGAGAGAGGCAACGCTGGACAAGAGGAGAAGAGAGAGGCGACGCTGGACAAGAGGAGAAGAGCGAGTGATGCTGAAGTTCGAGACGAGGACGATTACAGAGGGATCCAATGATTGAGTATGACTGACGACGATAAGGTGATAAACAACTTATTTATCTCTTAATCGAACAATTAACGTAAAGACAATTAAGGACATTCTTGTTCTATTTAAAAGTAAGAGTCAATGTTTATTGTAAAATTAGAATTAAAATCATAGATGTTATTGAAATAAGATTAAGGTAAACAAGAGCTCAAATTAGTATTGAAATGAAAAGAATACAAAGCATTTAAGTAAAAATTAGCGTTAAATATAAATCAGTACTGAGAAACAAAAGATAAATTCAGTAACTATTGATATTTTTGAGTTACATTGCAATATATAAGAAAACATTTAAATATTGTAACATGACACAAGGTAGCAAGAATTCAATGGTATTTAATTATAAAATAAACAGCTGAAAATAAGAGTAAAAGGCAAAAAACTTATGAACTTAAAGATCAATAACCCAATAACCCAATAAATGACAAATGACTATTAACCCGACAGACTTGACACAATAGATCGGATAGGAACCAAAGGAAAACCAAGAGACAGTGAAGAAGAAGTTTAAGTATAATCAAGTCATTCCAAAAAAGTGAACAGAATATTGTAAATTTAGTAATGAATTGATGTCTGTAGCATATGAGATGTAGCTAGGACAATAAGATTAATGAAGGGTAATAGTATCGCATGTATCTTATTATTTAAAGAATGTAATTATATAATATAATGTAGGGGGGTTAGAAGCTAACCATACCCCAAACCAATTGTAATAATAATGGCCAAAGGCTATAAACAATACTTTGAGCCCAAAACAAAAGCAATATTAGAATGATGACCAAAAGTGATCAGTGTGATTTGGAGGTAAATAGTTATAAATGACCATAATCACACAGTGATGTAAAGTAATCAGATAACCATGAATAAGCGTGAATAAGCCCAAAAGTGTGTGTGTGTAAAACTAAATAAGTAGTGAAAGTGATAGGTATAAAATAATGAAACAAAGTGAGCAGGGTAGTAATGATAGAACTTTCTAATGAAATAAAAGTGTAGTGAGAGTGTAGAACTAAATATTATGTAAGCTAACTATGTTAAACAGATAAACAATTTGTGATAAACTGTGCACTAGTAGGTAAGATTGAACTAATTGTAGTATTGTTAATTTAGGTAATAAGATATCAAGATTATATATTAAGATAAGAGTTAAGGTATCAGAGTGTAGCAAATTAAGAAGGACTAACACTGTGTTAAAGTGAAGGGAATAGTAGATAGGACATAGCATACAAGGAACAGTTTGTCAATAGTATTATAAGAGTTTCTTTAAGTAAGTATTAAGGATTTTATTTGTGTTCAGAAAATCATAGCATAGAGTAAATTGTAGGATAAGCAGATAACAGCAATTAAAAGTTATTTCAGGGTAGAACCTGAAAAGAAATGTTTAATAGTAAGAATTAGAGTTAGGGATACTGATGTTTATTGTTTGTTTTGTTTGTAAATTATATTAGAGCTACCAGAAATGTTAGTAAGAAATGTTAAATGGTAGTAGAATGGAATCTAGGCTCTAAGCCAAACTGTTGAACATAAATTTATTAATTTGAGAACAAATAATAATCCAAAGTTAAGGCAGAACGTGCCAAATGATTAAACCATGTAAGTGGGTATTCATAGTACCAAAATATGTGATTAACAACTAATTTTGAATAAAATATGTGTAAGATGTAAAATTGGGAAAATAGTAAAAATGTAATTAGCTATCCAAAAGTAGGCATGAGGGGTATCAAAATGTTCATCATAAAAATTTAGGAAGAATGGTACTAATGTGATGACCATAGATATTAGAACAAAGTAGTAATCTTCAGTTGAAGATATTTTGGTAAAAATAGACGAAAAAAGACGATAAATCCTAACAATAACCTGAGTTAATAACCAATGAAAAATTAGCATAATTTCTTAAGTAACCATAGCAACAAGAAAAATAACGCCAAAAAACCGTTACATTTTCAGTAAGTCATTATTAACCAACGCCAGAGGGTGGACCGAGTAGCTCTCGTATTAACATTAAATTATTATTCTTAAACAATTTCAAAACCATTTAAAACTAATAGAAGACAAGTACAACAGTACAGGGAATCCTGAACGTAAATTTTATTTATAAAAAATTAATTTAACAAACCGTAGTGATCCAAAGAAGACGAAGCGACGCCGTAACGAAGAAAGACGACACGGACACTATATGAAGATCAGTAGAACCTCCTAAAAGAAGAAGATGACACCAACTGAAGAATTACGAGGCCTGAAGTAGCAAAGAAAACCAGCCGAGACGAGGGAAATAGACGACAGGAATTATCCATAGAAGAAGACGACAGCCCAGGAGTTATCTATCGAAGAAGACGATACCAGGATCTTCAGCAACAAGTAACTGATGAGTATAAACATTATCCCTTAAAGCATTCACAAATTTTGGTCTGAATTAAAATATAACTATTTCAAAATCACTGATCACTATTCCGAGTCAAAATAAATGCTGATTTAAATTCACTGTCTAACTATAACAAATTAACAATTATTAAGAAAGTAAATTATGATAAATAATTAACGAATCTTCTAATAACGAACTTCTAGCAAATAAACATAACCATAAATTGCTTCACAAATTTTCATTGGTGATTACTTAGTCAAATGTAAAGAGATATCGATTTATTTATGTAATTAGTTGTAAGAATTATTATAACTTTGTGTGTGTTAGCCGTAAACATATATTTCTGTAGCCAAAAGGACTTTACACCCCTGAGAAGAAAAAACGATAATTTTTACTGTAAACTAGAGTAACTGATGACTGTATACAACTGAGCTGAGCGTACCAACTACGCAATTGTAATAGCCGGTGCCGAAAACGAATTTTAATGTATAATAAACCAAGTGAAATATTCTAAAGGATTAATAAATGTTCTCAATCTGCAATGCTGTATGTTTGATTCCGTTAATTTAGAATTACGACTAGTAATTATTGAAGTGAAGGCGTTAAAGCGAGACGCAAGCTGGGTAATACTGCAGAGAGCTGTACGCCAATCAGGTGGCGAGGCGGCAACGTTTGCTACGTTTGAATGCGGCAGAGCAGAATACGGTTTACCCGTACACGACTGAGAGCATACATTTTGACACGTTTAACAACATTCCAAACTTTATACATTAAATTTTAACAACACCACACCCCATAAAGATCTAGTTACAAAGTGGCGCGCCAACTAGTAGGGCTAGAATAAGTAAGGAAACATATTTTTAAACTTTACAGATTCTAGCGGCGACTACAGAAATGGAACCGGCAAAAATCGGGACGAGACACCAGACGTTGCTACGCGAAAAGGAGGCAGAAGAGAAAGCAAGAAGATTAGAAAAGGAGATCGAGAAAGGTGCCAGAATGGAAGAAAAGGAAATAACATCAGTGGAAGATGTCGAAGAATTACTGACTCCCATGGAAATAGATAAACCCACACAACGGGAGGAAGCCAGAACAGGCATGGACTTGCTGCAATTATGGGAAAAACTAGACAAGAAATTCGAGTCAATAGATGAAAATTTCAAGAAAATGGACAAAAATAACGAGGAGTTGAAAAAGGAGATGAATGAAAAAATGGACAAGCAGAAGGAAGAAATGAAGGACACTAAAAAATTATTGCAACAAAATAACGAAGAATTGAGTAAGAAGTTTGAGTCAATTGATGACAATTTCAAGAAAATGGACAAAAATAATGAGAAGATGGAGAAGAAATTGGACAGCACTAAAGAAGAATTGAATAAGAAATTCGAGTCCATGAACGAAAAATTTGACAGGAATGAGGAGAGTAACAAAAAGAATATCGAAACTTTAGAACAGAAGATGAAAGAGGAGAATAAATTGATTAGTGAAAAGATAGAGAGAAGTAATGAGAAAACCAGTGAAGCTTTGAGACTCATGAAAGAGGACATTGAAACACTGAATGATAAAATTGAATATAACCAAGACACATTACAGCAACAGTTGACTGAGTACAGAGAAGAACTGAAACAAACTGTAATGGAGACGGAAGAGAAGATAGAGAAAACCAGCGAAGTAGTGATGCAAGTCAGAGAAGAAATTTTAATCAAGGTGAATGAAGTTGAAGGCGAAGGTAAGAGGAGGGTTGAAGGACTCCAAAAGGAAACCAACAACAAACTAGAACAGATACAAACCAGAGTAGAGGAGAACTATAGCAGATTGGACGCATCAGTAAGTGAAGTGAAGGACACCACAACCGCCCAAGAAGGGAAAATAGCTGAATTTAAGGCTAGAGAGCTACGCCTACAAGAGGAGATCAACGCATTGAAAGATCGACCAATCATGACCTCACATGTGTTATGTAGTGAAAATAGGGAGACCATAAATTTTAAAAACTATAAACGTAATCCAATTGAGTTTATAGAACGAGTGGAGGAAAACCTAGCCCGAACCAGAGAGACAAGGTGGACTGTAATCAAAAGCATGATAGATGACATGTTTAAAGAAGTCCATGATAATTGGTGGACGGCGGTGAGACCAGACATAAATAATTTCAATGAATTCAAGAAGTTATTCAAAGATAAATACTGGTCGGAGGCAACTCAGCATGTGGTGAGGAACAATATAAGCAATGGCAGATTCGACCCTTACCTAGGACAGTCACCAACCGCTTACTTTTTAGGTAAGGTGAGCATTGCAAGGAACCTTGAACCCAACATCCCGGAAGAGTGCTTAGTGACGCAATTGGCGTATCATTATGACGGTGAGATCACGAAAAGCCGTTTAAGTGGACGCATTAAAACGATACAAGAGATGGCCGCATTATTGGGAGAGTACGAGCGGGAGAAACACTATGTCTTGAACAGACAAAAGAATTCACCAAACTATAGAAATTATGACAACCGAAATCAGCCAAGTGGACCACAGGGAAACCACATCCCGGCCAACCATCCGCCATCTAACCCCAATAATTATCGAGGGTTCCATAATCAAAACAGCAACAATAATTACCCAAGAAACCACAATCAGAATTACCCCAATAACAATAATAATGGTAACCACCCTTACAATAGGGGAAACAACCAAAATGGAGGTGGGTATAACCGACCAAGTAACCAGTACCATAATAATAGCCCATCGACACAGAATCAAACATACAGACGACGGGTGAACTATATAAATGCAGAAGGTAGGAATGACGGGAGACGCAGTTATAGAAGACCGAGGAGCCGGAGTGCCGAGGAGAACGGAAGAGGTCGAGAACAAATAACTCGTAATGACCACTCGATTGAGAGGAGGCAGAACACGGAAAATAATCACCCCGTCAGAACAGAGGACCGCGCCGAAGGTAACGGCCAGCATTTAAACGAACAGCGGCAGTGAAAATACCAAAGGACCCGTCACTGATCCGATCTATTGGGTTAATAACGACACAGACTGACGAGACAAATGACCACACTATTACAATAATTCAGAATCATTATCTGAAAAATATCCGAGAGGAGCTTATGGAAGAAAATTCCTCATTGACCAAGCACCCGGATAATGAAATTGCCTATGTTACCGCTAAAGTACATAATATAAATATAAAATTTATGATAGACACAGGCGCAAATGTGTCTCTAATTGACATAAACATGTATGACAAAATTCAAAAAGAAGGTAAGACCAACTTACCAACGTTACCAATAAGCAACATTATTTTAATAGGAGCCACTGGTAGGCAAAATAAGACAATTAAGAGACAAGTGTCACTAGAAGTCATAAGTAATGGCGTGACACTACCTATGATATTTTTGATCGCTCAAAACATACCATTTGACATCCTAATTGGGTGTGACATATTGAGGAAATACTCTGCAGTTATCGATATGGAATTATCGAAAGTAACCATGAAATATGAAGGCAGAGAATGGGTAGCTGAATTAACTGGCAGCAAAGGGGTCCTACCAATGAGTAAAATATACAGTATAAGAACAGTTCGGGATTCACCAGACCGGAGGTGGGAAGTAAAGCCAAACAGTCAAGCAAATAATGACATTCTATGGCATAAAAAATTGGAGGAGATCCGTCAATTCCGAGGAACCCAAGATGGGAATCCAATGACAGAGCAAGAGGTGGAGAAGTTAATACGAATTTACAATAAGTACCGGCATGTATTTTCCGACCAACCAGGAAAAGTACGGGGGTATCAATGCGAGTTAAGATTTAAAGAAGTGGCCAATTTCAATAAAAAATCTTATCCCATAGCGTATGCAGCCAAGGAAGCAGTACGCACAGAAATTAATAAGATGATGGAGGAAGACATCATAGAATATAGCTGTTCACAATACACTAGTCCAATAGTTGCTGTCACGAAAAAGGATGGAAGAGTACGCCTGTGTCTCGACGCTCGAGAAATAAATAAAATACTGGTCAACGACAGAACATCTCCTGGCGAGATCGAGGAAATCCTCAAGAAGTTCCATGGAACGCAATTTATTAGCACATGGGATACGGTCTGCGGGTACTGGCAGGTAGAACTGCACCCCGCCAGCCGACAGTACGTAGCATTCATATTTGAAGGCAGGAACTACCAGTTCAAGCGACTACCTTTTGGGCTGGTAAACTCTGTAGCAATATTTGTTCGCTGCATGGACCAGATACTGGGTCCCGAAACTATGAGCTATACCACTGTATACGTTGATGATCTGTTGATCACCTCATCAAATTGGGAGGAGCATTGTGTGAGAGTTGAAAAAGTGTTAGAAAAATTATCTACTAACAATGTGACATTAAAACTCGAGAAATCTAAACTAATAGCAGCAGAAGTCCAATTCCTTGGATTCAACCTGTCACGACAGGGAATAACACCATCAGATGATAAGGTAGATGCCATCCAACGCTTTCCTACCCCAAGAAATAAGAAGCAGTTACAGTCGTTTCTGGGCATCTGTAACTACTACAGAAAGTTCCAGCAGAATTATTCAGAACTGACTACAAGACTAGCACCACAGCTATCATCCAAAAACAAGTGGATGTGGGGCTCAGAACAGGATGCCATCTTCAACACTATCAAAACACACTTCCTCGACACTATCATGTTAAACCATCCCGATTTCAATAGACCCTTTTTCATGAACTGCGACGCAAGCGACATTAGCTTGGGATCGGTGCTTTACCAAGAAGACAAAAATGGAAACCACCAAGTGATAAGCTTCCCCAGCCGTACCTTAAACCAATGTGAGCGCAATTATCATGTAACTGAAAAAGAACTGTTGAGTGTGGTCTTTTCATGTGCAAAATTTCGGACTTACATACTTGGGTATCCCATCACCGTGCGTACCGACCATAAATCCATTTCATTTTTGAAAAACTGCAAACTCAGCCATGGTCGACTAGCCAGATGGATTCTTGCTCTCCAAGAATATCACATCAACTGGGAGTATATCCCTGGTAGCAAAAATACAGCAGCTGATGTGCTATCACGAATCAACACTGAACAACAAACCTTTGATGGAGAAAAGGAGACCATTGTGAAGGTATTTAACATCATGAAAAATAACTCCGACCTAGAAGTGATAGTGAACAAGGTGATACAACACCAGAAAGAGGATGCAAGATTAAACCAAATCCGAGAGAGACTGGATCGACAGGAAGAAAAAGCAACTCAGTACTATTGCATTCATGAAGACATTCTGTTTATTAAAACTAAACCTAACCAGAATACGTGGAAGCTGTTGATACCTAAAGAAACCGCAACTGAAATCATAATGGAGTACCACCTCAGGTACGGACACATGGGAGCACTGAAGGTGACAAAAGCGTTAGAAGAACACACATACCTGAAAGATATTAACCGAAGGGTGAGAAAAACCATAAAACACTGTCACATATGTCAGCTTGTCAAATGCAACAACGACAAAAAAGAAGGAATCATGCAAGCAATAACCTCTACAAATAAAATGGAGCGAGTTTTCCTAGACATATGTGGACCTATGCCACGAAGTGGAGGTAGAAAGCAGTACAAATTCATCATCATTATTATGGACCATTACTCAAAATTTATTAAATTATACCCAATCAACCGTGCTACTACAAACAAGGTATTGAACATTGTCACACAAAGATACATTACTGAGGTTGGAAGTCCCATGAATATTATCACCGACCATGGTACTCAATTTCGAGGAAGACGATGGAAGGACACATTAATGGATCTGGGTATCCGAACATACAAGACTTCAATTTACCACCCGAACAGCAACCCAGCGGAAAGAGTGCTCCGTGAAGTTGGGAGAATTCTCCGTACATACTGCCACGACCAGCAACGCAAGTGGAGCGAATACCTAGAAGCCACTGAAAACTTCATAAATCTCGCATACCATGAATCCATTAAGGATACCCCGTACACCATCATGTACGGAAAACCACCACCTCGAGCCATAGAAGAACTTGTCAATTTCCCCACCAATCCAATATACCAATTTGATAATGCCAAATTCTATAGTAAAATAGCGGAGCAAACTGAGAAGAAAAAGGCTAAATATCATAAAATGCAACCAAAGACAATCCGGTACAGTGAAGGAGAAAGGGTATTAATACGAAACCGAGAATTACCAAGTTCCAGAGAGGGAATTACGAAGAAATTACTGTTGTTATATAATGGACCCTACCTCATAATGAAAGATAATAAAAATAATACCTATGTCATAAGTGAAATCACAACTAAAAAGATAAAAGGGACTTATAACCAGTCTTCTTTAAAAAAGTATTATGAACCAGTGTCTGAAAATTAAAGAGAATTTTGTAAGTAACTATTATCAAAATTCAAAAGTAATGTAAGCACAACTTACAGTAAGTATTTGATTGGAACCATTATTATTATTATAAATGAGAGGGAATTTAGAAGAAAGATAAGCTAAGTTCAAAACAAAGTAAGGCTAAACTTACGACCAAGTGTGAAACAAAATGTGTAAACACATGCAAATTTTGAAAATGTATAATGAAATATCATAAAAATTGAGATATAAAATAATTAAATATTACACAAATAATGATGACGCTACATAACATCATTATCAAACCCCATCACAAAAAGGGGATAAATAGAAATTAATGTTTCACAAAAGAAGAAACCAAAACAATCAAATAAAAAATAACACTGGCAGATTAGCTGAGTTATCAATGAAAAAATATAAATGAGTCAAAACCAGCTACAATGTTAATTAAATATAATGAGCATTAGAGTGATGACAAATAGAATCACTACCATATAGAATAAGCTCTTAAAACAATACAAAATGCCTATTAAATATCGCCACAAGCTTAAAACAAAGGAATCCTAATAAGTTATTGAAATGAAAGGTCATGAGTTGTATGAAAGAAAGAATAATTAATCCCAAAAGTGTTTTATTGTATTAATATTATGTGAGTCGGAAATGAACGACTATTATTATAATTATTATGAATATTATTATGTGATGATTTTATGTTGAGATACGTCCAACATATATTATTGAGCAGATAGGCAAGGCCTCTGAACTCAAAATGTGTATAAATGGATAGCAGAGTAATAGAGCCACACGTGCCCTCTGACTATTACCAATTTATATGAAGGAGAGAGAAGAAAAATTTTAGGGAAATAGAACATAAAGGGGAATAATAAAGAAAAAAAAAAATAATACCAATTATTATATTATGAACCATGACTTAATAAAGAATGAATACAGAAGAAGTAGCGATGGAGGAATTCCTGAATCATAACAACTTGATAAAATGAACTATATTGATGATTTCAGAAAAAATCTAATAATCTTTGTTTCGAAATAATCAATTTTGGTGGCGATGCATTATGTAACATGACACAAGGTAGCAAGAATTCAATGGTATTTAATTATAAAATAAACAGCTGAAAATAAGAGTAAAAGGCAAAAAACTTATGAACTTAAAGATCAATAACCCAATAACCCAATAAATGACAAATGACTATTAACCCGACAGACTTGACACAATAGATCGGATAGGAACCAAAGGAAAACCAAGAGACAGTGAAGAAGAAGTTTAAGTATAATCAAGTCATTCCAAAAAAGTGAACAGAATATTGTAAATTTAGTAATGAATTGATGTCTGTAGCATATGAGATGTAGCTAGGACAATAAGATTAATGAAGGGTAATAGTATCGCATGTATCTTATTATTTAAAGAATGTAATTATATAATATAATGTAGGGGGGTTAGAAGCTAACCATACCCCAAACCAATTGTAATAATAATGGCCAAAGGCTATAAACAATACTTTGAGCCCAAAACAAAAGCAATATTAGAATGATGACCAAAAGTGATCAGTGTGATTTGGAGGTAAATAGTTATAAATGACCATAATCACACAGTGATGTAAAGTAATCAGATAACCATGAATAAGCGTGAATAAGCCCAAAAGTGTGTGTGTGTAAAACTAAATAAGTAGTGAAAGTGATAGGTATAAAATAATGAAACAAAGTGAGCAGGGTAGTAATGATAGAACTTTCTAATGAAATAAAAGTGTAGTGAGAGTGTAGAACTAAATATTATGTAAGCTAACTATGTTAAACAGATAAACAATTTGTGATAAACTGTGCACTAGTAGGTAAGATTGAACTAATTGTAGTATTGTTAATTTAGGTAATAAGATATCAAGATTATATATTAAGATAAGAGTTAAGGTATCAGAGTGTAGCAAATTAAGAAGGACTAACACTGTGTTAAAGTGAAGGGAATAGTAGATAGGACATAGCATACAAGGAACAGTTTGTCAATAGTATTATAAGAGTTTCTTTAAGTAAGTATTAAGGATTTTATTTGTGTTCAGAAAATCATAGCATAGAGTAAATTGTAGGATAAGCAGATAACAGCAATTAAAAGTTATTTCAGGGTAGAACCTGAAAAGAAATGTTTAATAGTAAGAATTAGAGTTAGGGATACTGATGTTTATTGTTTGTTTTGTTTGTAAATTATATTAGAGCTACCAGAAATGTTAGTAAGAAATGTTAAATGGTAGTAGAATGGAATCTAGGCTCTAAGCCAAACTGTTGAACATAAATTTATTAATTTGAGAACAAATAATAATCCAAAGTTAAGGCAGAACGTGCCAAATGATTAAACCATGTAAGTGGGTATTCATAGTACCAAAATATGTGATTAACAACTAATTTTGAATAAAATATGTGTAAGATGTAAAATTGGGAAAATAGTAAAAATGTAATTAGCTATCCAAAAGTAGGCATGAGGGGTATCAAAATGTTCATCATAAAAATTTAGGAAGAATGGTACTAATGTGATGACCATAGATATTAGAACAAAGTAGTAATCTTCAGTTGAAGATATTTTGGTAAAAATAGACGAAAAAAGACGATAAATCCTAACAATAACCTGAGTTAATAACCAATGAAAAATTAGCATAATTTCTTAAGTAACCATAGCAACAAGAAAAATAACGCCAAAAAACCGTTAGATTTTCAGTAAGTCATTATTAACCAACGCCAGAGGGTGGACCGAGTAGCTCTCGTATTAACATTAAATTATTATTCTTAAACAATTTCAAAACCATTTAAAACTAATAGAAGACAAGTACAACAGTACAGGGAATCCTGAACGTAAATTTTATTTATAAAAAATTAATTTAACAAACCGTAGTGATCCAAAGAAGACGAAGCGACGCCGTAACGAAGAAAGACGACACGGACACTATATGAAGATCAGTAGAACCTCCTAAAAGAAGAAGATGACACCAACTGAAGAATTACGAGGCCTGAAGTAGCAAAGAAAACCAGCCGAGACGAGGGAAATAGACGACAGGAATTATCCATAGAAGAAGACGACAGCCCAGGAGTTATCTATCGAAGAAGACGATACCAGGATCTTCAGCAACAAGTAACTGATGAGTATAAACATTATCCCTTAAAGCATTCACAAATTTTGGTCTGAATTAAAATATAACTATTTCAAAATCACTGATCACTATTCCGAGTCAAAATAAATGCTGATTTAAATTCACTGTCTAACTATAACAAATTAACAATTATTAAGAAAGTAAATTATGATAAATAATTAACGAATCTTCTAATAACGAACTTCTAGCAAATAAACATAACCATAAATTGCTTCACAAATTTTCATTGGTGATTACTTAGTCAAATGTAAAGAGATATCGATTTATTTATGTAATTAGTTGTAAGAATTATTATAACTTTGTGTGTGTTAGCCGTAAACATATATTTCTGTAGCCAAAAGGACTTTACACCCCTGAGAAGAAAAAACGATAATTTTTACTGTAAACTAGAGTAACTGATGACTGTATACAACTGAGCTGAGCGTACCAACTACGCAATTGTAATAGCCGGTGCCGAAAACGAATTTTAATGTATAATAAACCAAGTGAAATATTCTAAAGGATTAATAAATGTTCTCAATCTGCAATGCTGTATGTTTGATTCCGTTAATTTAGAATTACGACTAGTAATTATTGAAGTGAAGGCGTTAAAGCGAGACGCAAGCTGGGTAATACTGCAGAGAGCTGTACGCCAATCAGGTGGCGAGGCGGCAACGTTTGCTACGTTTGAATGCGGCAGAGCAGAATACGGTTTACCCGTACACGACTGAGAGCATACATTTTGACACGTTTAACAACATTCCAAACTTTATACATTAAATTTTAACAACACCACACCCCATAAAGATCTAGTTACAATATTGATATTTTGAAACACACTAATTGACTAAGTAGTCTGGAAATGAGATTTTTCGTTAATACAATAATTAGTAGAATACAATATTTAGTCAGTAAGGATGTATATAGCATAAGCCTTACGGCATAATAACGAATGTTTTAAGTCGAAGTAAGTCCCATGTGCACAATTTTATTAATATCAAATAAATTTGAAATACCGTTACAAGTTACATAGAGTTCTTATTACAGATACACCTGAAACCCAAATTAAATGTTATATTGTTACATAATTTGTCGCTCTTGAACGTGAGGCCAGACACGCCTATTTTATGTATATCGTATCGTTGCATAAGAAATATCGCTTCCAACGTGGGGCATCACAGATTTATATTATATTTACTTATGCAGTTGTTCGTTACATAAATTTGTCGCCCTGTACGTGTGGCACGACATGCCTAAATTTATGTACAAAAATTTGTTACATAAATTGTAGCCCATGAACGTATGGTCCGATCCCCACCATTTAACTATTAAAATTTTTTATGTAGATAAATGGTTGCTCTAAAATATAAAGAGTGTGTTAACTGAAAAATGTATAATATGTAATAATTATTTATATTAAACAGTAACTGAATGTAATGTTAATTGTTGTGTAATCACACAGCTGGCGCCTACGAATAATATTGTTTGTCTATGTAACAGGTGTAACTGTAATGAGTATTAATAATAACTATTAATAAAAATAAAAAAATAAATAAATAAGTAGGGAACGGTTATCAATAATAATTGTTAAAGAATTACTACTAAATAAATATTTTAATAATACTTCAACATGACGACTCCAGGAAATTTAGACGTAGAAGCATTCCAGACGATGATGCGTGCCTGGGTCGATGAATTAAGCACAAAACAGACAGAAAATTTAAATAAACAGACAGAAAATTTAAATGCTAGAATAGACGAATTAAAAGAATCTAATAAGAAACAATTAGAAGAACAAACTGAAAATTTTAGACAAGACACCATACAAATTTCAGAAAGTCTAGAAGAGTTAAAAATTGATAATCTTGAAATAAAACAAAGTATAATTGACAGTAATGCACAATTAACCAAAAAAATTGGTGACACCAACATACGTATTGATACTTTAGAGAATAATTTTAAACAAGCCTTACATGAGCAAGTTGTACGGATTGAAAATAAACAAAAAGAATTACGTCTCGAGTGGAGAAAAGATTTAAAAGAAACACATAAACAAATAAATGATACGTTAACTACTATAACACGAGAACATGATGATAAAATTCAAACTATTAATAATGTATCGCCAGTAAACTTAGAGAAATAGAAACACGTACTGTAGTTATTGAGAATAAAATTGAAGAAACTACGAAGGACCGTTCGGGAGACATATCACATATGAAAGAAGAAATTCAAGACGAAATGAACCAGCTACGAAGTGAGTTAAGAAGACGACAGAACCAAATGACCATATTTCCTACACCAACGGAAGAAAGGAGTAGACTTAAGTTCTCAGGTGGTAAAGGGGAGAACAGTATGGAATTCCTAGCTAGAGTAGAGAAGGAAATAGAAAAAATTGGGAGTGCAATAAATGATTATGAGAAGATAGACTTCGTCACGCGATATCTTAGAGATTCAGCCAGCCAATGGTACTCTATTATTAGAGATAACGTCAGTACATATCAGCAGTTTCGTGAGGCATTCAAGAACCGATACTGGAATCTACATACCCAACGACAAGTACGGGATCAACTCGAATATGGAAAGTTCAATGCACAAGGACAGCAGAGTATTGAACAATACACAATTACGCAAATAGAACGTGTAAAGCATCTTAAACCTAAATTCACAGAATACGAAACTGTTTCAAAATTATCTTACCATTTTCAGCGAGATATCCAGTTAGCAGTTTATACGCAAGGAAATAAAACCATAGAAGAATTTTTAATCCTTGTAACACAGTCAGAGAATATCAATAAAGGTAAGAACACACAATACTGGGAACAAAAACACGCAAATCACCACCATAATTATCACAGAGATGACAAGAAAACAATACAAAACACTACACCGCACCGTGATAATTATAAAATAAATTATTCGCCACCAATGTACAACACTACAACACGCACAGCTAAAGAGACTGAACAAAATAATACAGCTAAACGACAAGGAGACATTGTATGGTCGTCCAATCGTAAACAGTTTTCAAAACCAGCTGACAAACGCGTTGCCGCAGTACGAGGATGCGATGAGAAAAAATTGAAGAGAAATGGACGAGAAATGAATGAGATGGAGACAGTAACATTCCACAGCCGACCGTCTACATCAAAGGCGTCACAATGACTGAATAAACGGAAGCAAAAGTATAAAATAAACAACATATACCCCTGCGATATTAGGGAGGAATTATTAAACAATGAACAGGATATAAAGCGAGACGTGCAGCAAACACAATGCCCTATTGCGACAGTGAGTATAAACAGGTGTAAAATACGGATGCTAATTGACACTGGCAGCCAACTATCAGTTCTTAACGCTGCATGGGTCCAACGCAATAAGAAATATTTTAAAAATACTGCAATTTTGCCTGTAAATAATTTAAATATCACAACAGCTACCAATAAAAAAGAAAGAGTTAAACAACAAGCATATGTAACTCTAACATATAAAAATCTAGAATTAGAACACCCCATGATAATTATGCATAAGTTGATTTATGATGGAATTTTAGGTATCGATATACTAAATGCAATAAATGGTAAGATTAATGTTAATGATAATACAATTGTGTGTAATTATAAAAATGTTCAATATGAATTAATTATGAACAGCGAGGAAGAAGAGTGCAAGGTAAGTGAAACACCTATTACTTTGTACAAGCCAGATACAGTATGCTCCAACTCGACATGTGAATGCGGTAGATGAAGGGATGACGACACAGGAAGAAGAGAAACTGCACTAATTAATAGAAGAATACAGTGATGTATTTAGTGAAGTACCGATGCAGACGACAGTATACGAACACTCTATAGTTGTGTCAGACCCTACAAAAGTCATTAGGAAGACATACCCTATCCCAATGCGATATGAGGAAGAGGTTGAACTGGAAATTCGGCGTATGATCAAAAGTGGAGTCATAGAGCGATCGAACAGCAACTTCCTGAATCCTCTAGTGGTAGTGAAGAAGAAAAATGGTGAAATACGTCTATGCCTTGACATGAGGGAGCTGAACAGCATTGTATTAAAGGAGTATGACTGTGCACCAACTGCGGATGAATTATTTACTAAGTGTGAAGGAGAAAGGTATCTGACGAACCTAGATTTACGCTCAAGTTTCAGGCAGATTCCAATTCGTGAAGAGAATAGAAAGTACACTGCTTTCCTGTATAAGAATCAATGCTACCAACACAGGGTAGTACCCTTCGGATTAAGCATGAGTTTAGCAGCCATCGTAAAGTGTCTAGAAAGAGCCCTAGGACCTGAAGTGAAACCCTACACCATGATATTTGTAGATGATATCTTAGTTGTATCTAAAACGTTAGATGAACATATAAAACATCTAAGCACGATATTCCACAAGTTTAGGCAAGCGAACATATCCCTTAACCTAGACAAATGTGAATTTATCAAATCCTCTATCTAATTCCTAGGTCACATTATTTCATCCTCTGGTATTCAACCCGATCCTATCAAAATTTCCAGCATAACTAATTTCCCTATACCCGGAAATCTCAAAGAGTTAAGAGCATTCTTAGGACTAACAGGATACTACAGAAGATTCTCACCGTTATATGCAAGGTATATGCAACCGCTTCTAGAGCTGACGAAGAAAGAAAAAAAATGGAAGTGGGAGAAGAAACATCAAGATGCCTTTAACCAAGTGAAAGAGTTGTTCATCAAAAATATTATGTTACATCATCCTCAACGAGAAAGAAAATTCGTAATATACTCCGATGCTAGTGACTACGCAGTAGGAAGTGTACTATATCAACAAGATACTATGGGAGAGCACCGAGTTATTGCCTACGCCAGTAGAGTCTTCAAAGGAGCTGAAAAACACTACTCCACATCAGAAAAAGAAATACTTGCTATAGTATATGCTCTTAAACAATTCAGATATTATGTTTATGGTACTCATTTTGAGATACATACTGACCACCAAGCATTATCATTTCTATTGAAATGCAAAATAACAAATGCCCGATTATTAAGATGGATTTTAGCCATTAACGAATACTCATTCACCATTAAAAACAGTAAAGGTAAAGACAATATTATAGCTGATACACTAAGCCGATACATCAAAGAAGAAGTTTATGAGAGCGAAAAGAAAGAAGTACGATTGTTATCAATTAAATTCAAAGAGAATGATGAAGTAAAACAAATGCTAAAAAATGTAGCACAACAACAAGATTTGGACGTGACAATAAGGGAGATGAAGGACCAAGAACAGCTACCAAATCATTATAAGGTACTTAATGGAATTCTTTTCAGGTTAGTAAGACAAGACTGGAAGATAGTACTAACGAATGACATGTTACAAAAATTAATTCAACCAGCACATGAGAGTTTAGCACATGCTGCCGCTCTGAATTGTTATCTGAGTCTACGAGAAGATTTTATGATTAATAATATGTATCGAAAGATAAAGAAGGAGGTAAAGAAGTGTTATGAGTGTCAAACGGCGAAAGGACCAAATTTACACACATACGTAGAAATGAAGAGCATCCAAAAGGAAACAAGGGAGAGCTAATTGCAGTGGATTTTCTGGGACCACTACCACGATCAAGTCGAGGTGTGAAGCACATATTGGTATGTATCGATGTGTTTTCCAAGGCAGTCCGACTGTACCCAATTATGCGACCCACAACCAAAGTTGTTCTAAAGATACTACTGCAGAAATATATTCCGTCATATGGAAAAATGAAGAAGGTACTCAGTGATCAAGGTGTGCAATTCCAGAGTGAAAAATGGGAGAGGACGTTAAGGGAAAATGGAATACAACCAGTACTCACATCCATAAGACATCCTTAAGGAATTAAGGATAAGAATCCTTGCTGAGAGAGTTAACAAAGAATTAGGTAAATATTTACGAATATACTGCCATGATCAACACAATAAATGGGCAGAATATTTACCATTTCTTGAAAAAGCCATCAACGAAAATTATAGTGAAGCAAAAGGATATACTCCAATGGAATTAGAAGAAGATAATAAGCCAAACAGATTTTGGACTAAGTATATAAACAAACCTAATAACCAAAATGTACCTGTACCAATAAGTGTGAAAATTGAATACGCAAAGCAACGGATAAGAGAAAGAGGTAACAAGAGAGTAGAAAGATTTAATCTAACTCACAAGCTACAACAATTCAACGTGGGAGAAAGTGTACTACTCAAAGCTAATCCAGTGGGAAAACGGAGTGATAATATGGCGAAGAAATTCTTCAGACTTTATAATGGACCGTATACGTTAAGACAGCGAGTAGGACAACACACTTTCATCGTATATGATGAGATACAGAAGAAAGAAACTGGTAAATTCCACGCGTCATTTAGGAAGTTCTACACATGAAAACAACACGGTCAATGAAACCAGTCAGATCAGCTGTTTGTTGAAGCCACCCTACTACAAGGTCACGAGCAGTGAGCGTATAAAGAGGGGAGGTAAGACATTTGTATACACTCCAATTAAGGGTGAAATGACGAATATTATTCTTTATTGTTACATTTTTTCAAGTGTAATAATAATAATAATAATAATAATAATAATAATACTAAAAAATTTTAATAAATAAATTTATTAAATTTTTTTTTACCAAGCAGAGGGATAATGCGACAGTACAAATAAGTGATGTACTGAGCATTGAATATAAAAATTTAAATATATCTAATAAACTGTAAATAATTACTAATGTATTAGAAATAAGCATGTCAGGGATTGCAAGCTTGGTTCAGACAAAAATATGAACAGGTGTTTCGACCGGAATCGACATGCACACACACACACACAAATGTAACTGAAAGTGTGTACACCAGTATTTTGCTAGTGTGTGTGAACACAGGTCTATGCAGGCGAGTTTACCACCCCAAGATGAATAATTGCATAATTACTGTTTTTCCGTAATTATTCATAAACTATAATTAAGAAGTAAAATCCAAAAACACAATAAAATGTAAGAAAATTTACTAAATACCGTGTACGAAAACCATGTGAAAGTGCCACACCGTACGAGTGTAATAGTGAAATAACTGTGTACAAATCGAAAGGGTTAAGTTGCAATGTCCAAAATTACAGTGAACATGTTTTGTAAAAATAGTTATAAGATAAGTATAAGAGTATACTTACAGGACTCTGCAATTCGCAGAAATATAAGAAATAGCGAAATTGACAAGGAGTGGGGGAAACAATTTCAGACATGTCAATTTCGTACCACTGCAGGTGTTGACCAAGACATGGGTATAAATAGGACACACAAGCTACAGTGGTTCTCTTTCTTAAATCATCCATGGTGCAACGGGAGCTTCTGCCCGTCCGCAAAGAATATTTAAATTTTTGTAAATAATTTCATCCTTCCAGTTACATACAGTTATGTAACTGGATTGTAAAACAAACAATTTTTAAGTAGTAACAAAATTACATCAGAAGATCAACTGACATCCGAAACAGCACGAGGAGAAGTTCCCGAGAGCGATACGACGCTGGACAGAGAGGAAGTCGACGCTGGACAAGAGGAGAAGAGAGAGGCAACGCTGGACAAGAGGAGAAGAGCGAGTGATGCTGAAGTTCGAGACGAGGACGATTACAGAGGGATCCAATGATTGAGTATGATTGACGATGATAAGGTGATAAACAACTTATTTATCTCTTAATCGAACAATTAACGTAAAGACAATTAAGGACATTCTTGTTCTATTTTAAAGGAAGAGTCAATGTTTATTGTAAAATTTGAATTAAAATCATAGATGTTATTGAAATAAGATTAACGTAAACAAGAGCTCAAATTAGTATTGAAATGAAAAGAATACAAAGCATTTAAGTAAAAATTAGCGTTAAATATAAATCAGTACTGAGAAACAAAAGATAAATTCAGTAACTATTGATATTTTTGAGTTACATTGCAATATATAAGAAAATATTTAAATATTGATATTTTGAAACACACTAATTGACTGAGTAGTCTGGAAATGAGATTTTTCGTTAATACAATAATTAGTAGAATACAATATTTAGTCAGTAAGGATGTATAAGCCATAAGCCTTACAGCATAATAACGAAATAATAACGAATGTTTTAAGTCGAAGTAAGTGCCATGTGCACAATTTTATTAATATCAAATAAATTTGAAATACCGTTACAAGTTACATAGAGTTCTTATTACAGATACACCTGAAACCCAAATTAAATGTTATATTGTTACATAATTTGTCGCTCTTGAACGTGAGGCCAGACACGCCTATTTTATGTATATCGTATCGTTGCATAAGAAATATCGCTTCCAACGTGGGGCATCACAGATTTATATTATATTTACTTATGCAGTTGTATCGTTACAAAATATATTTATATATATGTAAGAAGTGCTGGGTTTGCGATTATATATATATAATACAATCATCAACTGATAATTCAGTATAATCTATTTTTGATGGTAATAATTACTTGTAATTTGTTTTATCAATTGCGCCTCAGGGCAGAATAGATGTTTTCATGTTAATTTCATGTTTTCAGAAAAAATAAAATAACGTTATATTTTACTTGATAAATATGTATTTTGTTTATTTGTATTTGCCTATAATATATTCTCTGCAAGTACAAACACGTAAAGTCAATTATTACGTAATTTTAAATACAATACAGTTTCAGATGGAGTCCGAATTAGGGACGAATTTAATATTAAATACTGAACTGTTTCACAACTGTGGACCGATCCTCACTAACCCTTCACTGAAAAATTCATTGATTGATGGTCACTACGAATTTAAGGATTTAATTATTAGTAAAGTTTTTTTTATTGATTACATACTTGTTGAAAAATAAAAAGAGAAATCTTTTAAAAATCTCTTTTTTGAAACATCTTGAAACATCACTAAAACTTGGATTTGGGTAGTTTTACCACTAACACCTCGATATAATTATATTTGAAATCAAGAAGAGAAAAAATCAGGTAACAAAGAAATTTATAAATACAGTCAACTCCCCTCCCGATTATCCGGGATAATCACCGGCAGGGTGATCATGGATAAGTCAAAATCCCAGTTAAAGCAAAAATTGTAACCTAGTGCTTAAATGAAGGTCTTAGTTAAAAATAAAATATGTGCATACAATAAAGTAGTACATACCTTTTATTACACAATAAAAAATAGTCAAATCACGTTTTTGTCAATTAAAATAGTATATTTACAAGCAGAACAATATGTACAGAGTCAGTGTTTACACACGCTGAAAATAATCTGCTAATAATTTTTGCTTCTTAGCACTTGCTGTTTTCTTTAAAATAGATGACTTTATTTTATGTAAAACCAACTTGTCGCACAACAAGGTGTCTTCTTGTCCTTTTAAGTAGTCAGGAAGTCCCCCACATAATTGAGTGCTGTCCCATGTGTGACTTTGGGCTCGGAAACACATTACTCACTCCCCTCCCCCTCGTCATCACTACCACTCTCACTTTCTGATACGCCCTGCACGCGCACCAGTATTTCGTCGTCAGTCAAAACCTCAAATGCGGGCATGTTAGCGTTCACTTCAAACCACTTGTTTATGTTATCTTGATCAACATTTTCACCACCTGGGACAGTGTTTGTTAACTGGGCCACTTCAGCTGAGGTTGCAACGTCATCCTCAAACCCAGCAAAATCCTCATCCTCCGATATCTCGGGAAATTTTTTTTGTCCCGTTGTGGGTTTAACTTTGTCCCACGCAGCTGTAGTCTCGTAGATCGCGTCCAGAATACTTAGTCCCTTAAAAGAGGTCTTCAAATCGTTCCCTTCCTCTATAAACTTTCTCAAAATACTTGACCAATAGATACGTTTTACAGAAGCCATTACCCCTTGATCCATTGGCTGGATCAAGGCTGTAACATTGGGCAGCAGGTATTTAACAACTATCTGTCCGTCATTGGATCTGAGCAACATTTCACTTGGATGTGATTTAACATTGTCTAATACTAACACTGCTTTTTGGGGAAGTCCTTGTGATTTTAAAAACTCTCGAACTTGTGGACAAAACTTATTGTGGAACCAATCATAAAAAATGTCTTTATTCATCTTAATTTTCTTTTGATTGTAGTAAATTACAGGCATGTTAACTGCTCATGTTCCTTTAAATGATCGTAGTTTTCTTTATTTTCATATCACTAGGAGCTTAAGTTTGTGTCCCAGTCGCGTTACCGTTAGTCGTTCCTTACTAACTTTGTGTCCTGGCGCACTTTTTTTGATTTTCAGATGCTAAAGTTTTCGTCGGTAAGCACTTCCAAAATAATCCCAACTCGTCGGAATTGTAAATTTGTGCTCCTTGTAAATTTTCATCCAAAATAAACTGATTAAAGTCTTTGCAAAACTGTTCTGCTGCCATTCAATCGCCACTCAATTTTTCTCCACGAATTTCCAACTCTCTTATGCTGTGACGTTGTTTGAAACGTTTTCTAATCGCGCATGCACGCAGTGTTAAAGACGCCGTCAAATTGTATTGTAACACATTAAACAGATTGTCATTTGCTTATAATAATTACAACTAGCGGTTTATTTGCTACAGTACTACACTGAAAATAATAGGCTTAAGAATACTGTAATAAATTAGTCATTATAAGTATAGTATGTATCAATATTTTTGCTAAAGCTACAATTTTTTTAAATCATATATTTTTCCTGGTTGATCCACAACCCGGTTGACCCGATCCCGGAAAATCGGGAGTTGACTGTACATTATCTTTATATATATAATTCTTCTGTACGTATGTATGTCACTGAACTCCTCCTAAACGGCTGGACCGATTTTGATGAAATTTTGTGTGTGGGTCCCTGGATGGTTTAGATTCACAATTGGACACGGTAGGTGGCGCTGCGATCGGGTTCCAGGAAATTATATATAAAAATTAATGTTTGTCCCGTATGCGTTCCTATACCATTCATCCGATTGCGATGAAACTTCGGTGAGTTGTTGTGCGCACGCCCGCGAAGGTTTATGAATTAGTGGTGTTTTTTCGATGGGGTCCTTTGGGGGGTTCTCTGGGGTCTTCCACATCTCCTCCTAAACCACTGGACCGATTTCAACCAAACTTGGCACAAATATTTTATGCAAAGGGAGAACCAACATAGGATAGGTGTTTTTTCGATGGGGTCTTTTTGGGGGTTCTTTGGGGTCTTCCACATCTCCTCCTAAACCACTGGACCGATTTCAACCAAACTTGGCACAAATATTTTACGCAACGGGAGAACCAACATAGGATATGTTTTTTCGATATGATCCTTCGGGGGGTCCTTTGGGGTCTTCCACATCTCCTCCTAAACCACTGGACCGATTTCAACCAAACTTGGCACAAATATTTTACGCAAAGGGAGAACCAACATAGGACAAGTGTTTTTTCGATACGATCCTTTGGGGGGTCCTTTGGGGTCTTCCACATCTCCTCCTAAACCATTGGACCGATTTCAACCAAACTTGGCACACATATTTTACGCAACGGGAGAACCAACATAGGACAGGTGTTTTTTCGATACGATCCTCTGGGGGGTCCTTTGGTGTTTTAAAATCTATTAGATTTGGTTACTATGGCAACCCAATAGAATAGATTCTGTTCTAAATATATTATCGCATTAAATTGAAGACCACGCGAACGAAGTCGTGGGCAACAGCTATTTATTTTTAAGAAACCTACTTTAATTGAACTTTATTAATTAAACTAACATTTTCATTACGTACAACGTGAAACTCCGTAGCGAAGCACGGGTATTCCCCTAGTTTCTTATAAAACTTAAGGCATTACACAACAAGGAAGCAAGGAATACACTAATGTGCACTTCCAATGGGTGTAAGCACCGCTGGCCCATTGAAAACTCACAGATACTTCAAAATATCGGTATGGAGAACCATACATGACTTCCATATTCTAAGATTTATATTTAAAATCATTTTCAAAATGAAATATTACCATAGAAACTACTTCTTTCTACTTACTGCTTCAGCCTTAACCACAGTACTGTGGTCACTAACGTATACCACCTCACGTTATCGCACTCGATTTTCACTGATGATGGAAGTCGATGGCATTGCCGAAACGTCTGGTTTTGTAGAAAACATTGGACTACGGCCAAATATCCCGGGAAGGAATTTTAACAAAAACTACTTCTTTGTTGCCGATAACGTTGTACACATATATATATATAAAAATATGCATAAAATTAATGGCTTGTATAAGTTAATGATTGATCTCCATTAAGTAGTGCTCAAGTTTCCAAAGTTATAATATTATGATGTCCGTAATTAAAACATCAGACAGGTTTAGTGTGTATGAGGGTACACCGTGGACAAAAATTTTCAACATTTCCTATTGAATAAAGCTGCGAATCTACAGTGTACGTTTCACAGAACAAACACGCGGAAAAGAAGGAGCGCTCCGAAGTCACTCATGGACCCTCAGCATCTTGCAGAGGGTTCATTCCCTAAAGACGAAAAGTCTGTCTATGAATCGTTCTTCTGTAAACACGTGCAGTTACACTGCCCAGCGATCCACAGGAAGCAAATTGCTATCCACGCTGGACACTTTTTCAGCTTGCACGCGTTATGTTGGTATGGGTTTCGGCACTTTCCATTTAAAAAGCGTGCAAATGTAAGAAAATAAACATGAATGAGGCCAGAAATAACGCGAATTGTGTGTGTGTGTGTGTGTGTGTGTGTGTGTGTGTGTGTGTGTGTGTGTGTGTGTGTGTGTGTGTGTGTGTGTGTGTGTGTGTGTGTGTGTGTGTGTGTGTGTGTGTGTGTGTGTGTGTGTGTGTGTGTGTGTCTTCCCTGCCTTTTTATTGCGGTAGTCATAATAATAAAATGGAAACGTAAACAGTACATAACTGAGATATGCTTGCCTGCGACGCATGATATATTTTCTCTTATACATGATTTACATTAAAATGAAAACAATTTTATTGCCTGGCAACAAAATTATTTTATTTTTAACAATTACCATTGTTTGAAAAAGTTTAAATGAATTTTCAAGTACTTTACTCTTGTTAAAACGTAAAAGGTTGCAGGTAAACTACCCCTTCCCCTTAACCAATCTTCACCAAAATCAAAAGGCCTTGAGTTCTCTACAATTCAGTGACGTATGCAAAAATTATTTGATTCTGTTTGAATTTGTGGCTGTTATCGTTTGCCATAGAAAATACCCTTGATAAAAAAACGCTGCAGGTAAACTACCCCTTTCCCTTAACCGATCTTCACCAAAAACAGAAGACCTTGAGAACTCTGCAATTTAGGGCTGTATGCAAATAATCTTTTGATTCTGTTTGAATTTGCGGCTGTTATCGTTTGCCATAGAAAATACCCTTGTTAAAACATAAAACATTGCAGGTAAACTACCCCTTTCCCTTAACCGATCTTCACCAAAAACAATAGGTCTTGAGAACTCCATAATTCAGGGCTGTATGCGAAACATTATTTGATTCTGTATGAATCTGCGGCTGTTATCGTTTCCCATAGAAAAAAAATCTAGACACACACACACACACACACACATACACTTTTCGAAAAACGACTTTTTTTCATGTTTTGAGTGTAGTACAATCAGAATCTGCAATAATCTCGAACACGATTTTTTTACTTCCATATTCCTTAAGGAATGGAAGTATGGTGATGGCAAAAAAAATCGTGTTCGAGATTATTGCAGATTATGATTCTACTACACTCAAAATATGAAAAAAAGTCGTTTTCCGAAAAGTGTCTGTGTGTGTGTCTGTCTGTGTGTCTGTCTGTCTGTGTGTGTGTCAGTAGATTTTTTTTCTATGGCAAACGATAACTGCCATGGCAAACGATAACTGCCGCAAATTCAAACAGAATCAAATAATTTTTTGCATGCAGCCCTGATTTGCAGAGTACTCGCGACCTATTGTTTTTGGTGAAGATCGGTTGAGGGAAAGGGGTAGTTTACCTGCAACGGTTTTTTTTTAGCAAGGGTAATTTTGTTTGTTTGGCAAACGATAACAGCCGCAAATTCAAACAGAATCAAATAATGTTTCGCATACAGCCCTGAATTGTAGAGTTCTCAAGATCTGTTGATTTTGGTGAAGATCGGTTAAGGGAAAGGGGTAGTTTACCTGTAACGTTTTATGTTTTAACAAGGGTATTTCCTATGGCAAACGATAACAGCCGCAAATTCAAACAGAATCAAAAGATTATTTGCATACAGCCCTAAATTGTAGAGTTCTCAAGACCTATTGTTTTTGGTGAAGTTCGGTTGAGGGAAAGGGGTAGTTTACCTGCAACGTTTTTTTAACAAGGGTATTTTCTATGGCAAACGATAACAGCCGCAAATTCAAACAGAATCAAATAATGTTTTGCATACAGCCCTGATTTGTAGAGTACTCAAGACCTATTGTTTTTGGTGAAGATCGGTTAAGGGAAAGGGGTAGTTTACCTGTAACATTTTATGTTTTAACAAGGGTATTTCCTATGGCAAACGATAACAGCCGCAAATTCAAACAGAATCAAAAGATTATTTGCATACAGCCCTAAATTGTAGAGTTCTCAAGACCTATTGTTTTTGGTGAAGATCGGTTGAGGGAAAGGGGTAGTTTACCTGCAACGTTTTTTTAACAAGGGTATTTTCTATGGCAAACGATAACAGCCGCAAATTCAAATAGAATCAAATAATGTTTTGCATACAGCCCTGATTTGTAGAGTACTCAAGACCTATTGTTTTTGGTGAAGATCGGTTAAGGGGAAGGGGTAGTTTACCAGCAACGTTTTTTTATCAAGCGTATTTTCTATGGCAAACGATAACAGCCGCAAATTCAAACAGAATCAAATAATTTTTTGCATACGTCCCTGAATTGTAGAGGTCTCAATGACTTTCGATTTTGGTGAAGATCGGTTAAGGGGAAGGGCTAGTTTACCTGCAACCTTTTACGTTTTAACAAGAGTAAAGTACTTGAAAATTTATTTAAACTTTTTGAGACAATGGTAATTGTTAAAAATAAAATAATTTTGTTGCCAGGCAATAAAATTATAATTTTTTCATTTTAATGTAATATAATATTTTTCATTTAATACAGCAATAAAAAGGCAGGTAAGACACAGCCTGGCTGTTTGGCTGAAAATGATTTTAAATATAAATCTTAGAATATGGAAGTCATGTATGGTTCTCCATACCGATATTTGCCATCACCATACTTCCATTTCCTTAAGGAATATGGAAGTAAAACAAGAGCTCTCTTATAAACTTTCTACAGGTGCTTCAAAAACAAGAACTCCCTTCTATGTAATAACACACTTTCCTCATTGCCTGAGTAACTGGTAACCACATTGATACACATTTAATCTAATACAGATTTTAGCACTACACAAAAACAAAAATCCCTTTCTCACAAATAACAATTATTATTTTAAGCCCTAGGGGTTTATACAAAGGTTTTAGTGTTAACTGAACTTCTTAACCTTACAATTTCATTGTGATTGATGTTCTAATGTAAAAACTTATCAATGTATCATTGATTATTAACTTCCACACGCACAATTAAACATGCAAAATCTTACTACAGGAAAGCAGAAATCTGTTGATAAAATTCTGAAAATTTTAGATTTTTGTGTCGTACTGATAAGTTTTAATTGTGAAATTTTACTTACCTATAAGTTTTTTTTCTTGAATAAATTTAACATTTTGTAGCGATTCTGCTGCTAATTCTATGGCCTGGTTGAACCCGTTCTCTCCACCATAAGATACGTCTACTAATTTAATAATTTTAGCTTGCAGTCTCTAAAACAAAACGATTAGCTTAAAAAATTACATTAAAAATTAGTGTGTGTTTAATAGGTTAAATAATATTATTTAAGTTATGTCACGTGATAAATGATTTAAAATTAACTTGACATATGTTTATAATATTTTCACAAGATATTATACAAACTCAAGACCACACAAAAACACATATAAAGATAATTAACTTATGGTAACTATTAAATAACTTCTTTCATATCAGTAATGATTTTGCTTTTTTATTTGCAATTTCTATTTGAATATATTTTTGCATATATTTCACTGTTACCAATTTCATAATAATAACCATATAAGACGGAGTGTAATAATAATGAGAAATGCTATTTAATAAAACTAGTAATGAATGATTTTGGTAGTTGCAGTAATAAGTTACAATTTTGTTTGGCAATTTGCCTATAATTTTTACAGTGCATATTAACATTAAAAACATTATATAAATCAAAGTCCATTATTTTGCACAGAATGTTATGAATTTTTTTTTGTTTACGCCTGTGTCTATTATTTATTCCCTTTCTTATTCTATCTTTATTCTCTTTCTTAACAATTCAGATGTTAGGCCAGTGTACTGAATATAAATTTTATTACAGGTGGTACATCATATTTGAGGTTCACATGTCCATCAGTCCTTAATCACATGTTTTGTTATTGAGCTATTGGATCCAGCAGATTTTGTCAACTGGAACTGTTTTGCAGTTTGATTTTTGAAAAGGCAGAGGAACCTGGGTGATTCGAGTTGTTCCATGTTCATTAACTGTTCAGGTTTAATCACTTTCTGTATCAGTTGAGGAATTGTCTGAATAAAACTTTGGGAATTTTTTTTACAAGGTCCTTGGTATGCAGTGAGATATGTAAAGTGTTACTTATCTTTTGAGTCTGTTTAGGCTATGGTGGTAAGTTGAAATATGTGGAATGCCTTCACTTTATACATTTTGTCCAAGTGTAGCAGTGATTTCCCTTTTTTCATATTTAACCTGATCACATATAAGTACATTTGATAACCACTGCTAACTGTGGATGGTGGAGTTTGCAATTGTATTCTCACCATCATCCAACAGCTCTACAACCCACCAATGGATCTAGCCTCCTCAAGGAACCTCTGGCAGTTTAGTCAATCCTGTGCTGCTACTCTCCAGTTTCATACCCGATCGGCACCTTCGTTAACACCACCTACCCAGAGGATCCTTAGTCTAATCACCTGTCATGAACAGTTGCTTCAAAATCAGCATCTTTGAGATATTATGACAAAATGTCTGGCCCAGTGGAGCTATTCAGGTTTAATCATTTGTGTGGGATGTAACTGTATTCTGCTATTTCTTTTTATCGATCAATTTGCATTTGCTCTGAGTGCTAGGCAGTAAGGAGTTTTGACAGCTGTTGAAACAAGTTTTGTTGTTTATTTTAGATTAAAATTTTTCCATCTTCAAGTGAAATGTGATCTTACTTCAAATAAAAGTATGCCAATAGTAACAAACAAAAAATTATTTAAAATAATTAAATAATGTTAATTATTTCTGATCTATCTTTATGTTACAAGTAAATTCCTAAAATTTCTAAGCACAGATTGCTTAGTATTAAAACGTTCTATACGATTTTCTACCAAGCAGCTGTCTCCAATATCACAATAAGTAAGACCTAAAGTTCTTCCTTGAATTCACTTTCAATGTCAACTCTCTCATGTACAGCATAGATAAAACTAATACAATTTCGTCATCACAAATTTGAATGCCTTGATGTGCAGAATCCACTAAAAACCATTTTTAAAGCCATCAGTAACAGTTCCTAACCCCCTGGCAACTTTATGAATACTACAAAAACTCATCCATCTAATGTGCAGTGCGTTCTTATTAGTAGATAGTAGTGTTCTTATTAGTGTTAGTAGTGCGCTCTTATTAGGTGATTTCTAATATGAATGTCTTCTACATCTTCCTCTAACGCTTTACGCCAAAACAACACTGTATGCTGATATTCAATTTTTAGAAAAGGCAACATGTTACAGTAAAAAGGAAAACAAAACCTGAAAACTGCCATGTACAGCCCCGCCCCCAAAGAAAGTTTATAAAAACAAAGCCCAGAGTCACCAAAAACACATTTGACAGTATGAGGTAACTGATCACTTTCCACACTATTCAACTACCAATTTCCTTTAATATGAAATCCCACCTCTCAGGTCCATCAAGTGAATCGGCTAAGTATGGTTAAGTCATACTGAAATCAATCATAATAACAGCAATAATATATTACCCTACAAAATTTAAAATACAAATGAACCAGAATTAGTCCTAACTCAAAATTTGGGTTTAAATACTTTCATTCTACTGACAGTCTTTATACTTATTAAGAACCAAACATATTACAGAACCTTAGAACGAAAACCTTATAATTGTAATGTGCAATGCTCTAGCGATATTGAAAACAAAGAAAATTAACTCTGAAACTTATATACAAAATTTACGGCCAATTTAGAGAACAAAATTTATAAAATCCAATACGCAATGTGCACTGGATCGACCTCGCTCCAATATTGCACCATAGTGCAAAAACTACAAAAGTTGAACAAATTCTTGACAACTAAAAATAACAAGACAATATTACTTGGTACACACTGTTTAAAAATCTTATTCAACTCGAAACAAACTAGTGCTTTTATATAGCCATAGATCACCTCACTATTACACACCACTTGTAGGCCTATATAAGAGATTACATTTAGATCATTTCCTCCTGTCTATTTTACTTTATTTATTTATTTTTGAGACTGGTGTGCATCACTTTGTTCATTTTTAGAATTTCTTCTATTGTTTTGAGTTACTTATCTGTCCGATATGTCCCTTACAAGGTTGAAGAATGGCCAAATTATAGAAATACATGCACACTATTTGTCTACCCAGGGCACTCAAGAATCATCCATTACTAAAACAGAACATGGTTCGGTCATGTTGCTGACAATGCCATCCAATATGTATACCCTCTTGCTGTTGATTGGCTTTCTGACTGTCAATGCAATATGGACAATCCTTTGTCAATTTAAAACTGCTATGTATTATTTCATTTTTTTTTAGCAAGTTAAATTATAATATTATTTCACCGTAGGGGTGTCCACTGTGTGTGGGACCACAGCCTGCAGCTAGTTTCCACGGTAACCACTAAACTTCTTCATTATGACATAATTACCAGCGCACCAAACGCAGACTGTTCATGTGGTTGAGGCACATGATCCAACAGATACTCTCTACAATGTCCTGTTACAAGCTACGTATTCTGTATCTTTAATTGTTAGTAGCTATCAGCATAATATTTTTCTGTGTTAACCTACTAAGCACTCCCACTTTCTACAGAAGCTGTTAGCTAATTTCATAAAGTAGATTTTAAATCGACTTTCATATTATTCCTAGAATGCATTTTAACTTCTACATGACTCACAGAATTTGTTCACTATTCTAGATTTGATCATGTTTTGAATTTTTAAAAAAAGTGAATTTACTAATATGCTGAGAACCGTAATTTCTAATAATTTAAAGTTATTTTAGTTACAAACAAATTTGAATAAAATAAGAAATAATAATGACACCATCTTTACTTATGATTTGAAGGAGACATTACAGATACCACTTAATCATAGACTTATATACTAAACCATTAGTATATAACTAAACAAGATGAACACATTGTTTAGATCTTGAAGAGGAAAAAATAAGAATACGTCCTTGCCCGTAACTCTTAATAGAAACAATTATAATTTTTGCTTTCCCATCTTAATTTCATATCACGTTTCACATCATATCTTATATGAATAAAACCCTGAATCATAAGTTTTTAATTTTGAAAAGATAGCACATAATTTTTTCTTGACATTCTTATACTACAATAATGACTTACATTACTGGAAAGCTAATCCAAATCAAGGTATCAATCTGCTGATTCACTTATCGTTCACAAGTGGCGTGATGATTCACAAACAAGCCTTTCCTGCTGCCATGAAATAAAGCTGTCTAATTTTAACACATGTTTTTACAGCATCATATTGTAATTCACCAAAATAATACATAATTAGGATAATTCAAACTAAAACAGCATTTGATACCAAAGTAATTCACAGATGTAACAACAGCTTTTTATATTATTTCTTTTCATTGATAAGGAGCACTGACTATATACTTTTAATGAGTCAGCTGAGATATTCTAAGAAACGTACAGCTATCCTGTATGTTGTTTGTTGCCTCACTTTGCTGAATAAGGTATAAAATGATATTAACCTGAGTGAAAAAACTAAAAAATTTTCTTTTTAGTATTCTTACAGAACTATTTTAGCAGCTATCCCATTTTGATTTTACCAAAGTTAGGTGACTTCAGCCCCAAATTATAAATTCTTCTTTTTGCAGTGTGTTCTGTGTTGTTATGAATATAGTAAACCCTCGATTTAACAGACCTCGGATTTAACGGACAGAATTTGACAGACACAACGGGGCAAAAAAAAAACTGAACCATCAAAGCATGATAATGTTTTTAGGCTTTTGAAACGTATAATGTGCATAAACTGCAGACTCTCCTGTTCTGGCGATATTGCTTGGCTATCAGAGCATTCTTTGGTTTCTTTTCTTCTTGTTTCTTGTTTTGAAACATGCAAATTTTCTCATCTTCAATTGTACTTGATGAGAACTCATCAACTAAATTCATTTAATTCTTCACGATCCCTGTCTTTGCATTGTCGTTGACGCAGGCGTCGCACACGTTCAGTGGAAGACATCACGACGACTAACACTGAACAATATACACTGATATGCATCTTATTTCACTGTGAAATATTCGTCCATCGGCTAATACAGCAAGCATTACAGTGGCACGTAACTTTTCATTTCCCGTAATCTTTACTGTTACAGATTTGGTTCCCTTTTGGTCCACAGTAAATATACGTAAATAAAAAATACGGGCGTTTCATCGGCATTTACCATGTGTTCAAGTGAATAATTATTCTTCTTGCGTAAATGAATGACAAACCGCTGATACTGTAGGAGTTTTTCTTCATAGTCACTCGGTAGTTTTAGCACGAGTGATGTACGTCATTTAAGCGCAAATCCATTTCGCCGCAGCATTCGTCTTTTACACCCGAAACCGGAAACGTTTAATTCTTCTGCGATTTCTAAAGCTTTTAATTTTAAAACATGTCTAGTGACAGGGAGTCCTTGCCTTCTTAAAAGCCGTATGTATTCACAGACGCTGGACTCTACTGCTACAAAACGCCCAACTTGAGGTCCCGCGAATGCTCGTCGCGCAGTATTTGCATTTAAAAGTCGTTCCTTCTGTTTTCTCCGTCGAATACAGGATTCATCAATATCGAATTTCCTTGCGGCTTCGCGATTGTATGTTTTTTCTACATTTTGCATCACAATTAATTTATAATTTGCATCGTACGGGTTACGTTTAATTTGATTTGACTGCGTGCCTTTAGTCTCCACAATATCACTCATACCGCAAACGCACTACAAAAACGCTGAATGAAAAAGTACAGATAAGCGATGTTGTCGCTGTTACAATAGAAAACCACACTGGTAGTTTACCCGTTATTTAGAAACATGTTACTCACACCCCTCTACTCATCCTTTGTCTTGCTGACTACAGAAGGGTGCAAACACGCGCGTGTGCACACGCACTTACACTTTATCTTCCTATTCTTTCTTCAGTTTGCTGTTAAAACATTTGGTTGTAGTCATAAATCATAACGCCAGAGTTAACTACAGCCAGGCAAACTGCTGTTGCTTAGACAGTAAACAACCCATAGATACCAAAAGCGTTCGTCCCGCCAGAAGTCAGGTATAACTTCGAATTTCGTTAGCGTGCGAATGCAAGCCGCATGCTAAATTAGCGACCATGTTTTAGGAGAAAAAGTGCGGCTTATATTCGGAACAATACGGTATTTACATGATATTAATAGTATTAAAATTTCAAGTGTTATAGGCCTATTTGATTTAAATATATCCTCAAAAAACAAAATTTGCGATTTAACGGACTTTCAATTTTACGGATACCCCTCAGCCCCAATTAGTTCGTTAAATCGAGGGTTTACTGTACTGGAATTTTAAAAAGTTACAAAAACCTGAGTGGCACTTAATTAGAGGTAAATGGTTAAGATGCTTTTGAGACATTCCTGGTTTTGTTATCTAATAAATGAGAGAATATCCATTTATTTTCACACCTGTTAATTTAAAATTTAGATCAGTTTTTAATCTGCAAAAACACGTACTGTGCAGCATGGATTTTCAATTGTGTTGGTTTCCCAATATTTTAGAACAAATTGTATTTATTTTATCATTTACTTAAATTGTAAATTTAATTCAATAATTTTGTATACCTACATTAAGGCTATAATAATAATTGTAGGCCATGGATAACAAAATAAAAAATACATTATTTAAAATTTTAAAGATTTTGGTTATGGAAATGTAATTTGGATTAATAGCAAATAACACCGACCTCAAACTCTAAAATTCATCATCATAAGCACCTCTACTAATTACCTCTCATTAAATGCTCCTCATTTTTGCAATTACTTTTTGATATTTCAGTGCACAAAGCTCTAGAGTAAAATTGGAATCCCTCCCTTTCAGGGCATAACTGTCGTTTTATGTTCTTTGGTGTAAAGCTATGAACAGTCTGAACTCTCAAACAAAAATAAAAAATGATAGATTTTTAATTAACAATTAACGTATTGACGGATTAAAGTATTTTTTTTAATCATCCAAAACATTAAGAAGTAAACATTTTTATACCAGAACATGATATACGAGGTGTGATAAAAAAATATCCGGATTGATACTGGCAATTCCAAGTCAGCTGACTTGGCTCCAAAAAAAGCGACATATACATTTACTTTACAGTATACTAATTACTCGGTATAAGTTTTGTAATAACAACTGATCTGGTTTGTTTACAAACGCCCATTGTTGTGTTGTGTGTTAATCTCATTTGGTGCATTTACCATGTCAGAAAAAATTTATCAGAGAATTTGTGTAGGATTTTGTCAGTCAAACATGTAAAGGTACATTGTCCTTAGGCTTTCACGGCTGGTGTCAGTTGTATGATCAAAGTTATCCGGGCTGTTTGGCCGTGGTCATTCGTGATCAAATGATTTAAATATTAGTTTCCGATCAGTTCAGTCCATTCTTCCTGATGAATTGGGAATGGAACGCGTTTCTGCAACAATTTATACCAAAAGTGCTCACAGCTGACCAAAAAGATGCCCGGGTGTCAGTCGCTCAAGACCTGCTTGAATGTGCTAAAAACAATGAGAACTTCATTAAATCGATCATAACGGGTGATGAATTATGGGTTTATGGACACGATCCAGAAACTAAGGTCCAGTCTTCAGTATGGAAGACGCCAAATTCTCAAAGACCAAAAAAGGCAAAACAGAGCCGAAGCAAAGTCAAGACCATGCTCACAGTTTTCTTTGATCACAATGGGATTGTTCATCATGAATTTGCTCCACTAGGCCAAGCAGTAAACCAGGATTACTACATTTATGTTTTGAGGCGAGTGAGGGATGCAATTCGACGAAAAAGGTCACAGTTGCATCAGCGTGGTGAATGGTGGCTTCAACACCACAATGCACACGTCACTTGCTGTTCAGCATTTTCTTGCTAAACACAATATTCCACACCTTCAGCATCCTCCATATTCGCCAGATATGGCTCCGACTTTCTGAAGATAAAAAATCAATTGAAAGGGAGATCATTTCAAGATACAGAAGAGATAAGAGAAAATGCAATGAGAGAGAGAACGTAACACTCTTACAGAAGATGACTTTAAGATATGCTTCGAACAGGTGGGAAAGCGATGGAAGAAGTGTCTGGCTGCGGAAGGGAACTATTTTGAAGGAGACATGTTTACAAATCTGTAACTCTTGTATATTTATGTAAATAAAATCAATCCTGATAGTTTTTTGATCACACCTCGTATGTTTACTTATTTAATAATAATAATGGCACCCATGTGTACCACCGAAGTAGCTTAGGAGTTAGGCAGGCTAGACTGCCTTATGTGAGCCATACGGCATACAAGGAAGGCAGTGTGGCCAGCACTACGCTTCAGCCTCCCATTATTACCCCCAGGATGTGATCCCAGGTACTCATTTTCAACAGGCTGAGTTGACCTGGGGGCTGAAAAACGCACCTTGATTTTATGGTGCAGGCCCAGGATGTTTACTTATTCATATTCCTATTATTAAAGGTTTGTTTTGTCAAATAATTTGGTTTTAAATTCAACATTCACCACTGACTCCACGTGTATGAGTTGAAAGGCCTGCAAAATTTGCTAGAATGTGTACATTGAAGTAACTAGAATTTTATATGACTCTGGCCTTTAAAAATATAAGAAACTTTTGATGCAAAAAATGTAGACTGATACTACTAAGGCAATAACCTGTGATCAATCAAGAATTTCACACCTGAATTTTATTTCATAAATTCACCAAGAAGTTCATGATAAAAATTTTAATGGAGTACCATACAATATATATACTTGTTTACAAAAACAAATACTACAAAACATCTGCAATACATAAAAATACATAGATTCATGAAAGAAGCATTACTTACTGGATCGAACATATCTGACTGACTTAGTTCTGTCTTGAAATCCGCACTTCCTGCCAGAATGAGGCCAGCAATATTAGGTTTATCATTTGTTATAAAAAGTTGTGTTGCTACTTCTGCTACTTTTCGTACATAGTTATGTCTTTTTTCCATACGTAAACGGGCAAAACGCAAAGCTGACTGACCTCCTCTCCCTGTCCATAAAACATTTTGTTAAATTTTGATGTCATACATCCTTTAAATATTAAAAATACATGTCATTCTTACAAATTAAATATTCTACAATTCATGATACACAAGTATTTAATTGACAATATTCTCACCTGTCAATAAAGTAAATACACATTTACACACAAATTTTATTTAAAACAAGAATACCAGTATCCCTTCTGTAAATAAAAAAGCTGAATGATGGTTGCTGATAGGAAAAAACTCTATTCAAAGAAATCCATGAAGAAATCATTGATCTGAGTGAAGTAATCATTACACCCTGCATACATCTCTAAGCTGGAAATTGTCAGAAATACTCTTTCCTAATTATTTCACTAAAAGATTGTATTATAATCTGAAAACACTGGCTTTTAACTGGACTATGTTTCAAACTATAAATGAACAAATCCTAAAATATACATCTCAATCAAAAATAACTTACTAAATAAATAGCTTTGAAATATGATACAGTACTTATAACAAATGTCTACAAAATCTTGTCTTTGAAATGAGATTTGACAAGAAAGTCAAAGACAAAGAAAGTTGTGTATTCTGGAAGCACAGAATGTTCTGTGAGAGCACTACTCTTGCAACTCCCAGATCTTGTATCACGACAATGCACCTATTCACATGGGTTTGTTTTTGGGGTTTACTGCCATGAAAAAAGATCATGATGGAAAAATTATTGTTGTTGGAAAAACAATTGTTGGAACACTCACCCTGTTCACCAGTCCTGGCTCAGTGTAAGATTTTTCTTTCCCCAAACATAAGGAAAAAAACACAAAAAGATCTATATCTTTATGAAACACAAAACACCACAAACAATATGATAGTAGGCCATATATTAACAACAAATGCCTCTACAGGCCCCTCTTCAAAACAAGTTCTAAAGCTTCTTTGAAGCTTCTATGGTGGTGTATCAATATTAAGTACTGAGCAAAACAATCTGAAACATCAACTCCATTTTTTTATTGCACACAAAACCATACATAATTATAGTCATAAACAACAATACTTCGGCTGGTTCCCTAACAGTGGAAACTAACAGAACATTTTATTTCCTTGAAAACTGTAGTGTGTGTGATAGAGAATAGCAACAGAAAATCCTATTTCATGTTTTACAGGATGTATGAGGGTTGGCTGAAAAGTTTGCTGAGCAATAGAACTACAGTTTTTAGAGTGTTGCAAGATTCACATTTCATGTAAACACCTGTTAATACTTAAATCTATCTGACAATTTATTTACTGTTCATGTATACGAACATGTGAGATTGCAGGCAGCTCATGTGAGCATGTTGTAACTCACGAACTAGTGCAAGACAGGTGCTGTGTTTGAAGTAGTTGCAGTTTTTAGGCATTCGCTATGGAGTTCATACAACCATATTTAAACACAAGTGTCCACTTACTAACCATTGTTTTTGAAGACGTAGTATCCCGTATCATATTTATCATTTCGCTGTAAACTTCCATTGGTACTAGGCCTTTCTTAATCACAGTACGATGTTTGATTTTGTCCACTTTGGAGATTTTTCAAAACACTCATAACACACAAATTTCAAACAGCTGATAAACAATGAATAAACTACAGATAGGTTTGTAAATTAACAGGTGTTTACATAAAAAATGAATCTTACATCAAATTAAAATTTTTAGTTCTACCACTAAGCTATAGGTGTTGCTCTACAAACAGAAAATCTACACAATAAGCCAAACAAGTGTTCATAATAATCCAAATGATGATAATAAAAGAATGTATGAAATTGCATGTACTTTAGCCTGTAAAGGCCTTTATAATTTAGACTATAAATAATTTACTCTAATGCAAACATGCAGTACGATACATGAAAATATGTGTAATTATTATAAGTTTGGGTTACAATAGTTGAGTGTGCATGAGCGTGTGCATCTCACATAGACTCTACTTACAAAAAACATTCTAGTACTCTTTATTAATTCAGATTTTGCAATTGGACCCAGCAAAAATGTAGTTTATATTACAACAAACAATTTGTTGTAATTAAATGTACTATTCACCAGGAGTGAATTTTTTTTAAATAATTCTATGCATGACTCATACTTTAAAAGTATTAAAAAAGAACACAAGACAATTTATCCACAGGCTCAGAACAATTCTTGTTCAGAATACGCCCAAATTTACACGATCTGATTGTAATTCCCTCACTTGAATAAGTTTTTTTGTAGAGAGGTAATCAACTGACCAATCTTTAGAATCTAGACCAACTGATAGATCAATCTCAGTTAAGAATCTTCATACAAGTTCAGTTCATACTGGTGATTATCGTGACACACATGGTTTGCTTCATAAGTTTGAGGAAACAGATACAAATCCATAAATTCACCGAGTTCTCTGGGTTACCTTAATATTTCAAGAGTAGTTTTGACCATAGTTTTAAAGCCAACTGCTTTCTGGGTGTGTGAAAAATTGTCCACATAGGTTCAAGAAGACACACCTGACAGATACTAAATTTGGTGCAAGTCCAACCCTGCCCTTTGCCATATACATCTTATAGGCATACAGTACATATGGCTGTTGGAGTGTCAATTGTAGATCAGGATACCAGACTACAGCTACGGACATTGTTCTTCAGTCGACATTCAAAGGAAGTTCAAATTATAATACACTAACATCAGGATTTACATTATAAACTCTAAAGAACTTTTGAAATCTAAAAACTGAATAAACTATTACTAAACAATTCAGTTTAGAAAGTTTTGTGTTGGTTATAAACTTGTAACGTAAATCAGTGCAAGAACTTTTAAATTTCCACTATTGTTCAATTAACCCATGGATCATTCCCATATATTTGTCTTGGTAACATTAATTTAACTATGCCTATCCATAACATTGTTTTGTGTGTGTGTGTGTGTGTGTGTGTGTGTGTGTGTGTGTGTGTGTGTGTGTGTGTGTGTGTGTGTGTGTGTGTGTGTGTGTGTGTGTGTGTGTGTGTGTGTGTGTGTGTGTGTGTGTGTGTGTGTGTGTGTGTGTGTGTGTGTGTGTGTGTGTGTGTGTGTGTGTATTACGCTGAGCTAACTTGTGACTAAGGTTTGGTCATCTCTTATGAATTCCTCAATACTGTCACATATGGTAATTTTATATAGAAAATAATAGTATACAACATCATAGGTCAGCTTAAACTGAAGATGATAAGATGTGGTTGATGAACATTAATTGTAGCAACACAGCAACAAAATAGGCTCAAAACAGTAATCTCATCTTACTAATGGTGCAATCCGATTGATACGCAGAAATTGTCAGGAAGTGCTGGGCAATTAAGAACATGTTAAAGGCTTCTGACTGTCATCCCTTGGCAAAAACAGCATTAATAAATAATTTCCTTTTACACACATATAAGCTAATAATATAACGTAAAGATGTTAGGAACTTAACTTAGAACAAGAGTGTAAGCTCAACGCATCATAATTTGTACATGGCAGATCTTGGTAGATTATTCACATTGATAAGCATCCTCATTAAAGGAACACTTAATAAATGCCCTAATCTTTGTTAAGTATCAACATTTCTCAATGGAACATATGAGAAGAACATTAATACATAATATAGCATTTGAAGGATAATGTTATAGGCCTAGAAGCTTTCCGCAGAATATAAATACCAAAATCACAGCAACTAAGCAACAAAGCAACAAGGCTCCGAGTTTTGCAACAGCTGACTAACAAAACATGTATAAACTATCCATGTTAAAGAAACTCTGTTACAATGGTAGAAATGGAGTAGGCAAAAGGCAACAATAATTACCTACTGTACCACTGAAAAAAGAAGAATCATACATGCTCATTTGTCTCTGTGCAGTCATGTAATCTGTGCTGTGCCTCCCCCCAAACACATGTATGCACACACAAACAAACAAATAGATATTAACATTTATTTTAACAATAACAGACTTACAGGTCATAATTTCATGCATAACTTACTTAACACCTGACAACTTAAAACTTACCATGTTTTTTCGGAAGATCAACTGTAAATTTATGTAGTACTTCCCTTGTGTTTCCCTGTAGTGTGCCAAACAATGCACCATTACCATCCATTACAATAAACCCAAATTTGTTATCATCTGCTAATAATGCTGTCAGTGCTTCTGTATGAAACTGAAAACCAAAATACCATATTCAGATAGTAATTTTATTTAGACCAAATCGGAAGGATTATGAAATTCTAAATGACTCAACTTAGACTTCTTGACAAAAGCAGAAGAGAAGGAACGGTGGGTACATAAGATTCAAAGCAACAATACTGCTTTTAATACTTAGGTTTGGTTCATACACTCATGAGACAGCATAAAAAACAAAATAACTGACTGTAAAAAAACAGAAAATGTTATATCTGTAATAGTGAACACATGTTGTAAACCCACAGAATAAGAGACATAATTTAAAGATAAGCCTAATGTATTAAAATGTTTCCATTTATAAAAAAACTAACTGTGATGATAAAGGGTTTTCTTTAAAAAACTAATTCTAAACATAAAAATGTTAATGACAAGGTTGCTTTTCTAACTTAAAGCTAAAGATTTACCTCATGTTCAGTTTCTGGTAGTTTCTGCAGGTGTTATTATTATTTGTCTAGTGATCCATGTACTATTACAGAAATGAAAGCCAAAGTAATCAGACTAAAGATGGAACCAATATTACAAGTAATTATGACAATGGGTTTCTAAGTTCTCAACTTAATGCTCTCTGACTAAACTCTCAGCTCTCAAGAACATTAAAAACACATATCTCAATATACTGATACAC